>OZ023263.1:146861076-148156076 GCA_964006375.1 Tillus elongatus | reverse complement strand
GTTCATTATTGTGTTTTTATTGCTTCCTTACCAACTACATAATTGTGTACTTTATGCCCAGGGACCATAAAGTGTACTTTATGGTCCCTGGACATAAAGTACACTTTATGGCCCGCACGGCTATAAAGAAAAATAATTTTTGTGTAACTTATTTAATAACCTTTATTAATGAAATTACAGATAATGGAATAAAAGCAATATGTAAATATTTAATCAACACTATTTAATCAAATTAACATAAAATTGGCAGTTCTGAAAAGATTCGGTGATAGTTAGGTTGCTTTCAACAAACAGTGATTCAGGTTTCATTGTTTGGGTATGACTATTATGGGGGTTAAGGAGTCGCGGGCCAAAGGACTCCAGGGGGCAAGCTAAGGAAGTGGAAATAACAACATAAACTCTCGATGAAGCTTTCCCCAAGACCGTCATGCGCGGTAAAAATCCGCATCCTGCACGAGGTGACCCTGCTAATACCTAAACATGACGGATCTAGACAAGGAGGTCTAACTAAACTCCCCCAATCTACGGTGTCACGTGACCCGTGCCTATGGATGGATGGCACCAGGGCGATGGTGTCGTGAACGGAACCTCTGGAGTACCAGGCAACCCTCCAGAGTAACCCGCCTTGCACCACACAGGGGGTTCTGATGGTGTGGACAGTATTTCCCCCATTCTCGTGGGAACAACATGAAGATAATAAACACATATAAAACCAAAACCAATGAGGCTCGAGGAGTGGCTCCGGCTACAGACTTGTGCCTTGAGTCTATCCCGGAAACGGAGACGAGCCAGGGGGCGGCAGCGGACCCTGGAGGTCCCACGACCGGCGTAGATACGGGGGATCAGGGGGTAGCTTCGGCCAGAGACCTGTCCCCGACACCCAAGCTGGAGGCTGGGTCCCACCGGAGGGCGGCGAGCTCCGCGGACTCCGGGGGCCCCTCCACCAGTGAGGACTCTACTGTTAGAGTAGAGGGACTGCCCCGGCAGTCCAAGCGTCTTTCCGGGGCGCAAAGAAAGAAGTTCCGGAGGGCGCAAAAAATGGCGGCCGGGACGTGGACGGTCGAGAAACCTGTAAAGGCGAAAGAGGGGAGTGCGGGTCAGAAGAGGACGCGCTCGAACTCTAGCACGCCCACTACAGACAGACGTCCCAAAAGGGCCATGGTACCTGTAAAGGCGCAAGAGGAGAGTGCGAGTCAGAAGACGCCGCGCTCTGGCTCTAGCACGCCTACTACAGACAGACGTCCCAAAGGAACCAAGGCCGGAACACCGGCGCAGACTGGCTCTTATAGGGAGGCTGCGGAGGGCCTCGGGATGGCGGTGATTGACAGACGCCATCCTGAGGTCACGCTAGACCAGGGGAAGGCGGACCTGATCCAGGCTGCGGTGGTATCTGCGGTGGACTCTCTTCAGGAAGGGGAGAGCCCGCCTCAGTTCCACCGGACGCACTTGACGGGGGGCATCCTCTGGATAACCTGTGCCGGCCCGCAGTCGCGGGACTGGCTGCGGAAAACTATCGGGGGCCTCGGTCAGATTTGGGAGGGGGCGGACTTGACAGCCGTCGAGCCCAAGGAACTCCCAAAGAGACGCAAGGTCCTCGTACGGATCCCTGACACCGTCCCGCAGGAGACGGTGATCAGCAGACTTAAGATCCAGAACCCTGAACTGGGGACGCAACACTGGTCGGTTCTAAGCAGGAAGGCAGAGGAGAAAGGACAAACGCTCGCCTTCTCGATCGACCAGACATCTTACAGAGCCCTTGAAGGAACCTCCTTCAAGGCATTCTGGGGCATGGGAAGGGTTAGCTTCCGCCCACTGGGGAAGCAACTAAGGGTTAATGGGACTTAGGTTCCTTCAGGTCAACCTCCAACACAGTAGGGCAGCCACGGCCGGACTACTAATGGCTCTGAGGAACACGGATGTGGCCCTCATCCAGGAACCGTACTCCTATAAAGGAGAGATCAAGGGACTCGGCGGAGCTACTGGAAAGCTCATCTACAGCAGATCCAGCGAGAACCCGAGGGCCTGCATTTTTGTCAGGGAAGGGATAGAGTTTCTCCCTCTAATGAATTTCTGTTCCAGGGACCTGGCAACGATCAAAATCCGATGTGGAGGAGCGGATGGGCTGAGGGACATTACTGTCGCGTCAGCCTATCTGCCAGGGGACAGCACGGACCCTCCTCCACCCAACGAATTGGAGCAGCTGATGGTGGGTAGCAGAGCAGGTGGATGGCAGACCATCATCGGCATGGATGCGAATGCGTACCACGAGTTGTGGGGTAGCTCGGACACAAACTCTAGGGGTGAGGCACTTTTACAATTCCTTATGAAATTTAATTTAGACATATTGAATAGAGGTAATAAACCGACCTTCGTCACAACACGGCGTGAGGAAGTTTTAGATCTAACAGTTTCCACCCAGTTTCTGGGTGACTTTGTTAAAAGCTGGGCTGTGTCTGGGGAAGTGAGTAGCTCAGACCACAGATACATCCGGTTTGAAATCGCCAAAGTCGAAAGAGAAACGGTATGGTACCGGGACCCCCGCAAGGCGGACTGGGAAGCCTACAGGGCAGACCTAGCTGTGGAACTGCGGGGGGTTAAGAGTACCATAAAAAATTCAATAGACCTCGAGATTGCAGCAGTCCAATTGCGAGACGCAATTACCTCGGCCTATAACGCCAACCGCCCCCTGAAAATGAGGGTGTCCACCAGGAACGTCCCGTGGTGGAACAAGGACCTCAGGCAAAGGAGGACGCAGGTTCGTAAGCTGTTTAACGCGGCCAAAAGGTCGGGAGCATGGGATGAATATAGACAGGCCCTATCGATCTATAACAAAAGGCTGAGGGACGCCAAGAAGGAGTCGTGGAGGAGGCACTGCGAAGAAGTGGAAAACACGTTCGAGAGTGCTCGACTACACAAGATCCTGTCTAAGGGCCCTTAGACTAACATAGGCTCCCTTAGAACACCCACGGGAGGCTTTACAAGCTCGGGGGAGGAAACTATAGAAATTTTACTCCAGACGCACTTCCCCGGCTGTAACATGATAAACCAATTACCTACGGACTGGGAACACTCAGAAATAGAGGCGCCTTATAGGCGGGCATCTAGAGTAGACTGGACAGTCGCTAAAGAGGTGGTTACCTGGAGCAAAATCAGATGGGCCATTAACAGCTTTAAGCCATACAAATCTCCGGGATTTGATGGAATAATGCCCATCATGCTCCAACAGGGGATAGATATACTGGCGCCGGTGCTTACCCTCATTATGAGGGCCAGCCTGGCTCTGGGGTACATTCCGAGGGCATGGAGACTGGCCAGGGTTGTATTTATTCCTAAACCTGGGCGTCCAACAGACCAGGAAAAGCCCCTGAGGCCAATAAGTCTCATGTCTTTCTTGCTGAAAACAGTGGAAAAACTGCTCGACCGGCACATTAGGGGCGGTGTACTGGAAGCATATCCTCTACACTGCGGACAATATGCATACAGAGCAGGATTCTCAACAGAAACAGCACTGCACCAACTGGTGCTGAAACTGGAGAATATGCTGGAGAACAAGGAGGTGGCGCTGGGGGCCTTCCTAGACATAGAGAGGGCCTTTAGCAACACCTCGTTCGGATCGGTTCTGGCAGCTGCCCGGGAGCGTGGAATAGTTCCATGCTCAGGGACAGGGCGGTGTTCACCTCACTCGCGGGAGGGACTCTGCTGGCGGGGGTCGCGGCGGGGTGTCCGCAGGGGAGCGTTCTGTCTCCCTTGCTCTGGTGTCTAGTCGTGGACGGCCTGCTGGGGAGGCTCTCGGGAGGGGGGTATGAGGTACAGGGCTATGCGGACGACATTGTCATCATAGTCCGAGGAAAGGTCACACAGGCAGTGTGGGAGCGTATGCAGACTGCACTGAAAGTGGTGGAAGGGTGGACGGTTGATCAAGGGCTCGGGGTGAGCCCCGAGAAAGCAACCGTTGTGCCGTTTACGAGGAGGAGGAAGTGTGAAAGCCACAGAACTCTCACTCTATACGGTAGGAGCGTTCCAATGGTCAGGGAGGTAAAATATCTTGGGGTCGTATTGGACTCTAAGCTAACCTGGAATGGTCACATTGGAAAAATACTGCGTAAGGCAGTCATGACCTTAGCCGTCACTAGGCGGCTATATGGAAAAACGTGGGGACTAAGACCTAGTATGGCCCACTGGCTGTACACATGGGTGGTCAGACCATCGTTAACATATGCGGCACTGGTCTGGTGGCCTAAGGTGACACAATCCAGTGCCAAACAAAAACTAGGCAAGATCCAAAGGATGGCTTGCCTAGGCATCACAGGGGCCATGTCTTCAAACCCAACAGCCGCCATGGAGGTGTTGCTGGATCTACCCCCCCTACACTTAGTTATTATGGGAGAGGCCAGGCTAGGACTATACAGACTAGCCTGCAATGGTAGACTGAAGATCAACCCAGGCTTCAGGGGCCACTTCAAAATTCAGGAGATCATGAAGGAGCCCATGCTTGAAATGAGGTCAGACTTCGCGAGCCCGCGAATGTGCAGGGAAAACAACTTTACAGTGGAAATCCCCGATCGCGAGGCATGGCGGGAGGAGACGCCGGGCATTCCACGGGACGCGCTCGTCTGGTTCACGGACGGATCTGGCGGGGAGCGTGGGATGGGGGCAGGTGTTTACTCGGAAGGACCGAGGGTAAGTCATAGTATTGGGGGGTGTGGTCCCTTAGCCTGGTCGTGCGCTGATCGTTCTCTTGATCGATCAGCGAGTGACTTAGCTACTGGACTCCTAGAGACTGGCTCCACGTGCCACCCCTGGCGCGACTGTCGGCAATGGGAATAACGCCCAGGGCCGATGGTCTACTAAAGTCTCAAACCTTCACACACACGTCATACACACGCGTACAAACACAGACACGAGGCACATAGATCGGGTTGGGCTTCTCGGCCTTCGGCGCGGACTCCGAGGAGGGGCTCCGAGCGGAGCCTGCTCTGGACTGGCAGCGCTGTACAGGGGCCCACCCTTGCCTTGGCCGGTGTAGGGGGCTGCCCTATCATCCATTCGAAAAATGCTCGATCGTGCCAGCAGCACCGGGTGGCTCCGGAACAGGGGGTTAGCTGCACGCATCGGGTCGCCACGGCGTGGCCGCAGAGCCGCTCTTAACGGAATCAAGTCTCATCACGGATGAAGCGCCGGGGGGGCGGTGGGGTGACCTCCCGTATCTATACGCTCACCAAACCATAAGCACACCATCACACAACATTTTTTCTAGCAACCATGAATGAGGGCGGAGAATATAAAGGTAACGTGCCAAAAATAAGCGAGGAGGTAGAAGGTAGAGAGATCCCTGTCTCTCCAAGCAGTTCCAGCAGGGAACTGGAAGAAACGCTCCTCCGCTCTCCTGGCGGGGTGTCCGGGGTGGAGCCGTACGGGTCCGTCGGGGACGTTGCTGCCGGGGGGAGCGACGGGGGGCGAACTTCGTCGGCTGCGAGTCTGGCCGGGCCCATGGACGTGTCCATGGGAGGGGCCGAGGACGAGGAGTCGCGAAGGAAACGGAAGAGAGGAAGGAAAAGGAAGTGGAGAGCCCAGAAAAGGAGGCGAGAGAGGGAGGAGCTGAGGCAGCAGCGTCATCAGGGGGGTGTGAGTCCTCCAGAGGCGCAGGCTGCTTCGGCAGCGGCGGCCCCGCAAGGCGGGGGGCCGCCGCAAATCCCCTTCGCCACTGCGGCCGGTCGGGCTGCTTCTGAGCCGGGTGAACCCTCAGGGATCGTCAGGGCGGGGAAGCTGCCGGATCGGGCGGCCTGGCGGCAGGTGCGACGACGGCACCGTGAGGCGAGAGAAAAGGAAGTGAAGGCGATTGTCCTGCCGACGGGACCGGGCGAGGGCCGAGGTGTGGGGGAGCGGCCGAAAGGCTCTACCCCTGTGTGGCCCCCCGGGCGGTCGGCAGAGAAGCAGGAAAAAAAGAGATCTGGGGCGCAGCCGAGCCCACAGGGACAGAAGCTGGACAGGCGGCCACCGGCTCAGGGGGGACCATCAGGCTCTCCACGGTCGAGGCCGGCAGGCTGGCCCAAGTCAACTGGGGGCGCGTACGCGAAGCGCCCAAGACCGGAAAAAGAAACACCGCCGGAGAGGCGGGCCAAGAGGGTTAGCCGCGGGTGTGCGCCGGCGGCCGGGGGGGAAGCGGCTAATGTGTCCCCACTCCTTCGGGGGCGGGGCGCGGTCGCGACCCCGGCTGCTGGGGCGGGCCCTGGCCCCTCGGGAACGTCAGGTCCGGCGGGTAGGAGGGAAATGCAGGTAGTCATCACATCCAACAGGGGGGATGGCGTAGTCCTGACGGAAGAGGCGGAGCCAATAAGGAGGAGTTTGCTGGCGGGGATGTTGGACGCCATGACGATATCCGACAGGGCGTTGCAGCTCCGCTTCCGCAACTCTGGGATAGTCGATCCGGGGTGGTTCTTGGTGACCGCCGAGGATGACGAGTCCCTGAGTTGGCTTCTCAACGGCTGGTCCGGGACGACGGTGGGGGAGATCGCCTTCAGCGCCGTAAGGGCAGGGGGCGCCCCATGGCCGGTCCGGATCGGCTTTTGGCTCAGAAGTCAAGAGGTGGACCTAGAGGATGTTGTCAGGATGCTTGCGCTCCAGAACCGCTCGCTCAATGTTGGGCAGTGGCGGCACTTGGAGACGGCAGGAGGACCTGGGGCATGGCGTCTGGTCTTTTCGGTGGGGCCTGAGGTAGCTCGCGAGCTGGACGGGCAAGGCTGGCGACTGTACTTCGAGTTGGTGACTCTGAGTGTAACCAGAGTTCCGACATGGAGTGCGGTCGCCTCCGCCCGGCCTGCGGCGGGCGAACGGACGGGCTCCGACCAGGGGAGGCCTCCGCCCGAGCGGCGTCGCGATTAAATTCGCGGGGCAACTGCGGGTGGGCCAGATCAACCTTCAGCATAGCCGGGATGCCACTGGGGAGCTAGCAAAGCTCCTCGCAGGCGGTCCAGGCGGCGTAGTGTTGATTCAAGAGCCTTATGTGTGTAGGAAGCAAGTTAGAGGGCTTGGAGGAATTGGCTTCAACATCCTCATTGGTGGTGAAGCACAGGAAGAACAACCAAGGACATGCATACTGGCGTCGAGGGATCTGGACGTGATGTTGCTGCCGCAGCTCGGGTCCAGGGACGTCACAGCAGCTGTCCTGGAGTATAAGGTGAGTAATATTAGGCTTAAGGTTCTGATGTGCAGCCTTTATGTTCCCTACGATCGGCGGGGGCTGCCTCCGTCGGAGGAATTGGTGCGTATCGTCGATTACGCGAGGGAGCATGGGCTACAACTGATAATAGGCTGCGATGCCAATTCTCACCACAGATTGTGGGGCAGCACGGATACCAACCCACGCGGTGAGGCTCTATTAGAGTACTTGGTTACAACGAACCTAGAGGTATTAAATAGAGGTACAGCTCCAACGTTTGTCAATCGTATCCGACAGGAGGTGATCGACATTACGTTAGCGAGCAGAGGAATAACGGAGGATATATCTAACTGGAGGGTGACGGAACACATATCAATGTCTGATCATCGTATGATCAGCTTTGAATTGGATGTGGACCGTGAGAGTTCTCCCCCCAGGAGAAATCCAAGGAAGACCGACTGGGATGCCTATCTAATAGGCCTCGGTGGGTCGCCAAGGAGCCCAGAGGGGAGTAGACTCTCTATAGAGGCATTAGATAGCGAGCTCGAGGCCCTAGAAGGGAAAATAATGGCAGCCTACGAGGCCGCGTCACCACTTAGGGGGGAACCGTCCATCAAAGTTAGATGGTGGAACAAGGATCTCGCCGTACTACGCGGGCGGACTCGGAGGGCCTTAAACCGAGCCGTCCGAGAATCGGGTGAAGCGGCCTGGGACGAGTTTAGGACTGCCAGAAGGGAGTTTAAGAAGGAATTACGCCGGAGTAAGCGAGCTGGTTGGCGCGCGTACTGCGGGGAAGTCAATTCCCTGCCTGACGCAGCCAGGCTGGTGAGAGTACTCAAACAAGAGTTAGGTAGTAATGTAGGATCTTTAAGAAAACAGGACGGGAGCTGGACAAGCACCGGTGAGGAGACCCTGCGTCATCTCGCCGAAGTTCACCTTGAGGGCGGTGGAGCCGTCACGGAGGCTGCCGAACCGGGCCGGTGGACAGTCCCGAATGCGGACTGGCAGCTGGCGGAGGAGGTGGTCACAGATGGCTCTATAACCTGGGCGGTGAGCGAGTTCGCTCCATTCAAATCCGCAGGCTGCGATGGGATTTTTCCAGCCCTGCTCCAGAGGGGCCTGGATATACTGCTTCCCAACATAAGGGAGGTTTTTCGGGCCAGCCTGGCGTGGGGCTACGTCCCAAAGGCCTGGCGCCGGGTTAGGGGGGTCTTCATTCCCAAACCGGGAAGGGAGGACTACACGCTGGCCAAGGCGTACAGGCTAATCAGCCTAACATCCTTCCTACTTAAGGCATTGGAAAAGTTAGTAGATAGGTTTATGTTGGGAGGGATCCTCAAGGATCATCCCTTCCACAAAGGTCAGCACGCGTACCAGCGGGGGAAATCGACGGAGACGGCGCTCCACGCTGTGACGCGGAAGGTGGAAAGGGCTCTACACTACGGGGAGAGCACATTAGCTGTGTTCTTCGATGTGGAGGGGGCCTTTGATAAGGCAAGGACGGATACGGTCTGTAACGCCCTACAGGAGAGGGGAACGCCGAGGTCCCTAATAAGCTGGGTGGCGAGCATGCTGGAGGACAGGAGAGTGTCGCTGACCTTGAGGGGCCGAGGGCTGGACGTTGGGGTGACGGGCGGCTGTCCCCAGGGGAGCTGCCTTTCGCCTCATCTATGGTGTCTGGTCATGGACGGCCTCTTGGAGCGGCTCTCTGAGAATGGCTTCTACGCACAGGCGTACGCTGATGATGGGCTGGTCTTAGTCACCGGCAAATTCCTCGGCGTCGTCTGTGAGTGCATGCAAGCTGCCTGTAGCATAATCGAAAGGTGGTGTGGTGAGCAGGGACTCTCCGTAAACCCGGCGAAGACGGAGATGATTCTATTTACCAAGAAGAGGAAGGTAGAGGGGTTCAGGGCGCCAGTGATGTTTGGAAAACCTTTAGCTTTAGTGCGGGAGGTCAAATATCTGGGGGTGATCCTGGACCCGAAACTAACATGGGGGTCGCAAATAGAACGAGTTGTGAGGAAGGGAGTAGCGACCCTCTGGCAGCTGCGTCGTGTGATAGGGAGGACCTGGGGAGTTAATCCCCGGATCCTTCATTGGATCTACACTGCGATCGTCAGGCCGAGAATCCTCTATGGGGCGTTGGTCTGGTGGTGTGGTGTGAACCAAACAACCAGCAGGAAGCTGGCCAAACTCCAAAGGCTGGCTATCCTGGGTATCACAGGCGCTATGAGGACGACACCCTCAGCCGCACTAGAGGTCCTGTTGATGCTGCCACCGCTTCCCATCTGTATCAGAAGGGAGGCTATGGCGTCGCATCTTAGGATCCGGGACTCAGGTAACTGGAGCGGAGAGGGAGCAGTAATAGGGCATGCAAGAGTCGCCAAGGAGGTGGAAAAGGAAATTCCGATTTCCGCCATAAAGGTGAGGGATGCCGAGGACGATATTAGGTTGACTAGGCCATACACCCTCAGGATCCCCAGTAGGGATCAGTGGAGGGAAAATGAGGTTACATTCCAGCCCGCAAGCCTGGTCTGTTTCACCGACGGATCGCGGCTGGAGGACCAGCAATCCTCCGGGGCAGGAATATACATCGAGGGCCTGGGGGTGCGCGAGAGCTATGCTCTTGGCGCATACACCACGGCATTCGAAACAGAGGCGTATGCTATCCTGTCTGTGGCCAATAGACAGGATGTGAAGATGAGTCCCGAGAAATGTGTGTGCATTTGCTCGGATAGCCAGGCGGTCCTCCGGGCAGTCTGCGCGGCCAGAATCAGGTCACCCCTGGTTCAGGAGTGCGCTGACGCCCTCAGAGGGCTAGCCAGGACGAAGGAGGTGCAACTGGTGTGGGTTCCGGGACACTGTGGCGTGGCGGGGAATGAGGTGGCGAATAATCTCGCAAAGCTTGGTTCCCGGCGGGCGTTCTGTGGCCCGGAGCCTGCGATAGGCATAAGTAGGAAGACAGTCTCTGTCGTCTTAGACAGGTGGACCGAGGAAGCAATGGAGAGGCACTGGGGGTCGGTTGATGGCTGCAGGCAGGCGAGGGACTTCGTGGAGGGGCCGGACAGAGATAAAGCTGTCTGGCTACTCGGAAGGAGTCGACCTGCGCTTCGCCGCATCCTCGGGGTGCTGACAGGCCACTGCGCCCTTAGAAGACACCTCACATTGATAGGCGTAGAGAGGGATCCCATTTGCCAGGAATGTGGCGAGGATGAAGAAACGTCCTACCACTACCTGTGTGAATGCGAGGCTTTTGGGAGTCTTCGAGCAGAATTGTTCGGATCGAGGACTCTGCAGAGGAATCAGGTAAGTACCGTCCAATTGAAGACCGTCACGGCCTTCATCTCGAGGTCGAGGCGGTTTGGCGACGGAACCGAGGAAGAGTAGAGCATGGTTGCTGGGTTGCTGGGGTTGGCAAAAAGGGCCCATTGTGGCCTACTTGCTTGGCGTTGGCCTCCCCACCACTGCTACTACTACTAAGTCATAGTATTTCCCTCGGAGCCCATGCAACGGTGTTCCAGGCCGAGATGTACGCCATCCTGCACTGTGTGCGGGAGAACAAGAGGAGGGGCTACACCAACAAGTGGATCCTCATAGCCACAGACAGCCAGGCAGCCCCTAAGGCACTAAGTAGCCCACGGGTAAATTCCTGGCTGGTGAGTGAGTGCCGAGACGAGACGAGCGACCTGGCTGGGCATAATGAGGTGACCCTCATCTGGGTGCCGGGTCACTCGGGGGTCAAAGGCAATGAAGAAGCTGACAGTCTCGCGAAGAGAGGGTCAGCAGAACCATTTATGGGACCAGAACCGGCTCTGGGCGTGTCAAAGAGCACTGCCAGGGGAGCCATTAAGTCCTGGGTCAGAAACCAACACAAGGTGTACTGGGCGGACTGTCCAGGGCTCAGACATGGGAAGTCAATAATTGACTGACCCAGTTCAAGGAGAGCTGTGGAGCTGCTAAACCTTAGCAGAGGACAGCTCAGAAACACAACAGGTCTCTTGACGGGACACATGGCCGTCAAGAAACACCTGCATAAAATGGGGCGGTTCGAAGGGGACCTCGCATGCAGACTCTGCGGCGAGGGGGAGGAATCAGCCCAATACATCTTGTGTGAGTGTATAGCTCTGGACCGGAAAAGACAACTGATCTATGGTCACTCTAGACCGGAGACAGAGCAATATAAAACTTCACCCTACCAATCGCTGTGCAGACTAGTTCAAGGCACAGTGATTTTGGAATGGGTGGAGTAAGACTAAGGGTATGCACAATCAACCAAGGGTTGCGATGCTATCGGGGCGGCAAGGCCGCGGACGAGCCCTGAGGGAACAAAAAAAAAATTACTAGTATGACATAAAAGTTTGTATGCACCGCT
The DNA here is from genome assembly GCA_964006375.1 of Tillus elongatus. Taxonomy (NCBI): domain Eukaryota; kingdom Metazoa; phylum Arthropoda; class Insecta; order Coleoptera; family Cleridae; genus Tillus; species Tillus elongatus. The sequence goes on along the minus strand of OZ023263.1, from coordinate 148,144,545 downwards.
GGTATAAAGAGAGGTGTATGCCCTTGAGCGACTTACAAACCCTCGGGCCGGAGGCCCTCGGATTTGTAAAATCGTCGCTCTCAGGGCATAAACATCTATTTATACCCTTGGTACATAAATAACTATTATAAAACCAGTGTTGAATTTCTTTAAGGGATATGCAGATATTCTAAATGCTATATAATGTTTACAAAAGACTTTGTAAAATATTCAAGGAGACTTAAGTATTTTATAAAATGGTGCCAATTTTAGATTTATAGCTGTTTTGTAAATGTATTAAAAGCCATTCCGGGAGTGAGATTAATTTGTAAGCTTTTTGTCGAAAACGATTTCACAACTATAATAAAATATAAAATTGCTAGTTGGGTAGTCACTGGTCATGAGCTTCAAAACTCAAGCTGCGGTAAGGGAAGGCACCTGGGACTGACTTCTCAGACTCTTATCATGCAAAACCCTGTCCAAAATTCACAGTTAGTAGCAGGGAAAAATAGGCCAAGAGGAAAGCTTTTAGATATCCTGGCCTAACTGATGAAGTGGCATTTATCTATCTTTCTAATACAATCATCCAATTTCTACCCATCTTATGGTGGTTTTAAGTATCAAATATGATTTATATAAAATAAACGTATATATTATAAAAAAAGCTTCCTCTAGTAAAAGAACTCTAGCTCTTATTGCATCAAAGAGTCTATGAAATATTTACTAGCTTTGCAAAATTATAAAGACTGGTGACGCAAAAACCTTTAGTTAAAAAAAAAAAGAAACAAAGCAGCATGTCTTAGGAGAAGCTCTTTAATACATCTACATGCAACTTTTGTTTCTCAATACTTTTGAAAATTCGACTAGTTTTAACAGCTTTGCTCACTATTGCATTTTTTATAAGTTTCATTCTCTGATCAAGTAAGAAACAAATGTTTGGTAGACACACAGACGAGCAGGAAAAATGCCTACTTACAAAATTGAAATACATATATTGAAAAACTTACAAATACTTTCTAACTTACCTGAAACAGCCATGGTGAAAAAACTTTCCTTCTGCTGATAATCGTTCCATAAGGTACACTCGTTTATTACAAAAATGACAAAGCTGTGATGCATTTTGAGCTGGCAAAATTACTGGCTTCGAATTCTATAAAATAGGCAAATTTTAAGAAAAGAAAAATCATATAAATGGTATCATTCTTACACTTCTCTGTACAGGCTTATTTTCTTCAGGTTTCTTGCTGATAAGCTTTTCAGTAATTGAGGCAACTTTATTTTGTCCCAGATCTCTAGCAGTTCCTTCCTTCAACTTCATTTCTAAATGCTTTATACTTTTGTCTATATCTGCAAATTTAGCTAAAATCAAAAGTAAATGAAAGCCCCACAGGCAAAATAGAGTCTTTGACTATTGGATACTTTACCTTCTGCACTATTCTGTCTGTCTAAATGCTGTTTCTCCATTTTGGTTTGTCTAGCTAAGAACTGTTCTTTGCTCCATTTAGGCACTTTTTCTTTGTCTTTACTAGCAGGTTTACCTAACTTATTTTCCATTATTTTCTTTTCTATTTCCTTAATGTTCCAGTCTGAAGTTTCTATCTTTCCAATTGCTCTAAGTAGATCCCTTGGTTTCTTTTCAACAGGTTGGGGTTCTTTCCATTTGTCTTCAAGATTTTTAATTCTAGAAGCAATTTCCTCATCTGCACCAGCCTTTGTTTGGGTTGGTAACTTGCTTTCGTAATCCTAAAATAAAAAATCAATGAAGCTCATAAGCTAAGGTCAGTATACTTTCATATTCCTCAAAGTACAAATCTTTGCTCGTTAAATATCAAAAAATTACAACAGGTTAGTTTTACAAAGCTGTGTTATTAGTAATTGAAACAAAGCAACACTACGTTTAAATTTTATGTGTCAGCGTTCTTTTGCTAGTAAAATTTTCGAAAATACTGGTAAAAAACTGACATTTGTTTATGTTTATAAAGTACATTCATTAATTAGATTTGCTAATATTAGTGTAAATGCATTTAGTAATATAAAGTAAAGTGAACTTGTAAACAGTAAAAAAAATAATAGTTTTATCACAAATTTTCTCTAATAATGTAATATTCAGTTGTTTTCACACTATTTTTTAATGGCTGTGGCATCTTTTGACACAATCTTGCATATTCATTATTAATTTTTAACTTTTTTTCCAGACAAGGTCAACTTTTTGTTCACCCGCCTGGAAATCAAACCCTGGATATCTCACTTTGCAGGCTGACATCCCACAACCTGTGCCTCGACTGTGGGTTTTTACTTTCCAACTAAATATGTTAATAAAGATTATGAGCTAAATTTTAAAAAAATGACTCACATAAATAAATAAAAGCTTTTTCTTTCTAATACCTTTAGTATAAATTCGAGGGACAATTTTCTTTTTAATTTGTGAAAATTTGTGAACTTCAAACAGAAGCAACAATCTGTAATATAATAAAGTCTTTGCTTACCTTCTTATCATAAAATAACGCGAAACAATTAAATAAGACACTTCTCAAAATCTACTAATTCCCCTAGATGCCCTACATTTTTTACTTGTACTTCCTTTAATTACGTTTTACGATTAAACAATCGTTGATTGGAGGTAACGTTCAAGCTGCTTGAGCCAATGTCTTGGTTTTTGGTATATACAATTCTTCCCAATTTGTTATTAGCTGAGTAAAAATGTTGTTGGAATGTGCTTTGTGATTAACATAAAAAACTCAAATTTAACATCCTGTAATTTTTTTCCATAGCCACCATTTCAAAGTATCGGCCTTTTCTCTTAAAAACTAAATTTCGAGATGAAAGGTACTTTCAAGTAGTAAAATGTCAAATTTATTGGGTCTATTTATTTTTTGTCAAAGTCAAAAATTTCAAAATCATAGTGAATGTGTTTATATCTACAATGATTTTATAACCATAATAACTTCAGAAGCCTTATGCTAATAACTTCTGTTCTGGTACATACAATCCTCATAACCATAAACATACTTTTTTAATTGTGATTAAATAAATATGATCACTTTTTTTTCATTTTTGGGACTGCATACCAGCAGTTCCTGAACTGTATGGTTCAAAACTTGTATAGTAACCAAAGATCTCCGAGATTGTAGGTATGATTCATATTCAATTTTTATCTAAATGTTTATATCGAAAAGTGGTTAATGACACTCTAACATCATTAAATGATTTTTTTTCAGAAACTGCATATATACACATTTCTTTCAACCCAGAACATAAGCCAGCAGGGAACACATTTTTTAATATCTCCTTGCCTCGCAACTTTTCCATGACCTACTTTATAGAACTATTTATTGTTGTTTGATTACTTTCAGTTATTTATTTCACAGCATTAGTTTCAGAAAGACGAGTATTCAGCTTTTAACGACATAGACAATACAACTTTGTGGTTTAAGTATAACTACCTTTTTTTAAATTATATAAATAATTCAAAATGCATACATTAGCAAAAATATTATGCAATATTAGTGAAACAATTTAGCTAGTTGTTAGTCTACCATATATTTACATTAACATAAAAGGACCAGAACATGCATGCACACACACACACACACACATTCTTACTGGGACATAAGTAAACTGCTTTTCTAAATCTTTAACTCTGTCTTCAAAATTAGGTGCAGTTTGCCTGTACAAGAATATCGAATAATCTTCAAAAGGTTGTGACTTGTCAGGCTTAGCATTAGCATGTAACATTTGCATGCTCTTAATAAATCTTTCAGTCTGAAGCTTCCTCTGTTGTCGCCTCTTATTTTGGCGATCACTGCGATTCGATATTATCTCTTCTATAACCTTCTGACGCTCGTCCTTAAGAAGACAAGATTAAGACAGTTGTATACATATAAAAAAGTAACAAGTATCTACATAATTGTGTTCATGACTTTAATTAGTTGGAGTTCAGGTCTTGAGTTAAAATATTGTGGGTTAGTACTAAAAAACAGTTCAGACCAAGAACACAACAAATTTCAAATAAACAATTCTTGAAAAAATTCACTGGCTCGACCGTTTTTTTTTTTTGGCAAATAAATTTTGCACTTCTTAGACAGTAACAAAGTTTACCAATTCCAGCAACTTTAATCGATTACAAAATAAATTAATATACTTTACATAGACTTAACAAATATGGCTACTGAAGACACGAAGGTGTCATATAGACTGCACACAATAATACCTACTGGTCGAATTCAAATTTTAACAAAACTGAGATATATATGGGAATATGCTCTCACGCCTTCCTTTCACATGTTTCTGTACAAATTTTATGAGTCAGACTGTTTTTGTTGATTTTTTTGATAAGGTATTTGGAGTAATACTGAGTTAAAAGATTGTGGGTTAGTACTAAAAAAACAGTTCAGACCAAGAACGCAACAAATTTCAAATAAACAATTCTTGAAAAAATTCACTGGCTCGACCGTTTTTTTTTTGGCAAATAAATTTTGCACTTCTTAAGACAGTAACAAAGTTTACCAATTCCAGCAACTTTAATCAATTACAAAATAAATTAATATACTTTACATAGGCTTAACAAATATGGCTACTGAAGACACGAAAGTGTCATATCGACGGCACACAATAATACCTACTGGTCGAATTCAAATTTTAACAAAACTGAGATATATATGGGAATATGCTCTCACGCCTTCCTTTCACATGTTTCTGTACAAATTTTATGAGTCAGACTGTTTTTGTTGATTTTTTTGATAAGGTATTTGGAGTAATACTGAGTTAAAAGATTGTGGGTTAGTACTAAAAAAACAGTTCAGACCAAGAACGCAACAAATTTCAAATAAACAATTTTTGAAAAAATTCACTGGCTCGACCGTTTTTTTTTGGCAAATAAAATTTGCACTTCTTAAGACAGTAACAAAGTTTACCAATTCCAGCAACTTTAATCAATTACAAAATAAATTAATATACTTTACATAGACTTAACAAATATGGCTACTGAAGACACGAAGGTGTCATATCGACTGCACACAATAATACCTACCGGTCGAATTCAAATTTTAACAAAAGTGAGATATATATGGGAATATGCTCTCACGCCTTCCTTTCACATGTTTCTGTACAAATTTTATGAGTCAGACTGTTTTTATTGATTTTTTTGATAAGGTATTTGGAGTAATACTGAGCTAACTCCAAGTAAGTGAAGATTGGAACCTATGATGAGCACTGATAAGCACACTTGAAGAACCCAAATCACCGCAACACATTTAAAAAAAGACCTGACGATCGTTTCACTAACAAAGTTAGTGTCATCAGCAGATGAAAAATTAGAATCTTCCGTCAGGTCTTTTTTAATTTTTCATCCTCTGATGACGCTAACTTTGTTAGTGAAACGATAGTCAGGTCTTTTTTAAATGTGTTGTGGTGATTTGGGTTCTCGAAGTGTGCTTATGAGCTACCTCCAACTCTTAAAGTTCTGTACGAACAAAAATGAGTTAACTCCATTACCTCACGAAGATACATATTTTTCTCACTCACTAAAATTTGTATGGAGGTAGAACAAAGAAATAGTTAGGCCAGTTCACATTGTCAACAGGTTGTTTTATTCTTCAAAGATGTGACAATATTGGAAATAAATGAAGTGTTATAAATTGATAACAATAGAGGAAAAAGAAAATTCACTGATTATTATATTTGCAGATGTTCTAGTTATCCAGGATGATGAATAAGTTCAAATATAAACACTAAATTGATTTTTTTCTGCCTCAAATTGAAATCTCTAGAATTATAACACGATTCCATACAAATCTAAACAGTTATAATAATTACACCTTGGATGTTGCTATAAATGAAATTGATATGGAAAAAACTTTGACTGGATATAACATCCCACCAACTACTGAGATTTTGTTACCAATAGTGAGGCAATGCCAATGAGAAACCGAAATAAGAAGAGTAATCATTTTTTAAAGATTTAATCAAGAGTACTACTTATTAATGGATTTATTTATTACAGTCCAGAAAAGCTACTAAGTGAAAAAGGAAACAAAACAAAAAATCTTGGAAAATTGTACCATGCAACAGGCAATGACAAAGAGATCAAGAGTAAAAGGATAATAATAATAAGACACACAAAGCTGGTGTTTTTAATTACAAAGAACATTTAAATGTTCTGGCAAAATTTTGAAAGGTATGTCATGAACTATTGATAATTAACTTTGGAATGTAGTTAATGATCAGAATTTTAATTTCTTTGGCAAAAGTACAGCTAGGGTTTTGAAAACGTAGATAGCTTCTTAGACTGAAAACTAAATTGGAACACACACTAGAAAAAAACAACTCTTTCGAGAGCCACAATGGTAACAAAGTAACTTTGATATAGGTACCAGGGCATGAAGGAAATGAGGAAGCAGACAGCCCTGCAAAAAAGGGCAGGAACAACACCATTCTATGTCCAGAGCCCTATTGTGGACTAACAAAAAGCCACATAATAAATGAACTTGACATTTGAGAGAAGAACCGAATGCTGTCATACTGAGGGAAAGGCCAAGCTTAAGGCATGCAAAACGACTCAGCACCATATTAACAGAGAAGTCTGAACTGTTTCTGGGATTGAACAGGAACGACTTGAGAATAATCACAGAACTTTTCATAAGACGCTCACCAGTAAGGTATCATCTTATGAAGATGGGCAAGGCGAACAGTGAAAACTGTACAAAAGCAGCAGAAACAACAGAACACAGTTCTGCAAATAGCTAAAATACTTTGGAGGGGTGACCCTAACACCCACAGGAAATAGGTAAAATAGTCCCCATGAAGATAGTGGACACATGAAGTCTGAACATTTTTGGCAACTGTTAGGAAAAAGAGTCGCAGGGGTCGCAGGCCTGAGAGGCCAAAGGTCTATACAACTCATTAAGCAATCTACAATTTACGGCTAAGGTTTTGAAAAAAAGAGTTCGCAGAAAAAATCAGCAGGCATTAGGGCAAGACTTATAGTTCCATTTTCCAATTTAGTGTTGATGATCAGCAAGTCTGTGTCCGTCATGACTTTTATATTAAAAATAAGTGCAAGAAGAATTGCATACTTTCAGTTGTAAAACAAGTGGCATAACTCAAACACCAAAAATGACCAAAGAGCAAAGAAAACTAAGATCAAAGTGCCAGAAAATAGCTGTCATTTAAAGAGAACATATTAATTAATTTCCACATGTTTCAGACCATAACTACGGAAAAAAAAACACAACATTATCTTCAATTCGATCTTAACTTAACAAAGATCTTTGAACTGTAGTATTTCTTCGTTCGAAGTTTTGATGTTTAGAAACAATACCCAAGGATATACTTCTCCAGACTAACATGAATAAAAATTTTGGGTCAAGGTGTTACAGCAAACCTTAAGTAAATATACTATGCATCGAATGAAATTAATATATTTTACTGTGTATATATTTAAATTTAAATGCTGCTGGAGAACAATGTCTTTAATTAATGCTGCACCTTAGTATGCCAACTTCTTCGGCAGGTTGACGATCTCAGCGACTATCGTAGTCTTGAAACTGCAGATCACAAAATATCTGCTGATGAACAACTGAAGCATGTTCTCAAATCTCTTTTTTTGTGAAAGGTAAGCCTATGTGTGTCGAAGTCGTCACCTACTTGACTGTTGTGTCACAAAATTGATGTTTACTCACTTTTTCAATAGATGAAAATTATTATGACTCTAGAAATATGTCGGCTGGAAGCGCAAGTTCGTCTGGACCTGATACCCGCCACTATTTGCTTAAATTTCACCCATCAAATCCTGCTCCCCGCAGGATTTTTTGAGGATGAAAGTTAGTTTGTCAGAAATACTGCCTCGCTCCAGCGTATTTGACCTACTATGACCTCACCCTAATGGACCGCATAATTTATCATAAAATGGAAACAAATAATTTATCTGACAGGGACAAAAATTCACAATTTTTCCCTTATATCCCAGACAAAAAATGTTCTTCTACAATTTCCCTGACTTTTCCCGGTTTTCCCTGTTTTCCAGGCGAGTGGGCACCCTGTTTAAACCCTTTCTTTGAACAACTGTATATCTTGAAATATTGGTCACAAAAACGTCCTATTGTACTTTCTACATACAGACTTGGAGACTACTTCTCTGGCTACACTGTTGGGTTTCATTTCTGTATGTGAAGCGCATAGCCAGCGTGTGAGCTAACTGGAGCAAGAGGCCCTTATGAATTTTAGATGTTATCGGATATTCTTCAACGTGACTAGCAGAGATACAAAGAACAGGGTTCTAACTGACTAACTTAGGAAGTAGCCAAACAGTACCTATTTTACTTTAGTATTAATATTTGGGCTAGTTATTACAAATTAAGTAGTTAAGTAAAACCTAACAATTGTTTGGTTTGGTGAAGAATTGTCTACTCGTTTTTTTGTCAATGAACACAATTATGAACTAAAATAAACACAGAAAATAAAAACATGACATAAGGCACTTTTATTATCACACTATAGACAAATTATACACAATAATTAAAATAATCAAATCAAGTTGACAAAATATGAAATGGGACTTGTAAATCCATATATTTCTGCATTTACCAGGACGTCCAACACAAAAAGTAAAAACACTACAACTGAACTTTCCAACACTGCATGCAGGAATAAGGAAAGCATCTGCAAAACAGAAGCATAGGGATTATGGATAGGATGTTAGTAATGAAAAGAGTGTGTTAATTTTAAAATTGTGTATTACAAAACTATTTACAGGAAAAGTTGTATTTTTAGATACTCTAAAAACAAACATAATATATGTTCATGCCTTAGTTCTACCTTGTCTTTAGAGGTATGTCAGTTATGTTTCGCCTTTAAGTTTGAAAATATTGCAACGCTATACAAAGTAAGCTTGACGAATAAGTAAACAAATACAAACAAATTCTTTGACTATATTGACTTCATCGACTTTAAGAACGTTTTTGAAAGAGCTGAACAAAAAAAATCTGGAACATGTTAAAACACTATAGAGCACCTAAAAGAATCATCAGGATGATATTACTAATGTACAGTGGGGTGACACAAGGTTTATAGATTAGATAGGTTGTCTAGTAACTCTCGAGCAATCAGAGAGTGGAGCAGGAATATGTCACATGTATTCCCAATTTAAATAGTGCATCGAATACTGAAATTGGCCGGCATTTTTATCTTCGTATTTTCCAAGTTATCTTCTTTTTGAACTTATAACAAGGTTAAATACTTAATAACAAGTTGAAATTAAGATTTTTTTTCACATAGTAACAGAAAGTATTGAAGTCTGAGGATATTAATCGATTCCAAATTAATGGATTCAGTTAATTTACATTGAAGAGGATGAAAAAAATTTATTATTATTTATGAAATTATAAATTCATAATACCTCAAATTGGATACAATGTTTTTCTTCTAAACCACAACCTAGGTTTTTCTTTTTTTTATAATTTACTTATTTTGCTGGATACTGCTCATTTATTAACATGCAACTAATCACAATAAGTGGGTTAATTAAGTTTATTATAGTTCCGTAGGTATGTATTTTTACACAAACGAAATAGTAGGTTTATACTTTTTACAACCAATTTCGAAGCAAAAATTTCAGACATATTATATTTCATTTTAAAATAAAAATAAATTGTGCTCGCCCAATTAATAATATATAATAATACTTGGTAAAGTTTCAGATGAGCTCAGACAGGGCTTTTAATTTTAATTATTTTTTTTGGTCAGAAACGTGCTAAGAACTAAGTCTAAGCCTGGAGGCATAAGCCACAAGAAAAATTTATTGCAAAAAAAACAAAAAAGATTATGAACCAGGAGTGAATAGGGTGCTGGGCGGGAAGAAGAAACAAAAATGCGAAAAAACAGCTTAGCTGGGTCTCAATAATAATAATAATTAGGGAGGCTGCAAAGGGCCTCAGTGTGGCGGTGATTAACAGACGCCATCCTGAGGTCACACTAGACCAGGGGAAGGCGGACCTGATCCAGGCTGCGGTGGTAGCTGCGGTGGTAGCTGCGGTGGACTCTCTTCAGGAAGGGGAGAGCCCGCCACAGTTCCACCGGGCGCGCCTGGTGTGAGGCATCCTCTGGATAACCTATGCTGGCCCGCAGTCGCGGGACTGGCTGCGGAAAACGAGTGGGGGCCTCGGTCAGATTTGGGATGGGGCGGACTTGACAGCCGTCGAGCCCAAGGAACTCCCAAAGAGACGCAAGGTCCTCGTACAGATCCCTGACATCGTCCCGCCAGAGACGGTGATCAGTAGACTGAAGATCCAGAACCCTGAACTAGCGACACAACACTGGTCGGTTCTAAGCAGGAAGGCAGAGGGGAAAGGACAGACTTTCGCGTTCTCGATCGACCAGGCGTCTTACAGAGCCCTTGAAGGAACCTCCTTCAAGGCATTCTGGGGCCTGGGAAGGGTTAGCTTCCGCCCACTGGGCAAGCCACTACGGGTTAATGGGACTTAGGTTCCTTCAGGTCAACCTCCAACACAGTAGGGCAGCCACGACCGGCCTACTGATGGGACCATCGTTAACATACGCGGCACTGTTCTGGTGGCCTAAGGTGACACAATCCAGTGCCAAACAACAACTAGGCAAGATCAAAAGTATGGCTTCCCTAGGCATCACAGGGTCCATGTCTTCAACCCCAACAGCCACCATGGTGGTGTTGCTGGATCTGCCCCCCCCCCCCCTCGTTATTATGGAGGCGGCCAGGCTAGGACTATACAGACTAGCCTGCAATGGTAGACTGAAGATCAACCCAGGCTTCAGGGGCCACTGCAAAATTCAGAAGATCGTGAAGGAGCCCATGCCTGAAATGAAGTCAGACTTAGCAAGCCCGCGAATCTACAGGGAAAACAACTTTACAGTGGAAATCCCCGATCGCCAGGCATGGCGGGAGGAGACGCCGGGCATACCACGGGACGCCGTCGTCTGGTTCCCGGACGGATCCGGCGGGGAGCGTGGGACGGGGGCAAGTATTTATTCGGAAGGACTGAAGGTAAGTCATAGCATTTCCCTCGGAGCCCATGGAACGGTCTTTCAGGCTGAAATGTACGCCATCCTGCACTGTGTGTGGGAGAATAAGAGGAGGGGCTACACCAACAAGCGGATCCTCATAGCCACAGACAGCCAGACAGCCAGACAGCCCTTAAGGCCCTAAGTAGCCCACAGGTAAATTCCTGGCTGGTGAGTGAGTGCCGAGACGAGACGAGCGACCTGGTTGGACAGAATGAGGACACCCCCATCTTGGTGAATGGTCACTCGGAGGGGTCAAAAGCAATGAAGAAGCTGACAGTCTCGCGAAGAGAGGGTCCGTAGGGCCATTTATGGGACCAGAACCGGCTTTGGGTATGACAAAGAGGACGGCCAGGGGAGCCATTAAGTCCTGGGTCAGAAACCAACACAAGGTGTACTGGGCAGACTGTCCAGGGCTCAGACATGGGAAGTCTATAATTGACGAACCCAGTTCAAAGAGAGCTGTGGAGGTGCTAAATCTTAGCAGAGGACAGCTCAGAAACATAACAGGTCTCTTGACGGGACACATGGCCGTCAAGAAACACCTGCATAAAATGGGGCGTTTCGAGGGGAACCTTGCATGCAGACTCTGCGGCAAGGGGGAGGAATCAGCCCAGCATCTTGTGTGAGTATAAAGCCCTGGACCGCAAAAGACAACTGATCTACGGTCAGTCTAGACCGGAGACAGAGCAATATAAAATTTCACCCTACCAATCGCTGTGCAGACTAGTTCAAGGCACAGTGATTTTGGAATGGGTGGAGTAAGACTAAGGGCATGCACAATCAACCAAAAGTTGCAGTGCTATCGGGACGGCAAGGCCGCGGACGAGCCCTGAGGAAAAATAAATAAAATTAATAATAATAATAATGTTGATAATGATAATGATAATGATAATGATAGTGGTAGTGGTAGTGATAATGATAATGATAATGATAATGATAATGATAATGATAATGATAATGATAATGATAATGATAATGATAATGATAATGATAATGATAATGATAATGATAATGATAATGATGATAATGATAATGATAATGATAATGATAATGATAATGATAATGATAATGATAATGATACTCGTGCGGGGGGAGCTTACATACCCATATAGACATAGGATACCACCCATAACTCATCAGAAGCCGGTCTTTCCACATTCGAGTGAAAAAGACTAAAGAGCTATTCGGCCTAAGCTCTAAGCTGCCTCTATTCTATTTTGCAGCTACACCTTATTAAAATCATGATTACCCCGTAGAGAACCCCTATTCGCCTCAGGTGCAATAACTTTCTTGGGGGTTGTTCCCAAGAAATTTTTCTTTCTTTTATGCATTGAGGGTGGTTATATGTATGCAGTAGGGGAAGGAAAACCCCCAGGACGAAGCACAATCCCCAGCCCAGTCTTCACCAAGCATGGCTTACAACCACCCTCAATGCATAAACAACAAGACATTTTTTGGTTAAAACCCCCAATAAAGTTATGGGACCGGATCTGTGCACGATAAACAAGATATTAAGGAGGTGTAGTTGCAAAAGGGAATAAAGGCAACTTATATAGGTACGGCTAAACTGCTTTTTTTTCCACATTTTTTGTTTATGCTTCCTTTTTCTTCTTCTATGCAAGCACCCCTATTCACACCTGGTACTAGAGCGTGGTTTTCACGTAATTTTTCTTGTAATCTATGCATCAAAGGGGGGTTCTAAGCACATTTCTGTTTTTTTTTAAATAAAAACCCTCCGTGAGCTTGTCTGCAAATTTACCTAATACTTATATTGTTACTCCTTTTGGAAAAGAAAAGAAAGAAAGTTTATCTCCACTTTTCATTGCCCTTTTAGAATTATTTTTGCACATGAATGTACTAAAAACTACTCCACCAGGCATCTAAACTGATATTTAGGTCAAGTTAATTATTGAGTTCTTGTTATAAGTATATATATATATATATATATATATATATATATATATATATATATATATATATATATATATATATACTTTTTTTTAAACACATCTCTACATTTATGACGATTAACTGATTTTAATTGTTGAATATAAAAATAATCTTGAATGAATAACGTTCAATTCGTAATACCGTTGATTCACTGTGCAATTATGTTTACAACACCTCAAAAAATAATACATTACCTTTAAGACAATAGTTGCAATTTAACAGCTATTGCGAACAAAATAAATATTAAAATAAATCCGTAACTGATTGTATTTGACATTTTTGAGCAAAGTTACACAAATTTCTAATAAACGTTATTTCAAACACCAAAAGGCAATCTGAAACTATAGGTGTTATCGGCATTTGGAATACACATGGCCTATTACCCTCCTCTCGCTTCTCTCCCTCAGAGTTACCAGGCAACATATATAATCTATAAACCTTGGGGGTGACATGAAAAATATCCTATAGAGGGTTTCCTAAGTAATGCAATTCAATTTCAAAAAAGCTATGTACTGTAACATATGTCTAGATGAAATAATGAAGAAAAAACAATACATCTTCAAAGCAGAGTAGTCTGGTATTTGGCAACAGGCTGGCCAGCCTAATGATCTAGATAATAAACAGTCCGGTCCAAAAGTAATGGTACCTAGACCATCAAAATATCACGAGTTAGCGAAACTTACCTCAGTCTAAAAGTCAAATTTAACAGAGATGCAGCACGTTATAATGAGAAATCTAATTCCAATTGCCCGTGATGTCTAAAAAAAGTAATTGAAATATTGTCTTGAAAATTGGTACATATAAGTTTTTCATGCTGATAAAAAATAATTAATTTCCAATTTGGCTCTAGTTGATAGACAGCGCTGCGTGTGGTAAACCTCAAGTCTTAAAAATACTCAACACTTTTTTGTTAGCGTCACTGAAAACTTTTTATTAGATAATAGTCCTCTCTGGTATTTTCTTAATAGAAAGACGTATATTCGTTAAATGGCACTAAAATGAACCGTTTTTGAAATATTTAAGATTTTAAAAGTAGCTCAAATGCATTTTCAGATTATATTTTATCGACTATCTAATCCAGAAATTAGTTAAAGAAGAACAAGCGCAACTACTAATGTAAGTAGATAATCAGTTCCTATTATATTTTATTAGGAAGGTTTTATCCATGTTACCTTACACCCATACAGAATTAATTGCCAACTGATCTTTCAGCTAAACTACAACGTTACCATTCCTTTAGGGATAAACAGAATGCAGATCCACTGTTTGTGAATAAGATGTTATGTACAGAAGAAGATATCTTTACTTGCTGGTGTATATTCAGCTTCACATACAAACATCTGGGAGCATGAAAATCCACATAGTAGAATGTCATTTCCAACATGAATTCAAGATTAGTTTAGTGTGGAATAATCAGCAATCATATCTTAGGTGAATTACCACCAAATCTGAATGAAGTTCCTACCTAATTTTTCTATGAAATGGGTTCGGTGATCACATTGATGATTTATCCTTAAATATAAGGCAGATGATGTACCCATATATAAAAGGTATCCCCAAAGATGGATAAATCGTAGCAGCTCAATTCCTTGGCCAACTCGTAGCTCAGTTTTAAACCCACTACACTTTTTTTCTTTGAGGTTACCTTCTATCGGTCGTATACAATGACACGTTAAACACACGTGAGTAATCATTGCAAAAGAATAATTGAAACTGATTTTTTTAGAAATGAAGGAATACTATTTAAAGTTAGACAGTATTTTCTCAAACTTATATTAGAGATTAATAATGGGCATTATGAATATTTCTCATTAAATATTTAAGTAAAGAAATCAATTCTTTTCATAATAATGATAGTTGATAGTTATGAGTTGTAACATTTTCCTATTATCTGCTACATTCCTTACATGAAAATTGTTTATTTAATTTTTTAATTCAGGTAATCTGTTTTCCTCTCTTTACAAATGCAACAAAATTTTTAATAAGTATTGTAAATGTCTGTCATTTAGAATTAATGTGTTCTCACCCACCAAGTTTAAAGATGTGTTTTGTGTCTGTATTTAATCCTTGTAATTTTTTCAGCCAATGCTAAACATATGAACATTGCTAGTATTACATTATTTCAGCTACATTTAAAATCGCAGATAGTTCAAAAACGGTTGATCATTCAACAAGTATACCTTTTTTGATAAGAAAACTAGAAGAAAACATTATTTTTTAACCAAAAGTTTCCTAGCCACACTAACAAAAAAGCGTAAGTATTTTTAGTACATTTTTTTTGAGACAATAGCACAAATACTCTTCTAGAGATCAAGGCAAATCGAAGTTCAATTTCTAACTGAAGCATCTTGTATCTCTTTTAACTTTTCAACTGAGGTAAGTTTGGCTACATCACAATATTTGGAAGTCCAAAATTTACTGCTGCTCCCTTTGCCAATACTTTTGGACCACACAGTATGTATAACTGAAAATATCATTAGTAAACAAGAAAACAGGTGGCTGCAGTAGCTTTGACAATCAATGGTAGGAAAATGAAAGGACTTATCATGGAAGGCGGAAGAAAGGTAGACAAAACCTACATCAGCAGCAAGAAATCGAACAACTACAAGCTGTCTGCTATTTGGGAAGCATACTACTAGAAAGGGTGGTACGAAGAGATGTATGCAAAGTAGAATATATGATGTCAAATAAGTATGTGGTAATCTAGTCAGATGAGTAAGAACAGGAACATTTGGATTTTTATCAGTAATGTAAAATCAATACTAAATTATTCCCGTGTTGCTATCGAATCCATTTCAAAAGCAACCCGCAGAGCACATACACATCCTAATTTATGGATGTGAAATTTAGCCAACAAAAGAAATAAACGTAAATATGATAAAATTGTTTATGAATACATGTCTAAGGAAAATTGTGAAGATATTTTGGGCCATGTTGTTGAGAGAAATCATCACACAAGTCGAAAACATGAAAAATAAATAGTTTTGTGGAAACTATATGCTACACAGTGGAGTAGCAAACTTTATATATAAATACATACAGACTTGGAGACTACTTCTCTGACTTCACTGTTGGGGTTCTGTTACATTTGATTTTAAATTTGATGAATTTTTTGAACAAAACATCATAACATAGCAACAGATCTTTATTTGTAGTTGTCATGATTTAGTACTAATTCAATTTTTATCTGTCTGAGAATGCTGTCAAGCAGCGAAACTAGTTGAACAACATCAGAGAACATCTAGAATTCATAAGGGCCTC
Organism: Tillus elongatus; assembly: GCA_964006375.1. NCBI lineage: Eukaryota > Metazoa > Arthropoda > Insecta > Coleoptera > Cleridae > Tillus > Tillus elongatus. The sequence continues at coordinate 148,128,321 of OZ023263.1, read as the reverse complement.
TTGCTCCAGTTAGCTTATGCGCTGGCTACGCCCTCCACCTACAGAAACCCAACAGTGAAGTCAGAGAAGTAGTCTCCAAGTCTGTATGTAGTATGGGCCAGTTTCACCAAGTAAGGGCAACAACAATTAATTAATTTATATATAAGGTTATGATGTAAGATGGACATCACACACACAAAAAAAAAAAGATCAAACATATTCATGATTCAATGGAGACTATCAACAACCTACCAACACAATTCAATATTTTAGCACAACTGTATTGGAATTGTATAGCTTTTGTATTTTTCTACAAACACTTAAAATCAGTGTTTGTCTTAGTATATCAGTACTTTTTTATACAACTTCCAAATAAAAATAGGTATTCATTAACATAATTTGGGAGAGATCAATATGATTACCAAACTTCCTGAGCAGGATCAAGTAGCAAAAATACACTGGAAAACATTATAACAAAACTAACAAAATAAAGGAGGTGAAATCCCAAAATGTGAAACTACGGTTGCAAATAATTATGAAAACCCTTTTTAATAATTTGTTTAAAATTGATTATCACAGCTTGGAAATATTATGGATAGTTTGATTTTATTGAATTTATGTGTTAATAACTAAGAAGTCAGTAGCAATAGCTCAAAGTAGAACCTGCTTTTACACTTAACAATCGAGTGCTTAGATAAGATATGTTCCAAGAAAATAGTATGTCTTCGGTTTTTTTTGTATGACTATTCACACTGAAAAAATGCAGGGACAGTATTTTTTAAACTAGTAACCTGCAACCATTTTTTTTTTTGTCGCACATATTTATTACGAACAAATTCTGTTGCAATAAATAGACTCTAGAATTCATTATTTGTTAGAAAAGAACTAACAAAATGATAAATGAGCTTAAAAAACTATTATACAATACAACTATTTTTGTTTATGTTTAGAACACCCTACTCCACGGCCAATATCACATGCTACAATTCCTACAACACCTGTGTGATGTTCATTTTTACACTCAGTATAGCAAATAGAACAAGTAGTCAGTACCCTGTATGATGTCACGTTTTAATATGACTCAAACAGTAAAGGGTGCATTTTAAGTGTCAAAATGAACATACAATACCAAATGAAACATGATCGAAACATTTTAGGTGTCCAATGAAATAGATCTGGTGTATGTCTACATCACAGATTGTAGATAAAGTAAGGAAGGCTGTGTGAGATGAAATAGTGTTAGTAAAAAAAAATAAAGACATTGTGTGTATGTATACTGCTTTTCCTAAACAAAATCAATACAAAACAATGAAGGATCATCTAATTTGTGAGATGCATTGCATATATTGAACAAAACAGAGTGTAATAAAAGTGTAAATACTTACTAACACTGTGTATAAAATAAGATATCCATAGAAAGTAAATATTTCTATAACATTACAGAACATGCGGTAAATGAACAGGATACTTACAACACTGGCACCAACTTTCTCTAACGTTCTTCTTTTACGTGTCTTTCTCTCCATGCTACCTATTTTACTTGGAACTCCAGCGTCCGCATGTCGTTTGTGTCTGCTTGATGGTCTTGATGGTTGTTGCTGCTGGTGATGTGTACTAGAAGATGGTAAAATGTGAGGCTGGTATTGCTTGAAGGATTTCAGTGAAGGAGCACTTTGTTTACTTTCCGGTAGTTCCTGCAAATAATATAACATAGAAGATTCACTACATGAATCAAAATATCAGGTAAAGTGGAAGAAACTTGAGTTTTACTTCAAATATAGCAAAAAATATATTAAATTTAAACACAGTTAGAGCCTTTGTACACTATAAGAGTTTTTGTACATGACAAGAATGTTTAATGTTTACCACTATTTTGAATGGGTGTACTGTTTCGGCAAATTTACCAGAAAGATATCTTGTGTTAGCACTGTGGAACCACACTGCCATGTTTGTGTATAAATTATCCGGACAACTCTCTGTGAGCATACAAATGCTGGCTTGCTTGTATAACCACAAATATTGCAATTTCTATTTTATATATATATATATATATATATATATATATATATATATATATATATATATATATATATATATATATATATATATATATATATATATATATATATATATATATATATATATATATATATATATATATATATATCGGCATTTTCACAATCAGTTTTCTAAGAGAGGTTCGAATTTGATTCTCAAGCAGACCAACAAAATAAGCTGATAGTTCATCTGGTCTGGGCAAAATTTTCAGTAAATAAAACCTTTGCTGCAATTATCAATAATTATATGTTGGGGGTCAACAAATTGTTGAAAAAAAATTTTTTTTTGAGAGTATATTTTGAAAATGAAGACTGAAGTTTCAGGTGATTCAACTTCACCATGAGGCGACTGGTCGCTCTTATTGAGAGAAAAGACGTCCCTGTTACCGATCCCAAAACTGGAAAAGGCGTGAAGGTCCCTTCTAAGCATGCCAGTATTTAAACTGATCTGGAGGCATGTGCTTTTCCTTTTTAAATTGATCTATTTCGCCACTATTTCTACCCGTGTACTAACAAGTTGTATCTTTTCTTATTAAGAAAACAAGCTAAGGTGTAAGACAATGGGCAGAAGATTATAGGGTTATAAATGGCAGTGGACGTTTCCCTGGGGAGACCAAGCAAACCCCTTTTTTCCAAGTGCTTACTTGGACATAAGGGGGTCTGTTCGAGTGAACTCTTTTTTCACTTGCTAAATGTAGGATACAAGTAGAACAAATACATATAAAACTAAAAAGGGCGTCAGCCCTGAAAATCAAACGTGCGATCAGGTGGAAATGGCAACAGCAGCCCCAGGGCACCTTGTAGGTGTGATTTAGGCTAGCAGGCTAAAATTGCCTGAATGACAGAATGTATAAGGAGGAAGAGTTGGTCACAATAAAAGGACTCTATGGCAGTATGCCTAGAGGAAATTGAGAAAAAATACTGAAGAGGAAGTACACAGTGGCTGATTATCAGGGGCATCAAAAGGAAGGCTAAAGAAAGTTGATCCAGCGAGGTCAGGTCAGGTCCTACATAAGAACCAAAAAGGCTGTAATCCAGAACAACCTGATCAGATTTTAAATAGACCAAGCAAAGGCCACATACCTCAAGAAGGCTAAACAAAGTTTAAGGAGAAACAAGCCGCAGACAAATATGAGAAAAAAAAGACCATGCCAAGAGACAACCACACCGCTGAGTGCAAAACATAGGGTGGAGAAAACCAACGTAGAAGGAATGTCCTTTACAAAGTACCTCGGAGCACATAGACTGTCTATTTCGCAACACCCATGATGAGGTCAGAAAAACTAAAGGCTCCTCAGGGTTCCATCACAAAGGCACCTGAGGAAATCCCCCCCAGAAAAACAGACAAGTGCGACCTACTAAATGCACAGATAGGCCATGGAGAACCTTTCCCCCTACTTTGGCCATGGGAGCACACAATCTTTAGAACACTAGAGGAGGGTGAGGTGCTGGAGCTGTATACATGCACCGTCTACAAACTAGATGAAGGCAACGAAAGGCAGAAGTTCAATAGAGTGCTGACTAAATTGAGCGTATATAACAACGGTCTAATAGAAGTCTTTGGAGAGTAGAAAAGGCCAGCTGACAGGGGACAACTGTAGATTTCCTCCGTGGAAGGACTAGAGAAGGTACAATATTGTCCCTTCTCCAAAGCCTGAAAGCTACACGAAAGATGCTCTGTCTAGAATGTGAACTCTAATAATGGAGATAAAACTGGGTTAATAGCCCTCTAAAGATTTAGATGTGAGCGTCATAATAGACCTTAAAGGTGGTGGTTACAACGCCTGAATGACCAGCTACCGTAATCTAAATAAAATTAACTAATGCATTTCTGGTGTATCAAACAGTGAACTGTTTTTGGCGTTTTTTATATTAAAATGTACACGCTTACACATTTTCTCATCATCATGGCCAATTTACTGGTCCGTCCAGCATTGTTATAGGATACTAGAGTTCTTTTAATTCTCACAAACTGGTGAACTTGCCGTGACAACGAAAAAACATCTATGCCCAGTTTCACAAAGCTTGATTAAATATTTAACGGCCGGTTAGTTAATCAAGGCTTAATACAACCAATCACAGCTTCAAAATATTTAGTTGTGATGGCAAAAACCCGAATCACAACCTGTGATTGGTCGTCTTAATCCTTGATTAACTAACCGTCTGTTAAATATTTAATCAGGCTTTGTGAAACTGGGCACTAGACTTGTATATTTGGATATCAAATTCACTCATCATAGGCGCCCATGGTAGCATTTGTGTTATTAAACTTTTCACACCTATTTGAGTCTGAATTTGCACTTGCGCTCTATTGTTTGTATAGAAAAAAATATATATATCAGAAAATATTAGATCAATCATGTCCCGAAAGAGAGATTTTAGTTTGGTACCTTTCATGCGGTATGTGGAAAGGGCAGACCAGATAAAACCAATTTTTTTAAATTATTTTAGAATGTCTATCCACAAACGAGTCATGCTAATAGAGTATTATATTAAATACACAGTGTAGAAGCCTGGAGTTTTATATGACCGACCAGTTTACCAAAAAAAAAAAAACATACAGTTGTATGTCATGCAGCTCTAATGCCATAATGCTGTACCACTTACGTGATCAGGATATAGATATAAAAGCAGTAAATAATCTGACATAAATTTTTAGAACATTGTCGTTTACTAAATTAAAAGCAATTAACAGTAGTTGCCATTACTTAAGACACATAGTTTAAGTGTAAGTTATCCACACAAAAGATTTGAAATAAAAAGCTTTTTATAAAGAAGACAATATTGAACTTTATAATTTGCAATGTGGTAACAAAACATGTTAATGTCCCCACATTATGGTAGGTTGAAAACAAATATATGTAAAACAAAGTACATTTTTGGTAGTCCCCAGTGAAAGGATCTTATTGAATAAAACAAAAACACTTCAAAAACTTAAGAAGAGAAGAAATGTATACCTGGCTAAGGCTGGAATATAGCAATAAACTAGAGAGCTTGCTGCTGTTTGCAGTTAAAATATTTGAGACTTTAGATTTTTTTTTAACTTGACTTTCTTATTTACAGCTTATGTATTTCCATAAGACTATACTGATTTTTTGTCAACACAAAAGTAGAATCAACATAATATTTAACTCACTTCCTAATCTGTATAAAAAAAGTCCACCATGAAGGGGGTTGCCGGTCTTATGAAGGGCAAAGGCATCCCTGACCAGATCAGAAAAAAGAGGAAGGTCATTTTCTATAAGCATGCCTTTATTTCAACTAGTCTGAGTGCATGTTCTCTTTCTTTTTCAATTTTATGTAGCCAATATTTCTACCCTTGTCTATTGACCAACTTGTTTCCTTTTTCATTTTATTAAAGACACCAAGCTAAGGTGCTAAAACAACATCGAGGGAGTTGAACGGTAGTAGGGTTATAAGATGTTGCACCAGGCACATTGCTATATGTGAGTTACTTGGACATGCGGGACTCTATTAAAGTACTCTTTTTTGCCTTGCTACTCGTAGATCAAAAATTGATGCAAGTACAATAAAGAAAAACAAGCGATAAAAAGCAGAACAGCCAGGTAGAGATGCCAAGTACGCTTGGGAGGCTGCATATGTGTGATACAGGCTAGCAGGACAAAACTGGCTGAAGGATAGTATGTTGCTCAAACCGAACAGCCGGGCACATCAAAAAAACTCCAGGGCAGTATCAGAGTCAAGGAAATTGAAAAAAAAAGGTTAACATACTGTTATATGGGAGTCACTGGGTGGGTGTCGGGTCCAGACCAACCAAGAGAAAGGATGAGATCTCTAGGGAATGATATAAAACCTGACCACTGTGAGCGTCGAAATGGGCAAACGACCTTACTTATGTGCTGCTTGGGAGAGAAATTCCATACGATACCACCTTGAGTCAAGCACTGGCGAGTTGGTCAGGTACAGACGAACCCAGGGGTAGGCTGGGATCTCTAGGGAGTGAAATAACCCCTGGCGGTCGAGGCCTTCACTGTGAGCTTCGAAACAGGCAAATGCTTTGATGCTGGTCGGAAGTAAAACTCCATATGATACCACATTGAGTCAAACACTGGTGGATGTCGGGTCCAGACAAACTCAGAGAGAGGCTTTCACTTCTCTGGGCTTAGAAACAGGCAAGGGACTTTGCTTACACATCAACAGTGGGTGAAAAAAAAAAGCCCAGAGGGTTCACGTCAAACCAACTTTCACGCTCAAAAATATTGACTCCTGCAATGGGTGACATATAAACAATTAGGTGTGTGTCACAATAGAAATAAGGTCGCAGTGAAGGGACTGAACTAGCCCTCTCAGGACTGAACCTAACCTAATATGTACTAGAGAGAATAACTATGTTTAAATTTTCTTATATTTTCTGCAAAATTCTGCAAGGTTTAAGAATTTAACAATGTGTTAAAAAACCTCGCTAACTTGGACATTTTGAATTTGAATTGGACTATCAAGTCAATTAAAATAAATCAAATTAGATCTAGTTTGATTACAAAGGATAAGAGCTTAGATGGTTTTTATAATAAAATGTAATTTTTGCATGTTTTATAGTAAATAAACCTTAACAATATGGTATAATTTCACCTTTATTGCAGTTAGGCTGCTTTAAAAGCTGGTATTTTAATTCTTATAAAACTAATAGGGTACACAAAACCAACACATTAACAGCAAATATTACTTTTTAATAAGGGCAAAACAATAGGCATATTGTATAGTCATAAAAATACAAGGACAATAAAGGAAATAACAAGAGTGAAGCGTTAAAAAGGTATAAGGTAAAATTCTGAAAACATACTGATTCTTCTCCTTCCAGTATGACAGAAAATTGACTCTGATGGGATGAAGCGGGACACATGTAGCTTGTCTGCAATGGCGAATACTGTGAAAACTTCGATAAGCTTCTCACCATCTTACATTTTGCAATACTTTTCATTTTAGATACAAAATTTTCTTCAGAATCGGATTGAGCACACTTAATATCACCTTTGTCCAAGTCTGTATAAACTGCTTCTTTCTCCTTGAGGGATTTTTCTGCTTCAGATTTCATTTTCTCCATGTATCTTGTAACTGAAGTCAAGTCAGAACTGGCATCTTCAAGGGTGTTACTTGTATCATTTGTATCAACATTTTCAACAGGCTCAAATTTTTTTGTTACTTCAAAATCAGTAAAATCATGGGAACTGATCCATTCAGACACTCTATTATAAGTGTTTGAGATAGGTTGGCGTGAATCGGCTTCGAGTGTGCTCATATTCCAAAGGGACGAAAATTTAACATTCTTACAAATACCATTCACATCAAATTGACACTTGATTTTCTTTGAAGTGTGACATTTGTCATTGTTGCTAGATCCCTTTCTAGCAACTGTTCTAAATCTGCACACAGCTTTAGAAGATATTGTAATCAAATTGACAACAGGGTTATATTTTATGTTTTGAAAAGTGCATTCATTTTTGTTTTTTCTTTCTAATATTCTAATAATAATGGTGCCATCGGTACCACTAAGTAAATTATTTGTAACATTTTTATTTTCATCATTCTTATCAATAAATGATATTGACTCTTTAACGTTTTTATCTACAAATGATAATGAATGTGATTTCACTATAGATGATGAACTTTTACAAACTGCATATATTTTTGATGAATCAGCTTTTGAAGACACATTTGATATTGTGTCTGGATTGATTTCTTTAAAGTTTTCATCGTAAAATTTAATTTTGTTGATTGGAAATGGTTTACAATCTCCTGCTTCTTTCATAAAAGAAGAGTTTGTAATAAAATCCTTTGAAATATTTTTCATTAACTGATTACAATATTTTTTAATAGACTTTGAAGATTTTTTTACTCTTATTTTAATTGCTTTTTTATTTCCACTTGATTTTCTTGTGTAGCCACTATTTTCAAGTAATACCCTTCTCTCCATTTTTTTCTTTATTTTATTGCAAATTATACGAAAAGCAGTGGCAGAGTCTAATTTTTCCAAATCTAATTGTTTACACTTCTTACAATTATATAGGGTTACCAAAGAGCAATTATTTTTGTTCCTGGATGAGGAGGAATGGTCAGGATTTTTTTCAGGATCAGGTGGATTAGGCTGTAATATAAAAAAGTCAGTTTATATCGGCTTTTGCACTGTCAGAAATAGAAATTGAATTATTGCTTGCAGAAAACAGCTATGAAAAAACTGATATGCCAAAAAGTATGTAAATGATTTTTTCTATTAGCGGTTACTTCAAGAAAAATTGACTAATTTTTTTTACAAAATTTCATTATTAAAAAAACAGGAAAGTGTTAAATACAGCAAACACAAAACTATTTGTGTTTCTTAAGTTTTATTTTAAGCTATCTTTTAATAAGTCTTGCAAGAATATGATTTTCAGTTATATAATTTAAATGAAGGAACAGTAAAACAAGACAAATTAAAAAATATTTTTACATTTCAGAAACTTTTATAAATATTTCGTCTATTATTTTGCAAGACTGACATAGCCTATATTTTTCTAATATTAGCGATTATACCATAAAGTACAATACATAGGGGTAGGGCGGGCAAAGCAGAGTAGATGGGCTAGTGATATATTGATTTAAAATTTTTGTTCTGTTTCCATTAGACACCATGCATTGTTAGTTTTACACAGTTGGCACTTCCAGTTGAAGTATGGTCAGGCTATGTTGTAATTGTGTGGAATGACGATCTTTTTTTGTGTTTTCGCCATAAAAATTGTAAATATGTATCTTTATTTTGGAGGCCATGTCATTGCCTTACTAACTGTTTTCTTGGCTTACACTTTGTTATTCGATAATACAAGGTCTTGAGAGTATAGCCATCAATAAGCATGCTATTCTCACTATGTTGAAAATTGATATTCATTTTTTATCTCTGTTGCATCATGTGGACAAAGTAAAATCGTGCTGTGGCGGGCAAAGTTACATAGTGCTGTGGTGGGGAAAATGAAATAGTTTTTCACTTTGCCCGCACTTTTTCAAAAGGTTTTATTTTCGTACATAATTTGTTCAAGGTCAAAATAGTTTCGCCTTATGAAATTCTACCCATTCCTCATGTGGATGGTTCAAATGAGGGTAGGCCTGATGATGAAGTAACAAAAGCTTTTAGGCGTAAGCGTCGAAAAGAAGAAGAACAAGAAGCAAATAGTGGAAAAGTGCCACAAAAAAAAGGTCGAAAGGATAAAAAAGCAAGTCTTTCCTTCAGACACTGATGCCGACACGAGCATTAAAGTGAATGGCAGTGACTCTGAGTGGGCGGAGTCATTCTCTTTTGATGAAGACGAAGGAGGCAAAAGTGATGGCCAAATCATCACACCAGATGTGACAGATGAAGGAGGCTCGGTTATTGTTAATTATGGTGGAAACCGTTTGCATGGTTTGGTTATGAAGAAATTCAGCGATGCACTAAAAGCGAAATGCTTGTAAAAAACACAGAAATATTTTCGATGGCTCCTGAACGATAACATAATGACATATTCATATGCTGATCTATATATGAGGATCCAAGAGCCAAATGGAATGCGAAAGGGATTTTTTGGCATCCCCGAGCTGTCTCAGTTCATTGATAATTAGCCTAAATTGAGGCCTATAATGTTTAACTTTACAGATTTGAATTGTTTTTGAGATTAATAAATTTGCAGTTATCTTATTACTGTTACATCATTTCAATTTGCCCGCCCTAGTGCGGGCAAAGTAAAATAATGCCTCCAACCAGAAAACATTTTTTCCTGTCAATTGTGACTCATTGCACCCGGCTGTGCTTTTGACTTCTAAGGGTCAATAACATATAAGTCAGATACCATAGATTGTGATTTTTGGAGTATAGTCAAAGTTAATAGAACCTTAGGAATGTTAGCTATGTCACTTTACCCGCCCTTCCCCTAGTATTTTCCAAAACCATACCCTGGGCCCACGCTTTGTAAAATAAAGAAGCAAATTTCTAAATAATAATGATTAACTATTTAAGAAAATGTAATTATAATACACCATAATACAATAACTACACAAGATATTATAAACATTTGGCATTTTTCAACTATGACGTCACATGGAGAGTTAAAACGGAAATAATTAATGTACTGGTTTTTACAATTTTTTACACATGTTGTTTTTCTTTTTAAATTACTTAAATGTTTAACTTAATACACATCATTTTATTCGTATTCAACATAATTGTGAAGAAACATTTCATAAAGTTGAAATACCTCACAGTAGATTATGGGGTAAACAGTGTGTTCTAATAACGTGAAATTTTTAAGAACTTTTAATAGTGAATTGTTTATTTTATATAAAACTAAATGTAGGTAATGACTACATTTTTAATTAGTTTTACAAAAAATGAAGATTTTGCAAAGGTATAAACAAATTCATAAACAAAAATTTGTGTAAATAATCAATTTTTAGCTGAGGATAACATAACATAATCAAAGTAAATAATGTTTTATTTGATGGTTTAGTAGAATAATGATATTAATATATTATTAAGTTAAATACAAACATGGAGACTATTTCTCTCGCTTCACAAATGTTGGTTTTGTTTTCTGTAACCGGTTTGTTCTGTCTCGAGGATGCTGACAAGCAGCAAAACTGGTTATAGAAAAAAAAAACAACATTAGTGAAGCCAGAAAAATAGTCTCCATGTCTGTGTTTAATGTAATAATATATTATTATTCTACTAAACCATCAAATAAAACATTATTTACTTTGATTATGTTATGTTTCCTCAGCTAAAAATTAATTATTTACACAAATTTTGTGTCTGAGGATGCTGTCAAGTAGCAATAGCGGCTACAGAAAAGAAAAGGAACATTTGTGAAGGCAGAGAAATAGTCAATATACTTTAATTCTCCACTTCTAAGTTACATTTCGAATGACTCACATCTCACATCATATGTATGCACAAAAAATGGGCAGTCTGAATTTTTTGTAAACAGGTTAATTCACTTTCCTTTAAGTAAAAATAGATATACCAAAGAATTAAAGTATATTAAGAACGTGGCCGAATATAACGAATACTCTACTTGCCTAGTGGAGAAATTAATTAACAAACAGAAAACAAGGAAAAGTTACCAGAATCAACAACTTCTAGAAGAGAGAGAGAGTCGAAAAAACTATGCTTACCATTTTAAAGTCGAATCACGAGGGGTCTAGATGGAATTTTTAAAAAAGCCAATTTGCAACTAAAATTTTCGAAGAAAACAAATTTTTAAAAACTTGCTAAAGACAAGAATAGTAAAGCCAAAATTTCGGGATATATGAAGTAAGTTGTAAAGATTGTGATCTTAAATACGTCGGACAAACAAAAAGATCTATTGAAATAGAGTCAAACAACATATAGCACAATTAAGATATGGTACTATAGACAGATCTTCCTTCCATTGCCCGACATAGTTGGGATAATAATCACCAAGTTAATGAGGAGAATCTAAAATTAATAGAAAATGTTAGACAACCAGGACAGCTAAACACCTTCGAAAGTATACATACATACATACATACATATATATATATATATATATATATATATATATATATATATATATATATATATATATATATATATATATATATATATATATATATATATATATATATATATATATATATATTGATCAATATAGTCATAATAAGAAGTATATGAATCTCGCTCTGTCGCCTATGGATAGTCTCCTGATAGATTACTTTACAACAAATATTGACAGAAGCACGTCTGATGGATGATAAAAGAATTTAGATATTTCCGCCAAACGAAATATGTTAATTTTTGTGTCGTTGAAGCTCCCTAAATCGTTAGTTACCGACTACCTGCAAAAGGATATAGAGTTGTGGATATAAAATATTCAGAATTATTCATCCTCTGATGATGCTAACTTGGTTAGTGAAACGATCATCAAGTTGTTTTTTTTTAATTTGTGTTGTGATTTGGTTTCTCCAAGTGTTCTTATCAGGGCTCATCACAGGTTGCAATATTCACTTAGTAGTTCAGTTCGCAAACTGGCTGATATTGGATTGTTAACTTTGACATGTCTGTTCTGATTCGGGTTTTAGGCTGAGCAAAATACATTGGTTCTATTTGCAAATGATTTTAAAATATCTTACCATCTCATAATGTTCCTTCATTTATATATTCATCCCACTAATGTCCTAAGCAGTTAAAGCGGTTCATCAAATTGAAAAAAAAAACATCAAAAGGTTATCATATCTTGTGTAATTATTCTGTTGTGCTAATGCAGTAAATCCATAATTATTCAAATTGTTCGATGCCGAGACTAACTTGATAGTGGTTTTAGACAATAGATTATGTTTCTTATATTATCTATAAAATTCTACTAATGGTAACACACGCTAAGGGTGAGGCTAAAGACCATTTATAGATGAAAATATACAGGGTTTGCCAAAATATGTGTATCCTGTTTCGGTCAATTATAGAATCAAGTCAATACACATAACATGTTAAAATTTGAGGGTGTTGCTCCTACTCGGTTATAGTTGCATAAAAATATATGAATCTTTTCTGAACCTGGTAATCAGGACATAAGATGAAACCAAAACATTGATAACGTAACTAGCCATGTCAGAATGACATTAACTTTACATTTCAGACTGGCAATTACTTGTAACCAAATTTTAGAAAAAACATGTAAGTTAGATTAATGTATAATATTTACTGTATCAGATCAACATAACAATTTTAATGGAGGTATGGAAAACTGCTTAAAGAAAAAATACTAGTTGAGGTGGCTCTGTGGCAAATCGACTAACATCAGGTTGCCATCTTTGACAAATGTGTCCCGGTATGGGTTCACATCCCAGACAGAGCAAAATAACTTTATCCTGTTTGAGAACTAACTTAAATATCGGCCTTTCTTATCATACTATACTGCTAGTTGTCATTGCTGTTAAAGCAGTTCACTGATCAAAAAAAAAAAAAAAAAGAATTTGCAGTTGACAAAACTAACAATTTTGAAACAATATTTAAAAATGTTGGAAAATCTACCCTCTAGCTTCTATAATATTAACAAATACACGTTCTAGCTTATTTAACCAGTGCAACTTAATAGTTCTATTTACCAGGTGTTACTGACTTTCTGGAGAAACTTTAGTTAATAATGGATCCATAATGCTATGACCTTATTGAGCTGTTTGCTTCTTATTTTATTGATAGGGTGCATTTTATAGAGTGCCGTGGTTTTAGGTCAGATAACTGTTTCATCAGTTCTGGCGTGCTTCAGGGTTCGGTTCTTGAGCCCGTCTTTTTCAACATTTTTATTAATAACATTGTGCAGTTGCTTTATGTCCCATGTCCTATCTATGCTGATGACTTGAAGATTTACTCATCCATTGAGTCCATAGATGACTGTATTTGTTTGCAATGGAATCTGGGTTATTACTTTGATTGGTGTTCTTATAATTGTTTAAAGCTCAACTATTACATGCATGTCTTAAGCCTTGAGAAGATGCAGCGAAGATTTTTAAAGTACCTTATGTTTGAAAAGAGAGGCATCATCCTGAAATTTGCTATCCCCATGGTGCATTGTTCTCAGTGACAGGTTATTGTTTGCTCGCTGCCAGATGCAGCCAGTACATGCTGCTCTTTCTTTATAAGGTGCTAAATAACGTTGTTGGCTCTCCTGAGCTTCTCCCTGATTTGTCACTGCATGTTCCTGTGTTGGGTAGCCTTGGGGTTGGTTTGTTTTGGATGGCTCAACCTCACACTAATTTGCTGCAGTTTTCTCCCATATATAATATGTGTAAGCTATATAATCTATTGAGTATTCATGTGGATATATTTTCTTTTGTGTACTTTTGAGGACTTTACAACAGTGTGTTACCAGCATTTGATGTCTGCCTAGGAAGTTTATTATTGTTTTTTTTTATTATATATTTTATTTTTGTTTTGTTTTGTGTCCCATCCTGTAATTGGACTATATGTAGGATGGTTGTCAACAAATAAATAAATAATACCCCACAGAAAAGGGAGTTTGGGAGATTGACCTAAGAAGACTGTGCCACCTATGAAACAGGAAATTCCTTTCATGTTCACTTTACAGGAAATTATGTTTGTAGCCCTTCCTGCACTTCACTGCATAGTGGCTGTGCATACCATCTAGCTGAAACTATATCTAAATTATCTAAAATCTAAATTATCAGGTAAGCCTTCTGCAAAACACAAGCACATAGATACAACGAATTTCACGAATAAATTCACGAGATTACGTTAAAAGTCAATGCTTTTTTAACAAACTGAGAGAAGTAAAGACAATATACAATAAACACATGTTGTATTCTTTTGAGAAACAAGACAGAGGACTATGATAATCAGAATTTGTCGAATGGATCTGAGCACAAAAATAAAGGTCTATTTCTATTCGTTTTGTCCAAACATTTACTAAAGATTCGCTCAAAAGCTCTTCGCAATTTATATGACCACTCAATAGCTTGAACACAAACAACAAATCCGCACCAGGTCTGCACCTTTGAAGGAATTGTAGAAGTAAAATATTTGAAATGTTTTCATAATCCATTTCCCCACACAAATATATCAGGCTGAAAGCACGGTGTCTGAGAAATATCTTGTGTACTCTCTCTACTGTTAGTGTGATATATGTAAACTGCATACCAAACAATTGAGGCAAATTCAAGACATTATATAAGAAAACCTAAGTAGCATGATCTAACACTCTCAAGAGACAGATCTTTGCTATTCCTAATAATAAAATCTAAGTTTCTGTAACCTCCAATAACTAACTTTTTCCATATGGGTTTTTAAAGTGAATTTACTATCCAGGATGATTTCAAAGTCTTCACCCGTTTGAAATTGCTTGAATGATGAATAACAGAAAAAATAACTATAAGCAACAGGAGATTGAGATCATGAAAATATAATATAAGAGCATTTTTCAAGATTAAGATCAACACGAAAACTATCTCTACCAGCTCTATCTGTACCAGCCTGCAACAGATCACAATAAACAAGATCAGAGACAGGTCTGAACACCCTTATATCGTCAGCAAACATGAGATATTCTGAATAGTAAAACACTTGTCGTCTACAAATAAATTAAATAATAAAGGTCAACAATGTGAAACTTGTACTCCTGAAGGAACACTGATTGTTTCCAATATAAAACAATGTATTCTTACGTACTCTTCACTCTATATGGCACTGTGAATCCAGTGCAAAACTCCGTGGCTCACTCCTAATTACTCAATTTACTACTATCAACTTGCTCTGAGTGCAGAAAATGTTTGTGATAGCGAATTTTCCCGTGGAAAATCATTCTGCTCTCGAGCAATACTACTTCTAGATGACCAAGCAATTTTTGAAGAATAAAATCTATCAACCAACTTTGGTATCTCTGATTGGATCGAGACACCATGATAATTTACTACATTACTTCTATCTCCACGCTTATGTAGAGTGACAGTAAAACTGATCTTGCAGAAGCATAGGAAGGTTGAAGTTTTCAAAGATAAAGTAAATCAGTCGTACAAAGCCTTTGAGAGAGTACACACAATCTGCAGTCAGCAAATTGTAGGGCCACAAGATAACTTCAGTTTAAGACAATATCATATAATAAATGTATAACATCACTTTGTAAGCAGTCACTGTCCAGTCATGTGGTTTCACAGACTATGCGACCCATTTGCACATGGTACCTGCCCAAACATTAATCGAAAAATGATGTTGATATACTCTGTTCTGTTGCACTTGTGGATTTTCTATCACCAAATAAAGAATGTTATCTATGCTAAAGATACCTTCTTTCAGCTTCATCTGTAAATAAAATGATTCTTGTAAAATGTGAAATTTGACCCAAAAGTCCAGTAACCAAGTGCAATTATTAATTGTTGATAGTCCTGTTGGAGCATATAAAGACTTTAGCGTAATGATATAGATAAAACCTTTCACGTTTTCAGATCTTTTGCATGAAAGTAAAATGAGTTCCTACCCATCCTAATTTGCACTGAGTACTTGCAGTTGGATTTGCTTTAGCATCTGTGTAATCCTGGTGTTTCTTGGTCTCTTTGGAAGCTTCTTTTACTGTATGTTTGGAAATCATAGTTAATACAGCCAAACAGCTTTGGTAGCATTTTGATTGTGAGCAAAGATGTATATCCGAATATTGGTTGGAAGTAGACATTTTATGAGTTTTTAACGGCTAATTTTAAACATAAAAGCAAAACAGTACGTCATTTTTATTAGTCTAAAAACCTGACTTAACAGCCTGAGATCTTTAACAGTATTGTTAAAGTTAATAATAAAGGCCATTATATCATGTGTTTATTTAATCTAATTCTAGTTAAATACCCATATCCTTCACTATGGAAAATTAGCAAAGTTATTTTTGTTTTTAACTGTGGCTTATAAAAGTTCGTGGACAATTTAAGGCTAATTTTAATATACAACTTTCCCAAATTTTTAGAGAATTTTATATTGTAAAACATTCTCACGTATACAGTCTCTAATCACATCCGAGCAACGTGGATCTGTATCATGCTGGTCTACATTACCAACCTTGCTCTCTTTACTCAGATGGCAAGCGCAGTAATCAATGAAGGCAGTCAGCTAGACACCATATACACATATTTTTCAAAAGCATTTGATAAAGTAGATCACAATATTCTTTTAAAAAAAGTTTATATGTGTGGTTTCTCTGTTGATTTGATAAAGTTGTTTACATCTTATTTGACTGGAAGGACACAATATGTAGATTATAGAGGGAAGGAATCCACTTTGAGCCATTTTTTTAATATTATTTGTTAATGATCTGCCAATACGAATAGCTGACTCTTCAATGAAGTTCCGTTTCGGAAGGATTCTATATGGATTTTCATACTATTGCGAGAGAGTTTATATGGAATTCCATATAAGCTACCATATTTTCCCTATTTAATTATGGGTGTCTATGGGGATATCCATACGAAACACCTGTATACTTATATGGAAAACCATATGGGATTCTTCTGCAGTTTTTGACGGAATTCCTGTTCCAAATACTCATATTCAACCATACAGAAACCATTAAGTTTTAGTGAATTTTCTTAGAAAAAATTCACTAATGAGGAGATCTCGACTTTTGAATTTTGAAAAAATTTCTTTAAATGAGCGTGATCTAGGACCCCTAGAACCCATATCCGTTTCAATTTTTATATGTTTATATATATATATATATATATATATATATATATATATATATATATATATATATATATATATATATATCAGTGGCGATTTCTCCTAGTGAGCTAGGTGTGCGCCGCACACCCTAAAATATAATTAAAATGTGCACAGTTAAATATGTTTTATTTCTTTTTCCCTTAGTCTTAATACACTACATATGTTATGACAATCGATTTAATTTACTTATTTGATTTCATAAATAGTCGGTTAATAGTGACTTGGAATGAAGTCGGCACCACGTCTTCATTCAGAAAATATGAGTAGGTCAATAGCAACTGGGAATGAATTCGGGTCGGGTTAGGTGTGCGTTGTTATTTCCGAACAACTTCACTCGACAGAGCTGTATTGGTATACAATACAGTCCCCCACCCATGTGTTTAAAATAGTAAGGAAATACCATTGATTTTAACACTGCAGTGAGCGGTAAAAATACCGCTCAAGACAAATGAATGGAACGCCGGTTTAACAAACGTTGTGATAGCATTATTTACAAACATTACAACTGCGCTTGCCTGGACCACAGTAATCTAGAATTAAAGACTATAATACATTTTAGTAATTTTTCGTAGAAAAAATTCACTAATGGGGAGATCTCGACTTTTGAATTTTGAAAAATTGTTTGCAAATGAGCGCGAACTAGGACCCCTAGAACCCATATCCGGGGTCAGTTTCAATTTTTATATATAAGAATTTAATTTGAGTCAAGTTTTAAAATATAGAAATTTTTGATTAAAATGAAGAAACTGATTTCAAGTACCATCCATATTTCTAGAAATTGTAATGGTACATAATGAGGTGAGGTAATTTTGGAGATTAGAAATCAGATGACAGAACTTTAGAACAATTGACATTTAGATTAAAATTTAGTCAAAATTGCATCATTTGCAGTCACAAGTTTAGACTTATTTGTAAGATGCTTTGTACTATTTATATAACAATAAACTATAAACTATATATATATATATATATATATATATATATATATATATATATATATATATATATATATATATATATATATATATATATATATATTAGAGGTGTGCGAAGCTTCGAAATTTCGAACCGAACCCGAACTCGAACCGAACCTTCGGTTCGAAAATATGTTCGCACTAGTGATGTTGAAGTTGTTCGAAGTTCGAAATATGTAATTCTCCAAAATAGTTCGAAGTTCGTTGCTCAAAAATACTTCGAAATTAAACTTTACAGGCATTGAATGCTGCCAAAGATGGCGAAGTTGCGGCCC
The DNA here is from genome assembly GCA_964006375.1 of Tillus elongatus. Taxonomy (NCBI): domain Eukaryota; kingdom Metazoa; phylum Arthropoda; class Insecta; order Coleoptera; family Cleridae; genus Tillus; species Tillus elongatus. The sequence goes on along the minus strand of OZ023263.1, from coordinate 148,109,840 downwards.
CGTTAACTCGGTAGCGGCGCTTTAAACTCGTTATCGGTATCATTGAGTGGATAGCATAATTTTAGGAGATCACTCATGCATATTTTTGACAGTTGGTGGGCACATTGAGACACGACGGAGCAATTTAGCAATAACAGAATTATTTTTCTTATATATCCTAGCCTCCCAACACCTTTTTTAGTAACAACATTATGATGGCGGTGTTCGAAAGCGATCGGTAACGTGAATTTTCAGAATTTATGAGGATAATTGCAGATGGACGTTGGAAAACATTGGTTTCAACATGATTTATTTCACCATGAGCACAAACGATCAGCACCAGAAGGCATTTTCACCCAATCAACTTGCAAATTTACCGAACTCTTCCTTTTTGTTAAAAGAATGGGAATCTTTCACATATCAAATATTTATGGTACAATATTCCTAAATTTTGTGTTTAAGGAAATGATATATGAACACTGAAGAATTTTGGGTAGTTCGATGTTCGATTTTAAATATCTAAGAAGTTCGAAGTTCGACTGTGAACCTTAGACATACTATTTCAGAGGTTCGAAGTTCGAGGCAACATATTTGCTTGGGTTCGTTCATAGTTCGGTTCGAACAAAACATGGGTTCGCACACCTCTAATATATATATATATATATATATATATATATATATATATATATATATATATATATATATATATATATATATATATATATATATATATATATATATATATATATATATATATATATATATATACATAGGTATCACACCGATAACTCAAAATATAATCGGCCGATTTTGATAAAATTTGGCATGTACCTTCCTTCTGTAAATGTATTGGATAATTTCGTTAGTCAGGAAAATCGGACGAGTTTTTCCGGGAAAATTTTGAGTTTTTATTCGAAAAAAATTTGTATCTCAAAAAATAAAAAAGATAAGATAACCAAATTTGGTGGGTAGGTTTACGATATAAAAATAAAACTATACACCAAAATTTAGATTTATATGTTGCAGGATAAAAAAGTTATAATAAAATATTTTGTGCCAGATCATTTCTATGAAAATTCACTACCATAACGCACTTGCTGCATCCAGGATTTTTACACATTTTATTATTTAGTACCATATTAACATTGAACTACTTTTAATGTTTACAGTTTTCACCCCGTTCCGGACAGTGCTAACGCTAACACAAATTTGTGTGAAGAGAAGAGCTTGATAATAATTCCATGTTCTTTTCGTGTTTTAAAGTTTTAAGTGACTTTTTAATTTGTTAGTGTTGCAGTGGGAAATTAATTTATTTATCTACGTATCATTCCCATATAGGTCGAATATATATATATATATATATATATATATATATATATATATATATATATATATATATATATATATATATATATATATATATATATATATATATATATATATATATATATATATATATATATATATATATATATATATATATATATATATGTATGTATCACACCGATAACTCAAAAAATCATGGACCGATTTTGATAAAATTTAGCTCGTGCCTTCCTTTTGTAAGTGGCTTGGATAAGTTCGTTAGCCAGAAAAATCGGACCAGGTTTTCCAAGAAAATTTTGGGTTTTCTTTCGAAAAAAAAATTTATCTCAAAAAATAGGAAAGCTATGGTAACCAAATTTGGTACGTAAGTTAACGACATTAAAAGGAAACTATATACCAAAATCTATATTTCTTTGTTAAAAGAAAAAAAAAGTTATAAAAAAAAATTTCGTGTCAGATCATTTCTATGAAAATTCACTACCATAACGCACTTGCTGCGTCCACACTTTTTTTATATGTTTTTATCTGGCATTTCTGGCAGGGCTTTCATTAGGTGTCTTGCTCCTGTTGACTACCAATATACTATTAAGAGTGCTTAACTTTTTCACACTGCCCAGATTTGAGATAAGTCGAGTTTGACTCTAAATTAGTCTTTGTTAAACACGCAGAGAGTGTTGCTGCTTCATGGTTCAAAACCTCAGGTTTTGTTATATGAAGCTCAAAAGGATTTCATAAAATTGATACAGTTAAGATTGTATTTAATGTTTATGTAGTTCTAAACTGGAATATTTGTCTGTGATATGGAATCATGTTTATCAAATTCACTCTTAGTATGAGAGAGAGTGAGAGAGAGAGAGCGAGAGAAGATTTATATGTTTTTAACATTTGTTGGATCTTATCCTAATTTTACACCTCATGTAAGTCTGCTAAGTATGTTATATAACTGGTCTTCAAAAGAGACACATAAATGCTGATTTCCTGTTTTTGTGTACAATCGTCAGTCATCTGCTTAATTTTTGGGAATTTTAAACACGTTGCAACTCAGGGTTTCTTAAAGAGATAGTCAACTGCTTTATCTTCAAAATTATAGACCAAATAGCCTGTTTAGTTCTCCGCTCTATATAATGTGCTCACGTTATAAGAGACTTTTTTAATATATTGACATTTTCAACATAAATTTGAAGCATTTAAGAAGATTATGACTTACTTACCCACCCTCTTTCATTGTCTTTATTGTGTTTGTTTATTAACTGCCAGTGACTTAGACATTTAATTTAAGGCAATTAATGGACTGTCTGAAGCCTAAACTCAAATTTAAGTCTCTAGTTAGTGTTTCTTGTTTCAATTCAATTATTGATTAATAAGTTATTTTCATGAATTATAAGTGTTTACAATAGTGATATTTTCTAACTTTAAGTTATGTGATACATTAACTGGTTTATATAAGCTGTATATTGGCATAATAAATAAATAAATGTTTATAGCAATGTTACAGTAAACAACCTGCAGATAGCAGGTTTGCTCACAGAGCCATATAGTAATGTTGTCACGCCACTTTTTGAGAATACTTGAATGCAATTTTTTTTCAGGAGACAAAATAGATTTTCAGGTGTTTTCAAAAAATGTAACACTCAAAAAGATGGTTAAATTGACTGCATAACAAAAACCATTTAAATTTATTCAAAGAAATCAATTTAATTGCCAGCTTTGAAACCATAACTTTAAAGCAGAATTCCATTTTTTTGCAGTTTCACAATTAATTTATCTTGGTCTTCACGGCAATGTTGAATGAATACAAATTGTTTAGTACACCTGTATAAACATCTTATCAAATCTCATCTCATTCTTATATTCTAATGGCTGGTTTAACTTCAAACAAAAAACTTGTTTGGGAATCATTGGTTAAGTTAGAGGTAAATTCACAGCCTGAATGACCAAGCTTCAATTTTTTGTTGTAACTGGCATTCCTTTAAAACTTAAATAGGCAAAAGAAAATGTGTACACTTACCAATTTTGGATGTTTAATATGTGGAATCTCACATCTAAAAGTGTCATACACTTGTGTCAAATAGGTAGCCAAGGATAAGTAATCTTCCGTGTTTGTTATTTCCTCACCAGTCATGATTGGAGGGATACCTTTATGTAAGATTCATTAATGTGATTAAATAATATTACAAAACTTGGGAAAAGTAACTCACCAATCTCTTTTTCTAGGATATCTATTGCCAGCTGGTTTTTCTTGATTGCATCATCTTCCTTTATTGCATTATAGTCTAACAGATCCGGCCTGTAATGGTTTAATATTGCACAAAGGACTTTGCCATCTCTAAAGACAGATGCAAAATCGGTAATTGTTATATCTTCGTGTTCTCGTACTTGATCGGTTATCCAATTCAACAATACTTCGTTATCAACGTTTCCTGCAGAATAAAATCCTTTCATTTTTCAAAAAAGTGCTAAAGTTATTATATAGACAAATGGCTTCTCATAACCTAATGTATCATAATTTTTTACAGTATGGGACAAAACAATGTTCTACTTAGCAATGAAATAACAGTATTCTATCAAGTAATTAAGTTTTCTTAGTTGTGTCTCTCATTATTGCTGATACAATAAACTACTCACATATAACTAGTTGACATTAAACAGGCACATTATAATGTGTAAACTAATTATTTTAAGTAACATGATGACTTTCTATATAATTATTCTATGTATGAGTAAAGTTTCGATTTTCCTTTTTTAATTTTCCCCAATTTGTAAAAGTGGCAAAGGCTATATATAAGAGACTAAGAAATGTGAATGAAGCAGAAAATACTCTTATTATGAAACCAGGTTCTGCATCTACTTTCTTTGTAACCATTTCTCTTGTTAATTTTTTTTTCCAAATCTAATAGAGATTTTTAGCCATTGAAAATATAGCCATGTCATAGAACAGTTAGTTTAATTTTAGGTTATCCAAAGAGTACATATAAATAAGATGTGTGGCTGATATGCAATGGGTTTACACTTATCTGATATACATAGATGAGTACGTTACAAAAATTATAGAAACTTACTCTGAAATGTGGATATTAAGTTAAATTAATAATAATTCAAATAGTCAACATAAATTCTTGTCCCCTGTTCTTCACAATTTTAGATTTTAGATTATAATTTAGGTGACTAGTTTTGACAACTGAAGTGGTGCAGTGTATGTGAGTGGAGTTAAGTGATTGGTCAGGAGGTACGACTGCATGCAGGGCTATGTCAGGATGCAAAGAGGAGACAGTCGCCCTCCTCAAACAGGGGTCCTGAGAGGTGACATACAACGTTCGCTGTGATACCATAATTCTTTTTGTATCTTTATTTGTAATAGTGTCTGTGTCCCAGCTGTAGTTAAGAAATATAGCCAATTATTTTATCGTTAGACAATTAAAAACTTTTACAGTTGAGCTTTACAAGTGTTTCTTACAGTTAACCCACGCTAGAAAAAGTGAACTGTTACACTACTTAATCTAGTCATCTTTATAAATTAATATTTATAATGTCAACATATTTCTCTGTACTATTCAAAACTGCATAAACTACAATGTTGTTTAAATTTTGTTCTATCAGATACATAATTAATTAAATTAGGTCTTATTCCTGGAAAATTCACAGATAAGGGACATCTGAGACAAGGTGGAGCCTTAAGTCCAATACGTTCTGTAAAATGTATGGATTATATAACAACAAAATGTAAAGAACAAGTCAAAACCCTAACTGTGGTCTATAAGAACATAAGGAGAGTAGATGTATCAGAATGTGCATTTACTGTCAATCTGATAATTATGGCAAACACCGAAAAGACTTGCATTGAGTTTTGGAATGAGATTGTAAATCAAAATAAATAGTAAGAAAACCAAACTGGTGCTAATATCAAAAGATAAGGAAACCATAAATAGAAAAATAGAAAACAACAAATCAGAGCAGGTTCAAGTGTTAGAAGGAATTGAAAAATGAGAAATAGAAATGAATCAATGAACAGAGAATTTTGTAAAGGGCTATTATACAAAATTTGACAACAAAAGATAAATATGAAATGAAGTAGTCATGGTAAGGTTTTATACAACCTCAAATTGGCAAGATTCTGACCCGAAATTTCGTTCCCTTGTTCATCTCCAACAACGTAAGAATTTGGTCCAACCTGTTTCAAGATGTAGAGCGGCTCTTGATAGAGCATGAAAAATTTACTAATTGTACAATTTTCAGCTGATGACTGTGGGTGAGTTCTTACAAGAACCTGATCTTCCACCTTAAAACCTGAGTTAATTTTTGCGTTACACCTTTTCAGCTTTAGTTTACAGGCGTTTTTGAACTAAAAACCAAATATCTTCAAGCCTCGGGGTGTGTCTTTCCTCTTCTAGAAAAATTACGTATTCCAAATCCGAGTTTGAGTCTACTTTCTTTTTCTTTTTGTCAGTCTTTTCGGCAGAATATGTGTCTTCTTTCTTTTTCTTCGGCTTTGGTTCATCGTCAGAATCATCTGTGTCATCTTTCTTCTTTTTGGATTTTGAATTGTTTTTCAAATTCAGAGTCTGGAGGTGGTGACCTGCTTTGAGATTTATTTTTCTTGTTTTTATCTGGTTTTAATATGTCTGAATATATGAAGGATTCTCTCGAATTCAGCAATCAATTCAGTGCAGTCTAGATTGTCCTCCAGCTCCCATGTGCTTTCTTCTAAATAGCCTTCCCTTTGGAAAAATATTTCACCTTTCCATTTGGTACCGTCCGATCACCAAACTTTTCAACGGAATATTCTTCCTCACCCTCACTTTCTCCTACCTTCTTTTTGATCTTCTTGGATTTGTCTTCACCCTCAAAGTTGGAATTAATGCCCTTCTTAGCCTCAGATTTCCTTTGACTCTTCCCCTTTTCTTCTTCCTCTTCTTGTCTTAAGTGTGCATCTGTAGCAGCCATTATTAAATATTCCTTGGGATATTCAAAATCCGCTCTTTTATTAAGTGCTCTCTCACTAGAGTCGACATTACTTACCCAATTTATGTGCATTTTCATTATTTATTTCATATTTTAATGGGATTTTGCATTTTATTCGCTCACTGGCAAAATAAAGTGACAAACCTTTGAAATCTAATGTAGCCTTATTTTCAAATATTCAATTTGAGCCCAAAATAACGTCACGATTTAAATGTGGTACCACTAAGCAGACAACATATATATTTAATTTGTTGATTTCTATAGGCAACAAAATTTCTTGCTTAATTTTTTGCTTACGTCCACCTATTTCGACTGATAACGTTTTATTTGTAACAAGAAATGTTGGCATTTCTTTTAAGGTCTTTAATTTTAAAATAAAAAGTTTCTGAAACAGCCGAAACTTCGCTGCTGCTCTCAATCAAGACGGACGTAGAGTGCTCTTACACTTCATGTATCGTCGTCCATAACGCTAAGAAAAACATCTTTGTCGTTCAGAAAATGGGTAATTGAATTTATATGGTCAGAGTTCTGTTCCGCTTTGCCATCACGGTTATTGTATCGCCCTCGATTATCATCATAACCGTAGTTTATTTGCCTTTCGTCTTCCTCCCTGATTGATAATTATTTTTGTTATGTAAAGCTCGTTTTTTAGTGTTATCATAAGTGGCATCTATTTTTCTTAAATATTCTTCTGCATCGTCAATTTTTTTTAATCGCAAAAGGATAATTCCGTTGTATTTCAGTTTCAAAATGTTTTGCTAGCATTTCAATTAACTTAGACCCACTAATTTGTTCTGATAAAAATGAAGCCTGGCTAATCAAAGTCATAACATATTCAGCCATGTTTCCCCTTTCAAAATGATTATATGTTAGTTTTAAATACAAATCTCTTTCTGAATTTACCCCCGAAAATATATTTTTGAAAGCGTCTTCAAACTTCTGAAAGGTTACAAAAGATTCCTTTTTAATGGACCCCCAGTCAGCAGCCGTACCGCGCAAACCATTCACTGCAAGGCCCACTTTACAATCCTCCGACACGCCTGCTTCATTCAATGTTTTAGTTAGTTTCTTTAAAAATGCTACTGGATGCACCTTACTGCTGGGAGAGAAACATACGCTTGAACCCACCACTTCCCTCCAATTTAGTATATAGAACCATCTGTTTTGTCATCTTTATTATCATGTAATTCTCCCTCGTTTATTTTTTCTTTCGATAAATTTTGCTTATCTAAATTGGAAACTAAGTTTCCCACAGTCTGTTGTAATGACAACATACCCGTTGCTAACTGTTCTAAAATCTTATCTATTTTTGTATTATATCCCGCTGTTTCTGAAACAACCGCTTCCGCATGCTTCGTCTCATTTTGTTTCCCAGTCTTTCGGCATGTTATATACAATATGGAAGCCCAGCCGTTAACAATTTCAAATTTTTAACATTAATGGTTGTAACATCACAAGCTGAACAAAATACCTGATCAGGAATAGTTATATTCATATAATAAAACGCAACAGAGTTTACACTAAATTATTAAATCATAAATAGTCTTAAAGAGACATCAATCCGCCACCACAATATGTGATTATTGAAAATAGATGTTAAAGTCACTTTCAACTAAAGGTTATTCTGCATAAAAAGGTAAAGGGTATTTAGTGTTTACACACACAATCATATGCGAACATAAAAATGATTTCATCTGGTCTGTAACTTTGTTTTCATTACTTCGACAGCGTTTTCTGGCTGTTGAGACTTGTTGTTGGGTGTCGGCGGCAACTTGGCTGCTACGTAGACACCTTTTCCTTGGTGGCTGCTATTTTGTTCTGTAATCTTCATGCCTAGGCCCTAGTTGGTCGTCATTTATGTCGTGGTATGGTTGAAGGTGAAATAAAATCAATAAAAATTAAGCCAAACTGATTTAGTTCTTCATCTCAGGTTTGTATAATGCGTTCCTAGACAAAGATTACAAACAAATACTACAGATAAATTGACTATAACTATTTCAGCTGACAAACAACGGGAAAGGCAGTAAATCTGGCTTACATAGCAGAGATTGTACCTTTTCACCTTGCTGTTCGCACATTGAATCTCTAATGTCTTTCTCCCATGTGGGCTTGGCAGACGAAAAAATCCCGCGCTAGGCCGACACCGCAACGCCGCTTCACATCACGCACCTATTCTTTTAATTGTATTGCACATTTCTGGAACCACTACAAAGTGTATATAAAACTGTCTGTCGCCTAATTTTACCTCATGGATGTGAGTTGTGGGCCTTAACAAGAAGTCAGAAAAGTAAGTTTCTGAAAGGAGTGAAGAAAATAACTAGAAGAAATAGGATACGAAACCAATAAATTTGAGAACAACAAATACAACATAAACTTTATTGATAAAGGGCAAATTAGTTGTTGCGGCCACTTGCACAGAATGCATCATTCATTCAGGGCTAGTTAAGAGAGTATGGGAAGCAAAAGTACAAGAAATCAAAAACGATGAAGACCAAATGATACATGGGACAGTAACGCATCAAAAATGTTTAATAATAAGGAGTAATGATAGAACACAGACTGATACAAAAGTTTTAGCAAGTGATAAAAAAATAGTGGTGGAAGTTTGTGCATAACTAAACAGATTATTTTGCCCTACACCATAAGGTAGAATAGGTACATCATTTTATAAATGTGTATACTGTATCCATATATCACACAAATTGTTAGAACATTTTTACTTTCTCAGCCTTCTGGGAGTGGCAGCCTTTAGGAGCTGGAGGGATGAGTACCACTGAATATTATTTATAATCTTAATCAGAGAAATGTTGTGAGCTTTTAAAGCAGATATTTTTATAAATCTCCATTGAACACTTTCAAGTGTGCAAATATGTATAACATAGTAAGGTTACCAACTCGATAAACAATAATCAAGCAAAAATCATATATTCAGTGAATATCTGGATACTGTTAACAGGTTTGGTAACCCTGAGTATAAAACCCACAATTTAAATAGCTTTAGCTATTACACTGTCAGTGTGAAGTGGCAATCAAAGTTTTGAATCTAACATCACTCCAAGCTTGCAGATGTGAACATTCTATATCATCTGCAAAAAGTAAGTATGATGATTTCAATGACATCCCATGAATATCACCACTAAAATGCTCAAAAGTAGTGGTACAAGTTGCAAGCCATGGAGAAAACCAGAAGTAGCACATTAAGTGAGAGTAATGCATACTGGCCTTAACCCAGAAAACAATATGCTTCAGTTGATTTTATAGTTTACTACCACAAACAGAAATGTGACCTTATAGAAAAAAATACAGCTTTGAAAGATATCTAAATTGAAAATTATGTTTAGGATTTAGAAGTTGATTTCATAGGGCATCATCACAAAAGCCAAATTATGACGTTTCTTTTGAAAAAGATCTGAATATAAAACACAAGAAACAAACTTAACTTTATTTTTGAAACTATACGGTTTGTAAGAAAACTACTGCTTGAGCAATAATCTGAAGTGCACAACCATAATTTTAAGAAGGGTTGCATTTTAAAAGCACACTGTAATCGACCTAGAACTATTATGATCAATAGTATTAGTAATGGATTGTATGGATATCATTCACAGATTTCTCCTTGAAACGATTGTATCAGTCTTTTGAAGAAAATAATTTGTGTGGTACATTAATAAAATACATAACCAATTACAAAAAAGTGGTCACTGATTTATTTTAATTCAATTTCTTAACATTTTGTGTGGCAAGTTATTGAATGGATGATTGGTAATTGTTCCCTTTATACTGGACTAACAAAGATGTCATTCAATACCTCCCTAGCCAAAGACCAGACAAGCAGATAATTATATAAGTTATTACTCCTTAGTACGCACTAGGCATTCCTTTAAACAGCGAGATAAAACATTGGGTGTCAGGTGCCATCTCTTATAATGTGATAACACACTGATTTGTTCCACAATTATAAAACTTTTTTTTTTCTGTGTAGCTCATACATTGTTGTGTCACTGTGTTTAGAGCAAGAAGTTGAGGATTTAAACTTTCTCTAGACAAATATATTTGTCTGGTTAGTAAGTAAATAGGAATGCAGCAAACATTTTTAATAAAGACATAAATAAACAATTTTGTAATATATCAAAGTCAATAACCCAAAAACATGGAGATCTAAGTAAAAATCCACTTTGTTAATTCAACTTACCTCGTCGACGTTTCTTGGGTATCTCCGTCTGCAAAGCATCTACTGAATTCCTCCTCATTTTCTCCACACTCTTGGGGTTATCTGTGTCAAATAAGCTTACAACTTGGTGGGGTAGCAGTACATTTCTGTTGAGGTTAGGATATCTAGTGGCAGGGTCTAAAGTATAGGCCTTACAATCTTTGTTAAGGTTGTCCGGAGTAGTCTGAGCCAGCAGCCTGTAGATGGATTCACGTTCAGCTAGCACATCTAGAGGAGTAGCTGAACCAGAACCCCAACTCCGGATGGCCCATGCAGCATCCATGGACGATAGGAAACCACGAGCACAGCCAGAACCCGTTGGCCAAAATGGCTGAAAAATGTATGTATTTACATGACAAGAAAATCAAAATAATATTGTAGGACAGAAAAAAAATTAAATTACAATGTGTTCGTAGTGAAAATATTGAAGCCTAAGCTTTACTGATATTGCGTAATAAAAAAAAATTAAAGATTAATATATTTTTATGCCTTAAAACTCAGGTTTTCCTCAACACCAAATTCTAGTTGTATTTTATTATAAGGTAGTATTTCAAGTTTTATTAAATTTAAAATTTTAATCGCGTTTATTAGTATGAGGGTATATTGAGATCTAGTTAGCCTGGAAACTTTGCAACAAGCAAAATTGAATTTAGTTGCTATGGTAACAACTATGTTTTATGAATAAACTGTCAACATTTGACATCAGAAGGTTGAACAAGCAACAAAACTGTAGTTTTGTCTTCTTTGACTAGCATAATTTATTTTGTCATAAATTGACATGCACTGTTACTTCTATGCACACTTGTTTATTAGTCACTAGCTAAATAAAAGGTTTATTGTATTAATAAAAATATTGGAGCATAAGCCTTATTGACACAGCTTAATAAAATAAGGTTGCAGGAGGTTAAATATTTTCTGGCCTTAAAACCCAAGTTTTTGCTACCTAAGCACAACAAATTCTGGTTGTTATTAATTATAAAATTAAAGCAACTATTTCAAATTTAATTAAATTTTAAATTCGAATTAATTGTGTGCTCACAACATATTTGTACATACTTATAAATAATTTACAATATGTTTGTATTTGAGAGTCTGGATGCAGCAAGTGCGTTACGGAAGTGAATTTTCATATAAATGTTTTTAATAGCAAATATGCCTTTTTTTAATGAAAGCAGGCATCAAACTTGGTTACCCATATAGTAGAAACAAAGTACCATATTTTATTAAAATAAATTTGTTTGAAAATGTATAAACATTTTCCGAAAAAAAAACCTACCATGTACCCGAAAAAACGGGTTTCCTAGCCAACAAACCTTAGGTTAATAGCAAATTGAACTATTGACATTTGAAGCATTTAATGAAAATTCGCTACCATAACGCGCTTGTAATGTCCCGAATTTATTTCTTACAAACATGTATTATATTTCGATTGAAAATGCAAAAATCCAATAATATACAGCGTGTTAGATTTGGAAAAGAAAATTTGTATCACCAGCTACTTATGACCCATCCTGTGATTGTAAAAATAATTTTATAAGATGTGTGTCAAGGCTCCCTACAATTAACGTATACAATTTTTTCTTGCATCTTGTATAATAACAGATATATTGACCTTTACCATAGAAATTTGTCACACTATGAAAATAGAAAAAAACTATAATTAACCACTGTGCTCATTTGAAGAAATATTTTTAAAATTCAAAAGTGGCGCTCTCCTCCAGATCCAGATTCAAATCTGCCTAATAAATTGAAACTGCTAGAGTTGTCAGGATCAACTTTTTATTACACAAACTTGGGAACTTTCCTTCGTTAGGAAAATTAACGGTAATATTTATTTCTAGAATTGATTTGTTATTCAAAAAGATATATAGTAAAATCGGCAGCTAAAGAGTTTAAGCCTGATTTTGAGTTGTGATCCAAACAATAACTAAATAAAAACCTTGAATAAAACTTTTACAATTATAACATTTTTTGTGAATTCAGTCTAGGGAGATTTATCTATAGATTTGGCATTCTGTAATGACCGAGACGATTCTTGGTGACGTGATCATAAATTAAATTGCTATTGGTTTCTTGTGTTATTTGCATTCTTACAGCAAAATGGAGCGGTTTTTCGATTAATAATTTTAGTTTATATGACAAGCTTGTGAATTAAATCATTGCTGAAAACAACAAATTTGATCATATTGTGAAATAAGTGAGTTGTCTGAGACCCTAACCGATAAAATAACTTATGTTAAATTATTTCACACAGGAACAGCACATATGCAATCAGGACTGTTAAAAATTGTGTAAATATTGCAAAATTTAAAAATAAGTTAATAAATATTATTTATTTAAAATCGAAACTTAAAAATTAATAATGAATATCTAAACCTTCGATAAATAATTATTTCAAGCGAACGGCTATACCACGATGAAAAGACTGATTCTCGTCCGATCACAGAGGTTAAGTAACCTCGGGCATGGTCAGTGCCTGGATGGGTGACCGCCTGGGAACTCTGTGTGGTGTTGCCTTTTTTCTTAGGTAGTGACATTTCTGTTTTGTTCTTATTAGCGAATTTTTATTTTAAAAATTAGGCGATTTTAATTTTTTTTAAATCGCTAATAGAGGTATCGATGGTGAGACTTTACAGAACGTTTTTCAAATAATGAATTTGGGCCCTTAAAACCCGAAACCAAGGTCCGTTTAAATTTATTTATGTGTGTGTGTGTGTGTGTGTGTGTGTGTGTGTGTGTGTGTGTGTGTGTGTGTGTGTGTGTGTGTGTGTGTGTGTGTGTGTGTGTGTGTGTGTGTGTGTGTGTGTGTGTGTGTGTGTGTGTGCGCGCGCGCGCGTGCGTGCGTGCGTGCGCGCGCGTGCGTGCGTGCGTGCGTGCGTGCGTGTGTGTGTGTGTGTGTGCAGACGATAACTCAAAAAGCTATTAACAGATTTTGATGAAACTCGACAAGAATCTTTATTTCATTAATCGCCTGGATGATTTCATTAGCCAGCGCTATTGGACCAGTTTTTTTCTAAAATAATAATTTTTCCGAAAAAAAATTTGATCTCAAAAAAATAACAGTTATTTTGATGAAATTTGGTCAGTATGTTGCCCTCGTAAATACCTTACTCCACCGAAACTCAACTTTCTAGGTTTATAGAAAATTGAGTTAAACAAATTTGAAGAATTTAATGAAAATTCGCTACCATAACGCACTTGCTGCGTCCCGAAATTTTATTTGGTTTTCATGAGGTCTCTGTATATGGTGCAACCTTTGTAATTTGCTGGATGGCTACCTTCACATAGAGCACATTTCACTGGAGTTTCTCTTTTTTTTCGTGCACACTTGGCTGCTGTGTCGTTTGCTGCACTTTACACAAAAGACAGGTTTGTTACAGTAAGTCTTCAAATTTCCGTACTCTTGGCACCTTGCACATTAAACTGTTTCATGTCTTTGCCTTGGAGGTTCTATACCGACTGTTGTGTTACATATGAATTTCAAATTATAAATAGTTTTATTATTATCTTGTGGTCGAGATCTACAAAATAAAATGGGTAATGGATCTTTGGAAATATGATGCCTAATGTTCACAATATTTCTCACTCTATGGCCAGCTTGTTCGATACCTGACTTTATTTCGTTAATTGGAGTCGTGTGATGTAAGTATCTTACTACTACTCTGTAGGCTCTTTCTTATTTAAGCTGGTAAGTATGGAATGCGATATTCTCGTTTCTCAGATATCTCACAAGTCTTCTATATGTTTTGGATGTATGAACATTTATTTTGACATTGCTGTTTGTTAGGGTCTGTAAGTAATATTGTTCTTCTGTTATAATGATTTAAAGTCACTCATGGTACTATAATCTGTGGATGGAACCATGGATAAAAATAGATGGAGGTATGGGCTGTTTTAGCGTCTCTGTAGAGTCCAAGTTATTAATGTTTATTTCATTTGCTGTAGCTAGAGATGAGAATGTGTTGTAAGTTTTTGGAAATGATGGCCTTTGGAGTTTGATCAGGTGAGCTGCACTCTTTTTTTATATTTTTTTGCCCTGAATTGGTTGATGGTGGAGAGCTGTCTCCTTGGTCAATCATCCTGTGATCATTAATACCTTGCTGCATTGGTGCATGATTGGTTGCAGTATTTTGTGATGTTTGAATAGGGCCGATTCACAAGGTTTATGGATTAGATAGGTTGTCTGGTAACTCTGAGAGGAGAGAGAAGCGAGAGGAGGGCATTATGTCATGTGTATTATAGACAGGGATAACTGCTATAATTTCACATTGCGTTTTGGTGTTTTAAATAATATTTATTCGAAATTTGTGTCTTCTAATAAGTTTGCTAAAGATTTTTCGAACATGATCAGTTGCAGAATTATTTTAATGTTTATTTCGTACGAAACAGCAGTTATACCGAAACTATTGTCTAAGACAATATTTTATTTTGTGAGATATTGTGTTGTAAACATAAACTACACACTGAATTAACGGTATTACGATTTTAACGTTATTTTTTCAAGATTATTTTTATATTTAACAATTAAATCAGTGAATCGTCATAAAGAGAGATATGTGTTTAATGTAAAAACAAATAGGTTATAAGTATATACTTGATGAAACAAAAACTCAATAGACAACTTAACCTAAATATCTGTTTAGATGCCGGGTGGAGTTGTTTGTAGTGTACTAATGTGCAAAAATAATTCTAAAAAGGCAGTCGAAAGTGTAGATAAACTTTCCTTCTTTTCTTTTCCAAAAGAAGTAAAAATAAAGTATTAAGTAAATATGCAGATAAACTTAAGAAGGGATTTTAGAAAAATTCAGAAACATGCTTAGAACCCCCCTTGTATGTATAAACCACAAGAAAAGTTTTGTGCAAACAACCCCCATGAAAGTTACGGTACCAGGAGTGAATAGGAGTGATTGGCAGGGAAGAAGATAACAAGAAAGTATAAACAGAAAAGGTGAAAAAAAAACAGCTTAGCGAGACCTATATAAGCTGCTCTTATCCCATTTTGCAGCTACACCTTAGAATCTTGTTTATCCCGTATAGAACCTCTATTAGCCCCAAGTCTCGTAAGTTTCTTGTGGTTTGTGCATTGAGGGTGGTTGTACGCATGTAGATCACCCGTCTTTGGGGGGGAGGTCTTCCTGCAGGTTTTTCTTTCCCTTCTGCATGCATGCAACCACCCTCAATGCATAAACTACAAGAAAAATGTATTGATGTATTGTGAACGACCCCCAAGAAAACTAGGACACCTGAAGCGAATAGGGTTCTATCCTGGGTAAACAGGATTTTAAGGAGGTGTAGCTGCAATATGGAGTAAAGACAACAGGAGCGTCTAAGCTAGATTTTTTTTTCACATTATTTGTTTCTTCTTCCCCGTCCATCACACCCCTATTCGCTCTTGGTCCCATAGCTACGTTGTGGTTTAGAAGAAAAATTCTATCAAATTTGAGGTATTATGAATTTATAATTTCATAAATATTAATTGCCTTTTCTAATCATTTTCAAGATAAACCAATTAATCGAATCAATTAACTAGGAATCTATTAACATACTAAAACTTCAATACTTTTGTTACTAGGTGAACATCATCTTAATTTTAAGTTACTATTAAATGTTTAATCTTATTATAAGTTCAAAAAGATATTTCTTTGAAAAGATTAACGTGAAAATTCCAGCTGATTTCAATATTCAATGCACTATTATTCCACTTGATTTAAATTGAGAATACATGTGACCTATTCCCGTTTCATTCTCTCATTGGTTGAGAGCGACCATGCAGTCTCTTTAATCTATAAACCTTGGCCGATTCCTACATCCGTAAATATTTTATGTGATGATTTTTGTTGGTTTAGGAGCATATAGCTCCCTTGCTAATCAAAAGTCAGTTATTAGGGGTGATTGAATTAATTTAATACAGTATATTAATTCTGCATTACAAATAAATTAATATTCTTACTTGATTTCAGTGTTTTGCAGTCAGTTACCAGCAAGCAATAAGATTATTGGCTGCAAGCACACATCCACTCACTCGAAACAACAACCGCAAACTTCCTTGTTAATACTTAACCGCTTTAATTTAAATTTGACAGATACTGAAGTTAACAAAAATGTCAAGTGATAATCACCGCATTCCAGAATAAGGTGAATAGAGTGACACTCAGAGTGAATTATTTAGAGTTTTCGAACGACCCACTCTAACGCTCGTGCGTTCACCCGACTCATTTCCGAACAACCTGTTGTGCGATTTTCACACTAGAGTGATGTTCTCGAATGCAGCCCTGGTTACAGAAGCACTGTCAAATATTTAGGGTGATGTTATTTAATTTTTTATCAAAACGACCAATCACTGCTTCAATATATTTGCCTGTCATGGCTATAAAACAGAATCAGTTTGTGATAATATTAATACATTTATCATAATTATACAATGGGTCATAATAAACGTAGCTTGTGCTTGTACTCATATAACACACAATTTAAATAAATGATATTGTCCAAATAAAACTGTCAAAGATAATTCACTTTCATTGACTATTCAAAAAAATTGTTAAGATCTTGTTGCAATTCTAATTTTGTCCATTACTTATATGCTTCCGACAGTTCTTAAGTCAAACTCAATTTCAAAATACAAGGCATACATATTTACTGCCAAATACTTTATCAAATGCTAAACTTCACACAGTTTCAATTTGACATCTCATCACAACATCTCTAAATAAGGATTAACAAACATCGCAATAATATATAACGACTTTCTGCAACAGTATATAATTTATTTAAACACAGACAGAGCATCGCCATATTATATATAACAGTATAAAATAAACAAAAAACAGCTTAGTCTAACAGCCACATTCCAGATTGTTGTAAACACCAGTTATAAAAGTCTTTACATGACCAGATATGAGAATATCAAAAGATATTCTATTTCACTCCCCCATACTTGGATACAAAGGTGATCTTATCAGAACACTTGTTCTAGGACTAGGTAGGCGGAATGTAGAATAGGATCGTAAACTAGCGCCAGGAGATGGGATGTAAAAAGTTAACTGTTGTAACAGGGTACGTGAATCAATGTAGCTGTGAGTTAACTTGTAAATAAATGTTATTTTTGCAAGAGATATTGTCAGTTAGTGAACTCATACTGGAATCTGCCAACAAAATATCCTGAAGATATCCTTGTTCAGGGTAGCGTCCACTCTCACGAAAGCTTAGTATTTCAGAAATCTATGCTGGACCCCTTCCAGCATCAACTCATAACATATAAGGGAGACCAGCATATACTTGCATATTCTAATTTAGGTAGCACAAATGAATTGTAGAGTGTACATATTGTATCAGTATGCCTAAAGCATTTGGAGCTCCGCAATAGAAAGTCGGCGCTTATCATTGCTAAAGAAACAATATTTACAATGTGATGGTGGAAGCGCAGATTATTATCAAAGGTAACACCTAAGTCAGTAACTTTAGACACGTTTTCAAGAGACTGACAACCAATACTGTAATAATGAGAATTAGAAATCTTTGTATTTGAAAAGGTCATTACCCTACATTTCTTAGCACTTAGCTCATGTCCATTTGTAAAAAATCACAGTCGAGGTTGGATTCAATTGACAAGAAGATTTTTATATCATCCACATATAAAAGGTGTGGTATGCTGTTACCAGCATACACACTAAAGTATGGTAATATTTGTTAACACTTAAAATTAAACTACAGAAAACTAAAATTAAGAACAATAAACTTACACAAAAATATTTACAACACAATAGAAATAAAAATCAATACTATTAGGAACAGAAATAAAGAGCATTTAGATGAAAAATTATTTATCTTAGAATATGTTTATGTATATTGTCTTACCTCAAGCAGACTATCCCCCACCAGAATCATCAACAGTCTATAACCATTTCTCTCCACAACTTTAGAGGCATTATCTGCAGCATACATAGAAGTAAAATCAAACATCGCCACATCAGCCAGCCCATAATGATTCACAGCGAACTCAAGATCAGGCATTTGATATTTAGTACTAAACTCTGCAGCCTCACGGGCATAGCTCATTAAAGCCTCTCGATTTACATTATCAGGTGCCAACAACCGTTCAGTGTCAGCCAAATCCTGTAATGAGAAACATAATAACGATAGTTTAAAAACTTGGTAAAAATGATATTAAAGAGCACCGCTGGGCTATCGGGGAATACAGATTGAGGTTGAACTGCAATCACAAAGTTAGAGCTTCCATAGATAATTACTAACGTTGCACATGAAATTCGTAATGCAAATTAAAAAAAGTTATTGATAAAATAACATAAAAGGCATATTTTACCTGCAAAATGACACCTTTCTCTATCAAGCTGGCTTTTTTGGCTGTCATCACAAAATAGTGTGTGTCATCCTTATAATATACAATGTTCTCCAGGTCTATACCTGTCCTTTCATGCAGATCCTTAAAAAACTTTTGGTTGAATATGAATGCTACACCACTAATTTCCTCCACGATGGCCTCGGCCTCAGTCTTTTTGTTGATAAAGTTAGCTGTGATGGCGATGGCCAGTTTGCCGCGAAACTCCTTACGTTTGAAACCCTGCAAAGTGTTGCGTTTGCCATCTGCTCCTATCACTACATCAAATTCATACTGTAACACAGGATGGTTAAGGGGTTTGACATCTGCACGCCAACCAGTCTCTATATAAACAAAACAGAAATGCAGAAACAATAACATTAATTGTAAAAATGGCTACATAATTCTAAACTTTTTTCCATCTATTCAATATGAAATGTCACTCAAATCATGTGACATATATATATATATATATATATATATATATATATATATATATATATATATATATATATATATATATATATATATATATATATATATAGTTATTAGAAATTGTGTGTGTGTGTTTTGTTTCTTTAACGCCGGCCTATTTCCGCGACTATGGCCAATCACCGACGCCAGGGAGCAGTTTTACCTCACTATCTGGAAATTTTGCCGAACCCCTGCCTTTCTGTAATGAGGGTAGTGATTTATACGTGCCCAACATCGCGTGGACACGGGACCGACGGGTTTACGCCCCCTCCGAAGGGCGGAACGTGCAGACATTCAACTTGCTCAAATACAATGCGAGAACCTCGGTTGATGTTAATGTTACAGTTTGTACTGAAAAAGTGAAAGGAGTACCCTGGGATCGAACCCAGTACCATTCGGTTCAGAGGCAACGTTCTTACCCATGAACCACCGAGGTTCTAGTTATTAGAAATGGGAAAGTGCTTCTAACTAAGTACACTTGGAGAACCGAAATCACCACAACACATTTTCAAATCGTTGAGCCAACTAAAAGAACCATTTAAACCAGATTTAAGGAACATATGGCATATGTCACAGATGAGATACGGTACTATAGACAAGTCATGTGTGGCCCAACATATTCAGGATAATAATCACTTCATAGATAAAGAATTCCTGAAGTGTATCAAAAATGTTAGACAACCTGTGAAATTAGACGCTTAGCTGGAGTATTTATATCTCTTAAGGCCATAAACAAAATAATTTGTTTGAACCAAGCTCCGCCACTGCTTAATAGTTCACTTGTCGCACAGGTGGAAAACCAGACCATAGGATCTTAGGACCCCATGGTAAAACTACTCCATGTCTCTTTGATATAAAAGAGATGCCAAAACGGAGTAGGAACAAACATAGTGATTTTTAATTATTATGCTCAAGGTGTCTTGTCTCTGAGAGTTAACCACTTAGATGTGTCGAGTGCAGCTCAAACCAGGCTATCATGTTTTACTTTTCTGTTTGATCTTACGTGTTTTTATTCGGAAAGTTTAAAAAACGCAGTAATTTTTGCAGGTATCTGAAGACAACTGCTGTTGTTTGAGTTTGAGCGCAGCATAATAATAAAAAATGACTCTTCACTAGTAATTGTAGAAAAACACTCAAAAATATAGCAAAATAGTAAACAATTGATATTTATGTTACTAAAAAGCAAAAAGCCGGGACAGCAAGTGAGCTATAGTAGCAAATTTTTATAAGTTTTGTAACAATAAACCATAAGTAAGGGAAAGTATGCAAAAATTGAAGTCGTACGAACAAGAGTCAGTAGTAGGAGCGTTCTGAAGAAGCTGCAATTTCCACAAAATTGATAGTGACAATTTCAGAAAGTTTAATACATTTATTTAATTACGTAATAATAATAACAATAATTATGTATGTTACAGCTCTAACTAAATTGTGTCTCTTACATAAACAAGCGAAAGTCTATTTGTACAATACATTGTACTATCTTTATGCAAAATAACTATATTATACATAACGCAACATACTTTGTCTCCTAGGCATATCCTGTACCTGTTTCAAATTATTTATCTTACATTCAAGTAACTGCTTTCCAAAACCAATTCACTCAAAATATTTAAATTTGTTTCCATCTATTCAATATGAAATGTCACTAAAGTCATGTGACAGTATGTTGGTTACTGACCAAAACCATGTAATATATCCATCTTTTTTAATTCTATTTAACTTTGCCTCCCACAGTAACTTCCTTTTTTAACAAGCAATACAGTTCGAAATATTTTTAAAGTTATCATAAACTTAATTCCGAACAAAGTTGGATTACAGTCACCTATTCAATACAAGTGAATTTTTAAACATTCCATCTGTAGTTTGATCGCAATATATAAGTTTAATTCCATAAAAATAAATTGACGATAAGTACACTTGGAGAACCCAAATCGCCACAACACATCTTTTTAAAGACCTAACGATCATTTCACTAACAAATTTAGCGTCATCAGAGGATGAAAAATTCTTCTGACGATCGTTTCACTAACGAAGTTAGCGTCATCAGAGGATAAAAAATCTTTAAAAAGATGCGTTGTGGTGATTTGAGTTCTCCAAGTGTACTTATCAGTGCACATCAGTTTTTTTTTTTGGAGTATTTTTTGTTCATATTATTACATATTGTTCTTTTTGTATGGTGCCCTATTAATGGGATTATCCTGTTGGGCATGTATTCAATAAATAAATAAATAAATAAATCACAGGTTCCAATCTTCACTTAATAAATTGATGAGTTCCAAAGAAATAGCATTTTCGAGAAAAAAAAATTGCAATTTTTCACAGAAAAGCTGGACTCTCAGAACTGGCCAACGAACTTGTACTGAAAATAATTTTCCAGTGTAATGAAAAAAACTGGAATTCTCTAGGTGACGTAGATGCTTCGCAAACCATGTTGTACATTATATATATATATATATATATATATATATATATATATATATATATATATATATATATATATATATATATATATATACAAATGTGTTTTTGTCGTCCTCCAACAGTTTAGTTTTCAATCTAAAAATTATTTCTGTGTTAAAAGTTGAAATTTGATGCTACCCATTGCAGTAATATTCAGAATGGCATGAAAATTCTGACACATCCGGATATTATAGTTAACTGAGTATCAAATTATTAATTTACATATTTATTACGAAAATACTGCTGTCTAGTATACCGGCCCATATATTGATTTTTTGTGATCGCTGGGTTTAAATTCAGCGACCAATGTCGATGTTGCTCAGACCAATAACGACAATTTAGTTTATTAACAAATCCATGCAGTGCAAAACTAGCTTCATCTATGGAAAGATTGTTTCCACCAAAGTCCGGATTCTTATTAAATTTGCCTATTATAATATTACAAAATTCAAAACGTCTCTTAAAATCGCCATCTACAAGTTCTTGTACCCGCTGTACTTTGTGCGGGTGAAATTTCTCTCTTTTTCGCAAATTTACCACAGATTTTTATGAAATATTGTGTTATGCAGCAACTTCATTTGTAGGCAAATGAAGGTTTTCATAGAAATACAACAATACATCCAATTCCTTATTACCAGCTACAGCCGTTTTTGGTCTTTCTATTCTTGGTTTATCTTTGAGTCTACCAGTTTCGTTAAATGTTTTCAATAATTAGGGAAGACGCTTCATTAATTTTTGACCGATAAGAAACACTTCACAAAAAAGTATGCACACTTCCTTATAACTACGTTTCCTGTTGCTGTAGCCCACTATCATTAATATTTCAAATCCTTAACTTTTCACTCAATTCTGCCATAATATCAATCATTATTAAATTAATTACACGTGAATAACCCAAATCACCACAACACATCTTTTTTAAAAAAAATTCATCCTCTGTTGACGCTAACTTTGTTAGTGAATGATCGTCAGGTCTTTAAAAAGATGTGTTGTGGTGATTTGGGTTCTCCAAGTCCACTGATCACTATTCATCACAGGTTCCAATCTTCACTTGGTGCATTATTGAATTGTAAAAGTTTTAAATTTTCTGATATGAAGCTCTTTAAAGTATAAAAAAATAAAAACAAACTGCATATAACTGACAACACACAATGTTTGCAATTGACAGCTACAAGTACTGTTGCATTTTGAAATGGGTAACTTGATAATAAATTGAATAATGAAGTTCAACCGAAGAGGGAATTTTTATGAAAGTCAGTTTTCTCGTGGAACCTAAAAAACGGAGACGGAATACTGTAGCTGGAAACTGAAACAAAAAGCAGAATCACCCCAAAAAACCACAAAAATAATAATACAGAGTTATGTACTAGATACGTATTTCGACAACGAAGCTAAACTGTTTAGCGACAGCTACTGCTGAAGACAACTTCGTTGTCGAAATACGTATCTAGCACATCTCTCTGTTGTTATTTTTGTGTTTTTTTTGTGTGATTCTGCTTTTTGTTTCTGATGGAACCTGATTAATGTTTTATAGTTACGCATGAAGAAAGAGCCATTAAAAAAATTCTGATCATAGCAAAGAAGTTGTTTAGGCTAGGAGAAATTGAATATCACCAGTTTGTAGAAAAAATTTGTCGAATAAGTTTTGTTCATTTTTTTAATAACGAATATCTCAGGAAATGCAAGTACAAGCGCCTTTTCATACTTCTTACTAAGGTAAATGTTTCATACTTTTACTAAGGTAAATGTAAATACATTACTAAAAATAGTGAATTTATTATCTGAACACAAGTAAAAAATGTGTACACAAACCCAGACGGGTTTACAGTACAGGCATAAAACACTTTTTTAAAATGTTTAATTTACAATAAGACCTACATTACCGTCTGACGATTAATTATAATTATTTTTATGTTAAATTTAATTTATATTATCGAATATTTAATTATCTACAATGGTGGAATTTGACAATAAACATATTATTATTATTATTATTATTATTATTATTATTATTATTATTATTATTATTATTATTATTATTATTATTATTATTATTATTATTATTATTATTATTATTATTATTATTATTATTATTATTATTATTATTATTATTATTATTATTATTATTATTATTATTATTATTATTATTATTATTATTATTATTATTATTATTATTAGTGCATATAGGGTACGCTGATGACATAGCGTTGACAGGAGAAACGGAAAACGAATTGCAAAGGATACTCAGTATACTGGAGAGTGTATTAAGAAAAGCCAAACTAAAAAAAATCAATATGACAAAAACCAAAGTAATGAAAATAAAGTAAGAATTGGGCTACAAAAACAGATATAAAGTTAATGGGCCAACAACTTGAACAAGCAGAAATGTTCACATATCTTGGGGGTATTATTACGGATGATGGTAAATTTAGTAAATAACCGAGGAGGATCGCGGTGGCAAAGCAAGCATTCAACACATACACAAAACATTCTTCTCACCAATAAATATTTTAACTTGAACCTGAAGATGTTCATCAAGTCGCATATATGGAGTGCTCTAATGTATCTAAGAGAACTGGAAAAAGCCTGGACGCAGCAAATGCGTTATGGTAGTGAATTTTCATAAAAATGTTTTTAATAACCAATATGTGCTATTTTAAAAAAAAAAGGAGGTATCAAATTTGGTTACCAGTATAACCTATATAGTAGAAACAATGTGCCATGTTTCATCAAAATAACTTTATTGTTGGAAAATGTACTTAAAATGTTCCACAAAAAAACTGGTTTTTGGGCCAACAAACCTTATAGGTTAATAGCAAATTGAGCTATTCAAATTTAAAGCATTTAATAAAAATTCGCTACCATAACACACTTTCTGTGTCCAGCAAATTATATATATATATATATATATATATATATATATATATATATATATATATATATATATATATATATATATATATATATATATATATATATAAATCGAAACTGATCTCGGATATGGATTCTAGGGGGTCCTAGTTTGCACTCATTTGAAAAACAAAATTCAAAACTCAAGCCGCGATCTCATTAGTGATTTTTTTAAGAACATTCACTAAAATGGAAAAGTTATAGCAAGCAAACTTATGGAAAGTATGGCGCATGAATTGCCGAAGATGCAATAAAACGAAAAGAGCTGCTGGAGACAGAGAGTCATGGTTGCGATGACCGGGCGACATCGCATTTAGACTCTGATCATGATGATGATTATTATTTTTGATAATTACAACTATTAATTATTTACTTATTTATTTATTAACTTAAAATAATCAACACTTGTGCAACGAATAATTTGAATTAACAATTAATAGTAATGTCAAATAGTTGTTATTGAAAAATAATTGTTTTACTAAGATACCTAATCAAAGAAAGTAATATTTATATTCTTAGAACTGTTTGTATAAATAAGAGAAGAGTATTTACTAACAAGGGACCTTTATATAAGATAATCGAGATACCGAGTTCCAAAATGATGGCACACAAAGCAGCAGTAGATTTTTGGCATCAAGATATTAGTATTGCGGTTTAGCAAAATTTACTTCAGTCCAAAAGTCAAAATTAAAAGAGACACGAGGTGATAAAGTAAGAAATTGAATTTCGACTTTCCTCAAAATCTAGAAACATATTTGATGTATTGTCTTGAAAATTGGTAGAGGTGAGTTTTTGTAGTGATAAAAGATAATTCATTCTCAATTAGGCTCTAGCGGGTAAAGGGCACTGTTTTCGATATCCTTCAAGTCTTAAAAATACCAACACTTTTTTATTAGCTAGGAAACTTTTGATTGCAATTAGTCTTATCTTGTATTTTCTTGCTTTTTTAAATATTTGCGTTTTTAAAAGTAGCTGCAACACATTCTTCGTGATAGTTTTCAAATCACATTTTTGTTTACCGCATGGTAGGCGTTTACCGTAAACAAATTTATGACTGCTCTTGCCAAAATCAAGTTTTAGTGTCATTAGTTGCTATTTTGATAAGATTTTGTACAAGATTACCTAAAGTATGCTGCGATATAAAAGGCGTACAGAATGACTGCTGGAAAGTATTTAAATAGAAGACAGCCCGATCACAAATTATCCAAAAATATTTATGACAGATTATGTGAAAGTAGTACATTTCATCTAAAACGAGATATTGTAGGCAGTCCAGAAATATGGATCCCAAACAAGAAGGAAATATTTTAGTTCGTGTAGGAGATAATTCAGGAATTAGTTCAAGAATAAGTGCAACTGCTAAGTGTAAGTACGAGGGCGGGTCAATAAGTCAGTGACTTTTTTAATTTCCCGCCTCTTCACGGGAAGGGCAACACTGCTCCTGTCAACAAGCATCTGTCAGTTGACTCGTGTCAAATTTTGTACAAGCTGCGTCACTTAGTTTGTGTTAGATAGCCATTGGAAGCAGACAACCTCTTGAGTTATAACGAAAATGGACCATCACTTAAAACCAAGGCTAAGCTTGATCAATACTATCGGGACTCTGCACCATAAATTTCCATGGTAAAAAAAGTGGTTTCCTGAATTTCGTTGCTGCCGCACAAGCACAAATGACGCCGAACGTTCTGGACGCCCAGTTGAGGGGGCTACACCCGAAACAATTGAAAAAATTCACGATATGGTGTTGGCCGATCGGAGATTGAAAGTGCGGGAGATTGTGGAAGCCATAGGCATATCACATGGCTCAGTGGTTTCGATGTTGCATGATCAATTGGGTATGAGAAAGCCACCCGCAAGATGGGTGCCGCGTTTGCTCACAAACGCAATCGTGTGACAACTTCGAAGGAGTGTTTGGCGTTGTTCAACCACAATAGGGACGAGTTTTTGCGCCGTTTCGTAACCCTGGACGAAACATGGATTCACCACAACACACCAGAGACAAGCATCAATCAAAACAGTGGGTTTCTCCGCGCGAATCGGCGCCGAAGAAGGTCAAGTTGGGTTTGTCAGCCAATAAAGTCGTGGCGACCGTTTTTTGGGATGCACGCGGTATAATCAACATTGATTACCTTTAGAAGGGAAGAACAATCAATGGCGAATATTATACCAACTTATTAGACCGATTCAATGACGATTTGAAGAAAAAACGATCGCATTTGGCTAAGGCAAAAGTTATTTTCTACCAAGACAATGCAAAAGTGCACACATGTGTACTCTCCATGGTGAAATTGCATAAATTCGGCTACGAATTGCTCCCTCATCCGCCCTATTCCCCGGATTTAGCCCCGAGCGACTATTTTTTTGTTTCCAAACTCAAAGAAATGGCTCGGCGAAAAGAGATTTGACTCCAATGATGAAATCATCTCACAAACAAATACCTATTTTGAGGACCTCGACAAATATTATTTTTTGGAAGGGATATAAAAATTGGAGAAATGTTGGACGAAGTGTATGGAGCTCAAAGGAGACTATGCTGAGAAAAAAAAAAGATTTTTTGTCAAAAAACCTGTGTTTCATTCAAAAAGTCACGGACCCTCCCTCGCAGACCATCGGTTTTCAGGATATCTCATGAAAAGTCTTTTACATATCACTTCACACCCATGCCGAATATACTGCCAACTGATCTTCCAGGTACACGATAATACAGCCATTCCTTCAGAAGCAAGTAGAATCAAAATCCATTGTTCGTGAATAAAACACTATTTACAGGAGAAGCTACCTTTGATCGCCTGGGTGTAATCAATTTCAGAACCAATATGTGGGAGAATGAAAATCTTCATGTGGCAATTCAAGATTAATGTTCGGTGTGAAATAATTGGAAATCCTATCTTAGGTCCTTATGAATTACCACTAAGTCTGAATAGAAGTTCCTACTTAGATTTTCTACAAAATGCGTTCAGTGATATAATTAATGATTTGCGCTTAAATGTAAGGCGGAATATGTATTTTATGTAAGATGGTGCACCGTCACACTTTTCTGTTCAAGTGGGAAATTCCTTCAATGAAAGGTATCCCCCAAGGTTTGATAGGCTGTGTCAGCACAATCCCTTGGCCAGTTCGTAGTTCGGATGTTAAGTCACAGAAATATTTTCATTGGCTTATCTTAAATCGGTTATCTACAGTGACATAATAAACAACCGCAAAGAATTATGACAAAAAATTGTACAAGCTATCAATTTATTTAGAAATAAGGAAATACTATGTAAAGTTAGACAATCTTTGCCACATTTAGAGGTGATGTGCTATCACCCACCAAGTGTGAAAATGTGTTTTGTGTCCATATAAAATCTTTGTCATTTCTCAGCCAGTGCTAAACGCTAGATATTAGGGAAACACCAAATTCAGTTTCTTTGGGACCAGCCTATATAAATATAATTAAACCAGCTAAGTATATCTTTTTATCAATTGGGTGTTCGAAAAAACGCGAGTCTTTTGATTCGTAATTTGCCTTAACAAACTACTTATTTGAATACTACCCTATAACATAACATGAAAAATATATTCTTAAGTTTTGGAACGAATAATGTCCACAATATTTCATCTTTTCGAAGACATTGTTAGGTCATTTTTGGATAATCACCATAAAAGTTACAAGAATAGCATGTTTAAAGCGTTAAATTTGAAGCAAACATGGAAAAAAGTACGGTGACTGTATAAAAACACTGTAGAAAAAAGTAAATGATTAAAAAATTACAAGAAAAAGTTAAACCACCTAAACGATGGTGTGCATGTTTTAGACTCCTAAAGTCTTCAGATGGGAAGTATACCACTTACCATCCAAGAACTTTAGGCCTAATAGTTTAAAACTGTGGGAGGTAGCTGTGTCATTTTAAGAAACATCTTAATTTTTGTTTATCAACTAATATAACTTTGAATAAGTTTTGAATGTTATGTGTTTTTTATAACGATACTCAAGTAACAATAAATAAACTTACTTTCTGAAGCATTAGGCTCTATCAGGCGTTCAAAGCTAACTTCAGTGTGGATTTCGACACCAAGTAGAAGGGCAACTTTGAAAAGAATACACTGCAGCTGTCTGATGCTAATGTGATCTATGGAACCTGCACAGAACTTTCCGAAAAACTTCTTGGCCCCTAGCGCTCGCAAATCCTCGATCACAAAAGGCCACAAATGCAGTACATTGTTTCGAGAAAGCCTATCGCGCTTTTCCACTACCACCTGAAAACAGATAATCGTTACCATACAATTAATTTTTTTCTACAAAAGGATAGGTTTCCTACAACGAAATCATGTTCCTGTATGACTGTCAAAACAGTCTTTACTAAGAGCCTCAACTTATGATCTATTTATTTTTAATTCAAATTTTGTAATGTATAGGTTTGGCGGGTTTACGCTCCCTCCGAAGGGAGAGACGAACAGACATTCAACAATGCCAGAACCTCGGTTGATGTTGATTTTATAGTATGTACTGAAAAAGTGAAATCCACTAATGTGATTTGAACCTAGGACCCTCGGGTTCAGAGGCACACGTTCTTACTCTTGAGCCAGCGACACTACCCTATTCAGTCATTTTCGAGATATTCCACTTATTCAAAAGTTTTAGAAAAAACAAACTTAAAACTTAAGCTGTGTCGACTGTCTTCTTAAATATTGAAGATATTTTGATGACAAATTGGGTTCCTAACAATAGGGCATGGAGTCGACATAATTACACGAAAGTATTTAAGAAATTATGCAAACTAGTAAGAAGAAAACGTCCAGACTAGTGAAAAACGGTTGGATCCTGCATAAAGACAACGCGCCGTCTCAAAATCGCTGTATTTACCAGGTGCAGCGGCTGAGTTAAAGCGCTCATCTGTTGACTGATGATACAATTCAGCGGTTGGAAACCTTATGAATTCACTGTTGACTTCCAGCAGTATCTTGACATTTGTCTATCACTTTTAAATTGCGCGCTATAGCCTGTAGTCATTGCCATAAATCAAAGCAAAATTTTAAAAAGTTTTAAAGTCTAAAATGCATAATGAAAAAAATGATCAACTTGAAAACCTCATTCTAATGAAAATTTGAATGATCTAATGATCGATGATCAACTTGATACTAATAGGATAGCACTGCCGATAGAAAACTTAACTCTCTCCGTGGGTATAGTGTAGCCTGAAAAACCAAGCCAGCGACAAATGAGTATTACGACGAAGATGTAATATCAAATTACATTACATTTTCATAACAATTTTGGAATGTCTCGAACAACTTTTCATGAATTGAGAATCACAAAGAATACCCGCGAAAATGGACAAATTCATAAGAGTGCGTGGCTAAAATAGCGAAAATTAATTCCACTTTGCAAAATCAGTTGCATCCGAGCTGAAACTCAGCAGTACTGGTGAACGCAAACCTTGGCTCAACTATATAACTGCTGGCGCCCGGTGAACGCAACCACTGTCTTATCAGTAAAACAATTTCTGGCAAGTAAACACATTACTGTGTTTTGTTTTTATTAAATAACCACCGTACCCGCCTAATTCGGATACCTTTTTCCAAAAATCAAATATTGAAGGAAATGCATTTTGCATCTATTGGAAAGGTGAAGGCAAAACCGACAGAGATTTTAAACAGACTTACAGACAATGACCTGCGATAGTGAGCAGTGGAAACATCGCATGTAGGGGTGTGTGTAGGCTCAAGAGACCTACTTTAAAGAGGATAATTGTACATTTGGTATATTAGATGAATATACAAACTTTCATCACAGTATCGTTGTTTTATCTTGTCTCGTATGTATCCGTGAATAACCAAAAAGTCAATAAAACCAATTTTACGCAACACACACGATGTAGTTCAAGATACTGAAGGCGCGGGTTTTACCTTCAGTGACGATTAATATAAATAAATCGTGTGACCTTTTCCATGACCTATCTAGTTTAGTCTAAAAGCTTTACTGTCAAACCTATATTCGTGCTCAACGTGAAACTTAAATAAATCAATAAATTCTAAAGATCACTTACCACTTTGGCGCCTAACAGCTGAGCTTCTATCGCACTCCTAAGGCCGCACGGTCCAGCTCCTATGATAAGCACCCTAGTGTTGGGGCATAGCTTCCCCTTACCATAGCATTTGTGAATGGCTCTGGCGTCAAACTTCTTCCAGAGGGCCTTGGCCTTCCACGAGGTGAGGTTAGCCTTTAGCTTTGGATAGAAAAGGGGAAGGACGTTGGGCCTAAGATGCAGGTGTTCACATATGCTCCGATAGTATCCTAGAATATTTTTTAAGCTGGTGGCGTTCAGAAAGTGCTCAAAGTATTCATTGGCGTGTGCGGCGTCCAATCCGGAAACAGGACGGCCACGTGGTTGCTGTTGCTGTTCTTGTTGCTGCTGTCCATGTCGGTTCATTGTTGTTATGTGTTGATTATGATAAATGCAGTAATGATTCTATATTGGTTAATTCATTTGAGCAAAAGTAATCTGAAACAAAAAAGGTACTGATAACCTCATATTGTATTGTTGTTGTTTTAGTTTGCAGAATAAAAATACTTGACACCTGTTTAGTTATTAATGTGTTTGGAGTAAAACATTAACCTCAAAAGGAGGAAAACAACTGATGGCAACAATAGTTCAAAAAAGTGTGACGCATTTTTTTCCTGGACTGTCTCGAAACTCTCTAGTATATTATGATCAAATTGAAGAAGGGTCAAAAGCAAAATTGTTGCATATAACCACAAAAAAACAGTATACGGTTACTATTGGCCACCGAAGGTCTTCCCTGCAACCATAAAGAGCTCAAGATATACTACACTAGGTTTTTTAAGCTTATGGTCTGGGATTATCAGAGGCTGGAACTGACCTCAAAGCATATAGATCTCACGAACAAACCGAAAGTACGAGCCATTTGCAACGGTCTCGAGAACTGTCAAGATTGTATAACCTACCTATGTCACCTTCAAAACAGGGTTTTTAAGTGGGATGACACGCAGAGGAGCAAGTACTTTCACAACAGCAAAGCATGTACGTACAAATCACGCTGATACATCAGAACATGCAGTGTCTGAATTCCAAAATTCATCAGCTGGGGATGGTTGTGCAAGACGAAGATCCCTACCTATTCTTAATATCTGAACACTGGCAGTCCAGGGAACAACTTGAATCGTTACCCATAAGTGATTATACATTGATATCCTACTTTTGCAGAGACCTAAATCAACATGACGGTGTTGCAATCTGTGTAAGGCAGGGCGTAAAGCTAAACCCGTAACGGCACTGAACAAGTGCTGCTATGGGAACAGTTGAAGCGTTTTTGACTGCACTAGATAATATCCTCCAAACAATACATTCAGTGAGCCGATACTCACAAATTGTAATCGGAGGCGACTTTAATATTAATGTTCTTATAGATAGTACTTATCATAGATTACTTCGCGACATCCTCGGCAGTTATGGAATAAAAATCACCATACATGACCCTACACGTGTCACGCCCACATCATCTACATCCATTGACAATTTCCTTGTGAGTGAAAAGACATTACCTAAATGCTCAGACAAAACTTTGAACACATTACTTGGTGACCATCATGCAGTGTTCATACGAATTCCCAGTGTCAAGTGCAATGCAGATGGATCAACAGTCACTAAACAAATAATTACACCCTCGTCAGATGGCTTGAACGCGAGACGTGGACAAACGTACTATAAGAGACCTGCCCTGAAGATGCTAAATAACAATTTCCTGGCAACGTTCAGAACAGAAAGTAATATCTAACTTTACCAGAACCAACTCATCTAGGACTTTCGGAGTGACGGTTGGGGTGCCACAAGGAACAGTTCTCGGACCTGCGCTGTACATTATTTATGCCAACAGCCTACTTCAGTACATAGCGCATCAATCTGGAAACAACATCAATCCAGCAACAAAAGAACGGTCACCGCTTATGCAAATGTCACCAACTTTCTGATGGGTAGACATCATGTTCAGGGCATTGTAACTCATGATGACATAACTTTCAAAAAACTTACCAATTGTGTTGATAAAACCAGCTTGCACTTAATAACAGTAAGGGAGTTTTCGTGCTTTTTAAGTACTCAAAATAATTTAAAAAAAGACATTGGACAAGATGTAGAACCTAATAAATAAACCATAACTTTGCAGACCTCTACGAAATTCCTAGGAATTTATATCGATAATGAGTTGTGGGTGTTTATGGCTAATAGTTTCACCTCACTATCCTGGAAATTTAGCCGAACCCCTGCCTTTCTGTAGGAGGGTGGGGATCTTTAACGTGCCCAACATCGCATTGACACGGGACCGACGGCTTTACGCCCCCTCCGAAGGACGGAACGTGCAGACCATCAACTTGCTCAAATACAATCGATAGTGATCAGTAAGTAAAATGGAATATTCACATGCATTAATTCTACTCGCGAATCTTATTCATTTAGTAGGCAGTAAAAACACTAACCCAAAAATCCAATACCTCTACTGTGTTGTCACTGTATTATGCGTGTTTCTACACACAACAAGGTTTGGTATTATACACCGGGGATTGGCAAGTGAGCCAAATCGAGTTTTTAAACAACAAAAAAAAACAAATAATGAGGATCATATTCAATACCCTGCATAGACACACTTGCAGAAACACTTTTAAGGAACAGGATATCCTTACACTCCCCAGCATCTACATCCTGGAAGTGCTAGCTCATGTTTTTCAAAACAAGACCAAATACAGACGCATTACAGTTGAACATGGCTATACCACAAGAGGTAAAAATAACCTCGAAACTGACAAACATCGCACAGCTCTGTACCACAAGTCACTGTTCTACAATGGCCGCAATTTGTTTAATGCATTGCCAGGCGATGCACGGAATGTAGATACTTTACCATTTTTCAAGAAGAGAGAGTGAAAACAATTCTCCTAAACAAGACATGCTACTATGTGGACGATTTTTACATATAATATACCACTAAAATATCTTTAACTTTTAATTTTTTTAGTAATATCTACTTTTTATTAGTAATATGCCTATAGTATAAACCTTGTGCACCTGGTGTTTCGAAAAAACAATATTGGATTGAGATCTGTACTCTGAAACTTTTCTTTTGAACGTCCTTGTGTGTTCTATAATTATGTTTATTTTGCCTTTGCGTTCTATTTAAGAAAAAAAATTATTAATTGTTATTTTGATTGCATGTACATGAACACCCCTGTGTCATTTAGGTAACATTGGTATATATATATATATATATATATATATATATATATATATATATATATATATATATATATATATATATATATATATAATACATTATATTATATCATATTAGCAAAAAAGTTTTTAGTTGGATTATAATTATAAAATAACCACAAATTGCAGGTTGGAAACAAATAACATGGAAGATATTATGATATAAATGCTGTAAACTAATTTGTAAATTTAGTGTGTTCCAAGACCAATACCGAAATTAGTTTTCATATGTCGAAGTAGTTTAGCAAACTGCATAATGTGTTTTCATATTATGTACACATAAACTGCGAAAAACATATTAATTAAGACAGACACGCAAACTGCTATAATTAAGTAGAAAAAATACATGTAAATAAATACATGGTTATCAGGCGGCTCACAGTGTTTTATTTAATAGCTTAAACATGTTAAATGTATCCGTTAATGTTATATAATAATTTTTTTTTAATTGCTTCTTTTAACTTTTCTGGGCATAGCATAGGCAAACGCTTTGTTTCCGCTATAGAATCGCTTTTATGCATGGAAACGTTGGATTATTTCCTAAAGATAGCTATAAAATATTTATACACGAGGAGATGGCGTGAGAGTTTTTATATGTTTTCCTTAAAACTTGATCAAATGCCTTAGTTTCTTTAAACTAGAAAAATGTCAATTAAAACACGCACTAGAATTAAGTTTGCTGTATAACTAGATTGGCAAAGGTTACTTAATAACACAGAATAAATAAAATCAAGATTGCTTAATTTTCTACAACCCACATATATAAACCAAAAGAACATCTTATTCACGTTTAATGTACTCGTGTTTAATAGAACTTATCAAATTAAGATCTTCTGCAATTATCATCAGAATGAGAATACTCAAGTCGTTCTTATGTTATTTATTGCTGTTTACCTCGACAGGTGTATAATATAAGCGAAATCGCTAGTTTCTATCATATACCTCCTCTTTTTTGGTAAATATTATAAATAGTTTTCAGATTTTAATGATTGGATAAAATGAGATAATGTGTCCTGGGTATACACGTGTTTGAACAAAACTATTTATTCTGTTTTGCAACATATGCTACACCCAAATGAGGATAGTTCGGTACCCTAACTCAAAGATGGCGCCCGGCGACAAAATCTGCATGGTCATTTAACAGAATTTAACAGTATAGATGATATTTTAATTGGTACGTATTTTGTAGGAATTAACGTTAGTGGTGATTTTTTTTTTTCAAGAAAGGAAACTGTGAACTGCGAGCAATGATAATAAAGTATTTTAATTTAAAACGATTAACTGTCCTCAACGGAGATTAAGTCTGAGTTCGTTAATACGCTTCTCGATTCTATATCTCATTCTACATGATTAAAACATGGGTTGTCGTGTAAACATGGTCATGTGAGTAGGAAAGATAAGCCTCGCAGTGGACATCCGAAAACTGCTACCGCGGCGGATATAATAGAAAAAAGTCGAAGACGCAGCAAATGCGTTATGGTAGTGAATTTTCATAAAAATGATCTGGCACAAAATATTTTATTATAACTTTTTTTTCTTGTAACATAGAAATCTAAATTTTGGTGTATAGTTTACTTTTTATATCGTAAACCTACCTACCAAATTTGGTTATCATAGAGTTTTTATTTTTTAAGATAAAAATTTTTTTCAAATGAAAACTCAAATTTTTTCCGGAAAACCTCGTCCGATTTTTCTGATTAACGAACTTATCAAAGACATTTACAAAAGGAAGGTACATGCCAAATTTTATCAAAATAGGCCTATTATTCTTTGAGAAAAAAATTTTTTTTGAATGAAAATCAAAATTTTCCCGGAAAACCTCGTCCGATCTTCCTGGATAACAAACTTGTCAAGGCCATTTATAAAAGGAAGGTACATGCCAAATTTTATTAAAATCGGCTTATTACTTTTTGAGATAAGAATTTTTTTCGAATGAAAACTCAAAATTTTCCCGGAAAACCTCGTCCGATTTTCCTGACTGACGAACTTATCCAAGCTATTTACAAAAGAAACGTACATGCCAAATTTTATCAAAATCGGCCCATTATTTTTTGAGTTATCGGTGTGATACATATATATATATATATATATATATATATATATATATATATATATATATATATATATATATATATATATATATATATATATAAATATATATATAAATATATATATAAATATATATATAAATATATATATATATATATATATATATATATATATATATATATATATATATATATATATATATATATATAAACATATAAAAATTGAAACTAACCCCGGATATGGGTTCTAGGGGTCCTAGTTCGCGCTCATTTGCAAAAAATTTTTCAAAATTCAAAAGTCGGGATCTCCCCATTAGTGAATTTTTTTTACGAAAATTCACTAAAAGTACATCGTATAATAATGGAGATCTTCGGATAAAAGCACGCGAAACAGCGGGCAAACTAGGCGTCTCAAATAACGTTATCCACACAATATAAACAGAGAAATAAAAAACGAAAAATAATTTGCTAATTGGGTTCAAAAATTGAATCGACAGACTGTTTTTTAATTTTTGGACGGTTTCAGCGTAACTGGATACTTATTTCATCCTTTTTTTTGTCACATTGATTAAACATTGATCCAGCATTTTACGCCAAAGATACAAAAAACGGTCCAAAGAATGGATACACAGCTGTTCACCACCACCTAAAAACACGAAAAGCGTTTTTATGCAGTAAATGTGGTGTTGGCAGTCTTGATATTCACAAGGAATCATTATTATCGATTATTTAGGTAAAGACAAGACAATCGTTGGCGAGTATAATGCTAATTTACTCCACATATTTAGCGACAAAATCACGGGAAAGAAGCCTTAGCAAAAAATTAGGTGCTTAGCCTAAGGTCTGCAATCTCCGAGGCTACATTAAGAACGAAAATCAGAATTTGCACACACCCCGCATATTTGCTGGATATTGCCCACAGCTACTTTTTTTTCTAGCTTCAAAAAGTGACTCGATGGTAAAATATTCTTTCAATTCCGAGGCCACAGCGATTGTAGACAGGTATTTTGAAGATTTAAATTCATAGAGCTACAAAGAAGGAATCGCTGTAATGAAGCATCAGTGAAGTGAAAAAGTAATCTGGGAGTGGGCAATCCTGAAAACTAACTGATGACTTCAAAACATCATCGTATATGATGAAACGGCGATTAAAATTATTTATTTTATACTCTAAAAGTATACTACAGAATAGTACCTAGGAATAGTGAAGCATTAGTAACTACAGTATGGTAGCTTTATTATAGAAACTATAGTATGGTACATATAATCATGCAGGATGTCTTACAAACAATCATTATTAGCTTGGGCTTATGAACACACGATACGTAAAGGGACATTTTTTTCAGTGTATCACCCGCATAACTTTATTCAAGGTATCAACGTAATTCCAACGTTACTTGCCATAAAACACGGGAGAAATTCAAATTCGTCATCAGAGAAACAGTTGCACATTGTTTTTTTGGAAAACCCATCGCTATCCATGATGTTTTCAAATGCCACCGATGTGTCGAATCGATGGAGACCGATTGCTGAATGCAAAGATGTATTGCATTATGTCAGTTGAGCGTATCGATTTTTTGAAAATCCATGGCCAGCCATGATGTTTTCAAATGGAACAATAGCCAATTGATACGTCGAATTGACGAGAACTGAAACCTGAATGAAACGACGTAACCTTGCTTTATCGAAGTTGAACTGTTCCGGGGTTTGACGTCACAAGGTTTCGAAATGTGGATAAATATGTTAGATGCTTCACCCAAATAACTCCGTAACTATTCGATATATCAACGTTATTCCAATGCTACTCGGCATAAGGGCAGGCAAGGAATGTAATTTCGTAACCAGATAAATAATCATGCATCTCTTTTTGGAAAATCCATAGCTTGCCATGACGTTTTCAAATTGAACAATAGCCAATTGATGCGTCGAACTTATGGAGAGCTGATGAATGCAAGGACGCAGCGTTGCCCTATCCAAGTTGGGCCGGTCCCAGGGTGTGACGTCATAAACTAGAATGTTGGCTTCACTATTTGTGGTCGAGTTAGGGTGATCCGATGATAAAATCACGTACAAACCCTTTAAGAAAATTGTGCAGGAGCCCCTAAACTTATTTTTCAAATAATGAAGCGAACGATAAATAATGAATTACTCTAAATCATTTAATCTAATTACCAAATACAAACAAATGTATACAAATTAGCCATCGCAACTTTAATAATTCTTTATATAAACTGTTTACAATGGCCGCCAATGTTTACAACACAGATTCTCATTCGTCGAACGAAATTCTCGTGGGAAGGCGTTATCAACACCTGATTATTAGTGAATTATCGTAGAAAACATTGACTAATGGGGATCCTGACTTTTGAAAAAAAAAATTGCAAATGACCGTGAACTAGGGCCCCTAGAACCCATATGCAGGGTCAGTTTCAATTTTTATATGTTTAGATATAAATATAAATATAAATATAAATATAAATATAAATATAAATATAAATATAAATATAAATATAAATATAAATATAAATATAAATATAAATATAAATATAAATATAAATATAAATATAAATATAAATATAAATATAAATATAAATATAAATATAAATATAAATATAAATATAAATATAAATATAATATATATATATATATATATATATATATATATATATATATATATATATATATATATATATATATATATATATATATATATATATATATATCACACCTCTAACTCAAAAAAGAATGGGCCGATTTTGATCAAATTTGCACGTACCTTGCTTTTGTAAGTGGCTTGGATAAGTTCGTTAGCCAAGAAAATCGGACCAGGTTTTCCGGGAAAATTTTGAGTTTTCTTTCGGAAAAAAAATTATCTCAAAAAATAAAAAAGCTTAGGTAACCAAATTTGGTATAGATTTACGATCTAAAAAGTAAACTATACACACACACACCAAAATTTAGATTTCTATGTTACAAGAAAAAAAAGTTATTACAACATATTTGGTGTCAGATTTTCTATGAAAATTGACTACCATAACGCACTTTCTGCGTCCAGACTTTTTTGTTGGACCTCGCCTCACAGACGACCTGCTTTAAATGGTCTCCAAGAAAAAACTCCACTGTGATCTGGACTCCTTGCAGGCCAAGAAATTGTGCCGCTTCTCCCGATCAAAGTTGTATATTTCTGACTTAAAAATTAATTCACTGTTCACGTATTGTGAACGGAGTACCATTTTTACCATGTCAATTGGCTATTGTTCTATTTAAAAACATCATGGCTAGGCATGGATTCTCCAAAAAGCTATGCGCATTCGGTTCTCTGATTACGAATTTCAATTCCTCACCTTTTTAAAATCTTGCAAACGAAAATCAGTTTTTCCGAATTTCATTAATTTCAATTTAAAAATTTTCAACAGCACAAAAGAGGTCAAAAGTCGAAAATTTTGCTAAACCAAAATGGCTAGATCTATAAATGCAATGTCTTTACTGAAAACGTAGTTTGTTAGAAATACAAGCATACAGTTTGTTTAAAAGATTAACCTTTAAGTTAGATAATTTAGAATATGAAGAATGATGCAATTTTCAGAGGAAAATATTTGTAGTCATTCACGCGAAAGTTGTTAGGAGAATTAATATACAAAATAATTAATAATTAATATACAAAATAATAATAATAATGTTAAAGCAGATAAAGGCAATAAGGTTGTGGTTTTAAACAAAAACGACTATAAAGATAGAGTTTATAACGACATGGAGACAGGACCGTATAAAAAACTAAATAAAAACCCGCTACCAAAAATGATTTCGGACGAGTTAGGTCAGGTCAACTCTGTATAAGTTACGATATTGAAATTGTGGCCTACAGATGTGCCTGAATCGATAGATATTAGTTGGTTTTTTTTTTTTCAAAAAAAAAAAGCCTAATATGCTTTAGTCCATTTTCTAGTCTTATTTCTTAGCGTAGTAGGCCATAGAAAAAGAGAATCTCAATATATTGCATACCAGGATGTGGAGCTTTCGCACTTTATTTTAATTTTTTTGGAAATCGGCCGAACCGTTATGAAATA
Organism: Tillus elongatus; assembly: GCA_964006375.1. Taxonomy (NCBI): domain Eukaryota; kingdom Metazoa; phylum Arthropoda; class Insecta; order Coleoptera; family Cleridae; genus Tillus; species Tillus elongatus. The sequence goes on along the minus strand of OZ023263.1, from coordinate 148,069,803 downwards.
ATGAATGGTCGCCACTTAAAGGGAAACACACTATATATATATATATATATATATATATATATATATATATATATATATATATATATATATATATATATATATATATATATATATATATAGGTGGAGCATTTTCTGCGGTAAAGCTCAATATTAACGTTATTATTCACAATACAAAAAATAATATTATTTACAAAAAATTATAGAGAATCACAGGCTGCATGTTCTAAAATTATTTGTGATTATACAGCATGTCCCATATTTGCAGGACAAAGTAAACATACTTTTTTAAACGCAACAGCCTGTATATTACTTAATTTTTGGATCTCTTTTTTTAATGTCTAATTTGTAGAAGTATAATTTTAGCTACGGTGCTTTGTTATATTTTGAATTTTAATTTTAAAAAAATTCAGCTGCAGCTTGTAAATGTTATTTTACTGATGATTAAACTTAGAAGACTCCAATTTGGCACGCTGTTCGTCCATAGACGACATCACATTGTTGTTGTATAAACAATGTGTTTACTTATACAGGGTGTTAGTAAATAGCGATTAAAGTTGGGCACATTCTAAGTCCGAAAACTCATTTTTTTCAAATGGAGCATCTGTATTTTGTGTTGTGAAAAGCAAGGCCTAATTTTTAGCTTATACATTTGTTAAGTACTCAATATGTTAAAAACTGCTAGTTTTTATATTATTTACATTTATATTCACATACCATGATTTATAAGAGCAATACGAGGTAAAATGGTAGACCATTGAGAAATGACAGATTCCACATTGTTAATTAATCACTGTCAGTTTATTGTTAAGTCAGTAGCTGGTAGTAAAGTTTTACTAAGAAGACAAAAATGAATTTTTCTTTACAATAATTAACCGATATGCTTTGGGTTTTATGAGAATGTTTAAGAAATTCTCTATTAGCCAATATGGTGTATCACCAGAAGCCATAAGTTTCCTGAACGAAGCCAACATACCAAGACATCGTTTGAGAGACTATAAGGGCGGGTTAATAGAACTGGTTCTGTTAAGTACGAGTCACACGAAAAAACAAGAAAATTACCACTGAGGGCAATGAATTTAGTGTGTTGCTCACTACTTATGACGACCCTCATCTTGGCACCCGGAAGATAGCAAGCCGTCAGAACATTAGTCGTAGATGGGTACAGAGCATATTACACAAATACAAGATGCATCCATATCATATTCAGCTACACCAAGAGCTCACTAATTACAATTACCATAGAAGGATTGCATTTTGCCAGTGGGCACAGGAAAAAATACGGGAGAGTAGATGCTTCTCAGATACTATTTTATTTGGTGATGAAGCTACGTTCCATAGAAACGGAACTGTAAATAGGCACAACTTCCATTTCTATGCAACAAGCAATCCCCATATATCCAGTACGCGCAGTCAGACAAGATGGTCTTTGAATGTTTGGGGTGGCATTGTAGGAAAGTATATAGTGGGACCACATTTTTTCGAGAGAACGTCAAATGAAGCGACGTATCTAGATTTTTTAGAAATCCAGTTACCTGTATTACTAGAATATGTGCCACTTACCATACGTCAAAAAATGCGGTTCCTCCATGATGGTGCTCCAGCGCATCACACAGGCCTCATTAAACATTATCTTAACGAAAATTTTCCAGAGAGGTGGATTGGAAGAGGAGGACCAGTTGCATGGCCAGCGCGGTCACCAGATCATACCAAAATGGATTTCTTGTTGTGAGGGCTATGTAAAAAATTTGGTATACGCATCGCAGTGGTCTACCAAGGAAGAAAGGAAAGGCAAGACCTTCTGATGTATTGATGTTAATATGTTGAGAAGAGTAACTCAATCATTTGAATATCGATTGCAGTCTTGCATTGGCGTTTCGGGAGGTACGTTTGAACATTTGCTGTAAGTAGGTAAATATTGGTATTTACTGTTTTTATATTTAGTTGTTTAATACTTTAAAAAAATTGTGGCTTTCTTTTGATTTATTTTATATTCGATTGTTAAATTCTACACCGTGAAATTCCTATAATAAATGTTTATAACTTGATGCATTTTTTTAGATTCAGAAACGAAGGTTTCTATGAAAATTAATTGTTTATTAATATTTTTCACCTCATAAATATTTTCTTGTTTCTCAGTGGCCTACTATTTAACTTCGTAGTGTTATAGTTCATGGTATGTGAATATAAATGGAAATAATATAAAAACTAGCAGTTTTTAACATATTGAGTACTTAACAAAAGTTGAGGCTAAAGATGAGGCTTTGCTTTTCACAACATAAAATACAGGGTGTTCCATTTGAAAAAAAAATGAGTTTTCGGACTTGGAATGTGCCCAACTTTAATCGCTCTTTACGAACAGCATGTATAAGTAAACACATCGTTTACATTACACCAATGTGATGTCATCTACGGACGAACAACATGCCAATTTGGAGTCTCTAAGTTTAATAATCGGTAAAATAACTACATTTACAAGCTGTATGTAATTTTTAAAATAAAATTCAAAATATCTTTAAAACAAAGCAATGTACCTAAAAATACGCTTTTACAAATTAGACTCAAAATTAAAAAAGATGTGCAAACATTAACAAGCATACAGGGTGTTCTATTTTAAAAAAGTATGTTTGCTTTGTCCTGCAAATGTGGGACATCCTGAATAATCACAAATAATTTTAGAATATGCAGCCTGTGATGCTCTATAAATTTTGTGATTACATTTATTTATTTTTTGTGTTGTGAATAACAACGGAAAAACGAGCTTTACCGCAGAAATGCACCACCTATATATATATATATATATATATATATATATATATATATATATATATATATATATATATATATATATATATATATATATATATATATTATATGTGTTGTGAATAACAACGGAAAAACGAGCTTTACCGCAGAAATGCACCACCTATATATATATATATATATATATATATATATATATATATATATATATATATATATATATATATATATATATATATATGTGTGTGTATCCAAGCGATCTCAAAAAATACTCAACTAATTTGAACTAAACTTGGTACATCATTTTAGTGAATTTTCTTTAAAAAAATTCACTAATGAGGATATCCCGACTTTTGAATTTAAAAAAAATTTCTTCAAATGGTCATATCTGGGGTCAGTTTCAATTTTTATGTGTCTATATATATATATAATATATATATATATATATATATATATATATATATATATATATATATATATATATATATATATATATATATATATATATATATATAGACCTGACCTGGCCCCAGATATGTGTTCTATATCTATATCACAACGATAACTCAAAAAATAATCGGCCGATTTTGACCAAATTTGGTGAGTACCTTCATTTTGCAAGTGGCTTGAATAAGTTCGTTGGCCAGGAAATATTGCGTGTTTTCTTTCTGAAAAAAGTATATCTCCGGAAATAACAAAGTAAGGCCAACAAATTTGGTACGCGTGTTTTATAATGTTTTATAATGTTTTATAAAGAGTGAACCATGTACCAAAATTCAAGTCTCTAAGTTTGGAGACAAAAAAGTTATGGGCAGTTAAAGAAAAAAAATGGAGTTTTCCTCAAAATATATATATATATATATATATATATATATATATATATATATATAGACCTGACCTGGCCCCAGATATGTGTTCTATATCTATATCACAACGATAACTCAAAAAATAATCGGCCGATTTTGACCAAATTTGGTGAGTACCTTCATTTTGCAAGTGGCTTGAATAAGTTCGTTGGCCAGGAAATATTGCGTGTTTTCTTTCTGAAAAAAGTATATCTCCGGAAATAACAAAGTAAGGCCAACAAATTTGGTACGCGTGTTTTATAAAGAGTGAACCATGTACCAAAATTCAAGTCTCTAAGTTTGGAGACAAAAAAGTTATGGGCAGTTAAAGAAAAAAAATGGAGTTTTCCTCAAAACGTCACAGTCGCGATTTGAAACATCAAAATTGGCAATGTTTAGGCGAAGAACGTGAAATAAATACGGATTATGAAAAAAAACGGTGCAGGAAGAGTGTTCTACGAACCCTTAAGTTTCAGCTTCCACCAGCATTGGCCTTCGTTTTACTAAAATATTTGCAGAAAATTCATTTCAAATAGACCCTTTCTCTGATGCTTTGGCTGTATGTTTAGTTAAGTTTATAGTTTAACGGTCTATAATTTTTAGCTAATTTTCATAAAACAATTTCGTTAATGCATTTTTGCATTTTTTATCGAAATATGATGCATGTTTGTAAGAAAAAAAATCGAGACGCAGTAAGTGCGTTTTGGTTTCAAATTTCAATAACTCAATTTGCTATTAACCCAAGGTTTGTTGGCTAGGAAACCAACATTATAAGTTTATTTTCGGAAAATTTTTGTACATTTTCAAACAATAAGTAATTTTGATAAAATATGGTACATTGTTCTTACTACATAGGCTATACCGGTAATCAGATTGATGCCTGCTTACATTTGCTATTAAAAACATTTTTGTGAAAATTCACTACCATAACACACTTGCTGCGTCCAGACTTTTGTTAAGACAAAATTTGGAGTTTTTTCCGAATTAAAAATAAATCTGAAGAACATGAATTGAAATGACTCAAGTGGTAAACTCAAATGCCTGACAAAGACAGAGTAGTTAGCTGCCATGCGTAGGTTGATACATACTACAGGACGAAACAACACAGATAACACGTGTAAGACATAATATCCGAACTAACGATCGAGAAATCTGGGCCACTAAAATCCCGAAAACCGTTGTCAACACCATAACACTATGACACCATTCCATTACGCGAAAGTATTTCCAGCCCACTTTCGCACGACGTCAGAATAACAGATGACATGAAATTAAAAATGATGTGATTGTAAAACTTATTGCTTTTAAGTGGGAGATTCAATACATTTTTAAAATACCCTATATTTGTAGCTCGACGAATGGCCCCAATTACAGTTTCAGACTGAAAATGTAGCGTATAGTGAAAAGGTGAAGGTTTAAGGAAGGCAATATTACTGCGTAAACAAACACTTGATAGTCAGCTTTCGTGGTCGAAGGGTAGCCTGTTCGCCTCTCAACTCAACTAAACCACGGGCGGCACGTGTTCTATTCCCTCGCGATGGACTTGTAACGTTTTTTTTGCTAACTTTAATATTTGGTAGAAACAATAGTGTCTCGATTTCATACTTTGGACCAAGATCTCATTATTTTTGAAAACGTCTGAATAACTTTGTCCCCTTTAAGTCTAAAATTATGATTTTCCGCAAACATTTTTTATTATTTTTTATAAAAAAAGAAAAGAATGTGTTTTTAGAAACCTTATTTATTGTTGGAAAAATACCTGCCACGGTTATGATGTGGCAGATCCTTTCTTTTTCTAAATATAAATTAAGTTGTCTTTTAGAAAGCTCCTGTAATTTTAATGAAGTTTGTAATTCATGTCTCTTTTAAAGCAACTTACTGTACCTAGATACACCAAATTTTAATTTTCTAGCTTCACAGAAAATTCAGTTTTGGGAATTTGTCTTAAAAGGAGCTAGAACACAAGATTAATATGTTTTTTTGATAATATAGAGATATCAATGGAAACACTTTCGAAAATTTTCTTTAAGTGGGCGTGTATTAGGACCTTGAAAACCGATCTTCGAGGATTGTTAAAATTTAAAGTGTTAATTTTAGTAATATGTCGTACTAATAATGTACAATTCTTATGAAAATTCACTACGATAATGCACTTGCTGGTTCCCGAAATTCTTGCTAATTTGAACAACTTCATTTCCTACTTAGCAAACATATCAACCGTAAGTTTTGAATACTTGGGACTCTATATACTATACACTTTCTCCATTATAAGTTGGGTCAATCAAACTATTTCGAAATTAATTAATTTTGTAGTTTACTAGAAAAAAGCAACTTATTCCAGAGTCTAATATTATATACAAGTATTTTGGTGAAGATGTCAAAAGATTCTTAGCTTTTAACGACATTCGAGTTAACAGGCGTGGTGCTTATCAGTGCATTAAATACGGTCAAAACTGAATACTTAGTATGTCAACATACCCGCTAAAACTTACTGTTCTCAATCATGTTTGACTGACTTCAAACCTCGCATTACTTGTCTACTTCTGTAATATTATTTTTAGCAGGTATATGATAAATCAAGGTTAAATTTAATAAGGAAAAACGTACAAACAAAAGAATTGTTTGTTTGCCAACTCGTGTATAGTTATTCAAGGCGTAAATTTACTCTGAAATGAAGAATTTTAATTGTATCTAAAACAATAATTATTATTGCTCTACAGGCTATTATAAGACAAATGTAATAAAAGATTACCACATTGAGAATTATGAATATCTTTTGATTACGAAACATTATTGCAGCTGTGCATATATGTAAATACTGATACACAATTTTTCCCGGGAGAACATAAAACTTCCTTGACTTTTGGCAACATTTTACAAAATTTCCATGCACCACTGAAATTCACTGGCTTTTCCCGGTTTTTCAGGCAAGTAGACAGCCTGAATAAATGGTCAATACTATGCCAGTTTAATAATTTAGTTGTGTGAAGCCATAAAAAAAAGACGTGAGAAGTTTACAAAGGGGGTGCTCATCCATCAAGACAGTCCATCAAGTGAGAAGCCAGTTATCTCAACGTCTGTTTAGAGTATCCACCTTATTCGTCAGATATGGCACCAAGCGATTACGGACTGATTCCAAAACTCAAAGAACACTTGAGTGGGCAAAGGAATGGTGTGAAGAAATTGGGGCAACATTTTATTTAAAAACTAGACGATTATGTTGAAAAATAAAACTAATTAATTGTTCCGGGCCTTTTAATAAATAAGTCAGAGGCGAACCATACGGATCCGTCCTCGTATGTTGAACTTAGATTATTAAGAAATATTGTTATATACATAACAGCACGTTATTTTATGCATCCAACCAAAAAAAATGTAATATCTTAAGTTGGTCTTTTAAACAATCTTTAATGCCTCTGGCGTTTATTTGGAAAATAAATGAAGAAAAATTCGTTTATTGTAATACGATTCAGATAAGGTATACAGACCTATTGTTTGTTTCATACACCAAACTTTTTTGATCAGGCATTATGGACAACATGACCCTAACAATGACAACGATTAAAGATTATTCAGGGCTAAATTAAAATGTAATAAGTCTAAATTAGAAGTATATTAAAAACCACTTTAATTTTTTAACACAAAAACAGTTACTTTCCTGAAATCACAAAATTGTATTACTTAGTACCAATAATAGATAACAAAATTTCATTGTCATGGCTCAACTTAAACAACAACAAAAAAAAACAATAGTTACGTACTTACGGTTTTATTATGGATAACAAACGAACATTTCGTAGGTCACAGTGGGTAGTCAAAACTAAATTTAATCATATTACAAATTAAGGTCAAATATTTTTCTGATAGCTGCATATATAAACAGAAATAAAAAAGTCTAATTTCATTGACACATGGACATGATCAATTTCACACACCATTTATAAAGCAACACGATACACAATATAACGTTCATAAATAAATTGTGAGAGATTGTGCACTTTAATCTTTAAGATTCAAACGTTATCAGTAGTTTTATTCTTATAGATAAAATACCCTTATAAAATGGTGTTTTTACGGCATCGATGTGAATGTGTAATAAAACAACTACCTAGAGCTCATAGCAGTTTTATCTAAATAAATATTACCAGGAAGCAATGTTTCATTACGTCACATCAGTTTAAGGCATATTAGTGAATTTTCTTTAAAAAAAATTCACCAATGAGAAGATTGCGACGCATTCTTGAGCATTTTAGCGTTATCACAAGACATATTTTGCAAAGGTTTTTTTTGAGGTCCTTAATCTAAGTGACTTTTTATTACCTACGCAAACCCTTAACAACATTTTTATCTTGTAATGGACGCTGGTGAGGCCGAACTCAAGCATTAAGAATTTCTCGGGAAATGCATTAGTGATATTTCAAAAATCCATAACTTCTAAACGAATAGACCGAATTTCAAAAATAAAAAAGCAATGTATAGGGAATCAAAAGCTCTTTCCAGCGAGCTATCACATGACCCCTATTCCCATTTGAAAAAAATTGAGAGATGACACCCCCGCTTAGGAGGATAAAGTTTGGGCTCTACTTTTTGCGTCAAAATTGTCCCCCTCACAAGCAAACTTGACGTGTTTCAGGTTTTTCTCCACAAAATCTTTTCCTGGCAGTTATGGCTGCCAGCTCGTTATATATATATATATATATATATATATATATATATATATATATATATATATATATATATATATATATATATATATATATATAACTTTTCGAAAAATTCGCTAATAGGTAAGTTTGTATAAATTAAATTTAAAAAAAGTCTGGGCGCAGCAAGTGCGTTATGGCAGCGGAATTTCAGAGAAATGAGAATTTGTTTTACGAAAATTATCTAAGTATGCGCGAGGAAAAATAAGATTTATATGAATCATTTAATAGATTTTATATAACACACAAATATTTTAGTCGTGTGCCTTTCTGTCACTTCCAGTGGCACGGATTTTTTCCTATTAAACTTTTATGACTGTTTTCTTTGCACTTAGAAATGTAAATTTTGGTATATAGTTTACTCTAAGGCCCCAATCTGCCTACTCCTTAGAGCTAGGTGGATAAAGATAGGTTGGATTCTTGTAGCTCAATTACAGGATCTCAATCTGCCTAGTCCCCAAAAAAACGCTGGATATCGTGTCTAAGGTCTCCGTGTGTTCAACACTAGACCTAAGAGATACCACATAGAGAGCAAATCCTGTTCGTTCGAGAATGTTGGAAACGGTATGTGATTTGGTATGGTGTTTTAGTTAAATCGAGATATAGAAATTATAATCCTACCAGCAGGAAAAAGCAACGCTACAGTCATACTCGAAAAACAGACTATAAAAAAGATGGACAATTTACTAAACAGCACCGACTATAAACAAATCGCTAACAATCCTACAACTTACCTTGAGAAGAAAACCAAAACTATTATCAGCAACTCTCAACTCAGTCCTGACATAAAAAAAACTAATCCCCTGCGAAAAATCGTCTCGCATCCCTAGAAAATGCGGCCTCTCAAAAATCCACAGGCGTGATATTCCGCTTTCACCCTTTAGTGAGTGCCAAAACATCTAGCCAAAATTCTACTGTCGTTTGTATAAAAATATATAACCTATGCGAAAAATTCAACCCATTTTATGGACCTTCTTCCAAACAGCACCATTTCTCAAAACAACACATATTTAGCATCAATATTGTTTCCTTATTTAATAATATACCTCTATCTGAAACCGTTGACATTCTCAAAAATTAACACAATATTCTACACGATACTCTAGCCCTTCTAGAACATTACACATCCAACAATTGTTTACCTTCCCAAAACAAATTTTGCAAACAAGTTCGAAGTGCTCCAATTGATTCACCAACTCTCCCCTGCACTGGCTAACGTTTTATGGAAAATTTCGAGACACAGCCCCTCGATTCATCCCAACGAAATCCAACCTGCTAGTTAAGATACGTTGACCCCATTTTCGCTATCTGGCTACACAGTAAAGAATCTCTAGACGAACTCCTTTCTTACTTAAATAACATCAACCCCCACTAGTTCACCATGATACTAGAAAATATTTTTCTTTGTCTTTCATAGATGTATGCATCACTAAAAACGCTGTCAGAGGATTGTGTACCGAAAACCAACCCACACTAATCGTTACCTTAACGCTGAATCTCACCGTCGCCCATCGCAACTAAATTATGTGGTTCAAACACTAGTAACACAATCTTTTAGACTAACGGACGAGAACAATAAACAGACAGAATTAAGCTTTTTAAGACAGACATTACTTAAAAACGGATATGACAATATACAATGACAATAATAATAATAATAATAATAATAATAATAATAATAATAATAATAATAATAATAAGAAGAAGAAGAAGAAGAAGAAGAAGAAGAAGAAGAAGACGAAGAAGAATGCCATGATGCGCGCCAATAAGTGCTTACTTTGATTGGACTGTATACAATTTAATTGAAATTATTGCGAACTACAACTACAGCCCACCTGGCTCAATTTCTCCATCTTGACTCTTCTCATCGCTGTAATGCGCCTTTTACGGAATATATCGCAGAGTTTCAAGAGTAGACAATTATTAACATCAAATAACCAAAACCGAAACAATTGTTTGTTCTATTTAAAAAAAATTGCCAATATCTATGTAAATTAAAAATAAACAATAATAATTCAAACGCAGTATTGAACATACCGCCGACCCTAAAATAACAATTTTAGCTCTAACTACCCAAAATATTAAATAAAACTATTTACAAAGTAATATCCAAATATTACAACAATATTAATATTGATTTGGAAGCAAACACAATTTGGATGCAGGTCTCTGAAGGACACCCGTTGCGGTCTTAACCGTTGCAACTCGACAGATTCCACCCGAGCCTGGATAAATTGCTGTTACACAAGCTAATAGCCATGGCAACGGTGTGTAGCTCAGTTTTTATAACAACCATGTCTCCTACCGTTAACGATTGATTTTGGTTTGTCCATTTATTTCGTTGCTGCAATGTATTCAAATAGTCATGATACCAACGAGACCAAAAATCATTGTGCAAACGCTGTAACAGTTGGCAGCGCCTCAACGTGTTAAGCTTCAACTTGGAAAAATCCCTTGAGGGCAATGATGTTAGTGGTTCCAATGTTAAAAAATGGCCTGGCGTTAACACATTAGGGTCGTTTGGATCTGTACTAAGAGGATGAAGTGGCCTCGAATTAAGCACTGCTTCGATCTGAACGAGGACCGTATAAAATTCTTCAAAGGTCAAAATTTGCTGACCAATAACTCTAACTAAATGAGCTTTAAAGCCTTTAACACCGGCCTCGGCTAAACTATTAAAATTATGACCCGTGGGAGGACCAACATGCCACTCAATTTTTTCAGACTCTACAACATCTTTCATGAGATCAATGATTTCTCGATGTGCGCCGACAAAACATGTTCCGCGGCCCGAATGTATGCTAATGCAGCGACCTCTCCGAGCGATAAATCGCCTAAATACAGCAAGAAAAACATCCGTGCTCAAATCTGAAGCCAACTCCAAATGGATTGATTTTGTGCAAAAACACACAAAAACGCAAACATATGCCTTCTGGGATTTTATACCTTTAGACTTACCAAGGATAACAAGAAACGGACCGGCATAGTCAATGGCAACCTCTTGAAGTGGCTTTAATTGACTAACGCGACCAACAGGTAAATTTCCCATGTAAGGAATGATAGGTTTAGGATTAACTCGAAAACAACGAAAACAATTTGACAAACAAGAACGAATAAATCTTTTTGCAGACAAAATCCAAAAGTTCTACGTGATCAAGAAATGCAAATGCTGCAAACCAGGATGAAGGTGCTTCATGTGAGTATCTTCGATAATGAGGTTAGTCAAACGATGTTTTTGAGGAAACAAGGGAAATTTTCTGTCGTAAGACAATTGCGAATTTGTCAATCGACCGCCGAACCTAAGGAAATCTCCTTCATCTACAACAGGTTTAACTTCCGAAACGTCTTGGATCTACACATACTCTTACGAATTTCGGAAATAAGATCAGAAAACATTTCATATTGTACCTGTTTAACTAAAACAAGAAGAGAATCGTGAAGCTCATCTTCACTCAAATTACCAACCTTTCTATTCTCAGAATGACGAGAATTAAAAATAAATCTCAGAGAATAAGCAACTATTCTGAGAATCTTATTTTAAGATGAAAATCTCGACAGAATACTATCTGATTCCTTAGTTAATAACGGAACCAAAACGATGCTTTTAGCTTCATTTATCTCGAGGCTACAAACCTCAGAAGACTCTGAAGGCCAACCATTCGAATCATGCGGTAGAAAAGAAGGTTCGTTCCACCATACAATTTGCTTTGGGAATAAGCCTCGACTTGCGCAGTCTGCAGGATTTTTTCCTGAAGGGACATATTTCCATCGAATTGGAGACACCCTTTCCTGTATATGGCTAACACAATTACTAGCAAAGGTATTACATTTATGTGCCGGAGATCTTATCAACGAAAGTGCTACTTTGGAGTCTGACCAGGCAAAAATTCCAGATAAACTAATATGCTGTGGAAGAGAAGGAATTACAACGTCTACAAGATCGGACAACAATACAGCAGCGCAAAGTTCCAATCGAGGTAAGGATTTTCTTTTAAGAGGAGCTACCTTCGACTTCGCTACCACTAGCGACACGTTAATGTTTTTTCTGCATGTCCACAATTCTAAAATAGACACAACTTGCATACGCAACTTCACTTGCATCACAAAATGCACGAGATGCTTAATATTTAAATGACTAGGAATTTTGACCTCCTTGATCACTGATAATTCCGACTGAAACCTTTTCCATTGCTTAACAAAGTCCAAGGAGGGTTCATCATCCCAGTTTAGTCCAACAATCCACAAATGTTGGATCATACGCTTGGCAAACAGCGTGAGAGCTTTAAACAAACCAGAGTGTCGAATATCCTGGCTAAATTAGACAACACAGCTCGCTTTGTACAAGTGATATGTGAAACTGTCGTGGTTAGGTTGCCCACGTAAACCTAACACTTTGACACAACTAGGTTGATCTAAATCAAAACAGACGGGATGCTGTTCTTCTAATGGAACATCCGTTAAGATCACCTCTGAATTGCTGGACCATTTTGCCAATGCAAATCCACCCTTTGCCATTATCGATGTGAGTTCACGCCTAATATTCAAAGCTTCCTCCAAAGAATCAGCGCCTGTCAGTATATCGTCTACGTAGATATCCTCAGTCAGTATTTTTGAAACTGTTGGAAAATACTTTTCTTCGTCGGATGATAACTGGCGAATAGTTATATTCGCTAAATAAGGAGAACAGCTAAGTCCGAAATTGACCGTGTTCACTCTGTATTCTTCGAGAGGTGCATGTCTATTGAATCTTCACAGAATCATTTGGTAATTCCTATCTTCTGTACGAACAAGTATTCTTTAAAACATTTGCTTTATATCTGTTGTAAGGACGAATTTGTGTAAACGAAATTTTTAAAGTATTGTAACAATATCCGAATGCAATTTAGGTCCAACGTGCAAAGTATCGTTTAAATAAACGTTGTTTGTCGACTTCATAGAGGCGTCAAAGACAACTCTTACTTGGCATGGCCCCTGCGCAAGGATGACATGCAAAATCATAAAGCGTTCCACATTTTTGCATATTCAGTCAAAGGTGAGAGTGTTCAGAGTGTTTTTCCGTGAAATTTCTATCCCACGAGGAGAATAGCAAATGGTACATTATGACTAAACAATCACTTCAAAAGTTTCGTCGGGCCGACCTAAGTTGGCAAGTTCTGTTTATGACCCCCCCAACCATTCTTCTTGGAGTTAACACCATTTCTGAGAGAAGTAAACAAAGCATTTTCTCTTATCAGACCTTTTCGTCAAAATTTCCCTGCAACTTCCACAGGTCTACAGGATATCCTTCTCACGAAAACAAGTCTGTTGCCATTTGAGTTTCCTCAACCTTCGCATCTGTGGTTCTTTTGTGGTGTTTAGACGCTTGGGAATATCATTCAAGATGGGAGTTTTAACATGTTTGAACAGTTTCCAGTTCAAAACTATGATAGGACTCTAAAAAGCAACTTGAGAGTTAACTTCATGGAAATCAAAAGATTTGTGGATGCTGGCTTTGACGACGTGATTAATTTAGAAGGCCCCGAGTCTTGGCCACCGGATGTAGCTTTCACAGATTTAGACGATGTGGTAATTCGTGTGAATAATAGAACAAGAAGAAAAGAATTATTTGCTGTTAACGTCATACGAGACAAAAGCGCCTTTGAATGGAGCTTGGACGGACGTTATAGGGAATTGGAAGCATTTTATGCTTCACCAACTTTGACTCATGAAGCTATAATCTCGTTTAGGTTAGAAAGAATCGTTTAGCAGACATGGTGTTTCTACAGCGATGGGGAATATCGAGAACAGCAAACTGTCCGCACTGCAAACTGTCCGCACTGCAAACTGTCCGCACTGCAAACTGTCCGCACTGCAAACTGTCCTCACTGCAATGTTCAAGGTACAGCATGGCATATTATAGTTTCCTGTGTAAAAACACTACCATTATGGGATTTTGTAAGCTCAATAGAGGAAAATTTGCTCAGGTCAAGACTACGAATTGTCGAAATATATGCGGGTTTTTCAGTGCCACTTAACCGGAAGACAAGATTATGCAATTATTTATGCAACTTAGCAAAAGCCAGTATATAGGTATGACACTTTCACGTCCAGTAAAATGAACAATGTTATGTGCAGAGACTATATGGAAGTATTTCTTAGCAGACTAAAACAAGAATAATCAAAGAGTATGCTTGGTACCTGGGAAACAACGATCGGACCACTTTTGAAGACAACTGGTGTTATATATATATATATATATATATATATATATATATATATATATATATATATATATATATTTATATTTATATATTTTTTTACTTACCGGCTAAGTTAAATACTGATGGTTGAATTTTATTTTGTAACTCAGTTTTATATATGCCCTGTTTAAGATTTATGTAGCCAACTGTGAAAAAAAAAAATAATAATAATAATAATAATAACACACACACACACACACAACTATTTTATTGTGGGAAACCTTTTAAATTTAGAATCCGACCTTTTCTATTGTTATAAGAGAAAAGAAATGGAAGATGTTTTATTTACAACACTAATATGTAACACATTTACATGTAGATTAATTTAATTACGCCCCCATTCTGCAGACTATTCCATATGAGGACGAATACAGAGGCGTTAGGGGAGGCACAACCTCCCACACAAAAGACCAGGAAAACATTGAACTTGCACACTTATTACACTGACACAACGCTAAATGCAAGATTTCCAGAGGCGTGTATCACATGAAAAATGTTTAGGTGCAATCTACACTTAAAATTTTATTTAATCGGTTTTACAACAATCTACTGCTCTATCATTTTTGTAAAAAAAAATAATGTATTATATTAACATTGATGTCTTCAAAATTATCAGCAGATAATAAACTAATAAATAATAACAAAACAAGTGCAGACTCAGCAAGTGCGTTGTAGTCGCTCATTTTCGTAGTATTTTTTACATCAATAACGAGAATATAGTAATTTACGTTACAAGTCCGGAAAATACTGTTTTTTGGACGAGTCGACAAAATTCTAGGACGAGCCGTAGGCGAGTCCTGGAAGTCTGCGAGTCCAACAAACTGTTTTCGGACGTGTTGCGTACACTATTTTTTCGGCAACCGTGTAGAATAACAAATCAATGAGACACACATTTTAATTCTTATTTGTATTAAATATTGAAATTCGAACAGAAGATAGGTACTAACAGAAACATTCTAATTCTTATTTATATTAATATTTATATTAAAATTCGAGCAATTGCTAATATTGAAAGGATTTAATTTGTTTGAAATGCTTGGTATATTTAAATGCCTTTTGTAGTCAGAACAAGAAGGTAAAGTTTCCGTTTCATATTGATTGTTTTCATCTAATAATTTTTGAATGGTATTGGCAATTTTAATTTTGTTTGTTAGTGAATTGTCTATATAACCTTCAGCGACATTGGTAGACTTCCAGCCACCGTGTCTCTTCAAATTTGTGATGTTTCCACCATTATCAGCAAATATTGTCGCTGAAGTTCGACGCATGCTATGGCCTATGTAATTTTTAGGATTGGGTAAATTTAAAAATTCTGCAATTCTTAATCCGAGATTCCAAAACTGTGGATACCAACGGGCTGAATCGAACATTTTCCTTTTTTGTAATTCACGAATAATCTGTTATGTGGAGTATGGGATGGCCGTAAAGATAAATATTGCCTATACAACAGCAGGTTTTCTTGCCCAATTACAACAAAAGTTCTCTCAATATGTGTTTTAGAATTTGGTATTTTCACAAGCAACATGTCTTCTTTGTCGTTTATTAGCTTAATTGACGTTTTCATACCTGGACTTTGATTTTTCAGGCAATAATTGTGCTGTAGCACTAGCTGCTGCATTGGAAATTTCGTAACGCACATTTTCAAACTCACTATCGCTGTTGCTTTCCATAGTTTATTGAGACAATTGCGACCAAAAACCATAAAAACTTTCGAAAATTAAAATGTCAACTGATTTCATTTCAGATAGCTGTCAGTCGCTATTTCGTTGCTATGGTAATGTTCAACTGTATTTATCAAAATTATACCTACCAAGATTTTCATATTCACAATGACAACAACGATGTGATTCTTCCCGGCCTAGTCCGGGAAGTACGTACTTCCCGGACTAGGCCGGAGAAATGCTACTTTCCCAAAGAAAAAGCGTTCGGGAAGTGGCCAAAAAAATTCTTCTTTTCAAAAAATTTGAAGAAGATAAAGAAAAAAGGTTCGGGACGCAGCAAGTGCGTTATAGTAGTGAATTTTCGTAAGAAGTGTACACTATTAGTAAGATATATTATTAAAACTAATTCTTAAAATTTAAATGGACCTTGGAGATCGGTTCTAGTCCCAGTTAGCGATTATTTGATATTTTATCAGAAGCTAAAAAATTAAAATTTGGTCTTAGATATAATATGTAAGTACTGCTAGTGTCTCTAAAAAATTGTTATACAAACTTCATTAAAGTTACAGAACTTTTTCAGAAAGAAATAGTATATTACGTACCATAAACTGTAAGTGACACTTTTCATGCAGAGAATGCAGTTTGGAAAATCGAGGCCCGTAGGGCCGAGGTTTTCTAAGCATTCGAGGCATGAAGAGTCACTTACAGTTTACGGTTTAGTAATAATTTTTTGCAATACCTGCTTTAATGGTTTTTTTTTTGAATTTGCATTCTTTTTTAATAATTACTGCGTGAAAAGATGTCAGACTGACAGCACTGACAGTCGAATTAATTAGATGGATTCTAACATACTACTTAACAACAAGTAGCTTGTGACTTGGTTGTTGTGTTGGGTTACTAAGGACGCTACGGGTAAACAAACAAAACTAAACGCTGGCTGCAGTTCAGCACAGGTCCAGGTTAAACATTAATTTGTATTTTAATTGTGATTTTTGAATTAAAATTAGTGTTGAAGTGACTTTGAATATGGAAGAATCTGACATCGAAGAAGCGGCAGGTATTGCTTGTTTGTCACTTTTACCAGAAAAGTCTAAGCAAAGGTATGAAAGTTGCTATGAGGGTTTCAAAAAGTGGTGCCACACTAAAAAGGTTGTAATACATACCAGTGAGACAGTTTTACTAGCATATTTCTTGGAAAAATCAGGTAAATATTCTGCTCCATCAAGCTTATGGTCCGAATCCTCTATGTTACGATCGACAATCTCTTTGAATGACAATGTTGATATTTCCAAATATGCAAAGTTAAAGGCATTTTTAAAGAAGAAAAATATTGGATATGTTTCAAAGAAAAGTGAAGTGTTTACGATCGAGGAAATTCAGACCTTTTTAAGTGAAGCACATGACCAAATATACCTGATGAAGAAGGTGGTTGTAGTTATGGGAATTGCAGGTGCCTGCCGTAAAGATGAATTATGTAAGCTAACAATCAATAATGTTATTGATAAAGGAGACATTATTTTGGTCAGAATACTTGACGCTAAGAATCATCAATCCAGAAGTTTTACCATTGTCGACAATGAGAATGAGAAGTTTCACTTTGTGGCATTAGTGAGGAAGTATATGAACCTGCGACCAAAAAATTCAATACAGAGATTCTTCTTGAGGTATCAAAATGGGAAATGCTCTAACCAACCAGTTGGAAGAAATATTTTTGCCAAAATTCCTTATGAAGTTGCGAAATTTCTACATTTGGAGAATGCGGAAAAATATACTGGGCATTCCTTTCGCCGAACTTCCGCTACTTTTTTGGCTAATAGCGGAGTTGACATTTTAGCACTGAAGAGGCATGGCGGGTGGAAATCCTCGGCAGTAGCTGAAAGCTATGTGGCGGATTCCTTGAATAATAAAGTACAAGTCGCTAAGAAGATATTTCATATTAGCAACCAAGAAGCCAGCTCCTCTCGCCAAATCCCTATTATTGAGGTCGGTGATTCTTCGAATACTCCGCAAGATAGTCTTGATAATTTAACATTGCTAGAAACTGAAGATAATAATATAAAGAAGAGCATGGCGTCAATCCTTACTGTTAATCATATGACTAATTGTACTTTCAATATTTCGATGAATTATAATAATTAATAAATCTTCTCAAACAATTTGTTCATTATTCAGATTTGCTATTTATAGGTTTGCAGTACTTACCGTACCTAGGTAAGGTAAGTCTTACCGTACCTAGGTATGAAAAATGTCCTGTTCTCATGGAAACTGACAAATGCTTTAAAAGTTCAACTTACATTGTCAAAAAACTGTCATTAAAAGTGAACTTACTTAACAGGTATTGCAAAAAATTATTTACAAAGGGAATGTACCTGTCAAATTATAAATATGGCAGGTTTTTTTCCTTATTAAATGCTTGGATGGTTTGTTTTAGTCAACCCATCCAGTTTTTGCAAACAATAAACAACACAAAAGGTTTTTTAAAACAAATTTGTAGTTATCCGCGAAGCTCATTTGGTTATTTTTTTCTAGTTTAGTACCCTCGGTGCGTTTACATTGGTGTTACTATGGTTTAAGATTGAAGATTCTAGCTTAATGGGAAACTTATTGAGCTATCGGATTTGAAATATTTTTACGAGAATTTTCTACCATAACATAGTTGCTGGACCCAGACCCTTTCCAGCACTAATTTACGGTTGCTGTATCCATACTTTTTGAAAATGATAAACCATTGCAGCTTACTATGTAAGACTGAAAAATAAGGCATAAATTGAAAAGCTTGGTTCGCTGCTTCGTCGCGGGGGTTCTCCTTCCCCTTCTGCATGCCTACAATCACCCTCAATGCATAAACGAGAACAATGTAAACAAGAAAAATTTCTTTGGACCAACCCCTAAGAAAGTTACGGGACCTCCGGTGAATACAGAGGTTCTGCGTGTGGTAAACAGGTAAGCCGTTTCTTTTGCACTTTCCGCTCACATTTCCTTTTTATATTCTTCTCCGTCCAACACCCTTATTCACTCTTGGTCGCGTAACTTTCTTGTGGGCTGTTTGCCACAAATTCTTCTTGTGGTTTGGGCATCCAGAAGGGGCTCTAAGCATATTTCTGGAAAGATTTTTCTAAACACTCCCCATGTGCTAAACTGCAAATTTATCGAAAATTTAATTTTTATTTACAAACAGAATGCATCTATGAAATTATAGGTCGCAGGTAAGTATTTTTCCATATTAATCGCTTGACTGATCTATTTTAATCAACTCAATCGAACCAGTTTCTGCAAAGAAAATAACAAAAAAGGTGTTTTAAAACAAATTTGTAATTATCTGTGAAGCTCATCGTGTTATTTTTAATTTAGTATCCACGCTGCTTTTATATAGGTTTTACTATGTGTCATAACTAGTTTAGGTAATGGGAAATTGGGTTATCAACATTTGAAATATTTTTATGAAAATTCGCTACTATAAAGCACTTAAACTGTTTATATCATAATATCCTAATAAGGTATTAGCTAGTGTTGTGAGAATACGTAATGAAATATTCGTCGAATCCGAGTATTGAAATATTCGTATTAATCAGAATTTCTCTGGCAGCGTGATACGCAATCCCGAGT
Organism: Tillus elongatus; assembly: GCA_964006375.1. Taxonomy (NCBI): domain Eukaryota; kingdom Metazoa; phylum Arthropoda; class Insecta; order Coleoptera; family Cleridae; genus Tillus; species Tillus elongatus. The sequence goes on along the minus strand of OZ023263.1, from coordinate 148,049,989 downwards.
CGTATATAGTAAATATAGTGTACGTGTACGATACAAAATCTTTATGATACGTAATACGGAATCGTATAAAATAAACAGAGTGTATATGTACGATACAAAACTCTATGAGCTGAATGACGTACACTCCAGGATCAGCCAGCCAATAAGAGCAGCAACAGAATAAAACGGATTCGGTATTCGTATTCCTAATTCGCAATAACAAATATTAATCTAAAACTGCTTAACCAGTCGTACCCCGTACCCGCAATATTGTATAACGGCAATCGAACTTTTTCTTATATTCCTAGAATGAGATGTATCCTATATCCTGCTTATCTATTTTTAATTGTGTCAGTTAGATTACACAGGGGTTTGTTGAAACGAGAAGTTGAATTTAAAACAAATGTTTTCTGCTGGTGCAGTTATAAAATAAATTTTTATTAATAAAAGTGAAATAATGAACAACACAGAATCTTTTTTGTTTAGCTAATGGTCACCATCATATTTTATTAATTGCAAAAAACTTAACACGAACTTATCCTTACGTGTACGTTATTATTATTACTTATTACTATACGGTATCTAAGATTCCATCGCATACCACGCTAAATATAAATATAATATACCCTTCTTAATAAGAAAACGTAATCGGATGATCATTCCGAACATTATTTTATATGAATCCGTATCATCCGAATATTTGCAACGCCAATAATGACAATTAGCACCAGCGGAGTCGATTTCCAGGTTATGTGATGCGCAGAGCTCGAGCGTACACGCTTCTCTGTGACAAATAGGTACGTCTGGTCAGATTAAACTAGGAGAGAGAGAGAGAGGGAGAGAGAGAGGGAGAGAGAGAGAGACTAAAGGAAGCGAAATACGCTTTAGGCCTCTTTCAAATCGTGTCATGCTTCTGAAATTACAATCCAAGATTGGTAAACTGAATACTACAACTAGACGCACCCACGGTAGATCAAAAGGAACAAGAACTGGAACAATTTTATGGAGACATAGATACGATACTAAAAGCAATTAAGAAACATGAACTTTGTGTTGTTTTGGGAGATATGAACGCTGAGATCGGGAGGGAAAAAGTCGAAACCTGCTCGGTGAATACGGACTGAGGGATAGAAATGACCGGGGTGATAGGCTGTTGCAGTTTGCAGAAGAAAATGGAATGGTGATAACGAACACTTAGTTCAAGTTATCTGAAAGAAGGTTATACACATGGAAAGGCCACGAGACTGTGATGGACTCATAGTAAGAAATCAGATAGATTATATCATGGTAAGGAAAAGATATCGTAACAGCATTTTGTCAGCTCAGGCCCAACCAGGAGCTGACATAGGATCAGACCATATTTAAAAGAATAAAAGGGAGAAATAAATCTACCCCAGTAGTTGATGTCAGTAAGCTCAAATAAAATGGGAAGACACAAGTACATTATGAACTAACTACCTATTAAGAATGACAGCATTCTTAATTCTCGCCATAGTGTGATTTCCATAGCAACCTTTCTTCTGTTGTTTTTTAGTTGACTTACGTTAAAAATCAAACAATTTTGAAAGGCGTCTTCGTAAATCATTAATAACGATAATATAAAACATTTTCAAATGAGCGCGAACTAGGACCCCTAGAACCCATATCCGGGGTCAGTTTCATTTTTATAAGTTTATATATATATATATATATATATATATATATATATATATATATATATATATATATATATATATATATATATATATATATTTCTCCGAAAATTACAAAACTGTTTTAATGAAATTTACTAGATATGTTGCCTTGCGAGAGACCTTACTACGTACCAAAATTCAACTTTATAAGTTAATAGAAAATTGAGTTATTCAAATTTTGAATTTTCTTTCGAAAAAATTTTTTTCTACGAATATTACAAAGTTATTTTAATGAAATTTAGGGGATATCTCGTCTTAGGGAAGACCTTACCACATAACAAAATTGAACTTTCAAAGTGTATAGAAAATTGAGTTATTAAAGTTTGAAGCATTTAATAAAAGTTCACTACCATAACGCACTTGCTGCGTCCCAAACTTGTATTTTTGTTGTATTCTGTTAGTAAATTTAGTTATTTACTAGATTTACCTATTTAATTAAATTATAACCATTTTTTAGCATAATGTTGTAATGTAAAATGTCATTTGTAAGAATGGGCCGATTCATTGGTGTGCTCAAAGTTCCTAATTTTTTTATCGTGAATCATTACGAAAAATTATGTTAAAAGTAGGAGTCTATTGTTAGATTCCATGGCCTTCTGCTTTGTGAACATTTTTTTTTGTCATTTGTTTTCTGGTGTCGGATTTCATAGCCTACTATCCTCAAAACGGTTTTTCTCAAAATTGTCAGTGAAATTACAAGATTTCTCAAGCATGTTGTACATCATTGCAAGGCTCTTTTCACAGGCTATCACATGAGCAAAAAATCCAATATGGCTGCCACAATAAAACAATCGTTGATACCTATAGCTCAAAAACAAATGACAATCCAGAGTTGAGAATAGCACAAAAAGAGGACTCTGTAAAAAGTGTCCTGATAATGTGCAAGTATTAGACTTGTCAAATCAACGCCTACTTAGATATTGAAGAAAAAACAAATCGACAAATATGGGTCTTTTCAAAATAACTCGAAAACGAAAAGAGGCAGGGCAAAATACAAGTCATATTTGGAAAGAGCATGAAATTCTACAAAACATTGCTAATCTAACCGTCTCCCTATCTCTAATAATAACGGAGATACCAATACATTCCCATCCAGTTTGGGACACACTGTATATATGTATATATATATATATATATATATATATATATATATATATATATATATATATATATATATATATATATATATATATATATATATATATATAGACCGCCATTTTGAAACCACAATCACTACCAGTATAGCTAACGCCAAAAATCCACACCACATCACAGGCCCCAAACATAATGGATAGACGATAACACATTTACTGTACTCAGGACATAGATCAACACACAAGCTTGGTGAAAGTAGGTAGCAAAATTATGTAAAATTTAAATTGCATTTTTCAATCGTAAACTGCCACTTTTAACATGAACAAATTATTAAAACCTTATATTTGTATTTAAAATTATTGGTATTGTATTATTTGAATTCAGTACTTATTTCATTTAATGGCATTATGTATGAACCCTGTTTTAAAGGGAGCTGATCTATCAGGCAGAACCGTGAACATATACTTTAATTTTACATTTCTTGAATTGATTTTGGACCGCCAAATAAATTTATTTTTATGACATGGGGCAAGTCTGTGAGTGATTTATTGGGAAATGTCAGATGCTTTACTTCAAAATATGAAAATATAAAATTCTGTCTGTTGGCAGATAAGATGTGAATGTTTTTTAAGTGTTTTAATTCATCTGAATTATAAGCACGCCCCTGATATTTCCCGCAATGCACAATGCACACACTTCTTAACCTGGTTTTAGAACAATGAGAAATGGAAAAACAAAGTATGAATTAATCTAATCCTATTACGAGGACAAACACACGCATCACACAAACGGGTGGAGTAGAACGACTTTTGAAAATTAAACACGTATTCGGAATGGATAAGGAACTGGTGACGCATAGTGCGACCACAAGATATTAGACAAGAAAAGGTAACAATCTTGATTTAATTTAGGGAAAATATTCACAAACTACACTATAGAAAAACTATTAAAAATTTTAATCATACAATTAAACATGAATTGTACATATATGTATAGAATGTTCGTTACAAAAGCTGGACAGCGACTGCAAGATACTACACAGTTTATCATACATTGCTCTGATCAATCATAGAGCAATCTATAGCTACTAATTATGTTATGTTGACACTTTATGTCAGTTAGATACTGTAGTTTAAGTCCTGCTTTGATTTTGAAAATTTGGTATAAATACGCAGTGCTGAGAACAGACTCTCCTCCAAAGAGATTTCTTGTATGGTCAGTACTTAGAGCGAATATACGCAACGTTTGAAACTTCAGACAGGAGGGGAATACAATTAAATTTCTATATGTCAACACCTAAAGTTGATAACTTTTGTAAAGCATATTATTATATGTCTAGTTAGGATTATACTTTAAATTCTTAAGTAGTTGAAAAGTCGTGTTTTGTGTGTCATGGTTTCTGATTTGAGAAAAGAGTGTTGCCTTCCGCTACCTATAGATGTACATAATATACATTATATATATATATATATATATATATATATATATATATATATATATATATATATATATATATATATATATATGTATATAATGAAAAGGAAAACAGGAAAATTAATATTAGGTAGTTTAAGACCACAAAAGGAAAATGTTTGTTGGGCAGGGGCATCAGCTGTTACAGGTGTCGCGTCTTACGATAAGCAGAAGATTCCTTCAACACATTCTTTTCACGTCCCTAGACGCATAAGAGAGTAGAATAAATCGAAAATTACATGAAAAAAAAAACCAGCGGATCAAGCTTACCAGTAGATAAAAAGGCTACAATATAAACCAGGAACATAAAGGAAAGTCATCAAGGTCAGCGATGTAAATTATTTACTAGAAAATGGAGACTTTGCTAAACACTGAAAAGCCTATCTGAAATAGTTGTCACGGAGAGGAAATTAACTGTGAAGAAGAGGATATATAGGAGATAAAGAAGATAAACCCAGATGGTCTAAGCTCACCCATTTTAGAAGAAAAATTTTAAATGCACTTGCAGAACTTACACAATCAAAAATTCCTAGTGAAGACGAACTAACCAAAAATTCAGGGGAAAAAATTAAAGAAGGACTTTTTCAACTGATTACGAAATGTGGTAAATCGTAAGAGCTGCCTGTGAGTTTATGGAGAGTAAAATTATTATTATTCCAAAAAAGACAAACGCGAGAAAATACAACCAGCACACGATAATACGTGTGATGTGGCGCAGACAAAAAGATAAGATGAAAAATGGAGATTTGCCTGGATGAAGATCAGTTCGTATTGATACCCAATCGATGAACTAGAGAAGCGATGCTGGCACTTAAAACAAAAGAAGACAATAAGCCTAGGGGAACAGAGATACCCTAATTGCTTTTGTAGACCTGGGAGAAATATTCGATAATGTGGAATGACAAATATCATTTCACATCATAAAGAGAACTGGATTGTATTGGAGAGATATGCAGCACTATTGTTCTTATGAATAATATTATTAATATACAGGATGCCCCAATTGGACATTAGCTAAAGGCTAAGCTGGCACAAAAATAAAGCGATTGGGCTCAACATGCCTTAGTAAAAGGTTACTCGTTTTCTTTTTACAGGGTGTTTAAGAATTTTTCTCAAAACTATTTTTTCAAATATCTTGAAAGTGGTTCAACATACAAGTACACTTGGAGAAACCCAAATCACCACAACACATTTTAAAAAAGACCTGACGATCATTTCACTAACCAAGTTAGCGTCATCAGAGGATGAAAAATTCTAACTATTTTAAAAACTAACATCACATTATATACCGGATCTTAGGTAAAGGGACCGAAATGAGATTGGAAAATAAACGCAGGCAAATTCTGCAGTGTATTGTATTTTTATCGCGGGGCGAGGTCTGCACTGTCCCTACTAACTTATCTAAAATGTGTCCATCTCTAGTAATTTTGTGAATGTTCAACGACACCTAAATTAACATAGTTTGCTTTGTCGGAACTATCTGTATTATTATGTTATCTCTAGGACGTGTTAAAAACGGGGGAATTTTTATTTAACGAAGCAATCGATCAGGTGACTCGTAATCGGCGGTGCTGCCACGTTCATAAATTTTTTGTTGTAACTATATTTCGCAATATATATATATATATATATATATATATATATATATATATATATATATATATATATATATATATATATATATATATATACTTTCGAAGGAGTTTAGCTGTCCTTGTTGTCTAACATTTTTAATTAATTTCAGATTATCTTCATTAACGTAATGATTATTATCCCAAATATGTCGGGCGACAGTAGATCTATCTATAGTACCGTAACGTAATTGGGCTAAGTGTTCTTTGAATCTAACTCCAATCGATCTTTTTGTTTGTCCGACTTACTTAAGATTAGAATCTTTACACCTTATTTCATACATTCTCGACATTTTGTCCCTGTTAGCCTTGTCTTTTGGGTTACCTAGCAAGTTTTTTAGGGTATTTTTTGTCGAAAATGTTAGCTGCAAATTGACTTTTTTTAAATGCCATCTAGACCCCTCGTGATTTGAGGTTCAAATGGTAAGCAAACAAATTTTATTTCGGATTTTTCTCTTTTAAACGTTGTTGCCCTGGAAACCATTTCCATGGTCAGTTAAAAAGTTCAATTTCTCTTAACAAAAAATTAAAAAATATTTTTTAAAACGCAATATCTCTCAAATTATTTGTCATTGAAAAGAAAATCTACAGCTTAAAAGACCATAGATACACGTGGTTGTGTACCAATTTTCAAATCATTTGATTAAAAATAACGTTATTCGAAATTGAAATTAAAATAATCATCGACATCACTTCAGGTTCTGTAACGCAATATCTACAATGTTCAACAAAGCCAGATGACGTTACCTGTACTGCTATGCTATTTAAATAAGTGGTGGATAAAAATCTAAACAAGGAAGTTACAAGTATTATTGCAAGATGTCAGAATGTAGAACATTGTGAAATGTTCAAACAAGGATAGCACGTACAAAATGTCGGGAATTCATGAAATAGGCTGTAAAGATTGTAATCTTAAGTACGTCGGACAAACAAAAAAAGCAATCGGAGTTAGATTCAAAGAACACTTAGCCCAATTACGTTACGGTACTATAAATAGATCTTCCGTCGCCCGACATATTTGGGATACTAATCATCACGTTAATAAAGATAATCTGTAATTAATAAAAAAATGTTAGACAACCAGGACAGCTAACCGCGTTCGAAAGTATATATATATATATATATATATATATATATATATATATATATATATATATATATATATATATATATATATTGCGAAATATAGTTACAGCAAAAAATGTATGAACGTTTCACCACCGCCGATTACGAGTCACCTGATCGATTGCTTTGTTAAATAAATTCCCACGTTTAAACACGTCCTAAAGATAACATAATAATACAGATATTTCCGCCAAAGGAAACTATGTTAATTTAGTTGTCGTTGAACCTTCCCAAAATTATTAGAGATGGACATCTTTTAGATAAGTTAGTAGGGACAGTGCAAAGACCTCGTCCGGCGATAAAAATACAATACATTGCGGAATTTGCCTGCGACTAGTTTCCCACCTCAGTTCGGTCTCTTTACCTAAGATCCGGTATATAAGGTGATGTTAGTTTTTAAAGTAGTTAGAATTTTTCATCCTCGGATGACGCTAACTTGGAGAGTGAAACGATCGCCAGGTCTTTTAAAATGTGTTATGGTGATTTGGGTGATACAAGTGTACTTATTGTGAAATGTACGACAGGGACGCCATCTCGGTGCCGAACCAGGTAGTATGTCGTCACGACAGCTCTAGTTAACGCATAATGTTATAGATGGAGACTGTACAATCAACTAACAATTTTGTTACTTGTCCGCCCTGGCCCATTGCTTTCCTAATAGCGGGACAATGTTTGCTTTCAAATGCGCTAAATCTTAGCATGCGACAATGTTCTTTGCCAGTATCAAAACCTGCTCACAAAATGAGAACGGGGCTGATAGATAAGTTACTAGATCAATCACTTTAATTATCGATGATTTCGCAGGTTAGTTGGTCAATATTTTTTTTTTTATTTCTCTCCCTGTATTTCTCATATTGTATGTTTTAAACGGGTACAGTCTCCCGCTTAAAATTAGACATACCTACGTTTGTTACCCATCCAAGCCTATTTACAAGCTGTCCGCTTGCGGCGTCGAATGGATTTCAGTGTAGTCTTGGACAAAAAGCTAGATTCATACACTCGCGAATTGCGAAATAGCCGCGTAACGTATTCTTATTGGTTTATTTACAATAATATCGTAAAACTGTTGTTTTTTGTTAATTTTATAAATGTATTTGACTAATTTTTGTGTGCACACAAACAGGATCTAAATGTCTTCTCTTCTTTTAAGTTTGTGTAGCCCCAATGTTAATTAAGGGCCCCTGTTTATTATACTCACTTAGCTTGTGGATATATATGTAATATAAAAATAAAAAAGAAGTGTAACAGCAAGTGAATTTATTTACTTTAGTGCTGTATTCGATATTATCTGAAAAAGACATTATAGGCAACGAAGTGGAATCTAATTTCGGTAAATAAACAGTTTACTGCACGGATGGTTTTTTACATTTTTTTTCAGAAACATGCTTAGAACCCTTCTTGGATGCACAAGCCACAAGGCAAATTTGTTGCAAACAACCCCCAAGAAAGATAAGGGACCAAGAATGAATATGGGGTGCTGGGTGGGGAGGAAAATGCTAAAAAACCAATTAGTCGCACTTTGAAAAGATGCGTTTTTCACATTTTACAGCAATACCTCCTTTAAACCCTGTCTACCTCGCATAACACCCATATTCGCCCAGATCCAGTAACTTTCTTGGGGGTTGCTCCCAAGAAATGTTTCTTGTGCTTTATGCTTTGAAGGTAGTTGCATGCATGCACAAGGGGAAGGAGAACCCCAATGTTTTTGGGCGAAGAGCAGAAACCATCTTCGTCCTGGGGGTTTTTCTTCCCCCTCTGCATGCATACAATCACCCTCAATGCATGAACCACGCGAATTTTTTTGTTATGTTCAGCTTTCTGGTGTTTTTTGTTAAGTATATTTTCTGTTTATCAATTGTTTTGTTTGAGTTTTGTATCCAAAAGACTGTATAAATATTTATGTTAGAGATCATGCTTTTGCTTGCCCTTCTTTATCCTATTTTTCCTGTTCCTAATTAAATAAAGTAATGTTTTATAATTTTTAATATAAGGCTAAATCACTATAATATATTATTCTTATGAAAATGCACCAACATAACACACTTGCTGCGTCCCGAACATTTTGTTATTGCATTTTTGCAATTTCCATTGAAACCTAATGCATGTTTGTAAGAAAAGAAATTCTGGATGCACCAAGTGCGTTATGGTAGTGAACTCTCATTAAATGCTTCAAATTTCAATTGATTATTAACTAAAGGTTCCTTGGCCAGGAAACCAGGTTTTTCGGGAGTAATTTAAGTTTATTTTCGAAAATTTTTTGTACGTTTTCAAACAATACAGTTATTTTGATGAAATATGGTACATTGTTTGTAATATATAGGTTATGCTGGAAACCAAATTTGATGCCTGCTTTCTTTATAAAAAAAGACATAATTGGTATTAAATTTTTTTGGTGAAAATTCACTACCATAACGCACTTGCTGCGTCCAGATTTTTTTAATATAAATGAACTTGAGCATAGGATGAAATAAATATGGCAAAAAATATTCCAGCTAAAGTTTCATTTAAGTTTATAGCGAAAACAATTTCGAGCACCTTTGAAAAAGTCTGGATGAAGCAAGTGTGTTGTAGTAGCGAATTTTCACAAAAACCTTTCAAATACGAAAAATTCTCAAAAAGCAAGAAAATTGCTTGAACGTGAGATTCAATTGATTAAGAGAAAATTAGTTTGTTAAAATTTGAAAATGTTGTTGAAAATGCACTACCACAATGCACTTGCTGCATGCGAATTATTACTACCAGTTTTATATACTTTGACCGTTTATCGATTTATCAACTAAAGAGAGGAATTGTTTCAAATTTATTTTGTTAATTAAAAAATTATAACACATTGAAATCACAAACTCTATGTTTTAAACTGCTGCTATAAAATCGTAGAAAGGGTCATTTCATATACATTTTCTGCAAATATTTTAGTCGAATGAAGAACAACAGCTATTGAAACCGACACGTAAGCATACTTCTTGCACCGTTTATTGTCCAAAACCCGCATTCGTTTTGGAATGTTTGTTTAAAAATCACCAATTTTGAACCTTGAAACCAGAATTTTGACGCCTCTAGAAGAGCTTTATCATAATATTGGAAAGCAATATGCAATACATTTTGTTAATCACATATACCATTTTGGTATGTTGACGTCCTTTGAACTCCAGTGCGACATATTCGTTTTTCTTAAATGCTTATAATTTATTTTCTTTAAAGCTAGAGTGCTAAAGTTGGGTACATGGCATACGCCATATATAAGGCACTTGCGTACCAAATTTGGTTCGAATCTATTTGCTATTTAAGAAATCCCAAAATTTTCACGAAAAAACTATTTGGATTTTCCTGGATAACGCACTTGAGCAATCCATTTAGCAAAGGAACACGTGTGCCAGGTTTCATTAAAGTCGTCTTTTTGTGTGTGTAAATATATAAACATATAACAGATTAAACAACCGACAGTGGATATGGATCCTAGTCGGCCTAGTTTGTCTACTGTAGTATTTTAATATTATTATAGTTCGTGTTCATTTGAAGACATTTTTTCAAAATTCAAAAATTGGCATCTCCCCGTTAGCGGCATTTTTTCGACGAAAATTCGCTAAGAACGATTATTTGTTGTGACATTTCGGCCACAAGAGAAGATAAACTTATGTATACTTTCTTTCGTATTAAATCTTACACATATGTGGGCATTCGCGATTATGATACCGCCATTTATCTGCGACTGGAAGATCAACAACCCAGAGGCATCTAACAGACAAATGACCGCCAAGTGGAGATAATGAAGTGATGAACCATTGAGCTACTATCTTGTAGTTCTTGTATTATATTGTAATCATCGGGCAGGTTATTGTAACTGTGTTGTAATGTGTCCGTTGACACGTTGACTATTGATTGATGTTTTCTCTTGTTTGATCCCCTGCACTTGACCTCGTAAATGCATGTCGTGTCTGTCACTACGCGATTGGGTGTGCGATCATGCAAAACAGATATCGAATTTTTAACTTTACTAATTCCCTCCGCTCATTCATTGTTTAAATGCCCAAGGTAAAAGTAGTTCCGTATTTTTAATTCTATGTTTTATTAGGCGATTAAACTTGATCTAAATTTTCCAACCGACTATGTTTTGGAAGAGTGACTGGTTAAGAACATTTCATTAACCCCTAGACACATAATTAAATCTAACTGGCGATTGCGGACCCGCCCATTAGAACCACATTTCCCGTTGGCTCTTCTTAGTTGGCCAAAGACAGACTTATAACGTTTGTTTATAAACGTATCAGCAAATTCACCAAAAAACATGTCAGTATGGCCTAGGAATAAAGACTATAAATGAACTGTCCCGGCCATTTTCGCCGTGATAGTAATAATACCACACACATATGATAGACAAAGAACCACCACCCAAAACTTATCAAAAACCGACTCGTACACATTTGAATGATAAGAACAGACTTACGAATACGGGACTTGAACCCACGATCTCATAAATCAAACAGTTTACTCGCCTGGCAACTCGGCCTATATATGAAGCCATGGCAGCCATATTTTGGGGACGTTGGTGAATAGAGAGAACAAGTTATCTATGCGGTGGTGCATAGAGAAATAAATTATCAATGTGTTGGTGCATAGCGAAACGAATTATCTATGCGTTTTCTTGCTGCAATTTTGTGAAGTATTTTTTGCTACGGTGACGTGCTATGTTTATAAATGTTCCAATTCCAGAAATAAGATGCCATTGAATAGAGTTTTTGCATGTAAGTTTATTTCATGTACTTGCTTCAGTTCTAGAAGGTCTGAACGCATGGTAGCGAATTTTCAGAAAAAAATCTCGTTTTTTACAACAATTTGCTTTAAAAAAGTTTTCTACACTAAAAGAGTTTTTCAAATGAGCGCGAATTGGGCCTCTGAAACCCATATCCAAGGTCAGTTTCTGACCTTATATGTTCTTATATATATATATATATATATATATATATATATATATATATATATATATATATATATATATATATATATATATATATATATATATATATATATATACAACACGTTTTGGAAGCTAACTTCGTTGGCCAGTTCTAAGATTCCAGTTTTTCCATGGAAAATTGCACATTTTCTTGTGGAAAATCCTATACCTTGGAAACGCATCAATTTATTTTTACGAAATTTAACTCGTATAATTACATACATTACATTCATTAGTTTGTAATCAATAGAGTGTCAAACAATTTGATTGACATATTAAATTGATAGAAAAAAAATCAGATGCCTTTAAGTGTATAACAATCAGCTACTTTAATGTAACATGTGTGTGCGCGCATATAAGAGATGACATTGGAAGGTTATTTATGCATCATCCACATAACAAATTTAACATAAGCCAGTTTAAACAGGTCCAGGTATGTTGCGTTGTTAATTGCAAAACATATGAAAATTCACTAACATAATGCACTTGCTGCGTCCAGATTTTTTTAAATTTATTACGAGTGGCGCATATTAACTGTCATGACGGTTTGAAAACGAATACCTTTATGTTTTCCCTGTTTACCGAATTTATCATTTAATCAAATTTCTTCATATTTCTTTTTTTTTATGCTTTGCAAAACTATGATTAGGATCTTCGAATGGGCTGAAAGGAGCAAAAATAACTCTATAGCTAGGGTTGTGTACCTAACCTTTTCGACACTACAGACAGACGTCCCAAAAGGACCAGGGCACCTGTAAAGGCGCAAGAGGAGAGTGCGAGTCAAAAGACGCCGCGCTCCGGCTCTAGCATGCCTACTACAGACAGACGTCCCAAAAGGACCAGGGCCGGAGCACCGGCGCAGACTGGATCGTATAGGGAGGCTGCAGAGGGCCTCGGGATGACGGTGATTGACAGACGCCATCCTGAGGTCACGCTAGACCATGGGAAGGCGGACCAGAGTTCCACCGGGCGCGCCTGGTGGGTGGCATCCTGTGGATAACCTGTGCCGGCCCACAGTCGCGGGACTGGCTGCGGAAAACGATTGGGGGCCTCGGTCAGATTTGGGAGGGTGCGGACTTGACAGCCGTCGAGCCGAAGGAACTCCCAAAGAGACGTAATGTTCTCGTACGGATCCCTGACACCGTCCCGCAGGAGACGGTGATCAGTAGACTGAAGATCCAGAACCCTGAACTGAGGACACAACACTGGTCGGTTCTAAGCAGGAAGTCAGAGGAGAAAGGACAGACTCTGGCCTTCTCGATCGACCAGGCGTCTTACAGAGCCCTTGAAGGAACCTCCTTTAAGGAATTCTGGGGCCTGGGAAGGGTTAGCTTCCGCCCACTGCGGAAGCAACTAGGGGTTAATGGAACTTTGGTTCCTTCAGGTCAACCTCCAACACAGTAGAGCAGCCACGGCCGGACTACTGATGGCTCTGAGGAACACGGATGCCACAGTTAACAGGCTTTAATAATATAAACTACTTAACACTCAAACGCTCGCGAAAATGTGCCCCTTTTTAAATTTGAACGTTCGACTGCTGCGATCAAATTGACTTTGTTAAAAGCGTTTGCATAACGATCCTTTCATTACTAGCCCGTTGTTCTGTAAAGCATCAGGTAATTTACATAAATTTTATAGAGGGTCTTGAATAAAAAAATTAAAAAAATTAAACTCCCACTTGAAAGAAAAAAATATGTCTTGAATGTTAACTAAAAACATGTTGAAATGGGACCCAAAACATAGCTTTTTCTGTTTTCGGGTATAACTTTTTGTATGCTTCGGCCGATTTAATAGTGGGGGACTCAAATTGAAGCCTTCAGACAGGAGCGCTCACAACAGAATCGACGCAGAATGAACGATCGATATACAGCCCAGCATCAAAGAGACCCTTATCCGTTTTACCATTAGTTTTACAGCAAAATTGATGAAAATCAAGTTGCTTATGCAAGAACCATTAATTGTGGGCACAAATAATTGTTTCTCGTCTGCATAGGTCGAAAAGTGAGCTCAATTACAAACGGCTTGTTTCCAAAGGAGACTCCTTCAAGCTCTCATCTGAAAATGTTCGTCACTAAGGTAATAGGTACTGTGTTTGAGATTGAATTTCTAAAGTATAACCTTCAAGACGAATCTCAGCAAGCAGAAAAGGCGTTTGTTAGTTTAATTTCATGTTTGCTATAATGATAACAATAAGACAGAATCGAGTATAAACTTATGCCTAAAAAACGCACGCCGAGTAGTTAAAATTTTAATTAAATTGACAATGTTTGTTGTCATGCTTTTCGTTATCTTAGTTACGAGCATTTTCAAATAACAACTTGAATGAGTCTTCTTTGGAAACAATACATTTGTAATTGGTTCCTTTTACTACAATTTTCGACGGGTGCAGGCGAGAAACAATTTTTAGTGCCCACAATTAACAGTTCCTTCAGAAGCAACTTGAATTACAGTCAATTCTGCTCTCAAACGAAATTTTTCAAACGATTAGAAATTGGATCACATTTGATGCCGCGCTGTATACTAATTGTTCACTCTGCCTCGATTCTGTTAATTGAACGTTCCTGCCTAAACATTTGGCTTCAAACATGAGCCCCCATTACGAAAATCGGCTGACGAGTTGAAAATTTATACCCGAAAACATAAACAGTCCCTTTTTGTCATAATTCTGTAAATAAAAAGGATACACGAAAAATTCAAACACAATAATCTAGCTTTGGTCCGATTTCAACATGTTTTTAGTTGAAATTCAAGAAAGAACTTTTTTTGAACGGGTGCTTCTTGACGATTTAGAAAATTTGCAATGTTTTATTCAACACACTGCATAAAATTTATGTGAATTAACTGATGTTTCACAGAACAATGGGCTAATAGTCGAAGGATCGTGCTTGCAAACACTTTTAAGAGAGTCCAATTCGATCGCGGCAATCGAATGTCACATTAAATTTTAAAAGGGCAAAACTTCGCGAAAGACGGTTTTAGTGTTGAGTAGTGTAGAACTAATTATATAGGATGGCATACAATCGTTCTTTCAGCATATGCCATTTGCGAAACGCAGAGGATCACCTGATAATGAGCATATAAAATATCGGTGAACATACATAAAAGAAAATTGAGGAGTTCCTTCGATTTCCCTGAGATCTCAGCATGATCAGATACTGACTGTAAAAATGGTCTTGTTCCTATGCTTGAGACAATGAAGGACATATATGTTTTCCTGAGAAGGTACAGAGTCGAGAATGCTGAATATCTGCGTGGAAAAGTTTCAGAGATTGTTTCCAGGTTTAGGGCTTTCACCCCGGCTTTTTGTCCATTTAGTAAGATTGTTTCCTCTTTAAGAGAGACTATTGTTGGTTTTTTTTTCTTTCGAAAGCGGACAAGATCCATTACGTTGTTGTTCTGGACAAAAGAGATTACATTTCTAAAGTTCTCACTTTCTTGAGAGATAATGGGATTTCAACCATTAGCTACAATACACTTCCTTCCTACACGTCTAGCTTCAAGAAGGTTTTCGACAAGGGCACCAGGGTCTCAGAGCACCTCAGAAACCAATCTGATAATGACACGTCAGTCTTTGACTGCTATTTCAGAGAGAGTGGTCACTGCTTCAACAAAGATACAGATGCTGAGATCTTGCATCCTTCAAGTTCTGGTGTGGAATAATTTGTCTTAGAGGATATTGAGATTTTCAAACATTTCAACTGCCATGCCAGTGATGTCTTGAACTTGTCCAACACCGACATAACAAACTTTCCTTCATTCTACAACCATTTAGTGTAATAGTGCTACTAAACTCTATTTTTTTCTCTGTGACCAGAAGTATGATGGAAGTGAAGATGGCTGTTATGTGGCTCCCCTTTCCATTTAGGCTCGTTTTGTCGTTGACATATTTCGTTTCTGACATTTATTTCTGATTCACTGTTCTGCACTTACGCCAGTGCCTCCTGCCTGTTCAAATTGGCATAATGGCGGACCTTTATCGCTGTTGTTTAATCAAATCGCCGTTCTTATTCATTAGTTTTTGTTTGAAGATAAACTTCTGGCGAATTCAGATGCAGTGCTGCTGAACCTCTGGTGCAATAGATGAAGTTTTCTGCCTATTGAACCTTTTGTAGTTGCAACTTCAATTTTCCAGAATTGAAAATAAGTATAGTCTCCATTTTGTTTTCCTCATTTAATCTTTTATGAATTTCTTCACCTTAATAGGTATCATGAGGTTTCTGCTTGATTGTACCTGCCACTTCTATTTACCCTGTCAGTTTGCTCCTTGGCTTATTCAATTTTCCGCAATAGACTGTAATTGTTTAATTTTTCAAATAATAGACTTTTGCACTTGTTCTGTGCCTTTCAGCGCTTGTCAGTTTGCTCTGGTATTTTGATTCATTTTTGACTGTATGTTTAGCTTTAACTTAGTTTTTTAGCTTGTGTTATTGTAACTGATTATGTTTTCACTGTAGCTCTCTTAGTTTTAGCTTGACTGTTAGTTAGCTTTTTACTGTGTGACTTTAGATTTTAACCTTGACGTTTCTGTAGAGAGTGTCTTGTTACCATTGTGCTCTAACCTGCACAATTGCCTACCAGAAAAACGATGTTTTTCTAACAGACCTTTTTATTATGATTCTAGATTTATTCCCTGAGGATGGCCGCTTAGTTGGTCGAAACGGGTCGGAAATAGATTAAATAGATTTGTTGTCTGGAGAGAAGCCTTTCATTGAATGTTTTCATTATTGTAAAAATGAGTATGCCCTTTTAAACAAAAAACCGTTTTTTAAATTAGGCCACAACTGTCGAAAATGTAGGTAAACATACATTAAAAAACTACATGCAGACGAACATAGAACCTCCTCATTTTTTGAAGTCGGTTAAAAACACTTACATTGGGCACCCACAGTGTTTGTAAATTTTGAAATAAAGTTATTAACATTTGGTGCAACATTTCTTGTCCGAATCAGTATATATTATCTGAACGTATTATATTGCTATCATAAGTTTCCGATTTGTATACAAACTAAATACCTATTGTCAACTACTATTATACTAACATCATTCATGTCCAACAGCAGCACTTGCGGTATTTCAAAAGCTAGATGTAATGACAATTGAATGTAGATTATCGAATCAGGTGTAATGCCCTGTAGCGGATAACAACCGGAGGTGGGGTCACTTGCTCCACTGACCCTGACTTTGCCGTATTTACCAAACTCGCCAGTTAGATGACATAAAGAGAGGTTTTCTGATATTGCATGTGGGTTTGCAATTGTGGGATCCGTATTAAATATATGTTGTCATTAAAATTGAAAAACACATTACCACTTGTATTTTTCGTAGTAATTAGGATAACAGTTCTTTGTACATTTTCTTACCATGAAGCTACAAAAATAAAATAGCAATACAATGTAACTAGTGGCAGCTAAAAATTACCCAATTTTTTGACAGATAATTGTGGATTTACATGATTGATGATATGTCGCAGATTATTTTTATACTCTTAAACCAAGCACATTTAAATGCTGTGTGCGTATATTATATACAGGGTGTTATTTAAGTATGTACAGAAACTTGAAATGAAAGTTTACTTAAATTTAAAGCAAACAGTTTCTATAAATATCGGTCCTAAACGGCTTCGCTTCGAAAATACAGGCTGGTTTAATTAAAGCAGAAAATTGTACCACACTGTCTTTTTTAATCTAATACATTTTTCTGACATAACAATTAATTCTTGACGAGACATCTTTTGACACTTTTCGATTGCGGTTTTTGAAAAAAAATAATTAATATGTTTTTTTTATTAATATTAATAGTAATTTTTCGTAAACTGAACAGTAACATTTTCCTACAATTGGTACTGGAAACAAGCACGTTGGGCTTAAATACAATGGACTCTCTCGAAAATACCTGGTGTATTTTTGATTACCAAACAAAAATCAACTATTCTATTTCGTAAGTCATCTTCATTTTGAACAGAAGTCTTGTACACTAATGATTTAAGGTATCCCTATAAGAAGTAATCCAAAGGATTCATGTCGAGGGATTGAGGAAGTCATGGCTGTGGCCCTCATGTTCTAATCTAACGATTGAGTAATTTCCATTCAAAAGTTTGCAACTAGAGTGAAGTGTGGTGGAGCAGCGTCGTGCATGTACCACATATGACATCTTTCCCTAGTTGGAACATTCCCTAAAAGTTCAGGTGGAACGTGCTCTAAAAGCCTTTGGTATTGTTCCCCATTATGTCTATGGGAAAAAATTAGGTCCAATGAGGTGGTTACCCACAATTCCAACCCAAATATTGACAGAAAATTGTTCCTGGGAATTATTTCCAACCATGGAGTGTGTATTAAATTCAGTCCATAGGTGATTATTATGGAAGTCTGATCGAATTTCGAGAAAAACAAGCTTCATCCCTAAACAACAGTACACTTAAGAAACCTGTTTTTTAAATTATTTTTCTTGGTAAACAATGCAAAACGTTACACTCGGAGGCAAATCCCTCACAGACAATAGAGCTTGCACAGTTTGCATGTGATAGGGATACAGCTGCTGATCCCTTAAAATTTACCACACTGTTACATGGGTAATGTTTCAATTTCATTTAGGGCAGCTTCCTCAATCAGAACAGTTCTTACCGCTGCGTGTCTTCCTCGGACGACTGTTGATCTCTTGTTATGAAGCCTGTTTCGTGCGTGGATTCTTATAAAAGTTCTTACATTCGGTACTGCACGTTGAGGGTATTGTTCATGATAGATGCGTCTTGAGTCATGAGGTTTACCATGAGCCATTCCATGACAAAAATGCGTGTCTGTCATTTCACTATTAGTAAATTGAACCATTTTAAACGGAAATTCTATATCAAATTCGCGTACTAATAACTACAAATAATTACCTTGTCAATAAAAATCTAATTAATAAAAGTTAAGGTGGTCATTTCCACCATCTACTGTAGAAAATGTTACTGTTGGGTTTAATAAAAATGTTTCGTTTTTTATTTGTTTCCTTTTTTTCAAAGCATACCTTCCTTTGTTAAATATCCCTGAAAGTTTTGTCATCTCAATCTGTAAGCCAGAAAGCTACACCAAGTTTCATGTGAACACCTGTATACTCATTGTCGGTGACATTGCAGCGATTAAAATTACAACATAACCACTTCCTGGTTTCCCTCCAGGTTTTAGTCAGCCGGCGCTGGTCAATAAGCAACATGCAAACATTCTATTAAAATAACATACATACCTACATAACCTGTCTGTGTTACCTGTTACCCAATTACCTGTTGTCTGTGTTGTCGCAACCAATCGTGCGTTGCATTTGTGGGATCGTGTCTGCGCTTCGATGCAAAACGATACATTTGTATAAAAATACGTGCTGACTTGTTGTCAAGTTACCTATTTACCGGATGGTTATCCTATCGATTTTATTAGTTTTTAGGTTACTCGATGTAAACAGCTATTTAAGTGCCGTTACTTGAATGTCTGCTGTTTATCTTATTTGAGCGTCGCGACAAAGCTCCACTACACTAGTGCTACTGCAAATACTACCCGCCACGCCATTACCATAAAGGGGTAGGCACACAACAAAGTCTAAGCTATTTCCTAACACTATTTTTCCATGTACCTACTTCGGTCCTGACAAGTTAGTTTCTCTTTTTCTACATTCATACCAGTTCTGATACACGCTCTCCCATTACGCAAACTTCTGACGTGTGTTTTTAGCGAATTTTTATTTAAAAAGATTCACTAATAGAGAGATCTCGATGGTGAGACTTGGGGAAACTTTTTCAAATGAACGCGAATATTGGCCACTAGAACCCAAAACCAAGATCCGTTAAATTTTTATGTATTTTTATATTTTCACATATATATATATATATATATATATATATATATATATATATATATATATATATATATATATATATATATATATATATATATATATATATATATATATATATATAGCGCACTGATGAGCTCTAATAAGAGCGAAACTAGTATGTGTCTCCAATATAGGTTAAAATAAAATATATCCACCCTTGTGTATGTGTGTGTTATATATATATATATATATATATATATATATATATATATATATATATATATATATATATATATATATATATATATATATATATATACTTGGCACATATCCTCATTTTGTTACGACCGCGGACGAGTTCGTTAGCCAGCCCGATCGGACCAGTTTTTCTAAATTAAAAAAAAAAGATTTTTCTGGAAAAAAAATTGTATCCCAAAAAATAACGAAGTTATTTTGATGAAATTTGGTATGTATGGTGCTCCGGTAAAGACCGTCCAACATATCAATTATAGCAAATTGAGTTATTCAAATTTGAAGCATTTAATAAAAATTCGCTACCATAAAGCACTTGCTACCTCCCGAATTTTTTTAATATATCGCACACAACATCCAACCAAGCTTTTCTGGGTCTTCCAACTTTTTGAAATAAAAATAAAGAACATACGTGGAACAACAACTACATGTTTTCGTAAGCAAACTGATTTGCTTGATTCACGTTTCTTACAAGCCTTTTTAGTGAATTTTCTTGAAAAAAAAGACACTAATGAGGAGATCTCTCTTCAAATGAGCGCGAACTAGCCCCCTGAAGCCCATATCCAGGGTCAGTTTGAATTCTTATATGTTATTAGCCAGGATAATCGGCCCAGTTTTTCCCGGAAAAGTTTGTGTTTTCTTTCGGAAAGTTTTTATATTTCCGGAAATAACAAGGTTAGGACAACCAAATTTGGTACACGGTTTATGTCACAAAAAGTAAACTATATACCAAAATTTAGGTCTATAGGATGAAAGAAAAAAACGTTATAGGCATTTAAAGAAAATAAGTTTGGGTGCCACTGATGACCAAATACTCACAAAAGCAAAAATTTTTGTATGAAGAACAAAATATATTGTATGTTACAGACAAAGACTAAGTTTTTTGGCACAACGAGGTCAAGAAATGGCAGAAAAATTACTTTGAAAATTTGATAACTTTTCCTCTTAAAACGTCAAAGTCGCGATTTGAAACGTCAAAGTCGCGATTTGAAACGTCAACATTGGGAACTTTTAGGCGAAGAACCTAAAGCTAACACGGGCTATGTAGAGAAAATGTCGGAAGAAATGTGTTTCACAAGTCCTTAAGTTTAAGCTTCAACCGCCATTGTCATTCATTTTACTAAAATATTTCCAGGAAAATTCATTTTAAGTAGATCCTTATGGTCTAAGAGCCAGTGGCAGACAGATTTACGGTATTTTATAAAACTTTTTTTTTCATTCCCTCTCTCATACCTGCCGTGCATGAGACGGGGGCTCGTTAGTTCGACCGGTGGTTCCTACACTGTCACTCAGGTATACAGTTAAGAAGCTATTGTAGGCCAGGTGTCTGTATTGAGTATAGAAGAGCTGTAGAAAAGTTAAGAAGCTATTGTAGGACAGGTGTCTGTATTGAGTATAGAACGGTTTCGTGCTTTTGTTCTTCACTGTCTGATTTATGTCCATGATAACAAGGATCAGTGTATGAGGGACAAAGATTTTCCCACTTATACCACCCGACATAAGACTATTTAAGTTTGCAACACTTTCGACTAACGTACTCACAAAGAAATATGAGATACCTTGGAACGAAGTTGTATCACAAGTTGTCAAGCAATGTCAAATACATACGCAACAGCAGAGCCTTTAAAATGCAAGTCAAGAGATTGCTCCTTTCAAAAACATGTTAGGCAACTAAGGAATTTCTGAATGGTGAAGGTGGGACCAGTCAGCTTTTGGCATTAGGATTTTAAATTTTGGGCTGCATGTTGTCAAAGTGTGTTATATTTTCAATTTTATTGGGTATTTTCTATTGGATGATTGTAGTTTTTATATATTGTTTTGTACTTGTGTGTTATTTATACCTACGTTTGACATGCCTTGGAAATTTTAAAGGTAATATATTATTATTATGCGTTCGCTAACTCTTAGAGGCATGCTTGAAATTAAATGATTTATGGCATCCTGAGGAATGTCATCCCAGACTCCTTGAATTCGGTGAGGAAAATGAACTAGGTTATTTGGTGGTTGAGGTAAATTACCCAGTCGATTGCTAATTATATCCAACACATGTTCAATTTGTGAGAAGTCTGGGGATCGAGGAGGCCATAGAAACAGGGTCACCATAGTTTCTTATAAGAACCTTGTAGTAACGCTTTCTACATGAGGACGTGAGGTGTATTGTTGAAAAGGAGATTTCATTAAACCTTACAGGTATGGCAGTGCAACAGGTTACAGTACGTTTCCTATTTAATCATTTCCTTTCAAATTTCTGTCAAAAAACATTAGAGGTGACCTGCTACCGTATGTTATCGCACCCCCCATACCATCACTTCCCGTGTAAACGCCGTATGCCGTTCCACGGTAAATTCTAAATTTCTGCGTTCTCCACGTAATCGCCTTACTTTTCTGCGACCATTGTGGCCGCAAAGACAGAATCGGGACTCGTCAGAGAATACAGCGCGATTCCATTCACCATCTCAATTTGATATGCCGTTACACCACTCAAGCCGAGCGGCACGTTGTCGAAGCGCCAGTGGGAGACATAAAAATGGTATATATGAACGAAGCCCAAAGGAGCGTATTCTACGATATAACGTTGCCATAGCGGCTCTTTGTTGTAAAATTCCCAACACAGCATTTCTAATCCACCCTATTGTGGAAACTCTCTCTTGTAAAGCTGCAGTCTTCAAATGACGATCTTTCCGTACTGAAGTTGCTCGAATTCGTCCGAACCCATGAGGTTATGGATTCCTTCTTCAGACCACCTCGACCAACACTGTAACCCTGTGTCCTATGCGGTTGGAAATTTGTCTGATTGAAAAAACGGCTTCACGCATACCAACGATGCGCCCCCTTTCAACTTCACTTAAATGATAAGCATAATGAGTTAATAAATTGGGCACAAATCGGTACGAAATATTGTTTCAAACTGGCGGAGACGCAAATTTAAAAAGTTAATTTTTTGATAAAACAAAATTTAAAAAGGGCACACCTGTTTAAATTTTTTTGTCCATATTGCTATTATTTCTAATCAGAGATAAAACAGAGTGGTATCGAAAATTTCAATGCAATTGGTCGAGTCGTACTGAGTGTTCGGTTTTTTTGGAAAGTCAGTATATATCCAAACCAAAACAACAATTTTTGTAACTCTCGCCTGCAATTTTCAACTGCAACTTTCTTAAACCACCCTGGTTCTTCAGAATTGAGTGGTTTTTTTTTAATTTTTTAAGACATGTAATGCGGAATATGATTACTTATGATTTATTGTACTAAATTATATACTATCCAATGTTTTGAAAACTATATCTAATAATAGCCGGAGCCTTTGTTTTTAAAACAGTCTTAAGCTAAAAAAAACTTGCGAAATCTTCACTCACAACTGTCTCATGTATTGATATTAATGGGGACGATGTAATTTGCTGACCAAAATAAATGTTGCCGACCGAGGCTTTAATCTTTAAGGATTTCTTTGATATTTCATATTTTGTATCCTAATGTTGATGTCTTTCTGCTACCGACGTTTCACAAAAAAATCTTAATATTTAAGGGTAGTTTACTCTTGATGTTTTTTCGTTTTTTAGTGCGACCAGAGAAAGTGTAAATGTGACCAAGCTATAAATTTACACATAATCACTGCTGGCAACTGTCTTTCTGCTACCAAAGTTTCACAAAAAAATATTCATATTTAAGGGTAGTTAACTCTTGGGGTTTTTTCGTTTTTTAGTGCGACCAGAGAAAGTATGAATGCGACCAAGCTATAAATTTACACAGAATCACTGCTGGCTACTGTCTTTCCGCTACCAAAGTTTCACAAAAAAATATTCATATTTAAGGGTAGTTTACTCTTGAGGTTTTTTAAATTTTTAGTGCGACCAGAAAAAGTATGAATGCGACCAAGCTTTAAATTCACACAGAATCACTGCTGGTAACTGTCTTTCCGAAACCTAAATTTCACAAAAAAATATTCATATTTAAGGGTAGTTTACTCTTGAGGTTTTTTCATTTTTTAGTGCGACCAGAAAAAGTATTAATGCGACCAAGCTTTAAATTTACACAGAATCACTGCTGGCTACTGTCTTTCCGCTACCAAAGTTTCACAAAAAAATATTCATATTTAAGGGTAGTTTACTCTTGAAGTTTTTTAATTTTTTAGTGCGACCAGAAAAAGTATCAATGCGACCAACCTATAAATTTAGAGAGAATCACTGCTGCTAACTGTCTTTCCGATACCAAAGTGTCACAAAAAATATTCATATTTAAGGGTAGTTTACTCTTGAGGTTTTTTCGTTTTTTAGTGCGACCAGAGAAAGTGTAAATGCGACCAAGCTATAAATTTACACAGAATCACTGCTGGCTACTGTATTTCCGCTACCAAAGTCTCACAAAAAAAATATTCATATTTAAGGGTAGTTTACTCTTGAAGTTTTTTAATTTTTTAGTGCGACCAGAAAAAGTATGAATGCGACCAACCTATAAATTTACAGAGAATCACTGCTGCTAACTCTTTTTCCGATACCAAAGTTTC
Organism: Tillus elongatus; assembly: GCA_964006375.1. NCBI lineage: Eukaryota > Metazoa > Arthropoda > Insecta > Coleoptera > Cleridae > Tillus > Tillus elongatus. The sequence goes on along the minus strand of OZ023263.1, from coordinate 148,025,479 downwards.
ACAAAAAAATATTCATATTTAAGGGTAGTTGACTCTTGAGGTTTTTTCGTTTTTTAGTGCGACCAGAGAAAGTATGAATGCGACCAAGCTATAAATTTACACAAAATCACTGCTGGCTACTGTCTTTCCACTACCAAAGTTTCACAAAAAAATATTCATATTTAAGGGTAGTTTACTCTTGAGGTTTTTTCGTTTTTTAGTGCGACCAGAGAAAATGTGAATGCGACCAAGCTATAAATTTACACAGAATCACTGCTGGTAACTGTATTTCCGCTACCAAAGTTTCACAAAAGAATATTCATATTTAGGGGTAGTTTATTCTTGAAGTTTTTTCATTTTTTAGTGCGACCAGAAAAAGTATCAATGCGACCAAGCTATAAACTTACACAGAACCACTGCTGGTAACTGTCTTCTTGCTGCCAAAGTTTCACTAAAAAATCTTCATATTTAAGGGTTGTTTACTCTTGAGTTTTTTTCGTTTTTTAGTGCGACCAGAGAAAATGTGAATGCGACCAAGCTATAAATTTACACAGAATCACTGCTGGTAACTGTCTTTCCGCTACCAAAGTTTCACAAAAAAATACTCATATTTAAGGGTAGTTTATTCTTGAAGTTTTTTCATTTTTTAGTGCGACCAGAGAAAATGTGAATGCGACCACGCTCTAAATTTACACAGAATCACTGCTGGCAACTGTTTTTCCGCTACCAAACTTTCACAAAAATATATTCATATTTAAGGGTAGTTTACTCTTGGGGTTTTTTCGTTTTTTAGGGCGACCAGAGAAAGTGTGGATGCGACCAAGCTATAAATTTACATAGAATCAGTGCTGCTAACTGTCTTTCTGCTACCAAAGTGTCACAAAAAAATATTTATATTTAAGGGTTGTTTACTCTTGAGGTTTTTTCGTTTTTTAATGCGACCAGAGAAACTATTAATGCGACCAAGCTATAAATTTACAAAGAATCACTGCTGGCTACTGTCTTTCCGCTACCAAAGTTTCACAAAAATATATTCATATTTAAGGGTAGTTTACTCTTGGGGTTTTTTCGTTTTTTAGTGCGACCAGAGAAAGTATGAATGCGACCAAGCTATAAATTTACACAAAATCATTGCTAGTAACTGTATTTTTTCTGCCAAAGTTTCACAAAAAAATATTCATATTTAAGGGTAGTTTACTCTTGAGGTTTTTTGGTTTTTTAGTGCGACCAGAAAAAGTATGAATGCGACCAAGCTATAAATTTACACACAATCACTGCTGCCAACTGTCTTTCCGATACCAAAGTTTCACAAAAAAATATTCATATTTAAGGGTACTTTACTCTTGAAGTTTTTTAATTTTTTAGCGCAACCAGAAAAAGTATGAATGCGACCAAGCTATAAATTTACAGAGAATCACTGCTGCTAACTGTATTTCCGCTACCAAAGTTTCACCAAAAAACAGTCATATTTAAGGGTAGTTTCTGCCAAAGTTTCACAAAAAAATATTCATATTTAAGGGTAGTTTACTCTTGAGGTTTTTTGGTTTTTTAGTGCGACCAGAAAAAGTATGAATGCGACCAAGCTATAAATTTACACACAATCACTGCTGCCAACTGTCTTTCCGATACCAAAGTTTCACAAAAAAATATTCATATTTAAGGGTAGTTTACTCTTGAAGTTTTTTAATTTTTTAGCGCGACCAGAAAAAGTATGAATGCGACCAAGCTATAAATTTACAGAGAATCACTGCTGCTAACTGTATTTCCGCTACCAAAGTTTCACCAAAAAACAGTCATATTTAAGGGTAGTTTACTCTTGGGGTTTTTTCGTTTTTTAGTGCGACCAGAGAAAATATGAATGCGACCAAGCTATAAATTTACACAGAATCACTGCTGGCAACTGTCTTTCCGCTACCAAAGTTTCACAAAAATATATTCATATTTAAGGGTAGTTTACTCTTGAGGTTTTTTCGTTTTTTAGTGCGAGCAGAGAAAGTATGAATGCGACCAAGCTATACATTTACACAAAATCACTGCTGGCTACTGTCTTTCCACTACCAAAGTTTCACAAAAAAATATTCATATTTAAGGGTAGTTTACTCTTGAGGTTTTTTCGTTTTTTAGTGCGACCAGAGAAAATGTGAATGCGACCAAGCTATAAATTTACACAGAATCACTGCTCGTAACTGTCTTTCCACTACCAAAGTTTCACAAAAAAATATTCATATTTAAGGGTAGTTTACTCTTGAGGTTTTTTCGTTTTTTAGTGCGACCAGAGAAAATGTGAATGCGACCAAGCTATAAATTTACACAGAATCACTGCTGGTAACTGTATTTCCGCTACCAAAGTTTCACAAAAGAATATTCATATTTAGGGGTAGTTTATTCTTGAAGTTTTTTCATTTTTTAGTGCGACCAGAAAAAGTATCAATGCGACCAAGCTATAAACTTACACAGAATCACTGCTGGTAACTGTCTTCTTGCTGCCAAATTTTCACTAAAAAATCTTCATATTTAAGGGTTGTTTACTCTTGAGGTTTTTTCGTTTTTTAGTGCGACCAGAGAAAATGTGAATGCGACCAAGCTATAAATTTACACATAATCACTGCTCGTAACTGTCTTTCCACTACCAAAGTTTCACAAAAAAATATTCATATTTAAGGGTAGTTTACTCTTGAGGTTTTTTCGTTTTTTAGTGCGACCAGAGAAAATATGAATGCGACCAAGCTATAAATTTACACAGAATCACTGCTGGTAACTGTCTTTCCGCTACCAAAGTTTCACAAAAAAATATTCATATTTAAGGGTAGTTTATTCTTGAAGTTTTTTCATTTTTTAGTGCGACCAGAGAAAATGTGAATGCGACCACGCTCTAAATTTACACAGAATCACTGCTGGCAACTGTTTTTCCGCTACCAAACTTTCACAAAAATATATTCATATTTAAGGGTAGTTTACTCTTGGGGTTTTTTCGTTTTTTAGGGCGACCAGAGAAAGTGTGGATGCGACCAAGCTATAAATTTACATAGAATCAGTGCTGCTAACTGTCTTTCTGATACCAAAGGTTCACAAAAAAAATATTCATATTTAAGGGTAGTTTACTCTTGAGGTTTTTTCGTTTTTTAGTGCGACCAGAGAAAGTATAAATGCGACCAAGCTATAAATTCACACAGAATCACTGCTGTCTACTGTCTTTCCGCTACCAAAATTTCACAAAAAAATATTCATTTTTAAGGGTAGTTGACTCTTGAGGTGGTAACTGTCTTCGCTACCGAAGTTTCACAAAAATATATTCATATTTAAGGGTAGTTGACTCTTGAGGTTTTTTCGTTTTTTAGTGCGACCAGAGAAAGTATGAATGCACCAAGCTATAAATTTACAGAGAATCACTGCTGGCCACTGTCTTTCTGCTACCAAAGTTTCACAAAAAAATATTCATATTTAAGGGTTGTTTACTCTTGAGGTTTTTTCGTTTTTTAGTGCGACCAGAAAAAGTATCAATGCGACCAAGCTATAAATTTACACACAATAACTGCTGCCAACTGTCTTTCCGCTACCGAAAACTGTATTTTTTCTGCCAAAGTTTCACAAAAAAATATTCATATTTAAGGGTAGTTTACTTTTGAAGTTTTTTAATTTTTTAGTGCGACCAGAAAAAGTATGGATGCGACCAAGCTACAAATTTACACACAATTACTGCTGCCAACTGTCTTTTCGATATCAAAGTTTCACAAAAAAATATTCATATTTAAGGGTAGTTTACTCTTGGGGTTTTTTCGTTTTTTAGTGCGACCAGAGAAAGTATGAATGCGACCAAGCTATAAATTTACAGAGAATCACTGCTGCTAACTGCCTTTCTGATAGCAAAGTTTCACAAAAAAAATTTCATATTTAAGGGTAGTTTACTCTTAAGGTTTTTTCGTTTTATAGTGCGACCAGAGAAAGTATCAATGCGAGCAAGCTATAAATTGACACAGAATCACTGCTGGTAACTGTTTTTCTGCTACCAAAGTTTCACTAAAAAATCTTCATATTTAAGGGTTGTTTACTCTTGAGGTTTTTTCATTTTTTAGTGCGACCAGAGAAAATGTGAATGCGACCACGCTCTAAATTTACGCAGAATCACTGCTGGCAACTGTCTTTCCGCTGCCAAAGTTTCACAAAAAAATATTCATATTTAAGGGTAGTTTAATCTTGAGGTTTGTTCGTTTTTTAGTGCGACCAGAGAAAGTATGAACGTGACCAAGCTATAAATTGACACAGAATCACTGCTGCCAACTGTCTTTCCGCTGCCAAAGTTTCACAAAAAAATATTTATATTTAAGGGTAGTTTACTCTTGGGGTTTTTTCGTTTTTTAGTGCGACCAGAGAAAGTATGAATGCGACCAAGCTATAAATTTACACGGAATCACTGCTGGTCGCACTAAAAAACGAAAAAACCTCAAGAGTAAACAACCCTTAAATATAAATATTTTTTTTGTGACACTTTGGTAGCAGAAAGACAGTTACCAGCAGTAACTCTGTGTAAATTTATAGCTTGGTCGCATTCACATTTTCTCTGGTCGCACTGAAAAACGAAAAAACCTCAAGAGTAAACTACCCTTAAATATGAATATTTTTTTTGTGAACCTTTGGTATCAGAAAGACAGTTAGCAGCACTGATTCTATGTAAATTTATAGCTTGGTCGCATCCACACTTTCTCTGGTCGCCCTAAAAAACGAAAAAACCCCAAGAGTAAACTACCCTTAAATATGAATATTTTTTGTGAAACTTTGGTAGCGGAAAGACAGTTACCAGCAGTGATTCTGTGTGAATTTATAGCTTGGTCGCATTCATACTTTCTCTGGTCGCACTAAAAAACGAAAAAACCTCAATAGTAAACTACCCTTAAATATGAATATTTTTCTGTGAAACTTTGGCAGCAAGAAGACTGTTACAGGCAGTGATTCTGTGTAAGCTTATAGCTTGGTCGCATTGATACTTTTTCTGGTCGCACTAAAAAAATGAAAAAACTTCAAGAATAAACTACCCCTAAATATGAATATTCTTTTGTGAAACTTTGGTAGCGGAAATACAGTTCCCAGCAGTGATTCTGTGTGAATTTATAACTTGGTCGCATTCACATTTTCTCTGGTCGCACTAAAAAACGAATAAACCTTAAGAGTGAACAACCCTTAAATATAAATATTTTTTTGTGAAACTTTGGTAGCGGAAAGACAGTAGCCAGCACTGATTATGTGTAAATTTTTAGCTTGGTCGCATTGATACTTTTTCTGGTCGCACTAAAAAATGAAAAAACTTCAAGAATAAACTACCCCTAAATATGAATATTTCTTTGTGAAACTTTGGTAGCGGAAATACAGTAGCCAGCAGTGATTTTGTGTAAATTTATAGCTTGGTCGCATTCATACTTTCTCTGGTCGCACTAAAAAACGAAAAAACCTCAATAGTAAACTACCCTTAAATATAAATATTTTTTTGTGAAACTTTGGCAGCAAGAAGACTGTTACTGGCAGTGATTCTGTGTAAGTTTATAGCTTGGTCGCATTCATACTTTCTCTGGTCGCACTAAAAAACGAAAAAACCTCAAGAGTAAACTACCCTTAAATATGAATATTTTTTGTGAAACTGTGGTAGCGGAAAGACAGTTACTAGCAGTGATTCTGTGTAAATTTATAGCTTGGTCGCATTCACATTTTCTCTGGTCGCACTAAAAAACGAAAAAACCTCAAGAGTAAACCACCCTTAAATATGAATATTTTTTTGTAAAACTTTGGTAGCAGAAAGACAGTGGCCAGCAGTGATTCTGTGTAAATTTATAGCTTGGTCGCATTCATACTTTCTCTGGTCGCACTAAAAAACAAAAAACCTCACGAGTAAACTACCCTTAAATATGAATATTTTTTTGTGAAACTTTGGTAGCGGAAAGACAGTTACTAGCAGTGATTCTGTGTAAATTTATAGCTTGGTCGCATTCACATTTTCTCTGGTCGCACTAAAAAACGAAAAAACCTCAAGAGTAAACCACCCTTAAATATGAATATTTTTTTGTGAAACTTTGGTAGCAGAAAGACAGTGGCCAGCAGTGATTCCGTGTAAATTTATAGCTTGGTCGCATTGATACTTTTTCTGGTCGCACTAAAAAATGAAAAAACTTCAAGAATAAACTACCCCTAAAGAATATTTTTTTGTGGAACCTTGGTAGCGGAAAGTCAGTAGCCAGCAGTGATTTTGTGTAAATTTATAGCTTGGTCGCATTCATACTTTTTCTGGTCGCACTAAAAAATGAAAAAACCTCAAGAGTAAACTACCCTTAAATATGAATATTTTTTTGTTAAACTGTGGTAGCTGAAAGATATGTACCAGCAGTGATTCTGTGTCAATTTATAGCTTGGTCGCATTCATACTTTCTCTGGTCGCACTAAAAAACAAAAAAACCTCAAGAGTAAACTACCCTTAAATATGAATATTTTTTTGTGAAACTTCGGTAGCGGAAAGACAGTTGGCAGCAGTGATTGTGTGTAAATTTATAGCTATGTCGTATTCATACTTTTTCTGGTCGCACTAAAAAACAAAAAAACCTCAAGAGTAAACTACCCTTAAATATAAATATTTTTTGTGAAACTTCGGTAGCGAAAAGACAGTTACCAGCAGTGATTCTGTATAAATTTATAGCTTGGTCGTATTCATACTTTTTCTGGTCGCACTAAAAAATGAAAAAACTTCAAGAATAAACTACCCCTAAATATGAATATTTTTTTGTGAAACTTTGGTAGCGGAAAGTCAGTAGCCAGCAGTGATTTTGTGTAAATTTATTGCTTGGTCGCATTAATACTTTCTCTGGTCGCACTAAAAAACAAAAAAACCTCGAGAGTAAACTACCCTTAAATATGAATATTTTTTTTGTGAAACTTCGGTAGCGGAAAGACAGTTAGCAGCAGTGATTCTGTGTAAATTTATAGCTTGGTCGCATTCACATTTTCTCTGGTCGCACTAAAAAACGAAAAAACCTCAAGAGTAAACAACCCTTAAATATGAATATTTTTTTCTGAAATATCGGTAGCGGAAAGACAGTTACCAGCAGTGATTCTGTATTAATTTATAGCTTGGTCGCATTCATACTTTTTCTGGTCGCACTAAAAAACAAAAAAACCTCAAGAGTAAACTACCCTTAAAATATGAATATTTTTTTGTGAAACTTCGGTAGCGGAAAGACAGTTGGCAGCAGTTATTGTGTGTAAATTTATAGCTTGGTCGCATTGATACTTTTTCTGGTCGCACTAAAAAACGAAAAAACCTCAAGAGTAAACAACCCTTAAATATGAATATTTTTTTGTGAAACTTTGGTAGCAGAAAGACAGTGGCCAGCAGTGATTCTCTGTAAATTTATAGCTTGGTCGCATTGATACTTTTTCTGGTCGCACTTAAAAAACGAAAAAACTTCAAGAATAAACTACCCCTAAATATGAATATTTTTTTGTGGAACTTTGGTAGCGGAAAGTCAGTAGCCAGCAGTGATTCTGTGTAAATTTATAGCTTGGTCGCATTTATACTTTCTCTGGTCGCAATAAAAAACGCAAAAACCTCAACAGTAAACTACCCTTAAATATGAATATTTTTTTGTGACATTTTGGCAGCAAAAAGATTTACCGGCAGTTATTCTGTGTAAGTTTATAGCTTGGTCGCATTCATACTTTCTCTGGTCGCACTAAAAAACAAAAAAACCTCAAGAGTAAACTACCCTTAAATATGAATATTTTTTTGTGAAACATCGGTAGCGGAAAGACAGTTACCAGCAGTGATTCTGTATTAATTTATAGCTTGGTCGTATTCATACTTTTTCTGGTCGCACTAAAAAACAAAAAAACCTCAAGAGTAAACTACCCTTAAATATGAATATTTTTTTGTGAAACTTCGGTAGCGGAAAGACAGTTGGCAGCAGTTATTGTGTGTAAATTTATAGCTTGGTCGCATTGATACTTTTTCTGGTCGCACTAAAAAATGAAAAAACTTCAAGAATAAACTACCCCTAAATATGAATATTTTTTTGTGAAACTTTGGTAGCGGAAAGTCAGTAGCCAGCAGTGATTTTGTGTAAATTTATAGCTTGGTCGCATTCATACTTTCTCTGGTCGCACTAAAAAACGAAAAAACCTCAAGAGTAAACTACCCTTAAATATGAATAGTTTTTTGTGAAACTTTGGTAGTGGAAAGACAGTAGCCAGCAGTGATTCTGTGTAAATTTATAGCTTGGTCGCATTCATACTTTCTCTGGTCGCACTAAAAAACAAAAAAACCTTAAGAGTAAACTACCCTTAAATATGAATATTTTTTTGTGAAACTTCGGTAGCGGAAAGACAGTAGCCAGCAGTGATTGTGTGTAAATTTATAGCTATGTCGTATTCATACTTTTTCTGGTCGCACTAAAAAGCAAAAAAACCTCAAGAGTAAACTACCCTTAAATATAAATATTTTTTTGTGAAACTTCGGTAGCGAAAAGACAGTTACCAGCAGTGATTCTGTATTAATTTATAGCTTGGTCGTATTCATACTTTTTCTCGTCGCACTAAAAAACAAAAAAACCTCAAGAGTAAACTACCCTTAAATATGAATATTTTTTTGTGAAACATCGGTAGCGGAAAGACAGTTGGCAGCAGTGATTGTGTGTAAATTTATAGCTTGGTCGTATTCATACTTTTTCTGGTCGCACTAAAAAACAAAAAAAACTCAAGAGTAAACTACCCTTAAATATGAATATTTTTTTGTGAAACTTCGGTAGCGAAAAGACAGTTACCAGCAGTGATTCTGTATAAAATTATAGCTTGGTCGTATTCATACTTTTTCTGGTCGCACTAAAAAACTAAAAAACCTCAAGAGTAAACTACCCTTAAATATGAATATTTTTTTGTGAAACTTCGGTAGCAGAAAGACAGTTACCAGCAGTGATTCTGTATAAATTTATAGCTTGGTCGCATTCATACTTTCTCTGGTCGCACTAAAAAACAAAAAAACCTCAAGAGTAAACTACCCTTAAATATGAATATTTTTTTGTGAAACTTCGGTAGCGGAAAGACAGTTACCAGCGGTGATTCTGTATAAATTTATAGCTTGGTCGTATTCATACTTTCTCTGGTCGCACTAAAAAACAAAAAAACCTCAAGAGTAAACTACCCTTAAATATGAATATTTTTTTGTGAAACTTCGATAGCAGAAAGACAGTTACCAGCAGTGATTCTGTATAGATTTATAGCTTGGTCGCATTCATACTTTTTCTGGTCGCACTAAAAAACAAAAAAACCTCAAGAGTAAACTACCCTTAAATATGCATATTTTTTTGTGAAACTTCGGTAGCAGAAAGACAGTTACCAGCAGTGATTCTGTGTAAATTTATAGCTTGGTCGCATTTATACTTTTTCTGGTCGCACTAAAAAACAAAAAAACCTCAAGAGTAAACTACCCTTAAATATGAATATTTTTTTGTGAAACTTCGGTAGCAGAAAGACAGTTACCAGCAGTGATTCTGTATAAATTTATAGCTTGGTCGCATTCATACTTTCTCTGGTCGCACTAAAAAACAAAAAAAACTCAAGAGTAAACTACCCTTAAATATGAATATTTTTTTGTGAAACTTCGGTAGCGGAAAGACAGTTACCAGCAGTGATTCTGTATAAATTTATAGCTTGGTCATATTCATACTTTCTCTGGTCGCACTAAAAAACAAAAAAACCTCAGGAGTAAACTACCCTTAAATATGAATATTTTTTTGTGAAACTTCGGTAGCGGAAAGACAGTTACCAGCAGTGATTCTGTATAAATTAATAGCTTGATCGCATTCATACTTTTTCTGGTCGCACTAAAAAATGAAAAAACTTCCACAGTAAACTACCCCTAAATATTAATATTTTTTTGTGAAACTTGGGTAGCGGAAAGACAGTCACAAGCAGTGGTTCTGTGTAAATTTATAGCGTGGTCGCGTTCATACTTTTTCTGGTCGCACTAAAAAATGAAAAAACCTCAAGAGTAAACTACCCTTAAATATGAATATTTTTTTGTTAAACTTTGGTAGCTGAAAGATATGTACCAGCAGTGATTCTGTGTCAATTTATAGCTTGGTCGCATTGGTACTTTTTCTGGTCGCACTAAAAAATGAAAAAAACTCAAGAGTAAACTACCCCTAAATAGGGGTGTTTTTCAATACTTTTCTGGTAGCAGATGCGGCTGGTAGGTGGCATCCAAGATATACAGTTTCATGGAAAAGTTTAGTCTATAAGTAGTCGGTCAGCTAAAATAACTAACTTTGGTCAGCAAATTACTTTTCCCCATATTAATGTTAGTAAATGCGAAGTAGATAAAACAAACATTAATTGACTTTGGCACATGTCGGAAAGGTGTATAATCTCAGATGTAAAAACTGCACAATTAATAATGTAATTTATTAGTCTTAACAACTCAACATCTGAAGCCACGATCTACTGATCTACATGTTTTATGTATTCTCATCATCATAACATTAACATCAAGGGAAATCTTTTTATTATTTAAATCGACTGCCCTGAAGGTATAAAACTAAAAGTATGTTTGTAAACACTGCTTTCATATCACCGTTTGTATCCCCATCTGAATGAATATTGGAGGTTAAAATTAAACATTGTTGCCTAGTGTAACAATATTTACAGATATGCTCTTTTCCGAATAAATCAAAATTAACCCTCTGTCCAATTATTATTACGAGAATTTTTTGACAGTTCTAACAACTATTTGAATTCTCTTATTTTTTGTCATGTGACACAAATCATCCAATTATTTCAACATTAACTGATAACAATAGTCAAGGATGTTTTCAATCACTATGACACCAAGGCTGTCAACTTAATATCGCAAATAAATTTCACAATTTCACGTTTATGAATTTTCAATCTATTAACATGCTAGTTAAAGAAAAAATTCCCAAAAATACCACAAACAGTCACAAATACAAGTGAGATATATCTATAGTTTTGCTGTGAACGAAAATATCAATGACCTAAGGATATTATAACTGATAATTTCATGTGTGTTTTGTGTTTTCATTATATACTTCTTTAACTTCGGCCTATTTCCGCAACTATGGCCAATCACCGACGCCAGGGAGCAATTTCACCTCACTATCCTGGAAATTTTGCCAAACCACTGCCTTTCTGTAAGGGGGTAGGGATCTTTAAGGTGCCCAACATCGCATGGACACGGGACCGACGGCTTTACGCCCCCTCCGAAGGGCGGAACGTGCAGACATTCAACTTCCTCGAGTACAATGCCAGAACCTCGGTGTACAGTATGTACTGAAAAAGTGAAAGGAGTACCGTAGGATCGAACCCAGTACCCTTTGGTTCAGAGGCACACGTTCTTACCACTGAACCACCGAGGCTCTGATAATTTGATCAGAATGGGAATATCCATTGCCATTCATATAAACATAAAAGTAACATTTAGCCAAAGTCAATGCCTACATAGAGGGTGTTGAAAAGAAAATTAAAAAATCCGCCTACCGTAAATCACGTCATTACTAGGCATGCTGCGAAATCAGAAATGTGAACACATCAATAATATATTACTTTCACATCGTCAATACGTGTGGCAGTGTGGTGTCGGTGACAGAAATTAAAAAAAAAAAGGGTTAAACGTCGTAAAAAGTGTCAAAACATATAAAACATGATCTGGAAAAGAATTTTTTATCTGTCGGCATGTATGTCTGTATGTTAGTACCCACGATAATTTTAGAACGAATCGAGATATCTTCTTTAAATTTGGTATGCAGTTAGCATCCGACAAACGAACGGTTCGTATTGTTTTTGGATAAAATCGCTTCAGGGGTGGGTGATGAATGGGGGTGATTTGGTAAAAATTTACATTATTTCGATAGAACACGAGCAATATAACGTTTTAGGGTTTGTTTATTAGAACCTTTCAATTTCATCTAACATCTGGTATTCGGTGCTGAAATTAAATTAAGGGTAGAATATGTGGTGGTGGAATATCAGTGACAGAAATTTTGAAATTTTGTTTTGTTAAAATGGCGTAAAAAGACTCAAAACATATAGAAAACTTGATTCTGGAACGAATTTTTTTTGTCTGTCGGTTTGTCATATTTTCTTTTTGGTCAACTCATGGACCGTAAATGCATTTCGTGAGAATGTCTTTCTGAGGAGAGTAAATTATCACAGCTATGTGAAGGTTATAATTCAATTTGTAGCACTATTTATGTGGCAATTGAAAGTAGTGCTGCAAATTTTATCATAACTTCCACATAGCTGTGATAATTTCTTCTCTTCAGAAAGACATTCTCATGGAATGAATTTAGGGCCCATGACGTGACCACAAAGAAAATATATGTATTCCTGTACCCATGAACCTTTGAAACGTTATATTACTCGAGTTTTAACCAAAAAATGTAATTTTTACTAAATCACCCCTCATTTATCCCCTACCTCCTGAAGCGATCTTACCCAAAAACAATTCGAAGCGTTTCTTTGTCGGGTATACCAAATTTTAAGAAGATATCTCAATTCGTTCAAAAGTTATTGCGCCTTTAACAGACAGACCGATCGACAGACAAGACAATTTTCGTTCCAGAATGAATTTTTCTATATGTTTTGAGACTTTTTACGCCGTTTTAACAAACAAACAAAATTCTAAATTTCTGTCACCGACATTCCACCCCCACACATGCAACCCCTAATTTAATTTCTGCACAGAATACCAGATGTTTGACGAAATTGAAAAGTTTTCTAATAAACAAACCCCGAAAACGTTATATTTATCGAGTTTGAACGAAAAAGTGTCAATTTTCACCAAATTATCCCCCATTCGTGCCCTACCCCCTGGAGCGATTTTACCCAAAAACAATCCGAACCGTTCGTTTATCGGATGCTTACTGTATGCCAAATTTCTAGTTATCGTGACTACAAACCGACAGATACAAAAAAAATTCGTTCCCAAATCATGTTTTCTGTATGTTTCGACACTTTTTACGACATTTAAGCGAAAAAAAATTTTGAAATTTTTGGGAAGTAAAATACCTCAAAATGCGATACAACTTAGCTAAAGTGCCAAAAACAAACAAAACATATACAATAAGAGAGATAAGATAAACCCTCGTTCATCTGGAGTTTGGTCACACGTCGCCAGATGTGTTGGTGAGAATGAGCAATGATACGCAACTTCATATTTGAATTTATAAACAACGTTCAAATATCTTAATATGTGATGCAGATATTTATCGTCACAAACATTGCCGAAAAGCAGTAGTTACTGTGCCTAAAAAGAGTGACAAATCGGATGTGGAGCACTATCATCCAGTTTCCATTCTATCAGTTTTGCCTAAAATTATGAATTTAGAACTTATAAAATACCTTGACAATGTAAACATTTTAAGTGATCGCCAATACAGTTTTCGTCAAAACCGATCTGCTGGCCACACCTCTGGAATTCTACACTCGAAAAATTTGGACGAGATCACGCTATTTTGTTGGATATTTCTAAAGCAATTGATCGGGTCTGGCATGAGACGCTCCTCAATAACTTCAATCACTAAAAACGAATCATCCTGTGCCACAAGAAGGGTGTTCTCTCTGTTCCTCTCTTTCTCTTTCTCTCGCTCTCTCTCTCACACACACGCGCGCGCGCGTGCGCACAGACTACATATTTATACTTTTAATCTTGTACTCGTGGAGTAAAAATTACAGCATCCTATAAATACGACTTCTTTTGCTATCTAAGAAACTGAATGACGTAATTAGGGAGAATAATTGATAAAATATCACAACAAATTTATCAAAAGGATGTGAAAGAATTAATTTCAGGTGTATTAGGTTAGCTTAGGTTATGATGTGAGGGCTATTTCAGTCCCTTCACTGCGACCTTAAGGTATATTGTGGCTCACGCCCAATTGTCTTATATTTCATCCATCAACTCCAGTCTCTTGTAGAAATAGACCATTTTCGAGGGCGAAAGTTGATTTGCCTTTCCAAAGAATTTATACGCTGTCAGCCAAGAACACAGAACCTGGTCTGGTGTTTCATCATCCTCCATACACAGCCGGCACTCCGTTTCTTGTCCTAGCCCAATTACGTGCAGGTGGTGAGGCAGGCGGCAATGCCCTGTATACAGGCCGGCCAGAGTTCTGAGCTGTTCAAATGTAGAAGATTTGTAAGCCTTGACTTTGAGAGGCCCTTTATGAAGGCCTTAAACCAAACTAATCCTAGCAGACTTTGCCATGTGGTGTATTGCTCATTCGTGCACCAATTGTCAAATCTTCTTGGAATGCTGCAAATTATATAATCGAAGTACCGCTGAGTATATTGCCATAACGAAAAAAAAATGTACGAAAAACCAAGCCGATATGGCTGACTAACAAACTTATCCAAACTTACACAAACTTATCCAAACTTATACAACAAGAAGGTACGTGTTAAGTTTTCTTCTAGATGTCCTAGTTTGCGTTCAGTTGAAAGAAATATTTGAAAGTCGAGGGTAAATAATCTATAAAAAAAATTACAAAATTTTGCTAATATTAAAATACCCATTACATACTATTTCAAAGGTAGGAAACCCCAGTTCTAAATTATATAATCAAAAGATATAGCTTTCATATAGTCGAAACTTTTTTTTTTTTTTTAATTAGTTTACAAGCTCACGAAAATCGATTTTGTTTGTTTTATGTACCCGACAACACCGCACTGAACCGAGAATAATCAAAGACAGCATCCAGACAGCGTGGGGCACCGGTGTCACCTCATTAAAAAGAACTTTTCTCTTTCAAGACACGAGAACTCTTACAAAAACCTAGCTGGAGGCGACAAATTTCCTTTTCTAACAAGTTTTCTTCTATCCTCATTAAGTAAATCACTTTTATCTTTCACACACGTACAAGCACGTATGTGTACACATGTAAAATTGTCAATATTGTTGTTAGCGTATTATTGACCTACTAAACTGGTTAAAGGAAATAAATTGCCTGGAGGATATCTAAGTGAATAAGTATTGATAAAATTATTATTTGTGAAATGTTTAAATAGACTAATAGACTAAAGAACAAAATTGAATTTGCACTGAGGACACATAAGAAATGACAAAGAAATGATGAAGTGGTGTAGAATCTTGCTTTTTGAATCATTCATGACAAAGAACTGTGATAGTGGACCAAACGTTCCACGAGCATTACGTATGAGAATTTGATGTTAACACCTCTTCTGTGTTATAGGGTATGACCAAAATAGATTATAAATTATAAAAAATAGATATTAAACACTGTGTTTCAAACGAAGTCGGCACGATTGCTAACTTCTTTATCTTTGGAGCTAGAAGTCGGTTAAATGAACAACCGTTATGTGTTTTTCAGCTGATTACGAATATGCAAACAGAAAAACAACTGAATGCCAAATATCCTCCGAAATATCTTAAACAATGTCAATTTTTTTAAAAGAACATCTGTATATTGTTATTCCAACAAAAGTTTCCTAGCAAACGCTAACAAAAAATCGAGTATTTTTAAGACTTGAATGGAAACGCAAGCAACGCCCTCCATACGCTAGAGCCAAATTAGGAATTGTCTGTGGTTGATGAATGAAACGTTCAAAACCATCTCATGATGCAACACACACACACAAATTAGGAATTCATAATTTTTTATCACCATGAAAAACTCACTTGCACCAATTTTCAAGATAATACGTCAAATACTTTTTTAGGTATCAAGGAAAATCGAAATTTAATTTCTCAATTCAACACCCTGTATCTCTATTAATTTTGATTTTGGACTGAGGTAAAATTAGTCACATCATAATACTTTGATGCCAAGAATCTCCTGCTGCTGCGTGTACCATTACTTTTAGACCATCTATATAGTGTGTCCCAAACTGGATGAGAATGTATTGATATCTCCGTTATTATTAGAGATAGGGAGACGGTTAAATTAGGAATGTTTTGTAGAATTTCATGCTCGTTCCAGGTATGACTTGTATTTTGCCCTCTCTTTTCGTTTTCGAGTTATTTTGAAAAAAACAATATTTTTCGATTTCTTTTTTCTTCAGTATCTAAGAATAAGCGACTTCAATTCTGCAGATGGTATCAAGGACAATGTCAGCAAGATAAAAAATTTCATTTGAAAATAATATGGACTGATGAATCCAGATTTACAAATTGTGGTGTGTATAATCGCCATAATAGGCATTATTGGGCAAATGAAAATCCCCATCTAAAGGAAGAAAGACGATTGAAAGACATATTTGGTATTAATGTTTGGTGCGACTTATTAAGTAAATTTGTAGATTAGACAGTTAAGTTTAAAAAATTTCAGGTATCTTCATTGTTGGTCCGTTCTTTTTTGGAAATAATTTAACTGGGGAAAGGTATCTTAATCTATTGAGAAATGATCTCTTACCAACAATTAGAAGAGTTCATGATAATTTAGACGAGATTTGGTACCAACAAGACGGTTGTCCAGCTCACAATGCTAGGATCGTCAAAGAATTTTTGTACCAAAATTTTAATAATCGTGTCATTTGTAACAATGGACCGGTTCATTGGTGTGCTCGAAGTCCTGATATAACACCAATGGATTTTTATTTTTGGGGTACTCTGAAGAATGATGTGTATAAATTCGATTCACCAGAAAATACCAATGAATTACGAAACAGAATCACTGAAGCTATAAATCATATTAACCAAAACACCCTCACCAGAGTTTGCAGGCATCTTTTAAAAAGGTGTATAAGGTGCATTGAATAAAACGGTGGCCATATTGAACAATTTTCTATTTAGTGTATTTTTAAGTTTCTATTTTATTATTTGTTAAGTTCCGTTTCTAATTGTGTTGTTTTGTGGAGTTTAAGTTGCTATTTGTTATTGCCGGGTTTCGTTATTAAACTGTTTCACATAATATTACCTAGCATTATTACCTAATTACATAGTGTAAATTAAATCAAAATATTTTTTTATCGTGAATCATTACAGAAAATTATGTTAAAAGTAGAAGTCTATTGTTAGACTCCATGGCCTACTGCTTTTTGACCACTTTTTTGCCATTTGTTTTTGGTATTGGATTCCATAGCCTACTATCCTAAAAACGGTTTTTCTCAAAATTGTCAGTGCAATTACAAGATTTGTCAAGCATGTTGTACATCATTGGAAAGCTCTTTTCACAGGCTATCACATGAGCAAAAAATCCAATATGGCTGCTATAATAAAAACAAACGTTGATACATGTAGCTCAAAAACAAATGACAATCCAAAGTTGAGAATATCACAAAAAGATTACTCTGTAAAAACTGTCCTGATAATGTGCAAGTACTAGACATGTCAGATTACAGGCTATCACATGAGCAAAAAATCCAATATGGCTGCCATAATAAAAACAAACGTTGATACCTGTAGCTCAAAAACAAATGACAATCAAAAGTTGAGAATAGCAAAAAAAGGTTAATCTGTAAAAAGTGTCCTGATAATGTGCAAGTCCTAGACATGTCAGATCAACGCCTACTTAGATATTGAAGAAAAAAGAAACCGACAAATTTGTTTTTTCAAAATAACTCGACAACTAAAAGAGGCAGGGCAAAATACATGTCATATTTGGAACGAGCATGAAATTCAAATACAAAACATTGATAATTTAACCATCACCCTAACTCTCATAATAACGGAGATAGCAATACATTCCCATCCAGTTTGGGACACACTGTAAGAAACTAGGAAATAATCCTAATATGCACTCATATATTAAAATTTAATTAACATATTTTAATTTTTTAACGCTTTTTGAAGTCGGTTCCACTGAATCCTAATATGCTTTTATAACAAGCAAGCTTTTAAATGCACTTACTGCAGTCTATCCAGTAAAAACTGCGGGTTCTAATACTTCCTTTATGACGTGTCGTAAATAATTTTATTGTACGGCAGGGCCACTTGTTTTATTATTCATACGAAGGAGAAATGCCATCGTCAAGTCACAATGCTTCAGTATGTCTTTGAAACCACAGTATATTTGGATAATGTGTTTGTTTCGCAGCCAATTATATAGCGGGATACATCATAATAAACAATATTATTTCTCTGTTAGAGTATGTAACTGAAGTATTTGAAATGCTGACCGCTAAATAATATTTTTCTTGTCTATAAAAATAAACTATTTACAAGAAAATTAAATGGGACCACACCCAGACTTTAATTAATTCAACGGAAGTCAAAACCATTAAAATAGGTTCAAGCAATGCTGAAAAATCTATGAATATAAAAAAAGAGTGTATCGAATGGAAGCCTCCTCCTTATTTGAAGTCGGTTAAAAATATATCCTTATGTAACTACAAACATAAGATTCCCTATGTAACTACAAACATAAGATTTTAAATCAGTAATACCTATAACAACGGGACTTATTAACGAAAGCTTTTTCTTGTCAAAAACGATAAAGTACAGATCAGCATTATTTTTATCGACGCATACACGTACCAACATTTTTGTAACAATGCCCGAGCTGAAGCAAGTAGAGCACTTGTATCTAAATAATAATTTAGAACTCTTTTTCGGTAGTTTAATACAATGAGCTCGTCAACGGTTAATTACCTCAATGTGGCATGTCGCTGTAACAAAAGTGTCCATCTAACATTTAAATTGTGTTTTATATGCTTTTATGTGCGGCACAGCATTCATTATATGCATTCAATTTAAGCATTTCTCGGTTCCCGTTGTATAACTATCGTTTCCACAAACAAACGTTGTGGGAAATTATCACAAAAGTACTAAAGCTTTACAAGCTTTAATTGTAAGAGTTAATTCTGTTTACGTTAAGTATGTTTAAATTATTTAATAAACAGAAATGACTCTTTACACAACTGAATTTATTTGTGCTTCATGAAATTACACACATAACATACTAATATGTACATAAAAAACATTTTAGTAACAACTAAAGAGCTTGGCAATACTTCTAGCAACATAATATCAGAGTCCGTATCTCGATCAGAAACAACAAAGTACGTGTACGTATTTTGTTCAGGTTACTGTGCCAATGGTATGCTAACCATCCGTCTGCTAATCACGTCGGAAGACAGCTGGATAGAATTGATACCCTGCGCAGCTTATTTCCCTGGTGATACGAGATGCAGACCAACCTTCTCAGCAGAAGTACTCGATCCTGAACAAAGCAAACCCGCCAGTCGCAGGACGATATAAAAGCCCCCATAGTGATGACTGGCGAGTTGCTAGAAAAAAGATACCAGCTTCGTCAGTTGATTGTGCCGTGAAAAATGTTCAGACATCGCTGGGTGAAGATGTGGTAATTCCATTTCTGCTTCAATTCGATCTGATTCGATTATCCTTCCATTTCTCATTAGATTCTAGCCAGCCTGGAGTGGAACCATATTCCATCCAGCTGGATGCTGATTAGGGGAGTTTACATACCCAAACTGGGACCTAATGACCCTCTACCTAAGTCGCTGAGACCCTCAGCGTAATCTCATGCCTCCTCAAATGATTGGAGAAAATACTGGGCCGGCACATCCAGAGAAATGTCTTAAACATATATGTCTTAAACATACTCAATTCAGAGGCCCTAATTCGTGCTCGTTTGAAGAAATTTTCCGAAAGTCTCACTATCGATACCTCTCTATTAGTGAATTTTCTTTATGAAAATTCACTAAAATTTGGGCTGCAAAGTGATAAGTGTAGACGAAGAACCAAAAATATACACCGGAAAAATAACAAATTTAATTTCGGTATGATCATTGCAATTTTAGTCACCAAATCAATGTGCTAAATCAATTTAAAGTAAGAAAGTTTAATAGAATATAAAACACTAATAAACACCAAAATGAGTCCGAAATGATTTGAATTACATAAAATAATGTTTAATGGGACAATTTACCGCTAAATATTTATGCGAGAATGTCTCCACAATTAATATTTAATTTCTCGAATGAGTAAAATCAAAAAGTATTAACTGTAATTTCATTTAATCCAAGTAATGAAGCCACTAGCGTGGCGTCTGAAACGAATAAGAAGCACCAAATTAACGAATTTATATAGCTCTTTCAATAATATGATCACTATCGAATGGCATTAAATAAGTAGGTGAAGTTGATGCAGTGTCGTCGAACTCTCCGGGTCAACCTTATTAGTCATTCTATGGGTAGTCGCACCTGCTTAGGCGATTTGTTTTAATTGTTTTACAGACGCAATCGATCCGCAAAAACCAACAATGCTAATATATTGTTGGCATGAGGAAATGGGTCATTTTCGTTAGTCATAAAAGAGGTTTTATTAGATTGTGGCTTCAAAAAAACCATTAGTGAAAGTTAAGTTACTTCCTAATGTTGAAGTAAATAGTCAAAGTTGCATTTTACAAAGGCTCTTTACTTTTTGCTAAGAGGAGAGTCCAAAAAAATCATCATATATGGTGAATATCTAAATTGGTATCAACACAATTTGCTATTTGCCCAAAACTCCCTTGTAAATACTGGGACATTTTTTTATTAAAAGCTTAACCACATTATGTTGACCTTAATTGTGAATAAAATGGTGAGTGAAAACCCGTGCGCTTTTTACAATAATAAATATGTATTTATATTAGATAACAGTTCTGATGCTGCAAGTGCGTTATGATAGCTAACTTTGATAAAAGTTGTACCTACTTTACTTACTAAGAAAGATTACAAATCAAATAAAAAGATATGTTGGGGTTACATAATACGTAATGCAACAAAACCACAACTTTTAAACCATGAAAAGCAGCGGACTCAAAATACTTAGGGTTGCCTAACAAATTATTTGGTGGCATTATCGACATTTTTTGAAGCACCCAATTTTGGAGGGTGGCAACCCTTTAATTTATTAAATAGCAAGAAGGCTCACGCAACACATTTTTTGGAAAGCGTATTCAGCGTACTTTTTGAGGGTTTAATTATTTTTAAGTTACCTTTGACAAGAACGAAAACAATAGGCTTTTCATGAAAGTTATTTGGAAAAATGGTAACATCTTACTTTATTGAAGAAGATGCTCAAAATTGAGTCCCTTGAACTTCTTGACAACAGTAAAGCCTCTTGTCGAACCGGTCAATCGAGTTTTGCAGTGATCCGTTAGACACTTGTTGAAAAGCCATCACAATTCGGCTCGCAACAACGCCTTTTAATTGATTCCAGAGAAAGTCTAGTAAAGATAAATCTGGAGACCAACCTGGCTACTAAATGGGTCCTCCTCTGCCTATCCATCGGTTAAGAAATGTCACATTAAGGTATTCCCTTTTTTCCCTCAGAGCTCGTCCGCGGCCTTGCCGCCCCGATAGCACTGCAGGAAAGGTATTCCCTTACGTCTCCACTGAAATGAGGTGGGACGCCAGCTTATTGGAAGTAGACCACGGGGAAATTATTTTAAAACAAGAAATGAGGCACAATATCTTCTTGTTAAAATCTAGATAGCGTGAACCTGTTAAAGCTACTTCACATAAGAAGGGTTCAATTACACGATGACTAACAATTCCGGCCCATACGTTCAGTTTTTGAGGATATTGGGTATGCATTCTTCCATCCAATGGGGGTTACTGTCAGACCAATATCGACAATTGTGTCTGTTTACACTGCCATTAAGGAAAAAGGCAGCTTTATCAGAGAAAACGATGTAGTTTAAAAAATCTCCATTTTGTTAGATATTCTCAATTATTTGTTCACAGAATTCCAGCCTTCCATCAAAATCATCAGCAAAAGTTCTTGCAGGTTATTAACCTTATAAGAAGAATAATTTTCCCGATCCAAAATCGGCTCTACAGAACGTCTGAAGATTTTATTCGTTCTAGCAAGTTCCAGTGCCGAAGTTTTGGGAGTTTATTATACAGCAGCAAGTTACAGGGCGGCCGGACCTGGGGGCGATCTTTTACGCACCCTGTTTCAGTAAGTTGCGGTGAAGTCTGCTTACCATAGACCTGTCAAGGGATGGTCGGCCGAGGTGAACCTCATTGAATAAATGACAAACGTCATCATAGGTCCTTTTGCGATCACCATAACACCGATCATCATTACAATTTCGATACGTTTTTGTTCACTTAGGCGAGCCATATCACAAACAAGTAAAAGAAGGAAATTAGAAAAACACTGATGTTTTAATGCACAAACCAAAACGCTTGCCAGTGTGGAAGATCAGGCTAATAATTTTTGAAAAAACTGAATTTTTGGGGCAATTATTAAAGTGTAGCCTGTATTACCTACCGCTTAAAGTATAGTATAGTATAGTATAGTATAGTATAGTATAGTATAGTATAGTATAGTATAGTATAGTATAGTACTTTATTGAGATTAATTATACAATGTTTGGTCCAATTTACCTCAATCCAAAAGACAAAATTTAAAGAGAGACAGGATGTTAAATTTAATTTAGATTATCCTTGATATCTAGAAAAGTATTTGACATATTTGATATATTGCTTTGAAAATTGGTGCAGATTAATTTTTCGTAGTGATAAAAAATGGCTCATTTCCAATTTAACTCTAGCGAATAGAGCTAGCTGCTCGTAGTACCCAACAGCTTAGCAGAAACATTGCACATTTCTTATGAACGCGTGTTTCACAATTTTCATTACGGCTTTGGAATGAGCAAACTTTCGACAAAAAAGCATTCCGAAATGCGGAAATACTGATCAGAAGCGCGGTCGTTTTACAATGTCAAAGAAAATGTGCCACGTTTTGAAGAAGGTTCCTCAAAATTTTTGGATCGCCTTGTCACTATGGCCAAAACATGTGTCCATCACAATGAAGCAGAAACTAAAGAGCAATCGAAAGAGTAAAAGCATTCAAGTTCTCAACGAGTCAAAAAATTTCGCGTTCTAAACTCGGGTAGCAGGGTTCTTGCTTTAGCTTTCTAGGACAATTCTGCTAGATTTACCGGCACAAGGTAGAACTGTGAGAGGGGCATACTATAGTGAGTTTAATTAAATTACGCAGGGAAATTAAAAAGACCGTAGAAAACAGGCCAAAAGTGTGTTCTTTTTGCAAGACACGCCCCTGCTCACAAGTCATTGATTGCACGCGAACAATTGATAAAATTAATTTTGAATTGGTTGATCACCCGCTCTATTCTCCAACTTTAGTATCATCAGACTATTTCTTATTCCCAATCTTACAAAAAAAAATTGGAAAGCAGACAATTTTCGGCAAACAAAACGAAATCATATGTGTCGTTAAAATAAAGTGTTGCGTCACAATAATTTTGAATACTCATGCCTAATATCGCCAAGTCCAACTCCGTCCATTATTACCCTGCAAACTCCCCTTCACGCACACAACAGCCGCCAGGAACCGCAGGCAACCGGAAGTGATGTCATGGGACGAGTGTATTCAAACCCACAACAACACAGAGAATCATCTAGATTGAATCTATTATTATTTCATTTCGTCGTTGTCCCGCGGCCAGTAATCGTCGTAGGAAGACCCACTGGCCCGCGACCCGCAGTCAACATGAACTGTTTCACTTCCTCGTCATCCAGCAGTCAGCAAGCGTCATAGCAAGACCGACTAACCCGTGAGCGGTGGTCATACCACAGCATAATACTTTATTGTGCTCTGTGCTCATACACCTAATTTTGTAGTCGTCTAGTGGCTAGGAAGCATCGTAAGGCGTCATGGGATGAGTGTCTTTAACCCACAACAACACAGAGAAGCATGTAGATTGAATCTAAGACACTTTCACTTCGTCGTTGTCCCATGGCCAGTAATCGTCGTAGGAAGACCGACTGCCCCGCGACCCGCAGTCAACATGAACTGTTTCACTTCCTCGTCATCCAGCAGTCAGCAAGCGTCATAGCAAGACCGACTGACCCATGAGCGGTGGTAATACCACAGCATAATACTTTATTGTGCTATGTGCTCATAAACCTAATTTTGTAGTCGTCTATTCGGTAGGAAGCATCGTAAGAAGATCGCCTGACCCGTAATCAACACTTACACCACTTATTCGTTATCTAGTGGTCAGTGACCTTCGCTTCAGCAAGAACCAGTCTTCGGTCGAACGACTGACCCGTAACCAGAAGTCTACAGCAACCCAATCTTGACCTATACCTTTGCTTCGACCACGTGCCAGCGACATCAAGAGGAAGAGACCGACGTCTGTAACCTGGACTGGACACGTGAACAACTTTGGACCCCTTGGCGACGCCCCCCGGTACCAGCTCAATTACCCCCGTGCTGAGCAACGATACATACATCCAGTTGTAAGTCTATTATCACTTACTTTGTTATTATTTTAGAGCCACCAGTATATTCCTTATAAATCTACACCGACAGATACCAATTCCCGATACTAAATAAGCGCGTGAACCAACCATTTTGATATTTCCAAACTAATTAATCCAATCCAATCATTTTAATTTGTAATCTAATTCAAATATTAGGCTCCTGTCGAGCCAATCAGAATAAACCATTTGGCCCTTCGTCCCGGATCTAATTTGAAGCAAACATAAAGAATGTTTCTAAATGGTTTAGATTTTTTAATGAACGTTGTTAAATGTTTGAATCTTCGAGATTGTTATGTTAAGTATATAAAATGTTGTAAAAAATTATCGCGGTTTTAGTGAATTTTCTTTAAAAAAATTCCTTCAAATGAGCACCAATTAGGTCCTCGAGAACACATATCCGGGGTCGGTTGTAATATATATATATATATATATATATATATATATATATATATATATATATATATATATATATATATATATATATATATATATATATATATATGTGTGTGTGTGTGTGTGTGTGTGTGTGTGTATGTATATATGTATCACACCGACAACTCAAAAAATAATGACGCGATTTTGATCAAATTTGGTGAGTACCTTTGTGGCTCTGATAAGTTCGTTAGCCAGGAAAATCTGCTCAGTTGAAATAGATTAAACAATGATTTGTTTTTATTAGACAACGGATTCCCCCGGTCAGTGTCAGTTCTGAGCTGGCCTTAAATGTATGGCATTTCGACCACGAAATTATAATGCATGTTTGTAAGAAAATAAATTCGGGACTCAGCAAGTGCGTTATGGTAGCGAATTTTTATGGAATGCCTTTAAATTTGAATAGCTCAATTTGCTATTAACCTATAAGGTTCGTTGGCCAGGAAACTAGTTTTTTCGGGAACATTTCAAGTTTATTTGCGAGAATTTTTTGTACATTTTCGAACAATACAGTTATTTTGATGAAATATGGTACATTGTTTCTACTATATATGTTATACTGGTAACCAAATTTGATGTCTGATTTCTTAAAAAAAACACATATTTGCTATTTAAAACATTTTTATGAAATTTGACTATCATAAGCATTGCTGCGTCCAGACTTTTTTTATTGTAGGATAAGTATTTTTCAATGTCTGGGATATAAATACGAATTGGGTGATAAATCCCATCCCTTGTCGAATCAAAAACCTAAATTCTTAAGAAAAGTCTAATAGACATATATACAAAAAATTACCATAAACCAAAAGTGGCTGACATTTTGTATATCACGAAGTAAATTGAGATTTGATAGTAGGGGAACATTTCTTAATGCATTTGACGCCAATTTCAAAAGTGAAGCTTATATATATATATATATATATATATATATATATATATATATATATATATATATATATATATATATATATATATATATATATATATATATATATATCTACTCTGAAAGTAAAATTCAAATCAAAAGTCTTCAACCACTGAAGAAGGTTTTTGGCCATCTTCAGATGTTGCCTCATTTGTCTTAGATGCAACAAGGCACCAAATAGATTAGCATAAAATGCATGTACGAACATTTAAAAAGATTAAAATCCTTAAAAAACGACGGCAACACGTAAGCCCTACAGCAACTCAGAAGATAGTAAACAAGGCAAAACATGTCAGAATTAATAGTTGTTGTCCCAATAAAACAAACATCCAGTGGTTGAAGACGTCTCAGTGTTCATCCTTATCTGAATAACAAAATTGTCTTCACATATTACAAGACCTTATTATAAAAATGAATAACGCAAGTAACATAATAGTCTGTAACAACATAATAATTATTACTCTTTGCAATTAAATTTCTTATGCTGCAGCACAATAGGAATTACAACTTAACCCCTTTCACTCACAATTAAACAAAATAACTGAATATAATTCGTATTTTCCACTAGAGTAAATCCGCGATGTCGGTAAAAGTTGCCGGCAAATCAAGAAAGTTCATTAATTCGTACCAATTATACTGTAATAACTGAACTCAATTTCCAGCATTTATTTCTAATTACCTAACTGTTTATTTATATAGGATTATGATTGGCTCTCCTACTAAAATTATTTCCGAGACTAAATCACAGTTGACAGTATATGCTACAAAATTTATTGAGTATAGATAGCTACATTTGATTTTAACAGTTACATTGCTGCAAGTTCAAATGATAATTAGAGTTTTCATTAGTATACTCTATACATGATGTTTAAAGTTAAGTCGGCACTATTGCTAACTTTGTTATTATTGAAGCCACGTGATCAGTTGAATTAGCAAACTTGTGTATTTTTTGGGCTGATTGCGATGATCTAAAGTAATAAACAATCGAGAATCGCGTTTTTGAGATATTGACAGAAACATGATTCGGAAACAAAAGGTTTACACCGTTTGACAGAACAACAATCAAGCCTCAAAAATGACAATAATTGTGTGATGCTACATATTATGCAGAAAAAAATAGTCAGAAAGCTTCAGAAAGCTACGGGAATTTATTTCCTGGACGAAATCTGACGGATAGAAGATACTTTTGCAACTGTACCTGAGAAAAGTTCGATCCAACGAAAATACATTTGCCAAGAAGAGGATGTCTAAATGTAAGATTTATTCAGTGAAAGTGGTTTACGTTTAGATATTATACATAACATTTTAAAGAAACACAAATTTGTGGCGTACAAATACAAATTCACACAGAAAATGTATTCCAGCGATAATGACAGACATATAATTTTGGGAATGGTTTGTAAATAAAGTTAGGAACGACCCAAATTTTATAGGATTGTTTGTTTGGAGTGATGAAGCAAACTTCTCAAATGCGGGCACGTTTAATGGAAAAAATCACCCCTACTGGAGCCGAGAAAATCTCATGTTGAACAAGGCTCACCATCCACAAAGGAGATTCAGCCTCAATGCTTGATGTGGTCTTATGGGCTACCGAATAATTGGCCCAATTTTCTATCAGGACAACCTTACAGTCAAGCGATATATGGAATTAGTTATACCCGTACTGAAAGATCTTCTAAATGACATGGACTTGGCTAACAATATGAGTATGTACATGTAGTAAGATGGAGCATCCGCTCAGAATTCTCGAAATGTACCAGTAATCCCATCCGATGGCCACCGCGCTCACCGGACCTCACACCTTTCGAATTTCTTTTCTGGGGCTATATCAAGGATATTGTGTACAAAAGCAGATACGAAATTCTTGAATCACTTTAGGCATAGGCATGGAATGTGCCAATGGCTTACGCCTTAGCCAAATACTCACTCCCCATCATCACCCCCCCCCCCCAGCACACACACATTTGGGGAGAAAATTGGGTGCCACTGATGACCAAATAAACGCACAAAAGCAAAATATTTTGTGTGTGTAACAAAATCTATTGTATGTTACAGACAACGACTAAGTTCTTTGGCGCAAAAACGTCAAGAAATGCCAGAGCAATTACTTTGAAAATTTGATAACTTGTCCTCTTAAAACGTCAAAGTCGCGATTTAAACCGCCAAAATTGGCAACTTTTAGGCAAATAATCTAAAGCGAATACGGGCTATGTAGAGAAAATGTCGAAAGAAGTGTGTTTTACAAGTCCTTAAGTTCCAGGTTCAACCTAAGTAAAGATTAGAACCTGTGATACGCACTGATAAGTACACTTGGAGATCCCAAATCACCAGAACACATATTTTTAAAAACCTGACGATTGTTTCACTAACAAGGTCTGAAATTCTGAAAATTCAGAATGTGTCATCGTCTGATGACGCTAACCTTTTAGTAAAACGATTGTCAGGTCTTTAAAAAAATGTGTTGTGGTGATGGGTGTTCTCCAAAGTGTATTTACTTTTCAGGTTCAACCATTAGTCTCCTTCATTTTACTAAAATGTTTACAGAAAATTAATTTCAAATAGGCCCTTTCTCCGATGCTTTAGCAGTAGTTTTAGTTATAGAGTTTATGGTATAATTGTCTATAATTTTTAGCAAATTTTCGTAGAAGAAATTTGCTTATGAGACCACGAGTTTTGAATTTTAAAAAGATTTTTCCAAATGAGCGCGAACTAGGTCCCCTAGGACCCATATCCGGGGTTAGTTTCAGTTTGTATCTGTTTACGTATATATAGGGTGACGCATTTCTACGATAAAGCTCAATACTACTGTTATTATACAAGATATGAGAAACAATTGTATACCTTAATTATAGGGTATCTTGAGTTGCATAAATTATTTACATAATCAGAGGTGGCCCATAGGTCGTTGGCGATACATTTTTTTTATCGAACACCCCTTATTTCATTTTTGCATTTTCCATCGAATTGTAGTGCATGCTTGTTTTCGAGTTATTTCAATTGTTTTGCAACTTTTCGCATTTTTGGCACATATCAAAAATTGTGATACGGCGTTTTTACCAATAGAAATCGGAGTCCCATGCAAATGGCGCATTTAGAGTGGTTTTCGTTTATATTATTTTATGAAAATATCGAAAATTAAACCGTCGTAACTCAATTGTTTCAAATAGAACAACTTGTATTTTGTGTTTCAGAAGTTTATGGCATAATCATAAATGTTTAATAAGTTATTTTAAAAAAATGTTTTCGGATTTTGGTTAGAAAATTGTGTGTAAAAAACGTTTTTGGGAGCTTCGTGGAAAGGCTTATTTGATGAAATATGGTACATTGTTTCTACTATATACTGGCAACCAAATTGGATGCCTGCTTTCATTAAAAAAGACATACTTGCTATTAAAACATTTTTATGAAAATTTACTACCATAACGCACTTGCTGCGTCCAAACTTTTTTAAATGTAGCTTGTTTCATCAGTAAAAACGATGTGCCTGGATTTGTTTTCCAAATTTCAGTTTTGAGCATATGCAGGGTGTATAAATAGGGATATTTTTTTTCCTAAAATTCGTAACACCGTGTGGGATGCTGCGGTTAAATAAGCGGGGATTTATTGAAATATAATTGTAGCTTAATCTTTTCTCAACATTTTGTTTTTTGAGAGCCTCGGTGGTCCAGGGGTAAGAACGTGTGCCTCTGAACCAAAGGGTGCTGGGTTCGATTCCCAGGCTACCCCTTTCACTTTTTCAGTACATACTGTAAAAATTAACATTAACCGAAGTCGTGGCATTGTATTTGAGCAAGTTGAATGCCTGCAAGTTCCGCCCTTCGAAGGTGGCGTAAACCCAGCCGTCGGCCCCGTGTCAATGCGATGTTGGGCATGTTAAATGACGCTACCCCTTCTACAAAGAGGCAGGGGTTCGGCAAATTTTCCAGGATTGTGAGGTGACTCTGCTCCCTGGCGTCGGTGATTGGCCATATTCGCGGGCATGGACTGACGTTAAAGCCCAAAAAAACTCTTTTTTTTTATCGCGTCACTATTAATAAACCAAATACACAATTAAGATTGACATGTGTCATTTTATTGTAGGAGTCGAATGAGAACAATTTAACAACAGGAAAAATTAAGGAAAGTAAGCAAAAACAGAAACAACCAATAAATCGGTATTCTGTATTCCCGCCTCTATTTCCAATCACACCTACACATCGACGGTTCATACTGAAAATTGCACTCCTAACTTGGTCTTGATCAATGCCATTCCTTATTTTCTGCCAGTGTTTTCAATGTCGTCAAGAGAAGCGGATAGAGGCTGATGGTTTCTAAGTTGCCTACCCAAAGTGCCCCAGAAATGTTCTATGCGATTTATATCTGTACTATGTGGTGTCCAGTCTATCGCCTCAATGCGAACCACTTCTAAATATTCTTGCAATACACGAGCGACGTAATGGTTTCTAAGTTGCCTACCGAGAGTGTCCCACAAATATTCTATAGGGGTTTAGATCTGGACTACGTGATGGTCAGTGTATCACCTCAATGCCAACATCTTCTAAATATTCTTGCACTATACGAACGACATGTTGCCTAACATTATCGTGCATTAACAAGAAATTATTGCCAATGTATGCTCAGATAAAATGTCTGCAATATATCGTTCACTTGTCAAGGAACTTCTGCACAAAGAAACTAGCTCCGTTCAAGCAGTTATGGAAATTCCTCCTCAAATCATTACAGAACCTCCATTAAAGGCTCCAGTTGGCGAATGTTACACTGTGAATAG
Source organism: Tillus elongatus (assembly GCA_964006375.1). Lineage (NCBI taxonomy): Eukaryota > Metazoa > Arthropoda > Insecta > Coleoptera > Cleridae > Tillus > Tillus elongatus. The sequence goes on along the minus strand of OZ023263.1, from coordinate 147,995,126 downwards.
CGTTCATTTTGCTATTTAAGAACCCTTACACGTCAATCGTAGCTGAAATGAAATCTGAAAGTAAATCGTAGAATCTTCAATATTTCAATTCACATGTTCTCTAGGGAATTGTATAGTCTCAGTCTCACTCTACGATGATTTGCGTTTAGCTTCGGACCTGTTGCTAGAATTCTGAAAGTCAAATTCTGCTCCGCAAGACGTTTTATTACAGTGGGCAGGGGACAACTAACTTGGACATTATGAGTGGCATTAAGTTGTATTTGGAGATTTCTTGCCGTTACAAATCGTTCTCTCAAAAGCGCGCAATCGAATGAAACGATCATGGATTGGTGTTATCCCGCGAAACCTTCCTTGACCGTGGCTTCTGTTGTGATCACTGGTTTCTTCAAAAGCTTTAATAACACGGAATATCGTTGTATGAGAAACGCCCATTCTCAATCTTAATTGTGTATTTGCATTATTAATAGAGATAATGACATGATTAGAAAAACAAAATGTTTAAAAATGATGAAGCTACAAGTATATTTTAATAAATCTCCGCTGATTTAACCGCAGCATCTCACAGGGTTTTACAAACTTACAAAAAATTATCTTCGTTCATATACCCTGCATATGCTCAAAACTGAAATTTGGAAAACAAATCCAGTCACATCGTTTTTTGCTGGTGAAACAAGCTGCATTTTGAAAAAACATCATTAAAATCGGATTAGCGAATGGCGAGGAAATCAACTTTGAGGTTACGATATTTTTTTAGTGGTGCGTTAATTTTGACCCGAGGGTCTTTGAATAAGCAGGACATAAAGAGATTAGAAGATTTTAAAAGATAGACTGCGTAATTAGCATTACATATTTTGTTAATAATATCAATGTAAAAATAAAACACTAGTGGGCAATTGTTTTCGTAATGTCACAAAAACATTCCATACTAAAATAAGTTTCTTTTACTGAAGGTAATTAAATTATTAAAAAAATAGTGCTGTAACTGCCAATTGAATCATAACTTTCACATCGCTGTAATAATCTACTCTCCTTTTTCATGAAATGGATTTAGAAGCGATGTCTTAATTATAAAGAAAATTAATATTTAACCCCTCCATAAGCAACCCAGATTTGAATTTCATGAGAAAATGTCACTTTTAGTAATATTCCTATTTCCGTACCCATAAACTAGTGAAACGGTATTTACTCGAGTTTTAATGGAAAAGTGTAAATTATACCCAACCAACCTTCTATTTCTTCCCTTTCTCCTAAAGCGATCTTCCTTACAAACAATCCAGACTATCTGCTTATGATCAGCTATCTGTGTACCAAATTTGTTATCGATGGCTCAATTACAAAAGGATTTTATGTTTCACCCCTACATAATCAACCCCTACTTGAATTCCATGAGAAAATTTGAGGTCCGTCGTAATCTTTAAATGTATGTTCTTAAAAAACCTGTGAAATGACATATTACTCGATTTGCAATGTTAAAGTGCAAATTTCAATCAATCAACCCTTCTCCTGGAGTGATTTCGCTCAAAAAGCTTACAAAATGTTCGTTTTTGGACTGCTACCTGTGTACGAAATTTGAAGTCGATAGTTCAATCCCTTCGTAACAAAGTATTGGACATTCATTACAGCTTTTACTTTGCTACTTTTCCAAAGTGAGCTTTCATTTCAAACAATTAATTTGGTTGCTATTTGCTATTGAGAAATTTAGACAAGGACTATAAAGGTTCAGATCTACTTTTCTCTGAAACGGTACGTACTAGCGACAATAAATCAGAGTACCTTATTTTTAGAAAAAAACTTGAAACTTTTCAAATCTGACATAAAAAATGTGAAAAAGTCAAATTTAAAAAAATGGTTAAAAATACCCGTTGGCTCCCCAAAGAGACGCTCATGGGAGTATTTGGAATATAGAATTTACAGTCAAAAATTAGATATATTAAAGTAGATTTTCGTGTCAAGTTTCATTTTATTAGGTACAAGCGTTCTAAAGATATTTAAAAAAGCTTGATCTTGAAGCGCCATCTTGAAAGAGTTCCAACTCCATAAGGAAGTATTTTTAAATAAGAATATTTGCAAAATACATACGTGGAGACTATTTCTCTGGATTCACAAATGTTGGTTTTCTTTTCTGTAACCGGTTTCGCTACATCCTCAGAGAATGCTGTCAAGCAACGCAACCGATTACAGAAAAGAAAACCAACATTTGTGGAGCCAGAAAGATAGTATCCACGTCTGTATTTAATATAGAACGGTTTCACCAAGTACGGGCAACAACAATTAATAAATTGAATATTTACGTCAAATCGTCATCAAATCATCTCTAGAATCTGTTGTTTTCGTTTGTCAGTTTACTTTTTGGACAGCCTGTATGTTTATAGGGAGTTTTTTCCTTGATGATTTCAAGGAAAAAAACTCCAAAGATTCACACCCTCAAGTATTAGCACTCAGTTAGGAAACATCCTGTATATATATATATATATATATATATATATATATATATATATATATATAAACATCTCAAATCTTAACGAATTCTAAATATAACTTCTAAGCGCTTTAATTCGCGCTCATTTGAAGACATTTTTTGGAAATTCGAAAACTGCACCTCTCAAAAGTAATTTCTTATAATGAAAATTTGATAAAAGATGATGTCATTGTATTATCTATTTTGTCAGGTGATGCTTGGTCTTTTGGCTCTATTAGGTGTCTGGGTATCATTAACTTGGGTCGATTAATGAGTCTTTTTAATTAAAAACATTACGTTTGTTTTATTTATCTAGTGAATCATATTTTCTTCCAGCAAACATATCATTAAATATACATTTTCTTGGGGAAGATACCATATATCTAAAAGACATGTAAATATTTGCTCTGTAAATGACACAGCTGACGCATCTTATCAGTTCTTTCAGGTGACTTCTTATCAATTTGATGGGATATAAATTAATCTCGCACAAACCTGAGACACCCAGTCAACGAATATTTATGCAAGTAACATTTGCCTGTTAAGTGTCGAAGAATTCTCAACGGTCCACAATGGATCGTATAAATTTAATTGTTGTACTTCTAGTAGTTGTTATATTACGAGGTATTCAGTGTCAAGTTCATTATGTCCCTGCTCAAGTGCTTGTGCCTGTTTTTAATTACACTGTTCATAATCAAACTGGGCCAAATTATGGATGGAATATACCGAATTATGGAAATTACAACATGTCGAGGCCCAGCTATGTGCCAAATTATAGCGTTTATAATAATTCAAGGCCTAACCAAGGATGGAATCCTCCGAACTATGGAATCTACAATTACTCAAAACCTAACCAAGAATGGAATCAGCCGAATTATGGAATCTATAATAACTCAAAACCTTACCAAGGATGGAGTCAGCCGAATTATGGAATCTACAATCATTCGAGGCCAAACAACGGGTATAACCATGGAAATAGGTTTAACAACTCTCGACCTACTTTTAAAAATAACTCAATACTGAATGTAACAAATGCTGATGGAAATCTTCTAGTAGGAACCATAGGCATTCAGGATAAGCTACTCTTTAACAAGGTGAGTGACAACTGGTAGTGCGTTTACAAAATAGATTGTAAAACGTAATCGTTTGTGACGCTGTTTGTGTCATAATATTTATTGTATGGACTAAGGTTACTACATTTTGTATGCTACATTTTTTAAACACTATACAAATGTTGATGAAATAGGACAATTTATTGTTGTTCCATACGAATTATCGCAACCGAAATAGTTCATTTTGTGTAGGAACAGTTCAAAGGCAAGCTTTTATTTTTTATATTTTTTTGTTAAAAAACAACACTAATGTCTTGTGCACCGAAACACAGAAAGCTTTCTCACTAAAATTATCTTGTATAATAATGATTACAAAAATAATTAAACCGAAATTACTTTAACTGTATCAAGTTACTTTTATTAAATTTCATATCATAAAAATATTTTTTCTGAAACTTATTTCGATAATAATTATCGCCCTTTTTTTTTCATTAAAGCAAAATTTTTAAACAAGTATCCAATTTCCTGAAACTGAAACAGAAAATGAACTGATTTTAAATAAAAAATTAACGATGAAAAGATACTTTACTGTAATAATTGCAGACAAAATGTTTAAAAGGAGATTAATACACTTGCTTTGCTAACAAAGAAAAATTCATGTCGTAGCAAGTGCTTTACGGTATCGAAATTATATCAAGACTTCTTTCAATGCTAATAACTCAATTTTTCTTCCACATAAAAACATACATTTTGGAGATGCTATCGCTTATATATATATATATATATATATATATATATATATATATATATATATATATATATATATATACATACATATATATATATATATATATATATATATATATATATATATATATATATATAGTTTGCATCATACGGGAAATTTTTTATTATATAATTTACGCAAATTTAGGGACAGTTAGTAATTCCCTTGACGTTTTTAGTGAATTTTCTTTAAAAAAAATTCACTAATGAGGAGATCCCGACTTTCGAATTTTGAAAAAATTTCTTCAAATGAGCGCTAATTAGGACCCCTGGAACCCAAATCCGAGGTCGGTTTCAGACTTTATATGTTTATATATATATATATATATATATATATATATATATATATATATATATATATATATATATATATATATATATATATATATATATATATATATATATATATATATATATATATATTTATTTATATATTTCTGTGTCACACCTATAACTAAAAAAATAATAGACTGATTTTGATAAAACTTGGTGAGTACCTTCCTTTCGCAAGTGGCTTGGATAAGTTCGTTAGCCAGGAAAATCCGCCGAGGTTTTCCCGGAAAATTTTGTGTTTTCTTTCGAAAAAAATCGAAAAAAATTTTTTCTCCGGATTTAACAAAGTAAGGGCAACTAAATTTCATACGCGGGTTTATATTATTATAGGTAAGTTACCTACCAAAATTTAGCTCTGTAGATTAAAGGAGAAAATAAAAGCCTGGACGCAGCAAGTGCGTTATGGTAGTGAATTTTCATATAAATGATCTGGCACAAATTATTTTATAACTTTTTTTTCTTGTAACATAGAAATCTAAATTTTGGTGTATAGTTTACTTTTTATATCGTAAACCTACCTACCAAATTTGGTTATCATAGATTTTTTATTTTTTAAGATAAAATTGTTTTTTCAAATGAAAACTCAAAATTTTGCCGGAAAACCTCGTCCGATTTTTTTGATTAACGAACTTGTCAAAGCCATTTACAAAATGAAGGTACGTGACAAATTTTATTAAAATCGGCCTATTATTCTTTGATAAAAATTTTTTTCGAATGAAAACTCAAAATTTTCCCGGAAAACCTCGTCCTATTTTCCTGACTAACAAGCTTGTCAAAGATATTTACAAAAGAAAGGTACATGCCAAATTTTATTAAAATCGGCTAATTACTTTTTGAGATAAGAATTTTTTTCGAATGAAAACTCAAAATTTTCCCGGAAAACCTCGTCCGATTTTCCTGACTAACGAACTTATGCAAGCTATTTACAAAAGAAAAGTACATGCCAAATTTTATCAAAATCGGCCCATTCTTTTTTAAGTTATCGGTGTGATACACACATATATATATATATATATATATATATATATATATATATATATATATATATATATATATATATATATATATATATATATATATATATATATATATATATATATATAAACATATAAAAATTGAAACTGACCCCGGATATGGGTTCTAGGGGTCCTAGATCGCGCTCATTTGAAGAAATTTTTTCAAAATTCAAAAGTCGAGATCTCCTCATTAGTGAATTTTTTCTAAGAAAATTCACTAAAAGTTACAGACATTTAAAGAACAATAAATTTGGGTTTTCCTCAAAACGTCAAAGTCGCAATTTAAAACATGAAAATTCGTAATATTTAGGCAAGGAACCTGAAACTAATATGAGCTATTGAAGGAAAATGTCTCAAGAATAATGTTTTACGAAGCCTGAAGTCTTAGTTTCAATCGTCATTGTCCTTCATTTTACTAAAATATTCCCAGAAAATTCATTTCAAATAAGTGTTGGCTATAGAGTTTATCGGTTAATGGTATATCATTTTTGTCGAATTTTCGTAAAAAATCTTTAAAGTCCAATATATCCGTTATTATGCAAGATACATATGTACATGTATATGTATATGTGTATATGTGTGTGTGTGTGTGTGTGTATATATATATATATATATATATATATATATATATATATATATATATATATATATATATATATATATATATATATCGTACCGATAACTCAAAAAATAATTGACCGATCTTGATCAAATTTGGTGAGTACCTTCCTTTTGCAAGTGGCTTGGATAAGTTCGTTATCCAGGAAAATTGGACCAGGTTTTCCCGAAAAATTTTGTGTTTTCTTTCTAAAAAAATTCATATCTCCGGAAGCAACAAAGTGAGGACAACCAAATTTGGTACGCGTATTTATATTATAAAAAGTGAAACATGTACCGAAATTTAGGTCTCTAAGTTTAAGGACAAAAAAGTTACGGACAGCTAAAGGAACACATTTTGGACTTTTCCTCCAAACGTCAAACTCGCAAATTAAAATGTCAAAATTGGCACCGTTTAGGCAAAGCACGTGAAACAAATACGGATTGTAAAAAGAAAATCTTGCAAGAAGAGTGTTCTGCGAACCATTAAGTTTCAGATTCAACCGTCATTGCCCTTCATTTTACTAAAATATTTACATAAAATTCATTTCAAATAGACCCTTTTTCTGATGCTTTGGCTGTCGGTTTAGTTAAGTTGATGCTTTCGCTGTAGGTTTAGTCAAGCTTATGGTTTAACGGTCTATAATTTTAGGTAATTTTCGTAGAACAAATTCGTTACTGCATTTTAGAATTTTTTATCGAAATATGATGCATGTTTGTAAGAAAAAAATCTGGACGCAGTAAGTGCGTTTTGGTAGAAAATTTTCATTAAATCCTTCAAATTTCAATAACTCAATTTGCTATTAACTTAAGTTTTGTTGGTTAGGATACCAACATTTAACTTTATTTTCGGAAAATTTTTGTTTAAATGCAGCAAGGGCGTTTTGGTTGCGAATTTTCATTAAATGTTTTAAATTTCATTAACTCAATTTGCTATTAACCTCAGGTTCATTGGCTAGGAGACCAGTTTTCTCGGAAACATTTAAAGTTTATTTTCGGAAAATTTTTGTACATTTTCAAATAATTATTTTGATAAAATATGTTACATTGTTCCTACTATATAGGTTATACCGGTAACCAAATTGATGCCTGCTCGCATTAGAGCGATATATTTGTAATTAAAAATAGTTTTATGAAAATTCACTTCCATAACGCACTTGCTGCGCCCAGAGTTTTCTTTTATCAGTCGGCTGTACCAGTCAAATCTAAAAAAAGTGCGGGACGCAGCAAGTGCGTTATGGTAGTGAATTTTCTTTAAAATGTTTTTTTAAAGAAAGCAGGCATCAAATTTGGTTACCAGTATAACCTATATAGTAAAAACAAGGTGCCATGTTTCATCAAAATAACTTTATTGTTTGAAAATGTAAAAAAAAAATCCGAAAGTAAACTTAAAAGTGTTGCGGAAAAAACTCGTTTCTTGGTCAACCTTATAGGTGTGTGTATTTTGTTTCTTTAACGTTGGCCTATTTCCGCGACTATGGCCAATCACCGACGCCAGGGAGCAGTTTCATCTCACTATCCTGAAATTTTTGCCGAACCCCTTCCTTTCTGTAAGGAGGGTAGGGATCTTTAACGTGCCCAACATCGCATGGACCGACGGCTTTACGCCCCCTCCGAAGGGCGGAACGTGCAGACATTCAACTTTCTCAGATACAATGCCAGAACCTCGGTTGGTGTTAATGTTACAGTTTGTACTGAAAAAGTGAAAGGAGAACCCTGGGATCGAACCCAGTACCCTTCGGTTCAGAGGCACACGTTCTTACCTCTGAACCACCGAGGCTCTAACCTTATAGCTTAATAGCAAATTAATCTATTCAAATATGAAGCATTTGATGAAAATTCGCTACCATAACGCACTTGCTGCGTCCAGAATTTCTTTTCTTACAAACATGCATTATATTTCGATGGAAAATGCTAAAATGCAATAACATAAGGCGTATTTGATTTTAAAAAAGGAAAATTTGTATCACTAACGACTTATGGGCCAGCCTGTGATTGTAGAAATAATTTTATAAGCTGTAGCTCAAGACACCTTATAATTAATGTATACAATTTTTTTTCATATCTTGTATAATAACGGATATATTGATCTTTATTAATTTTTTACGAAAATTCGACAAAAATTATATACAAAAACGATAAACTCTATAGCTAAGGCTACTGCCAAGCATCAGAGAAAGGGTCTATTTGAAATGAACTTTATGGAAATATTTTAGTAAAATGAACGACAATGACGGTTGAAACTAAGATATCAGGGTTTGTAAAACATTCTTCTTGAGACATTTTCTTGCCATAGCCCGTATTAGATCCAAGTTCTTTGCCTAAATGTTGCCAATTTTGACGTTTTAAATCGCAACTTTGACGTTTTGAGGAAAAACCCCATTTTTTTAAATACCTATAACTTTTTTTATCTTTCGACCTACAGCGCTAGGTAGCTTACCTATAACGATATAAACCCGCGTACCAAATTTGGTTGCTATTACTTTGTTAATTCCGGAGATATACTTTTTTTTAAAGAAAACACAAAATTTTCCGGGAAAACCCGGGCCGATTTTCCTGACTAACGAACTTATCCAAACCATTTGAATAAGGAAGGTATTCACCAAATTTAATAAAAATCGGCCCATTATTTTTTGAGTTATCGGCGTGATAGATACATCCTATAAAAATTGAAACTGAGCCCGGATATGTGTTCTGGAGGGCCTAATTAGAGCTCATTTGAAGAAATTTTGTGAAAATTCAAAAGTCGGGATCTCCTCATTAGTGAATTTTTCTTAAGAAAATTCACTAAAAAGAAAATACAGAAACTTGAATTATTTTACAAAATTTCGTAAAATGTCAAATAAGTACAACAGTTATTTCTTTTAGTGATATATATATATATATATATATATATATATATATATATATATATATATATATATATATATATATATATATATATATATATATATATATATATATATATATATATATTATATGTATGTATCACACCATGGTTAGCCAGAAAAATAAGATCAGCTGAAGTAGATTAAAGAATGCTTTGTTTTAATTAGTCAGTCGAATTCCCCCGGTCCGTGCCAGTTCTGAGCTGACATTTAATATATCGAATTTCGACCACCGCATAGGTCCACTAGTTTATATCTAATAACCGATCAGATTATGTGACTAGGTATTTAGCGATTTTTACTGAATTTCCTTTTAAAAAATCCACTAATGAGGCGATCACGACTTTTGAATTCTGAAAAAAACTCTTCAAATGAGCCCCTAAAACCCATATTCAGGGCCAGTTCCAATTTATATATATATATATATATATATATATATATATATATATATATATATATATATATATATATATATATATATATATATATATATATATATATATATATATATATATATATATACATTTGTGGTATCAAGATTCAAAACAAAATAACATATGTGTTGTAATATTCGACTTTAGAAGAAAATGTTAGTTTCTGAGACTGCCCCTGATTTAGATTTGTTTAGTAATCATACTATATAGATTTGACAGATACCTATCTTTACCTTTGCAGGAATATGAGAAATCCAGCAGATGGTGGTCCGGACGAGACAAAGTCATTGAATACCCGAAAGACGTACCATCTGGATACCTAAGACATGATACCATAAGAGCAATCAGGGTGTACAATCACAAATACAACCCCGATAAAGCAAAAGCTGAAATCATAGCAGGCGGTGTGGGTAGACAGTTCGCTAAAATCAAGCTATCTTCAAGCTGGGGACACGGTTTCAAATTCCTTGTACAGATATATGGACATTAAAGAAGCAAACTGTAGCAAACTTTATTTTAAATCATAACTGGTATTACCTACGTTTTATTTTCAAATGTTGACATTTTTTGTAAAATCAGTGTATTTGGCGAAAAAAAATAATAAAAATAATGATAATATATTAAAAGTTCTTTTTTGCTACAGTAATTGTATTATTTTCATCAATTAATGTGCACATGAGATCTACATTCAACTAGGCTGTATCACTTTTCCTTTATATTTTAATTCATAAAAGAATCACACAGAAAGTGGTAAGGAACATGTCAAATATTTGATTTAGTCGTTTGCAAGTCATATAACTCTAAATTTAGGAATTTAATCTAAATCAAACCACTGTTGACCGTTGGTCTGTCTGCCAGCTCACCGAAGAAAAGAGATTATGTTTCATTCGACAAACGAAGTATACGTTGAATACACTATCACTATAACCTTGCCAATTTTTTGTGTGTGCCAAAATGCTGTATGCGGATCAGACAGAGTAAGAAACCTAACGAAATCTATAAAAATCGAAAAACATTGATGTGTATGCCCAAATACTGACTTTTCTTAATTTGTTGCATAGTGTGGCATTTACAATGTTCTATGGCGTATGATCTTGTGATTTTTAAGCTTAACATTATTAATTAATTCATCCCTTTGATGACGCTAACTTTGTTAGCGAAACGATCGTCAGGTCGGATCAGTGCTCACCACAGGTTCTAATCTTCATTCACATGTTATGGCGTTAGAGATAAATTTGATCAACAGAAAGTGTTTGAATTTGCAATACTTTTTAAATAATATATTTTTATGATTTGAATAATTTATCTTGGTAATCGGTCCTTATTCCACAACTTCATATTTTTACGTCATTCTCAAGCCACTTACAAAAGGAAGGCACCTGCCAATTTTCATCAAAACCGGCCCACTCTGTTTTTAGTTATCGGTACGATATACCTATATATATATATATATATATATATATATATATATATATATATATATATATATATAGGGTGATTCGCATAAGGGCCCACACAGAGAAGGGGAACCCAAAATATTGCGATTTAACGCAACTTACCCCTATACTAAGTTCGAATTTCGAAAAAAGTCAATATATCAGTTATCTTGAACTTAGAAGAACTAGATTTTGTACACGTTTTGAGTGTACCAAGTATCGACAGTAATAAGAATTCAATTGAAGCATTTTAAAGGGTTGATAAGGGATGATTCACCTTTAAAATGTGTCATAATTGTTTAACCTATTGGCTGATTTAAAAAATTACTATTTCACTTTATAGAGAAAAAACTTTGTAGTTTTCAACAAAATTCCGAATAACTAAATACACTTATTAGAGCTGTGTTATTTAAAATCATCGGAAATTCAAACATTGGCTATGAAATTTAACGTCAGACTTGGCAATCAGGAAAATAAGTCATTTTATTTTAGTAATATTTGCTGAGTGTTGTGAAAATGGCCAGGAAGTTTTCATTTAGCGAACAAGTTGACATGCTATTAGTGTTAGGTTTCTGTGAAGGAAACTACAGAAGAAGTGTTGAAGAATATTCGACAAGATTTCCTAATTGTGTAATCCCTCATAGAGAAACATTTGCCAATGTTGAAAGACGGGCTCGAGAAACAGGCAAGTTTTGCCTCCAAACAGGGCACAAGACGAAGAACTTATTTTGAATACAACTCAAGATGACCCACATATTAGTACTAGAAATCTATCCCGATAAACTGGTATATCGCATACTTCTGTTCACCGAGTAATAAGACGTAATCTACTGCACCCATATTATAGCCAAAAAAGAATTGTTACCAGTAGATTTGGTTAAACGAGTGCATTTCTGTCAGTCTATTTTGCATCAAGAAATTGATTTTTAAAAGCAAATTCTTTTTACTGACGAAGCTTTTTTCCCCCGCAGAGGTATTACAAATTTACATAACCATATTCTCATGTAAACCGTCATTCGGTAACTCCTTGACATTTCCAACGCGAGTTTAAAATAAATGTTTGGATCTGCGTTATTGATCGTAAGTTAATTGGTGCAGTTATTTTACTGAATCGATTAAATGGCGAAACTTATTTAGAATTTCTCCAAAAAGATCTCCCGGATCTACTCGACGAGGTGCCTCTACAACTTAGGCTGGAACATTGGTTTATGCACGATGGAGCACCGCCTCATTTCAGTATTGCTGTTAGAGACTATTTAAACCACCAGTATCTAAATAAATGGATTGGAAGAGGAAATTATTGCCCACGAGTTTGGCCTCCACGATCGCCAGACCTCAACAAATGTGACTTCTTTCTTTGGGGAATGTTAAAAGAATTTGTGTTTTCCGCGCCACTGCGTCTCGAGCCGAATTGTGGAATCGCATTACACATAAATGCACACTCATTAGAAACAATCAGCAGTTGTTGGATAAAGTAGACTTCAATTTTCGACGAAGAATAAATTTATGCCTGAGAGAGAACGGTGATCATTTTGAACAATTTCTGTAATTTATCGGTGCAAATGTTACGTTATTTCTATTGTTTAAGTTGTTTGTTTTTTTATTAAATTATTCTTATTACAACTTTTTCTCGACTGTCATGTCTGACGTTAAATTTCATAGCCAATGTTTGAATTTCCGATGTTTTTAAATAACACAGCTCTAATACGTGCATTTAGTTATTCGGAATTTTGTTAAAAACGGCAAAGTTTTTTGAAAATTAATAAGAGTAATAAAAGTTTTAGAATTAAATTCTCCCTAAATTTAAATAACAATTGTTTAAATCCGCCAATAGGTTAAAAAATTCTGCCACATTTAAGGGTGTATCATCCCTTATCAACCCTTTCAAATGCTTCAATTGAATTCTTATTACTGTCGATTATTGCTCTTGGTACACCCAAAACGTGTACCAAATTTAGTTCTTTTAAGTTCACGCATACCTGAGATATTGATTTTTTTCGAAATTTCAAACCCCACTTTGAGGGCCTATAACTTCTCAGGGGTTCAACTTAGTATAGGGGTAGGTTACGTTAAATCACAACGTTTTGGGTTCCCTATATGCCCTTGCTCTGTGTCGCTTCTTATGCGAAACACCCTGTATATGTATATATATATATATATATATATATATATATATATATATATATATATATATATATATATATATATATATATATATATATATATATATATTGAACTACTGAAAAATATACATGGACATGTTGATGTAGTCAGATAAAATGTCCGTACACAGCAAGTGCGTTATGCTACCATAAAATGTTTTTCAAATTTTTAAAATTTTCTTCAAATAACACTCAAATTTGCCCATCAAAACTGCTAAACTGGTCCGATTGGACTCGCTGCTCACCATCTCTCTATTAGCGAACCCTTTCTACGAAAATTCGAGAAAATAACAAATAAAAAAAGTTTCCATAAACGTCCTCGGTGGATCAAATTTTGTGCGTGTGAAAGTACGTAAAAAATATTTATTAGGTCGGCTTATGGGTACTTTTTATGAAGAAAATGCTCAGTTGCTCAATTGCCAGAGCTCTGGTCTACTAGCCGAGTATCCGACACTCAATCCATTTATACATCGCAAAATGTTGACCCATCGGTAAAAACGGCAACATAACAAAAGCGGGTGTGGCATTCTGCCATACCAAGTTAAATGTCTACACCCTCCACCCCTCAGAGTAAGCGTAATACAATACATTTGCACTATAAAGATAGATCACTGCCCCCTTTACAAAAAGTAGGTCCTCGGCAAAATTTGAGGTAGTAAAATTACTCATTTGCATCGGTGATTTCCCATAGTTGTGGAAATAGACCGAGGTTAAACAAAAAGATTAAAATATAGTAGACCGTTAGAATATACAATTAGATTAGGTATATCTATAATTATGTAATCGAAGACAACTAAATAATTATGATATTGTGGAGGCCGATACTTGATGTAAATCCATTGTCAACTTAGGCAAATGAACAAATTGATTTACACTATTATATATATATATATATATATATATATATATATATATATATATATATATATATATATATATATATATATATATATATATATATATATATAACTGCTGCAGTTTCGCTGAAGTGCTCACTGCTCGCTGCATTTAATAAAGCTGAGCACTTGAGCGAAACTGCAGCAGTTGTACATATAGATTATATAAAATATTGTAAATCAATTGGTTCATTTACCTAAATTAACTAAATAATTACATAAACTTTAGTAGGGAAATGTTTAGTCGTTAAAATGGTTTTATTGGGACTTATTTGGCCACTTTATTTTCATTAAAAATTCCTCTTTGCAAATATGAGTCAGTCGCTGCTTAATTATTTAGGACAAATGTTTGAAGCACTCTCAACGACCTCCTTTGATGTGCTAAACTGAAAAGAGGGTAAGTAGGTGTCACTTAATAATATAAAAAGACCAGCATACGTAAACAGGTCGTGTTATTTTTTGCTCGGGTATATTCAACGTATAATACCAAGAAAAAGAGAAAAGCTTTCTCGAATCATGTTGGGACACTATGTGATACATTCACGTCGAAAATAGCCGGGATGTCGGCGAGTTACCTCGTTTATCAAAGAAGCGAATAACTTCTAATTAGAAAAATTCTGAAAGTTCCAATAAATCAGGATGATTTTGAGTTTTTAATCTATGCAATAAATTGTTTGTTAGTTAGATAAGAATAAAGTCATAAAATGTATGAACATTTCTTAACAAAATTATCATGTGTCCATTTCCAAAGTAAATGTTTCATTAGTACATTAGCACGAGCATCAAGTGCGTTATGATAGCAAATTTCTACAAAACTCCTTTAAAAATGGTTGAATAAATAGTTAGTAAAAGTTGAAAAAGATATTAAAAATTATATGCAGGTATATTTTAAATAGTATTTTTTTAAATGGTTTCAAATTGCTTTAGAGACGTTCTGCTAAATGTGCAAGAGGATTATGTTCAATAAATCAAATTAAGTTTTCCAAAATTATTGCGCTTTTCATTGTAGGTTAAGTACTTTTCAATCCTCGTAGATATTTACAATACATTTCAGCACTTGAACTAGATACATGGTAGAAAAAAACTTAGATCGAATTGATGTTTAGTCCAAAAATCGCCTTAGCCTGGACATTTGAAATAAAAAGCTGAAAATTGGTACAAACGTTGAGGATGATGTCCTAGTTCGAATCTCAAAAGTCGCAAACAATCACACTTGTGAAAAATCCGTCACCTTAAAAAAACCGCTGCCACCTTGGATGTTTCGAGTTCAGAGCTTAGCGACCGAACCAAACGTCCGATTGTGTTCCTCTTTGCGTCAAATTGTTTTTTCTATCCTATGTTTTCATACTAACAACTTCCATGATTTAGAAACAAGAGTAGATAGGGCGACACCTGGGACCACCCCCTCCACTTTTTTTCTGCGCATGCGCGATGACGTCACGCGCATGCGCTGACCTGTGACAGTTGACAGCTGACCTGTCAGATTTGATAGCTGTCAATGTCATCTGACCTGGGTGACAGCTGTCAACGTCAGCTGTCAGACCTGTCAGTTTTGACAGATGTCAAATGTCATCTGACCTGTGTGACAGCTGTCAAATGTCACATCTGTCAAACGCGCGCGTTGCAAGATGGCTGACCTGTGTCCATAGACAGCCGCAACCCCGGGTTAGGTCTCTATGGAACTGTCTTATGTCTGATGACGTCAGATGTTCCAAGATGGCAACCCCTGTCCATAGATAGCTGCAACTCGGGTTAGGTCTCTCTATAGAACTGTCTTATGTCTGACCTGTGATGATGTTCCATAGATAGCCACACACAGCCCCAGGTTAGGTTTCTATAGAACTGTCTTATGTCTGACCTGTGATGACGTCAAATGTTCCATAGATATCTACAAGTCAGGTTAGGTCTCCATGTGTGTTTGTCGAATACCAGCTGTCTGATTGTTTGTTAAGGTTATGTATGTGTTGTATGACATGCTTATTACCAATCAGCTGATTGTTTATTGAGGTTATGTTCACACACGTGTTGATTACCAATCATCTGATTGTTTATTAAGGTTATGTTTGTATTTGTTATGTCGTCAACGTGCTATCTGATTGTTTATTAAGGTTATGTTTGTATTTGTTTATTAAGGTTATGCTCGTATACATGTTGATTACCAGTCATCTGATTGTTTGTTGAGGTTATGTTTGTATTTGTTATTTGAATGCAAACAGACATAATAATAAGAGTGTACTTACATACAACAAGAGACGTCATCCTTGTTTCACAGCTTAACACACACTACTGAACAGGTGTCTCCTGTGTTCAGGAAACAGACAGACAGACAGACAACTGATTGCCATTGTTGAAGCTTGTACATGCTGTTTGAAAGGATATAACACACGTCATGACAGCTCGAAGTCTTTGCTTAGAGTGACTGATGCATGTGTATTTGAAAGAAAAGCATTCGCCTGAAATTAGATTTGAACCCACGAACCTCGAATCGACTATACAGCTTTCTCAGATATACTATCGCTAAACCAACAGCTCCACAGACGCACACGATAAAAGTTTGTTCGCAGTTGTATATATAAACCAAAACCTGTTGTTGTTTACATATGAGGTTATGTTCGTATACATGTTGATTACCAATCATCTGATTGTTTAGTAAGGTTATGTTTGTATTTGTTATTTGAATGCAAACAGACATAATACAAGAGTGTACTTACATACAGCAAGAGACGTCATCCTTGTTTCACAGCTTAACACATACTGAACAAGTGTATCTCTTGTATTGAGGAAACAAACTGATGTAAGAGAGGGGCCTTACAAAGGATAAACAACGTTTTACAGTTGTTAACCTTGATCCTGTTTGAGCTTGTCAGTGTATCTGTTTAATATACGCAAGAGAGAGGGCCTCTTAGAGGTAAACAACGTGTCAGTTGATGACCTTGGCGAATGTTATCTTGTGTTATATCTGTTGGATGACATCACCCCATGCAGTCGTGTTTGAGCTTGTCTAGAATACAAGGGTATCGGAATACTGATACCCTAAATATTTCAACCGAGGGAGCCCACTTAGAGTTATCGCCAGGGAGCCGGACTACTGTCAGGATATTATTGCTTTAAGACATACTTTTTAATTGTATTACAAAATAAAAACACAGTAATTTTAACAAAGACTTTTATTTGATTCTAAGTACAAGTATGTAAACTCTTTGTTGGAATACATTTATAGAATTATTAACATTAGATGGTTCAGCGTTGCGTTGGTGCTGTTGTTGTCGTTGGTGTCTCTTCATGGCTGTGGGTTTACAAGGTGATAACACTAGCTTCTTTTAGTTCTTCCAAGATTGACTGAATTTCGTTGTTATGAGCATTATTACCTGCAACTTGGGAAGCCACTAAAAGTCTAAGTCTGCCAACCAACTCGTTTATGTCATTCCAATACACATAGGCTATTTGTTTGTTATTTTGTATCATATAGTTGTTGGTGCTGATGTTGTTAGGGCTCATGCCGTTGCTATCGCTGCTCTTATCACTCTGAGTTTTAAGTTCAGTCTTTTGTTTTTTGTTAAGATGTCTGACGTTGCTGTCGTCATCGTCTTCCTCATATGTGTGACCAAAACCTTAAGGAGTTGACGATCTACGACCTCGTGGATTTATCACTGGTTTTATTAGAGTCAGATACTTTTCAGAGAAACAACCCTTGGTTCGGGCGTTAGGATCATAGTTCATTTTATGAACACTAGTTGCTTCTAGAATATCTCTATAGTGTTGAAGATCATCATAAGTATACCCCCGGGGTCTTTTCATAAATAACAATTCTAGCAAACCTTGTGTTTGCGGGTATCTCCTTTGGCCCAGTTGAATCTCAGCATCAGTAAAGTCTAAGTGTTTGTTGCCAACACTCCAGCTACCGGTATCTTTAGCGTAGCGAGCACCATACGTTTGATCAATGGTAGTGAGCCTTGGTGGTTCAGTAAAATACTTGTCTACATAATATCGAACTCGTTCAGGATATTGCTCCAAAAATTCTTGATATGCAGGGTTGGATGTGACAGTTTGTAGGTCTGCCTCAAGCTCTTCAAATGTTGGGATATCCTCATCGGAACTTGTCTCCTCAGCCTCTTCCCTTGGTTCAGCTTCAAAAACTTCATGGTCTTTAAGGAACTCTACTTGGGGTTTCGTTTCTGGTATATCGACTTCGTCTTTGATTTGTTCAGCCTTTGGTGGTTGCGGCTGCTGCTGCTGCTGCTGCAGTGCTGATGTGTTTTTAGATATTTCACTTAGGGGCTCAACAAGTGGTTTATATAAACGTTGCAGAGCATCATCATTCTCGGCTCTGTTAAGTTTAAGCATTAAATGTTTTTTTCGAATATTGTCAGCAAGTTGTAAAATCCTTTTCTTAACTTTTCGCTCTTCCTTACCCAGCACTTCCATTGTGTTACAACTGGTCGGTATTACCAGCTGGTCTAATCATTTGTTTGAGCGATACAGGTTGTGTGGTGGTTTAACATATACTGACTCCGTCATGGTACATGTCTTCTTATTTATCACGATATCAGTCTGTCTTGTTAGACAGCTGTGTTAGACAGCTGTGTTAGACAGCTGTGTTAGACAGCTGTATGACAGCTGTGTTAGACAGCTGTATGACAGCTGTGTTAGACAGCTGTGTTAGACAGCTGTGTTAGACAGCTGTGTTAGACAGCTGTATGACAGCTGTGTTAGACAGCTGTGTTAGACAGCTGTGTTAGACAGCTGTATGACAGCTGTATGACAGCTGTGTTAGACAGCTGTATGACAGCTGTATGACAGCTGTGTTAGACAGCTGTATGACAGCTGTGTTAGACAGCTGTCAGACCGCTGTATGACAGCTGTGTTAGACAGCTGTATGACAGCTGTGTTAGACAGCTGTATGACAGCTGTGTTAGACACCTGTGTTAGACAGCTGACTGTCCTGTCTATCATTGTTTGTTAGAATAATATATATCTATCGAATCCTTTTCTATAGCGACCTTTGTGTACATCGTTTTCCTTCACAATCACCAACACACCATACTTATTATCTTTCCAGCATTGGTAGCAGATAGTTTTAAATTGTTTAAAGTCCATATCAGTGGTCACATGATCGTCGTACACGTGTTTTAAATTGGTTTCATCTTGCTTGAATAACACAATAACATTGGTGCATTGGTGTTGTCACGTACCAGATGTTTGGGTATTCGTGTATATGTTTGACAGAGATAGAATGAATCAATATTCTTATGTCTGCCCATACTGAAGTATGCTCTTATTTTATCTTGTTTGTCACAAGCTACATCATCAAATATAAACACAGAGTTGTCCTTGGCATCTGCCGGATCTAATATTTCATCGTTTTCTCTATAAGGATAGTAACCAACACCTTTTGTTGCATTCATCACCTCCTTTAACATCTTGTATTTCGGTTGATACAGAGACTTTGAATACACATACACGTTATCAAATTTTAAACCGTTTGCTTCAAACAACAAACTCAGCATGACATTAGTTTTACCACACCCACTCGGACCACATATGATACAGCGAACGGTGTTTGGAAAGAGAGGACCATGCCTCAGTTGTTGTTGTTGAGCTGTGTCCGTAACAACATCGTCTATATTTGTAATGGGTAAGGCAGAAGCGTGTTTGCTGGTACGCATCTTAACTTAAACTAAACTATATTTTTTTGGGTGTATATATATATATATATATATATATATATATATATATATATATATATATATATATATATATATATATATATATATATATATATGAATGCAAGTGAGACACCCAGTCAGTATGCATGTTGGTGTCACAGAGTGTGGGTTGTTATTAACAAAGACAGATACAGGTTTTGCTGAAACGTTGCGGGCGCGTTACAAACACCATGAAAGTTAACAGAAAACTTGATGAGGGGCTTTATGTAATCAACTCGAAGCCAAAGAAGAAGGTTCCCTTTAAAAACATACTAAGTCTGATTGAGGAAGTTATAAAAGATAGAAACCTTATTCCAACAGAGAACGCCGTGTTTGATATAGCTCATACAATCGTTAGAAACATTGGTGGGCGTAAGAAGGTGCAGAAACCTCGAGTTATTCCAATACCTAAAAGCGGAGGCTTCCTTCCGCTGTTGCCTCTGATATTTGGTGGGCTGTCAGCACTAGGAGCTCTGGGTGGTGGTGCTGCAGGTATTGCCAAAGCCGTGACGAAGCCAAGTCTGCGAAACAGAAACTGGAGGAGGAAGAACGGCACAACAAAACAATGGAAGCCATCGCTATGGGCAGGAGAGGGAGTGGCTTGAAATTTAAGCCAAAATGCAAGAGACTGGGCAAAGGCATGTATCTCAAGAAACAGCGCTACGGTTATGGGTTGTATCTGCAAAAACCATTGCAATAAAAGACTCAAACAGTAGCCTGTGTGTATCAGTCATGGCGCACACCTTTGTGTTGAAAGACCGCAGCTCCCATCTGTCGTCAGACTACCATCCATCAATTGTTTTGGATGGTAGTTATGCTGTTGCCTTGATAGGCTTTCACACCTACAACAACATACCAACATCTATGAAGGTAAAAACAAATTTTATGTAAAAAAAGGAACCGGTTGGCGAACCATCACGATACCCACCGGTGCTTATGAAATAACACACTTGGAAGAGTTACTTCAAAATGAACTTGTTGGTGCTACAGCAACACACGAACAAAAGCAACAGGCTCTGATTCTGAGACCTAATCCGAACACCATCAAATGTAGACTAAAGTGTTATACAAATGTCAGTTTTGAATTTGATGGTTCGATTGGGCGAATGTTGGGCTTTTCAAAACAAGTTCTTCAGCCGGACACCTTTTATGAATCTGATTTACCTGTTGAAATAGTGGATGTTAGACAGATTCGCATAGAAACCAATATTGTGTCTGGTTCCTATTATAACGGACAACCCTCACATACGCTGTATGAGTTTGCTCCGATGGTTGATCCTGGCTACGCAATCGACATAGAACCTAAAAATTTAATTTACTTACCGGTGAACAAGCAAGAGATTTCCAATATAAGCATCGACATCGTCGACCAAGATTCAGTTCCTGTCAACCTTCAAGGTGAAGAGGTGTCTGTTCGCTTGAAACTTATAAAAGTTGCTTAGTATGTTGGTCTTTAAGGATATAAAAGCAAGTGCATCTACCACAACAAATTCAGTTGAGTCAGACACGTCAAAGGGTACGCTTCGTCCCGATAATATTAAGTTCCTGCAAAGCCTGGGTTATCATGTCGTCAAAACTAGAAATATTCAAAGACCCCGTGTTTGATGATGCCATCGATCGAGAAGAGCTGCGCTCTTACTATTCACCAACTAAATCGTTTGGTAACAGCGATGAAATTGAAATAGCCATCAACCAACAAGATGCGTTTGTATGTCTGGCCGAGTCAGCTCTAATAATCGAAGGTGCTCTGGAACCTGTAGCAGTCCAAAATGCCACCGGTGCTTGTTATCTGTCAAATAATGGAGGAGCAGCTCTGTTTGAATCAATGACCTATGAGTTAAATAACAAGGAAGTGGAACGAGTGCGAGACCCATACACCACAACAATCATCAAAAGTCTGCTATCGTTCAGTAAGAATGAAGCCCAATCTCTTAGCAACGCCGGTCTGAATGTGTCGTCGGAGCACATCACCTTAAATGATAACAAGTTTCACATGCTCATACCTGTTTGGTTCCTCTTCAGTTTCTTTCATCATTTCAAAGGAGTTCTCTGTGGCAAACATACTTTCCGCTTTACAAGAGTTCGAAACGATTCCAACGGCTATTACAGCACAGGTACGGCACGAGCAAAAATTACCGTAACCAATATGTTTTTAAAGGTAAAACATGTCTTTCCCAATGATAAAATGAAATTGGAACTGATGGATAAAATAGCAAAAGACACATCTATATTTCTCGCATACCGCAAATGGGACATCTATGAGTTACCAGCACTCAGAGATATCAACAGAGATGTGTGGGCTGTTAAAACTGCAACCAACTTGGAAAGACCTCGATATGTGATTATAGCATTTCAAACAGATCGTAAGGACAACGTGAAGAAGAGGCCAGACTATTTCGATAACATTGGTATGTTGGATCTCAGAGTGTTTCTAAATTCAGAATGCTACCCTTATGAATCTATGAATATGGATTTTGAGAAATCGAAATATGCAGAAGCCTATCACATGTATACAGATTTTCAAAAAAGCTTCTGTTATAAAAACATGTCGGAGCCTATCTTGAATTATGACGAGTTTAAAGACCGAGGTCTATTTGTGATTGACTGTCAGCACCAGAACGAGTCAATCAAGTCTTCAACGGTGGACATTAAGGTGGAGTTTATGAGTCACGCCAACTTCCCAAAGAATACGCGTGTTTATTGTTTGGTTATTCATGACAGTGTAATGGAATATAAACCTCTAACGGGCATCGTTAGAACCATTATGTAATAATAGTATGTTATTTATGTATCAATATGTACAACTTAATTAATCCTAATAAATTTTTATTGTATGTAAATCAGTTGTTTTATTTTTATTTTGTTGCATTTTGATTAAACCCTTTCTGTCTGTCAGTCTAAGCCAAGCCTTCGTGCAGTCATGACCTATGTGTGTGTGTTCTATGCTTTCAAACAACATGTACAAGCTCAACCAAAAGACCAAATTCATACACACCTGTTTAGTAGGTGTTAAGCTGTGAAACAAGTATGACGTCTCTTGCTGTATGTAAGTATACTCTTATATTATTTACCAATATGTTTGCATTCAAACAATACTTATCAAACAATCCTCGTATATCAAAGTTTAGTTTTGATGTTTTAAATCGAGTTTTGTTACTTGTGTTTTTTTTGATCGCTCCCTATATAATATTGTTTGGATTCACTGTGATATAAAACACTCACATAAAACAAACGCCTACGTAAAACCCGGTCTCAGTTTTATTACCTACTAAACAGGTTAATTAGCATATTATATGTAGATACGTTTTGTTATTGATTTAATAGTTTTACTTAAACGTCGTTTTTGTTTTTAGAATTTGATATTAGATATGCTAATTGGAACGTGTTTAAATCTCTTTTACTATAGAATATATTTTACCAATGTTTTTAAAATTAACGTTCCTATTATGTTAAAATTCGAATGTAATAGAGATACCCACCCACACACTCATCAGCCTGATAAACACGTTTTAAATTATCATATGTAACAGGTTTTTGTTTTATATATACAACCGCAAACAAACTTTTATCGTGTGCGTCTGTGGTGTATTTGGTTTAGCAATAGTAGATATCTGAGTAAGCTGTATGGTCGATTCGAGGTTCGTGGGTTCAAATCTAATTTCAGGCGAATGCTTTTCTTTAAACAAAATCATATTTCAAATTACCCCCACTATATCTTTCTCATATATGTATGTATGACTATGCCGAATGACTGTGTCCAACAGACCTCCCCCCTCTAGCAAGGGAATATTCTCCCACTCTACCAATTTACAATTAGAATATTCCCTTGCTCAAAGAGTCAGATCTCTGGACATAACAGATGCTAATTTTCGAACAAATTCAAATTTCCCGCCAAAAACGAAATACCCTAACAACTTCAATACAACACATCTTACCAATACAATAAACAACAGACAGCTGTGTGTCTGTGTGTGTGTGTGTACGAACATAACCTTAATAAACAAATACAAACATAACCTTAATAAACAAACAGATAGCACGTTGACGACATAACAAATACATACATAACCTTAATAAACAATCAGACAGCTGGTATTCGACAAACACACATGGAGACCTAACCTGGAGTTGTGGCTATCTATGGAACATCTGACGTCATCAGATGTGACATAAGACAGTTCTATAGAAACCTAACCTGGGGCTGTGTGTGGCTATCTATGGAACATCTGACGTCATCTGACATAAGACAGTTCTATAGAGAGACCTAACCCGAGTTGCAGCTATCTATGGACAGGGGTTGCCATCTTGAAACATCTGACGTCATCTGACATAAGACAGTTCCATAGAGACCTAACCCGGGGTTGCGGCTGTCTATGGACACAGGTCAGCCATCTTGGAACGCGCGCGTTTGACAGATGTGACATTTGACAGCTGTCACACAGGTTAGATGACATTTGACATCTGTCAAAACTGACATGTCTGACAGCTGACGTTGACAGCTGTCAGGTCAGATGACATTGACAGCTGTCAAATCTGACAGGTCAGCTGTCAACTGCCACAGGTCAGCGCATGCGCGTGACGTCATCGCGCATGCGCAGAAAAAAGTGGAGGGGTGGTCCCAGGTGGCTCCCTATCTACTAACAAGGATGGTAATGGGTTACACGGGGTTAAAAGATAGTTGAAAAACGAAAAAAGGGTCGAACGTTGTGAGCTGTTTGTTTTGACTGACATTGAATGCTATTCATTTAATTCGTTTTTCTCTAATTAAAAGGGGAAATAAACATTTTAAATGTATTTTATTTATAAATACCTAAATGCATTCTTCAGGTTAGAAATAACACAAAATTTCAACGCACGAGATTCAAATTCATTCAGCTCATCTCATCAACACAGTGTGGATACAAACTCGAAGAAAAACCCGAACCTGGTTAGAACGGATTCCTGCACGCGGTAACTGCTAACCGTCAACACACCCTCAAAACAGAAGAATTTCTTCCGCTGCCGTTCGTCAACCTTTCACCTTCTAATTCTACTACCAATTACACCGGTCTTCTTTCCGCTGTAGAAATGTGCAGAGACAACCAACAGTCGTCTTGTGTCCTGACGTTAGGTCAACCATTGTACGGAAGGCGTTGAACATCGTTCTTAAAACTGGAAAATATAGTCCGTTGTCATGTGTCGTTTGCGTCTTGGTGGTTTTCACTTGACCATGTCGCTCATGAGGGCAGTGGAAACCAACATGGCTGTGAGCGGTTTAGAAGAACGTGCGAGACTGTGTACGCAAAAAATACGGTAACCGCATAATGTCTATGCTCGAGCTATCCGCGCGCAATTTCGGACTCAGCTGGCGTTGGCGATTTTGATTTTTCAGGATACAAAAGAAGCCTCGGGTCTTGGTGATGATTTAAAACAATTACACACGGATTTCCGCTCTAGGAAAATTTCTGTGGACGACGTTCTTTCAACGAAGTGCATCGCCGAAGCAACAAATTTGTTCGACGAGAAGCTGAAGAACCTCATTTCATCTGAATGGCGCACTGTGAAGCTGTGGGCGCAATGCTTCGGAATGGTAACCCTTATACGCACTTTTGTTCGAGCTGAACATACTGGAGACTGGGTCCTTCATCTCTTTTGTGTGCAAAGTATAATTCCGCACTTTCACTCTACGAGACACCTCAACTACACGAAGTGCGCTCATATTTATTTACAGTAGATGATGTAGGCAGATGACGTCGTGTCCCCCGTTTAATATATTTAATTGGTAAACGGGGCTATTTCACTTTCCGGAGGCCCAAAAAGCTCTGGTCAGGCATATGGACTGACAGGTTGATGAGGAACATGGACGTGAATTGAAGGACAACGTAATTCCTCAATGGGTTTGTGCCATGCCTGCATCTGCAAACGTAACTGATGCAGTTGAAAGTTTTTGTGGCGTCTTCTCTGCGACCTCCGGCCAACATATGGAGCTAAGAGAGTCTCAGCAAGTTAGAGACAAGGCAGACGTTGGCAACTTGCTGAACTGGCTCCAGTCTCACCATACTTTTGACTGTCCAACAGATCTTCTCGTCTCCGTGTCTACGGGTGTGGTTGCCAATAATACTGTCAATTGTGATGAAGTTCTTTCCCGCGGTCTTGGCGGCATAAAGTCTATTGAAGGTCAAAGCTTTTATGACGTCCCCTTAACACGACAGGACAAAGAAAAAGAATATATGTCTAGTGTTTCTAAAACGATCAAAATCAAAGACATTGTCGTCCAAATCAACCTACTTTTTCATCGAAATCTGTGTGCTCTACGTGACGATAATGACTCTGCGCTTTGACGGAACCTTGATGCGTAAAGGCAAAAAGTCCGGATTAATCGACCTTCTTAAAGAAATCGCACCGCCCAAGAATACCTTTCCAGCCAGTGCAGCGTTCACAGTTGACTATGGGTTTCTACTGCATTGGGTCGTGTGGTCGCGAAAACTCCGTCATTCTCCCTAGTTTAAAAACTCTTAGTATGCTAATTCCGTATATTTAAATGTTGGTTTAAGTATGGGTAGAAAATCGCCTGCCGCAAAAAGAACGGGGATGGATGGTGCATACAGGTCAGCTAAAGCACATCCCGACTAAGGAGGATATACTACCGGAGCGGGTACTCCATATCATAGGCTGCAACTGCAAATCCGGCTGCGAAAAGAAATGCAAATTCAAGACAAGTGGTCTCAGTTGCACAGATATGTGCGGTTACTGCGCTGGGCATGGATACGCAAATCGCATGGAAGTGGCTGATTTGGACATCGAACCTTTGGCTGACGTGTTGCCAGAGAAAGGGTACATTGAACGTAATATTTACTATGGCCAAAAAATGCAACATACTTTCTTAATATATATATATATATATATATATATATATATATATATATATATATATATATATATATATATATATATATATATATATATGGACAATGATTTATATTTTAACTGTTAAAAAGGAACAGTAAACTACGCAATTTGACACAAAGACCAACGAAATAGGACGCTTGGTTCAGTAGCTATGCTCAAAACTCTAAAATCCAAAATGGCAACGGTTTTTTCAAGAGGGCGCATATGCCCTAAGTGGGATTGTTTAGGACTTTCAGGATTTCAATTAGAACATCATCCTCAACATATCTGGCAATTTTCAGCTGACACTGACCAGGTCATTTGAAATAATGACCTGGTCAGTGTCTTATTTGACTGGACTAATTGGACGTTAAGATAACGTTAAACTAGCTAGATAACGTTAAACTAGCTTCGGTATAAGGGATACATACTCGAGCTGATTAAGTCCCCATGTTAAGTATACATCCTCAGGAAATTTAGATTTTACTCTTAATATGTTAATCGTCTTTTGAAAAAAAAATCAAGTGATTGAGGCAAAAGTAGATTTTTCACCATACATTAATAATCGAATCTATAAACTGTAACTTAGAAAAATAACATTTTCCGGTTTGAATATCAAGTAGCGAGGATCATTAGCAGACTACCTGCAGCAAGATTCGTAACTGTGGAGCATATTTTTTATGATCGTATTGATGAATTACGAAAAGTTTGTTCTAAAGCAATCCACCATCTAAGTTCATAACTTCAACGTTCAACTTTCACATTAACAGCCAGAGTAGCCGAGTTCGTCAGGCAAGTAATGCGTATTACTGAACGATAACATATGTTATAGAAACAGAAGTTTTGTATCTAACCTGAATTGTAGCTTAACCAACAAAACTTCTGTAGATTTATGTTGTTTCGTATGTGTTCAATATATTTGTTTTTCTCTAGTTTAATTATCAATTTGATTTGTGAGTAACCTTCAGAATTCGACTTATGAAGTCAGAGTTCAAAACATTTCACATAAATCGTCATTAAGCGTTAATAATTCCCACTCGTACAGGCAAATGCATGTCTAAGGTTTTGGTCAAATGCCTTTAAAGAGAATAGACTAAATGGTTATTAATATTAGCAACCTTCAGCAATTTAGGCACAAAACACATTCGTCGAAACATCTCAACTGCTGTGCCAATTTCGATATTCTTTGAACCACGAATATACAATGAGAGAGGTAATCCGACGGCTCTTTGACGACTGGCGCTGACTGTCACCAGCTGTGATAGAAAAGTGCGGTAATGGATAACTTTCTTATTTATGAAGATAAAGCTTCGGAAAACTAAGTGAGCTGTAAGAGACGAAACACGTGCGGCCATCTCGTTGCGGAACCAAGTAGTATGTTGTCACGGCAGCTCAAAATAACACAGAATGTTAAAAAATAGACTTATACAACCAACTAACAATTTAGTAAGCTGTCCGCCCTGGCCCATTTCTTCCCCAATATAGGGACAACGTATGTAAAGCTAGATGTATTCTCACCACAATTAGAACCGTAGACCGGTTTCGCTCTAATTAGAGCTCGTCAGTACGGCATACTAATTGCAGCGAAAATACACCTATAAAGTAATACGGCTATCGTAGCCAGCCTCCCAAAACTAAGTCAAATATAAGAGACGAAACACGTGCCGGCATCTCGTTGCGGAACCAAGTAGTATGTTGTCACGGCAGCTTCAAATAACACAGAATGTTAAAAAATAGAGACCGTATACAACCAACTAACAATTTAGTAAATTGTCAGCCCTGGTCCATGTTATTACTTTATAGGTGTATTTTCTCTGCCATTAGTATGCTGCACTGACGAGCTCTAATTAGAGCGAAACCGGTGTATGGTTATAATTGCGGTGAGAATGCATCTAGCCTTACATACTTTGTCCCTATATTTGGGAAGAAATGGGCCAGGGCAGCTACAGCTTCGGTTAAATTAGCAAAGTTGGACAGAATTTCAAGAGCAGTTTGATGACATGAACTACTTCCTGAGATAATTTGAAAAAACTGAAAATGACCGATTATTTTATTCTTGAATATCTACGTCACGCTTAATGGTACAAAAAAGTTAAAGACCGCATTTTGTAGGTATTTTTTCGTATAATAGAATAGTCAACAAACAATCCATGGCATGTTCGACAAAGATAACGCAAACTTGCATTTTTAAATGGTAATCATTGTTGGCTGGGGCTGTGGAAGCTTTTTTTTCTGATTCTAATAATATAAGGTTTCATACGGTTATTTCCATTAGTCTGAGATTTTTTTTTTAATATTTATTATAAATTATTTGCAAAATTATGTACCAAGAAGATGGTTATTACATCCAATTCAATGTAACAATCATACCAGTAATGTAACTATTAGATAACTATTTTTGTGAGTAGATCAATTTTTTATTACAAAAAATATAACAAACGAATTACATAACTTATTATAATAACATAAAAAGAAACGTTATTTGGTACACCTAAAAAAAAACAAAGGAAAATTAAATCTGAACAAAACTTATCTACGGTAAATGTTCAGTGTCTACCACCAACTTCTAAACATTTCTGGCACCTACGAACTATTTCCCTCTGGACTTTTTTCATCGACTGGTGACAAATACTTACAGATGCTTGAATATTACTTTTCAGTTCTTAAATACCCCAGAAAAATAAATCGAGAGGGATCAGGTCCGGAGATCGCGGCGGCCACAAAATAGGCCCTGCATTTCCTATCCAGGCGGTAAAATGTTTCGTTAGATAGGCTGACATATTTCTAGAATTATAGGCAGGACAGGTCAGGTTAGGTCGTGTTGAAAATGTGTTAGGTTCTGAATCGTACTCAGAGGTAAATTGTCCAACATTTCTTCCAATTCACTTTGCAGAAATCCCAAATATCGTTTTGAATTCAGGTTCGTGCCATATAAAAATGGTCCTAAGATTGTAGTACCGATAATTCCGCACCACAGATTTACTGAAAATACATACTGGTCTCTTCTTTCTGCAGTAAGATGAGGATTGCTTTGATACCAATATACAGTGTGTCGGATAAATATCCCGTTATTAGGGAATCTGATTTCATAAAAAGAATCACACACATATAAAAAGAATCCCACACGAAAAACGATCATTTTGCTCTGTTTCCCTTACCAACCACCTAGCAAACTGAAATCGTCGGCTAAATTCTCCCGAATCCCTAATATAACTTATTGCTAATACTACATTTGTAGGGCCGATAACTATCCTGTTTAAACGGGCCTTTTCTTTTGAATCTCCGCGCCTGTTAGCTAATTCTCTGATAGATGTACTTGGTTTGTAATTAACGAATGTCAAAACTCTTTCTTCGACTTCGTCTTTAAATTTTAACTTCTGAGTTTTTGGTTTGTTGGATGAACCGTAAACCTTAAGATTCATTTCCAGTTTCGCAAAAAGTGTTTTTTCCATATATCGTTGGAAATACATTTCACTAGCTTCATCGACAATTTTGTTGTTGGCATAATAACAGAAAATCATGTCATTTTTCTCTTCATTTGTATACATTATAACTAATTGTTTGAACAAAATGTATGCTGGAGAACTACGTTAGTTCAAAACTATGAGAAAATGCTTCGTTAGGCTGACACATTTCTAGAATTATGGGCAGGAGCACCATCGTGCTGAAAATGTGTTAGGTTCTGAATCGTACTCAAAGGTAAATTGTCTAACATTTCTTCCAATTCACTTTGCAGAAATCCCAAATATCGTTCCGAATTGAGGTTCGTGTCATAGAAAAATGGTCCTAAGATTGTGGTACCAATAATTCCGCACTACACATTTACTGAAAATACATACTGGTCGCTTCATTTTGCAGTAGGATGATTGCTTCGATCCCAATACAAAGTATTGTGTCAATTAAATATCCCGTCATTAGTGAATTTGATTTCATATGTAAAAAGAATCCCATACGAAAAACGAATATTTTGCTCTAGCAAACTGAAATCATCGGCTCAAATCTCACGAATCCCGAATATAACCCATTAATAATAATACATTTGTAGGGCCCATAACTATTCTGTTTAATAATCATACGCGCCTTTTCTTTTGAAACTCTGCGCCTGTTAGCCAATTATCTGGTAGATGTGCTTGGTTTTCAATTAACGAATGCCAAAACTTTTTCTTCGACTTTAAATTTTAACTTCTCAGTTTTTGGTTTGTTCAATGAACCGTAAACATTAATATTGATTTCAAGTTTCGCAAAAAGTATTTTATCGGGCTGCCTTGTTTCCATGTATCGTTGGAAATACATTTCACTAGTTTCATCGACATTTTTGTGATTGGCATAATAACAGAAAATCATGTCACTTTTCTCTTCATTTGTATACATTATAACTTATTGTTTGAACAAAAAATTAGCTGGAAAACAAGGCACTAAAATAATATTTTTACATATCTTGCACCTACAATTAAAAAAAGGTATTTATAAAATGAACTGTTTTCGAGAAAACACTATTTTGTTTAATATGATTTTTGTGACATAATTCTATATGTCGAATCGACATGAGCTCCTTCTGATGTTATGCATTCCCTAGCTCTACGCATTAAAGATTTTTCGATCCTCCACAATGCTTCAACATTGGTCCTTATTTCGCGACAAAGAAAATGTATTCTTTCTAATAAGTTTTCCCTAGTGTCAGCTGACTAAATTTTTCAAATATCCCCAAACAAAAAATCTAGTGGGTTTAAATCAGGCGATCGAGGAGGCCAAATCACTGGTCCTCCTCTTCCTACCCAACGATTTTCGATGTGACTGTTTAAGTGCTCTCTAACTGCCAGACTGAAATGGGGTGGTGCCGCGTCATGCATGAACCACATACCATGTCGTGTCGCCAAAGATAGGTCGTCTAAAAGTTGCCGGAGGTTGTTCTGGAGAAATTCCAAATACAGTTCTGCAGTTAACTTCTTGGCAGTTCAAATGGTTCAATGAAATGTAGCCCGACGATTCCAACCGACACGTTAATGGGTTCAAACTGGTGGTGCGTCACAATAGAAGCATGTGCATTTTCTTCTATCCACAAAAGCGGATTATGGGAGTTTATGATTCCATTTTTAGTAAGTCCAGTTTCGTTTGTAAAGCAAACTAAATCGATGCAATTTGCATTGTTTCTGTGCCTATCTAAAGCCCAGTGCGAAAATTCCATCCTTCGCGAGAAGTCTTCAGGAAGAAGTGCATGGACTTTCTGCATGTGATAAGGATGCAATAGACAATTTGCATGTTTTTTTTTCTTATCACATCTGATATACATCCCACAAAGATGATTTTTAATATTTTTTCATTTCACATGCTACAAAAATAACGATGAAAAAATACTTGAAAGTGCGAATTTCATAATTGATTTCAAACACCACTATTTTGCCGGCATGATATGTGACGTCACTTCTTCTCTGTGTTTACATCCTGTATTGCAAGCTATTGACTGAATATTGGCTTCTGCACGTGAGTTTATTTGATAATATGAAATATAAATCTTATAAATGCTGTATAGTACCAATGTGTACAAATACGACTATAAAAACTCAAGAGAAACTATTTTTGATTTTTCCAAAAGTTATAAAGCGGGATGAAAGGAAAAATCCAGTCATCTGAGAAAACCTCCTTATATTATTGTGAAGACCATTTTAATGTAAGTGCCCCCTCCTTTTGACATTGACTATTAGTAATACACGGTTTAATTTCCTATCATACGTTATTAAGTTGTAATTTCCATGTGGTCAAGATTGACGTGTAATTTCAGTTAAAACGAGATATGGACAATTTTTGGCGACATAAAGTCATGGGGAATGTTAAACTGAGATTGCAAAAACATGTAGTACCTCATATTTTTTATTTCCAACGGCGAAATGAAACATCTCCAGTCGAAAGAGCAGCGGCTTCAAAAAGAAATAGAAGGAGTTTGATTGAAGAAGCTTTCGGAGAAACTTCAACTGCAACAACAAGAAAGCATTCTCTGGTAATAATGGAAGACACTTTGCACTATTCAACGAGAAGAAACACAATAAACGAATAAAATTTACCACGCTGTTGAGAAAGAAGCGACCGTACTTATCACTTTATTAACTGTCCAAGAACGTCACGACCAATAACAGAACGTTCGCGGTCACATGATAATAATTCGAATTTTTTTGATTTTATAATTCTTTTTCTGTCCACTACATATCTTTTTGTGTATTTTCATGCATGTGATGGTGTTCTATATATGAAAAACTATTAGGAAAATGTTAAATTCATTTAATGGAATAGCCATGCAAATTGCCTATTGTTGCTTTTGAAGAAATCTAAAAACCGTAGATTTTTGGGAAATTAAACTCAACAGCCAATTTACCGACACTTGGTGAAGGATACGCTTCTACGGCATTTAGGATATCTGCTTCAGCAAACCTCACCGCTATTGAATTGGTTTCCAACTTCCTAAAATTATTTACGGCATTTCACTTCTATTACCTACTCAAAAAGTATGCTAATGCAATTAAGAAGTAAGTTGTAATATGTACCCGTTAAATGATAATCCACTATTTCAAAAGTTTTCCTATCAGGAATTATTCAATTTGGAAAACGTACGCCATAAAGCCTTCTGGCTTCTAAAGCATTACATGACGCAAATCCATACATTTAATGCATGTCGGCATATTCAACAAACGTCAATTCCATTACAACAAATAAATTAAATCAGAGGAATGAGAAAAATAAGAAAAATATCGCAAGTTTCAACACACTCTACCGCTAACAGACAGACACTAGCATTAATTCTTATTTACTTCGGTACTTGTCAAAAATACAACCATAGCAACAAAACACAAAGCAAAAAATTAGTGTAAATAAAAGTGGCATTTATGTAGATAGGCACAGAATGGATGCAAATTTCATTAGTTACCTATCTTAACGGGGGTAATAAAAAAACATGTTAAACAAAAATAGTTATATTCGAAGATAGTTCATTTTATCAATATCAACCAAGAGTACATTTTTTAGTATAAGGTTCATGTTAACTAAAAATATTATTTCTAAGTCTTTATCGTAAAAGGTGTAAAAAAATTGGCATCACTGTGCTAACGATAAGTCCGTCACTGGAAAACCAAATGCAAATTGCCTATTATTGCTCTTTAAGAAATCTAAAAACGGTAGATTTTTGGGAAATTAAACTCAACAGCCAATTTACTGACACTTGTAAAGAATGCGCTTCTACGGCATTTAGGATATCTGCTTCAGCAACCTCACCGCGATTGATTTGATTTCCACGTTCCTAAAATTATTTACGGCATTTCACTTCTATTACCTACTCAAAAATAAGCCAAATTGTTTTCATGGGTCATTTTAAATGAGCCTTATATATTGTCCATCGTACTACAAAAATTCTTAAATTACACAAAATATTTTAAAAGTTATTAAAAAAAAACGATATGCGGAAGCGTTCTTTCGGGGCCTGCATCTCCGTACGAAAAAAAATTATAGGAACTTATCGTGCTATTTTTTGTATTCTATCCCAATCTGAAAGAATGCCCACATTCCGGGACCGCCTTTGTATATATATATATATATATATATATATATATATATATATATATATATATATATATATATATATATATATATATATATATATAGGAAATACCTAATTCACACAGAAAAACAAATACAGAGTATAAGTTCCCACTCTTTTAAAATATTAACAACTTCAAAGTGATCATTAGCAAATTTTTGCACGTGTATAATTTGGCAAGCCACTGTAGTAGCAAAAATTTAAAAATTCTATAAACCAATGGCATATCAATTGAGTCAAAAAAAAAAATAATCTTATACTGTAATGTTGATGAAATATGGTATAGGTACATTGTTTCTACTATATAGGTTATGCTGGTAACCAGATTTGATGTCTGCTTTCATTAGAAAAAAAAGACAATTGCTATTAAAAACATTTTAATGAAAGTTCACTACCATAATGCACTTGCTGCGCCCAGACTTTTTTAGTTATTACCATGAATATTACCCACAACACACAAATTTTAATAAATACTCCACATAATCTTTACTGTAGGATTACGCAGTGTAAACAGAAGGCTGTAATAAATGTAAAATTATATTGTGAACTTTACGTCCTGTAGATCTCCTTTAATTATTTTAGCAATGAGATTAAACAGCGTTGAACATGTTTTAATTATGTTAAACAATTCTCAAGTAAAGAAAATCTGTTTCTATTATTTTATGACCTAGCTAATAAATCGCTGAGGCTATTTTTGACCAGGAATTAAATTGAACTGGATCAGCCTGAAGACTTCTGGATTGTCTCTCGTTTGTTATGTTTCGTAATACATTCGCTGACTGTAGAAGATTAAATTACCAGCCTGAATCATTGAACTGGCTGGGAAGTTTGATAAATGTAGGGCACCTTGTAGACATTAAGCTGACTTAGATACAGCTGTCCCAAAACTTTGTAAGATAATATTGCAATTATTTCGTAAGAAATTGTAGACTTCGAACTACACATTACCTAGGATTTTACCAAACTTCGATAAGCAACTACATGGCAAAGAACTAATAGAGACTTGTCATTTAACATCATTTGGTTAGTAACGAACATGATACATATGTATAAGCACGAGGCTCAATTGCCACCCCAATTAACAGCCGTGACCTAGATTGGATTTAGCCTTGATGGGTAATAAACATAAAAGTAAGTATGTTTCTAATACCAAAAGACAACTTTTAATTATCTAGTAGCATTACTGTATTTTATATGACAAAATAATATATCAATAAGTTGACCAAATACAAATTTTGTAAGGCTAGATGCATTCTCACCATAATTAACACGTATACCGGTTTCGCTCTCATTAGAGCTGGTCAGTTATATAATTACAGCGAGAATACACCTAAAAGTAATTCGGCTAAGGTAGCCAGCCTCCTAGAACATTGTGAGATGTACGACAGGGTCACCATCTCACAATGTTCTACAAATTCTGTACCTAAATTCTAATATATTTTTGCAGAATAAATCATGAACAAAAATCTTGTTCAGTTTTAAATATTAAAACACGATTGGTCTTATTTGAAACCCTATTATAGTACAATACAAATAAGTACTTTAATTCTGGAGAGTTCGATAGGTTTTTTGTTTCCTCATTTTGGTTTGGCAAAATACGTCAAGTGTCAAGGGGCGAATTAATTTCTGAATTGGTTGATCTGTACTTACATAAAATAAAATAAAATGAACTTACCTAAAATTTGTCATGTTTTCTTGTTGAAGAACGTGTTTGCGAGCTTAATTTCGTATCTGAAATAGAAATTATTTTAGTGTTTTATTTAGGAAGTACGCACTAAAAAGTAGATGCGACAAATAGAAGATTAAATAAAAGGCTATAAAATAAATGTCAGTATATATAGATATATATATATATATATATATATATATATATATATATATATATATATATATATATATATATATATATATAAACTGACCCTGGATATGTGTTCTAGTGGGCCTAATTAGAGCTCATTTGAAGAATTTTTTTAAAGAAAATTAACTAAAACACCAAAAAAATATGGTTGACCATTAAAAAAACTTATGATGACTACATGATTCAGAAATAGTTGACGTCATAAATGTAATTTTTACTTTACAAGTTGGCAATTGAAAAGATAAAATTAACCTGTCCGAGCGTTTTCTTGAAAAATTAAATAACGCATCTATTAGTTATGTTCCAAACTTTATCATCACACTGTATATCATTTTAGTGAATTTTCGTAGAAAATTTGTTTGGTTTTAATCGAACACACATATCAAACATATTCTTGCATTTTCCATACAATTATAATGCAAATTTGCTTTAAAAACATTTTTATGAAAATTCACTACTATAACGTACCTGCTACGTGCAGATTTTTTTGTATTAGTGTGTATAAGATATTAACAACATTATATTTTTATAGCTCAAATTATGTCGAGTACGTTGAAAGAGAAAGTTTAGATTGAACCGTTAATATAAAGCTCATGTATTAACGAGATCAATGAAGCATTGCTAAATAACGCGTGCTAAGTTACATATTATAAACTAAAGAAAAACTTCGCTTTCTGCTTAATTAAAATTAAAAAAATTTAATGACACGGTTATAAGTGTAACATACGGTGCTTTGTATTCAGAGAAATCTGCTTCTAATAAAGTTTGTAATAAAAATAGTTACACAAACTTTTTTTGATTCTTCTTTAATGCATCACAGCCTAGTATTGTTGTATTATTGTAGAGGTGAGTGTCTGCCAGTTAGTTAGGTTTACCAAAACTTGAGCAGAATTGGAATATCTAACAGTAATAAAAAGATAAAAATAAAATGTAAATAACGCATAGATAGACGATTTATCATTCTATAGAAAATGTACAAAAGACTTCAACACAAGATGCTCATAACAAATAAGCATTACGTAACTGCATAAGTTGGCAATGTTTTTGGTTTCCAGGGCAATGCTCTCTTGGAAATAAATTTATTAGACATATCACAGTTGTTTTAATGTCATACCTTTGTACTTACAGGGTTTGAGATATGAGGTCGCGGGTTCGAGTTTCGAGTGCCGCATTCAGACAGCCGGTTTATTATTGGAATGTGAAAAAGCCGGCACCTGGAGTTGTGAGTGGTGTCCTTTGTCTACTGTGGTGTGGAAGATCGTCCGAAATTGATATTCTGAGCTGATATCGTACATTTTGTGAGACAAACAAAACATTAAATACTATAGCTTGCTTCGGAGGTGTGGAACAATCACTGACTGTTTTAAGTTTTATTGTCAATTTAATTCGTCTAAAAGCCAAAACCGAAGAGAAAAGCCAAAACCGAAGAGAAAAGAAATCACCAAGTTATTTCCCAGCATGAAAACACCTGTCCTCATGCTTCCATCATAAAAATGGCTATTCAGGACCTTGTTTAGGAAGCCATTCCACATTCGCCCTATTTTCCTGATGTTGCTCCATCAGATTTCCCACTATTCTGCTGGCTTTCGAACAACCTTCGATGAATCTCCTTGTCGACGTCGTGCATAAAAATTGGTTTGGCGACTTACTCACTTCCGAACTATCGGATTTCTTTAGGCGTGAAATAGAAAAAGGGCCAGATCTTTGGGAGGTAATCGTAAACAATGATTAAGAATATATTCCTGATTAACTAATTTGTTTATTAAAAACAAATTATAATAAACGGTGAGAAGTTATGCATCATCCTGATGCTACTCATAAAATGTTTTACAAATCAAATGATGGGGCATTAACTTTGACGCATTAGTTATATAATTAACCTAGAACCCATATTCGAGGTCAGTTTCAATTTTTATGTGTAATTATAATATATATATATATATATATATATATATATATATATATATATATATATATATATATATATATATATATATATATATATATATATATATATATGTGTGTGTGTCACACCGATAGTTCAAAAAATAATGGGCCGATTTTAATTAAATTAGGCAGGTACCTTACTTATTTAAGTGGCTTGGATAAGTTCGTTGGCCAGGAAAATGGGTACAGCTTTTCCCAGAAAATTGTGTGCTTTCTTTCGGAAATAACAAAGTTATGGCAACCAAATTTTGTACGCAGGTTTATATTATAAAAAGTAAGAAGTCTAATAACGTAAGATCGGCTGACCGTGCTGGCAAACAAACTTGGTACGCAAGTTTCTATTATAAAATGTATACTATGGGTATACCAAAATTTAGATCTCTAAGTTAAAAGAACAAAACTTATAAGCATTTAATGAAAAAACTGTTTGTATTACCGGAGGTCACACGACCAAATTATGTGTGTGTTAAACAAAATCTATTAAATATTATTACAGACAAATATTGTTTTTTCTGGCGCATATACAATTTTCGTAACAAAATTGCTTAGATCATTTCTACGAAAATTCACTACCATTAGACACTTACTGCATCCACACTGAAATATTTTCTGTAAACTCCACCTGTGTTCACTACCTGCCAAACATGCGATAATATGTGTAGGTGGTCCATTGAAAATAAGAAAGTTATAATCATTTCCGGTGAAACTAGAAATGACATGACCTTCAAAATATTTTAAGTAAAAATAGTGTCATGGCATTATAAAACACCTTTCAGGATCGAAAAAAGACAACAACTCTAGAAACTTTTAGTGAAGAAGTACCATGGTATACCTTATAAAAATACTATACCTTATGCAAAGTGCCTATTTAAAGCGTCAAAATTGGTGATTTTTAAACGTGGATTCTTAAAAGGTTATGAATAATAAATATTGCCAAAGGGGTGTTTAACGAGGTATGTTAGATTACTGTTTCAACAGCTATTGTTCTTGATTTGACTAAAATATTTTCAGAAAATATACTTCATAAAGATCCTTTCTCCGATGTTTGGCTGCAATTTAAATGACGTCGTTTGTGATTTAAATGTGTTATATTTTCTTATTTAACTATTTTTTTAATCTGTCTTCAGCCAGTAAAGTGTCAAAGTTCGGACGTAGCAAGTGTATTATGGTAGCTTATTTTCATAAACTTTTTTTATATATTATAGCAGACTTGATACCCTAAGCATTTCCGACAAAATGTGAAATGTAAATGAGTGGCAACACCAGTGGCGGCGCAGTACAGATATGTGTCAACGTTTCTTAATTGGAGTTAAGCAACGTCGGGCACGGTCAGTTCTTAGATGGGTGGCCGCTTTGTGATCTCGTTTGGGTCTGATATTTGTGTACAACTTTTTTTAGTGAATTTACATAAAAAGGATTTTTAGGTTAATTTTCGTAATTTTTTTTTTGGGAATTTAGGTAAAAATATATTTTAACGAATTGTAAAAAAACGAAGATTTTGCATAAACCAATATTTTTTTAATAAACTTTCGTGGAAAAAATTGTCCTAGCGCATTTTCAAAGTAACAATTTTCTTAGAGAATTTCCATAAACTGTTATAGTAAATTGTTTCAGCATATTTTCACAGAAATTTTGCAATGGATTTTCGTGAAAACACGTTTTGCAAATTTTCGTAGAAAATAAGTTTTTCAACTAATTTTTGCAGACATCATTTCTACCAAATTATCGTAGCAAATTTTTTTGGGAGGAAAGTTGAATAAATAGAAACAAAATATTTCAATATTGTGCTCTCTTGTGGTCTCCTTAAGAAATTTTCCAAAATGCCTATAACTATTTTCTATAAAGCTAGGAATTTAAAATCTGGTATGGACAAGTCTCTAAGGGCAACTTGTGTTCAGAATTTTAAAATAGTTTTATTTTATTTTTGAAAACCCAACAATTTTCCGGAAAAATATGTATAATATTCTCCAAAAAAAAAACTAGTTCGATCGGGCTGGCTAACTAACTTATTCAAGTTATTTACAAAGGGAAGATACCACCCAAATTTATAAATTTACCCTCGTTAATCGCTTAGATGAGTTCGCTAGCCAACTCAATTAAAACAATTTACCGTAAAAAAAATCTCACAACAACTTTATATTTCAAAAACTTATTATTTTGTTATTTTCTGAGATTTTCAATATTTTTATGAAAATTCGCTACGATAACACACTTGGTGCGCCCAGACTTTTACTCCTTTAATACATATTTGTGTTGCATTTGAAATGTAATATGATGTAATAGATTACAGTTTTGTTAAAATTGTGATATAAAGATTTAAGATTCAACTATTAGACTAAGAGACTATTAGAATTACAACAGTTCGCATGTGAAAATATATTAACCAAATTAACGGCTCCTTTTAAAGAAAATATACAAATTAATATTTGCAAATTGAAAGCGACGACAAATGGAGTCGAAAGCCGTACGAAAATGAATAAGTAATGACTTTTATTAAAAATCATATTAAAAAACAAATTATCTAGCACATTGCGTTTTATCCCAGGATAACTGATATAATTTTAACGATTCTGCAAAAAGTACGCAATATGACATTTAGAAATTCATGTAAAAATAGCTGTGACTAAAATATTTTAGGCAAACATGCTGTGGTTTTCTAGATGACTGGTTTCGTGACATACTATGACAAAATACTTCTATAATCAAGATAATCGTTGCGTTCTATAATATTTCTGGATATCAAGGTTTTCGTATATGGTCTGCAATATTGTGATATTTTAATAGAAATTACACTATTGTTTCAAATATTAGCGAAAAGTATGGAAAGGCACTTATATTAAAAAATGTTTTAAAAAAAGGTTTTCAACATGTTTTTTGCTACAAACTACAAACTGTCGATATTCAATTATTCCTAGCGTAAACAACTTCGTTGCTATAGCAACTAAACCTTTTTTTAATGGCAGGATAACTTTTTTGCATTTTCGGCAAGAACGCCTCTTTCTTGATACGACACTATAAAATTTTAATCGGGTTCCGTAAGAAAAAAAAAAGAGAAAAATTAATTATAAATCTAAAATACAGTGACAAAACAAAAATTAAACAAAACAGCAATAATAATTATTAACTAATTAAATGTTCAAAATGTTGTCCATTATTCTCAATACTACACGATCGAACTCTCGTTTAATTAATTAAGCTGTAATTTAAAAAATCTGTAGAAAACTCAAAAATCGCGGTCTTTTCAATAGCGAATTTCTTCTACGAAAATTTGCTAAAAATTATAGAGAATTAATAATAAACTCTATAACTAAAACTACTGCTAAAGCATCAGAGAACAGTTGTGTCTAGAGATACCAATTCTACTTTCGCTTTCGGCCTTTCGCATGTCACACTAAAACTCAAACTATCAAACAGCACGACCGTCTCGCCACCTCGCCACAGTAATGACCGGTTGCATTGATCATGCGCACTTCGCAGAATATTTTAAGTAACGAAATAAAAGACCTCCCTGACATGCTGTTTACACATAATCCTCCCAACTGACCTTCCTGACCTGCCCTGACATCAGTTTGCCCAATTAAAAGCTAAAAGCGGAAGGAATATCAACCCTGCTATTCATATGAGCATAATGTACTTTTCCTTCCCCTTTTTCCTTATTTTTGCTTTTGATTAGGCAAACTGATGTCAG
Source organism: Tillus elongatus (assembly GCA_964006375.1). Taxonomy (NCBI): domain Eukaryota; kingdom Metazoa; phylum Arthropoda; class Insecta; order Coleoptera; family Cleridae; genus Tillus; species Tillus elongatus. The sequence continues at coordinate 147,953,421 of OZ023263.1, read as the reverse complement.
GAAGGTCAGTTGGGAGAATTGTGTGTAAACAGCACGCCAGGGAGGTATTTTATTTCATTACTTAAAATATTCTGCGAAGTGCGCATGATTAATGCAGCCGGGTCATTACTGTGGCGAGCGCTCGTTCAAACAGCGGTCTACAATAAATTAGTATTCGTCGGTTCGTTCGAGCATCCCCTTACATATTATTATTGCTAATGTGGCCAAATATATATATATATATATATATATATATATATATATATATATATATATATATATATATATATATATATATATATATATATATATATATATATATATATATATAAATTCTTCGGTGGCGCCAATTTAATGGCACGATTTACTTAAGGAACACCTAAACCAAACGTTTATAAAATGTGTAGACAGTGATTCATTCTAGATTTATTTATTTACTTTTTGTAAATAAACGATAACCTATTATATTACGTAAACCAAAGATGTTTTAACTTTAAGCGTATTAACCTTACAAAAAAATGACCAGGATTTTTGCGCAGTCTCAGAGTTGGGTCAACGCCGTAAGCGAGGTTAATCAGTACCAAGAGCTGTCATTTGCCAATGGAATGGAGTATTCAAGACCGCAAGTGGATTCATCAAAATAAATCCCCTCTGGAAAACACCTTTTTTTTAGTTGTAATAAATGTCACAATAAAGTTTTTCATGGACATTTTTTGCGCTAATTTCTTTTGTAGCTTATTTTGATTTGTAGGGAGTGATCTGTATACTATGATTGAAACCATTTTAAGTTTTAAGTGTCACAGTATTGGTGTCATCAATCGTATCCATTGTAGTTCAGTTAACCTATTTTTATACCGGATGTTCCTTAATAACATTTAACAAGCCTTTGAAACATGTAATATTAATTACAATAAGCGAAAAGTCCTGTACAACATTTCGAGTTATCACGGCAACTGACTGCGCATGCGGAAGTCCGAAAACAAAGGGAGAGTGGTATCTCTAGATACAAGTTCAGAAAAAGGGTCTATTTGAAATGAATGTTCTGGAAACATTTCAGCAAAATGAAGGACACTAACTGTTGAAACTGAAACTTAAGGACTTTTAAAACAAATTTCTTGCAACATTTTCTCTACATAGCCCGTATTAGCTTCAGGTTCTTTACCTATAAGTTGCCAATTTTGACGTTTCAAATCGCGACTTTGACGTTTTAAGAGGAAAAGTTATCAAATTTTCAAAGTAATTTTTCTGGAATTTCTTGACATTTTTGCGCCAAAAAACTTAGTCTTTGTCTGTAACATACATAGAATTTTGTTATCCACACAAAATATTTTACTTTTGTGCGTTCATCAGGTCATCAGTGGCACCCAAGACTTTTTTCTTTAAATGCCTATAACGTTTTTTCCTTTCACCCTATAGGTCAAAATTTTGGTACATAGGAAAGTCTTTATGACAGAAACTAGCGTATCAAATTTGGTTGCCCTTCTTTGTTATTTCTGGAGATACAAATTTTTTCCGAAAGAAAACCTCTGCCGATTTTCCGGCTAACGAACTTATCCAAGCAACTTGCAAAAGGAAGGTACGTGCCAAATTTGATAAAAATCGGCCTATTATTTTTATAGTTATCGGTGTGACAGACAGACAGAAAGAAAGACAGACAGACACGCACGCGCACGCCCGCACACACATGCACACGCACCCATGCACGCACACATATATGTCTGCTTTCTTTAAAAAAACACATATTAGCTATTTAAAACATTTTTATGAAAATTCACTATCATAACGCACTTGCTGCGTCCAGACTTTATATATATATATATATATATATATATATATATATATATATATATATATATATATGTATATATATATATATATATATATATATATATATATATATATATATATATATATATATATATATATATATATATATATATATATATATATATATAAAAGTGTGGACGCAGCAAGTGCGTTATGATAGTGAATTTTTTTCATAAAAATGTTTTAAATAGCAAATATGTTGTTATATGTTTAGATATATATATATATATATATATATATATATATATATATATATATATATATATATATATATATATAAACATATAAAAAAGTCCGGACACAGCAAGTGCGTAATGATAGTGAATTTTCATAAAAATGTTCTAAATAGCAAATATGGGTTTTTTTTTAGAAAGCCGACATCAAATTTGTTTACCAGTATAACATATATAGTAGAAACAATGTACCATATTTCATCAAGATAACTTTACTGTTTGAAAATGTACAAAAAGAAAATAAACGAAAAAACTAGTTTCCTGGCCAACGAATCTTATAGGTTAATAGCAAATTGCGCTATTCAAATTTGAGGCATTCAATAAAAATTCGCTGCCATAACGCACTTGCTGAGTCCCGAATTTATTTTCTTACAAACATGCATTATAATTTCGTGGTCTAAATTGCATACATTTAAGGTCAGCTCAGAACTGATACTGACCGGGGGACTCCGTCTGCCTAATTAAAACAAATCTTTGTTTAATCCATTTCAACTAAGCAGATTTTCCTGGCTAACGAACTTATCTAAGCCACTGGCAAAAGGAAGGTACTCACCAAATTTTATCAAAATCGGCCCATTTTTTAAGTCATCGGTGTGATATATATATATATATATATATATATATATATATATATATATATGTATGTATATATATATATATATATATATATATATATATATATATATATATATATATATATATATTATATAAACATATAAAAATTGAAACTGACCCCGGATATGTGTTCTCGGGGGCCTAATTAGTGCTTATTTGAAGGAATGTTTTCAAAATTCATTGGTGAATTTTTTTAAAGAAAATTCACTAAAATGAAACTGACCCTGAATGTGGGTTCTAGGGAGCCTAGTTCGCGCTTATTCGAAGAGATTTTTTTCAAAATTCAAAAGTCGGGATCTCCTTATTAGTGATTTTTTTTTAAAGAAAATTCATTAAAAACTGATCTCGGCATTTTGAAAATAAATCCTCTGTTTCCGTTTCACTGACAAGTAAAGCAAGAAATATTTGTTAAACATCGAGATTACCATGCAAAGTTTATTTTTATTGTATTGGGTAATAAAGGGATTGCAATCACATGAGTACATCAGCTTATACTTTCTTCTCGACAAATAAAATAAATTAAAACAAAGTAATGAATCAGCCCTAGAATTTTATAGAAGCAGTATCGATATCAGGCTGACATATTTAGCCACAGCGAACACTTCCTATTTTCTTGTGCGGAGATTTTGCAACATACAACTGTACAGTGTTGCAACCCACGCGAAATCACTGGTCTAAAACACTGTTCTGTGCGATGCGGTGTTGGAAAAGTGCCAGGCCAACTAAGATTTTCCGTTTACTGGTGCATAGCTCACACTAATACTAACCTCACACCTACGACAAAAATGCCTCTTCGTATTCTTGGTTACTACGACTGCTGAATATTTGAAGCAATCAGTTAGCATTAGATTACTGATAGTTTAAAAAAAATACAAAACCTAAAAGTCAGTGATTTTTCTCGGATTGTGTTAAATATGTGATACCGTTTTGACTACAACCACATATTTATTTTTTTAGCGAATTTCTGTAGAAATAAATCGCTTCTTACACCCTATGCAGTTGATACCAATGCCCTGGTATCGATGCAGCTCAAGTCATAAGACATCGAAATATTTATGCAGCTTCTCCTAGTGGTGTAAGCAGAATGACTTTATTTTGAACGGAAGCATAACTAAAATAAGGACTTTTTTACCAATTGGCTACTCCAACTATCAGTCTTCCATGCCTAACATTTTTGACAAGTTTCAAATTTTATTTGTCAATGTGGTGCTTATTATCCCATATATGTTGTGCCACACATGATTTGTCAACATATATGGAATAATAAGCACCACAGTGACAAAGAAAATTTGAAACTTGTCAAAAATGTTGGACATCAAACTATGCTTGATTCATTAGAAAGTATTTTTATATTAAGGTCTATTAAGAACAAAACTTCATCAAACCGTGCGGCACCTGTAATATCAAGCCCTTTATTTTCTCTTTGCATTTGACCGCTTAAACACTACTAATTTGTCTGGTAGAATAAAAAATTATTGTCAATAACTCGACCGGTTTATACGTATACTAATTTCTATGTTTGTCTCGACTTAAAGACCTGTTCGGTTTGTTGTATCTATGTAGTCAATATAAATACTTTCACGTAAAATTAAAATCAATATAAATATATCTTTTATGTAGTATTTTAGTGGAATTATTTATCCTTTGTTGGAGTTAACATGGTGAGACAGACACCTGGGTTTTTAGTTTTCTATTTTAAAAAAGATGTGTTAAGGGTCATAAATTTGTCGACCAGAAGATTAAAGCAGGTCTCCGACCCCGTAGTTTCACTACGCAATAAACAAACAATCGTTCTTGGACGACAACTTTACTTCGGACTAGTTCGTTTACCTTGACGCGATATAAATACACGGGATCTTGTTTTTTATGTTAGAATTTTCTTCCTCTGAAGATGTTGACATTGTCAACGAAACGATCGGAAGGTCTCTGAAATATGTGTTGTGGTGATTTGGGTGTTCTCCAAGTGTACTTATTAGTGCCCATCACAGGTTCCAGTTTTCCCATTGTGTTTTACTATGTTTTCGTAAAAACATTTTTTTTTTCGTGTAACATTACTCAAACCAATTTTTGTAAAAAATTCTTTTTGCCGGTTTTATCAAAAAGCTTTCTGTAAACAATTATAGCTTGGCAGGTGTAGTTTTTGTGTACATTATTTGAATAGGTAGGTACGTTGGCCAGGAACATTGGACCAGTTTTTTTTTGGGAAAGTTTTAAGTTTAGTTTGGGGACATTTTTATACTTTTTCAAACAATAAAATTATTTTGATGGAATATGGTACATGGTTTCTGCTATGAAGTTTATACTAACTGCCAAATTTGATGGCTTTCAGTCAAAAACACAATCAAGGTACAGTACACGTTCGTATTCTGTAGTGCCCACACCTACGATAATACGTGCGTATTTTAATAGTGTTTTTGTTTGATTGAAACAATATTCAACAAATAATTAATCGTAAAGGTACTCTGTTAATAAATAATATTTAGTTTATCTCGTAATTTTACACAAATATAGTGTTTTAAGTGCATATAAATAAGTAAATCTGTAAAGCAGAAGGTAAGTTATGGACGACGAGGAGGGGGGCGGGGACCCGCCTCCCAGTAATACAGACAAGCAGGCCTCACAGGTATGTGAATATGAATCTTTATCACCTAAAGATAATAACCCGTATATTGACTTCAATAATAAATACCGTTCATCGGATGTTTCCCCCTACTGTGTATTTATTCAACATAAAGAAAATAATTTTGCTAGATTATTTCCCATAACCGCAGGTCACCATTTGATGGCAAATACAGAATTTAAAAATGACATTATTGATATAAAATCAGTAGGAATAAACCGTGTTAAGGTTATCTTCAAAACAGCGTCTATAGCTAATCAGATGGTCAACAATGAACTTCTAACACAAAATGGGTTAATAGCTTACATACCAAAATTTTTCACGCATAGGAGAGGTATTGTTAGGTACGTAGACACAGTCTTTGATGAATAATACTTACTTAAACAGATAGAATCTCCAGTCGAGGTAACGGAAGTTAGACGAATGCAAAAGAGAGTAACTGATGAAAGAGGTGAGAACAAATTAGTGAAGAGACAAATTATTATTGTATCCTTTGTAGGAAATAACCTTCCCAGATACATAAGAATCAATGGCGCTAATTTAGAAGTAGAACCATACGTTCATCCCGTCATTCAGTGTACGAACTGTTTAAGGTACGGACACTCGAAGAAAATGTGCAAAAGTCGTGTAGCGAGGTGTAAAACCTGTAGTGAGGAACATGGAGTGGGAGAAATTTGTGCTAACAAAATATTTTGCGTATATTGTCAGAATAACTCACATTCCACATTATCTAGGTCTTGTCCTGTCTTTGGAAAACAAAAAAGAATAAAACAAATCATGGCAGAGAAAAATATCACTTTTAAGGAAGCCCAAACTATTGAGAATAACCATTCTTACTCCAAAGTTGTCACCAGCAATCGCTTTCAAGCTTTAAATGATCTCAATCAATACCCTTCACTACCGATAACATCTAACCCCTCCCCCCCAAAAACCGTACAAAGTTTTGCTTCAAATAATAACTCCCAAATAAATACATACAGACAACCCCCACGTAAACTGAGATTAAACACAAGCAGTGAAAGTAAAAAACGCAAACCCGAAAAATCCCCAGAGATCATTCATCCCTCTTCATCACGACCACAAAAGAGAATATTCCTCTCCCAACCGGTAACTCCAAACCCATATCGAGATGAATTCGTTCGCTATAAAAATAGACTAACAGAACAGATGATGGGTTTGTTTACAGACCTGGTGGAACACATTTCTCCACATCATTCCAAAGTAATATTAGACAAATTAAATATTAAAAATACTATATCATCTATGATATCTCGTAATAGGGAAAGCGACAGCGATGGGGACACCTCATTCTGACATGTTCAGTCGGCTCAATTCTTCTCTAAATATCGTGCAATGGAATTCACGTTCTATACTCCAAAATAGATGTAACCTTAGTAAATACTTATCGGATAATAAGATAGACATTGTCATGATTAGCGAAACATGGCTAAAACCTACAAATATTAATTTTAAATTTAATAACTATAATTTAGTCAGAAAAGACCGATTAGGTCGAAGAGGTGGTGGTGTTGGAATTTTGGTCTCTGAAAAACTTAACTATGAAGTATTTACCTTAAACCTTAATGCTGGCGGTGAGACCGATGTGTGTGCTATTAAACTTACGAATTTAGGTATTAATATTGTCTGCGTCTACAAACCTCCAGAAATTATCGTACGAAAATCTCAGTGGGTACAATTGTTTAGGCAATTTAATGGTAAAACATTAATTGGTGGGGATTTCAACTCAAAGCATAGCCTGTGGGGTTCACCGAATGATGATAATCAGGGTTACGAACTCAACGAGGCGATAGACGAAACAAATCTTGTAATTATAAATAATGGTTCGCCAACTAGGATCTCCCGTCCACATGAAAATCCGTCAGTGGTAGACATAACTATGGCTACCCCAGATTTGGCAGGCGAGGCACATTGGAATGTACAGACAGAAAGCCTTGGCTCAGATCATTACGTCATATCTATAGTAGTACAACAAACGTTTCACACAAAAAGAAATACTCCCTATGTTAGATGGGTTGAATCAACAGCTGATTGGCTACGGTTTCAGGATATCATAGATAAAACACTGGACTCGAATAGCAATCTGACAACAGAGGACAAGTTCAAGAAATTAACCAATGCAATCTTTTTAGCCGCAGACTACTCAATGAAACAAAATAAGGTTGTAAATGAGGCCCACAGACATCCAGTCTGGTGGGATTTAGACTGTGAAGTAATTTACAACAAACGCAAGCAAGCATTACACGCCTATAAAAGAGTGTCGAATTATGAAAATTACATCCAGTACAAAATAGTTGAAGCCAGAGCCAAAAGGACATTCAAACAAAAAAGTCGTGCTGCGTGGAAACGCTTTGTAAACAACTTAAATAAAAATACGTCACTCTCATCTATTTGGAGCTTTATCAAAAGAATTAATAATAGTGAAATTGGAAACAATACAGTAATATACGACCCACTAACAGACGAGATAATGCAATTGATTGCACCACCTGGCGCTGCAGATCACCTTGGAATGTTTAATGAATCAGAGTTAGAAAACCACTTAAGCAAAGCTTTTACCATGCAGGAATTGGATCTCGCAATGAAAAATACATCGAACACAGCTCCAGGCCTCGACAGAATTACATACAGAATTCTTAGCAACCTACCACATAAAGCTAAAGAATTTCTACTGGACATATTTAACGACTGGTGGACAAAAGGGATTGTCGTAAAAGAGCTTAAGGAAATTGTCATACACCTTATATATAAATATGGCAAAGATCCTACGTTAGCAACATCCTATAGACCTATCTCTCTTCTCAGATGTATTACCAAAGTGTTTGAAAGACTAATAAAATTTAGACTCGAATGGCACTGTGAGAAAAATCAAATATTCTATCCTCACCAGTTTGGTTTTAGAAGAGGACTGGGCACCTCTGATGCAATTTCCCAACTTGTGACTGATATTCAGTGTGCGTTTAGCAAAAATAGATATCTTGTATGCCTTTTTGTTGACATAAAAGCTGCCTATGAAGCCGTTAATTTGAAACTGCTTAAAAGAGATTTAGAGGAGGTGGGCCTTAGTAACAACGTAGCCCTAAATATTGTACAACTCTTTCACAATCGTGAGATTAGTATTAGAAGAACTGATAATACATTGACAGAAAGCAGAACTATAGCCCAGGGAATTCCACAGGGCTCAATACTCAGTCCTTTACTCTTCAACGTTTATTCAAGAAACCTTCATAGTTTATGGCCCGTAAACATCAACTGTTTGCAGTTTGCCGATGACCTTTGCATATATACAACGCAGAATAATTATGCAGATTGTGTAATACAAATACGGTATATAATAAACGTTTTACATGGTTGGCTGGAAGAGAGAGGGTTCCAACTAAATGAAGATAAAACATCGATCATGTGCTTCACTAGACACAGACTACAACTTCCTCGGTATATAAGTGCCAACGCATACACAATTAAGACGGTAAGCACTTATAAATATTTGGGACTCATTTTAGATAACAAACTTCTTTGGACTGCTCACATCAAATATCTTAAGAGCAAGTGTGAAAAGGGTATAAACATTCTAAAGGCGACAGTACACAGAAACTGGGGTGGCGATACACTAACAGCGCTAATATTCTATAGATCCTATATAAGATCTATTCTAGATTACGGCTGCATACTCTATGGATCAACATCTAAAACCAATATGTTGCAGCTAGAAAGAGTGCAGTTAAAGGCACTCCGCATGAGCATCGGAGCAATGAAATCTACACCTTAGAATATCCTTTCTGGCTAATAAGTATTTAATAAAATTGAGAAGTAGAAACCCATCTATGATAAGCAGTTTATATTCACTTTTTATAGAAACACTTTGCAACAAGTACTGGAGAATAAAGAATGATCCGCCTTTAGCCACCGCCTTTGAAAAAACTATGGTCTTTGAAGAAAATGTTAGAACATTTCTAATTCCACCACTGTATAAAATCGAATATGAGCAATTTCTGCAAAAGTTCGAAGTCTTAATACCATCCTACGCAGAACAAGATTCTCAGAACAAATCAATCTTTCAATCCTACTTGAGTACTTTTAAGAACAGTAATCACATTTACACAGATGGGTCAAAAACAGAAATTGGTGTAGGTGCTTCAGTTTATATTCAAAACCATAATATTAAATTAAAATTTGCTTTAGCTCCTCTATCATCAATATATACGGCAGAACTTTATGCCATAGCCGAAGCTTTAAAATGGATCCTGAATGCACAAGAAATAAACTCTGTTATTATAAGCGATTCACAGTCTGCGCTGAGGACTCTTCAAAATCTAGGAATGACTTATTTTCATAATGACATAATAAGACAAATCATAGAAATGAATGGTAGGATTAGGACATACGGGACAGTTAAGTACTTATGGGTAAAAGGCCATGCCGGTATTCACGGGAACGAAATAGCTGATTCGTTGGCCAAGCAGGCCGCTGAAGACAATGCGATCGATAGCTATGTTCCCTATGCTGATTTGTTTAACCCACTAAAAGATCAGCTATTAAAAATGTGGGAAGAAAAATGGAAAAAATATACCGAAACATCCACTAATCATTATAGATTATTATATCCTACACTGCCTAAGAAAAAAAACCTAGAGATACAATGGGCTAGTCATAGCAGAAATATTAATATAATGTTAACTCGTATGAAATTCAACCATGGTAGATTTCAGTCACATCTACATCGAATTGGGATAGAAGCAAGTAATACCTGTGCTTGTGATGGACAAGCTGTCGCTGATTTAAACCATTTACTTTTTTCTTGCTCTTTCTTAAATACGCAAAGAAACCAACTATACATATCCTTAATTGCTCTGGGAGTGCAATTTCCATTAAATCTAACCCACATACTGGCTATAGTTAATGCACCGATAGCCAGATGCCTATTTAATTTTCTGAATAAATCTGGTATCACCCTATAACCATCATTATGTAAAAAAAAAGAAGGTTGTAAGCAGTAGTAGTATCTTGTTTGTAAATATTAAATTAAGTTATGTTAAATACACCAGTTGTAAATATGTTTATTTTAGATTTAAGTCCTATTAATTGTAAATAGTTAATATCCATCTGTCTCACCATCTGTTTACCCTCACCTAGCCGTGGCCCTCTTTGTGATGTCTAAGCCGTCTCGATAGGCCCCGAGACGCATAGTGTCCTAGTTTTATTTTCCCCAAAAAAAAAAAAGAGAAAAAAAAAACAGAAACAAAAGAAAGAAAAAGAAAATAAAGAAAAAGAAAAGAAAAAAAAACCATAATAGTACAAAAAAAACAAAAAAAAAACAAACATAATAGCACAATTAATTTAACAGAAAAAAAAAACAGCACAATTAATTTAAGAAGAAAAACTGACTAATAGTTTCCAATATATCTATACATGTAAAACACACATATTCGTTTCACCCGTCAGTAATTTAATTACAAAAACAATAAGCTAATAAGTTTAAAACTTTAGTTTAGAGACTACAATTACTTTATTACCCACTTATTATTTTTACCATGTTTCTGCGTTTATGAGTGTCTCTTAATATATGTGTATATGAGTCTACACTATACATTTCTATAATATGTAGAGAATTGAATTATATCTTTGGAATGTACTGTGGCCGGCTGAACTTGATTTCCGAGGCCATCCCTTCGTCGAACACAACAACAACAACAGTCAAAAACATTTTTATACAAATTCGCTCCAATAACGCACTGCTGCGTCCAGACTTTAATTATGCTTCCCTCTATCCGTACTTTTATAGGTTGTTTTACTGGAGGCATTGTTCTTCAGCAGGAAATGGTTTAATGCAGAAGTCGGTGATCAGATCTATGTCTAGGTCGTCTGTGGGATTGTTTTCTCAAATCGTCAGGGTACTCAAGATTGTTAGGAACAAAATTGGCCAGTTTTGTTAGGAGTTTTTGACACTTTATGTCATCGAAAGCAATAAATTTTCGGGCTACTGAAGCAATAACAATAACAATTAATTAAAATCTATCATTGCTTTGTAATAAAAACTTCATCAAAATCTTATCCAGTCTGGTCTTATAAAAGATAATCTGATATAAAGATGCGCATAATGCACAACAAATTATTTTCAATATGTAGCCAAAATTTTCTACATGATGACATTAAATGACATTAGTAATATTGTTGAGTATATGATGAAAAGCTCATCAATATGTCAAACATTATAAGTTATTACAGTCACAGCAAATATTCTACTCTACACTCTCTTCGTCGATCAGAAAACTGCAAAAATACTTTTATCCAAGTCATGCACAATAATTAAAACAAACTTTACATCTATCTAGTTTAGACATGGACAACCGTTAAAGTTTTTATTTTAAAAATATTTATTTACTTAGAAAATGAACAGTGACTTTGATCTTTGCGAGTTTATATGGCTGCCAAAATGTTAAGAATCTGTAAGGTTAAGCAGGTGAAATAAACAGACTTTAGAAATTCATGCACCATTTACCACAAGGCAATGTTTAAACAATATGAGACACTTTCTGTATTCTGCTCGGTCATCATTACCCGAGAAAATCGGTAGGACTTGTCATTGTTAAATAACCTTTGCTGGTGGCGTCGGAATACAGTGAGACAACTTACGCTATTAACAGTTTGTAGGTAAGCTTTCTGGGGTTTTAGTGGGGTGCCGGATTTTGTTGAGTAATTACATATCATGGTATTTTATAATAAAATGATTATGATATACATCTAAACTCATCTTATTCCTTTGTTTACCTAATAGAGCTAATATAATATGATTACTTTTGTACCAGGGAACATAAAATGAAATCTACCTAACCAGGATAAAAGAATTTAGAGAATGAACAAAATTGTATTATTCAAAATATGAATCTTTGACAGTGAGATACTTAGTACAACGCTTCTTGAACAACGTCATACCTCCCAAACAAAATTTTTTCGGTAACTGCTTTAAACAGTCGAAAGCCTACTTTAAAAAAATTATAATAATAATAATAATTATTATTATTATTGTTGTTGTTTTCTACACTTAGCTATTCAATTGGTATTGTAAACTGGAGCAAAACGGGCATCGAAAATCTACAACGGAAGGTGCGAACACTCCTAACAAAATCCAAAAAGCATCACCCCCGTAATGCTCTCGAGCGAGTAACCCTATCTAGACACCAAGGTGGAAGAGTGTTGGATATTGGTAAACAGTTAGACCAGCAGATATTGGACCTGCGTACATATTTTCACCAGCGGGCGGTTACTTCTGAACTACACCGTGCCATATGCGAGGCAGATGATTTAACACCACTACAGTTAAAAGAAATTAAAATACAAAGTCACCATCGGACTGATTAGGACAATCTTGGATGCAGAAGCCTCTCCATGTGCCACATCTGAATGAGGTACATGTCGACAAATTGGCGTCGAACTACTGGTTGGTGTCCGGACAGATGTTTCCAGAGACAGAGGGGTTTTGGTGGCCATACAAGATCAGGTCATCCCAACAATAAACTACCTGAAGTATATAGTTGGAGATAATTGGGTCCAAGGTGACAAATGTAGATTTGGGTGTCAGTCATCAGAGACTATCCAGCACGTCACCGGAGGATGTCAAGCGTTTGCTGCATCAGAGTATAAAAAGAGGCACGACGTAGTTGCGAAAATACTTCACCAAGAACTGGCTCTGAAACTGGGACTTATAAATCTTAGTACGGTGTCCTACTATAGATACACTCCTGAGCCTATTCTAGAGAACTCAGGATACAGGTTGTACTGGAATCCGACCGTGCTCATAGACCAACGAGTTGCCCACAACAGGCCAGATATACCAATAGTGGATAAGTCTTGCAGCCAAGTGACACATTGATGTGGCCATTCCGAATACTAATAATCTAGAGATAAAGTACAACGAGAAGATCATTAGGTACAGAGACCTCGAGATACAAGTAAAGAGGCAGTGGACAACAGATAGTGTCCTAGTGTTTCCAATAGTCATGATGCAACTGATGTGGTTCCTAAGAATCTTCTAAAGATCATTAAAAGACTGAGGTTTGGAGAGCAACTGCCCCTACCGTGCGGAGATTTCTGGGAAATGAGGATGTGTCGCGTCGTCTTTCAAGGGCCGATAACTTGGAGAGGGCTCTATCTGAGCTCAGTGCCTTTGATATCTGAGATACCTGGGATGAGTGAATGTTCCACTCTCAGGGAGTGTGAAAGCCCTTCAGGCTAAATTCGATATTAATAATAATATTAATAATAATATTAATACTAAGTTGTTTTATTCGCTATATACTTGTTACATTGTTTACAATTTTTTCTTACAATATTATTGATACAGTGAATAGGGCCTGCATTCAGATACACCCATGTATCGAGAGCTTTTTCTTCCATGCAGGCCGCATTCTATTTACATTTTTTTAATTTTAACGTTGGTGGTTTATCATTGTAAGGAAGAAGCCCAAACAAAAGCAAAATGATTCACAGGAAGTAAATAGAGAAAGAGAGAGAACCAGAATGAGAGAAATTACAAGCAAAGACGAATTGGCGAAGAGAGGGAGAAAGCTTTTAGTTGCCCATCTGAAATAAATCGACGTCCTAGTAAGTGGTTCTTCTTATAGAAAGGTAATAGCCCGATGGAGCGAGGTCAGGTCTGTAAAGTGGGTGTGGTTAGTCAACAAACCCGTAGTGGTTGATTCCTTCCTGAACATTGTGAGCCTTGTAAACTCTACAATTGTCGTGAAGCAATATAGTTGTTGGGCAAAATTAGATGGCCTCTTCTGGCGTATAGCAGTTTTAACCACACATTTCTATACTACATCACTGTGGTAGCATTACGACCAACCATGTTTATAATTTCCTAAAAGGATATCCCTGCCAATCGGAGACCTACCATCCTACCTCGTTCAAATACTGCTAATTAAAAATAACGGACACAATTTTTTACAGAAGGCGCGATTGAACGAAAATCTTAAACCCAATCAAAATAACAAGACGGAACCTTTTTGGGCCAACTCTTAAGAAAAAAATCTCTAAACTGTTGAAAAGTGCTAAATATTTGGGATATTACCGATAATGGGGGCTCATTATTTATGTGATCCAGGTGCATATATCTCCACTACAGTCTAGTGTCGAAAAAGTCTTACACCCAAAATGTAACACAATATGACCAAAAAGTTGGAAATGTGTTAGGGTATTTTACAGTTACAAGAATTTTACAGGATCACAAAACGCGGGATTTTAATTTTACGCCTGCCCATGGTTTACATCCAAGAGATTTGCACAAAAAAAGGAAATATTCTAGTAAAATTCAAGTGAATAACGATTTTCTGTTAAAAATAATACGGACCGACCTGGCAAAATTTTCGAGAGAAGGTATCTATCATACCATAAATACTCATTACTGAGCTACACAAAACCATTCGAAAAGAAAAAGGAATTTTCAAAAAAAGTTTTGTTTTCATATTTTCTGCCTTGTTAAGGATGATAGACTGCCTTATGAGATATACGATTTAAAAAAATTAATAACTGAGTAGTTAGTACATTGATATTTCAAGTGGTTTTTAGATAATTTACCTTTAGCAAAATACCATACATGCTGATACCAATTGGAAGAATTATAGAGAAAAATTACGCAAGCGCTAAAAACTACGTTTCGAGATAAATAGTTAGGATGATTAGGACTTCAAATCTAACCAACTAGATCCCCTGATCTAACTTTTTAAATGTTTACTTATGAGGCAGAATTAAAGGTTGTGTTTATAACGGTAGTACTATGAATTCACGAGAGAAATTAGGCAAGAAATAAGAAACGCATTTAGTGAACCAGTCCTAAGTAAAATCCATAGAGCTCTTGTACCCACAAAGGACAGGCTGGTGCGACGTTTGGAGGTTCATGGAAATAATTTTTAAACATCTTTTCATTGTTCGTAGTCTACTTTTTTCTTCTACTTTAACGTAGGTCTATTTGCGCTACCATGGTCAATCACCGACGCCAGGGGGCAGTTTCATCTCACTACCCTGCCTTCCTGTAAGGGGTGTAGACTTCCCCAGGATCGCATTGTCAAGGGTTCGGCGACTTTGCGTTCCCTTCAAAGGCAGCAACCCAGCTCGAAAACAATGCCACAATTTCAGGTGAAAGGGGAACGCTGGGAATCAAACGCAGTAACCTACGGTTCAGAGGCACACCTTCTTACCCCTGGACCACCGAGGCTCCCAGTCTGTTATTTAAATGACGTGTTTTCTCCTGTACTGTTATTAGGTTTTATTAAATTTGTGGCGTGTTAAAATTTTAATTTTATTAAATAATAACAGCATTACTCAGTTTTTATCCTTAAGTCAAAGCCACCTTTATATAATAAATAAATAGAAAGCATGCTATAATCTTCATTTGGGGATATTTTGGAAATAGCTGGGTTTAGGTATAGGGTCATGTCTGCATTTTAGCTTTGTCTTTTCATAATACATGACACTAAAAATGGCGGTTTCTAATTGGACATTTTAGGATATCAATTCCTTTTTAACTTCAAATGTAGGTTAATTTCTTGCACATTAAGCATAATTCTTTTTCAGTTTATTATGACAGGTAGTTATGCCAATATAATGCCAACATGCCTACCAAAACTAACTTTCATGGCTTGTGTAGTTGTAAAGATATAAATATTTACATAAATCCCTTCATCTGTCCAAACTTTTTGAAAAAAATATTTTCCGCTTAGACACTAAGAGACGTGCCCATCAAGTGGTATACCGTTACATATGTCTGTAACAAGACCGCAAGTAAAATCAATTTACAAAGACACTAAGTGAGTGGTGAGACACGAAGCAACGTGCCGCCACTTATTTGCGGAACCAACTAGTATGTTGTCATGGCAGCTCCAAATAACACAAAGTGTTAGAAAAATAGAGACTGTATACAACCAACTAACAATTTAGTAAATTGTCAGCCCTGGCCCATTTCTACCCTAATATAGGGACAACGTATGTAAGGCTAGATGCATTGCCACCACAATTAGAACTGCAGACCGGTTTCGCTCTAATTAGAGCTCGTCAGTACGGCATACTAATTGCAGCGAAAGTACACCTATAAAGTAATACAGCTATGGTAGCCAGCCTTCCAACACTAAGTGAGTGGTGAGACACGAAGCAAAGTGCCGCCACCTAGTTGCGGAACTAAGTAGTATGTTGTCATGGCAGCTCCAAATAACACAAAGTCTTAAAAATAGAGACTGTATACAACCAACTAACAATTTAGTAAATTAACAGCCCTGGCCCATTACTACGCTAATATAAGGACAAAGTATGTAAGGCTAGATGCATTCTCACCACAATTAGAACCGCAAACCGGTTTCGCTCTAATTAGAGCTCGCCAGTACGGTATACTAACTGCAGCGAAAATACACCTATAAAGTAATACGGCTCTGGTAGCCAGCCTTCCCACACTAAGTGATTGGTGAAACATGAAGCAACGTGCCGCCACCTAGTTGCGGAACGAAGTAGTATGTTGTCATGGCAGCTCCAAATAACACAAAGTGTTAAAAAATAGAGCATGTATACAACCAACTAACAATTTAGTAAATTGTCCGCCCTGGCCCATTTCTACCCTAATAGAGGGACAAAGTGTGTAAGGTTAGATGCATTCTCACCACAATTAGAACCGCAGGCCGGTTTTCGTTAGTTGGTTGTATACAGTCTCTATTTTTTAGCACTTTGTGTCTTTCAATCACACTGTAAAACAAACAGACATCACACATCATTTAGGCATCACAAACCAAACCAACGCACACTACAAAATTAAATACAAACTACCACACCACTTACTACTAACAAACCGGTGAACAATAAAACATCCCTCCCAAACCACACCGTGCGCCTTACTAAAAAGTAATAACACACACAAGCAGAATCAACCACAACAACAACCTTAAATCAACCAAAATTCTCAACAACAAGGACAAGATCATCTGATTTTTTGTGTACCTCTTTTCCATATCCGAGTTTAAAATGCTAGAAAAACAGAAGACCAACAATGTAGTTTAAAATCGACATGTCAGATAAAATAGGCGCTGACCATTACTTATACTATACTTAAGGCACTGGTACCACCCACCAAAAATGCAATGTATATATTTTTGTTCAATAAACAGTTTTTGTTATTATTTTTATTAATTAGTATGCCGTACTGACGAGCTCTAATTAGATCAAAACCGGTCTGCGGTTCTAATTGTGGTGAGAATGCATCTAGCCTTACATACTTTGTCCCTATATTAGGGTAGAAATGGGCCAGGGCCGACAATTTACTAAATTGTTAGTTATTTGTATACAGTCTCTATTTTTTAACAGCATTACTCAGTTTTTATCCTTAAGTCAAAGCCACCTTTATATAATAAATAAATAGAAAGCATGCTATAATCTTCATTTGGGGATATTTTGGAAATAGCTGGGTTTAGGTATAGGGTCATGTCTGCATTTTAGCTTTGTCTTTTCATAATACATGACACTAAAAATGGCGGTTTCTAATTGGACATTTTAGGATATCAATTCCTTTTTAACTTCAAATGTAGGTTAATTTCTTGCACATTAAGCATAATTCTTTTTCAGTTTATTATGACAGGTAGTTATGCCAATATAATGCCAACATGCCTACCAAAACTAACTTTCATGGCTTGTGTAGTTGTAAAGATATAAATATTTACATAAATCCCTTCATCTGTCCAAACTTTTTGAAAAAAATATTTTCCGCTTAGACACTAAGAGACGTGCCCATCAAGTGGTATACCGTTACATATGTCTGTAACAAGACCGCAAGTAAAATCAATTTACAAAGACACTAAGTGAGTGGTGAGACACGAAGCAACGTGCCGCCACTTATTTGCGGAACCAACTAGTATGTTGTCATGGCAGCTCCAAATAACACAAAGTGTTAGAAAAATAGAGACTGTATACAACCAACTAACAATTTAGTAAATTGTCAGCCCTGGCCCATTTCTACCCTAATATAGGGACAACGTATGTAAGGCTAGATGCATTGCCACCACAATTAGAACTGCAGACCGGTTTCGCTCTAATTAGAGCTCGTCAGTACGGCATACTAATTGCAGCGAAAGTACACCTATAAAGTAATACAGCTATGGTAGCCAGCCTTCCAACACTAAGTGAGTGGTGAGACACGAAGCAAAGTGCCGCCACCTAGTTGCGGAACTAAGTAGTATGTTGTCATGGCAGCTCCAAATAACACAAAGTCTTAAAAATAGAGACTGTATACAACCAACTAACAATTTAGTAAATTAACAGCCCTGGCCCATTACTACGCTAATATAAGGACAAAGTATGTAAGGCTAGATGCATTCTCACCACAATTAGAACCGCAAACCGGTTTCGCTCTAATTAGAGCTCGCCAGTACGGTATACTAACTGCAGCGAAAATACACCTATAAAGTAATACGGCTCTGGTAGCCAGCCTTCCCACACTAAGTGATTGGTGAAACATGAAGCAACGTGCCGCCACCTAGTTGCGGAACGAAGTAGTATGTTGTCATGGCAGCTCCAAATAACACAAAGTGTTAAAAAATAGAGCATGTATACAACCAACTAACAATTTAGTAAATTGTCCGCCCTGGCCCATTTCTACCCTAATAGAGGGACAAAGTGTGTAAGGTTAGATGCATTCTCACCACAATTAGAACCGCAGGCCGGTTTTCGTTAGTTGGTTGTATACAGTCTCTATTTTTTAGCACTTTGTGTCTTTCAATCACACTGTAAAACAAACAGACATCACACATCATTTAGGCATCACAAACCAAACCAACGCACACTACAAAATTAAATACAAACTACCACACCACTTACTACTAACAAACCGGTGAACAATAAAACATCCCTCCCAAACCACACCGTGCGCCTTACTAAAAAGTAATAACACACACAAGCAGAATCAACCACAACAACAACCTTAAATCAACCAAAATTCTCAACAACAAGGACAAGATCATCTGATTTTTTGTGTACCTCTTTTCCATATCCGAGTTTAAAATGCTAGAAAAACAGAAGACCAACAATGTAGTTTAAAATCGACATGTCAGATAAAATAGGCGCTGACCATTACTTATACTATACTTAAGGCACTGGTGACCACCCACCAAAAATGCAATGTATATATTTTTGTTCAATAAACAGTTTTTGTTATTATTTTTATTAATTAGTATGCCGTACTGACGAGCTCTAATTAGATCAAAACCGGTCTGCGGTTCTAATTGTGGTGAGAATGCATCTAGCCTTACATACTTTGTCCCTATATTAGGGTAGAAATGGGCCAGGGCCGACAATTTACTAAATTGTTAGTTATTTGTATACAGTCTCTATTTTTTAACACTTTGTGTTATTTGGAGCTGCCATGACAACATACTACTTGGTTCCGCAACTAGGTGGCGGCACGTTTCTTCGTGTGTCACCACTCACTTAGTGCTGAAAGGCTGGCTACCAAAGCCGTATTACTTTATAGGTGTATTTTCGCTGAAATTAGTATGCCGTGCTGACGAGTTCTAATTAGAGCGAAACCGGTCTACGGTTCTAATTGTGGTAAGAATGCATCTAGCCTTACTCAATTTAGAAAGATAGACCGTGGTGGCATATATACGTGACCCAAATTTTAGATTGAATTCAGTTCCTTTTAACGAATTTTTATTTTAAAAAATCGCTAATAGAGAGGAACGGTATCGATAATGAGACTTTGTAAATTTGGACTCCTAGGACCCGAAACCAAGGTCGGTTTGAAATTATATATATATATATATATATATATATATATATATATATATATATATATATATATATATATATACCAGGTGTCCCTATTTTTAATGTTAAATATTGAAATTTCGTAACCGTGAGCGATAGAGTTGGTTAAATTACAAAAAAGTTGCGCAATTTAACGACCATTTTGAATATCTAAATTAACCAAGAAAATATATTCAGAAATATTTTGAAAACAAAATTAAAAAGTCTGATTTTGCAAACTGTTAATAACCTTCTTTCTATCCCAACAATCATTTCGAAATTTGGCAACATTACATTTTAGAACGTCTAGAATGTTTCAACTTTTTATTTTTTTACCTATGGCCACTATTTTCAGGAATATAATAGTTCACTTTCGTTTTTCTAATGGGCGCCATATGGGATTTTCGCATAAAAAAATTAAGAAAATTATTCTCTTTACAACGTATAACATAACCTTTTTCTAAAAATATTTGAAAAATTACAAAAACAGAATAAATGGAATTGCAGTGCACCTGATCTTTTAAAAATCCCCACAGGAAGTAATCAAGAGGGTTTAAACAGTGACTTCGAGCTGGCCACGGTACTGATCCGCCTGTCTTAAAACAAGGAATTTGGAAAACAGATATTTAAATATTTTTCTACCGCAACAGAATTGTGCGGTGGAGCACCATCCTGCTGGAAATATTCAATACTCTGATAGACATGCAGAGGTAAATTTGCCAATGCATCCTCAACTTATGTAGTGTGGAGCAGATTGAGACACTTTTGTCCATTAAGAGCTCCTTGTAGGAAAAAGGGTCCGATAATTCTATTGTCCAGTATTCCACGTCAATCATTGATAGAAAACCGTACCTGTAACCTCGTTTCCATAAACAGGTGTGGATTTTCTATTGCGTAATGATGTATGTCTCGCCTATTCAAAATTCCACAGTTTGAAAGAGTCAACTCGTCACTTCAGATAATTTTCTAGTAAAAATCGGATCTTGGTGTAACTTTTCTTGTAACCAGCAGCAAAAATTTTTGCTTCTATCTGAATCCCCATAATGTAGTTTTTGGACTATTTTAAATTTATAATCATGGTATTTGCTTTCCTTCAGGATTCTTTGCACTTTTATTTTCGATATCCTGCACTCTCTCGAAATTGGCCTTATTGAATTTTCCGGGTTCAAATTTACCTGGACAAGAACATTAATAGTTAATTTTGGGTGTTACTTGGTATTTCTTCCTCTTATTTTCAAGACATCCGTATTCAGTCATATTTTTTGAAATGCGTAAAAACTCCATTTTACTAGGCTGAGCTCTTTCTGGATACATTAAGTAGAATTGTTGGGCTACTTCCAAATAATTTCTGTGATTTTGGATATACATATCGCACATATCTCTTTTTTCGTCGATTGCATCTTACCATTCTGAGAAACGTTGCTCCAAACGTTTCCAGCAAGCTATAATGACATCAACAAACGTCGAACAATGTTAGTTAAACGTTGTATGTCGTTACATTCAGCGAAATTAGATTATTCTGTTCAAAAATGTTTCCAACAAACTATTATGGCCACAACAAACTTCAAACATCAGTCAGTTAAACGTTGTATGTCGTTAAAACCAACGAAATTTGATTTTTCTATTCAAAAATGTTTGCAACAAACATCTGTCAGTTAAATGTTCTATGCTGATAGAACCAAGGCAATTAATCAAATGTTATGATATATCTGGATTTCGAGCGCCTCCGCCCTAATTTTCTGGTAGAGTGCTTTCACTTTGGAAATGACCACCGTTTTGTCGAATAAGACTGTTGTTTATTCGATGTAAACTTCTGGCATCTGCATGATATCTGACATATTCCTGCCATGTGGAGAGGGTTAATGGTGTCTTTACTGGTCTTAAGATAGGACCGATTTTCGTTAAGGCCATGAAGACTGTGCCAATATATTTCTTGTTCAACAACTTGGCAATCTCAACCGTGGTTCCTTGTTTATAGGGTAGAAAGAAATTCTCGTTTGATTTCTCATCCGTATGTACTTCCGGCGTTCCCATTTGTCTGCTGGTCTGTTTTGTAATTTTAAATAGTGGCTCAATTGTGTGTTTTTTTTTACTACGGAGAGCAAATTATACGCAATCAAAGTCTAGTTTTCGAACTGGTGTGGTAGTTATTAAGAATTTGGGAATATAGTCGCTGTTTCTATTAACAGAACTTAACCTGACAAGGATATTACCTAAGAGCCAACATTTGGTTGATACGTGTAGGCAAGATAATTTTTCATATACTGTTGTTGCACCTACTTTGTTAAACCGCCTTATACTAAATACAGATGTAGAGTTCTTCTCAGGCTTCACACAATGATGATAATAATAATAATAATAATAATAAAAACAAGAACAACATTTATTTATCTTAATTATACAGTGTGGTATGCAAATAAGCGTTGCTTGTGCTTGCGTAAGACACAATATTAAAGATACGTTCCAAATAAAATTGTCAGAAAGATTTGTATTCACTGCCACTCTATAAATTTCGCCCAACATTCTGTAGTTTCAATTTTGGCCATCATTAGTAATTTTGCAGCCAACCTGCAGCTTCAAAATATAACTTATCCAAATTTACTGTTAAATGTCTCCAATAAATGTTGAAATTTCTACTACATACTATAATTTTATTATCTCCACGGCATCGTCAGACAGGAGAAATTTTGGTCACAGAGAAAAAAACAAGCAATTTTGAAGCCAGAGCAGTCTCTACATCTGTATTTAAGATAATTTTTAATGCTATTTTATTTCATTCATTACAAAACAAACACGGATTTCAACAATATGAAAAACAAATTTAATAATTAACCGTTATTTTATTAGGTATATTTTCAAGCAACCAATTATTTTTTGTAAAAAGCCGAAGACAATGTATACACATACATTCATTTGGAAGGTTTATAAACAGGAAACTATCTCTGTAGTCACTGTTAACCTTGATGTATTTACTTATGGCTTGCACACTATTAAGCCTTGCTTGCTACTTTATTATTACTCTTGTAGCCAACTAAATGTCTGTCTCCTTATCCTTATTGGGTCAGCAATACATGTTTATTAAGCTCGTATAATTTCATAGCGCTTATGAATACCTTCCTGTCTACACCGCAAGTAAAGACGTCACAAAATGACTGCAATAAGATGAGTAATATCATCAGATTCTTAGGCGTTGCCAAAATGACTAAGGGGTTAAAAAATTAAGACATAGATGCCTAATAGCTGTATGGTTGGACAAAGCATTTCGTATGCGATATAGCAAATCTTGCAATGGAAATGTCAACTTTTATTATGATTCACAGCAATATGTTAATGCAAATACAAACTGTGGTTATTTTTAACGGTAACTAAAGAACCGAACTAATACAACAGAGAAAATGTATTAGAATTTGCAAGAGGAGAAAATTAAAATCAGATCTACGAGGTTTGTCCCAAAAATACGTATAAAATGGTATAAAACTTCATAGTGCGGTTGGGAGGGGCGCACTTTGTTATTTTTTATATTAGAGTATACCCTGGCGATACAAGCAGATTAACAACTCTTCAGCTCAACCGACAAGGTGTCAATTGCAATGCAGCGAAGCCTTTACCACACGCATTGCCGCAGAATGGGGATTTTGTACATTGAAGAGCAGAGAATCAATTTTTTTTTCTCGAAACTCGGGAAAAACGGCCTGAAGAATGGAGGATTTGAAGAACGTTTATGGGGATGATTCTCTAACGGAACAGACCGTCAACAAGTAGTGAAGCGATTCCCAGAGGATCGTAAAGATGTTACAAACGACAGAGACGCTCAGGGCGACCCTCCACTTTCATGATGCGGTGAATTCACAAAGCGCGGCATGGAAAGCAACAGGGTGGCCCAAGAAATCGAGGAAATCTAGGTCAGAAATCAAGATCCTGTTGATGTTTTAGTAAATATTAGAGCCTATGGTGAGCACTGATAAGTACTTTGGTTATTTTGGTTCTCCAAAGTGTACTTATCATACTGATGTATTTTTTTATTCTCGAGGCATTATCCGCCACGAATTCAACTGTTCAATTGTTTACTGTCAAACTGCTGCAATTTAAAAAAATCTGTCTCGGCTAGTTGATCTGCAAAAAAATCATTCTTTAACTTTGATATTATCGAAAATGACAAATTTTGGATGAGGCGATAGTTTTTTTACGGAATCATAAATATCTTAAGAATAATTAAACGTAGGTATGGGAAAGTCTAATGAAAGTCCCCCTAGAATGACCAGTAGAATCTAAAAATGCAAAAATACACAGGTGTTCCATTTAAAATAATAAAATTGGCGGCAACGTCCGATATAACCGGAAGTGCCAGCGGAAAACATTCACATTTAAAAGATCAGGGGCGGTTACCCACGCAACCAAATTTTCAAGAGTCAAATGTCACTTTAACCATGGAAACGTATAACGAGCCAGTTGCGCGAGAGCTTGTATAGAAAGACAACAATTTTCCGTTTTCCGTTTCAATTATCCAAGCTTCCAGTAACGGAAGACACCTGCCAAGTTTCATTACAATCGCCTAGTCGTTTTTTATTGCTTTTAACATGTATAATGACATTAAAGTATCTTTAATAAATAGTGTTTCTATAGTTACGAGATCATTATTTTTCCGAAAGGAGAAACTGGAAACATTACTTAATCCGTCTGGATTGGTGGAAGCCTGATACAAAAACTTGTAATAATAATTATGATAATGATCGCGGAGATAATAATTGAACCTTAAACGCTACAGGTATCAACAATGAGGACTAGGGAAGACATGAAGTTAAGATAAATAGGTTGGAGGCAACGTTCACTGTTCAATTAATTATATATCCTTGAGCTCATCACCCTCGCCCCACTATGAACTCTAGTCTGAATAGAGATGAAGGGACGGCGGACGTGATGCCGCCGCCGGTTGCTATAGTCACGTGATGGGAAAAAATTGGATGGTCGGGGGAGAGACGGCCAAGGGCGACGCACTTTTGGAGCTTCACATACGCTTGGTGAAGGAAGATCAGGGGTGGCCCTGACTACTGACTAATGGATCGTTAGCTGTTGTCTCAGTGATCTAACTTTCTAGGATCCCCCGTCATTCAGGAACTTTATAGGTAAGAGTTAATGCGGAAAATTAAAACAAAAAAGTCAGGAAGCAGCAAGTGCGCTATATTAGCGAATTTTTGTAAACTTTAAGATTCTAAGGACTTAATTTCTGACTAAACTAAAAACTTCAATTTTCGTCCGTAATGTGTTTGTAAAGTCAACATGTGTACCAAATTTGATTAAAATCGATTCATTTTTTCGCCGAAAGTATAGAGGGGTAAAATAATCTGAATCACTGTACATTAGACTAAACCAAGGATGTTAATATTTCACAAACGTCAAATAAGTTTTAATGGCTGGTTGAAATCCCGGGTTTACAGCCAGTCATAAATCAATAAAATATGGAGATTTTTAACTGGTTATAACATAAGCATTGGTTACCTTTAATTGCGATCAACGATTTATTGTTTACAAACTTTTGACTGTTGACTGTTCTTAAAATCTAGAGTGCAACTAAAAAGTATGGATGCAGCAGGTGCGTCATGGTAGTGAATTTTCATAAAAATGTTTTTCATAGCAAACATATCTTTTTAATGGAAGCAGGCATCAAATTTGGTTACCAGTATAACCTATATAGTAAAAACAATGTACCACATGTCATGGAAATAACTTTATTGTTTGAAAAAGTATCCAAATGTTCCGAAAATAAACTACTTAATTCCAAAAGGCTTTCCGACAAAACCCGCAAAAAAATTTTGCATAAAAATTTACAATTTTTTCACGAAAATCCCAATACATTAATTAAAATAACCTATTAGACATTATTATATATTATTATGCCCTTCACTTCTAAAACACAAAATACAGGATGTTTTATTTGGAACAATTGAGTTACGGCAGTTTGACCTCTTTTTAATTCAGTTATTATTTGAGAGCGCCTGTATACCGTATTTGTCCTACGAAAATTGGCAAAAACTTATAGACTATTAAACCATAAACTCTATAACTAAAACTACTGCCAAAGCATCAGAGAAAAGGTCTATTTGATATGAATTTTCTGGAAATATTTTAGTAAAATGAAGAACAATGACGGTTAAAGCTGAACCTTAAGGGTTTGTAAAACACCCGTCTTGCAGCATTTTCTCTACATAACCCGTATTTCTTTCAGGTTCTTTGTCTAAAATTTGCCAATTTTTGACGTTTCAAATCGCGATTTTAAAGGCATATAACTTTTTCGTGTTTTAATTTACAGATCTAAATTTTGGTGCTCAGTTTACTTTTTATCATATAAACCCGTGTACGAAATTTGCCCCGACTTTGTTATTTCCGGAGATATAAAAAAATTCGAAAGAAAAATTTTCCTGGAAAAACTAGTCAGATTTTCCTGGCTAACGAACCTCTCTATTAGTGAATTTTTTGAAAATAAAAATTCACTAATAAGATCTAAATTGAAACCATGTCGCCATGAGTTTTCGATAAATGACAATTTATGACAGTTGTCAAACAGTTTGCGAGAAGCGTCAGTTGAATTGTGAAAATGGATTGTTGCTCCAATATTCAACGTTATTTTGCTATTGTAACAACCCAGCGTCTATTTCGCCGTCATTTTCATTTAAATCGACGAGAGTCAGTTCCTACTCAAGTAACAATTGGAATCTGGGTACACAAGTTTCGCAGTACTGCTTCAGCCGCCAGACAAAAACCAAAAGGAAGAGCTGGTTCCGTACGAACACCGAAAATGCTGAAAGGGTAAGAGCAGCTGTGCTACAAAGTTCTAAACGATCGGCTAAACAACAGGCATTAACGCTCAATATTTCGAACATAAGTTTTCGCCGCATTCTGAAAGACAATACACATCCATCCCTACAAAATTCAAGTCGTATAAAGACTTTTACCTCGACATACGTCTGGAATACGCCTTGACTATTACAAGCGTTTTGAAGGAATAATTGCTGAAAACCCAAATATCACCGATTGCTTGCTGATGTCAAACCAAGCTCAATTTTACCTGCCAGGTTTTGTTCACAAACAGGACTTTCGCTATAGGTAATCTTCAGCAACTGCGCGAAGTAACGCTTCATAGCGAGAAAGTTAGTGAATGGTGTGCAGTATCCGCCTTCGGAATTTTTAGCTCATTCTTTTTTAAGAAAATGAATTGATTGTTGGTGTTACATCACAACGTTATCAACATGTATTGCAAAATTTTTAACAATAATTTCGTTATGTTGGTGTAGATATCCGAAAAACTGGTTTCAGCAGGACAGAGCCACTTGCCACACTGCTAGGTAGTCTACGGCATGTTTCCTGGTCGTGCCATTTCAAAACTTAGGGATCTCACGTGGGTGACACGGTCACCAGACCTGTCAATTTGTGTTTTTATGGGGCTATCTGAAGACAAAAGTATTCGCTAATCGACCTCGAATTTTCAAACAACTGAAGCATAATATTCGAACAGAGATTAACGCAATCCCAATTGAAATGTTGCAGCGAGTGATGCAAAACTTTAGTGATAGTGATGTAATATTCACAAACTAAAATTGCCATGTCTGCTAAAGGAATTTTTGTTTCATTTTTTGATTAATGTTTAGCCTTTAATGAACACGACCACATAGGAAATAGATACTTCATTCCGCCTATCCCTGTAGATATTACACATAGAGTAGTCAGAAAAACGTTATAGTAAATTTTTATTTTAAAAAATTCACTAATGGAGGTATCTATGGTGAGACTTTGCAAAAAAATTTTTAAATGACCGCAAACTACGGCCCCTAGAACCTATATCCGGGGTCAGTTTCAATTTTCATATGTTTATATATATATATATATATATATATATATATATATATATATATATATATATATATATATATATATATATATATATATATATATATATATATTTGTGTGTGTGTGTGTATGTATGTATCCAGCCGATAACTTAAAAAATAATTAGCCGATTTGGATTAAACTCGGCAAGTACCTTTATTGTATTAATGGCTTAGATGAGCTCGTTAGCCAGAAAAATCAGACAAGGTTTTCCGGGAAAATTTTGAGTTTTCTTTCGAAAAAAGTTTTTTCTCCGAAAATTACAAAGCTATTTTAATGAAATTTGGTGAAAGACCTTACTACATACAAAAACTCAACGTTCTAAGTTTATAGAAAATTGAATAAGAATCAATATCAATTTTGTTGAAAATGAAATATGTTCTTATTTTGTATTAGTACACATATTAATAGGTATAATTTTACAGTGCTTTTACTGTTTATTATTACAATTCCCAAATTTACAATTAAAGATAATATTTGCTTTGAACTATGTTTAGTTGTGGTTAGTGAACAATCGAATATTCCATTGAACGAAAAAACGATTCGTGGAAAAAAGAAGAATCGACTATTTAGAAGTTCGATTAATCGAAAAATCGGAAGACCGAAGAATCGATTAATAGAAAAAAATCTAAAATGATTAATCGGCTTCAAAAATCGAATAACTGTTATTTCGATTTTCGATTATGTCCGAGATCGATTACTCGATAATCGCTTTTCGTGATTTTTGCCAACCCTAATGTAATCCCAAGTCTTTTCGAAAATTCCGTCAAATTGTTGTCCTTCTATGCTCTATTTCTTGAACGCAATGAGGAGTCAATAAATTTGGAATATCTGCAATGCTATCTCTTACAACAGCAATGTGCCCTCACTTCTTACATTGCACTGTCTTGTCACCATGAAGAATAAATTACTTTCAATTTTTCAGCGATTCAATGAACAGCGATCACAGAAATGGAGTATAATAATTTTCGCCCAGTGTGCGTTGAGTGCTCACAAAAGAACGTCTATTTTCATTAAAATTTTGGATAATAACCAAAGGTTCTTGAAGCCTGTATTTGTCCATGATGGTATACAAAACACAAATAACAACTAGTGACAGTTATAACGTTTTATGCATGGTTGCTTTTTATTTTCAAAATCATATTCTTACTGGAAAACCTTTATAACACGATCATGTTTTTCATACGGTTCATAATATATACATAAAAAATGCAATTAATTTACTTTCATTTTCACAAAACCTGGTTAATTATTTCCCTATAATGTAACTCTTGCTGGGGGTTTGCATTGCATCATCATTCTTATTGCAAAAAGCAGACAAGCCGGGAGATATCCCAATGAGTCATCGGCCCACGTTGCAGAGATTCCTGACAGCCGGGCGTACAGACACCGCAGCGCTAGAACACACTAGAGGCCAAAGAACCTTCGAGAGCTGAACAACGGGATCGAACCTACCGCCGTTGTTCGACTTTATGGACAATGATCCTGTTGGTCTACTATTAGGCGAGTTGCGATAATGATTTAAGTCATCACACCTACTGCTTTCACACCCCCTTTCATCATCCTTAGTACCTATAGATGCGACTGAACTTGTTAGATACTTGGAACTTTTTATCGGAGAAAATTATACTGTTTTATTAATTTTCGTAGAAAAAATTCGCTAATGAAATCACGACTTTGAGATTTTATAAAAAATGTCTTAAATGCCGCGGATTAGGACTCCTAGAACCCGTTTCCAGCGTCAGTTATTTATTTTTTTCTGCCTGTTTTTCTAATTATACTCTCATTAAAATAGCTCTCTAAGTGAAGATTGGAACCTGTGATGAGCACTGATAAGCACCCTTGGAGAAACCCAAATAACCACAACGAATCTTTTTATAGACCTAACGATCGTTTCGCTAACAATGTTAGCTTCACCAGAGGATGAAATATTATAAACAAGGTTTTGCTACAATCTGTATTTATGTTGATTCTTAGTAGAACAACGAACCCGAAAGGCAGATTTTAAGTCGAAGGCGCATCTTTTATGTATTGTATCTTTATTGACCAGACGAGGTTATCGAACTTCCTTTGCTACTCTACCTGACAGCTTTAGGAGTTTTTATGTAAATCAAAGGCAAAGAGAAAATAATGGGTTTGAAATGAGAGTTGCCGCTCAATTTAAGGAAGTTTGGGTCCTTATTGCTCTAGAAATATAAATGCTTTCGTACGCATCAACCATGGATTGCTGTCTAATATGTTTGATAAATTTAAAATTATCCTTATCAATGTGGTGGTTATGATCCCATATATGTTGTGCCACGCATGACTTGTCTACACTACCGTATCGTATATGTGCGATATGTTCACGCAATCTGGCACCTATGTTTCTTTTAGTCTGGCCCACGTATTTAAGATTATAATCTTTACAACCTATCTCATAGATACCCGACATTTAAGTGGCTTTAGCCGTATCTTTAGTATTACCTAACAAATTTCATAAATTACTTTTAGTCGAAAAAATTGCTGGAAATCGCCTTTCTTAAAAAACTCTCCAGGCGCTTTGTGATACGTGGTTCAAAAAGTAGGCATACCCGTTTATTCTCTATTTTATAATTCTTGAATGTCGTTCATTCGGCTATAAAATAGCTCTATTATTTTCGAAGATAGAAAAACTCTCCGAAAGAAAATCCAAAATTTTCGACGAAAAATTGGTCTGATTTTTCGTGATAAAGACCTTATACAAGATATTTACAAAAGGAACATATGTGTAGTTTCATCAATATATATATATATATATATATATATATATATATATATATATATATATATATATATATATATATATATATATATATATATATATATATATATATATATATCAAGTGAAGATCGGAACCTGTGATGAGCACTGATACTGAGTACACTTGAAAAAACCGAAATCACCACAACACACCTTTTTAAAGACCCGATGATCGCTTCACTTACAAAGTTAGCGTCATCAGTGGATGAAAAATTCTAAACTACCTACAACTACACATCACATTTTATAATGAGTCTTAGGTAAAGACCGATACCGAGAGAGAGACGAAATCGCAGGCAAATTTTCTGCGCATCAGCCGGGCGAGGTTTTTAAACTTCCGTTATAACTTTACCTGCTAAGCTTCGGAATATTTACTATCAAATACAGAATGCAAAGAGGGCTATATAAATCAGTGGTGGCGCTCGGTTTAAGGAACTTTTGTGTTTAGTGCCTTAAAAACATAAATACTCTCGTACGCATCTAGTCGCTGGTTGTCTAATATTTGTGTTAAGTTTCAAATTTTCGTGATCTATGTGGTGGTTATTATATAAAATTATTAGTTCAACTAATTAATTCAAAAAGGTGATAAAACTTTTGTGTTAGAATTTACAGTTGCCTCTTATACATATACTAGATCGATCACGTGTGCAAGAAATTAAATTTCGCGTTTTATGCAAGTTTGATGCTTAAATATTCCTTAAGCTCCGACCATCTGCTGAAAGTCTATTACGCGACTGTCTATTCTCACCTGAGTTACGGTATCGTTATCTGGGGCCAATCCTCGGACTGCCACAGAAGATTTGTGCTGCAGAAACGAATACTGAGATTAATATACAATCTACCTTATGGGAACCCTTGTCGTGACATCTTTAAGCAAAATAACGTTAAAATGACGTTAAAATCAGTATACTTGTTCCATCTGTTAACTTATATTCATAAAAACAAGAGAAAATTTGTTATCAACTCTAATTTTCATCGATACAACACTCGACAAAAAGATACTTTTCACCTGAATAAATGTCACCATTCTTTTTTTAAGAAATCACCATTCTTTTTTTAAGATGTCACCATTCTTTTTTTTAATAAATCACCATTCTTTTTTTAAGAAGTCACCATTCTTTTTTTAAGAAGTCGCCATGTTATGCAGGTGGCTTTTTGTACAACCAGTTGCCTTGTTCTCCGAGAAACACAAATTGTGCAAAAAAAATTAGTAAACAGCTGAAGGTTGCTTTTACTAGTAATGGTTATATAGTTAAGTGAATTTTATAAAGCTGCACTGTGAACTTATGTTATTTGTTTCGATGTTTCGTTATATTTCCAATTTTTGGGCACGTACCCCTGTGCTTTTTGCAAAGTCTCACCATGGATACCTCTCTATTAGTGATTTTTTTAAAATAAAAATTCACTAAAAGTGTCGGTTGGAGCTGGAGGTCAAGAGCACTGCACAAGACCAAAATATTGTGTGTGGTAAACAAAATCTATTAAATACTACAGTCAAATTTTAATTTTTTGCGCACATAGCCATCATTGTTTTATTTTTTGTTTAACCTTTTGAGCAAAATTCTTGACGCTTTGGAAGATCACGAGCATTCAGTTGGGTTTTTTCTGTGATGTGAGTATGGCTTTTGACCGTGTCAGTCACAAAATACTGATGAATAAATTATGTTCTGTGTGTGGGGAGTGAGGGGTGAGCCCCATGACTGGATTGGGTCTTTTCTGTCGGGGCGATTTCAGTATGTTGAGTTGTCTAACAGCGATTCTGTCGCGTTTCAACGCGTAAATCAAACCGCCTTCTAAACCGTATTGGTGTTCTGCCGGGAACCGTACTGAGACAATTTCTTTTGGTTGTTTATGTTAATAACTTGCTATCTGACTCGCATTCGTTAAATCTTACTCTGTATGCTGATGACATAACAGCTCTCGTCTCCGGCAGAACTCTTAAGAATTTGCAGGCTTTGGCGGCCCATGCCCTTTCGGAACTGAATACTTGGTTCTCCAACTCTGACGTTTTTATTAATATTAGTAAAACCAAATTTCTTGTGTTCCGTACTCCTTCGGCGGGTACTTTAGATATGGATTTATATTTATATAATCAAAAACTTGACAGGAGGCAGTCGGTTAAGTTCATTGGTATGCAGTTTGACAATACCTCAGCTGGAGTCAACATTGTAGTTATGTTAGCAATAGAGTAAATAGCGTGTGTTACCTTCTTCGGAATTTAAATCAGGTCCTAGCCTATAACAACTTAGGGAGATTTTATTTTGGATCTGTGGAGTCTCTATAAACATATGAACTCATGTATTGGGGCAACTCTTCGAGTTAAAAAAGTACTTATTGCGCAGAAGCGTATTGTGAGATATTTAGTGAATGCTGGTCCCTTGGAATCCTACCATCCATTATTAATAGGGCATAAAATGTTTGCTCTTGCCAGGCTTATAAATTTTACAAGTTTGTATGCACGTTTATAACACTAGGAATCATTTAAAAATAATAAGATTTCCATTGCTATGATACCCGTAACAGAAGTTAGTTTTGCATTTCTGTGAATAGACTAAATGTGCTAAGAAATCAACCTGATAATACAGGCACAAAGGTCTGCCTGCCGTGTGACATCAGGATGATTTCGAAATTCATAAATTTCACAAATACTTTGAAATCCTACCTTTAATTAGACAATAATTACTTCCATAATGTTTTTGAGTGGGCAAAAGGATAGATAGATGATTTCCTCAATTATATATTGGTGTGATTTTTATACCATTTTGTTTTTGAATTATAAAATATATGTAAACAGGTCTTATTATTTTGTCATTGTTGTGTCTGTTTTGTTGTTTGTGTAATGTATGTCGTTGTTTGCTTGTTGTACTAGTCTAAACGTGGCTTGTCTGCTAATTATAATAGATTGTTTATTTACCAGAGGCGGCTCCTCAATAAGTGCGCCCGTGCGCGAGCACTGCCGCGAGGCGTGGAAAAAACAATATTTTGGCTATGCTATATTTTAATAAATTTTTATTCACTTTTTACCTCCTGCATTCAACAAACAAAATTAGTATATCGAGGATCGCACAAAGTCGACAGCCATTAATACAGAATCAGAATAAATATAGTGTTAATGTTAATCGTTGCAGACGTTATATACATTCATATCCATATAAAGCATTCGGGCGGCGGTGTGTATTTTTCGGCGCTCTCCCGAAATGCGATACTTCAGTGCGAAATGATCGCCGAATCTTGATGAGTTTCGTCGAAAACGACCGAATAAGCAATCTGTTGTGCGCTATAAAATTACACACTTTCAGTTTTTAGTGGACTTTTGGCAGAGCGTGTGTACCTACTACGTAGTAATTTTCATCTTCGCGTCGGATTGTTTTTATTTGGATAATTTCGTTGTTGTTTACATGTTCTAACAAGACAATTATTATTATTATTATGGTTACTACTTCGGGTTGCTTAATAAGTGGAAAAAATAATTGTGATACTGTGATTAATTCAATGGATATTTTAAATTTAAAGGTTAACTTTTTAAGGGAGTTTTTAACTACTATAACGTATAACTAACTAGAGGAAAACTTGGTAAGTAGTTAATATTTATTTAGTTTAGTAAGTAGGTTTCTTTATAATACATTTTCGGGGAAAAATAGGCGAGCCCTTCATTTTCAGTAAATTTTTATTTATAAAAATTCACTAATAAAGAGGTATCCATGGAGACTTTGCAAAAAATTTTTCAAATTAGCGCGAACTAGGACCCCCAGAACCCATATCCCGGATCAGTTATAATTTTTATATGTTTATATATATATATATATATATATATATATATATATATATATATATATATATATATATATATATATATATATATATATATATATAAGTTTCTAACCGATAACTCAAAAAATAAGTAACTGATATCGATGAAACTCGGCAAGTGTCTTTGTTTTATTAATGTCTTGGATGAGTTCGTTAGTCAGGAAAATCGGATAACGTTTTCTGGGAAAATTTTGAGTTTTGTTTAAAGAAAAATCTTTTTCTCCGAAAATTACAAATGTATTTTACTGAAATTTGGTGGATATGTTGCCTTGTAAAAGACCTTACTACACACTAAAATTCAACTTTCTACATTTTTAAAAATAGAGTTATTCAAATTTTGAGTTTTCTTTTGAAAAAAAAAATTTTCTCCGAAAATTACAAAGTTATTTTGATGAAATTTGATGGATATGTTGCCCTGGGTAAGACCCTACTACACACCAAAATTCAACTTTCTAGGTTCGTAGAAACTTGAGTTATTCAAATTTGAAGCATTTAATAAAAATTTACTATCATAACGCACTTGCTGCGCCCCGAACATTTTTTCTTGCGCACCCCCAATGCATTATGGCACGAGCCGCTACTGTTATTTACGCTTGTAATTGTACACCTATTGTATATATTGACGAGTCCAATATTACTTGTATGTAATCTAAAAGGACAATAAAGTTATTATTCTTCTTATTACGCTTACAATTCGATTTTACATTACTTTTCATTTTGGTTTTCCAGTTACCGAACACCCTCTATAAGAAAAACTTAATAGACAAATAAAACTTCAACATAGAATCTGTGATTGAGATCAAAAATACTAAAAATATTTTTGTAACAAAAAGTACGAATAGCGTTGGTGTTTTTGCTTTTGGCGCATTATATATGTCAGGTGTGCTTGCAGAAAAATAACGCAAAAACTCTGACGCACCTTACAAACTTACATCAATCTTTTTTTCTTACAAAATAATTTACTACTGACACAACGATTTAATAATGACTTTTAGCATGTAAGCACGACATTCACCCAGTACAAATTTCTGTTTGTTTCAGTGCACGACCGCTTTGAAAAATTTAATAACGAAAGGTATAATAACATGTTGGGATTCTTAAAATCTACGCGAAAAATTTATTGTTTGCTGAAATTTTGCATTGGAATAAAAAGAACTCGAGCCAACAATCTTAGTTGAATGAACTGCGGTATAAAAATATGGCAAGTGGCAAGTGACACCAGTTTAAAATAATTTATTTTACAAATTTATAAATTTTATTTCAACACAAATAGTCGGCGTTCAATGTAATTTAAGATTAGATGTCTGATGTTAATTTGTCGCTGAAAGAAGGAACTATATTTTACATCCACATCGTCAATACGTGTGGAAGTATGGCATCGGCCACAAAAATTACAATTTTTTTTGCTCAAACGTCGTAAAAAATGCCGACATAAATATAAAACACGATTTGGGAACGAAAGTGTTTTGTGTCTTTCGATCTGTCGGTCTGTATGTCTGTCTGTTTGTAGCCACGATAACTTTAAACGAATCGAAATATGGTCTTCAAGTTTGGTTTACTATGACAAACGAACGATTCGGGTTGTTTTTGGCGAAAATCACTCCAGGGGTAGGGTGAATGGAGGATTATTTGGTGAAAATTGGCATTTTTTCGTTAACACTCGAAGAATATAACGTTTTAGGGTTCGTTTGTTAGAAAACTTTCAATTTCATCAAACATCTGTTATTCTGTGCTGAAATTAATTGGGGGTTGAATGAGTGGATGTGAAATATGTGACAGAAATTTCGAATTTTTTTCTGCTTAAACGGCATAAAGTCTCAAAACATATAGAAAACTTAATTCTGGAACGAAAAGTATTTTGTCTGTCGGTCGATCAGTGTGTCGGCCTGTACGTCTTCTGTCCGTTAGTAAGCGCAATAACTTTCGAACGAATTGAGATATCATCTTTAAATTTGGTATACAGGTAGCACCGGACAAAGGAACCCTTTGGGTTGTTTTTGGGTAAGATCGTTTCAGGTTTTAGGGGATAAATGAGGGGTGATTTGGTAAAAATTGAGGTTTTTTCATTAAAACTCGAGTAATATAACGTTTCCGAAGTTTATGGGTACAGGAATGCGAGTATTTTCTTTGTGGTCAAGTCATGGACCCTAAGTGCGTTTTATGAGAATGTCTTTCTGAGGAGCGTAGATTAAGTTATGATTCAATTTGCAGCACTATTTTACAAGATTTTAAAGCCCAGTCAAATGTGACGGTAAATTTTTGCTTAAAAATCTGTACAGAAATAATCACCGTATCACCGTAATATTTAAACTTTGTAAGCCATGTATGATCAGTTTTGCAGGAAGAGAAAATGTCTGAACGCAGAAATTGCATTGCAGTAGGGAATTTTCATAAAAATATTTCAAATCATGAAAATTAAAATAATAAGTTTCGGAAATACAAATTTGTGTTGATTAAAACTTTTTATGGGAAAAACCAATTCGATTGGGTTGTCTAAAGAACTCGTACAACTCATTTCCAAAAAAAGGAAGCTCCTTGCCAAATTTCATAAAAATCAGCCCATTATCTTTTGAATTACCGGTGTGATACATATATACATAATTTTTCAATTTATATATATATATATATATATATATATATATATATATATATATATATATATATATATATATATATATATAAACATAACAATTAAAATTGACGGCAAATATGTGTTTTAAGGTCCTAGTCCGCGCCCATTGGCAACATTCTTTTCAAAATTCAAAAGTCCCGATCTCCTCGTTGTACTAAAATCACTAAAATGAATTATTTTGCTGTGGTAACAACTATAATGTTCTATAAATAACTGTCAAAATTTAACACCCAAAATTGTATAGTGACAAAACTCTGAATTGTTGAAAACGGCATGTCTGAGAAAAAGCTAGATTTTGATAAATATAAAAATGGTTTGGGTCAGTTATTAAATATTTGTTTTTGAACATGGGTGGATCAAATGTCAAAGATGATCACGACGCTGGAAGACCAATTTTTGTGACCACTACAGAAAACATTGATTCTCTCAATGTAATGATTTTAAAAGATCGACGAATTGTGCTTACACGTACAGCAGAACCATTGCAATGTTATTATTATTATTATTATTATTATTATTATTATTATTATTATTATTATCATTATTATGTATATGTATATATCTAAATAACGCTAATCAGAAGCGCACTCGTTTGACAATGACGAAGTAAACTACCTGCAAAAATTGTGGAAAAACGCCAGCTGGCGAAAGATGTTAGTTTCTTACAGGACAACGCCCTTGCTCACAAGTCGTTGGTTATACCCCATTAATAAAATTGGTTTTGAATTGATGGACCACCCGATCTATTATTTGATTTCCAGGATTAGAATTACCTTGTGGGCGATCTGCCAAATGTGAACGTGTTATGCTCCGTTTCACAAAGCTCAATGAAACATTTAAGAGACCATTAGTTAATCATTGCCTCAGACGACCAATCACAGACTATGATTCGGGTTTGTTGCCATGGCTATCATATTTTGAAGCTGTGATTGGTTAACCTCACGTCTAGGTCCGATCTGGGGGGGGGGGAGCAAATGCCCAGAAGGGCAAAAATGTGGGGCGGAAAATTGACGGCGTTTGCACTAAGGGAAAAATCTTATAAAAATTACAGTGCTCAGCACTGTAGGTAAACGAAGTGCGAAAGTCGAATATAGTCAATTTTATACTGTAAAAATAGAAAAATTAAAATTCTTAATGTAAATAAAAATTTTAAAAATGAATCAACGGGCATCTTATATTGCTTGCAGTAGTCATCCTTTAAAGTTGTGGTAAACGACATGGCAAATTCTTCACTGAAAGCTACATTTTTTTTTTAATATTGTGCACAAGATATACGTTTTATTTTCGTCTTCAACGTTGACATGGTCAATTCTTTTGAAGAATGTAAAAAGTATTACTCTAAAATCACTTAATGATATGAGATGGGAAAGTCGAATCGAGGCAAATAGAATCACCACTCATGAAATTTTGTACACTCGTTCAAAAGCCCCAGTAGACTAACATATATGAATATTATACAAGTCTAACAATAGTACATACATACGGGTCGAAATGAGAACCCCCTTTTTTTAAGTCAATTAAAAACTGTACTATTCCATCTCTGGAATAACATGCTTATGGCTTATAAGGTGGCATTGTAAAGGGCAGCAAATATTATGTTTGCCCGGAGCGCTAAATAGCTGGATCAGGCCCTGTCTCACGTTAAATATTTAATGGAGCTTTTTGAAACTGGGCATTAGAGGCTAGGTTAATAAAATAAAATTTTGTTTAAAAAACATATTGTGTGTGCTGTGATAGGTATTTTTCAACACCTGCTCGTACATGAAACAAATTGAAAATTTAATTAATTAAAAAGACTTGATACCGATGTTCCGTTTGGAATAATGTAGGTGATAGGTGTCACGAAAAAACGGAAACTTCTCTGTTAATTAAAATAATTTCAAACCATGTAGTTGATCCGACAAAGCAAACTTGCGTTTTAGTGAATTTTCTTAGAAAAAATTCACTAATGGGTAGAGCGCAAACTAGGACCTCTAGAACCCATACCCGGAGTCAGTTTCAATGTTTATATATATATATATATATATATATATATATATATATATATATATATATATATATATATATATATATATATATATTGCCTGAGGCTGCTCAAGTGTTTGACGCTATCAGGTAAATGATTATATAAGCGTATTGCAGTGTTGCGAGGTGCCCGATTAATCTGTTAGATCCTATAAGGGGGAACATACAAATCTTTAGCCTATCTTGTTTCATACGCTGTAATATTACCGCAGGTACTAAAAATTGTAATATTTTTTCTGACATAACAAAGCGCCTCAAGCATATATAGGCACGTCACTGTTAAAATGCCATACCGTATAAATAATGGTCCACAATGCACACAGCCGCCCCAACACAGCAAACCATATGCCAGGAGACAGTTGACACTACCATAGTAGCATGTCAACAACGCCTGAGTACTCAAGGAATCCCGCAGCTGCAGCAACGCGTAATTCCTAGATGCAAGAGAGGCCACCACACGGTCAACATGGACATCCCATGATAAGTTAGAATCCAGATGAAGCCCCAAAACCTTTACAGACGTGCCCTGTCTTATTGAACCGTTATCAGATCTCACATATAGGCTCAGATGCGGATGCACACCCACCGGAGAAAAAAGAAGCATTTCAGTCTTCCGCGTGTTAAGAACCAGACCATTTCTCGAACACCAAGCTGACACCCGAGACACGCACACATTAGCTGCAGCACCAAGCTCTTCAAAACTCTCCCATGATGTTGCAGCAGTGGTTTCATCTGCGTACAAAGTTAAGTGGTATTATTGGAGATCATAAACAATATCGTTAAGAAAAATTGTACACAAATCAGGGCCCAATATGCTGCCCTGCGGCACGCCGCTCGACACGGCTGAAAATCCAGACATATAGTTCTTACCTGCCTGTCGTATCCTGACAGTCTGACTTCTCCCAGACAGGTTGCTTTTTAGCCATAAATATGCATTTCCTCTTATGCCATAATGGTCCATTTTTTTCAATAAAAGGGAATTGTTGACCGCATCAAACGCTTTCGAAATGTCGAAGAACAGCCCGGCGGATTTGGACCCACAATTTATGTAATCCAATGCTGTCATAAGTACTAAGCATGGCATCCTGAGTTGACAGCTGCCTATGAAAGCCAAATTGGCACGGAGACAGTAAATTTTATCTCTCCAAAAACGACCCGAGTCTCAGCAGAAATAATCTTAGAAAAAAGCGAAAGCAGCGCAATCGCCCTGTAGTTGTCCATAAGACGTGGATCTCCGTTCTTAAAGAGAGAGACGACAATGGCCGCCTTCAGACGCTTAGGAAAACAACCGATTTCAAATGACACATTTATAAGGTAAGTTAGTGGAGCCACCACAAGATGAGCAACCCTGCCAAGAAGACTACATGCTATTTCATCTAACCCTGATGAATTTTTAACTGAAACTAATTTTATGATCTCTAATACATCGTCATCTGAGACAGGATATAAAAACATTGAATAGGGATTAGAGCCATTTTTCAATGCACAATTTATGTCACAGTTTTTTGTCAGATACTTAACAGAGTCGACAAAGTGCGCATTAAGACTGTCAGCAATCATATTAGGATCTGTCAGAACGACTCAGTCACCTGACAGAATACTCAGATTTGCCGCCTTGCTGTTCATCTTCCCCACGATGGCATTGTCTTTAATTTCTTCCCACATAGCTGTATTTCGGTTTGAAGCCTTAGAGATTTTATTTTCATAGTATTTTTTCTTGGCGTCTTTTAACCTAGCACCGTGCTGTTTCTTTAGACTATTATACAACTCATTACACCGCGGATCCGTAACCGTATCCAGTGGAAGTGGAAAATCACGAAGCAAACAGCCCTCTCTTACAAGTTCCGTTGATATCCATGGTTTAGGAGCAATCTTGCCGGGCATGGATCATGTTAGTTTTAGAGTCCCTAATACGCGCTCATTGAGAGAATTTTTGAAAAGTAACATAATCGATTAGTTTCTATTATCAAAAAAGGTATTTTAATCTTGTGTTCTATTAAAACACCATTTTCTATGAAGCCAATAAATTAAAATTTGGTATATCTAGCTACCGCACTTAAGTATCTTCAAAAATTACTGTAAGTCTATTTTAAAATTGCAAATTTCATTAAAGTTACAAAAACTCTCCAGAAGAAAACTTAATTCATATTTTGAAAAGGAATGTATTTGCCAAATAACGTGGCAGGTATTTTGACTTATTATTAGCCTGGTTTATTAAGTTTTAGTCGACATAATCGAACTGGTTTTTCCAACGAAAAAGTTTTTTAAAAACATGTTCTCTGTTAGTGAATTTTCATTAAGAAATATCAAAAAAAACTGCTGAAATTTGTTTAATAGAAAAATGAGATCTTGGTCCAAACGTAAGAAATTCGGACAGTATTGTTTGTACCAAATAATGAAGTTAATGAAACAAAAGAAAATGTTACATGCATCAGACAGGAGTTGAACCCGCGTCGCTCGCGTATCACGCGAGCATTCTACCATTGAACCACAGAGATGCTAGCTTATATTCTGTTTAGGTGGTAATTATAGAGAAGGCAACTTGCCGCAGCATGAAATATTATATTATATCCTAAAAGCATATATAAGTAAACAGCTGATTGCAGAATTATTTGCATTGTGACAGGTTCGCCAGTCGTTGAAACACACACGACTATTTCTATGCAAGACGACGTATTATTTTCAAGTTTAAAGAAAAAAAAGCCTGTACGCAACAAGTGCGTTATGGTAGTGAATTTTCATAGAAATGATCTGGCACCAAATATTTTATTATAACTTTTTTTTTCTTGTAACATAGAAATCTAAATTTTGCTGTATAGTTTACCTTTTATATCGTAAACCTACCTACCAAATTTGGTTATTATAGCTTTTTTATTTTTTGAGATTAATTTTTTCTTCGAATGAAAACTCAAAATTTTCCCAGAAAACCTCGTCCGATTTTCCCGACTAACGAACTCATTCAAGCCACTTACAAAAGGAAGGTACATGCCAAATTTTATCAAAATCGGCTCATTATTTTTAATAACCAGCTTTAAAACCAAATCTAGTTATTAAAGAACTTATTTGAAGCCCCTTAAAAATTTGAATGTTATTTACGAAAACAGGTTCACAAACTTTTTCAGCACCAATTAAAAACTTCCCAGAATAAAAAGTGAGTATAACTTCTAGTGCTCAAATTATGGTATTGACGTATGAGAATGTAAAATCAATATCTTTCATATCGACAAGACGACATGATAAATGTTTTAAGCGGAAATCCGGTCACATAATTAAAAACTGCAGACTGAAGTTGCCAAGTAGGGCAAAAATTGCAGGTCCGTGAAATTGTGAAGATAATATTTTTAAAGTGTTCGAGCCATACTGTGAAAATGCAAGCACAAAAATTGCATAACATGGTGCAATACATAGAGGTGTCCCTTTAAGACTATGGCAGAAAGTAATAATAGTATTTAAATTCTGAAATTTCCATTCTAACAGTAAACATGGTTGTCTGATAACTAGCTAACAACGTGAAGCAGCAGATGCGTTAGGGCAACGATATTGGCAACGATATTTTATAAAAATTTATGGACAAATCGAAAAATTAAAGTAATTCGAGTAATAAAATATAGAAAGTTAAAAAGTATATCTAAATAGGTCTAAAGTAAGACATATATGACGCTTTCGGAAAAAGAAGTGAATCAATAAAATAATACAACTCAATCATACTTTCATTGTGAAAACTTCTGAAAGTTTTTCATAAAGTATACGTACATGGATCAATATTTAAAATTGATTTGGGGGTGGGAGTAATTGTCGGTATAAATGATGATTTTTGGCTAAAATCTCACCAAGACAAGTTCTTTCTGCCGGAAATCTCAATGACAAAATCGTGAAACATCTACCCATTAATGTTTTTTAACATACGTTTTTTCAATTAGCGAATTTTCGTAAAAAAATGTCGAGATCCCGACTTTGAGAATTTCAAAAACTTTCTTCAAATAAGCGCGAAGGAGCCTACAAGCCATATCAAAGGGTCAGTTTCAATTTTCATATGTTTATTTTATACAATACAACCAAAATTT
The DNA here is from genome assembly GCA_964006375.1 of Tillus elongatus. Lineage (NCBI taxonomy): Eukaryota > Metazoa > Arthropoda > Insecta > Coleoptera > Cleridae > Tillus > Tillus elongatus. The sequence goes on along the minus strand of OZ023263.1, from coordinate 147,910,160 downwards.
AATAGCCAAAGATTAAATTTTAAAATATAATTCGTATAAAAACTTTTATTAGAGAAAATGAATAATTTTTTAAATAAATCAAGTTAAGTACTGTCCGTGCAATATCTGTTGAGATGGGAATTCAAGAAACTAATAAGCCAATAAAGTTCTATTATCAAAACTACTGTAGCAATTTACCTCAGCAGGGGCGTTCCTTGAAATTTTCTGGCGTTATTTTCAGAATATTAATATACACATATATATATATATATATATATATATATATATATATATATATATATATATATATATATATATATATATATATATATATATATATATATATAAACTAGATTTAAACAGGACACTCTTCGACTGGGAAGTAAATCCCTCTCTTTTATTTTTTTCCCGGTTGATTCTTTGACCAGAACTAATTTTATTAAGCAGTCTTGGTGGTATACAGCATCGGCAGCATGTATCTCCTACAATGTTGACGCGTCTCAAAACTGCTTCCCCGTATTCATCCTTCCGAGCATTTGCTGGCTTCGAAATGGATTGGTCAAAATCAGTTGATGCATGGTATACTTTTCGTCGTGTTTCGAGTGTTTTCTTTCTTTCTTTGGCATAAAATGCGTCATCAACAGTTTCGGTACACAGGAAACATTTAGTTATGAATTCAAATTGATTTTGTTAACGTAAGCAAGGGACAAAACGTGAAGTCCAAGGCTGTGGGTGCCGTTTTACCCCCCACATGAACAACACCGGTTTTCCGTTTTGAGTGGTGAAAAATACAATAAGTAAGTTGATAGGTGATGTAAGTGTAGGGTCTGCCGAACACATTTGTTTCAATAATCTGCATTCGATTTCGATTTAGGAATTCGATTTTCAGATCGGAATTTGTGAATTACAAGGGTTTTTCATTTATCACGCGGTGTCGCACACGAAAACTCTGCATGTCCTGCGGCACGTGTAATTGGGTGGAATATGAAGGGGATGGGAGGCAAAATGAGGGCCTTGTTTATAGCTCATATATACATGATAGCTTCAGATTAAACCCTAAATCATAGTTGAAACTAAATGCAATAATTCCTCCGCCCTTTTTTTGTGGGGAATTTTATGTACATTATTTTTTTGCATAAAACCTTTTTTTCAGCGGGACCAATACTTTTCGAGATAATTGCAAAAAAATGGACCAAAAATACCTTTTAGCGCCGCCTCCACCCTCTCGTCATCCCCATCATTTGGAACTTTATGATTTAATCGATCTATATGTGTATTTTTAAGCTCTGTTGACTGTGCTAGATGGGGATATAAATTATATAGTATTATGGGGACTTGTGTTTTTATGTTTTTGTCGCTTAAGGTTGATTAATTTATTGCCAAAAAGTAATTGTGGAAAGTTGTAGCTATTTCTTGTACAATAGTTAAGAGTACACTGTCATTCTGTATATCATTCATACCAGAATTACAAGGAGCCGTGTTACATATTGATTTAAGAGAATGCCACACTTTTTAGCTATATTTTGCGAGCTATCGATTATTTGCTTATAGTAGTTATACTAAAAGTAAAACTTTGTTTTAGACAACTATTACGATTTCTATTGTATACTCTTATTATTCTAACACCAAATATCTACAGTTATAGTGAATCGCAATATTAGTGAAACAGCCTGTACCTATATTTAAAAAAAGGCTGGACACAGCAAGTGCGTTACGGTAGTCAATTTTCATTAAAATGTTTTAAATAGCAAATATAAGTTTTTTAGAAGAAAGCAGGCATCAAAATTGGTTACCAGTATGACCTATGTTGTAGAAACAATGTACCATATATCATTAAAAAAAATTTACTGTTTGAAAATGTAAAAAAAATCGAAAATAAACTTAAAATATTCCCAAAAAAACTAGTTTCCTGGCCAACGAACCTTATAGGTTAATATCAAATTGAGCTATTCAAATTTGAAGCATTTAATAAAAATTCGCTACCATAACGCACTTGCTGCGGCCCGAATTTCTTTTCTTACAATTCGTTACAAGGTCAGCTCAGAACTGTCACGGACCGGGGAAATTTGACTATCTAATTAAAAGAAAGCATCGTTTAATCTATTTGAACGCAGCAGCTTTTAATAAAAATTCGCTACCATAACGCACTTGCTGCGTCCGGAATTTCTTTTCTTACAAACAAGCATCATAATTACGTGGTCGAACTTAATACATTAAAGGTCAGCTTAGAACTGGGACTGACCGGGGGAATCCGACTATCTAATTAAAACAAAGGATTGTTTAATCTATTTGAACTGAGCAAATTCTCCTGGCTAACAAACTTATCCAAGCCACCTGCAAAAGGAAGGTATTCAAGTCTGAAACGGACCTCGGATTTGGGTTCCAGGGGTCATAAATAGCGCTCATTGGTAGAAATTTTTTCAAAATTCAAAAGTCGCGATCTCCTCATTAGTGAATTTTTAAAACAAAATTCACAAAAAAGTTATAATTTAAATTAAAACCCAGCATAAACTAGCCAATAATTAACTGACTTGATCGTTACACTCGCAAAATTGCTCATAAAATGTGAACACCGCGTTGTCCACTTCAATAAACGAGTGGGCGTGGAATCATACATACTCACTGCCTATTTTTAAAATAAAGATACTTGAAAATGGATGTAGTTAAGCATCAAATCGTGTCTTTTTAGCGGATTATTTCGTTTTGCTGTTCCGTCAGTGAACACACTACGCACAAGCATGTGGCCGCTAATTTTAGCTTGTGCCTCACATTGCAAAAAATAGGGTACGTCGACTTATTACGACTCATAAAGTCTGGCTAGAATAAACTGACCCCTAAATATATAGCTACATTTCAGCTACAATTACGCCGCTGTTTCCAAGACCAATACTTGTAATGATTCTATAACGGTCAAACCTTCAGCGGCACAATAGCAATAATATTAGCAGCTAAATAAAAAGTTACATTTTAAAATAACATTATAATCAAAAATTAATAATCAAAACGAAATATCTTTTCAAAATTTCTGCGACGGGCATAATATGTATATATGTTGGTGTGGTCAATGCAGCACAAAATACTTACGAGGGCGGATGTTTATGCGCTGTCAACTGGTCTATATGAGGTTTGTCACAAATATACATATAAAACCTCACGAGTGTGATTGGGAGACGCACGTTTCACTGCTTTTTATACCAGGCAATACGTCGGAGGTATACTGAAAACCATAAATCTCCAGCTCGGTCGTATTGCGAACGAAACCCTTACAGCACGCAATTTCGCAGAATGGAGATTTCGTGTATCGAAGAGCAGCGAATCAACCTCAAGTTTCTCGGGAAACTCAGGAAAAACGACCAGCATAATTTCGAACATTATGGGGATGATTCTATGAAAGAACCTAACCGTGTATTAGTGGTTAAAGCGATTTATAGGAGACCAGGAAATCCAGGTCGAAAGTCAGGATCAAGCTGATGGTTTTTTTGATTCTCGAGGCATTGTCCACCATGAATCCGTCGCCGCGAGTTTTATGTTGAGGTTCTGGAACGTAGTTGAGCCTGTGTGTAGCGCATTGGCGACATTTGACTTAGGAGGCGTTGACTTCATCAGCATGACAACGACAACGGGTCATTGGTAGTCATGGATTTTTCGGTAGAAAAATCGATCATAGCGACCACTCAGTCGCACTACTCCCTTGATTTGGCACCGTGTGACTACTGTCTATTCCCAAAGTGAAAAATTAAAGTCCGGTGGCATCACCTGGGGATCCAGCGGCCATCAAAGCGGCTACGTCGAGCCAGCTGAGCGTCTGAGTTCAGAGGACTTTAAAATATGCTTTGAGCAGTGAAAACAGATGGTGCAAGCGCATTAAAACCGGAGCGGGTGGTATATATTTGTATTTTGAAAATTCCAATTATCTGATTAACTGTACAATACAAATTTTATAGGAATTCCATACGTATTTTTAGGACAAACCTCGTGTAATTTAAAAATAGGAACAATTCATAATTTTTATTTTTCAACATTATCACCCATAACTCTAATACCTACATCATTCCTAACCATGCTCTGACATTTTTCAAATAAACGATTTTCTCGACTTATTCAAACTACTCATTTACAGCCACTTCTTCATTAGGTACCTGTCAAAATTCCCCCCAAGTCTTCTTTAAATTTTGGAAACAGTCCGTAGTCGCTTCGTGCCAGATCTGGAGAAAGAGTGGTATGCTCTAATTAAAAATTGCCACTCTCAATACAAAATGTGGAGAAGATGTATATGACAAAAGTATCTCAAAAACTGCCCCCTGCTTCCCAATTAACTTACAGAATTGTGATTCGAATATTCCTAACCGTTTTCCTATATTGTTTAATAATAATAACACCAGAGCAGACAAACTCTGCACCCAGTAGTCGTGGACTTATGCGGTGGGAGCTTTCGCACACATATAGACAAAGGACACCACCCATAACTCATCAAGAGCCGGCTTTTCCACATTCGAGTAAAAAACCAAATCTCCTAATACGGGACTCGAACCCACAACCTCAGACACCGAATTCTTAAGATTACTCGCCTCGCGACCTGGGCTATTCGGCCTTGTAACACTTTAAAATCTTCACCCAGTATAATAGACATTTTTTGTGGACAAATGTTTGATCTAACTTCAAACGAACGGATTTAATATCCTAAGTATTTCTGACAACTTATAAAATCAAATATGAAAATCTTTTTCTTATTTTATTTTTACTTTGTGTCCAGCACAGGTTTACTTATAGGGCTGGATGTGTTTTGTTTTAACTTTTATTAATGTTTAACTAGCAGGTTGCTAGGTGTCAGCCTGTAAATCCAGAGGAACCGGGTTCGATTCCTGGGCGGGCCAGCGAGAAGCTGACCTTGTAGACATGGCCTGACATACCGCATTCAATAAAAAAAGGATTGGGCTAACAATCTTTTGATGGAAAATAATTTTCATGAAACGTTACCATAACGCACTTCCTGCGTCAAGACTTTTATATGTTTCATAGAAGTTTTAAACTTGTGGTTGCCCAAGATGAAATTTTCATAGGTTGGATCCAAATACAATTAGAAAAAAATTCCGGGAACCTTGGTACATTCTGATACAATTTGGCAGGGGTCTTCCTGTTGTAGATAGCTTGGATGAGTTTGTAGGTCAGCCCAATCGGCTTTAATATTGAGATAATAAAAGCCTGGACGCAGCAAGTGCGTTATGGTAGTGAATTTTCATAGAAATGATCTGGCACAAAATATTTTATTATAACTTTTTTTCTTGTAACATAGAAATCTTAATTTTGGTGTATAGTTTACTTTTTATATCGTAAACCTACCTACCAAATTTGGTTATCATAGATTTTTTATTTTTTAAGATAAAAATTTTTTTCAAATGAAAACTCAAAATTTTTCCGGAAAACCTTGTCCGATTTTTCTGATTAACGAACTTGTCAAAGCCATTTACAAAAGGAAGCTACATGCCAAATTTTATCAAAATCGGCCTATTATTCTTTGAAATAAAAATTTATTTCGAATGAAAACTCAAAATTTTCCCGGAAAACCTTGTCAGATTTTCCGGACTAACAAACCTGTCAAAGCCATTTACAAAGGGAAGGTACATGCCAAATTTTATTGAAATCGGCTTATTACTTTTTGAGATAAGAATTTTTTTCGAATGAAAACTCAAAATTTTCCCGGAAAACCTTGTCCGATTTTCCTGACTAACGAACTTATCCAAGCCATTTACAAAAGCAACGTACATGCCAAATTTTATCAAAATCGGCCCATTATTTTTTGAGTTATCGGTGTGATACATATATATATATATATATATATATATATATATATATATATATATATATATATATATATATATATATATATATATATATATATATATATATATATATATATATATATATATATATATATATATATATATATATATATATATATATATATATATATATATATATATATAAACATATAAAAATTGAAACTGACCCCGGATATGGGTTCTAGGGGTCCTATGTCGCGCTCATTTGAAGAAATTTTTTCAAAATTCAAAAGTCGAGATCTCCTCATTAGTGAATTTTTTCTAAGAAAATTCACTAAAAAATTACAAAAACATTTGGTAAAAACCGTACAGGATATATTACTTTATTAAGCTCAAACACAGTGTTTTGATCTCACGACCATTTTGATGAGTACTAGATATATATTTACTGCATTAGGGATGGCCGCAGCCATTAAAAAACGATTGGGCTAACAATATTTTGATGAAAAATATTTTTTATGAAACGCTACTATAACGAACTAGCTGCGTTAGGACATTTATTTTTTTGAAAAAAGTGTTGAACTTGTGCTTGCCCAAGATGTAAGTTTCATAGGTTGGATTCAGATAATATTAGGAAAAGTCTGGACGCAGCAAGTGCGTTATGGTAGCGATTTTTTTTAAAAGTATTTTTAATACCAAATGTCTTTCTTTGATGAAAGCAGGCATCAAACTTGGTTACCTATATAGTAGAAACAATGTACCATATTTCATCGAAATAACTTTATTGTTTCAAAATATATAAACATTTTTCAAAAGTCTGGATGCAGCAAGTGTGTTATAGAAGTGAATTTCCATAAAAAAGTTTTTAATAGCAAATGCGAGCAGGCATCAATCTGATTACCGGTATAGCCTATGTAGTAGAAACAATGTACTATATCTTATCAAAATACTTTTGGTTTGAAAATATACACAAATTTTCTGAAAATAAACTTAAATGTTGGTTTCCTAACCAACAAAGCTTACGTTAATAGCAAATAGAGTTATTGATATGTGAAGGATTTCATGAAAATTGAACGCATCATATTTCGATAAAAAATGCAAAAATGCATTAACAAATTTGTTCTACGAAAATTTGCTAAAAAAATTATAGACCGTTAAAGCATAAACTTCACTAAACCTGCAGCGAAAGCATCAACTTAACTAAACCGACAGCCAAAGCATCAGAGAAAGGGTCTATTTAAAATGAATTTTCTGTAAATATTTTAGTAAACTGAAGAGCAATGACGGTTGAATCTGAAACTTTAGGGTTTGCAGAACACTCTTCTTGCAACATTTTCTTTTCAAAATCCGTATTTGTTTCACGTTCTTTGCCTAAACATTGTCAATTTTGACGTTCCAAATTGCGAGTTTGACGTTTTGAGAAAAACTCCAAAATTTGTTTATTTAACTGCCCCTAACTTCTTTGTCTTTAAAGCTGGAGACCTAAATTTTGGTACAGAGTTCACCTTTATAATACAAACACGCGTATCAAATTTGGTTGCCCTTACTTTGTTATTTCTGGAGACATGAATTTTTTTAGAAAGAAAACAAATTTTTCCGGGAAAACCTGGTCCGATTTTCCTGGCTAACGAACTTATCCAAGCCACTTGCAAAAGGAAGGTACTCACGAAATTTGATCAAGATTGGTCCATTATTTTTTGAGTTATCGGTCGGATATATATATATATATATATATATATATATATATATATATATATATATATATATATATATATATAAACACAGATCTCCTCATTAGCGAATTTAAAAAAAAATCGCTAAAAACTCCCAGGAAAACATTGATAGATTTTGATCAGATTTAGCAGGTGTTTTCCTATTATAGATGACTTGGATGAGTTCGTTGGTCAGCCTAATGGGGTTTAATATTTAAATAAAAAATAACAAAAACAATTGGTAAAAACCTCACAGGAAATACTCACTTTATTAAGCTCAGACACAGTGTTTTGATCTCACGACCATCGATGGGAATTAGATATATATATATATATATATATATATATATATATATATATATATATATATATATATATATATATATATATATATATATATATATAAAGATATAAAGATATAAAGTCTGAAACGGACCTCGGATTTGGGTTCCAGGGGTCATAAATAGCGCTCATTTACCACACTGGGTACGTGGGTAGGTATTTAGATATATATCTGGTGCTCACCTGCGAAATGTTTATTAAGAGTTTTTGTTGGTTTTTTTACTTTCAACGAGATAATGCTTCACAAAGAGGCAAGTGAAAATTCATTTTCCTTCATTATCATTTTGACCTTTGTTGAATCTATGCCCACAGGTTACTACTAATTTATTCCTTATTATTACTCTCATTAATTTACTTTTAGCCTGATGGTGGACTTATTTCATTTATAAAGTCGCCTAACATAAACAAACAGATCTTGCTACACTTAATATTCAAAACGCCACAATCCCTCTTTTTAACAAGGAGTTTTTTCAATTAATGAATCTCTATAGATAATACAAACATTACAATAATGTTAATAGGGAATTTATTAAATAAAGGTATGATTCATCCTTTTTAGTATTTAATTACGTAACAGTGTAAAGTGTAAAGTGACTAGATATTATCCTAAAGAAAACAATCTTATTTTTTGCGTCAACAAGAAAAAACGCCTAGAATGGAGCTGCTGAAGGTCACAATAAATTATCACATTCTTTGTAACATGATTATTAAATTACTCCTTGCATTAACATTTGTATGACTAAAAAATCTTAATCAAACAAAAAATTGCTCACGTTTGGAAAATCTTGGTATCCTCTTGCTACTTCCGTATCTATGATAATCATTTATGTAACACAACAAAAATAAACAATTATAATTTCACACTAGATAACAGAGCAAACACTTTAAATAGAAACGATAATATCTGTGGGTGCAGCTGATGTTAAATAAGTGAAACAAGAGGATTATAACAGAACATTAGGTACCCACTGTATAAGAGAGTTGAAAGTAGACTGAACTAAAATGTGCATTAAGTGAAACAGATTCGCTGTCTTCCCTAAGACTTTCCAATCGAGGTATTGCACTTTGGTAAATTTAATTTTATGTGAAATACCTCAACATTTTTTGAACCGGGAAATCATAACTTAATGTTGAATCATTAAATTCATGTAGGTATTAATTTTCTGAAAACAATAGAATTTAATATCGCATATCTTAACGGTGCAATTAATGGAATATCTTGTGAATAGAGAACTAAAATAAATCCTTGGCATAATCAATCAGCATTTGTACATAAATAGTACCGTGTAAGATGATAATGCTAAAAAGTCAAATAAAAATTACAGGTACAGATTGGCAAACGCCTAGCTACTCTGGTAAATAAAAATATTTAAAACTAACCTTCAAATTCCCTAATTAAATTCCTTATTTTGGTTTAACATTACTCACTCACTACACAACACTTTACAGAACACAAAAGTTTTTGACAATTTATGCTCACTTGCAAAAATTTTGTATGGAATTACTAAATTAATGCGGGTTAGTAATATTTTGACAAATAGCGAATTTCGGCCCCCCTATACGTCAAGCGATTAGAAACTGATTTATTTTTACTTTTTACTCCCAATATTATCTTTCTACTGCACGTTTCATGTTTAATATGATAGGCGGCGCGCTTGTCGCTAGTTACCGCCATCTTCAAAATTAACCTGAACTTACAACAAAGAGATAGAGAACTATTTATCTTCATTGACTAACGTATGCTCTTTTATTATTGACTTATTCTTTTAAGTTATGTTATTAAAATATTCAAGTTTTCTTTATTAGTGAATTTTCGTAGAAAAAATTCACTATTGGGGAGATCCTGACTTTTGAATTTTGAAAACATTTTTTGCAAATGAGCGCGAACTAGGACCCTTAGAACCCATATCCGGGGTCAGTTTCAATTTTTATTTATGTTTATATATTTTTTCTTTTATTCTTAAGTACACTTGGAGAACCCAAATCACCACAACACATTTTAAAAGACCTGACGATCGTTTCACTAACCAAGTTAGCGTCAACCGATTTACTAAAAAAAATTTTAGTAAATCGGTTAATTAATTTTCCTTTAAACAAAAGTATATATACCAAAGAATTAAATTATATTAAGAACGTGGCCGAATATAACGGATACACTGCTTGCCTAGTGAAAAAATTAATCAACAAACAGAAAACAAAGAAAATGTTGACGGAATCTACGACGTTCAGAAGATAACAATCGGAAAAAAACTTTGTTTGCTTACCATTTGAACTCAGAATCACGAGGAGTCTAGACAGCATTTTTTAAAAAGTCAACTTACAGCTAACATTTTCAACAACAAATACCTTAAAAAACTTGCTAGGTAACCCAAAAGACAAGGATAGCGCGGACAAAATGTCGGGAATTTATGAAATAAGTTGTAAAGACTGTAATCTGAAATACGTCGGATAAACAAAAAGATCGATTGGAATTAGATTCAAAGAACACATATCCCAATTACGTTACGGTACTGTAGATAAGTCTGCCGTCGCCCGACATATTTGGGATAATAATCATCACGTTGATAAAGATAATCTGAAAGTAATAAAAAATGTTAGAAAACCAGGACAGCTAAACGGGTTCGAAAGCATATATATATATATATATATATATATATATATATATATATATATATATATATATATATATATATATATATATATATATATATATTGCGAAATATAGTTACAACAAAAAATGTATGAACACTTCACCAGCGCCAATTACGAGTCACTTGATCGATTGCTTTGCTAAATAAAATTCCCACGTTTTCGGCACATTTTACCGATAACATAAGTATACAGTTATTGCCGCCAAAGGAATCGTTGTTAATTTAGCTGTCGTTGAACTTTCTCAAAACTATTACAGGTGGACACTTTTTAGATAAAGCAGTAGGGATGGCGCATAGACCTAGTCCGGCGATAAAAATACAATACACTTTGGAATTTGCCTACGAGTAGTGTCTCATCTCGGTTCGATCTCTTTACCTGAGATCCGGTATATAAGTTGATGTTAGTTTTTAAGTATTTAGAATGTTTCATCCTCTGATGACGCTAACTTGGTTAGTGAAACGATCGTCAGGTCTTTTAAAATGTGTTCTGGTGATTTGGGTTCTCCAAGTGTACTTATCAGTGCTCATCACAGGTTCCAATCTTCACTTAGTGAAGGCTATTCTTAATCAACTACTTGTTGTTTTGTTGGTTTTGATCAAAATTCTCCTCTATATCGGATAAAAAATGTTAGACCTACGAATCGTCATGAAGACTAAAGCTGTCATCATCTGGTGAAGAGCAGATGTTCTCATAACAAACACTCTTTCCTGTGGCAACTTTTATTTTTTTCCCTCTTTCTTTCCTTTTTTTAGGGAGTCTTTTTTTTTTCAACAAATAGATTAACTCTTCGGCAAACGAATTATTGGTGCATCCTTCTTCAATTATTGTTTTTAGGTAGTTTCTTAAGTATTATCTGCCTATTAAGAGGAAAAAATCCTGTAGCTTGAAAACGCGTTCGTAAATTAGTAGAAGCGTTTTGCAGGAATGAGAAGCCTCGGAAAATCTGATTTAGGCACTGTTCCTCTATTTTTTCTTTTCCAATCTAGTAAGACGTCACGCCACTTTCCTTTGAAAGGCCCGAAAAAGGCGACGTCAAGGGGTTGACACATACAAGTAGACTTGGGAGGAAGAAGATTTTCATAAAAATATGTCAAATACAAATGTCTTTTTTCAATTAAGGCAGGGATCAAATTTTGTTACCGGTATAATCTACATAGTAAAAACAATGTACCATATTGCATTAAAATAATTTTATTGTTTGAAAAGGTACAAAAATGTTCCGAAAAAACTGGTCCGATTTTTCTGGCCAGCAAACCTGTTTAAGCTATTTACTCACCTAGCAAGATATAATTATTTACAAAAAGCTTTCCGATGGAACACCCAAAAAAAATTTACATGAAAATTTGCAAACATTTTTTTCACAAAAATCCGGAAATATTTTTTTACAATAACTTATTAAACATTTATTACCAAAATGTGACAAAAATCTTAGAAACAATGATTTCTACGGAAACACAAAAAAAATTCTGCGAAAATTGACTATTTTTAGCTTACAAAAATTTGCCTAAAGAATACCTACGTAAGATTCAAATTATATACCTAATTTATAAGTTTAAAAAATAGGAAAATGCAAAATAAATATATCCCAAACTAGACTCTGTAGGTATAGGGAGTTGCCCAATTTGAAAAAATTGAGTTACGACTATTATAAATTTTCCAAATTCCGCCACTATTTGAGAGCGCTCTGTATACGGCATCTCGATTTTTCGACAAATAATATTAAACGAAGACCTCTCTGAATGCCTCATTTTCACGAGACTCTCGTATCTATTGTAAAAAATTGAAATAACTCGAAAACGATGGGCGATATAAATGTTTTCTCCTTATAAGCTTGCATTAAAATTGGATGGAAAATGCAATAATGCTACAACAACTGGGCTGTTCATTATGAAAAAAAAAAAAGAAAACTTGTATCACCAACGATGACTTATGGGCCAGCTTGTAATTGACAACATAACTTTATAATATGTAGCTCAAAACACCGTATTGTAACGTATTCACATCCGTTTTTAGTTAATTTAATTTTTCAATTTTCAAACTTTACAAAAATTTGCAAAAAGGTAATACCTTCATTTCCACATCCGTGTTTAGTTAATTTCACTCCATGCGCCAATCTAAGTCTGATACTTTTACATTGTTTCTCTGTGCCATGTGTCAAACCACTTGAAATTTAATAGACTGACACTACATGCCTAGCAACAGAGACAAGGGAAATATTTATTGACTAGTTTTGTTCATGATACAAATAACGAGAGATATGATATTCAGACTACCTATTTTTAGACATGTCACGCGCATGGTGTCAAGTGGTGAGTCCAATGCAACAATAACATGCTGTCGTGCAGTGGGGTTTGACGTTTCATCACAGCCTCTTAACAAATTACGTATTTTATTAATATTTAAGTGCATACAATTGGAAGTAATAAAAATCAAAATGATTAAATTTAGTGCTGCGCTTTATATTATCTGAAAAAGACAAAAGGCGTTACTTCAACCGCATTAAACTGGCGTATATTTTTGATTGCGAATGACTTTGTTTTAAGTGTGTAGTTGGACTTTTATAACATTACTCACCACGTGACGTCATAGGAGGGGGCGGGGCATATGCGCAATATCATATCTCTTCTGTCATTATATCATGGTAGTATGTGGTAGTAGGTCATGATACAAATAACGAGAGATATGATATTCAGACTACCTATTTTTAGACCTGTCACGCGCATGGTGTCAAGTGGTGAGTCCAATGCAACAATAATATTCTGTCGTGCAGTTGGGTTTGAAGTTTCATCACAACCTCTTAACAAATTACGTATTTTACTAATATTTAAGTGCATACAGTTGGAAGTTATAAAAATGAAAAAGATTAAATTTAGTGCTGCGATCTATATTATCTGAAAAAGACAATATAGGCGTAACTTCAACCGCATTAAACTCAGGTAAAGAAACTTTTTTATTGCGAATGACTTTGTTTTAAGTATGTAGCTGGACTTCTATAACGTTACTCACCGCGTGACGTCATATGAAGGGGCGGGGCATATGCGCAATATCATATCTCTTCTAAGTCATTATATCATGGTAGTAGGTAGTAGTAGCCCAAGATCTATAAAGTTATTATAAATCTTGGTAGTAGCCAAAGAGGTTGTATATGTTAGAGGGAACAAAGCCGAGTTTGCAGCCTGTCGATTTCCCACTCCTGTCACCGTCCAATCACAAACAAAATTTTGAATAACGCGCTAATGTGTTTTGTTTTGATTCGTTCCCCCAACCGCTCTTGAAGTTATGGTCAGCTGTCAACAAGTATTTGAAGTGTTTGTTGATTTGCGATTAGAGGTTATCTTGTGTGTTTTGCCGTTTTTTAGCAGTGTTTTAAGAGTGTAAAAGTTAAAAAATGCCAAGGTGTATTGTGAAGAACTGTATGTACAATAAAAGTGCCAATTATGAAAAGGATAAAGCAACTGTGCATTTATTTCGGTAAGTTGTTTACATGTCTTCTGTTTCCTTGTTTGGCGCCAAATGTTTATTGGTTTTCACAGGTCCGTATTTACACATTGTATTGCTTTTGTTAAATCTTTAGCATTTATTATTGTCAATTGTGTTTTTTTAAGAAATAAAATCTTAATAATGCATTATTTATTGAATATTTGTAATGAAATTAAGCATTTTGTTTGGCAATTATTATTTGAATTAGATGTATTTACCTATGTAGTTCCAGTAGAAGCAGAAAAAAAGTAGAATAGTTTCGTTTTATCTATTACTGCATCTTTCTAGAGGTTCAGTCACTGATAAAGTAGATAATTCGAGATATTATTTTCAGATTTCCCAAAGCTGGTGAAAGATACGAGGCTTGGAAACGAGCATTAAATTTAAGCGATGAAGATATTTTTATGAACTCAAATGTGTGCAATTTAAATTTTACCGAGGAATCTTATGATTTAGAAAAATCACCTTTTGCAGTATACTTAAAAAAAAGTTCTATACCTGTATTGGTAAGTACTGAATCAAGGTTATTAATTTATGTAACTATTAGTGATATATATATATATATATATATATATATATATATATATATATATATATATATATATATATATATATATATATAGCCAAACAGCGGTTTTTCAATGGCACTGCTATCAGTGATGGCTATTTTTAAATAACAGGGACTTTAAACAGCTACTGCGATTGTGGTTTAGCCATTTACAATGCTGCATGTGCGTATGCTATTATTTTAAACACTTACAAGGTGTTAGTGTTAACCGCTTAATTGAAACCACAATATGATCTTCAGATAGCTTTTAAATTATATTAATTTTAAAACTACTCAGATTTTTACTATTAATAGAAGTTCTATAAAATTAGCATATTACAAGAATATACGATGAGAGAAATCTACATATTATTTTTATTTTAATATAATGAAAAAGTTGGAAGGCATATATATGCTACAGTTCGGTGCTGCTTTAATTTTAGATTCAGCAGGTTTTTCCATGATATAATGACTTACAAGATATATGATATTGCGCATATGCCCCGTCCCCTCCTATGACATCACATGGTGAGTAACGTTATAGAAGGCCAACTACACACTTAACACAAAGTCATTCGCAATCAAAAAGTTTCTATACGTCAGTTTAATGTGGTTGAAGTTACATTCCATTCCATTTTTATATTACATATATATATATATATATATATATATATATATATATATATATATATATATATATATATATATATAAGTGAAGTATAATAATTAAGGGGAGCCCTGAATTAGCATTGGTGATACACACACAAACTTAAAAAGTAGAGAAGACGTTCGTAGACATTTACAGGGGGCGTTAACATTCATAAACTTGATTTGATCATCATGTCACATAATCATAGTATAGTATTCTGATCTTAAAAAATTAATTCCAGCTGTATGCACTCAAATATCAGTAAAATACCTAATTTGTTAAGGGGTTGTGATGAAACGTCAAACTCCACTGTACGACAGCATATTATTATTGCATTGGACTCACCACATGACGCCATGCGCGTGACGGTTCTAAAAATAGATAGTCTCATTATCATATCTCGCGTTATTTGTATCATGAGTTTTTCGTTTTCTACCTATAAGAAAAGGAGAAATGTTGTATTCTAATACTGGCGAGAAGGAAAGTATACAGATACTTCTACTCGCTCGCACAAACTGCGATTGCGTGTATTATGAATACAGCAATTGCTGTTTGTCATGGAGTTTTTAGTATAAGATGAATTTCATAGAAATAATTACTCTAATGATTTGTGTAAATCTCGGTTTTCACAATCGCTGTTGTTTTGTGTTTTAATAACAGCTGCTAACAGCGATCTTTTAATAGAAGCGATTAAATCACCGGTAGCTATATATCGCTCATCTCTAGTAACTATGCTACTAATTACATTCACGTAATATATTGTTATGATATTTATCGTAATTTAATTAGCCCTGCAAATTTACATTAATGGTATTCGTTTCAAATTTATTTATGCAGGTAACAAACAAGCCATCAACACAAGTCGTTTTTGGCGAGCAGCCAATGACTGATATAACTGCTATCAATGTGCCATTTGCAGCTGACCCGTCAACTAGTACTTGGTCTGGTAGCAATGTACCTGTAATGGATTATTCTCGGCCATCAACAAGTGCTGGTTTTTATGAAGAGAAAACTGTTGTAGAGGTACCGCAAAGATCGTTTAGTAGTTTAGGATTTGCTGAAATGAAAACACCTTCAATGCCACCCACTTTGAAGGAAATGGTGAGTTAAATTCAGTTTTTGCCGTTTATGAAATCAGTATAATTTTAAAAAACCTAATATGTTATTCCATCACATTTTATATGGTGTTTAAGTTTGTATAGTCCATGATTAAATAAGTTAGAAACAACTGTTTTGCAATTTATCTCAACCACTATTAAGCAAAATGTGTTGTTGGAAATTTTGTTTATATATTCATTTTACTTGAGAAAATAAATGGTTTATCATTGAACATTTTTTATAGGTTGTTACACCGCGCAAACGTAAACTGAAGAAGCAGTTATTCGATGCACGAAAAAAAATTAAACGGCTCAGCAGTAGTGTTCATCATTATAAGAAGAGAACAGCAACCCTTGCGAATATAATCAAACAACTAAAAGGTAAAGTAACCGACGAAACATTAGAAACATTAATGCAAATAGGACCTAATGAAGAATTTTTACAAAGACAATTAGGTCGTAAACATAAGTATGAAAATCAACTTAAAGCTTTTTCTCTTACGCTGCATTATTACTCTCCCAAAGCTTACAGTTTTGTCAGAAACACATTTAACTCGGCTCTTCCTCATCCAAAAACTATATCTAGATGGTATCAAAGCGTTAATGGGGAAGCTGGTTTTACGTCAGAGGTGTTCAACTTATTAAAGTCAAAATCAGAAAGCACAGATGGAAAACTTATATGTTCTTTAGTCATAGATGAGATGGCAATTCGCCAACATATAGAATGGGATGGGGTAAAATATTATGGGTTTGTAGATTTTGGTACAAATCTTGAGACCGATTGTAACCCTGTAGCCAAGGAAGCTCTTGTTTTTATGCTTGTTAGCATTAATCAATCATGGAAGCTTCCTCTTGGATATTTTTTAATCGACTCTTTAAGGGGTACACAAAAACAAAATTTGGTATTACAGTGTTTAACGCTACTAAATGAGTCGGGCATATACGTGGTCTCAATAACTTTTGATGGGGCAACAAATAACCTAACGTTAGCAAAAGAACTTGGCTGCGATTTGAATTGGAGGAACATTAACTCTACGTTTGTTGATCCTAGTTCAGGTAGGAAAATTGCAGTCTTTTTTGATCCATGTCATATGATCAAACTGATAAGAAACACATTAGGCGATAAAAAATTAATAATTGATGAGAATGGGGAAAATATAAAGTGGGATTATTTAGTAAAATTAAATGAGTTACAGGATCAGGAGGGCGTTCATTTGGCAAATAAATTAAGAAAATCGCATATATTTTATACAAATCAAAAAATGAAGGTTAAATTAGCCACACAACTTTTTAGCCACTCAGTGGCACATTCTTTGGAATATTGCAATGAAGTTTTACATCTTGAGGAGTTCAAAGAATGTGAGGGAACTGTGAAATTTATCCGACTTATAAACAATTTATTTGACATTCTTAATTCTAGAAATTTAAACAATTCAGATTTTAAGAAAGCAATAAACGCAGAAAATTTTGAAAACATTAATGTATTTTTAAGAGAGCTATCACAATATTTAATGTCACTTAGGATAATTGATGGAACGCTTCTGTGTGAGAGTGGTAGAAAAATGGGTATAATTGGCTTTTTATTTTGCATACAAAGTTTGCAATTTGTTTATAAAACTTTAATTGCCGACAATAATTTTTTGCTGTATTTTCCCACTTACAAAATCAGTCAGGATCATATTGAGCTTTTTTTTGGGCAAATTAGATCCATGGGAGGCTATAACAATAACCCATCAGCAAAGCAATTTAAAAGTGCATATAAAAGGATGATGGTGCATCTTGAATTAAAAGATTCATTTAAAGGAAATTGTATCCCTTTGGAAGCAATTCCTATTCTGTCACCCATTGAGGTAATAAATAAAACTTGTGGGCGAGAACGAATATCTGAAGAACCAGATGAAGACATGAGTCAAATAGATAATTTTGACGACGACACAGTTCTTCAAATATTAGATATGAATATATCAGAGTTTAAGAAAGAAGTCGTGACATATATATCTGGCTATGTAGTAAGGAAAATAACAAAAGCTCTGAGATGCGAAGAATGCGCGGGTGAACTTGTTGGGGAGAGGTCTGCGTTATTAACATCGTTTATAGATCAGAAAGACAAAGGTCAACTCCTCACATACCCATCTGACGATGTAATATCTATTTGCACTATTGCAGAAAAAGTTCTTCAAACATACTTAAATGAATCTGCGGTGATTATAAATGTAAAGGAAATAAACATGCGAATATTAAAAACTATAATAAACCAAAACAGCATATTTAAAAAACTTGAAGTTCACTTTCGAGAACAAAATCTTTTGACTTGCCATTATGGCCATCTAATTAAACTAATATCATCTATGTATGTTTCTATTAGAATACATCATTATAACAAAAATCTATTTGATAAAAGTAGAAGTTTAAGGGCTGTTTATAACAAACTTCTCTTATTTAAGGGCCAATAATTCAGTGTACATTTCAAGTACTCGTATGTCCTTCAAATAATGTTATCGGGAAGTTATTATGTCTTATAATATGACCAATAAATTTTAGCTTCCTCTCGATTTCTTTGAGCAAGCCTCTTTATTCGTTCACCTCTCCTAGCAAACTTTGAAGCGTCTTTCTATCAACCTGCACTGTCTTTGACATTTTTCTTGTCTACATTTCAAAAGCTTATATTCTCTTCATATCCTGCTTAACTACAGCCCAAGTTTCCGCCCCATACATTACCATACTCCATACACGTACGACTTGCATTTGTTCCTCATGGACAGGTTAAAATGTTTATTAGTGAGAACAGTACTTTGGTTATTGAATGCTTATTTTGCCATCGCGATCCTCTTCAGACCTTTCCTACACTTACCATCATCTGTGATAATACTTCCAATCAATTATTTGAAATAATCTAATAAATCAAGCGTCATGTTATAAGATTTAAAAGCTACTTTTGTATTTGTATAGGTATTCAAAATTTGTGAAATGCACACGTAACGCAATCTACATCGATCAAACTTCTAGAAATTTTAACACCCGATACAAAGAACATATTTTTGCATTTAGAAATAACCATGCTGACAAATCTACATTTGCAAAACATATTATTGATACCCAACATAGACCCACAGTAAATAACGGCATAAAACCACAACATTTTTGTCATGACAAGTGTAAACTAGACTTGTTTTAAGCTTTAGAAGTAAAAAAGCATATACACGACAATATTTAGGATTTCTGAGATATTCTTCTTCCTAATTAAATAAATCAGACAACATATATCTAACTATTTTTTCCAATAAGTTGTTATAAGACATGATGTGTGTCGATATTTTCATTGTATAGTCTGCTTTATTAATGTGTTTGTTTAGTTATTTTATTGTTGTAATTGTTATTATAGTTATTACTGTTATAGGTTTCTTCTATCTTTATGTTAAATATTGATATACATCACGTAGACATTTTAAAGGCGTCATCCGTCATATTTGTTTTATTTTATTTTCACTTTTAAAGATTTTTTTGATTATAACATCATAAAATAGCAACAGATCTTTGTTTGTAATTGTCATGATTTCGTATTAATTCAAATTTTTTCTGTCTGAGGATACTATCAAGCAGCAAAACCAGTAACAGAGACGTTGAAGAACATCTAGAATTCAGAAGGGCCACTTGCTCCAGTTAGCTTACGCGCTGGCTACGTCCTTCACCTACAAAAACGAAAACCAACAGTGAAGCCAGAGAAGTAGTCTCCAAGTCTGTATGAAGTATGGACCAGTTTCATGAAGTAAGGGCAACAGCAATCAATGAAATTAATCTCTATTTCTTTAAAAAAGACAAGGAATGTTAACATTAATTTGTAAACAGTACAATGTACTTTATTTTGTATTTTCTTCTGTTGTTGAAATAAAAACTATTATTATTTATCTAACCTTTTGAATATAAAACTTTATCCAATATATTCATCCAACAATTTATCCAACCAATAACCCAAAAAATATTTCACTGATTTGGAGAAAATTTTGGAATTACGCTTATTTTGCTAATGGCTTGGATGAGTTCGTTCATCAGATCTTAACACATAGTTTTTCCTAACAAAAAATTAAATATATTTTTTTAAACGCAATAGCTTTCAAATTGTTTAAGTGATTGGAACGAAAATTTACAACTTAAAAGAACATACAGAGATGTGGTTGTGTACCAATTTTCAAGTTTTTTTGATCAAAGAAAAATGAAGTTATTCGAAATTAATAATAAAATAATCCTCGACATCACTTCAAATTCTGTAATGCAATATCTACAATGTTGGACAGAGGCAGAGCAATACAGCTACCTGTACTGTTATGCTATTTAAATAAATTGTAGATAAAATCTAAACAATGGAAGTTACAACCATTGCCAGATGTCAAGATGTTGCTGACCGGGGTTGCCCGATCTTCAGAAATTTCATGTAGTTAAACCTTTCATGTATAAACATATGAAATTTTTACAACTTCTGATAATAAAGAAAACACTTTATAAAATTTAATTTTATCAGTCAGTTAAAAAATACTGTATTTAATACCTGCAAATTTCGAATTACCCATTTCTCATGATTTTTAACTTAGGTATCCCTCCGATCATAATTTACTCTATCCGACAACTTTGTTAGACTGCGTCTGTGCTGAAGCTCAGCTGTCATTTGTCATTGTGTGGTAGTGTTATTTATTGTCAATATCAAATTGGAAATTTAGGACAGTAGAAACAGACACCATAAACAAAGAAGAAATTGGAAATTTAGCCTCTAGTGTAGGTTTTTGACATGATACCATTACTAGAGAGATATGATAATGTGGCAGCATAATAATATTATGCTAATGCTGTGGTACAGTCAGTTTGGCGTTTCATCACATCTCGTAACACACCAGCTGTTGTGTGCATACAGTTAGATGTAATTTTTTATTATCAGAATACTACTGTAACATGATGATATCAAGTTTATAACTGTTAACATACTGTAAATAATTTCTCCACTTTTCAAGTTTGTGTTGCTGCAATGTTAATTAAGGGTTTCCTTAATTATACGCATATTGTGCTTATAAATGTAATATAAAAATAAAAAAGAAATGAAAATGCAAGTGAACCTATTTAATTTAGCTCTGTATTCTACATTATCTGAAAAAGACATTATAGGCGACGAAGTAGAATGTAATTTCGGTAAATTTGCAGTTGACTGCATGAGGGTTTTAGATATTTTTTTCCAGCAACATGCTTAGAACCTTCCTCGGCCACAAGACAAATTTTCTGGCAAACAACCCCCAAGAAAATTAAGGGACTTTGAAAACATGCGTTTTTCACATTTTACAGCAATACCTCCTTTAAACCCTGTCTACCCCATATTCGCCCAGGTCCAGCAACCTTCTTGTGGGTTGCTCCCAAGAAATTTTTCTTGTGCTTTATGCTTTGAAGGTAGTTGTATGCATGCACAAGGGGAAGGAGAACCCCCCGAATTTTTGGGTGAGGAGCAGAAACCCTCTTCCTCCTGGGGGTTCTTCTCCTGCATGCATACAATCACCCTCAATGCATCAACCAAAGGATTTTTTTTTCAGCTTTCTAGTGTATTTTTCTAGAGTATATTTCCTGTTTATCAATTGCTTTGTTTGAGTTTTGTACCCAAATTACTCTATAAATATATGTCATAGATCATGTTTTTGCTTGTCCTTCTTTACCTTGTTTTACTGTTCCTAATTAAATAAATTAATTTTCATAACTTTTAATATAAGGCTAAATCTTACAGCTTATATAAATATATTATTTAATATTGTTATGAAAATTCACTATCATAACGCACTTGCTGCGTTCCGAACCTTTTTAGGTTACCTATTTATACAAAAGCTTAAGAAATTCATGAATAAGCATTACATTTCAATGATTGAATAATTTCAGTTTTATTTCTAACCAAACTAAAAATTCCTAAATACGTCCCTGACGTTTCTCCCACTCAAGTCACCGAACTCCGCCCAGTTTGGAAAAGTGTACAGGCTTCTTGTATTGCAAAACTGCACCTTTGTTACCTCTATCCCTTACAACCTCTTTGGTAGTAGCCAAAGAGGTTGTAAGGGATAGAGGTAACAAAGGTGCAGTTTTGCAATACAAGAAGCCTGTACACTTTTCCTAACTGGGCGGAGTTCGGTGACTTGAGTGGGAGAAACGTCAGGGACGTATTTAGGAATTTTTAGTTTGGTTAGAAATAAAACTGAAATTATTCAATCATTGAAATGTAATGCTTATTCATGAATTTCTTAAGCTTTTGTATAAATAGGTAACCTAAAAAGGTTCGGAACGCAGCAAGTGCGTTATGATAGTGAATTTTCATAACAATATTAAATAATATATTTATATAAGCTGTAAGATTTAGCCTTATATTAAAGGTTATGAAAATTAATTTATTTAATTAGGAACAGTAAAACAAGGTAAAGAAGGACAAGCAAAAACATGATCTATGACATATATTTATAGAGTAATTTGGATACAAAACTCAAACAAAGCAATTGATAAACAGGAAATATACTCTAGAAAAATACACTAGAAAGCTGGAAAAAAAAATCCTTTGGTTGATGCATTGAGGGTGATTGTATGCATGCAGGAGAAGAACCCCAGGAGGAAGAGGGTTTCTGCTCCTCACCCAAAAATTCGGGGGGTTCTCCTTCCCCTTGTGCATGCATACAACTACCTTCAAAGCATAAAGCACAAGAAAAATTTCTTGTGAGCAACCCCCAAGAAGGTTGCTGGACCTGGGCGAATATGGGGTAGACAGGGTTTAAAGGAGGTATTGCTGTAAAATGTGAAAAACGCATGTTTTCAAAGTCCCTTAATTTTCTTGGGGGTTGTTTGCCAGAAAATTTGCCTTGTGGCCGAGGAAGGTTTTAAGCATGTTGCTGGAAAAAAATATCTAAAACCCTCATGCAGTCAACTGCATATTTACCGAAATTACATTCTACTTCGTCGCCTATAATGTCTTTTTCAGATAATGTAGAATACAGAGCTAAATTAAATAGGTTCACTTGCATTTTCATTTATTTTTTTATTACATTTATAAGCACAATATGCGTATAATTAAGGGAACCCTTAATTAACATTGCAGCAACACAAACTTGAAAAGTGGAGAAATTATTTACAGTATGTTAACAGTTATAAACTTGATTTCATCATGTTACAGTAGTATTCTGATAATAAAAAATTACATCTAACTGTATGCACACAACAGCTGGTGTGTTACGAGATGTGATGAAACGCCAAACTGACTGTACCACAGCATTAGCATAATATTATTATGCTGCCACATTATCATATCTCTCTAGTTATGGTATCATGTCAAAAACCTACACTAGAGGCTAAATTTCCAATTTCTTCTTTGTTTATGGTGTCTGTTTCTACTGTCCTAAATTTCCAATTTGATATTGTCAATAAATAACACTACCACACAATGACAAATGACAGCTGAGCTTCAGCACAGACGCAGTCTAACAAAGTTGTCGGATAGAGTAAATTATGATCGGAGGGATACCTAAGTTAAAAATCATGAGAAATGGGTAATTCGAAATTTGCAGGTATTAAATACAGTATTTTTTAACTGACTGATAAAATTAAATTTTATAAAATGTTTTCTTTATTATCAGAAGTTGTAAAAATTTCATATGTTTATACATGAAAGGTTTAACTACATGAAATTCCTGAAGATCGGGCAACCCCGGTCAGCAACATCTTGACATCTGGCAATGGTTGTGACTTCCATTATTTAGATTTTATCTACAATTTATTTAAATAGCATAACAGTACAGGTAGCTGTATTGCTCTGCCTTTGTCCAACATTGTAGATATTGCATTACAGAATTTGAAGTGATGTCGAGGATTATTTTATTATTAATTTCGAATAACTTCATTTTTCTTTGATCAAAAGACTTGAAAATTGGTACACAACCACATCTCTGTATGTTCTTTTAAGTTGTAAATTTTCGTTCCAATCACTTAAACAATTTGAAAGCTATTGTGTTTACAAAAATATATTTAATTTTTTGTTAGGAAAAACTATGTGTTAAGATCTGATGAACGAACTCATCCAAGCCATTAGCAAAATAAGCGTAATTCCAAAATTTTCTCCAAATTAGTCAAATATTTTTTGGGTTATTGGTTGGATAAATTGTTGGATGAATATATTGGATAAAGTTTTATATTCAAAAGGTTAGATAAATAATAATAGTTTTTATTTCAACAACAGAAGAAAATACAACATAAAGTACATTGTACTGTTTACAAATTAATGTTAACATTCCTTGTCTTTTTTAAAGAAATAGAGATTAATTTCATTGATTGCTGTTGCCCTTACTTCGTGAAACTGGTCCATACTTCATACAGACTTGGAGACTATTTCTCTGGTTTCACTGTTGGTTTTCGTTTTTGTAGGTGAAGGACGTAGCCAGCGCGTAAGCTAACTGGAGCAAGTGGCCCTTCTGAATTCTAGATGTTCTTCAACGTCTCTGTTACTGGTTTTGCTGCTTGATAGTATCCTCAGACAGAAAAAATTTGAATTAATACGAAATCATGACAATTACAAATAAAGATCTGTTGCTATTTTATGATGTTATAATCAAAAAAATCTTTAAAAGTGAAAATAAAATAAAACAAATATGACGGATGACGCCTTTAAAATGTCTACGTGATGTATATCAATATTTAACATAAAGATAGAAGAAACCTATAACAGTAATAACTATAATAACAATTACAACAATAAAATAACTAAACAAACACATTAATAAAGCAGACTATACAATGAAAATATCGACACACATCATGTCTTATAACAACTTTTTGGAAAAAATAGTTAGATTTATGTTGTCTGATTTATTTAATTAGGAAGAAGAATATCTCAGAAATCCTAAATATTGTCGTGTATATGCTTTTTTACTTCTAAAGCTTAAAACAAGTCTAGTTTACACTTGTCATGACAAAAATGTTGTGGTTTTATGCCGTTATTTACTGTGGGTCTATGTTGGGTATCAATAATATGTTTTGCAAATGTAGATTTGTCAGCATGGTTATTTCTAAATGCAAAAATATGTTCTTTGTATCGGGTGTTAAAATTTCTAGAAGTTTGATCGATGTAGATTGCGTTACGTGTGCATTTCACAAATTTTGAATACCTATACAAATACAGAAGTAGCTTTTAAATCTTATAACATGACGCTTGATTTATTAGATTATTTCAAATAATTGATTGGAAGTATTATCACAGATGATGGTAAGTGTAGGAAAGGTCTGAAGAGGATCGCGATGGCAAAACAAGCATTCAATAACCAAAGTACTGTTCTCACTAATAAACATTTTAACCTGTACATGAGGAACAAATGCAAGTCGTACGTGTATGGAGTATGGTAATGTATGGGGCGGAAACTTGGGCTGTACTTAAGCAGGATATGAAGAGAATATAAGCTTTTGAAATGTAGACAAGAAAAATGTCAAAGACAGTGCAGGTTGATAGAAAGACGCTTCAAAGTGTGCTAGGAGAGGTGAAAGAATAAAGAGGCTTGCTCAAAGAAATCGAGAGGAAGCTAAAATTTATTGGCCATATTATAAGACATAATAACTTCCCGATAACATTATTTGAAGGACATACGAGTACTTGAAATGTACACTGAATTATTGGCCCTTAAATAAGAGAAGTTTGTTATAAACAGCCCTTAAACATCTACTTTTATCAAATAGATTTTTGTTATAATGATGTATTCTAATAGAAACATACATAGATGATATTAGTTTAATTAGATGGCCATAATGGCAAGTCAAAAGATTTTGTTCTCGAAAGTGAACTTCAAAGTTTTTTAAATATGCTGTTTTGGTTTATTATAGTTTTTAATATTCGCATGTTTATTTCCTTTACATTTATAATCACCGCAGATTCATTTAAGTATGTTTGAAGAACTTTTTCTGCAATAGTGCAAATAGATATTACATCGTCAGATGGGTATGTGAGGAGTTGACCTTTGTCTTTCTGATCTATAAACGATGTTAATAACGCAGACCTCTCCCCAACAAGTTCACCCGCGCATTCTTCGCATCTCAGAGCTTTTGTTATTTTCCTTACTACATAGCCAGATATATATGTCACGACTTCTTTCTTAAACTCTGATATATTCATATCTAATATTTGAAGAACTGTGTCGTCGTCAAAATTATCTATTTGACTCATGTCTTCATCTGGTTCTTCAGATATTCGTTCTCGCCCACAAGTTTTATTTATTACCTCAATGGGTGACAGAATAGGAATTGCTTCTAAAGGGATACAATTTCCTTTAAATGAATCTTTTAATTCAAGATGCACCATCATCCTTTTATATGCACTTTTAAATTGCTTTGCTGATGGGTTATTGTTATAGCCTCCCATGGATCTAATTTGCCCAAAAAAAAGCTCAATATGATCCTGACTGATTTTGTAAGTGGGAAAATACAGCAAAAAATTATTGTCGGCAATTAAAGTTTTATAAACAAATTGCAAACTTTGTATGCAAAATAAAAAGCCAATTATACCCATTTTTCTACCACTCTCACACAGAAGCGGTCCATCAATTATCCTAAGTGACGTTAAATATTGTGATAGCTCTCTTAAAAATACATTAATGTTTTCAAAATTTTCTGCGTTTATTGCTTTTTTAAAATCTGAATTGTTTAAATTTCTAGAATTAAGAATGTCAAATAAATTGTTTATAAGTCGGATAAATTTCACAGTTCCCTCACATTCTTTGAACTCCTCAAGATGTATAATGTATAATGTATAATGTATAATGTATAATGTATAATGTATAATGTATAATGTATAATGTATAATGTATAATGTATAATGTATAATGTATAATGTATATATTAAGAATGAAACAGGCCAATGTCACCTGAATGACACAGGGATGTTCATGTACGTCAAAAAATTAACAATAAGAACGACAATGGCACACACAATAAGCATAACAATTAAGGAAAATTTTTCCTTAAATAATACAAAATAAAGATACTTATAAAACACACTTATAACGTTTATAACGTTCAAAAGATAAGAGCTGCAGAATCCAGATCCAATTCCAATATTGTTTTTTAGAGTCACCAGGTGCACTAGGTTTATAGTTTATACTATGGCAACTACACTACAAACAAAGTGTTCATATTATAAGAATTTAAAAACAGAAGATAGTTAATGGTAGTTTATGTAAAACTTCATTGCAATATTCCAAAGATTGTGCCACTGAGTGGCTAAAAAGTTGTGTGGCTAATTTAACCTTCATTTTTTGGTTTGTATAAAATATATGCGATTTTCTTAATTTATTTGCCAAATGAACGCCCTCCTGATCCTGTAACTCATTTAATTTTACTAAATAATCCCACTTTATATTTTCCCCATTCTCATCAATTATTAATTTTTTATCGCCTAATGTGTTTCTTATCAGTTTGATCATATGACATGGATCAAAAAAGACTGCAATTTTCCTACCTGAACTAGGATCAACAAACGTAGAGTTAATGTTCCTCCAATTCAAATCGCAGCCAAGTTCTTTTGCTAACGTTAGGTTATTTGTTGCCCCATCAAAAGTTATTGAGACCACGTATATGCCCGACTCATTTAGTAGCGTTAAACACTGTAATACCATTTTGTTTTTGTGTACCCCTTAAAGAGTCGATTAAAAAATATCCAAGAGGAAGCTTCCATGATTGATTAATGCTAACAAGCATAAAAACAAGAGCTTCTTTGGCTACAGGGTTACAATCGGTCTCAAGATTTATACCAAAATCTACAAACCCATAATATTTTACCCCATCCCATTCTATATGTTGGCGAATTGCCATCTCATCTATGACTAAAGAACATATAAGTTTTCCATTTGTGCTTTCTGATTTTGACTTTAATAAGTTGAACACCTCTGACGTAAAACCAGCTTCCCCATTAACGCTTTGATACCATCTAGATATAGTTTTTGGATGAGGAAGAGCCGAGTTAAATGTGTTTCTGACAAAACTGTAAGCTTTGGGAGAGTAATAATGCAGCGTAGCAGAAAAAGCTTTAAGTTGATTTTCATACTTATGTTTACGACCTAATTGTCTTTGTAAAAATTCTTCATTAGGTTCTATTTGCATTAATGTTTCTAATGTTTCGTCGGTTACTTTACCTTTTAGTTGTTTGATTATATTCGCAAGGGTTGCTGTTCTCTTCTTATAATGATGAACACTACTGCTGAGCCGTTTAATTTTTTTTCATGCATCGAATAACTGCTTCTTCAGTTTACGTTTGCGCGGTGTAACAACCTATAAAAAATGTTCAATGATAAACCATTTATTTTCTCAAGTAAAATGAATATATAAACAAAATTTCCAACAACACATTTTGGTTAATAGTGGTTGAGATAAATTGCAAACAGTTGTTTCTAACTTATTTAATCATGGACTATACAAACTTAAACACCATATAAAATGTGATGGAATAACATATTAGGTTTTTTAAAATTATACTGATTTCATAAACGGCAAAAACTGAATTTAACTCACCATGTCCTTCAAAGTGGGTGGCATTGAAGGTGTTTTCATTTCAGCAAATCCTAAACTACTAAACGATCTTTGCGGTACCTCTACAACAGTTTTCTCTTCATAAAAACCAGCACTTGTTGATGGCCGAGAATAATCCATTACAGGTACATTGCTACCAGACCAAGTACTAGTTGACGGGGCAGCTGCAAATGGCACATTGATAGCAGTTATATCAGTCATTGGCTGCTCGCCAAAAACGACTTGTGTTGATGGCTTGTTTGTTACCTGCATAAATAAATTTGAAACGAATACCATTAATGTAAATTTGCAGGGCTAATTAAATTACGATAAATATCATAACAATATATTACGTGAATGTAACTAGTAGCATAGTTACTAGAGATGAGCGATATATAGCTACCGGTGATTTAATCGCTTCTATTAAAAGATCGCTGTTAGCAGCTGTTATTAAAACACAAAACAACAGCGATTGTGAAAACCGAGATTTACACAAATCATTAGAGTAATTATTTCTATGAAATTCATCTTATACTAAAAACTCCATGACAAACAGCAATTGCTGTATTCATAATACACGCAATCGCAGTTTGTGCGAGCGAGTAGAAGTATCTGTATACTTTCCTTCTCGCCAGTATTAGAATACAACATTTCTCCTTTTCTTATAGGTAGAAAACGAAAAACTCATGATACAAATAACGCGAGATATGATAATGAGACTATCGCGCATGGCGTCATGTGGTGAGTCCAATGCAATAATAATATGCTGTCGTACAGTGGAGTTTGACGGTTCATCACAACCCCTTAACAAATTAGGTATTTTACTGATATTTGAGTGCATACAGTTGGAATTAATTTTTTAAGATCAGAATACTATACTATGATTATGTGACATGATGATCAAATCAAGTTTATGAATGTTAACGCCCCCTGTAAATGTCTACGAACGTCTTCTCTACTTTTTAAGTTTGTGTATCACCAATGCTAATTCAGGGCTCCCCTTAATTATTATACTTCACTTGTGCATATATATATATATATATATATATATATATATATATATATATATATATATATATATATATATATATATATATATATATATATATATATATATATATATGTAATATAAAAATGGAATGGAATGTAACTTTAACCACATTAAACTGACGTATAGAAACTTTTTGATTGCGAATGACTTTGTGTTAAGTGTGTAGTTGGCCTTCTATAACGTTACTCACCATGTGATGTCATAGGAGGGGACGGGGCATATGCGCAATATCATATATCTTGTAAGTCATTATATCATGGAAAAACCTGCTGAATCTAAAATTAAAGCAGCACCGAACTGTAGCATATATATGCCTTCCAACTTTTTCATTATATTAAAATAAAAATAATATGTAGATTTCTCTCATCGTATATTCTTGTAATATGCTAATTTTATAGAACTTCTATTAATAGTAAAAATCTGAGTAGTTTTAAAATTATTATAATTTAAAAGCTATCTGAAGATCATATTGTGGTTTCAATTAAGCGGTTAACACTAACACCTTGTAAGTGTTTAAAATAATAGCATACGCACATGCAGCATTGTAAATGGCTAAACCACAATCGCAGTAGCTGTTTAAAGTCCCTGTTATTTAAAAATAACCATTACTGATAGCAGTGCCATTGAAAAACCGCTGTTTGGCTATATATATATATATATATATATATATATATATATATATATATATATATATATATATATATATATATATATATATATATATATATATATATATATATATATCACTAATAGTTACATAAATTAATAACCTTGATTCAGTACTTACCAATACAGGTATAGAACTTTTTTTAAAGTATACTGCAAAAGGGTATTTTTCTAAATCATAAGATTCCTCGGTAAAATGTAAATTGCACACATTTGAGTTCATAAAAATATCTTCATCGCTTAAATTTAATGCTCGTTTCCAAGCCTCGTATCTTTAACCAGCTTTGGGAAATCTGAAAATAATATCTCGAATTATCTACTTTATCAGTGACTGAACCTCTAGAAAGATGCAGTAATAGATAAAACGAAACTATTCTACTTTTTTTCTGCTTCTACTGGAACTACATAGGTAAATACATCTAATTCAAATAATAATTGCCAAACAAAATGCTTAATTTCATTAAAAATATTCAATAAATAATGCATTATTAAGATTTTATTTCTTGAAAAAACACAATTGACAATAATAAATGCTAAAGATTTAACAAAAGCAATACAATGTGTAAATACGGACCTGTGAAAACCAATAAACATTTGGCGCCAAACAAGGAAACAGAAGACATGTAAACAACTTACCGAAATAAATGCACAGTTGCTTTATCCTTTTCATAATTGGCACTTTTATTGTACATACAGTTCTTCACAATACACCTTGGCATTTTTTAACTTTTACACTCTTAAAACACTGCTAAAAAACGGCAAAACACACAAGATAACCTCTAATCGCAAATCAACAAACACTTCAAATACTTGTTGACAGCTGACAATAACTTCAAGAGCGGTTGGGGGAACGAATCAAAACAAAACACATTAGCGCGTTATTCAAAATTTTGTTTGTGATTGGACGGTGACAGGAGTGGGAAATCGACAGGCTGCAAACTCGGCTTTGTTCCCTCTAATATATACAACCTCTTTGGTAGTAGCCAACCTCTTTGGTAGTAGCCTAGTAGCTAGTAGTTCTACATAATGATATAATGACTTACAATGTCAATGTATCATGGTAGCTCTATATTCTATATGTAATATTTATGTAAAAGTAAAATGGAACCCTAACCTTGCAATTTGTAATTTTAATTTTTCTATTTCTACATAACATAAATAAATGGTAAAGTAAGGCCGATTAGATGAAAAATGCTGTTAAAAGTACCGCAGTTTCTGTTGCTGTTCTGTTATATCAATCAAATTTACAGTCAAGAATACTGCTATTCAGAAAAATGTGATAAGTCCGAGCTTCGTTATTTGTTTTACGATGTAAATCCGTCAGAAGGTTTTAATCTAAGACGAGATGTTTATATGAGGTTTGCTGTGTTAGCAAGAAGGTTAAGTAAGTCACCAGAGAAAAATTTAAATGTGTTTAGGTTAGTTTTGCCTCCATGGTCCCATCTCATTCATTGGCAAAGAAATGAATCACCAGAGCATATTCCTTGGTCATCATACTTTGACTTAGATAGCTTAAGGTTATTTGCTCCTGTTGTAGAAATGCATGAGTTTTTGAATTCCATTAATCAGAAATATGGTAAAGTCAAGATCAATGAAGTCTATGTCCTTAAACATTTTAAGGATATGTTTGAAACAGGTGACTTTGAAGAAAAAATGAAACTAGAAAAGTGTGAACAATACCCTGTGTTTTTTTACTATAATAATATAACTTCTGAAAACATCAGTTGTTTGTTCTTCCATGGGCCTGCTGTAAATTTAATTGATTTGCTCAAAGAATCTAAAGCAAAAACAATATTGATTGATCATGGTGAAATAGCTTTGCATTATAGGTTTGGCGATGAAGAATACTGGATGGCCAGAAGGAGTATGAGGTTCAGTACCAACTTAGTTCATATAGCTGCAATTTTTAGAAAGGAATATTTAAATTCAACTGATGAAGCAGACAATACAGTTATTCCTGAAAAATGGACTGATGAAAAGCTTTCAAGGAAAGCAGTTGGTGGTCCCTATTTAGGTGTGCACTTGCGCAGAAAAGATTTTGCAAGGAGCAGGCCTGAGCATGCACCTTCCTTGGAAAATGTTGCAAAGCAAATTCAAGAATTACTTCAAAAATTAAAACTAAAACGAGTATTTGTTGCTACAGATGCATCGGATGAGGAATATGCATATTTAGATTCACTAATAAAGGGTAAAATGTATAGGTATCTACCTGATGCCCATGTAAAAGAGAAATATAAAGATGGTGGTGTGGCAATAATTGACCAGATTATATGTTCACATGCGACATATTTTGT
Source organism: Tillus elongatus (assembly GCA_964006375.1). NCBI lineage: Eukaryota > Metazoa > Arthropoda > Insecta > Coleoptera > Cleridae > Tillus > Tillus elongatus. The sequence continues at coordinate 147,877,368 of OZ023263.1, read as the reverse complement.
GGGCACACATGAAAGCACATTTTCAATGAGAATCCAGGAAGAAAGGGAAATAATGGGTTTTCCTGTGGAAAGTACTTTTAACAGCTTATGTAAAAGTCCTGGCTTCTGTGACAGGCCATCTCTTTGGAAAATTGTACACTAAAAGTTTGTATGTTTCTCATTTAAATTAAACATTTACACATTTGAGAAGATTAAAAGACTTAGGTTGTGCTTCATGTTTACCATTTAGTTCTTGAATATTAGCAGTAGTTAAGTGACATGAGTCCAGACACAGTTGTTGAAAATATGTATGGAAACCATGCACACATCCACAGACTGTTGGTAGAAAGTTCAGAGAAGTTTTGGGGATAAACACATCTATTTGCTACACGTGTATACAGCATTTAGTGATGTCCTTAGTAACAAATATCATAAACAACGCAGTTTACTAAGAAATTCTTAGTGCAGCAATTCATTATATTACAACTGGCAGCACCAGTTGTCAATTTGCATGCTCCCTACATAATGTATTCCAGAGCTTTAATTTTACTTAGTTGTTAATTTTAATTAAAAGTATGTATCAAACAATAGATAACTAGAGTACTTCTGACTTGTTTATGCTAGTAATTTTAACTTTTATTTATTTTTCAAAGGTTTGAGTAATACAATAATTAGCATTGAAGAAAATATTAAAGATATTGGTGTTAAATGATTTAGATCTATATAGATTGCACCCTAAATGTGGCATAAAGTCTATTTCATTTTTCTGTCTTCCTATGTATGTCAGTTTTTCAATGCTGCTAATACATTGTGGGAAGCATTAAAATAGACTGAAGCCAATAAACAAGGAAAATGCAATAGTTATAGATTATGTATATATATTTTCGTATCCATAATATATTGAAATTGGGATGCATAAAAGTGATTGAAACAAACATAGAGGTATTACATGATATATTTTTTAATAGAAAAATTATAATAATTGTCTATCTTAGGGTTTTGTTTTGGTCATCTTACTGTTTTTTTTTCTGAAACCTTCAAACACATTTTGACAAACGCTAAATTTGTAAATAAGAATCATCACAATTTAAAGGTGATGTTGTCTTGTCGTTGCAATCATAATTCTGTATCTACAGCAGCTCTTTTCATTTCGCTGAAGTTTCCGCACTTCATCAATCGGGTCAGGTTCTCCAATTGGTTTGTTTCATAGCATCCGTCCTTCACATAATGTTTTCATGATATTATGTTTCAGAGTAGGTCCAACAAATTTTGTCTCCTAGTTTATTTCAGTAATTATTTGTTTCTCTTGCCTCTTCTGGCACACCTATTCATCTTTCTATCAGTGTACCTTGTCTTTGCCATTTATCTCCATGTCCACATTTCAAAGCAATATATTCTCTTCATGTCCTGCTTATTCCAATTCCAGCTTTGTACCTCATACATTATAACACTCCAATGACTTGGATGTCTTGCTCAAGTCCAAGTTAAAATGTTTATTATTGAGAAAAGTATTTTGGAAAGATTGAAAAAAAAAGGAAGTGATGCTAAATCTACCAAAAAACTGAGAAGGCGAATTGTGATGGCAAAGCATCTTATGTATGCTTTGCAATCACAATTCTCCTCTCAGTTCATTGCTAGATTTACCACCCCTTCCATTAATTTCTACAGCTCCTATACTTAGGTTAGGTTAGGTTTGAATGTGAGTGGTCCATATCGGTCCCTCCACCGCGACCATAAGGTCTATTGTGGCTCACGCCTAATGTCTATATTTCGCCCAACAAATCCAGCCTCCTACAGAGGTTGATAACCTTTGTGGGCGAAAGTTGATCCAGATCCTCTGGAGCAAGCTTTACCTTGCCAAAGAGCAGGTGTCTAGTCCTGTCCGCTGCCGGACAGGAACACAGCACGTGCTTTGCTGTCTCGTCATTCTCCATACACAGCCGGCACTCGGTCTCCTGACCGACCCCAATACGGTGCATGTGATGCCGCAAGCGGCAGTGTCCTGTATACAGGCCGACTAGAGTACTCAGTTGTTGTCTGTTCATCTCTAGAAGTTTCTTAGCTCTTGACTCAGACAGGCCATTTATGAAGGCCTTAGAGTAAGCTAATCCTGGAAGATTTTGCCAATATTGGATTGTCATTCTTTCTGTCCAGGTCTTTAAGGTGCGTTTTGCTGTGCAAGATGTTATTCCCAGCACCGGTTCTGGTCCGACAAAGTCACTCTGGGCACCACTCCTGGTAAGCGCGACGGCCGCAACGTTGCCATCATGGTCCGAGTGACCCGGTATCCTGACCAGCGACACCTCATTACAGCTGCCAAATTCGTTAAGGGCAGATTTACAACTCCATACCGTCTTTGAATTACACCAGTAGGAACCAAGAGCCTTTATTGCAGCTTGGCTATCTGCATATATCTTTATCGATTTGTTTGTGCACAGGTTCACAACAAAACATGTCTCATGTCTCATTGTACGTGATGCTTGCAGAAAGTTCAACTATTCTCCTTTAGCATCACACCATTTGTTAGGAAAAAAAAATATTAAAAACTTATAGACATATAATTTTATTCTGGATTTTATTACGTAAAAGGATCATTCAAACTATTTATACCTTCTATAAAAACAATTGTTTCCCCTTAAGTGTATTTATTTGTTTCTAATGACTCAAACAGTTCAAAACTAAACTTCAAATTCAATTAAGTAAGTCGCCTACAATAAGTACATATTATTATTAGAATATTTGTATGTAATATCTCCAGTAATATTACATAGGATTTGTTTTCGATATAATTATAATTAATATATTTATGATGGGACGAGTATAAGAAATACGAACACTCCCATTGTTCTGCCGGAACGCTTCACACAGTCAGTCAGACAAATACTGCAAAAAATTATATTCCCGCCTGTACAGCGTCGCCTATTGTAATGTCGCTAAGGACTGTCGCGCTTGAGGGCGACCTCCTCGCCTTTATAATGGGATGCATCTAATTTCTTGTAAACATACTAGCGTTTACATAGGGAATGGTTAAGAATATTTGACTATCCTGTATAGGTTGAAGGAATATGCGTGCTTAATGAGTTCATTGCTCCATGGCATTTATGAGTAGAGTGTAAATTTTTATGATTTTTAACTACTAATAAATTCCTATGTTTAATATTTTCAACTTGTGCCATTGTTATTTCTATTATAATTCATGTCTTGTTAATCAGTGTGTTTCTGATATTGTAAATGATAAGTTGTTTATTCAGTCATTAATATATAAAAAATACCCGGTCAACATATTTGTGGCATTAATGTACATGGGGTATTGATATTAGACTAGTGGAAATATGTTACTTAATGTTTGAAATATCTCTGTGATATGTATATGATGAAAACACCAGAAACTGTTATCATGACACATATATATGTGATATCGAAAATGTAACTTTATTTAAAGTCAACAATTTTGCCAAGAAGTGGGTATATTGTTTTTATAAAGCTATGATGTGTACTGGATATATTACAATTTACATGTACATCGTGAAAGCTACATCTCAAAATCATGTCTATAGATAGTGTAGATGATATTACAATATACCTGCCTTCAATATAAAAGGTTTGTTACATGTTATGTCCGCCTTGTAGAGAATTCGTTTCTGTCCCATGTTATGTTTTGTTTTTTGTACCTAGTTTTGTGTGTTGTATTAAAATAGTTAATAAACACATTCAATATGGTGTTAAGCAATTGCAGTTTACTTTTGGTATATTAATAATAATAATAATAATAATAAGATTTATTCACCCAAATAATACAAGTCAATAGCTTAATAATTAAGGGGGTAGATAAACAACTAAACAATAAAGCATGTTAAAGCTACACATGTAATTAGAGAATAAAAACAAAAATTATAAAAGTGTATGAGCGGAGCGAATTCGCATGTGCAAATGGATCTAAACAACTTTGTTTTAAGATTGCAATACTTTAACAATATGAAACAACAAAATATTACATGAAACGAGTAACATGAACAAATGTATGTCATCAACTACAGAGTTCATGAAATGCGTCCAATTTATCCCCGCCACCACCCAGCAAAGTTTACCATGGTTCGTTTTAAATATTTATAGGAACCAGTTTCTCTAATATGTGAAAGTAGTTCTTCAAACAATCCGGGGTCAAGCAAAGCTTTGTGCTGTAGTTGTTTTCCTAAGTGAAACGTTCCTCCTGCTTATTTTAGTGTGTGTCATAGCAATGTTCCACTATATTATGCAAATTCTTGTTTTTGGAATGATCAGTAATACTTGAACAATATAAAGCATCTGGCTTTCACTGTACAAGTGTCTAGAGGGGTATGTTGGTTCCCTCCTTAGCATCATTCTCAGGATTCTCTTCTACATGACTCCCAAACCATTAATATGACACTTGAACGTATCTCCCCATCCAAGTATACCATAATTCAAGTGTGATTTCACAAGTGCATAGTATACACTTCTTAGTTCCTGCAACTGTGATATTTTTTTAGAAATTTAAATTTATGTGACACAAATCGTAATTTTTCATGACTCAATTTATGTGTAAGTTCCATGTCATGTGTTTGTCAAATACTACACCCAAATATCTGGCTGACTCAGAAGCGTCTATTTTTTTCACCGTCAATGAAAACTGAATTGAAGTCCGACGATGAAGCATTGCTAAACAAGAAGGGCAGTGTTCGCCATATTCATTGTCAATGATCGACTGTCAAACCAATTTTTCATCTCAGTTAATCCGAGTTCTGCCCTTTGCCTAAGTCTAGACCAGGTATCATCTTTAAAGAAAACAGCAGTGTCGTCAGCATCGCTAACAAGCTCACCAGATATCTGCAGGCTGAATATGTTGTTTATATAAATAATAAACAATAGTGGTCCCAAAACTGTACCCTGCGTTACACCATATTTAAGTATTTGTATTGCATTATTAAAAATTTAACTTTCAACAGCACGATATTTGTTATTTTATCAGTAATATTTACTGACGGTTCAATACATAAAGCTACCTACACACTTACAGAACATGTCAACAAATATAAGCAATTTGCGGGAGAAACTAAATGAGTATTTTGAAGATATAAAAAAGCTCATTAAAGACACTAACACTAACTAAAAATTATGTGACATGATTCTAGGTTACAGTAGGAAGTCACAGAAAACACAAGGCGAACGGGGAGCTGTAGGCAAAATACGACCTTATATTCCGTAAGCAAGAGCAGTTTCATAGAAAATTCAGAAAAAAAAACAACATATTTATACATGGTATAAGTTCCGGAAGTGAAAGTTTTATAATGCTCTGTCTCCGGTCTAGACTGACCGTAGATCAGTTGTCTTTTGCTGTCCAGAGCTTTACACTCGCACAAGATGTACTGGGCTGATTCCTCCCCATCGCCGCAGAGTCTGCATGCGAGGTCCGCCTCAAACCGCCCCATTTTATGCAGGTGTTTCTTGACGGCCATGTGTCCCGTCAAGAGATCTGTTATGTTTCTGAACTGTCCTCTGCTAAGATTTAGCAGCTCCACAGCTCTCTTTGAACTGGGTTCGTCAATTATTGACTTCTCATGTCTGAGCCCTGGACAGTCTGCCCAGTACACCTTGTGTTGGTTTCTCATCCAGGACTTAATGGATCCCCTAGCAGTGCTCTTTGTCACGCCCAGAACCGGTTCTGGTCCAATAAATGGTTCTGCTGACTCTCTCTTCGCGAGAGTGTCAGCTTCTTCATTGCCTTTGACCCCCGAGTGACCCGGCACCCAGATGAGGGTGACCTCATTCTACCCAGCCAGGTCGCTCGTCTCGCATGGGCACTCACTCACCGGCCAGGAATTTACCCGTGGGCTACTTAGGGCTTAAGCTGGCTGTCTGTGGCTATGAGGATCCGCTTGTTGCTGTAGCCCCTCCTCTTGTTTTCCCGCACACAGTGCAGGATGGCGTACATTTCGGCCTGAAAGACCGTTGCATGGGCTCCAAGGGAAATACTATGACTTACTTTCGCCCACGCTCCCCGCCGGATCCGTCCGTGAACCAGACGAGCGCGCCCCGTGGTATGCCCGGCGTCTTCTCCCGCCATGCCTCACGGCTGGGGATATCCACTGTAAAGTTGTTTTCCCTGCAGATTTGCAGGCTCGCGACGTCTGACCTCATTTCAAGCATGGGCTCCTTCACGATCTCCTGAATTTTGCAGTGGCCCATGAAGCCTGGGTTGATCTTCAGTCTACCCTTGCAGGCTAGTCTGTATAGTCCTAGCCTGGCCTCCCCCATAATAACTAAGTGTAGGAGGAGCAGATCCAGCAGCACCTCCAATGCGGCTGTTGGGGTTGAATACATGGCCCCTGTGATGCCTAGGAAAGCCATCCTTTGGATCTTGCCGTTTTTGTTTGGCACTGGAATGTGTCACCTAGGCCACCATACCAGTGCCGCGTATGTTAACGATGGTCTGACCACCCTTGTGTACAACCAGTGGGCCATACTAGGTCTTAGTCCCCACGTTTTTCCATATAGCCGCCTAGTGAGGGCTAAGGTCATGACTGCCTTACACAGTATATTTTCAACATGACCATTCCAGGTTAGCTTAGAGTCAAGCACGACCCCAAGATATTTTACCACCCTGGCCAATGGAATGTTCCTACCGTATAGAGTGAGAGTTTTGTGGCTCCCCCACTTCCTCCTCCTCATAAACGGTATAACGGTTGCTTTCTCTGGGCTCACCACGAGCCCTTGCCCAGCCGTCCACCACTTTCAGTGCTGTCTGCATGCGCTCCCACACTGACTGTGTAACCTTTCCTCGGACTATGATAACAATGTCGTCCGCATAGCCCTGTACCTCATACCCCCCTCGCGAGATCCTCCCCAGCAGGCCGTCCACGACCATGCACCAGAGCAAGGGAGACAGAACGCTCTCCTGCGGACACCCGCGTCCCTTGATCTCTCCTTCATAGGAGTACGGTTCCTGGACAAGGGCCACATTCGTGTTCCTCAGAGCCATCAGTAGTCCGGCTGTGGCTGCCCTACTGTGTTGGAGGTTGACCTGAATGAACCTAAGTCCCATCAACCCCTGGTTGCTTCCCTAGTGGGCGGCACGAGTCTGTAGCTGGAGTCCTTTGGCCCGCGACTCCTTGACCCCCATTCGCGTCTTACATAAGTCACACTTACCTATTTTTGAAAAATTGGAAATAAGACACAACCAACAGAATTTACAAATTGAGGCAGTACAGATGGATAAATATTTGAGAATTCTGATTAACCAACACATGAGATGAAATGAACATATAGCTTTGGTTATTACGAAATTGAGAGTGGTTTTGTTTAGGTTTAGATACATGAAAACAATCCTAAATGTAGCAAACTTAAGAATACTATACTCTGCACTAGTTGAGCCGCTTATAACTTACGGAATTGTAGCCTGGGGTGCTGCTTCAGATTGTCATCTAAAAAGCTTGGAAAGAATTCAACGATGGTTCCTAAAATTGATACACAATAGAAATTATACTTACCCATCAAGAGATTTGTACGAGGCACAAGTAAACGATATCAAACAACTTTATTCATTAGCTGTATTGAATGTTGCAAAGAAAATACGATAGTGTCTCTGAGATAGAGCATCCATATCAGACAAGACTGAGTGCAGCCACTGCCATTAATACATGCAGGGCAAATAAGACGGTGGGCCAATGTAATTATTCATACATTGCTTCGAGATTATACAATATTCTTCCAGTTAATATTAGGACTGCTCCGACTTTGCGTTCTTACACAAAGAAGCTAAAGGTAAGGATTTTAAATTCTAGGGATATCATTTACGGCTTGCTGCGGAAGTGAGCATTGAGGTGATTGGGTTTAATATAGTGGGGTATTTTTTTTTCTGATGCTACTTATATATGAGAGAACATAAATGTAATAGGATTTTTTTTAGTTTTGTTTTTAGTTAGGTTTATAGGTTGTTTACAACTGATTTTAGGAATTAAAAATAATGCTTCTGTATGTACCCACACACAAGTAATTTACTTTCTTGGGTTAATTTGTTTGTTTTATTACTTGTTATTGTTTTATTTTGCTGTTGTTAAATTGTACAAAATGTTTTATTGAGGACAATTAACTTTATTATTATTGTTTGAATGTGCTCCTAACACCATGTACCGCAGTACACCAGCGTCTTATTATCAAGATAAGTCCGCATAAGCTTCAGTGCAACCCCTCTGAAACCCATATTCTCGAGGACATTCAACAATTTCGCTTGATCCACTGTGTCGAAAAACCTTATTGCGAGATCCACAAAAAACACATACATTGTTGCTTTTTATCAAGGCTTTGATATATAAGAGATGTCAATCTAGAAATGGCATCTGTCGTTGAACAGTCTTTCTACAGCTGTACTGACAGTTCGAAAGAATACAGTTTTTTCCAAGAAATTTAAAATTAGAATCCTTAACATCGTTCAAATATGTTTGTGAAATTAGTTATCAAATAAAACGGCCGATAATTTAGTACACCTGCCCTATTTCCAGATTTTTTATATAATGGTTTTACAACTGTTATCTTAAATGAGTTAGGACACTTACCGATCTTCATTATTTTGTTAAGTATATAAACTAGAGGTGAAGCTATACACTCTGCAACAAACTTAAGCGGTTCTGCCATTATCCCGTTTACACCTGTGCATTTTTTGTTTTTCAGATTAAACATTATCTTTTTTACCTTGTAATTCATCAGTGCGGGAAAGAAAAAAAAATTAATCAGTTACATGCCTTTCTATAGTTTGGCTTTTTCCGTTATTTCTGAAAGCCCTACCAAGAGCCTCTCCAATACCCTTAAAAATGCGTTAAACACTTGTGTCATCCGCGAAACATCCCGCACGGTTTTGCCACCATAATATAATATAAGACAGGGTATACCATAATCCTTCACAGCAACTGTATTTTTTTAATGAAATGTTTCAGGAAATACATATTTTTGGTGCAAATGATTTGAAGTATGGTTATTTTATTTGGGCGTGCTAAATAAGGTGAAAATATGGTCATTTTATTTTTGTTGCAAATATTATTTTCAGTTTCTTTTCTATGTATACCATTATGTTATAAACTGCGAGGTATCAGCTTACTCTGACAAAAGTGTTTACTTTATTTAAAAAAAAAACAACATTCCATTTAAGGCTCTGATACATTACAGCGTACAAATAAATTAGATATCTATAAATATATCAATACACAATAATTATAATCATGAGACTATAAGGTCTCATTACACATCACAAATTTTTGTTTGAAACATTACAAAGCGACATACCTGTAATATAATCAGATAGAATCAACAACATCTAGATATAATTTTTACATAACCTTCCCGTGTCTGCGATACCACAATGTGATATACCTGCCTAATAAGGTAGCTTTGTTACTGACATAGAATGTATTCAGGTGACTCCCATGTAATTTATATAGTACATCGATACGATATGAAAGTCACACTTGTTACATACACTGTGTACATTGATAATGCAATGTATTTGTGCTCACTGGGTTATCCTGGCTAAATACCAAACATAGTATAATCCTTTTAGGATTATTGCTATCAGTTTCTCAATTTACTTGCCATAAATATAACTGTCTTCCTAAACTGCATCAGTAGGGACATGTGAAAAAAGTGTTTAAACGTTCAGCTTTACTCAAGCGGCTAAGTAAAAGCTTTTTACTGAAAATGTGGTATTACATGGAAATCAATGTTTGGGAAGGCAATCCAGATATTTGAAAGAAAAATTGACTTTTATATAGAAACACATTTTTGCTAAACTACGCTAAAATTAATGTGGGAAGCAGAAAATTATCTAAAGGGAGGTTATATTTGAGTTTATTTCAAGTTTATTACAAAATATTTTTGATATTTTTTTAACTAATAAAGATACTACTACTCTTTCAAAAAATTTAAAAAGCAAACACGAAATAAGCATCTTAAAGTAATTCGATCTGGTTCGTTTTTTAACCGCTAAATTTTACGGTTATAAGGAGCATATGTACCAAAACTGAAGTAATTAAAATCAAGGCACTGTATATATATATATATATATATTAAATGCTTACAATAAGCTTGTTCTAGATACACACACTTTGGCCCCCATTTTGATATGCTTCAGTTAAGCGAAACATGGATAGAAATAAAAAAAACTTACATTCCTGAGTTATATTTGCGGAGGTACTTTTCACCTTTAGAATCGATCACATAATGACGGCGAACACATTTTTTAAAATGGAAACTTTTGAAATGAGCCTGTTTACCAAAAAATGACAAGAGACTAGGTTTTATTTGAGTTTCTTAAAGACCATGTGTGGCGGCTATTTTACCCATTTCCTACGGTGTTAGGGTCACTACCCCTCCAAAGTATTTGAGCCTTTTGCAGAACTGAGCCATGCAGTCGAGTAGCGAGTGTTCTGATGCTTCAGTGCATCATTGGAGTTTTCAGTGTCCATGCCTTACCCATCTTCATAAGGTAATACCTTACTTGGGAGTGTCCTGTAATTATTCTCAAGTCGTTCCTGTTCAATCAAAAGAAACAGTTTAGACTTTTCTGTTGATACCGTGATGAACCGTTTTGCCTGCCTTTAAGCCTGGTGTTTCTCCAGTAGGACTGCATTTGGTTCTTCTCCCAAGTATCAAGTTCATTTGTTACATGGCTTTTTGTTAGTCCATAATGGGCTCTGATTCATAGAATGGTGTTGTTGCTGCCGTTTTTGCACGGCTATCTGCTTCCCCATTTCATTCACAGCCTTGATGCCCTGGTACCCAGATCAAAATTACTTTGTTGTTCGTAGCCAGTTGCCTCAAGGATTTTTTGCATTCCCAGGCCAGTTTAGAATAGGTTTTCAAAGATTTCTGAGTCTTCTTTGTATGCACTCTTGTGCACAGAGATTTATAGCAAGCATTTCTGCTCAGAAGATGACGAAGGTTTTTCCTACATACATAGAGTCTAAATTTGGGTCCTCTTATTCCCAATCCTGCTCCCTCCATTGGTTTAGACCCGTCTGTATACCATGCAGATGAGTTGTTTGTCTCTGTCTCATTTTTGGCGGTCACTCATGACCATGTCGAATATGGAATTATGAAGTCCAGTTTGGCTGGAATTTGGCCTGTTGGTTTGGCGAGTGACTCCAGTGTAATAATTTACAGGATCTTCAAGTGGCCAACCTCTTTGTTTGAATTTGTTCGCTTGGAATAGTCTTGATGCACTTAGTGCTGCTTTCTTCTTCACACATATGTTCAGTGGAGCAAGATTCAGCATTGCCTCTATTGCAGCTGTAGGACATGATACCATAGCTCCTAATATTCTGACACAGATCAGCCTCTGCAATTTGCTTTCTGTTGAGGCTTTTTTGGCCATCATACTATAGATGCATAGGCTTGACCACAGTTTGCTATAGTGAGTATACCATCCTGGGATTCAGCCCCCATGTCTTTCCTATAAGTCTACGGCATGTCCATGTTGCCATTGTGGCTCTCGAAAGAGTTTTATTTAAGTGTGTGTTCCAATTCAATTTGTGGTCTAAGATCCCTAAGTATTCCACTTCATTGGAAAATTGTATTTGTGTTCTATTCTGAGTGGGAGCTTTTAAATTTAGTTTCTTTCTGTTTGTGAATGGGACAATAACTGTCTTATGAGGATTGACATTAAGTCCCCCTATCTCACCAATTCTTTACTATACTTAGGGCTGTTTGGATTATGCTAGATATTACAGAATCGTGCTTGTCCTTTACTGTTATGAGAATATCATATGCGTATCCTTGGACTATGAATCCAGCTCCGCTCAATGTTATCATAAGTTTATCAACAATGAGCAACCACAGCGATGATAGCACTCCTCCTTGAGGACAACCTTTTGCCTTTGTCACTGTTGCGTTGGTTTCATTTGTGGTGGCTGTGATAACACGGCTTTCCAGCATTGACTCAATCCATCTTGCAATGGGGAATTCCACTTCCCTTTCTTGTAGGGCCGGTTTGATGGATTGATATGAGGTGTTGTCAAAGGTACCCTCTACGTCAATGAATGCACTGAGGACTACTTCTTTGGCTATCAAAGTTCTTTCTTTCCCCCGCACTAGACAGTGTAGGTGGCTAATGTGGAATTGCCCGCCTGATAGCAGTTTCGCTCCCAATGTATTGGTCTAATGTCTTCTTCATGGTATCTAGGAGAAAGGATGTGATTTAACTTTACAGGCATTGAATGTTGCCAAAAGTAGCTGAGTTGCGGCCCCTTTAACTCGGTAGCGGCGCTTTAAACTCATTGAGTCGATAGCGTAGTTTCAGGAGATTTCACTCATGCATATTTTTGACAGTAGATGGGACACATTGAGACACGACGGAGCCATTTAGCAGTTACAGAATTATTTTTCTTGTATATCCTAGCCTCCCAACACCTATTTCAATAACAACATTATGATGGCGGTGTTCAAAGGCGATCGGTAACGTAAGTGTTCAGAATTTGAGAATAATTACAGATTGCCTTTGGAAAACACTGGTTTCAACATGATTTATTACACAGTGAGCCAAAACAGTTAAATATTCACAATCAGGAGACAGTTCAAACTTGTAAGTGGTTATTTTATACGTATCATGCTCACTTTGAACCCTCCCAATCTGTTTGCTAAAACTGCCTAGCCAATACCAAACAACAACATATTTATAATTGAGCTTATCTATAGATCTAGAAATATAAAAAAGTTTCAAATATTTTGCGTTTTTGATTTAACGTTGACCCATCTCCACAACGATCAGAACCGGATAGCATTTTCACCCAATCAACCTGCAAATTTGTCGAATCCTTCCTTTTTGTAAAAAGAGTGGGAATATTTTACATATCAAATATTGTATGTTACAGTATTCCAAAATTTTGTATTTAAGGAAATGATATATGAACACTGAAGAATTTTGGGTAGTTCGATGTTCGGTTTTGAATTTCTAAGAATTTCGAAGTTCGACTGTGAACCTTAGACATACTATTTCAGAGGTTCGAAGCAACATATTTGCTTGGGTTCGTTCATAGTTCGGTTCGAACAAAACATGGGTTTGCACACCTCTAGTAATAACGGTGGTCAAACAGGTTATAAGTTTCTTTTAATGTAACCCTATTGAGTGGGGTATTTAATAAAAGCTAGTAGCCCATAGAAAACTATCTTATACTTTCAAATATCATATAGTTAAACTTTTTACAAAATAATTTTTAAATTCCCAACATTGTTTATTCTAAGTCACTTATTCCTAAATTATTGATCGGAACGAGCTGACGTTAATTTAGCCTTTCCAAATTTCTCTAGTTGTAATGTAGATGGATAACACATAACCTAGTTTTTTGAATACCTACTTATCTTCAGTATTAAAGTGCACGGAACAATCATAGCATGAGGCCTGACACGCATTTGACCGATTTTTTAAGAGTATAAGAGTAAGTAAACATGATTGTAATATGTGATCAAGTTCTTTATCAAAAACTAAGCTTAGAGTTTTTTATGAACATTTTACCTGAAATTAGTGAGATGCAGATAAATAGATATGTATTTGTTGTACCCAAGCGATCACAAAACAGAGGTACTCCTTAGAAAAATAAATATTACTAAATTACTAAATAATCATATGATAAATATTGAACAGATTACTTATATTTATTTTATTTGGTCATTTATGTGTACATTATTTTTACATTTCGAACAATATACAAAATTCACTAATCCAGTCACCCTTGACATCACATCTATTTTACAAAATACAAATAATAACAACAATAGTCTAGCGTATATTAACACAGCTTACATATAGAAAGGTACCTTTTAGTGCAAATCAAGTGTAGGTAATAGATAATTCTAGTATAGTGTAACAAAAAAACCATGGATAACTATAAAAATTTTACATTCACAGTAAAAGTTCTTAAAGTAGGCAATGAATTGTGCACTATTTAATACCAATAAAACTTTAATGGGCTATGCGTGATAGAGAATAAATACATATAGCTGTAGTGAAAGTTTAATTTAGAAAGATAACAGAAGTTTTTTAAAATTAATTTAATTGTGCACCTTATAGTTTTAGGTATAAGTATTAGAATAGTGATCCGCAAAGAAAGCGTTTTTAAAATTTAAAACAAGTACAAACATCAGACAATTGATAGTTGCTACAAAGCCTTCAAATAAGTCATTTCAGTCTTAGGGTGACTATCTTTCCCTTGGAATTTATGTTCTTAAAATTATGTTATGTCACATTATAAGTTGTTTAGAATGTAAAGAATGAAGGAGTACACTAAAGAAATCCAAATCACCACTGCTCTGGTGTGATGTAAACAGTTTTCTTGGTAAGACCATCAGGTCTTAAATTATGTTGTGAGTGTGTACTTATCTTATAAGTTGGCTAGAATACAACAAAAATTATATTTGCAAAGAAAAATTGTTCTTTGCCAAGATTTAAAATTTAGCATTCATATTTGTACAGCTACTTAAAAATATAACTTTTAGAATCATTGTTCCGAATTGGGAATTTTAAAAGAGAAAGTGTGCTTATTTCTGAGAAGCAAAAAAGACTTTAAATTAAAAGGTGTTAGGCATAAATTAATCATGACATTAATCAATATAGACAGTTTATACGTGTGAAGATAGATACCAACAGTTTTCTGTTTTGCAAAGTTTTTTAGTTTTGTTAAAGTTATATCATTTTAGGCTTATGGCTTATATTTTCTTAGCCAATGTATAAACAAACCTGTTCTCATAAAACAAATTAACATTCTAAGTATGACATTTATGTTAAGTAATCTACTATGTATTATATTCAATACCAATAAGCTTAAACCAACTACAGTAAAACCTCTACTCTCCGAAACTTTGTTAAATATGGCCACCTAAATGGAAAGAGAGTAAGAAAATAAAATTCAAAAACAATTCAAATGTAGAAAGTTATTTCATTCTTTAGTGAACTAGTCTAATACTGCCTATCCATAGTCATCTTGATAATCAAATGACATGTAACTAAGAAGCTAACTATCAGAAGATGAGAGTAGTTACAGTAGAGGACGGACATGATGACGAAATATTTTTGCCTTTTAGTAAATTTTAAGATCAAGCTGATTTGTGCATTTTGTTTTTAGGCCACCTTACACCTTGGTGAACTAAGTGAAAAGTTTTTTTCAGCAGAAATATTGGTGACAAAAAGCGATGTAAAAGGAACACCCAGAAAATTATTTTATACAACTAATTTTAGAAAGAAATAGTTGAAAGATATTTTATTATACATTTAATAATCATATAATAACATACAAGACCATTTTATTACTAAAAGGTGATTATTTTTGTATAAGCATTAATAGATTTTTATTAATGCAAATGTGTTGCCCAAAAAGGAACCCGCTCCCTTTATTTCAGTTAACAGATGTTTTACTGTATTTACAAAATAAATGAGTATCTGATTTACACATATCAATTAATCATTATTATCTTTTCTTTGAAAAAGGTAGTATCATTTAAGGCTACAATAATAGAGAAACCACAAAATCATTTTTGTTTTATACATATTTTATAAGAGTCAACTTTGCTGCCAAAACTAAAAAAACTAGTCGCAAAAATACCAGTTTTATATTTCCCTTATTCATATTAGTAAAAGTATAAGTAAATAAAAAAACCCTCCATTTTATTTCCCTGACTGACAAATTACAAAAGTAGCAGTTTCGTCACATTAACTTGTAAATTTTGCTAAATCTCTTTTTAAAATGAATAATTTTTTAGTCTGAGATTATAATTAGGATAAGTTGTATTAAATGCTTTGTATTTAAGTTTCATAGTTGACGTGTATTAACTAGATATGAGAGAAATAACTAAAGATTAAAAATCCTACTTAAACGATGTTATTAGGCATTTTTTGTGTGGAAAGATTAATCAATATATGACCTAAAGAAGACAATATGCAGAAAATAAAATTAAAATGGGTAAATATGTATCAGAAATTCGTTTTAAATATTTTTTGGTTATTCAACTTGTGGACAGACTTTGTAGCTATTTATAGGTACTTATATGATTTTTAAAAAAATACTTTGTATAACAAGTCTTTTCGTTGTTTAATACTATAAATAATAATAATAAATAACAAAACAAAATGACAAGGAGAAATAAAATAAAATTTAAAAGAAAAAAAAAAGAGATATAAATAATAATTAAATAATATACCTTATGGCTGCTACAGAGGCAGAAACAAAAACTTATAGTAAACTAAAGAAAAATAAAGACTTAAAAGCAATATACAATGATAATTATTATACAATGCTTTCACTATGACAAGAACAAGAAAATTCATTGAAATCTGGTGATGTTTCTCTCACAAAAACGCCTAGTTGTGTCAACAAATATTATTTATTAGTTGGCCATTCTTTAAGGTCAATGACAAATCAAAATCACTTTCTTTTTAACCACAAATTACATAAACTTTTTTATTTGAATGGAAAACTTCTATAAATTCTTCTATAGATTCAGATAGTTAATTAAAAACCATTTTCAATGAACCCCCTTGCTGAACATGTACATATCATAAGCATATCCTGATATCTACAGAAACCTAAAAGCACATTGATAAAAATCTTAATCTGATAATTTTTTATGTTGAATAATGATAAAACTAAAGAAGATATATTTTTATCCCCCGTATTATTTAGAACGCTGCACTGTTGAAAAAAATTATATTTTATTGCCAGTAAGGCGTACTTGACAGTGTAAAATAACGCAAAATGAAATTAACAAAAATATAAAGAGATTTTGATAATGATTGATAATGGCGACAGAATTTATACTCAAGAAGTGTGTCATTTGTTTAATGAAAGATATCCTAAAAGACTACCAATTAGTCAATCAACAGAGAATAAGACCAAGTAAAAATTCAGGGAACGTAGCTATGTCAGAGATTTACCCAAGAGTTGGCCATCGCAAATAGCATCAGATTGTAAATTAGATGTCGTTTTAGAAGCTGTAGAGAATTCTTATGTGACTATTTCTAAAAATTTTCGGAATCATGGTTTAGAAATGGGAAGTGTTCAAAATATTTCGAGAAGCTGAGTTCAACCCCTACAAAGTTCCACCAAGTGTGGGGCTACAACTAATGAAGAATAATTTTCACAAACACACTCTGTGAACACGTTTTAGCAATAATTCAAATGTTATCATACATTTTATATTCAGACAAAATTGTAGTTACTGGGCTAGAGAAAATCCTCACTGGATGCGGGAGATACATCCAATATCAACAACAAATTAATGTATGGGTCGGAATTGCAGGAAACCTAATTGTGGGACATACTTCTTTGAAGAGAACAAACAGAATATTACATTTTTTTTGCAAGAACTTGAACTGTTCTTGCAAATTTATTTCCCGACCTATACAGTCCTTGTGAACTGAATAATTTGATTTGGTTGCAACAGGATCGTCTGCCTTCCTTAGACAATTTTTCCCAACAGATGGATCAAGAGAAGATACATAAAATGGCCACCTAGGTCGCCGGATATAACTTCTTTGGATTTCTTCTTGAGGGTTACTTGAAATACAAGGTTTATTTGAATCAGCCCAACAATCTGGAAGAATTATGACAGATCTGTCGAGAAATAGGGTTACTTCTCTGGAAGTTTTACATGTTCCAAAGAAGCAATATTTAGGTTTTAGCAACGTCCAGAAGCAAAAGGACAACAGGTTGCACATTTGTTGTAACCGTTTAATATTCAATTAATGATTAGGTTTGCTTATTTAAGGAATTGTTTTATTTTGAGGAAAAATCTTATCGTGTAGATTCATTTTTGTAAACATCTAAGGATCTCTTCATACAAAGGGTCCATCTAAAATATTTTTCAATTATCTTTCTAAATGTATAGACATGCACAGACATTCAATTTAAAATAAAAGGTGCTGATGTCATTGCTGGTTAAAATGGAAGGGATTTTGGGTTAACATTGATGCCCAAAAATGGGCCAACCTTTTTTAGGCAAAACTAAATTTCCCTAGATTTAAATGCTTTTCTTCTTTTAATTGAAAAGCACTGTAACTACCATTAAAAACTTTTAGATAAATTGATAAGAAACAATAAGACTTATCAAAGCGTGTATTACATTTCACCAAAACAAGGTTTTACATGAACGTTTATATTGTAAGATAAGCAAAATTAAATAGTTTCAGCATCTTGCAAAGCATTGAAGTAATTTTTAAACTTCAAACAAAGTTCTTTAATTCTGCTAAGTAAATTTTACTTATTTCTGTTTAAAGATTAACTGGATAACTTAATGAAGATTGTGTAATAACAAAAATCATTAAAAGAACAACTTTGATAATCACGTCACAGCCTACTGCAAGAATACAACACATGTGTAATGTAAAATGCAACAATTACAATAATAATAATAATAATTATCTAGTACATTATTTCCATGCTTGTCTCAAAGCCTTCCTTGAAGCTAAATGTTTTGTAACATAAGATGCAACAATAAGCCCAGTTAACACCAACACTATTAACTTGTGATCAAAGTCCTCCTTCAACACATCAAATGTCTTTGAAGGAGCCACTCTAGTGTAGAAGAGGTCCAAACCATACACCAACACATGACATGTGCTCTCTAACCTTGCTGGAGCTACCTGTATACCCTTAGTGCGAGCCAATGATTGATTATAGTTTATAGTAGCTTCTGGCACTAGTGGAATCTCAGGCATATAAGGTATACAACCATCCTCTGGACCACAAATGATATCGGGAATTCTTGGTTGCAGTATCATCCAAGGTATTTCTGTAACAGCTCCAGAAGTTAAGGCTGCAAGTATAAATTTATTTGTGATTCCTCTTTCAGTCAAAGTAACTGTCATAGTTTCAGGGGTTGCTGGAAGTATGTATGACTGACTTAAAACTCCAGGTAATCCACTGACTGAGTAGGAACTGAATGCAGTATTGTTGCTTTGTATTTCACCTTCATACAATTCAGCTGCAGTTATTTCAGTTCTCCGGAATCGTTCTGAAAAGTATGTATACACAAGCCAGTTTTCTGAATGTATCAAATGTATGGGGCCCTTAGCTCTCCTATGCGATGTAGAATATAGTATTAAACCGGTAATACCATCCACCAAATACACACTAAGAACATGTTTGTGAATAGGATCATCACTTAAGGTTGCTATGGCAATAAGATTTGGGTTAACATATTTATAATATACGGAGCGATCTGGTAGAACTCGACCTTGTGAATGCAGTCTCTCAATTGAAGGCCTTGTACTTGCAGCAACTAGTTTTGATCCTAAGCTCAAATTCCACACATTGATTACTTTTAAATCTTTTGTCACCCTGTATCCTTTTAAGGCAGAGTTATCAGTATCTACAGTATACAAATATATTGATTTTGGATTGTGTTTTAACAGAGTTTGGGCACTTTCTGGAAATATATAAGCTGCATTATTTTGTGCCAATATCATTACAGGTTTCAAATGATCTTCATCTTCATAGGGAAAAATCAAAGCTTGTTTAATTTGGTAACCTAATCTTTGGGGCTCCTGAGAGGGTAATCCAGTAATTGGATCAAACTGGAATAAAACACCTTCACCAGAATTTGCATCTTCAGCCAAGAGCAGGCACTGAGCAGGCAGTGGAGCATATCTAGCAGTTCTCTGAACATAGAGAAATATAACTTCAGATCCAAGAACTTTAAATGGCTTTACATTTGGTAACCTGTATGTCCATACAATTGTCCCACTTATTGTGTCTATACCAAATAACTTTCCAACACTTGTGGCAACAACAATTATTTTATGTAAGCCAAATTCATCACGTACTAGACCATTTTTAGACATCAACTGGCCTCCAAACAACAAACTGTACAGCTGCTTTGCCTGTGTTGACAGTCGATGAGAAAACATACTTATTATATCATCTGATACAGCCTTGAATTCATTTTCAATGGATGCATCTAACTCTGAAACAGGTAATTCAAAGAACTCAACACCTACTACATTACTTAAAGCTTCTTCCTTTGTCCAAAGAGTTTTACCCTCTGGTAAACGAACTAATAACAAAGCATTGTCAGTACTACTCAACAGTAAATCAACTGTACCTCCTCTGTTGTACCCTGCTATAATGTATGGGGCCCCTAAACCCAGGGGATAATCTACATCTACTTCACTTACAGTATTACCATTCTCTAGGTTTTTGTTTATCACTTTCAAAATTTTCTCTGGGTTGTTAGTATTAATATCCAGCTGATATACTGAACATTCATTTTCTGATGAAACAGCAATTGCATTTGAGAGTAAATTATAAGGTAATAATATAAATGAGCTGTCTTCTAGAATGACCAATTTGGCAATGTTATTTCTGAGAATTAGAAAAGCTGGTTTATGGTAATCAAAATTAATTAGTTGGACAAGTCCCGGAGAAGGACCTATTAACTCTGAAACAGATTTTGCTTCTATCTTATTATTCTCCGATAATACATCCACATAATATAACAGACCTGTTGAATCATCACTTGATAAGCATATAAAATATGAGTGTGATAAAATACATTGAGATAAGTCTCGGATCCATGGTGCTGAAATTCTTATTGATCTATTCCGGTCCTCTCCAGTTTGAAGTTGGTATACTGATACATCAATATGTGCCCCAATCTTTGGAATTAGATGCACAAGCTGTCCTTTCCAAACAAACCATTCACTGTTAACTGGCCTCTCAGTAAACTGTGTCCATTCCCAAAGTAAAACACCACTCGTCAAGTCCCAGCCTCTTATGAAGAAATTTATAGAACTTCCTGAAACAGTTACAATTTCCTTGTCAACATGAAGGAACTGTATCTGATGATCACTAGGGTTCTCTAGGATATGTCTCCATGCGATTTGACCACTCTTTATGACTAAACTGGCTAATACATTTTCTTCTGTTGCAACTATGATTCTTTTACCTTCAAAACTGGCGTATTTTACTTTTCCTATGAAGGAACGTTTCCAGTCAAACTTGCCGATCTGATCTTCATAAAGGGCTTCTGATATATTGATAATGTAAAATATAAACACAGGTAATGCACATATTGATCGAAAATTGGCCATGTTTCAGTCATCTAATTTAACATATACGCATTTCTAACCTCAATAAGTAAATGCTTTATTTTGGCAACGATATCAGCGGAAATTATATAAGATGATTATCCTTAATGATCTATAAGTTGCTTTTCCTTTTCTTTATATATGTAAACCCATTTAAATAACTATTTTAATTAATTCGATTATTGGACGATACCGCACACATTACGTCACTTGTCACTTGTCAATTATCATCATTTGTCAGCAACTTTTCTAACATCTAAATAACACAGAATATTATGCTGCTGTGTACTGTGGTCTGTGGTCAATAGTAGATTAGATTAGATATTAGATGAACAGTACAGTAAGTAGTCGACCTCGAGGAGAGTTCATTAGCTAGGTATTTGTCATTTGCTAACGGCGACATCCATAAACCTTGAACAGCGACAAGAGAAAGGAAATATATGATACAAATAACCACAGCAAAAAAATTTGTAGAGATGGCAAAATTCTTACAAACTTTTCAGCGAAAATTCCCGAAACTTTCCGAAAGTTAAAAAAAGTTTATTGCGGAAATTAGTTTTTTGTGCCAAGAGCATATATATATATATATATATATATATATATATATATATATATATATATATATATATATATATATATATATATATATATATATATATATATATATATATATATATATATATATATATATATGTGTGTGTGTGTGTGTGTATCAGTATATATAACACAATACCTTTTTGTCAAATTTTGTGAAGAAAATTTTTTTGATATGTATAGAATATGCATTGTATGCTGAATTCTATAAATTAAAAATAGGTCAACCATTAACTGACTAGCAGAAAAATATAAAAACTAATATATAGGAACATTGAAAAGTAAAAGAGACCGAAAATTGTATTGCAGTTCTGACCAATAAAATATAAAAAAAACGTTTACTAACTACAGGCAAAATAAAATCAACACTTCTAACTACCATTACCCATAAAAACAATTGCAAACGCAAAAAAAAACAAATTAAGAACTTTTTAACGAAACAAAAATAAAAGTGTTATTGACAGATAACCTTTTAATTTCTCTATTTCATTTTAGACTTATTTAAGATTAAAATCTTTCTTCCATATTTTATTAAAAATTGTAACTTGGGAACTGAATCTACAACAATGGTATTATTAGTAACCTTCGATGTACTGGTTCAGGAGATGTATTATTTACTTCTTGAACTGGTTTGGATGTATTATCTCGGTTTTCATTAATCATTTTTTGTTCTGATACCTCCTGGTACTTGTAATTTTCATATTCATTAGTTTCTTGGTTAAATGCATCTATTTCATTTTCGTGTTGTTCATGTGTTATGTTAAAGATAAGTTTTCACTTAGTTTATCTTCAGAGGTATCATTTTTGCTTTCTATTGAGGCAGATGGTTCAATATCACTTATTCTATTATCAGTTTCGTTTGTTAATTTTCAATTCAAATTATTTATTGCTCTTTCATCAGCATATAACTGTAAATTATGTTTTATGAAAACAATTTTTTTGTGGTGGAAACTGTTAGCTTTACCGTTTTAGTAGTAGAATATAATTTAACATTTCGTTCATAGCTACCGGTAGTGGCTGGCATTGTTAATAGCCTTTTTGCTATTTTCCTAACAGCTATATTTGGATAAAATCAAGTCCACCATGATGCAACGTTGACAGCTACTCTCCAATATGCCTTGTCAGAAAAAATGCTTGTCTGAGATCTCTATTCAACAAGGTTTTTGAGAAGTTCTGTTTCATCGATTCCCATGTTATTACCTAGTGTTGTTACAAATTGCACTATGATATTAAATTCTGTATTATCTATTAATCCATGTTGGTTTGGGCCCAGAAAACATGCAGCGCCTTGAGCATCATGTATCATGAATACTTTCCGTGATTCCCACATGTCCATGACTTTTTGTTGATCTGTCAAAGAAAAAGTGTCAGAGCACTGTGTTATATCATTTTCTATACCTTTAAGATGTTTCTAAGAATATTGAATTCTAGGCAGTTTATTGATGCTAATATTGGTTGTAGAAGTTTTAATAATCTGTTCAATTTTTCAGAAAATTTGTTATCCTCTATGGTAATTTTTATCTTGGGATCGATACTGTCTTGTCTTTCAATTTCTTCTCTACCCATGAGGCTTTTAAATTATCTTTATTAATGTTTAAACGTTCAAACATCATATAGAGTAAGTACCTCATCTGGATGGGTTTATTTTATGGTCATTTTATTAAAGAGACTGGTCATTTTATTTAAAGGGACTGTTGTTGGACCCGCCGGAATGAAGTTATCTCATGATACAAATAACTAGAGATGTGATAATGCGGCTACCTATTTTTAGAACAGTCATGTGCATGACGTCATGTGAATCCAGTGCAACAGTGCTACAATAATATGCTGTTGTACAGTGGAGTTTGACCATCACATCCTATAACCTCTTAACACATTACGCATTTTACTAATATTTAAGTGCATAGCGCAGTTGGAAGTAATTTTTTATGATCAGAATACTACTGTGATTATGTGACATGATGATCAAATCAAGTTTATGAGTGTTAACGAT
Source organism: Tillus elongatus (assembly GCA_964006375.1). NCBI lineage: Eukaryota > Metazoa > Arthropoda > Insecta > Coleoptera > Cleridae > Tillus > Tillus elongatus. The sequence goes on along the minus strand of OZ023263.1, from coordinate 147,853,723 downwards.
GTCTGCGAACGTCTTCTCTACTTTTTAAGTTTTTGTATCCCTAATGTTAATTCAGGGCTCCCCTTAATTACTATACTTATGTCTTGTGCTTATATATGTAACATAAAAATTAAAAAGGTTAAATTTAGTGCTGTAGTCTATATTATCTGAAAAGGGCCATATAGGTGACAAAGGGGTAACTTCAACCGCATTACATTGACGTGAAGAAATTTTTTGATTGCGAATGACTTTGTTTTAGGCGTGCAGTTGGACTTCTAGGAGGTCACTCACCACGTGACGTCATAGGAGGGGGTCGGGCATATGCGCATTATCATGTCCTGGGCGAACGTTAAGTAGACGCATCCCATCAAATCAGACAATTCAAGTGACTGGGTTAGTGTGCGGCGTTGCCGGCATGTGCTTTCTACCTTCTCACAACGAAAATAAGATATAAACAAATGGGTCATGTAGAGTGATAATACATTGAGCAGAGCCAATTTATAGAATATATTGTTATGAAAATGATTTAAATGTGTCAACTTAACAGACGGTGACTATTAAATTAATCCTATTGGCATGAAAATGACTTAAATGCGTCAACTCAACAGACTTACTATATCATGGATGCATAATTGTGGACTTAAAAATTGATCGCTCCTAAACAAGTAAACCAAGAATCATGAAACTTCGTCATCTCAATAAACACGATGCGCTGTATTTGCCTAAATTAATAAGAAAAATATAGCGCAACCGGTTGTACCGGAAGCTGACAGTAACTTTTTTTAACGGCAGTGATACATTTTTTCTGTATTTTCGAATATATCAGGCGATTACACATCAGACTCATGTATCATAGACCCACTATTCTCCTACACATTGACAAAAAGCGAGGGGATGTGTGTATTTGACAAGGTGGTAACACGGCGCATTTAAACATTTATTGTGTCAAAACGAGAGAATAGAAAATTATGAAACTTTGTCAGCTTAATAAATACGCCCCGCTCTATTTATTTAAATTAATCAAAAAAGGTAGCGCAGCCGGTTGTACCAAAAGTTGACAATAACTTTATTTGTTTAATGTCAGTGATACATTTTTTGCTATGTTCGAATAGATCAGGCGATTATACACCAGACTCATGTATCATACACCCACTATTCTCCAACACGTAGACAAAAACCGACGGGATGCGTGTACTTGAATAGGTGGTTACAGGGCTCATTTAAAGGTTTGCTGTGTCGAAACGAGTTAATATAAAATTAGGAAGCTTTGTCATCTTAATTAACAGGCTGCGCTCTATTTTCCTAAATTAATAAGCAAAATTTATAGTTAACTTTATGATTACGTAAGTTTTCTTCAGTTCAGGTGCTGACTGTGATTGTATTATTTGTTGTGTTGCATCCAACATTTTGACTTTTGCGGCCCAAGTATATATTTGAATTTGTAATCAATATACCATAACAAAGTGGTGGTGAATGCATGAAATATTCATCTGTACGTCTGGTTTTAATTTCATTTTTATGTCCAAAACAACAGGGCATCCTGTATTTCTTTCACTTGCAATTGTCTCATATTTATTTCTGTAACTGTGTTGGGATAACCATGTCCAATGAACTATGAAATGCCATTCTATAACACTAACATTGATACAAGTGAAACTGAATTAATTGTCAACTATAGTTATTTATTTATGTGGTAAAGGGGCATTATGTTACATAGATAGATAGATAGATTTATTCCACTGAGCTGCTGTACAAAGGCAGATGTGTTTGTCATAAAAATACATTAAAAAAAACATAAAACATGTGTGCAAACTATTACAAAATATCTGCAACAAACACAAAAAAATACAAAAAACAGATAAAAAACACAAACGAGAGGTTATCACAGACTAAACAGGCTAAGCGCCAATAGGCAACAAGCCCGCACAGGTTGCACAAATAATACATAAAAAAATAAATGATTACACTACATAAAATCAAAATCAAGTCACACACAAGAAAAACTCCTTCACTCTGCTAAAAACTCTTGCAGTGAGTAAAAATATTTTTGCTGGAGATAACGCATAGTGTGTTTTTTAAATTTAATTCCGGATTTAATTTGTCTCAGCGCAAGTGGTAAGTTATTAAAAAACTTGACAGCGGCATAATAGGGCGACCGCTCGTAGCCAGCCGAACGATGCCTAGAGATTGGGACGGTGTATCTGTCCCGTAGGCTATGTCAGTGACCAGCTTCAGCGTCCGAATCGAAAATCTTTGGGTAAGACCTGACAAAGCATACTGCCCTTCAAATGTAAACAGAATTGACAGTCAGAATACCAGTCACGAAAATACTGGCGGCATGAGCATCTAGGTCCCAAACCAAATAGGAGCCGGATTATTCTCTTCTGAATAACAAAGACTCGCTGCGCCTCCGAGGTGTCACCGCAGGCAAGTATATTATAATTTAATATTGAATAGACCATGGAGTAATAAACAGACAACAGTGTTTTTGTATCTAACAGTGTTTTAAGTCTACTCAAGGCAAAAAATGAATCATTTAGTTTCTTACAAACTGAAATTATCTGGGCGTTCCAGCACAAGTTACCCTGCACAATCGTTCCCTAAAGCGACACAGAGCCAGCGACGCTCAACCCACCAGACGCCAAACCTTGTACCAAACTTTCAGGTGGATTTTTTCTCCTTGAGAAATTGACTACGGCCGTTTTGTCGATATTAAGGACCAATAGATTAGATCGACACCACAACTTGAAGTCTTGGAGCACTCTCAATGTCCCCAAAATTACTCCCAGAAATGACCACCGAAATATTGTTCGCATACATGGTGACATTAACCTCTCCCAGATGAGTTGGCAAATCATTGACGTAAGCCAAAAAGATCAGTGGAGATAAAATGGAACCCTGAGGGACGCCCAGCCCTATCTGATACTCCGCTGAAAGTCCAGCGTCCACACGTCCCCGGATCATTCTGCGGGATAGATAGGTTATCCATTACGTAAAAAAGTTTTTACAGAATATATTTCTAGAAACTTTTCAGTGTCTTCTTGAAATGAATATCTTCTGGAAGATTAGCTCTCAGTGCAGTTGAACCATTTTCATATTTATTAACAATAATTGTGAAAAGTTTATTCAGCTGTTAACTACATACCTACCTAGTCTAAATTCATGTTGTAAAAATGTGAAATTACACCACACGATATAAATTATAAAATTCAACAACAAACGCTTGGTAAAACAAAACTGTTAAATTTGAAATCCAGAAACAAGAAACCAGTCTACGCCACTTGGAATACAAGAGATATATTTATGCCCCTACTGTTGAAGATTTGTAAATGTGCTTCCGGGAATGTTTCCAGTTACATCAAAGGAAACTTTAAAGTGAAAATAAATTCCCTACTAGAAACTTTCAAAAATGGACAATTTCCTTAAAATGAAATCTTTCCAATTCCCATCTTTAAAAATTAGATGCAAAGGTATCTTTTGTACAGAAATGATAAATTAAAATCAATCTTGACGTTTAAATATAAATACCAAAGTTAATTTTCTAGACGTTGGCAGCAGGTGCTAGATATTAGGCAAAGAACTAAATAGACATTGAGTTCATTGATAGTAGGTATTTAACTTTTTATGGATTTTGATCTTTTTCTATGTAAATAAGCTGCTATCTTCATGCATTATATTTATTGAACAAAAATTTGAAGATTGGATTTAATATTTGATTGGAGTGCATGGTACACGTCTACAATAATGTCTAACAGATCAATTTGACGTTATATTTATTAAATCTATTAGGGCATCACTTTTAATATTATATGTTTTATTGTAATAATTAGTTCTTTTTTAAACACAGTATTATCTTAGCATTTAGAAATATGGCAAGTCCAAGAACAAGGAGACTTCTACAAGAATTGAAACCACATAATGAGAATGATGTAAGTAATTAGTTATATCTGGCCGTATTATCACTGTCATTCATTATTTTCTCCTTTAATTGATTAGAAATGTTTCGAATGTGGTACTCATAACCCTCAATGGGTGTCTGTAACATATGGTATATGGATTTGTTTGGAATGCTCCGGTAAACATAGGGGACTTGGTGTTCACTTGTCCTTTGTAAGGTCCGTGACTATGGATAAGTGGAAAGACATTGAACTGGAGAAGATGAAAGTTGGTGGGAACAGAAACGCTAGGGTATTCTTTGAAGCACAACCAGACTATGATGATAATATGGGTATTCAACAGAAGTACAATACAAAAGCTGCGGCTTTGTACAGGGATAAGGTGAGTGAGCTTTATATCTACTAGGTAGCTACAGTAAAAACAAGAGCTGGAATAAGTTTGCAGCATTTGTAAGTACCTACCTGATGTGCTCATTGTAGGTATTTTAAATGTTTACATTTATATATATATATATGGTAATCCTGTGTTTAAAGTGCCTCTTTAGTAAACATACAATTCGGGCGAAATCGGAACGTGAACTGGACGCGGGACGATGTGCACTGTTGCCAGATGAGTATAAGCAAGGGTCATTTTAAATATAGAAGGCAATCAAGGGGTGAACAAATGTTTGAATAATGTAAATAAATGATAGTATTGAGTCATGTACATAGATCGATATTTAACATATTTTGCGGAAAGCAGTAGAAAAACGGAAATGTAAACAGTTAATTTTCAGCAATTGTGGTCTAGGGGGAAAAACGTGATATAGAAGGAAATCAAGGGGTGAACAAATGTTTTTATAATTTTAATAAATTAAAATATGGTGTCATCTACATAAATCGATATTTGAAATATTTTGCGGAAAGCAGTAGGAAAACGGAAATGTAAACAGTTAATTTTCAGCAATTGTGGTTTAGGGTGAAAAACGTGATATAGAAGGAAATCAAGGGGTGAACAAATGTTTTTATAATTTTAATAAATTAAAATATGGCGTCATCTACATAAATCGATATTTGACATATTTTGCGGAAAGCAGTAGGAACACGGAAATGTAAACAGTTAATTTTCAGCCTCAGGGGGAAAAATGTGTGCCTCTCCTCCCTTTTTTGGTACATCAGTAACATCAACAGAGGTTGTGCCATTGTGATTGAGCAAGGTAATCTGCACGTTCCACCATTCCCAGGGGGCGTAAAGCCGTCGGTCCCGTGCCCATGTGATGTTAGGCACGTTAAAGACCCAAATTCCCCGGACAGTGAGGTGAATGAACGACACGTTAGTAAAGTCAATGAAGCAATTTCCGTTGCGAATTGTCGATGATAAATACGCTAATGTATATATATATATATATATATATATATATATATATATATATATATATATATATATATATATATATATATATATATATATATATATATATATATATATATATATATATATATATATATATATATATATATATATATATATATATATATATATATATATATATATATATATATATATATATATATATATATATATATACTAATAGCAAACGGTAACCAGTATATTATTTTGAAAAATCGCATGGTAATGAAGCAATTTCTACCGACAACTGTCTATGATAAACATAACGAAGAAAATTGCTCAAAATGAGCTTAGCTTCTTAGTGTCTGTTTATATTTTACTTTCCTACCTTAAATGAGTAAGAAAAGTCAATGAAGCAATTTCCGTTGCGAATTGCCGATGATAAATACAACTGTATATGCTAATATCAAACGGTAACCAGTAATTTTGGTGTGTAGTGTACCTTTTCAATCGCAAACCTATCTACCACATTTGGCTGTCATAGCTTTTTTAATTTTTGACATACAAATGTTACAAATGTGATTCATACATACATACATACATACATACATACATACATACATACATACATACATATATATATATATATATATATATATATATATATATATATATATATATATATATGTATGTATGTATGTATGTATATAAATACATATAAAAAATGGAAACTGACCCCGGATATGGGTTCTTGGGGCCATAGTTCGCGCTGATTTTTTTTTTTTTTTTTTTTTTTTGTTCCCTCAGGGCTCGTCCGCGGCCTTGCCGCCCCGATAGCACCGCAACCCTTGGTTGATTGTGCATACCCCTAGTCTTACTCCACCCATTCCAAAATCACTGTGCCTTGAACTAGTCTGCACAGCGATTGGTAGGGTGAAGTTTTATATTGCTCTGTCTCCGGTCTAGAGTGACCGTAGATCAGTTGTCTTTTCCGGTCCAGAGCTATACACTCGCACAAGATGTGCTGGGCTGATTCCTCCCCCTCGCCGCAGAGTCTGCATGCGAGGTCCCCTTCGAACCGCCCCATTTTATGTAGGTGTTTCTTGACGGCCATGTGTCCCGTCAAGAGACCTGTTGTGTTTCTGAGCTGTCCTCTGCTAAGGTTTAGCAGCTCCACAGCTCTCTTTGAACTGGGTCCGTCAATTATTGACTTCCCATGTCTGAGCCCTGGACAGTCCGCCCAGTACACCTTGTGTTGGTTTCTGACCCAGGACTCGCGCTGATTTGCAAAAACTTTTTCATAAATCAAAAGTCGGGGTCTCCCAATTAGTAAATTTAACGTTAGAAAGTAAAATATAAACAGACACTTCGAAGGTAAGCCCATTTTGAGCAATTTTCTCCGTTTTGTTTATCATCGACAGTTGTCGGTAGAAATTGCTTCATTACCATGCGATTACATTGCGATTTTTCGAAATAATATACTGGTTACCGTTTGATATTAGCGTATACAGTTGTATTTATCATCGGCAATTCGCAACGGAAATTGCTTCATTGACTTTTCTTACTCATTTAAGGTAAGAAATTAAAATATAAACAGACACTTCGAAGGTAAGCTCATTTTGAGCAATTTTCTCCGTTCTGTTTATCATCGACAGTTGTCGGTAGAAATTGCTTCATTACCATGCGATTACATTGCGATTTTTCAAAATAATATGCTGGTTACCGTTTGCTATTAGCATATACAGTTGTATTTATCATCGGCAATTCGCAACGGAAATTGCTTCATTGACTTTACTAAAGTGTCATTCATTCTCCTCACTGTCCGGGAATTTGGGTCTTTAACGTGCCTAACATCACATAGGCACGGGACTGACGGCTTTACGCCCCCTGGGAATGGTGGAACGTGCAGATTACCTTGCTCAATCACAATGGCACAACCTCTGTTGATGTTACTGATGTACCAAAAAAGGGAGGAGAGGTACACGTTTTTCCCCCTGAGGCTGAAAATTAACTGTTTACATTTCCGTTTTCCTACTGCTGTCCGCAAAATATGTCAAATATCGATTTATGTAGATGACGCCATATTTTAACTTATTAAAATTATAAAAACATTTGTTCACCCCTTGATTTCCTTCTATATCACGTTTTTCCCCCTAGACCACAATTGCTGAAAATTAACTGTTTACATTTCCGTTTTCCTACTGCTGTCCGCAAAATATGTCAAATATCGATTTATGTAGATGACGCCATATTTTAATTTATTAAAATTATAAAAACATTTGTTCACCCCTTGATTTCCTTCTATATCACGTTTTTCCCCCTAGACCACAATTGCTGAAAATTAACTGTTTACATTTCCGTTTTCCTACTGCTTTCCGCAAAATATGTTACATATCGATCTATGTACATGACGCACTACTATCATTTATTTACATTATTGAAACATTTGTTGACCCCTTGATTGCCTTCTATATTTAAAATGACCCTTGCTTATACTCATCTGGCAACAGTGCACATCGTCCCGCGTCCAGTTCACGTTCCGATTTCGCCCGAATTGTATGTTTACTAAAGAGGCACTTTAAACACAGGATTACCAATACATATATATATATATATATATATATATATATATATATATATATATATATATATATATATATATATATATATATATATATAAAGTCTATAAATTTGCAAATACAGTAGTCTTGTTCTTCTGAGTTAGACAGTACTGAAAAACTTAGATGATCTAAATCAAAAGTGAATTAATATGAACCAAGCATAGATGAAGTTGGTTTCATTAAATCTGATTAATTACATACTTAATGAACTCCTCAAGTTTTAAAAAATTCAGTTACAATATGTTACATATCATTAAATCATAGTAGGGAAGGTTCTCTGGTTATGAAAATGAGAAACGATAAGTTCTTGGGTCTAACCATGTCCAAGATTGATTTTATTGCTCTTGAATTTTGGTTTAACGTTGCTCTCGGTTTAATGTTGCTCACAGTTTAAAGATGACCTGTGGTATATATAGTTTAACACTTTGTATGTAAAGCTTGAATGTTGTAAAGCTTGAATGTTACAGAAGCTCAAATGAATGAGACAAAAAGAACAAGATTCTACTGTAATACTAATGTAAGGAATAATATGAAACTGGTAAATTTCCTTGTGAAGTTTAATGTACCAATATTGTAAATTTTTAAGTTTATTATAAGTATATCATTACTTCCACATCGTCACAACACGTGGAAGTATCACATTGGTGAGAAAAAATGTCAATTTTTTTTTCTCGCTTAAACGTAAAAAGTATCAAAATATAGAAAAAACATGATTTGGGAATGCATTTTGTTTTGTCTGTTGGTCTGTATCTCTGTAGCCACAATAACTTTAGAACGAATTGAGATATCATCTTCAAATTTGGTATACAGTTAGCACTTGACAAACAAACGGTTCAGATTGTATTTGGGTATAATCACTTTAGCGGATAGGAGATGAATGGGGGGTGATTTGGTGAAAATTGTCATTTTTTTGTTAAAACTCGAGTAATATAACCTTTTAGGGTTTAATTTATTAGAAAACTTAATTTCATCAAACATCTGGTATTTTGTGCTGAAATTAAAATAGGGGTTGAATGTGTGGGGGTGGTGGAATAATGATCACGATAAAACGACATAAAAAGTCTCAAAACATATAGAAAACTTGATCCTGGAACGATAATTCTTTTGTCTGTCGGTCGGTTGGTCTGTCAGTATGTCGGGATGTACATCTGTTAATAGGGGCAATAGCTTTCGAACGAATTGAGACATCATCTTCAAATTTGGTATCCAGTTAGCACCCGACAAAGGAACGCTTCGAATTGTTTTTGGGTATGATCGCTTCAGTGGGTAGGGGATAAGTAAGGGGTGATTTGGTGAAAATTGAGATTTTTTCAATAAAACTCGAGTAACGTAACGTTTCAAAAGTTTATGGGTACAGGAATACAAATATTTTCTTTGTGGTCAAGTCATGGGCCCTAAATTTATTCCATGAGAATCTCTTTCTGAAGAGAGTAAATTATCACAGCTATGTGGCAGTTATGATTCAATTTGCAGCCTTTTTTTTATTGCACACCATTGCACAACTTTATCATTTTAATAATATTTAGTCATTACATAATTAGAAGTATTACTGGATTGCATGCATTCATAAATGTATGTGATCCTTGTTCTTTTGTATAAATATAGCCTAATATATATTTTTTAATCTCCTGTAGATCTCAACTCTAGCTCAAGGCAAACCTTGGGATGAGAAGAAATCACCAGCTCAGAACCATGCTAGTTGTTCGCTCAATACTACTTCTAATACCAGTACCAACTACAGCTCAAGCAACAGCTCGTATGGTAACACTGGCAGTTACCAATCATCATACAATGATACTGATAATTATCAAAGTGGTTATCAGAACTTCAATACTACTGAGTTCAAAGACCAAAGGAATGCATATTTTGAGAAGCTGCAGGTCCAAAATTCTAACAGAAGAGAGTGAGTTGTATATCTCATTCTTCTTTATTTCCTTCTGCATGTGTGCCAACTAGCTTACAATCAACTGTAGTTCACTACAATTGGTACATCATAGTAAAGCTTGTAGGTTTTAGTTCGATCAAAGGAAATATCACAAATATATGATCTATTGGAAGATGATTCAAATAATTCTAAAAAACAATGGCAATTGCAAGTCAGATTGATAGACCTTGTTGATACATTTCTAAAAACATTAAGAAATTTCTTGATGGGAGGGCACTATATAGTTAGCTGGGCAAGAGCACCATACTAAATTGCTCAAGTGAAAAGTAGATCATTATAAAAAGTTAATTTTACTTTTGTAGGCTGCTATTCTTTGGCATAATTATTTAAGGTTTGTTTTCATGTTCCATATTTAAAATATGTCAATTTATTCTAGTAGAGTATTTTATTTGTAAGGTCCAGGGGGTACACTTGCACTGTTAAATCGGGCAAGTGCATCTTCAAGTACAAAAACAAATCAAGGCAGGGACATTTACATGTAAAATTTTAAATAACGTGGCATTTGTGCTTCATTAATGTTATTTTAAGAAAGTTATAAAGCAGAGTCGCACTTGTCCCAACTTCCTATACTTCATTTTCAATTTTCAAAGATACATTCTAGCGGAAGGAATATTTTAGGTGCGGTAACCTGTACCTAGTGTTCTCTTGGATACAATTTTATTACACAATTGCACACAAATGATATTTTAATATTAATATTAATTTTTTGTTACCTTTGCAAAGAATATTATTTGTGTGGTTTGCAACACCCAGACTTAGTGGACTCTCCATCATCATATCTTCTTATGTTGTTAAACAATGCCCATCAACCTTATAGGTTATTAGCATGACTATTGTCTCGAATATTTTTGTAGCCTTGCATAATATTTACAGTAATGTTTTTACACATATGGATTTGTAGCTTATATCCAAGTCTTGATAAAGTAATATGTATAGCTGAAAAGTAGTTATTAACATTTCATACACTGGTTTCCAGCAACCACATAAACCTATTATTCACAATCTTCTCCAGAAGCTTGTGTATCTCCTGTGGTTATATAATCTATGGTTTTAGTTCTGCTGTTAGAATCTGTAGCATTTTTATGTAAGTGTAGTAGCCCTTGATGTTCCATTGGAGTAAAGACTTGCATTGTGTTGACAAAAGGAAGAAATGATCAATGAAAATATTTGATATAGCAGGAGGGACAGTTCAATAAGTGTCCATTGAGGATTCCCTCTCTCCTTCTGAAGCTTGGACTCCAAAATGTTTAAATAAGCACTTGTGTAATCTAGTGTACTGCATTTTTATACTTTTGTTGTTGAGGTGAGGATATATCTTTCCAAACATGTGGCACAACGGCACTAATGCTGGTTCTGCTGATCCATGGGCGTTCTTAAAAAGGTCTACTAGTTGGTTGAAGTTTAATTTAAAAGAAGGGGCTTGTAACTATAACAGGCTTAGTGGAGAACATACGTTTGTCTACTCAAATTTTCTGACATTGGCTTAGTTCTTCTTGTTACATGGAACTCAGGTTTGGCGAAAAGATCTGAATTATCAGGCGCTTGTTCTTTGGAAGTGTCAATCGGAGGTGTAAGCATTTCAGATATTGGTCGCTTAGAAGTACCTCGAGCCAGCATAGGTGGCTGTTGCTCTACAGGCGAAATAGTTGGTGCTGCCTTTTCAGTGGAATTACTTATAGTTTGCTCCATGGCTATGGTTCCCTTTTCTGGGTTTATATAAGGCACTGTGGTACAATGTACCCTTCTTGTCTACACCTGTAACATAGATTTCCATCGGCTCACAAAAATATACAATATGTTATGTTCTCATGAACAATGACAATTGATTTGGGAAGGTTACTAATATCAGTAGAAATATATATCTGATACAGTGGCGGCTCGTCAGATGACGCAGGTGAAGCCCTGCTTCACCTATATTTTTCGGTTAACCTAAACTTTTTTATTCAAAATCTACCATAATTTTAATTTTTTTCATTCTCTCAAATTCATTTGTTACAACCACATAAAATGTCTTGTTACGTCGCGCCGAAGTTGATAATGTATTTTTATAGTAATTTATGGTACGATATAATTTTCAAGCCCGTCCCTGATCACAGAATTGAATGTATACATGCTGCAACGCACAGTGCTTACGTATTGTGGACCACAGACTACTGTAAAGGTGTCAAGCGAACTGACTGAGCCAGATTTTTTTCGTATACGAACGCTGCGTCTGCTTCGGGACGCATGCATGAGACGATTGCCATGGCAACAGCACGCATAGTGGTAGGTTGGGCCACAAATGTGATGCAGTCTTCTGAGCTTGCTTCAAATCTTAGTTTCTGTCGTTTGTTTGGATTGAGTCGGATCATCAGAGGCGTATTTTTATTTTTACTATGGTGGTGTTAAATAATCTGGTATGTGTCACATTTACAGACTTTGAAAAGCTGGATTTTTCATGTTTCTTTCTGGCAAGTGGAATTAATTTGTTTATTATCACCTCTAAAAGAATAATTTCAAAATAATAAAATATTAGATATAAAAATTCAAGTTGTAAAAAAAAGAGAAAGGCAACGAATTTGAAAAAAAAATGCTTGTAGCTCTCCCCTCTCTTAAACAGATTTTCATAGGTAATACGCGCTGAATTATATACTACTGTATGTGTGTCCTCTCACCAAATATTCCTGGTCATTATTCCGAAAATTATTTCTTGTGAAAGTCTATATTTGTACAAATGGATTTTTCATTTTAATACTGAAGTGCCAGGTCTTCATCTCCCTGGACCCCCTTTGGAGCTGCATGGATTCTGATTCACCCACTCCCAATGTTATGAGCCGCCACTGATCTGACGCCGAAAACTTAATATATGACCAAATTCAGAAACTCCAGCTCGTAGGCAGCTTATTGGTGAGACAAGTTTCAGCCCTGTATTTATTATTTTTTTCATAATAAGATCGTGTGGTACACCAGGACACACATTAGATAGTACTAATTGAGTAGTGGGTGTAATCGGTCACCTTGCTTGCAATTTTTGTTGATTTACAATTATTGACCCATGTTTGTTCATAAAAATGTATTTTATCCTTGCTTGATAAATATATGCATATACTGTGTGAAATATGTGATGCATATGTTATATCTTTTGGTGGTTATTTGGATCCTAAAGCGAAAATGCATTGCTCTAAATCTGTATAGTATTAAAAACGATGGCTTGTTTTTCGTATGGGAATCTAATCTTGCTTACACCTTTAGAATAAGACATGGTTGGTAACTTGCTTTGATTATTTTCCTCTGCAGTCGATGAAGTTGTGGAAGCTCTGTAGTCAGAAACTCCTATATGGGTTGTCATGCTATACACAAATGTATGTGTTGGTGACTGTAGATATCCATTACCAATCCAGTACAGCCCTGGCCATTAACAGGCAACCACTATACCTGATAAAGTTTATCCAGATAACGTGGGTATGAATATTCCGATGTTCATACACTGTCGTTTTATAATAACTTAATTTCAATTTGAATTAATACTATGACACCTCCACTTATCAGATTCAAACTTTAGAAGGTTATCTATTGAGTTTATGGCACTCTATTTTAACAATAACACGTCAAATAATGAATGTGGGATTGTATATTTGTAGATTGCTTAATGAGTCGTATAGGCTTTTGGCCTCTCAGCGCCGCAACCTTAATATGTCTTTTGTGCATGACTATTTTCTAATAGTTGCCCAAAATGTTCAGACTTTTCATATATTATAATATCTTTTTGGGGGCTATTTTACCTATTTCCTGGGTTGTTAGAGTCATCCCCCCAAGGTCATCCCTCCAAGGTATTTGAGCCTTTTGCACAACTGAGCCATGCAATTGCATAGTAAGTGTTCTGTTGTTACTGCTGCTTCAGTTCAGTATATGCAGTTTTCACTGTCAGCCTTAGCCATTTTCATAATGTGATACCTTACTGGGGAGTGCCTTGTGAAAAATCCCGTGATTATTCTAAAGTCGTTCCTGTTCAACTCAAGAAAGAGTCCAAACTAGTGTTGATATGGTGATTAACCGTTTGCCTGTCGTTTGTCTCCAGTATAACAACATTTGGTTCCTTTCCCAAATATCAAGTTTATTCCCTACATGGCTTTTTGTTAGTCCACAATAGGGCTCTGTACCATAGAATGGTGTTGTTGCTGCCCTTTTTGCAAGGCTATCTGCTTCCTCATTTGCTTGAATGCTTTGATGCCCTGGTACCCACATCACAGTTACTTTGTTGTCTGTAGTCAGTTGCTTCAAGAATTTTTTTCAGTCCCCGGTCAGTTTAGACTCAGTTTTGAAAGATCTCGTAGTCTTTAGTACTGTCTGATTGTCTGAGAGGATGTACATCTCTCTATTTATGGGTCTTCTTTGTATTTACACCTGCGTACACAGATTTATAGCAAGCATTTTTGGTTGGAAGATGGTGGAAGTTTTTCCTAGGGATTTAGCGAATCTCAAGTTAGGTCTTTTTATTTCCAGTCCTGCTCCCTCCATTTGTTTAGACCTGTCTGCATACCATACAGATGAGTTGTTTGTCAGCCTTTTATTCTCTCTGTGTCATGCTTGGCTGTGATTTATGACTATGTCAAATGGGGTTATAAAGTCCACTTTAGCTGACTTTTCATCTGTTGGTAGGCCAAACCAACAGATTGGCCAAGTGACTCCAATGGAATAATTTCCAGTAACTTCAAGTGGCCAACCAAGTCTCCTGGTTTCAATTTGCTGCTTGAAATAGTCTTAAGGCACTTATTGCTGATTCTCTCTTCACACATATCTGTAGTGGAGTAATATTCAGCATTGCATCTATTGCAGCTGTAGGGCATGATTGCATAGCTCCCCTTATTCCAATACAGATCAGCCTCTGCAGTTTTTGCTATTTGCTTTGTTTTGAGGCTTGTTCCAATTTTGGACACCATATTATAGATGCATATGTGACCATGGGTTTAACCAGTTTGGTATATCCAATATACCATCCTGGGATTCATTCCCCATATCTATTCTACGAGCCTCTGCATCTCCACTTCGCCATTGTGGCTCTTGAAAGGGTTTTTGTTGTGTTAACTAGAGCGCCAATTATGGTCACTTTGCACGTACTAATATCAGATCCGAACTCTCAATATTATTAATTGTTAATTGAATTTTCATGTTTCCGTCGGAAGCAATCCTAAAGAGTTTTTGTTATGTCTTCTGTACTTGTACTCTAACAAATGAGAAAACTAAGCTGGAGCTCACTAGGATGACCGCAGTGGCATTTTTTATTTTTAGGATGAAAGGAGTGTAATCTATTACAGTAGAGTATTGTTCTTTTGAGTCTCGTTCATCCGAGCTTCCGTTTCATTTGACTCGAACGTTGAATCCTCACATTCTGTATCATTTGAGAAAAATTGTTGGGTTCTGTTTTAGCTGAGCAATAACCGGTTTTGGTACAACAGTACATAATATATACATACATAACTATGCTGGTTATGTAAATGCACATACATACAATTACTAAACAACATAATGGAGAAATCAATAACAGTACACAGATCTGGACCTAAGAGATATTTAAACCAACTTGGATGCGATTTAATCCAAAAACATAGAATTTCTTACATTTATAACCACAGATACTTTCCGAAAACAACAATTGTTATTAATTGGTATGTACTACATAATGTATTTAATAACGTGAGACCACAAAAGTGGTCACAATTCATTACATCAGTGCCAGGATGTTATGGAACCTATTCTGGTGACTATCTGAACATTCGGATTCACTTTTAATCCATGTGACATTTTCTATTTTTAGAATGAAAGGAATGTAATGTATTACAGTAGAGTATTGTTCTTTTGAGTCTCGCTCATCCGAGTTTCCGTTTCATTCAACTCGAATGTTGAATCTTCATATTCTGTATCATTTGAGCAAAATGTTGGGTTCTGTTTTAGCTGAGCAATAACTGGTTTTGACACAACAGTACATAATATATACATATTTATTTATTTATTTATTTATTTATTTATTTATTTATTTATTCATAAACTTTACAAGGCAGACACAGCTACATAAGTTTCGTCAGTATTGGCAGTAAAAGATAAAAAACCATATGAAAAACTAGGCAGACAACCAGGTAAAGGTAAAAACCTATGCTTAATCAATCTTAACACTTAATACAATTGTGAGCAATATCAATACTAAAACATACATAAAACATCGCACCTTACACAGTACACTTTTATAAATACAGAATCACACAAAGACAAGCTGACTCCCTCAGATAATTACAGCAATTTCACTACTAATAATCCAAGAATTTATCATGGCCAAGTTGTAGGAAAAAATTGTGAATAAAAACTGTAATTGAGCAATAATGCCTTTAGTTTTTTTCTTAAGTGCTTGGATTGTGGAGGTATCTCTATTGGTATGTGAGATATGATTAAATATCCTAATTGGAAGTACATAAATGTATGGGTCCGAGTGTGTGGAGGCAAGCGAACAAATGACATTGATCTTAAGTTATGGTCATGGGTAATATCAGCTGTCGTTGTGTACTGACTGAGATTATCCTTGACAAATATGACACAATGGAGGATGTAAATGGAAACTGTCGTGAGCAGCTCCAAATTTTTAAACAAATCCCTACACGAGTGACCATTCCTTTTAAACATGATGGTTCAAATGATTCTTTCATGTATAATTAGAATTTCATTCATTCTTTTATTACTTCCCCATGAACATACCGCATAAGAATCTATTGACATGGTATCTGTTTCCATAAAATAAAATAACTTGTATTCATTTTCTTAAGTAGATTGTCAACATGTTCCTCCCATGTCAACTGGGGGTCAGTTGTCACCCCCAAGAACCTTGTCGAGCAAGATTGAACTATAGGTACAGCTCCAGCCTGGATCTGGATGGGACGTAGAAGTGGTCTGTAAGAGAATTGCATAATTTCTGTTTTGTGAGAATTGAGTATGAGATTGTTTTCAACACTGAACCGATACATTTTATTAAAGTAATTAGAGCCCTTTTGTCTTAAACCTCTCTCATCATCATCTGTTATGACTATAGATTCATCATCAGCAAACAAGAATAATTTTGCACCTCTATTCAACCCCGTATATTTAATATTGTCTATGAATAAAATAAAAAGCAATGGACCTAAAATGATGCCCTGTGGTACACCCCTTTCAACATCCCTCAGGTCAGAGGTCCAAGTTCCGTCATTGGTCTGAATAATTACTTTCTGTTGCCTGTCTGCCAAGTAAGATGCTAGCCAGGCGAGTGCTAGACCCCTATTCCCACAGAAGGTTCCTTTTTTTTAAAGAATACTGTGTATAACCATATCAAAGGCTCTTGAATAATCGAAAAAGAGGCCCACTACTTAACACTGTCACTCCAAAGACTCCAAGATACAGTTCACCATTGAAACAATTGCATTCTGAGTGGACCTACCCCTACGAAAGCCACACTGAGCCCCAAACAACAAACCACGTTTCTCCAAAAAATCATACAACCTCACACAGTATGTTTTTTAATTTTTTTTTGCAAAATCAAGAATCCAAGAAATTCCCCTGTAATTTTCATTTTTTTCTCTACCATTTTTCTTGTGAATGGGCTTGACAATTGATATTTTTAAGGATGAGGGGAAATAACCCTCAGCAAAGGATTCACTTATTAAATAAGACAGTATGGGAGGGATTTCACAGGAAATGGGCCCCAACAGAGAACATGGTATGCCATCATAACCCAATGAGTTTTTCTTGGACATGTCATTAAGTATAGATACTATTTCAATATCAGTGACAGGAAAAAGGTAAAAAGAATTTGAATAACTCAGAAAAGTATTTACACAAAGCTCAGGATTTAAAGATCTTGGTGTATTAACAGAATCGGGAAAATAATGATTGAAAAAATTTACTGCTTTGTGGGAATTTATTTCTACACCATCTTGGGTAGTGAATTTCCTGGGATAGTTAGCTTATGTGGTTAGATTGACCTCCCCTTTTAGTGAATTTTCTTAGAAAAAATTCACGAATGAGGAGATCTCGACTTTTGAATTTTGAAAAAAATTTTTCAAATGAGCGCGATCTAGGACCCCTAGAACCCATATCCGGGGTCAGTTTCAATTTTTATATGTTATATATATATATATATATATATATATATATATATATATATATATATATATATATATATATATATATATATATATATATATATATATATATATATATATATATATATGTATCACACCGATAACTCAAAAAATAATGGGCCGATTTTGATAAAATTTGGCATGTGCTTTTCTTTTGTAAATAGCTTGGATAAGTTCGTTAGTCAGGAAAATCGGACGAGGTTTTCCGGGAAAATTTTGAGTTTTCATTCGAAAAAAATTATTATATCAAAAAGTAATTAGCCGATTTTAATAAAATTTGGCATGTACCTTTCTTTTGTAAATAGCTTTGACAAGTTTATTAGTCAGGAAAAACGGACGAGGTTTTCTATGAAAATTTTGAGTTTTCATTCGAAAAAAATTTTTATCTCAAAGAATAATACGCCGATTTTGATAAAATTTGGCACGTACCTTTCTTTTGTAAAAGGCTTTGACAAGTTCGTTAATCAAAAAAATCGGACGAGGTTTTCCGGAAAAATTTTGAGTTTTCATTTTAAAAAAATTTTTATCTTAAAAAATAAAAAATCTATGATAACCAAATTTGGTAGGTAGGTTTACGATATAAAAAGCAAACTATATACCAAAATTTAGATTTCTATGTTACAAGAAAAAAAACTTATAAAATATTTTGTGCCAGATCATTTCTATGAAAATTCACTACCATAACGCACTTGCTGCGTCCAGGCTTTTTTTTATTTGCCAAATAGCTTTTCCCTTATTGTCACTATTTAAGTAAAAGTCTGCATTATGACTATGTTTTGATTGATAAATATTTTCTTTGTATTGTTTTTTAATCTAGCCTTATATTCATTTAAAGTTTCCAGATCACCAGTATCCTTGCACTGTTTATGTAGCTTACGGAGGTAAGCTCCTTCACCTTTGGTGTTGTCATTAACCAATTTTTTGTCTGAGCATTTATGGTTGCTGTAGATTTTTGTCAGAACAGAAGGAAGAGCTTGTTGAACTTTTACAAGAAATATATTCATAAATATATTGAACTTTTCATTAGAATTTTGGCCCTGAACTACACTGGTCCATGATTCATTTTTAATTAAATTTAAAAGGTGATAATATTAGCTTTATTTTTAAAATCTTGTATATATTTGTAAGCACAATGATACACAGGTTGAAACTCTGGAATCCTAACCTTTGCCAACTGTAAACAATGATCTGAAATTCCTGTTTCAAGTGTTCTTACCTCATCAACACCCTGCAAATTACTGAAAATGCTATCAATTAGTGATCCAAGACCATTTACCACTCTGCTGTGATCAGTAAAACTTGAATCCAAACCATAGTTAAGCAAACTGTAGGTTCGATCAATGGCATCTCTATCTTTACAGTTTTGTGAAAGTTAATATTAAAGTCCCCACAAACAATTGCAGATCGTGGCCTCGAATGTATTGTTCCTAAAAGGAAGTCAAATTTACATTTAAAATCAAATATATTTGCCGAGAGAGCCCTGTAAAAACAAGAAATTAAAAAAAATTTATTTCTAAAACTAAGTTCAGAATAGGCATATTCGAATACACAGTCCTCTTTTTTAATATTCAGCTGAACAGCCTTAAAGTCCAAACCTGTTTTCAAATAAATAGCTACACCTCCACCTTTCGATCCACTCCGCCATGAATAGTCAGCCATTTTCAGGATTTTAAGTTCATCCTAACTGCACCAAGTCTCAGTTGTGCACAGTACTTCAGACCAGTTAAGAGACTGGAGAAAGACCAAGAGCGAGTCACCCTTACATCTAAGATTTATGTTGCAAACAGATAAATGCTGGTGTTTATTTACTTCGACAGATCCTCCACTACCTGTGAGCGTGAAGCCATCTTCGCCTTCACAAAAAACCGAGAAACAAAAGTGCCATTCGGCCAGACAATTCTTTGCCAGGCCTTTTTAAAGTTACAACATTTAATAGTGACCTTCATGGACTTATAAAGCTCAGGCCTTTTCGAGTGATGTTCCTCACATACCACCTCTGGAAATTTTGCAATAAGAAATCTTTTCCCTCATCGGGTTTGGTTTGGGGGCTTAATAGAGTAACATGAAGACTTATAAACTTCGGAACAGTTTCTATCTCTACTTTTTCAGTGTTATCTACATCGCCAACCACAAATTTCCCACTTTCAAGCCTTGGTCTCTGTTTTTGTTTGGGTGCGACCCATTCCCCCTCCTCCTGCAGTTCCTGGATGTCGTTCATTAAATGGTCTCTGCCTCCAATATTGTTGCACTCACTTGTGGAGCAGTAAACCCAGCAGCCACTCCATTGTTTGAATAGTGCGGGAGAGGACTAGATCTCATATTATCCACTAAGGGCCCGATACTCCCCACACTACACTGCTTTAATGACGTCACTTTTGCAAATGAAGCTAATGAAAACGAAGACGAGGTTGACGGCTACACCGTTGCCGATGAGTCCGATGACGAAATACTTTCAAGTCCAGATCGGTTGTTTCCGTTAGCCTGGTTTGCCGATTTCATTTCCTCTTGAACCTGTTGAATGGCAGAATTGAACTCTTTATGTGTCGCTTTATTATTGTTTACTTTATTATCCACTTGAGATATATGATCCCTCAGCTGTTTTCTATTTACAGAACTATCTTTTGGAAATTTAAGATTGGAATTATCAAGGAATTTCTTCTTATCTTCAACCAGTGGAGTGTTAGCTTTTGTCTGAACTTTATTAAGGTTTTTTTCATGTCATGTTCTTGAAAATTTGCATATTTTAACAGATTAATTTCTTGCAACATTATGACTTTTTCAGTTAAAAAAATCTATTTTATCATGTAACTGCTTATTATACATACATAATTATTGTACATACAAAACTACGTTGGTTATGTAAATGTACATGCATACAAGTACTAAACAATATAATGGAAAAATCAATAACAGTACATATAAATCTCGACCTAAGAGATATTAAAACCAATTTGGATGCGATTTAACCCAAAAACATAGTATTTCTTATATTTATAACCACATATACTTTGATGACACTCACTGATATTGGATGGTTCTAATACAAAATAGAGGTGACATTTGAATTTAGGGTTGCTGACTTGATTACAAAGAAAATTAATATTTAACCCCTCCATAATCAACCAGTCTTGAATTTCATGAGAAAATGTCAGATGTTTAGTAATATCCGTATTTCTGTACCAATAAACTTCTGAAATCATAACATATTATTCAATTTAGTGGAAAAGTGTCAATTTTCCCCAACCAATCTTCTATTTCCCTTTTCCATTGTAAATCTGAAATTGATCTATATAACCACTCTCCGAGGCTCGAACCCATGCTTTGCACCCACCCTTGATGGAGCAGAAGACTGTCATTTGAAAAGGATCATTGATTCGTCAATAAATATTTTTCTTGACAGTTTGTAAAATTTGTCAAACGTTTCTGATAGTGCTGTCAGAAGAGGCCTTACTTTATAAAGCTTATCAAAGCCAGAATCTCCACGTTTTGGTTGCAAAGAATTATCATTCAAATGTACATCTCACAGTAACCAATCAAACCGTATTCTAGGAATAAGTTTTGATATATAACCATCTCTCAGTTCCATTTTGGCTGACAAAAACTATCTGTAGCTTGGTAAGTGTTTTATGCCAATCAGCAACAAAAGTTTTAATTTCTTGCATGTTAGTGGGTAGAAGTGGTTTACCTGATTTTGCACTGGCCTGAGTCATGTACAAATTGGCTTGGAAACACATCTGGCCAAACAAAGCATCCAGAAATAATCAGAAAAAACCTCAACATGAAGTTCTGCCTCATCGGGTATATTAGGTTGTCCAAATTTTGGCCTGAAGTCTTGCGGTACTAAATAACTAGACAAGACTCATCTCCAAACAAATTTGTTGACATTGAGCCTTCTTGGCAATTCTGAAAATGGTATATAGTCATTATCACTGTAGTCGCTCACTTTGTCATGATTGTCATCTTTAATGTTATCTAAAAAATCAGATTTTTAAGACGAGAAAAAAATATGAACGTTATTATTGGATCATACCTATTTGAATACCAGGATCAGGGTCACATAAGTTATTATCAAATAGATTTGGCGGGCTACCAAGCTCAAACTTCTTATTGCAAACTGAATTCAAATTGGCAGCTGGGACATACAGAATAGTTTCTTCATCATCACTGACTTCCTCCGCAATAGACTCTTCACCGAAGATTATTTCATCAAAAAACGATCGGATAAAGTCTTCCTGGTTCATTCGCTTTAACTCCTCAAGATTCCATTTCTTTCCCAAGATAATAATTTTTTAAATTAGAATTCCGCCGCTCCCTTGTGGTATCAATTGAAACCACTCGATTATCTAAAAAAAACTAGACCTCAACAAAGATATCCTCCCTGTTTCATATGAAAATGCATTCATAATAGATGAATTGTTACTAAAAATGTGTGTACCCGCCTTTTCGACTTATTTTCTGAAAAGCAACTGCTTTTCCGCAAATGTAAATACAACATCGATGTATATGGATCAATATTATCCATGCGACTGACGCGGAGGGCTGCTCGACTTCATACTGTAATTTTTATTAGCTGGAGTGCTCTACTGAGAAAGTATTATCGTCATGTTAACACCGAATTACTGCAACACAGCTGATACATGATTTTTAG
Source organism: Tillus elongatus (assembly GCA_964006375.1). NCBI lineage: Eukaryota > Metazoa > Arthropoda > Insecta > Coleoptera > Cleridae > Tillus > Tillus elongatus. The sequence continues at coordinate 147,831,163 of OZ023263.1, read as the reverse complement.
TAATTGTGGTCTTGGGGCGATATTATAAAGCAGGAAGGGGGTAATTTTACTGGTGATTAAATTATCCTGATATGAACAATTAATACTCAATTATAAATTAAAATTGTTAAAAATACCTTTAATGAAAACATTATTCGAAGAATATTAAAAATATTTTACTTACATTTGAAGCAAAACAATATTTTGCTAAGTGAATTTATGACTTTTATTTTTGTGTTGGTATGCATCTGTGATCATTCATTTGTTAGACATTTGATAATTCTGTAGTGATCTAGTAACATTTAGATTGGTAGAACGTAGTTGTTGTAACTATATCTGGTTGGAAATTGTCAAAATGATAAAACAATTCTTTATTGAAGAGCACCGTACTGTAAATACATGATATGTTTTTATGTTGTAGTAATAGATTAAGCGATTTCATTGGCAGTTTTGCTGAGTAAATAATTAACCTGTAAAATTGTGAGCGATTTCATTGACAGTTTTGCTAATCAAATAATTAACCTTTAAAATGGCAATCGTTAGTTTTAACATGTTTTTAAAATAAACTTACAGTGATTTACCACCAAGCCAAGGAGGCAAATATAGTGGTTTTGGATACACCAAGGAACAGCCACCAAGGAGTCAGTCACAAGAGTTTGTAGATAATGCTATTTCTTCTTTAGCAAGTGTAAGTTTTTTTTTTAATTGACACTACAGTGTATACATAAAACTTTTTTTTTAAATTTGATGAATCGTTGTGACAACTGTGGGCATTAGCCGATTGGATGATCAAACAGTATGGGATGGAATGGTGATATATGAAGTAGTTCCTAAACACAACAATTTATTTTCGCCCTGCTTGGGAAACAAACCCACATCGGAAAAAAACATTGTTAGCCGGTTTGTCCACATGGGCCATGTTGAATCATGAAACTAATTACGAGAATCATATTTTCATATAAGGGGGTGATCATAATGCCCCAGTCCTGACCTATATAATAAAAGGCTAGGATTAATCAATTATGTTTATTTTTCGACATAATTGCTCTTAACTTTAACACACTTTCCAACAATGTTCTAGCACTTTACAGCTTTTGAATAAAGTGTTTTCACAACTTCTTTAAACTACTAATTTACAGCCACTTGAGCTGTAAAACCAGTATGTAGTCTCTCTTGGTCCAAATCTGGCGAATAATGTGGATGTTCTAATGGTTCACACCCACCGCTTTTCATGGCAAACATTGTGATAACTAACTTGTGACTGGTACATTAACTTGATGAAAAGATATTGCTGCAAATTGAATCATAACTTCCACATAGCTGTGATAATTTATTCTCTCCTGAAAGACATTCTCATGGAATTGATTTAGGGCCCATGACTTGACTACAATGAAAATATTTGTATTCCTGTAACCATAAACTTTTAAAACGTTATATTACTCGAGCTTTATTGAAAAAACGTCAATTGTCACAATCTCACTTTGTTTATCGCCTACCCCCTGAAGCGATCTTACCCAAAACAAATTCGAAGCATTCCTTTGTTGGGTGCTAACTGGATACCAGATTCAAAGATGATGTCTCAATTCGTTCGAAAGTTATTGCGCCTATTAACAGACAGATGTAGATGCTGACAGACCAACAAACTGACTGACAGACAGCAAAATTTTCTTTCCAGAATCAATATGTTTTGAGAATTTTTACGCTGGTTTAGCAAAGAAAATTTCGAAATTTTTGTCAACAATATTCCACCCCCACAGATTCAACCGCTAATTTAATTTCAGCGGAAAATACCAGTTGTTTGATGAAATTAAAAGTTTTCTAATAAATAAGCAAAATATTATATTACTCGAGTTTTAACGAAAAAATTTCAATTTTCACCAAATCACCCCTCATTCATCCCTTACCCCCTAAAGCGATTTTACCAAAAAACAATTCGAACCATTTGTTTGTCGGGTGCCAACTGTATACCAAATTTGAAGATGACATCTCAAGTCGTTCTAAAGTTATTATGGATACAATACAGACAGACATACAAGCTGACAGACGGACAGACAAAAACAATTTCTTTCCCAAATCATGTTTTATATATGTTTTGATACTTTTCACTACGTTGAAGCGAAAAAAATGTTTGAAATTTTTGTCGCCGATGCGAGACTTCCACACATTGTGATGATGTGGAAGTAATACCCTCTTTCAGAATGCTATTCTTTTATGGCTGAATGCAACTTATTGAGATAGTAGTGAGCATGTATTGTGTGGCCTTTTTTTCCAATAATCAGCCAAAAAATAACTTCATGAGCATTTCAGGAAACAATGAGCATCACCTTTCCTGCAGATGCCTGAACGCTAAACTTTTGAGGGGGCGAAAAGCCATTTTGTACTTCATGCATTTGATTTTAGGATCATAGTGATGAACCCAATATTCAACAACAGTTACAAAATGGTGCATAAAGTTACTCTTGTCTGTTCTGTAGTACCTGTCTAATATCTGCTGACAAACCAAAATACAGTTCCTGTTTTGATCTTTTAACATTCGTAGAACCCATCTCGCAAACAATTTTTTTCATATCAAGTTGTTTTGATAGGATGTTCTATACTGTGTGGTAAGAAAACTCTGTTATTTTCTTTCGATCATGCAGCACAAGATCGTGTATTTCTTACATCTTAGGTAGTGATTGTTATGGGAGGGCCACCACTATGCTCATCTTTGCAAGGAGTCTTACCACATCTGAATTTCCAATGACATTTGACTACATCATAAGATATGCCAGTTGTCCACCAATGTTCTGACCAAACCTTTGTGATTTTGAACTGGACTTATAGACTTTTTTGTAGGTACTTAATCAGTGCTCTCTGCTCAACTCTATTCATTTCCAACTGATAACATGTAATCACTTTACTTAAGCTGGCACAGATTAATTATTATTGGACCTAGAAATGTCAATACATACCTAGCATTAAAGTCTAAAAATATGATAACATTGTGTACCTATAAATAGGTCAGGGTTGGAGCAAAGGATTCGTCCATTTATTTGCATATTTTTCTACACTATATATAAACTTGCACCATTTAGGAGATGTGAAGGGAATTAAAGTATCAGATCTAAATTATCACATTTTCAACATTTCTAACTTTCTGGTAAAAGATCATATCGTGTTTGCACAACCTTAAATTGCCAATGTTTGCACTATACCGACGTCCTGGGTTGTTTTGCCACATAATTTGAAATTTGTAAGAGTGGAGTTCTGAACATTACAAGGCTCTGATAGTAAAGACAGACTCTTGTAAGCGTGTCTCAATTTTCGAGAAATGGGACCTCTGGGCATATAAAACTATAATTCGTCTATTCGTTCATTACCTACAGCGAGTATCAAGTATGTTCGTTTATTTGTTTCCAATAGTTTGCACTCGGTGTACCAAATAATATTTGAGTACGATCTTTTTCGATACATGAGAAAATGAAATTTAAAACTCAGTGTAATGAATTTTAAAATATATGAATAAATAAATATAGATTTTTAATTAGGGTGTGGGTTTTCACGTTGATCTTTGTATCTGTGTTAACAACAATCATAAGAGAAAGTTTCGGTTTATAAAGTTTTTTATAAAATCAATTAAAACTTAACAATATTAATGAATGTCCAAATTTAAAAGAAATGCAAATTAATGGCAAGTTGCAAGATTTTAATATAACTACTTTAAAAATTCAAAATAAAAAAAATCACTGAAATTAAGCAAATTTTACTTAACATAGTTTACTCCTGGTATTTGAGTAACCATTTAGAGCTGGTAAAATTTCTACTATTAAGCTGGAGCTTCGTTTCCGGTTGATTTAACCATTTTAAGCTGGCGAGACCGCTGCCATGATGTAACCATTCAGAGCTGCTACTATGCAGCTTCAGCTAGGAACAACTGCCGCTGGCAGGAACTCGGTTGACATTTGCTGGTTCCTCAGTAGGAAGGTGTTCTACACTACCAAGAATGGGTCCCCGGACAAAAGAGTGTTGCATTTGGTAGAAACATGCTAGATTGCTTGATATATGTCCCCCAGTAGAAACAGGATAACTGAATGAAACAAATATTTCGTCTTCGCCATCATTTCCTTATTATTCACTTGTTAGATTATATTTTAATTGGAAAAGAGGAATTAATCTGATTTGGCATTCCAAGTCATTGGACAGACGCAATGACGTCATATAAGCTACAATAACTCCTATAATGAATATAAACGTGTAAAATGTTACAACTTGCTACCATAGTTTAACGAATATAAATTGTAAATAGTGTATAGTACATCAAAATATATGTATTTACAAGTAGTTTAATATTCATAAAAAATACAGTGTATTTCAATAACTACAATCCATAAACCATCAGAATGTGTGAATAAGTCATAAACAACTTCATGAGCACCTGATCCATATCTGCCATACTATGTTTTACAAGATATGTATCTAAACATCTTAATAAGTATGAACAATTTCATGTGTATAACCATGGTGTTCCCAGTTCTGTGTTATCATTTTTCCAGAGTTGTCTACCTGGCAGACATCATTATGTCGGCGTTGTAGATTGTAAATCTCAGTTTTTTTTATGTTCAGTGTGCTGAATTTCAAGAGTTAGTGTTTGGCACCTCCAGTTTAATCTCAATATAATAAATGCAAACATCTAGTTGTTTGTTTTTGCATCTTTCATGTTACAATGAAGCAATGGAACAAGTTGAATTGTTGCATAGGGATAGCTGGAGGCGTGAAGAAGTTTGAGTGTGTTTTATGTACATGTGACCAACAGCTTAATGCCCCCTCCAAAGAGCGAAAATGCAGGAATTCAATTTGCGTATTAATAACAACACAACTTTACTGCTTGTTTACTTTTTATGCACTGGTTTAAACATAATAATATCTGAAGAAGTGATCAATATGCTGAGGTACAATTCTACTAACTAATCAGCTTGCTAACACAAACAATACAATGTCAGAATGAAACTATTAGTATATTTTTTGTTTTATTAGTGAATTACTTAGAAAAAATTCACTAATTGGGATATCCCGACTTTTGAATTTTGTTCATTTAAATTTCATTCTGTTTGATAAAAACAGTATTGTTGCACAATATGTCAAGTGTGGAAATATTAAGGAATCATAAATCGGGAGTTTGCGTCATTGAGTCAAATGATGAGAGCACCTATAGAGATAGTTTACTTTAAATGCTATTATTCTAATATGATTTGCATGATCCTTGAATGTTAGATCCTTATCAATTACTCCTCCCAAATATTTAAATTTTGTCACCATTTTCAGAACGTGTTTTCGTAATGGAACATGTTTGGACCATAGTTTATAAGGCAAACTATCATTAATTTTTCATGTAGACTCACACTCTTAAATATTCGCCTATCATTAAGGAACATCCTCTATATTATATAATAGGGAATTTAAAAAACCTACCAGATTTTCAATATCTGTACCCGAAACTACAAAACAATGTGACCAGCAAATACAAGTATTTTACATCCTCTGGCCACTCACACAATATCATTATTGTAAAGGAGAAAAAATTGTAGGCCAAGTACACTCCCCTGGGGTCCTCCCCAATAATACCGTGTCAGCTTTGAAGATTTTTCTCCCAGATTTACTATTCGGTGTCTATTATAAGTATTTTACATTCTCCAGCCACTCCCACAATACCATTATTGTAAAGGAGAAAAAAAATTGTAGGCCCAGTAAACGCCCCTGGGATCTGTCTATTAATCAATATACTGCCCTCTATTTCAGTTTCATTCAAGTTACTGTTTTTTGTATTTTCTGGCACAAAATAAGCCACAATAGACCTTAAGGTCACAGTGGAGGGACTGTTATGGCCCAGAAAATTCCTTATATTCTCGCAATTTTTTTTTCTTACATTAGCCTTTTTATTCTAGATAATTTTAATATAATATTTCTTCTTTTCTTTTCCCATGGTCGTCATTGCCAAATTGCTACTCCTTTTATAACCCAGCCAATTGTCTTCAAATATATTTTCTATCCCTAAATACACTTGGAGAACCCAAATCACCACAACACATTTAACAAAAACCTGACACTAAACAATTTTGCGTCATCAGAGGATGAATAATTCATGAATTTTTCATCCTCGATGACGCTAACTTGGTTAGTGAAACGACCGCCAGGTTTTTTTTAATGTGTTGAGCGGATTTGGGTTCTCCAGGTGTACTTATCAGTGCACATCACAGGTTCCAATCTTCAGTTAATGAATTTTTTATCCCTATCATCTATAACTCCCTTTATCCTGTGATTTCACCATTCTTTATACTTCAGGTATATAATTGCATTTTCGGAGCTGCTTCATCCAAAACACTGCATCTTTAAAATGAAAAGCTCTATACCTCTTATCCAGATCATACACATAAAATAAAACCTCATTTAAACACCTACCAACACTGTTCTAATCAATATGTCTGCTGCTGGTTTTGATAATTGGTCTCAGTTTTGAACTATCAAATTTACATGTATTATATAATGATCGGTCATCCTAGGGGTTATACATATATTATCAGTTATTCTATTTTGTCATCATCAGATATATAAAAGAGCCCCCGCTCACAGATGGACGTGTAATCTTTTCAACCATTTGAACCGGTCTACTATCTTCCACATAGTTTCTCAGTCTACAACTCGACGATACATTTTCAAGCCAATTTATGTGAAGTTATGCCTGTTATTACTTTCACGTTTGTCACATATATTTTTATCACACCATTCCTCAAAGAAACACAAAACCTACAGAACTACTGGATGGTGATCTATAAAGAGATACAATTATGTAAGGGCCATTATTATAACAAAATTTGACATACAACAGCCAATAAACTTGTTCCTTAAGTATCTCCTCTATTTGAATATCTTTCCTTCGTAATGCTTCTTACTGCAATTGAATAATCTAAGCTGATTACCTAAGTTAACTTTTGTTTCTCTCAGGGTTGGTCATTTTTATCGTCGTCTGCCACAAAGATAGCCAGCAAAGCTACAGAGAACGCTGTGAAGTATGGAGGAATCGCCACACAAAAGGTAGTGGATATTAGCTCACAAGTAGGGGAAAAGGTTCGTTTTTTTTTGTTCTTTTTATTTACTTATCACTTTTTATTGTTTTATTTAGTTAAAACTTTTTTCTATCCTTTTCTAAGTTATGTAATGTTAAGTTTCTGTATTGATTTTTTTTTTGTGATTTTATTTATAGCAGTTATTTTTGTTATTGCACATTTTATTTGTTTTATTTTTATTAGGTTAAAGAAGGTACATTACTAGAAGAAGTTGGTTGTCAGGTTACGTCTTTAACAACAAAGGTATAAATTTTTATTTGTCTTATATTATTTTTATAGTTTATACATATTGTGTTATGTTTTAATAAGCCACATATACTCTTATATAAATCTGGTATCAACTTTGCACATAATACATTGGAAAGAAAAGTTGAAGAAATATGTCCCTAAACTATAGATCATTGGAGTCCTCCCTACTGCAGGTTTTTTTCTTCTGAAAAGTGTTAATTTTAATTTGTGGTTATGAAAAAAAGATCTCACTTTCTGGTTCCTCAGACTTAGAATTCTAATACAAAATTTTGTTGAATAATTAAACGCCAAGCCACATTTAAATATGGCTTTTCTATACAGGGTGAACCACCGGGAACTGCATGGATTGATTATGGGAGAACCATCATCAGAAGAAACAGGGTTCCCACTCGTCTGAAAAACTGGGAAAAGTCAGGGAATTTGTAGACAAAAAATTTTTGTTAGGTTAATCAGGGAAAAAATTGTGAAAAGTGACCGAGAGTCAGGGAATTTTTGTCCCTGTCAGGGAAAAATTATTTGTTTCCTTTTTAGGATAAATAATTGAAAACATTTAATGATTTCTTTTTCCACAAAACCACATTAATTGTGTTTTTCATTATTTTGCTTGGTCGCTTTGTATTTGAAATGGGGAATTGTGTTTTCTACCATGAAGTAAAGACCTCCTGTATTCTGTAGTAGTGTGTTACAAATGCTGGGGGTAAATTGTAGAAGATCAACGTCAGGGAAATATATTTTGGCATGTCCGGTAAACCAGGGAAAAGTCAAAGAAATTGATATGCTGTTTTTAGTGGGAACCCTGAAAAATATCACTATGCTAATGCAATTGGGGAACACTCAGCTAAAATTTTCAGACTAGTGGTATTTCCGGTTATACTGGAAGTAGATGTCAACTTTCTTATGTCAAGTTGGACAACTAGTCTATTATGACATTTGGAGATTCTGCATAAAATTCTGAATACTTTTTGTCAATAATGTCATATACCTAAGACTTCTTCTTCTCGAGATATTCGAAATTTTATGTCAAAATTGACGTTTTCAGACCGCAACATATTGATATTGTTCTCTCATACACACGCCATAACTGTTAACCAGCCATTGTTAAATGTGGCCTTTCTATACAGGGTGAACCAAAGGGAACCGCATCGATTGATTATGGTAAAACCATGAACAGGAAAAATATCAAAAATTTGGTACTATACTAATGCAATTGAGGAACACTCGGCTAAAATATTTTCAAACTAGTGGTACTTCCGTTTATACCGGAAGTAGATGTCAACTTTATTTCAGATTGGAGACCTAGTCTATTATGACATTCGGAGATTCTGCGTAAAATTCTGAATGGTATAATGTCATATACCTTAAGTCTTCTACTTGAGTTATTCGAACTTTCATGTCAAAATTGACTTTTTCAGACTAGAACATATTGATATTTTTCTCTCATACACACAACATGATTGTTCACTTTGGATTGCTTTCCTTGTAGATGAGGACGTGGTCTAATAGTCCTTGAATTAAAATTATTGAATTTATTGATACGGAGTGTTCGAAAAAGAAGTGCCAAAAGAAACTTTTCGAAATATTAGCAACTTTCTATTTTTCTATTACAATAGTGACCGCCGCTTGATCTCACGTTAGTTGACCACAATGACGTTTACAATACAACTGTCAAGCAGATGCTAAATTAATGTCACTTGCTCTTAAATTTCTTCAAACAATCTTACCAGGACTTTAAAATTATACAGGTGACGATTATTTACATTTAGTTATCATTTTTTGCAATAAAGTTATTTCAGGAACATGTGAAACAATTGCGAACCGATATCCACAATAACTAGATTACAGGTTAAATCCAAAAGACAAAAATTTATTTAAATGAAATATTAGTATTGTATGTGCTACCTACTTACCTGTTTTAAGGTGGTGCCAAGCCAATTAGGTAGTAGGTAGATAGGCTAGGTCCACTTCCGCCACAATGAAAGTCTCTCCATACACGCGACTGCATGCGTGGGCCCGGGTTGGTCATCACTAAGAATATATTTAGGTATTTCATTAGAATTAGAATCCGTTATTAATTAACCTGTTTATATTTCTAAGTATTATTGTGTTTCAGGCTTGGCACCGACTTCAAACAGATAAGTAGGTAGCGCATATAATATTTCATGTAAATTAATTTTTGTCTTGAATTAAACCTGTAATCCAGTTATTGTTCTCCTTTTAGTGCCTATTTTGAAATCGGTTAAATTTTTTAAAGCTTGTTTATTTTTCCATTTTTAGTGTAAATATACGTACGTAGTGCGTACAGTATTAGAAAACTGCTATACTATAATCAAAGTGCCGTATTACAGTAGAAGTTTAAATTATATAGATTATATGAAGGTTTTCCTCGATTTCCCTGGGATTCCATCATCAGATCCTGACTCGGTGAAAATGGGACCACCTTAGGAGTATACCCTTTCAAACAAAAAAAATTTTTTTTTAAATTGGTCCACAATTGACGTAAATATTGGTGAACATACAAAAATAAATAATTTTTGAGGATTTCCCTCGATTTCCCTGGGATCCCATAATCAAATCTTGTCTTTGTGAAAATGGGACCACCTCAGGAGTATACCCTTTCAAACAAAATAGGATTTAAAAAAATTAGTCCACAATTGACGAAAATTTTGGTGAACATACATAAAAGAAATACCTACAGACGAACATAGAACCTCCTCCCTTTTTGAAGTCTGTTAAAACTCCAGTTTCATCTTAATGTTGGTACTTCTTTTTCGAACACTCTGTATCAATAAATTCAATAATTCTATTCAAAGACTGTTAGACTAGGTATGTCCTCATCTACAAGGAAAGCAAACCAACGTAAATAATTATTTCTTGTGTATGAGTGAAAATACAAATATGTTCGGCTCTGAAAACGTCAATTGTGACATAAAAGTTCGAATATCTCAAAAAGAAGAAGAATTAGGTATATTATACACAAAAAGTATTCAGAATTTTACACAAAATCTCAAAATGTCATAATATACTGGGTGTCAATTTAAAATACGAATATTGACATTTACTTCCAGTATAACCGGAAATACCACTAGTCTGAAAATATTTTAGCCGAGTGTCCCCCAGTCGTATTAGTACAGTACCAAATTTGGAGATTTTTTCTGATGCTGATTTTCCCATAATAAATCGATGCAGTTCCCATTAGTTCACCTGTATATATTTTAGTTTGGCATTAAGAAATCTATTTAGTATTACTTCTCTACAAATGAAATTGTATAATTGGACTGAAATTAATTATAAGAGCAGGTGAAGTTATTTGAAATAACAAGTTTAATTTCTAAGTACTCAGTCTAATGCAGGTACCTATACTTTATTTCATATATCGGCTACATAAATGTAAACAATCCATTCACATAGGTGAATCCTAATTCAAACGTAGTTGCTTTTACAAAACCAACAGTATGTTGACCTTGCAGGCTTTATCTTAAATTACCCCCATGAAACAATTATTGTATTACATTGTACAAATATTATTATAACAATATACCCAAACAGGAAGTTAGTTAACTAATACTAATAATATTACTTTATTTTTTATAACTATACATGTTATACAAAAAATAATTCAAAGCATAACATCGAAAAAAAAAAGCTTAATGAAACTCAATTTCTATAAGGGATATATTGTAAATAAAGCTGTTATTGTTTTATCCTACCAATAGACTGTACAGAAACTGTCATTCCTCTATGCAGACGAGGCAGACATGACACACAGGTAGGGCATCTGCTTCCCAGTGGGGTGGGTTGAGTTTGGACTGTTTAAAAATAAACATTTTACATTTTACAACAAAAATTTTAAATAAATTCACATGAAAATGAGTTATTGGTCTTCACCTTCAAGCAGAATTATCTTTGTATAAAAAATTCTAACTGATGCAATCTTCATTGTAAGATACGTTCTGCAAAATCTCACATTGTTAGCAATAAATCAGAAGCTAGTGAAAACAAAGAATTCATGGTATAAATACAAAATTAGGAATAAACAAAAAACGACCAAATTATTTCAAATACAATTAAGATCCAAAAGGAAGAACCAGTTCATATTGCAAGTTGCGATACATTTCACCTCTATTCCAGCTGAACGAAATAGAAAGCACATTGGTTATAACATCTCACTACCTTGCACTTTGTGTTCTATAGCTAATGCTGCTTCTATTTTCATTTCTCCTACCATCATTACTATTATAAATCAAATAATTAGATCTTTAAGAAATGTGATATTGAAAATTTCACTCTCTCAGTTTTAAAGCAGCCTTCTCACTGTTTAATGGAGCCACTAGTTTACTTTATAAATTTATGCATTCGGTCGGGCATTTTCCCTGATCTTTTCATGATATTATATATATATATATATATATATATATATATATATATATATATATATATATATATATATATATATATATATGTACCCCACTATATTAAAAATGGGATCCTTTAGATTCTAATAAGTTATTGTTGTTGCCTTTACTTGGTGAAAAGGTGAAAACAAGCACGTGTGAAGTCAGAGAAGAAGTCTACATCGCTATTTATCCTGAGTATTAAGGGATGATTTTAATAGAACCCGTTTTTGGCAAGGCCTTTGAAGAATATATAGCCGAAACTATGATGTGAGTTTTTTAGTCAAAACAATTTATTAGTAGGTGTGCACTGAGTAAAGAATGGAACCTGTGTTGATTTCTTCAAAGGTGTACTAAGCAGATGTGTAGCATGGTTTTTTGACACTGTAGGTCTGTTGAAACATCATCTTTCAATTTAATAAATCATATATTCAAGAATCGGCAGGGTATTCATTCACACTGTGTCTATTTTCTTTAACGACTCCAAAGCTTTTAATACCGTTGAGCTACCCTATATCATTTAAAAAAATTAGAAAATGGGTATAAGAGGAAATACATTACACCTAATGAAGTCTTTCCTTACATATAGAAAGACGAAGGTCAAAGTTGCCAGTGTGTATTATGATCTGGTTAATGACTGTCTTGGGATGCCTCAAGGGTGTGTATATCATCCAAGGTTTTATTACAATGTATGGATGACATAACAATAACTGTGTCAGCTGATGGCTCTGGTGTACTTGGGCAAATTCTACATAAGGTTATGGATGAGTTATCCACTTGGTGTCAATGCAATAGCCTTGTCATCAATCAGGCAAACACTGTTTCCCTTGCCTCAGTAATGTTGGAGCTTTACATGGTGTTGTGGCTGATGGTACTGTCTCAGATTTTTCTAAATTTTATGTTGGATGTATCATTGTCTTGGACACACCAAGTCAAACATACGTTATAGACTTAATAGTGATTTTTATGCCATTTCTAAGGATGAAGTTAATAACACAGCCTTGCTCTGCATGTATTATGCATTAGCATATCCTTGCATTAAATTTAATATTTGTGTTTGGGCTCTGTTTCTGATTCACATGGGTTTTTTTTTTGTTGCCTTGAAAAGCATTGTTTGATTAATGTTCAAAATGATATTTGCCCGGTTTTGTAGGAGTATTTAAAAATGGTAATGCCATTTTATACAAGTTTTATGTGTGCTTATTTGTGTTTTGTTTAACAAGACCCACATCACTTTATGTATGGCAAATTCAGATATAACTGGATAAACATTAGTTTGGATTTAGACCTGATAGAGGAACTAGAGAAGTAGTGCTGCTTCAATATGCTTCAATATTATAAGGAGGCTTGAAAATATTACATATGTCCTTATTGCTTTTGTAGACCTAGAAAAGCTTTCGATAATGTAAATTGGAGTCAAATAGGGAGAGGCAAGGCACGGATACTGATTTTGAAATATTTTTTCAATTTGTTTATAGAACATATAATAAATAGGCCGCAGGAACAGGCAGCAGGAATCAAAATAAGTAGATGGTTCCATTTCCTAAGGTACACATATGACAAAGTGCTGGATGGTGTGATAAAAACAATCAAATGCGAAGAAACCAAAATAGCAAGTAAATATAGGATTGCAAAAATACATATAAAAGTTAACTGTCAGTCCAAGTAGAAATGTTCACTTGCATTGGGAATTATTACAGATGGTGGTAAAACATGTAGCAGAGCTAAGGAGGATTGTGATAGCAAAGCAAGCATTCATTAGACAAAATACGCTTTTCACAATTCATTTAAAAAAAAAAACAATTGTACAACCAACACCCCACATTTTAATTACTTTTATTACACTTGGAGAACCCAAATCGCCACAACACATTTTAAAAAACCTGACTAAATTAGTGTCATGAATTATTCATCCTCTGATGACGCTAACTTGGTTAGTGAAACGGTTGTCAGTTTTTTTTAATGTGGTGTGGTGATTTGGGTTCTCCAAGTGTATTTATCAGTGTTCATCCCAGGTTCCAATCTTCACTTAGGAGTTTTATTAATTTTATAGATGAATAAAGACATTATTAAGATTATTATACTAAACTTGGTCCCGAGGAAAGAGGTTTATCAAGTCACTTGTATGGAGTGCTCTAATGCATGGGGCAGAAAGCTAGACTTTTAACAAGCAGTATTGACAAAATAAAACCTTTTAAAATGTGCCCACAGAAAAATTACAAAGGAAATGAACACTGATAAAAATATGAATTAAACGTGTACTGGTAGGCTAAGAGAATAAAAATGGTTACTAAAATACATTAAGAGAACACAGGCAAAATTTGCTGGACATATTCTGAGGCGTAACATTTAATCAACAATATGTGAAGGAGCCATACTTAGAAAAGTAGAAGGGGCAGAGAAACTTGGAAACCTGCTTCAATTGATGAAGTGCAAAAGCTACAATGAAATTTAAAAAAATACTGGAGACGGAGTCTAAGTTGCAATGACGAGGCGACAATAGCCCCTAGACTGTGATGATGATTTATGATGATTTCCGATGGAAACAAGACACTAATTTTATTCATCTGTGAAAAGTTTCTCCAGGGAGCTTTTTATGAATTGAACTGACAAGCTATTAGCAACATGTCTCTAACTTATTGGCTTGTATAAAAAACACCATTTTACAGATCATGTGTTGTGTCCCAATATTGTTAATCCTCACCCTCAATCTCCCTGAGAACCCCCCCCCCCCCATACAAACAACAGTTCCTCTGGTCCTTCTAACGCTAGCCTTTTCTGAACCGTACATCATGGCACCAACATTTTTAAATAATGGACAGTGTGGCTGATTTATCAGTAAGGCAGGAATGAGGAGCAGCAGTTCCTTTATAGTCTTAATTCTTAGGTTTTCCTATGTCAATGTAGTTTTCTAATTAAACATAACTGTGTTTTGGCAGACTAATAATATGGTGAATTCTAGAGTCAACTGCTTACACTTGGTGTTTATATTTACTTCGTCGATATCTGAAATATAGTATACATATGTTTTACATAATAATAATTTGTCTTTGTTTATTTATCAGATGGGTGAATTGGGAAGGAAAGGCTGGAAGGATATATCTGGTAGCAATTCTGGGGACTATCACTCGGGTGGTTATGGCCAGGTGGGTGGAGAAAATTATCACTCACCAGGAGAAAGGTCTTCCTTAGTAGGTATGAGCAATGGCTATGTTAAAGATGAAGACTGGAGCTGTAGCAGTCAACAGGGTTCAAAGTAAGTAAAAATGAACTAAATACAATTCATTGATTGTTGTTGCCCTTACTTGGTGAAACTTGTCCATACTGCATACAGACTTGGAGACTACTTCTCTGTATGCACTAAATACAATGTTCTTGCACTTGTTATATGAAAAATAGATTGACTTAAATTGTATTACAATTGAGTAAGTCTCTTCTGTTTAGGTCGCCTTGAAGTTTTAATACTGCTGAGATTGATAATTGAGTTTAATAATATTTAATTAACACGGACTAACAAACTGACAAAAGTAGAATAGCTTTAATAAAATGTGTGATTCAAAATTTACTTAGTTAATATTTAAATTTGTAATTGATGACATAGTTATGGGAATCGATGTAGGCAAGCTGACTGTCGGATCTTGGACTACTCTAGGGCATTTGACAGAGTCAACCATGAGCTACTGCTGTCTATTTTACATTATTATGGTCTGGCTGATAGAGCTTTATCACTTCTGCGTGCCTATTTAACATGAAGGTTTCAAAGGTGGTTATTGAAAATGAAAATTGATTTTTTACCAATAGGGTCAGGTGTTCTGCAGGGGTCGGTTTTATTTCCACTTCTTTTTGCTGTTTACACATCATCATTTGCTGATTGTGTCATTCAATGTAGTGTTCACTGTTTCGCTGAGGACATACAAATCTACCACTTCTTTGATCCTTTGGATACTGCTAACGCTTGTAAACTCTAAATTCTGATCTCGATGGCTTAATTGGAGTTTCAGCAAAATTTTGTCTTCATATCAATTCAGGAAAGTCATATATTGTGTTATTTGGTCCAAGATTTACTAGATGAGCGGGTTTACTTGAGAAACGGGTTTACTATAAAAGCGGTTTCTACTACTACTGTTACTTTCCACATGAAAAACGCTACTGATTTTAAATATCAAAAATGTTAAGTGACAAGCAATATGAGCAAAATGACGATACATACAGCATGGTCTTTCTGCTGTGATAACGCAAATAAAAATATTTATTTCAGGAAATAACATCTACGCACAATATAACCAGCGAAATGAGACGGCGCGAACATACCGCCTCTGCTGAAAACACAATTTTCAGAACCGTGTATCAAGGAAATAAATGCTACATTTAACTCACTATTCTAAAACTAAACTAAAATTGTAATTCCAATAACTAGAGACTAACTTATGAAATTCAACAAATTGTCTATCATTGCATCGAGGCGGACAAATTTTGACGACTAGCCTTTTCCAAACTCCTAGACGAGTTCGTACGGAAACCGCTCTAACTATGCCATCTGAGGCAGGGAAGACCTCACTTATAACATCGATGGGCTATTGAAGAGCTTGTACATTATCCTGTTTGATAAGCACTACTTTTCCGACAGTTATATTTTGATAATTCTAATCCCACTTTTCTCTAACTTGGGTTGATGAAAGATATTCTAAATGCCAGCGGCGCCAAAATACCTGTATCATCTGATCTATTAGTTGATACCTATTCAAAGGGTTCATTGCAACTTCTTCTACATCTTGAACCGGCAAGGTTTTCAAAAGTGTTAAGTTCAAGAAGTGCACTGGAGTCAGTGCTTGAGGGTCACTGGGTTCATCACTGAGAACACGCAGTGGTCTAGAGTTAGGTATAGCTTCTATAGAACACCAAAGAGTCTGTAACTCTTCAAACGTGAGAATTTGTGAACCTTATATAGATGCGTCTTAACCGCTTTTATTTTCGCCTCCCTTATTCCACCAAAGTGTGGACTCGAAGGTGGATAAAAGGGCCATTCGATTATTCTCTCTGAAAGTTCACAATGAAAACGATTTAAGTATTCCTCAGAAGACAGTAATCTGTACAGGTCATCTAAGAAAGATCTCTCACAAATGTAGTTTGTACCGCAATGAGAGTACAGTACTGAACATGGACTCCGTCGACTTAAAAAATGTTTCAAGGCTAACAAGAAAGCATTAGTACTAAGCTCTGATACCAATTCGAGATGTAAGGCTTTAGTAACTAAGCAAATAAAATGCATATGTATGCCTTTTGCGTTTTTAAACCTCTACGACAACTAATTGAAATTTGTATTGGTCCACCATAATCTGTTCCTGTATGGACGAATGGCTTTGCTTTCTGCACACGACAAGCAGGTCTGAATTTAAAGCAAGTATTGCAGGATTGAATACGCTTTCTAACTATATATCTTTCCCCAAAATTCCAATATTGCTGTCACAGTAGAGCAAAAACTAGACTAGGACCTGTATGAAGATTCGTTATGTGAGTATAATCAATTAAAAGTTCCACTAAATGTGATTGCTTTGGAAGCAGCAATGGATGCTGCTGATTGTATTCTAAATTTGAATTGGATAATCTACTGCCTACACGCAGCAAGTTGTGTAGAGAAGGTCTAAGTCTATGCAAATTGGAAGGACATTCTTTATTTCTACCAATTGCATTGAATATGTCAGCGAAATACTGTCTTTGTACTACACTAACTAAACTTTCTTCCGCCTTTTGTAAATCATGACCTATATGTGACTTGGTCTTTAAGACTCTACAAAATCGAAGTATATAGACTGTGACTCGAAGTAATCCCATCCAACTTGAGGATTTGTCTATTAGTATTTCTATGGAGGAAGGCGCCTCATTTTCGACTACTATAAACGAAGAAATTTTTCCTTCAAGGCTAGTAACATTATCTAACTGTGAAAATGACTGAACAGGCCATTTTTCAATATCTGACTTCAACTAGTCAGGTCCCCTAAACCACAAAGGACTCTCTAAAAGCTGTGAAGGCGTTAGTCCCTTTGAAACAAAATCCGCTGGATTCATTTCACTGCTAACATGAAACTATAAACTAGTTGGGATCAACCCTTGAATTTTTGCCACATGATGAGACACAAATCTCTTCAACCGGTGCGGAGTGGAATTTATCCATGACAAAGTAACTGTGGAATCAGACAAACTAATTATTCTGTGTGTATGCAAAGCTCGCAATGTTTACATACCAAACAAACCAATTTTGCCATCAAATGGGCCTCACAAAGCTCTAAGTGTGGTATAGATACTGTTCTCAGAGGCGCAACTTTGGACTTGGCACACATTAGACTAATTTGGACCTGACTATTTACTGTAGTTCTTAGATAAAGTACAGTTCCATACGCGCTTTCCGAAGCATCGGACAATGCTACCAAATAATTCACACTTTCCAACATGATACCTATATGTCGCGGAATTTTTATATTACAAATAAGCGGTAATTCCTAAATGAAACTATTCCACACATCTACTATACACGCAGGAGGACATTCGTCCTAAGAGAGTTTTGATGTCCAAATCTTTTGATTTTGTAGATAATATCAGTGGAGCTATTAAACCTAACGGGTTGAAAAGTCATGCTACTGTTGAAAGAATTTTCCGCTTACTACAAATAGTTGTATCTGCCAAATTGATTTTGTAGAAGAAAATGTCCAGAAATGGATTCCATTGGAGGCCCAAAACCTTTAACCCATTATCGAATTAAATTGTTCTAGGTAATGTGTTTTCTATAGGAATTTGATCAAGCAAATCTTCTGAGTTGCTGGACCATTTAACTAACTCGAAACCACCTGCCCTACACATGTCGATTATTTCTGAGCATAGCTCTTTAGCATAATCCAGATTAGGTACTGAAATGCAATAATCATCTACATACATGTCTTCAATAATCGACTTGGATGCAAAAGGATAAGACTCTGACTCATCACAGGCTATCTTCCGGATTGTCGTCAAAGCAAGATAAAGGGAACTAGAAACTCAGAAAGCTACGGTATTTATGTGATAACTAGAGACTTGCTCCTTTGGCGAAAATCCCCATAACAAGCGTTGATATTGTCTATGAGAATTTTGAATATTAATTTGTGTATAGATTTGGTGTATGGTTGCTGTCATCGCTACAAGAAACAGTCTAAACTTAGTAAGCATAATAAAAACATCCATGTGAAGCTTAAGACCTACGTGAAAAATATTCAAGGAAATTGAGGAGTCTCTTTTACAGCTCACTAAAAAACTATTCTGTTGTGTAGAAGCGGAATCTAATTACCACTTCATAGTGTGGCATGTAATATGCAGGATGAGTGGGTTCTTTTCCTGGAAGTTTATAAATATGACTTGGTGAAAGATAATCTGTCATCGCATCGTGGTATTTTTGCTGTAATGACGCATCAGCTTTCAGGCTTCCACTCTAGAGAAAGAAATCTTTTATGTGCTATATGATATGGTACGAGTCTCCTAAACACGATGGATCCCTCTTAAATGGTAAAGCCACAGTGTATCTACCATTTGTATCTCTTGCCGTTGTAGCTTCAAATATGTTTTTGCATTCTTCGTCATCTTTGTTGACAGTTACAGGTGAAATCTTCTGTTTCCCAGAACTTCTGAAGGATACTTTCTATCGATGAATCGACAAAAGTACAACATTTGCATATGAAATAGCAATTACCCCAATGCCATGCTGAAGTGGAAACCCAGTCTCCTAACAAACCTGTTAGATCTGTCTCAAATTCTAGACATAATCATAAACACTTGAGAATACTATATCAGAATGTAAGAGGCCTTCGTACAAAAACCTCTGATGTGTTTAACTTTGTTTATTCACAGACCAGTTGGTTGGACATTATTGCTTTTTCAGATACTTGACTTGATAGTAGTATCTCAAGCAATGAACTCTTTGATGCTAAATATGTAGTATTTAGATCTGACAGGGATAAGTTGGCTACCTCTCTTTCAAGGTGGTGTTTTACTGGCTGTTCGTTCGTTTTTCATGGTACGATCACTCAATGTTTCTCGTGACATTGTTGGTGTTAATATATCAAATCATATTGCCTCTTTGAATATATTTGTGATCTATATTGCTCCAGGTACTAGTACAGCTGATTATTCTGACTTCTTTGAAGCTTTGGAAATGCTCCATATTAGATATGGTCATAACTCATTATTTGTAGGTGACTTCAATCTTCCTGAATATGTTGACTCTTTCAATGCTTCTCCTAACAATTGTATTTCTATGTTAATGAGTTTTTGTGATATACTTCTTATCAAACAATTTAATTTTGTTAAAAATATCAATAACAGAATACTTGATTTGGTTCTTTCCTCTCGTTCTTGTCAAGTTGAGACTGCAAATGAGTTTCCTGTTGCTGTTGACGGTTATCATCCTTAATTGTTTGTTACTGTTGATACTGAGATCTTTAAAGTTTCTTCATTCGGCGGGAATACTGATCATTTGTCTTACAATTTTAGGCAGTGTAATTTTATTGACTTATATTCTCATCTGGAGGAGGTGTCATGGGACGAGCTCGATGACTTCACAGATGATGGAATGTTTTTACTCAAAACTTTATAATATATTTTATCTGTTTGTTCCTAAGACAACTCTGAGAGCTGGAGATCGATTTCCTGTGTGGTTTTCTAAGGAAACAAAACGTAACTTTAACCCCTTAAGGATTATATTATTTTTGATTTTTTTGAGCCAAAATCGTCACTTTTTTTTATTATTGGTTATTGGGGTACATGTCTTTCTAAGTATTTTTACCAAATCTCAGTGACGTAGAAATGTTTTTTTCGCCAGGGGTTGCCAGAAAATGAATTTAATTTATTATATTTTATTTTCGCAAAATCAGAAGCGGATACAACGACTAAATAAAATATATGAGAGTTATTATTATTGGTAAGCTCTTTTACATAGTTCTTGTTGAATTCATTGGCGTAGAAATATTTTTTTTGAAGGGTTCGATGGAATTATATACAAAAACTAAGAAATATATATATATTTTTTCAAAGAAATGAGAAACCAAAGATTCATGACATAATGCATAGCAGAAGGCATGCCAAATAAAACACAGAGGTGTAGAAGCAAATTTTGCCATAGGGTAAAAATGTACCTATCTAAAAATCATAAAAATAAATACAATTCTCTAACTAGGTACCACAGTACCCTACACACGATAGCTACAATATAAGTACAATACTGTTTATGGAAAATGCTATGTTTGTGGTTACCTAAAAGTTCAATTCAGTATGGTAAATCTTGAAGCAGGGAACTGCGCACAAACCCACATCGCAGCCTTTGCAGTAATATCTGGTTTCTTTTCTCCTTCTTTTCCCTTTATCATCTCTTTTGCTACAGCACACAACACACTGTCTGCATGGGGAAGCTTTTTTTTCTGTTGGAGGGATGAATTCAGGAAAATGTCTTTCCGTCAGTCTCAAAGGTCCAGGTTGACTACTGGGACGACCTCTTCTTTTGATAGTCGAAGAATGGCATCTTGCAATTATGGCTTCCACTAAAGCTATCCTATATTCTAGATGAGATTTCTGGCCGCCATTTTGTCTATATAATACATGCGAGTTCCATATTGTTATGTCCAGTAGGTGATAGAAGATTTTTTTGTAATATTTTTTGCCTCTTTTTCTTGTACATGGATAATCGTGCAAATGTTGATCCAGGCGATCAACTCCTCCCATTGTATTGTTATAATCTTGCACAACTTTTGGCTTCCTTACTGAGGTACCATTTTTATCAACTTTGCTTGTTGCTGTCATTTCACAATTGTGCACAGTTGACAGCAAACAAATATCTTTTTTATCCTTCCACTTCATGATCATCACTTTCCCTCTCTGAAAAGCTATTATATCGTCTTTGTTTAATTTTTTCTTTTGTAGTTCTGGTGGAATTTCTCTTCTATTCACTCTGAGTGTACCATATATATCGGTCTTACATTTTATTAGGTAGTTAGCCAATGTTGGAGAAGTATAAAAGTTGTCAGTAGTCAGACAGTAGTCTCGATTGAACAAGGGTTCAAGTAAAGTGAGAACAACCTGAGATGATATAGGCATGTCTTTATATTTCTCACTGAAGTTTGTACCTTTTCCTGTGTATATAATACATGAGTACATATATCCAGTTTTGGACTCGCACAACATATATAGTTTTACCCCGAAACGTGCCCTTTTCAAGGGGATGTATTGCTTCCAACTTAGGCGTCCCTTATAAAGTACAAGACTTTCGTCTATGGCCACATCGCGTTCCAGAGTATATATATTTGAACATTTTCTATTTATGTAATCAAATACTGGCCATATTTTATTTAGTTTTGGGTAAGGGTGGGTGTCTGGATTGAATTCTGCATTATTGTAAAAATGAAGGTTCTTTTTTATATGAAAAAAACGCCTAGCGCTCATCAACTTACCGAACACAGGTGTTTTCAACACTTCACAATTGGACCAGTACATTTTCTCTACTGGTTTGACTACTATCCCTTGCAGCATGATAATTGCTAAAAACAGAAGCATTTCGTCGTTTGTTATAAGTGGACATTGTCGAGTGGAACCACCTGGTTGTTGTTCTGCATACCTATTCGTCTCCGAAACTAATAAGGTGATGAGATGGTCATCGAAAAACAGTTGAAAAAATCCCAATACATCAGTACTTTCTGGCAGATCAACACTAATTCCGGACTCTCCTGTGAATGGAAACCTTGGAGGGGGGTCTGGAGGTTCTTGTACACTAATTTGATACCAATTCCTGGCCAAAAGTAAGGTGTTATCATCATTATCTGTACTTTCCACGTCACTTTCATCATAAATTTCTCCCAAACTAGTATCACTACCATCACTCTCTGATATATGTACATAATCGGAATCTGTAGAGATTTCTGTGTCACTCATGTTATTTGAATTGCAGCAACAATAAACTAACTTAAGTGTTGCTAATTATATTATAACTTGTCAAGACAACAATATACCATTGACTATATACTCATTCACAGCACAGAACACGTTCAGAGTATAAAGCATAGAACATCCAATGTATAAAGTCAATGAATAGGTAATTTAACGGAACACAGAACCAAAAGCGAGAACTCTGTAACAAAATTACGGTTTAGCGGCTTAGAAGCATGCGACATCTATACATTAGTAGCTCAACTAATGAGTCGGCTAATGGTATAATATACTAGAAATATACCCCGACTCCTAGACGTTTATGCATAACTTTGAATCGCCATTGAACGTGTTGCCCGTGTGACACACGGGCATGTAGCAAATGGTCCGTCTGGCATCGCCCGTGTCAGACACGGGCGTGAGCGTTAAGGGGTTAAACAAAAATATAACTATTGGCGTAAATTCAAAAAATTTGGTAACTGAGAATTTTGAGAAATTCAAAGATTTGCGAATTAAAATCAAGAGGGATATTCAAGTTTCTTATCAGAATTTTGTGAGGAAAATCGAGCAGGATCTTAAACTTAACCCCAACAAGCTATGGAGTTACTTCTCACAATTAAGTAGTAAATCTTGCCTTCCAAATAATTATTCTGGACAGGAACTAGTGGATGGTTTCGCCTCCCATTTTAGGAACAATTTTTCTCCTAGTGGCTCCCAATGTTTTGTTTCAAGCATGAATAATAATGTCAATACTTTTTTTATCAACAGATTGGGTGATATGGATATCTTAAAGGCAACTAAAAAAAATCAAGGCTAATTTTTCATCTGGTCCTGACTTGATACCTGCTTTTCTCGTTAAAGACTGTCTAGGTATTTTTCTAGTTATACTTACAAAAATTTTTAACCTTATATTTGAACCATTTGCTTGAAGGCTTTTGACCGCCTTAATCATGCTGTTATTATTGACAGGCTGCAGTGTCTTGGTTTCTCACGGAATCTGATCGAGTTATTTAAATTGTATCTTAGCGGACTAAAGCAGTTTATTGAAATTAAGGGCTTTAAATCAGATAGCTTTGAAATATGTTCTGGGGTGCCACAGGGCTCCATCTTTGGTCCGGTTCTTTTTGATATTTGTATTGATGGTATATTAAACATCTTGGAAGTACCTTACTTAATATATGTCGACGATATAAAGATTCACCTGCGCGTCAATCATCCTGATGTCTGTAATAAGTTACAGAGTAGTTTAAATCCATTCGATAGTTGGTGTGGTGGAAATGTACTTTCTCTTAATGTCAGTAAATGTTGTGTCATGTCTTTTTCACGTAAAAGGTGCCCCATCCTATTTGATTACAACGTAAATAGTCAGCTACTAGGAAGGCCATCTGTTGTTAAAGATCTTGGTGTTGTGTTTGACCCTGTCCTCTCATTCAGGCAACATTTGCAACATGCCACTGTTTCAGCCTACAGGAGAATTGGCTTTTTCATTAGAAATAGTAGGTATTTTGCTTCATCAGATACATCTATTTTGTTGTATTGCTCTCTGATAAGGTCATCTCTGGAATATGCATCAGTGGTATGGGCTCCCTTTTATGTTACACAGATTGGCAATCTCGAAAATATTCAAAAAAAGTTTCTCAAGAATACCTGTTTTCGTTTTAATGGTCAGTACCCTTGTATTGGCTTTCCACACAGTGATTTATTACGTTTTGACTTGCAGACTTTGGAGAATAAGAGGAAGTGTAGCTTTTTG
Source organism: Tillus elongatus (assembly GCA_964006375.1). Classification (NCBI taxonomy): domain Eukaryota; kingdom Metazoa; phylum Arthropoda; class Insecta; order Coleoptera; family Cleridae; genus Tillus; species Tillus elongatus. The sequence continues at coordinate 147,806,756 of OZ023263.1, read as the reverse complement.
ATATTTTTGTATAAATTAAATAATTGCCAAATTGACTGTCCGCCTCTGTTGGAACAGCTTAATTTTAATGTACCACGTTTATGATCACGTTATCCATTGACTTTTTATCCACTAACGGCTCGTATGTGGTCTTCGCCTGTTTATAACATGTGTAATATATATTCAACTTTGGAAGACAGCCTGGATGTTTTCAATTATTCTGTATTTGAAATGAAACGTTTGTTCGAACTTTGTTAACTAGAATGTGTATATTAATGTATTGTTCCTTTTTGTTTCTATAAATGTTATTCCACTATTCTATTATTTTTTTTGTGTGGTTTTCTTCCCATCCTTAAAATGGTAATTTTGCTGTTGGATGGTGTATCTAAATAAATAAATAAAATAAATAAAATAAAATGGTTGCGTTTTACCTATAGCGGCTGTTCCCAATACTACATATCCTAACGAACTTTCTAAAGCTGTAGGAAAACGTAAAGAACCAACAATCTTGAGGATTCTGATATAATGGCAAATACGTCTCCCCCTAATATACCATCTATTTCTCCAGGTGTGTAAATGTTTCATCTGCTAGGGGAAGGCCTTTCAAAAACTCTAGCGATTCTAAACTAATTTTGACATTTAGTATTTTATTTGAAATTCTGTCTATGACAAACAAATCTAATGCATATTTTCTAAGAGAATGAAACCTTGAAGTGATTACTATATTTGTTTTGCCTTGTACCGAATTCTCCATGTTACCTAATCCAAAGACTGACATGAAAATTTCTAACTGGAAGTTTTAATTTGCGGCTGCATTCTAGAGAAATGAAATTGGCTTGACTAGCAGTATCAAGCAAAAAACGTAAATGTTTCAATCTACCCTCACTCTCAAATACATCTACTACGACTGCTGAAGGCAAAACGGTAGTGTTGCAGTGTGATTCTAATGAAGTAGAACAAAAGTTTTGTACACTATGAACTACACTTTCGCTAGTATCTTTTCTAGTATTGTCTCCATCATTAACTGATAAATCAGTGTTGTGAGACTGGTTACCATAATTAATTGTCAGTTTTTGAAAATGTAGCAATGTATGGTGTCTACTATTGCATTTGGAACAATTTTCTCTAGATGTACAATTAACTATTTTATGTGATCCTAGACAATTAAGACAACAATTGAATTTTTTCACTAGCTCATAACGTTGCTTAGGGTTGTAGGTTAAGAACTTCCAACATTTATAAAGAGGATGATCTAAATTTTTTGAACATGTTGAGCATTTTTAGAATAATTATTACCGCCATTGCTAACCAGGAAAGATTGCACCGATTTCGGTTTCAAAGGATTGTTGTTCCGTACTGTACTACAAGAATAATTTTTAGAAACTGAACTACCAAGAGCCTACCTTGTTATTTAACAAATTTAATAATTTTGTCATAAGTTGGAAGTTCTGAGCTATTGCGAGACGTTTCAAAAGTTTTCCGAATCGTTGTATCTAGTTTTGACAAAGCTATATACGACAGAATGTAATCCAACAAATCTCTAATTTCTAACTTCTTTAGTGCAGCTACAGCTGCATGAAAATATTCTAAAAAATTATTGGGAGAGGCCGCAGAATCTGTAAATAAAGCTTTGAGTTCAAAGATTTTTCTAAATAAGAATTTGCAAATTTTTTTCTATTTTGATATTTCTCGACGAGTGAAAACCAGATAATAGAATAATTTATACCTATGGATGGAAGTCCCTGGCAACATTCTTTGCCGGGCCTGACAAACTATTTACCGAAAAATTTACATTATCTACTTCATTGAGGTCTTTACTCTCCTGAACCAAACTTTTGAAGCTTACATAGAAAATAGGCCACCCGAAAATCTTGGCAAAGTTAACTCAGGCAATTCGGGGACATTCCTTGAACTCGACGTTCGATTGCTATTTTCATTTTTCAAAACTTGATTTACAGTGATCTGAATGTAACAATACAGTTCGTTCAAACTATCCAAGGCAGAAAATCTTGGAATGTATTCAAGATCAATTGTTAATTCTAATTCATTAATGGAGTTTAAAGTATCTGAAAATTCTTGCTTAGTTTGTTCTAACGTTTGAAAGCGAATCTTCAAGTTATGTAACTTAGCTTCGTTACTATTATCTTTACTAGCGTCATAAAGACGTTGTAAACGTGTAAATAGCACTTCCTTCCTAGATTGTAATATCTGTGCTTGTTTTTCTTCTTTTGATAATGGCATGATTGTGGTTCTAATTAAAGCAACAAACCAAATTAACTAATTTCAAACGTAATATGAAATAACAAAATAATTCTACGAGATAAAGAATGTAGCATTCAATTCCACCTGTAAATTTTGTGTCGATAAAAGAAAGTATATCTTACATATATTTTATCTAAAATAATGGTTATTTTGCAAAATAAACAGAATAAAAACAAAAGCCACACTACGAATATTATATATATTAACCACTAATATTAACCAATAATAAATTCAAGATTTATCAATGATTTGCGTCACTTATCACTGAAATGCCGCATGCGATAAACTATCGCCGTATTCCAATGTAAATTAAAGTACTATGAAATGAAAAATCTCTGCCGAATAATTTGATACAATACAAACCAATCGACGCAAAATTCTGCCGAAGTGACCAAAATGTTTTGTATGAGAGCTGAGTGGACTGTATCTAATTTTGAGGAAAAGTAAAATGCTAGATTGTCACAATACAGCAGTACTTACCTTCCTGTTCTTCCTGTAAGATGTTGATTTGACGGCAAGGGTAAGAGGGAAGGAATAATAGGTATGAACCGTCTTGTGTATAAATAAACACTACTGCGTTGTGGCACAATATAGTTTCATTATTCGCGTCAATTTTTCACAGTTACGATTTGCGATACTGCACTATATGTTTTCTAAGTACTATTTAATTACTATGATGCGGGTTTACTAGAGAAACTTACTATAAAAGCGGTTTCTACTACTACTGTTACTTTCTATGCGAAAATTGATACTGATTTTAAATATCAGAAATGTTCAGTAATAAGCAATATGAGCAAAATGACGCTACATACAGTATGGTCTCTCTGCTTTGCTAAAGCAATATAAACAGCGAAATGAGACGGCGCGAACAATGAATGTAAGACATAACCACTGGATGCTCCTGCTATCAATCATACAGCATTATATAGGAGTTCTTACACTTTTCTGATCTACAATTATAACAGGATACCATTACACTTGCGAAATCTTAATAGATCTTCATTTAAGCGAAATCTTAAGCGATTGTTTCTTAGTGGGGAAGTTGATTTTTCTTGAACTTGAACACCAATTTGAACTGGAATTGGATGAGTTGCATGTAGTGTGCTTGTGATGAATGTATAACAGGTTTACATGTCTGAGAGTATATCAGTGTGCTTTTTGTGTATATGTGCGGGTGTGTTTTTTGTATCGGGGGTGATGAGATGTGAATGAGTCTCTGGGCTGAGAATGCGTAGATGAGATGTTTGTTAACCGACTCTCTTATGGCTGCATCGCGAGTCGTCTGAAAGGTTGCTAGTTGATTTAAATGTAAGGTTCTTTATACCACCATTTTTTAGAATTATTCTGATATTTTGTAATAATCCTTATTTTTATTTTCATTTGTTGCATTTTTTGTTACTTTTAGTCATTAGGTCGAATGGAAGAGCGGCTTGTCCGACCTCTACCTATTGTTCTCATTAAACTATTGGTATTGTAACTGTATATATGAAATAATAATAATAATGTAGAATATTGTCACTGGTTACAAGAAATAACAATAACCTATTATAAGTACACTTTGGAGAACCCAATTCATCCGAATACAGTATTTAGACCTGACTAATCGTTTCGCTAACAAATTTAGCGTCATCAAAGGGAGGAATAAACTAAGCGAATAAAACTAGAGCTCCTATTTATATGTTAGTTGACCAGCAGTTGCGAACAGCGTCCTCTACGAAGGTATACAGACAGACCCTCACTATTGAGTCTTAAATCCCGGTAATTAAAATTGCATACCTGCCTTTGTAAAACTGTGTGTTGTTGATTGTTAATGCTGCTGATTATTAAGATAACAGTTCGAAGAATGGACTACATATAACCAGACCTACTCTATTCATCGAAACATTTTTGTTCAAATATCTAACGATATATATATATATATATATATATATATATATATATATATATATATATATATATATATATATATATATATATATACTTTCATAAGCATCTAACTGTCGCGACTGCCTGATATTTTTCATTAACTTGAGATTTTCTTTATCTACACGATGACATGATTATTATCCGACCCGCTAACGACACACAATGCAAGGAAAAGTAACTTACAAAAATGTAGGTAGGTTGCTGTAATCAGCACGTAAAGGATGTGGCTGGTATCTGGGGGCATCTTCCAAGGGGGCTAACGTCCAGGTGACAAACACTCGTCGGGAGACTGGCTCTTCCTCGCACGAGACTTGCTGACCTATCTCCGTGTCCAGGTGACAATCGTCACAGTTACAAATTTACACATAAAGTTAATGGGTGAATTGTGATCCAATATTGATCAATACAAGGAAAAGTAACTTACAAAAATGTAGGTAGGTTGCCCTAACCAGCACGTGAAGGATGTCGCTGGTATTTGAGGGCGTCTTCCAAGGGGACAAACGTTGTCCACGTGTGCAGATAACAAACATGGATTTGGATGTCTTGAGGCCACTTGCACACGGTCGAATGGATTTCTAATCACGGGTCAGCCGCTCGTCGGGACTGGCTCTTCCTCGAGCAAGGCTCGCTCACCTGTCCGCGTGTCCAGGTGACAAACGTGGGTTTCAATGTCTTGATGAAGGAGTGTTGATTACGTGTAGCGGGTCAAGCGATCTTCCTAGGTCGCTTCCTGATCGCTGGACGACGATGTTAGGTTTTGTGTGACCACAGCATAATCAACTATTATCCTGCCGCTCACGGTTCAGATGGTCTTGCTACGGCCCGTACTGAACACTAGATGACTGAACACAGGTCCCGGGTCAGGCGATCTTCCTGATCGCTGGACGACGATGTTAAGCTTCGTACAACTGCAGCATAATCAACTATTATGCTGTGTCTTAACTACCGCTCACAGTTCAGCTGGTCTTGCTACGAGGTTTACTGCTGAACGCTAGGTGATTAGGAATTGAGAGAGTTCTTGCATTCCATCTAGCTGCTTTTATGTGTTCAATGTCACTCTCGTCGGTACCTGCACCTCCCAGCGGGTTTTTATAGGCATTAAGGGAGGCTACAGGGTAATAAGGGACAGGGATGGACTCGGGGATGTTAAGAGTGAGGATTGGACAATATTAGAATGCAAATTTTTTGCTTGTTAAATTTACAAAATATCATCTGAGTTAACAAGGTTTACTAATACAGAGGTAAGAAATTGTACATTCCGTATGTCATTTGAGACTCTCATATAGACATTTATTAATACAAATCATGTAACATATTTCCTGCAGTAAAAAAAAAGTAAATATGGCAATTAAGCCCAGTTAAGACATTAAAATGATGAATGCTTGCATTTTATTTGATTAAAAAGACAATATTTAAGCTAAAACTGAAAGTTTATAACCAATAGTCATTTCTACCCAAATTTCACTACTGCATACAAGGGTAAAATAACAAACCTGTAATTAACTAACAAAAATTCCCAAATAACCATAAATCTATAAATGATTAGAAGGTAACATTTTTTAGGTACATTTAGTAGTATTTAAAAATACAAAATTCAAAAATGTGTCATACTGTTTTCATGTTTTGGCGGTGGTCTCTGAGTAATTATTGATTTGAATCATTTTCTAATTGTAGGGCATCTAGTCCTAAGTCACCGCAAAACTGGGATAGTAGTTGGGGCTATCAAAGTGACCATCAAAGTTACCACTCTGAATCTAAAGAATTCTCAAGTCCAACTACTTCTCCAACTGGTTCTGTCTCACAGAAACAGAGTAAGAAGGAGAGAAAAACGAAAGAAAAGGAAGTCAAAAAGTCTAGTAGTTGGAATGATGATGATGAACTATGGGAGAGTCTTAATAAATGAATTTGGCATCAGTGTTATAACATGTTGCATATATATAAATTTATCACTTCCTAGGTGTCTCAAATAATTACTGGATATTATGTAATTTTAATTTATACATTTTATGTTTAGATGTTTTACAATTTTAATTTAAGTAATATTTTACTTTAATGTAACCTGTGTAATGTATTATATATTTTATTATGCATATTTCTATTTTTAGTTGATAATAGACAATTTATATGAGTTTACAAATTTTCACATTGAAATTTGGATGTATGTATAGATATTTGTTAGTTTAAAATGTTAAAAATTATTGTTGCATTTGATTCAGATGAATATGTTTTCTATTGTATACAATGTGATGGAAAAAAGAAACTGTATATAGCCAAAACTGAGTTGTTTGTTCAGTAAGCTCATCCCACTTTTTCTGTACTACAAGAAAAAAATTAAAATTATTCAAATTCTTAAACAGATGTGTTTTGAAATTTAAATACTTTTTTAAGGTAATATCTCATGAGGTACAGATCTGGTGTATTGGAGATGTAACCTGTTAATAATTACTATGGGGGTACCACCGGGAACAATATTGGTGCCAGTCTTGTTTTTAATATACCTACATAAATAACATAATAGTAAACTTGTTTGAAAATTAATTAACCGTTTTGTCATATGCAGAGGTGACTTACCTTAGTTCCTGTTAATTTCTTTCATTTAGCATCTTTTTCCTTTCATTTCTTCCAGCAAAGTTTGATTTGTTTTTCTAGCTCTACCTTGTCTTGCTCAAGTTTCTCCATGTCCAGACTATATAAGCTTATATTCACTTCATATCCTGCTTATCCAAGGTCCAGCTTTCCACCTTATACATTACAACATTCCATAAGTATGTTTTGCTGAATTTCGTTCCCAAATGTTTATTAGAAGAGACAATGAAAAAGAAGGAGGCTTGAGAAGAGGAAAAATATGTTTATTCCTGTGGTAAACTTGGGAAAGCATATTATAACGTGCATCCAAAAAAAAAAACTTTTGCATAATCTCAATCTATACAAAAATCAAAGTAGTATAATAATAAAATGCTAGGTATAAAATTGAAACTGAAATAAGGAAAATTTTTGGACAATTACTGCCATACTCCCCATATTTATTGAACTCATTCATATATGATCTAATAAAGCCATTGAAGGAAGACAGCAAAATTCAATATAAATGGACGGCGTTTCAATTATATATGGTATGCTAAATAACATGGTGCTAATAGGAGAAACAGAAAAATGACTGTTCTCATTCATATAAAACACAAATATCAACAATAGAACTAGTTAAATGTTTGATTTTCTTAATAATTAAAGTAATGATAGGACTCTGAAAAAAGAAATATGTGTGAAAACTGAATAGTAATTGTCAAATTAGTGTGCATCTCTTGCTTTTAATAAGTGATTCAACTAACATTGGCACACTTCCACCAGTTTTTGGCAAGAGTTTGTGATTTCATTACGATACCAGATGTTTGTTGTTATGCGTTTTTTTAGCCTCTTCTTGATGATGGCCTAGGGATTCTGAATGGGCTTCATATATGGGCTATTGTTGGGCCACAGCAGTTTTTACTCTTTGTCGCCTTCTAAAAATTTGGTGATGGGCTTTTTTATGGCATGGTGTATGAAGATGGAGCCACAATTTAGGAGCCAGTCATTTAGTTGAGGTAGTAGTCCCGTCCTCAGCACATTTTTGTATTGAGCCTAATTCATCATATAAACGACTTTTTCCTTCAGCGGATGGACACTAGACCATCACTTGGATAGGATGTTTGACAGTTTGTGTGGTACACAGGAAAATACATCATTGGAGCTCCTCGCATACTGGCATATTTCTTCTTTAATGGCAAATATTTGTCATCACAAAAACATGCCTGCAAAATAAAAATAGCCTTCTGCACACTTGTTTTTATTTATTTCTTTTGCCGAAGCAAGCCTCTTTGCCATGGCAGTAGTATAACGAACTTTAAAAATTAAATAGTGGTTTGAGAAAAAAAAAAAAAGATACATAAGAAACACTAGAATGAATTGCCAACAAAATAATTTGTTCGTCTTCTCCGGCGAGTAGTCGGTTCACATGAGTCTCAGAGAGCAGGTCGACTTTGGGCACTAGTTAATCACATATAAATTACACAAACTAGGAATCGAAACAAGCATGTCAGTTCAAGTAGGTTTATTTTAAAAAGTAAAAGCTTAAGGCAGGACAATTAAATTTGTAATTGAGAAACGAGTATCATTCTAAAATTAATATAAATAAACTGAATGCAATAAAATATTAATTAAATTTCAATAAAAAGAAAAAGAAATGCATTAAGCTGTCCTGCATGTGCAGAAAAAGTTAACTATAAATGAATGTTTAAGATTTACACAATCCAGAGGTAAAGTGAATTTAGATTAATTTTAAAGCAGAGTTACGATAAAGTGAAGCATTTTTTGAAGGGAAAGCTATACAAAGATGAAACGTTATGTAAAAAAAATATGAAGCAATGGTCAGTTTTCACACTTAGCTTGGATTCCGATGTATATGCTGCTATCTCCTGGTTTCGACGTGCACTGTATACATCCTTGTTCAGCTGGAATCTGTGTCTTGCCCTCTTCATGGATAATTCAGTACTAACGGTGGGCATTAGAGTGTGTGCTTCTGTTACGGTTATTGCAGGTGCGGCTTTGATTGTTCATTGCCTTCTTCAGAGTTCATTACATGAATGCTTATCTCCTAACTTCTTACTGCCTTCTTCAGAGTTCATTATATCTTTGTTTGGAAGTTAATTTTTTACTGCCTTTTTCAGAGTTCATTAAATCATGGTTTAGGAGCTAACTTCTTACTGCCTTCTTCAGAGTTCATTAAATCATTGTTTGGAAGCTAATTTCTTACTGCCTTCTTCAGATAACTTGTTACTGCCTTCTTCAGACCCATGAGTAAGACTTTGAAGCTCTTTAGTGTACCATGATTAATTGCTTGATGCTTAAACGGCTTTAATTAGAAAAGGAATAAATCGAGGGTTAGAATTTAAATTTTAGGTTGTGCTAAGAGAACAAGCTGTCAATACTTACTTACTTCTGCAGGCTGACCAACAGTCATAGAGCTTGTAACTCTATGTGATTAGACAGAGATGGAGAGTTCTAAGTCATAATTCTCAAAAGGGGCGTATTATTGAATATAAAATGTGGATAAGCAGTAAATGAAATAAATAAATAAATGTAACGTTTTGAACGTTACAATAAGACGATATTTGTTTTGTAAAGAAACCCGGTTTTTTAAGTTAGTTGTTACAGAGTTCTAGTTCACTTTATTGTAATTCACATTAAATTATACTGTGTCGAATCAAAGCTTGACCTGTCTATTATTGTAAACTACCCAGTGGGCTTATTGCTATGGAAATACACTTTGGATGGACTTTTATGGGTAAAATACCTACGAATGTGGTTAGTTCCAATATGATTATGACAACCTTGAATCTTTTCGTAAGGGACGCATCGATAAGTGAATTATGGGAGCTTGACGCTTTTGGGATAAGAAGACAAGAGAAGACATGGCTTTGGCAGTTAGAAACGTCTTTTCGCAGACTGTTGATCAAGAGGCGTTATGAGGTAAGACTTCCTTGGTTAGAAGACCACCACCCCTCTCCCAACAAACTACAGAACTGCTCAGAAATGACTACTTTCTATCATTCATAAATTGAAAAATGATGGTCTTTTTGAGGAATATGTTTAGATTTTCAAGGAATGGGAACAGGAGGGAATCATAGAGAAGGTCGCCATGACTGAATGTATTGATGTGAATTGGACGGATGTTGTGGTTCTGAAGTTAATCTGCAGAGGTTATGGCAAGAGAAACTCGCCTGGATCAGCCAGTGGATGACGACATAGCTCGCTGTTTTAGAAATTGGATGAAAAAATCACATTACTGTTCTCTCATTAAGATTCCCCGTTGGATAAGGGTTGGTGATCTCATGAATTGAGCCTTCACACTTTCTGTGATGCGAACAAGGATGCCTATGCCTGTGTTATATTTTTGAGAGTCGTTTTCCATGAGGGAATATCAGTTTTCTTGTTGGCAGCCCGAGCCAGAGTCGCTCCCTTGAAGAAATCAAAATGACAATACCAAGGTTGGAATTGTTAGCTGCAACAATTAGAGCTTGACTGTATGCTCATGGGCGAAAGGGTAGTCAGTTTCTTTTGGAGCGACTCATCTACAGTCATCTCTTGGATACAGAGGAAGGAAGAGTGGGGAACTTTTGTTTGGAACAGAGTGACCGAGATCCGCGAGTTGACTCCCGCTCAAAAATGGCACCACTTACCAGGATCATATAACCCTGCTGATCTGCCATCACGAGGCTGTTCACCTAAGCAGCTGCTCGATTCGAGATGGCCATTCTTCCAAAAGACTGAGGATGAAGAGAAAATCAACTCTGAATTAAAAAAGAAATTAGTAACTGTGCTGCTTAATGCCAATGATTCTCATACATGGCACTTTGACTATTTTTCGAAATATCGCGAAACTGTGCGAATGATGCCCTAGGTTCTACGTTTTATTTATAATTGCAGAAGGGAGACCCAAAGGCGCAGTAGTGAGTTGACAGTTGATGAAGAAAAAGTAGCAGAAGCGTTTATTTTCAAAGTGATATAAAAGGAAAGTTTTGTTGTGAAAGATGACAAAGCAATTAGTGGCCTCAATCCGTTTTATCACAAACATGGTGTTATCCCATTGAAGTCTAGAGTTTCCAACAGAAACGACACTGAAAACTATCGTTTGCCAGTTATACTGCCAGCCAAACACTCGTTGGTAAACAAGTTGATGATCGACATGCATGTCAGAACACAGGGACTTTTGAGTCTGCTGAGAGAAAAATTTTGGAATACTGGTGGAAGGCGATATGATGCAAAGCCTCTGGTTGTGGAACCTCCACCGTTGCCTTTGGACAGAGTGTGTGACGTGGTAGCATTTGAAGTGACAGGTGTCGATTCTGCAGGCCCTTTGTATTTGCCTGGATGTACATTTTTACCTGCGCCATTTTTTGCGCTGTTCACCTAGAACTGACGACATCTAGTTTTTTCCGGGCCTTGCTTCGGTTTGTGCCACGGCGGGGAAGACTATATATGCAGTGACAATGGTACGAACTTTGTGGGTTCCGAAAACGCGTTCTCATTGTTGAACTGGGACCTAATTACATGTGAGATCTGTGTCGCATATTCGTTGGAAGTTTAACCCCCCCTACGGTGCATGGTGGGGAGGCTTTTGGGAACGTTTGATTGGGGTGTTAAAACGTTTATTGAGAAAAGTTTTAGGCCTTGCTAGACTCAACTAAGAAGAGTTGTTGACATTGATGTGTGATTGTGAGGCAGTTGTGAACGCTAGACCTCTGACATATCTCAGAGGACCATAAGGACTTAGTTGCCATAAGTCCAGCATGTTTTTACGCGACTAGTGGAGTGCAGTTTACCTGACTGGGACGTGATAGACAATGTTTCGATGCGCCGCAAAGTGTGTTATTACATCGAGGTTACTTTTTGTTGGTTACTTAGCATGAACCCAAAATCCACTGATACCGATTTTTAAATCTACTGGTGGCTCTTCTGTTTTCCTTACCAGTTTGGACAAATTTTCTTGCAATTGTTAGCGTACATTTATTCTTTTGCCCACAGGTTCCTACTTTAGAGGGTATATACTAAAACCCAAAAATCTCTTCTGTGACCATAGTTGCTTGTAAAATATTTGTTCTATGTGAAATTGCTACTTTCTTGCAGAAAAATATTGATATTCTTGAATAAAGGTCACTACTTGTCATACCCATAGCTGAAAACTGATCAGCGACATACCAATAAATGGATAACTTAATAAACTTTCCAAAACTGTCCCTAAATCCTTTGAATTGCATGAGTCTTGAGGTAACCTATTGCAGTCATCTTTCCAAAAAAAAAAAGACTCACCTCCAGTCAAATGTCAATTCCTGTGCAGTATTGCCAAAATGACATATCGATTTTTTCCACTTAAACCAAGAAAATATATTGTATAATACTTTTGTTTTATTTAATATAACTTTTTGCGATTTGTCTAATATATGCTGGAGTTCTGGTACATAAAATGGATTTCAAAAGGCAGTTATTTTTCAATTGTGATGCAGTAGTTTGTGATGTTTTAAATATTCTTTCCTTGGAAACTTTATGAAACTCTAATATGTCAAGCGTTTGCGCTACAATTACTTATTAGGGTGTAAAAAGCAACCTCTAAAGCCAGTCAGGTTACTTGGAATTTAATTTTATGGTTGGGGTGCCTATTGGGTTTCTTTTTAAACCCATAAGCAATGTACCCAGCCAGATATTTCAAAAAGTCAAATTTCACCTGTTCTTTAACTCTAGTAAAGGTAACATTTTTCCGTCAATCACTTCATCTAGGTATTCAAGTCCTATAAATGTTGCACTCAGTCTTCTTCACTTTTAGTTAGGGAACTTTCTGTACTTACCAAGTTAAGAAGCTTTTTTTGTCAGGTAAACATCTGCGTTGGTGGAACAGCTTGTATCTGTTAGCATGTTTAATAAACAGGATTAATTTCTACTCTCGGTAGTATTCCTGTTCTCTTTACAAATTGCCGCCGAATGTTTGTCCAAAATCTACCTGCGCCAATAATGTTTAAAATGCAGCAGGGAAGTGTGAGCACCATTCCTTTAATATAGGGAAAACATTCTTCAGCTTGTCTTGATTTAGTCTTACAGTTAAAACGTATTCCACATTATAATTTGTGAGATTGATTAGTAAGCAAGAATTCTTTTTGAAGTAGAATTAGACCTTTCATGCCTACCAACAGACAATTGTGACATTTGATAAATAATTATTTTCTGTGTGTTTTTTTTTTATTTCTTTAACGTTCCGCCTATTTTCGCGACTATGGACAATCACCGACGCCAGCGAGCAGTTTCACCTCACTATCCTGGAAATTTTGCCGAACCCCTGCCTTTCTGTAAGGAGGGTAGGGATCTTTAACATGTCCAACAGCGCATGGGCACGGGACTGACGGCTTTACGTTCTCTCCGAAGGGCGGAACATGCAGACATTCAACTTGCTCAGATACAATGCCAGAACCTCGTTTGATGTTAATGTTACAGTTTGTACCAAAAAAGTGAAAGGAGAACCCTGGGATGGAACCCAGTACCCCTTGGTTCAGAGGCACACGTTCTTACCTCTGAACCACTGCGGCTATGAATTATTTTCTGTTCAAGCGCGTTTTGCACTGGACAGAGTTTAATACCTTGAACTAGTTATTAAATAATTTGACAATTTCGCTAGTTTTCTTCCAGTTATACTTTATAGATATGTCGTTTTTCCTGATGTACATAATAATTGCATTATTGCTTCTGATACAGCTCGCCGCACTTGTTTTGACATAGGTCCTTTCAGGTGAAAATAAGGTTGCATTACTTATGTGCATATTTCAATTTTGATGGAGAAAGATTAAGTACATAGTTTCAAAATCATCAACATTTACCATACAATCTTGTGCTATAAAATCATGGTCAAGTAAGTGATTCAAGGTTTATTAAATGTGGTACGTCCACATATACAAAAAGTTTTGAAGCTTGTGATGAAAAAAGCTTTTCTCATGTCCAACCATTAATTTAGATCACAACTTGGTATTTCAGTCTCCACGTTATTGACAATAGCCACTACCATAAACTTTGTGTGTAACAGTTTTGAGATGATTTACCCAAGAATTTCTTTTTTCATTGGCTGGTTGAATCCACAGTAGACTGGCTGCTTCCATTTACAATTAATCCCCATACATTACTGTTTGCCACGCCCGGCGCGAATGTTTGGTCTAGTATTTATCAGTATTAATTTTGTAACATACATTTCGTCAAATGATAACATGGAGATGCAGTCATTCTGATTAAAATCCAAAGGTTCTTTTTTCATAAATGCTGACACTCTGTAAAATTAAATGCGTGCAAAGCTTCGAAATTTCGAACCGAACCCGAACTCGAACCAAACCTTCGGTTCGAAAAATTGCATTGATGTGAAAGTAGTTCGAAGTATGTAATTCTCCAAAATAGTTCAGAGTTCGTTGTTCAAAAACACTTCAATATTAAACCTTACAGGCATTGAAAGCTGCCAAAGATAGCGAAGTTGTAACACAGTAGTGGCCCCGTTAAGTTGGTAGCGGGGCTTTTAACTCTGCATTGGCCACATTGAATCAGTACCGGAGATTTCACTAATGCATATTTTTGACAGTTGGTAGGATATATTGCGACCTTACAAAGCCATTTAACAATCACAGATTAATTATATATATATATATATATATATATATATATATATATATATATATATATATATATATATATATATATATAAACGCCTTCTTACAAGTTACAATATTATGATGGCAATGTTCAAAAAGAACTGGTAATATAATTTTTCAGAATTTATATCGATCATTGCAGATTGCCTTCTGGAAATACTAGGTTGAAGATGCTTTATTTCACAATGAGTCAAAACAAAATTAAATATTCTCAACCAATGCACACTTAAAATTTCAAGTGGTTATTATATAACAACTATCATGCTCAACTTTAATCCCCTCACTTTAAAGACTGTCAAAACTGCCTAGGTAATACCAAACAACAAAAAGTATATATTAGTGAGCTAAGCTATAGATGTAGAAATCTAAACAAGTTTTTAATATACCTTTTTGTGTTTTTGATTCAATGTTGACCCATCTTCACAACTAACATCAGCACCAGAACGCATTTTCACCCAATCAACCTACAAATTTTGTCGAACCTTTGCTTTTTGCAAAAACAATAGATATCTTCTACATACCAAATATTGTATGCTACAATATACCTAAATTTTGTATTTAAGGAAATTATATGTTATGAACATTGAAGAATTTTGGTAAGTTCGATTTTGCATTTTCAAGAAGTTCGAGTGTGAACCTTAGAGATACTATTTCAGAAGTTCGTAGCAACATATTTGCTTGGGTTCATGCATAGTTCGGTTTTAGAAAAACATGGGTTCGCACACCCCTACGTAAAATTAATGGATTCATATCAAAATTTATGTTTTAGGTCCTCAAAGTGAAGAAGAGAAAATTGTTTACTGTTGAATATCTATATGTTTTGGAATAACGCTGTACAGAGATATCATTGACACAATGTCCTCTGAAGACCAGTAAATATTTTTTCTGATTTTACAATTGCCATGGTGTAGAAACCGTCGCCAAGACACTTTAATACTTTTACCACTTTCTCTTTAACTTCGACTAATTTCATCACTTTTGTTCTGCTTCTCTAAAATTTCTATTTATCTTTTCTTTGAGTTCCCGAACTTTCTGCATATACAAAAACTTTTGAAGCATTATTACATGGGTGATAAAATAAAGAACTTTTATCATGCCCGACATTTAATTTGGACGACAGCTAGGTGTTTGTAGTGTCTATTATGTCCCTAACAATAGCCACTACTTTAAACTGTGTGTAAAACAATTCTGAGATAATGTGCTCAAGAATTTCTTTTGTCATTAGCTGGTGGAATCCATAGTATACTCGCTGCTTCCAGTTTGAAATTAATCCCCACACCTTAACTGTTTTGCATGCCTTGTGAGGTTCCATGGTATGTTCCGCTTTTTTATCAATACTAATTTTGCTGAGGCATACATTTCGTCAAATTTATTTATTTCAATAAAGCCCACCAGTAACACATTAATTTTGTAAGTACTTTACAAAATACAATTAGAGAAATAAACAAAATAATTTATAATGCTGATGAAGTAAAGCAAAATAAAACTAATCAACCAATTTCAGACAAAATAACAATAATAAACACAAAAGAAACACTAACCACATTAAAATAAACCAAAATCAAATCAAATGCAAAACAGTCAGTTAACATAAATAATATAATAAGATTACATATTAGCTATATCATTATAGAATAGTAGTTGTTTCTAACAAAGTTTTTAACTGATTGTACGTCATAACCAAATACATCCATCCCCCTCTCATGAAAATAGTTGCAGCTGTGGACAATTCTCCTCAACATGTTTGTCCTAACAAGTGGAAGAGCAAATAGTCTCTGTGACCTCAATAACACTCACAGAATAAACATTGAAATGCAACCTCTCAACCAGAGCTATACAGTCAACAGTATTGTGTAACAACCCATAGAAAAAAACTGAAACCATTAATTGTTCACCTCAGGCTTTAAGATTGCACATGCTGTATATAACAAAATTCTCAATTTCATGTTGAGGATAATAATAATAATTATTGGTGCTGGTACATGTAAAATGTTTGCACAAGTCAACGTAACAAATAAAAGTTTTCCTATATACCTAATGAATGTCATAAAATCAAAACAAAATAAACAACAAAAACACAGAAGCAAATATCACAGACGATAATAAAACACAATCTACATGAAGACAACACATGATGCGTGAGGTTTAAAAATTATATTTTAACTATTCATCAAACGTATAGTGATTCCACAGATTTTTTTAAAGTTTTACTTCGAGTTGCTTTATTTGGTTTGGTAGCTTACTAAAAAAATTAACAACAAAATAATCAACACCACATCGTGTTCTGATTAAATGCGAATAATATATATTTAATTTGGTGTTGTTTCTGGTAGGGTAGCCATGTACTTCTTGTTGTGTACCATAACTTGTCTCATCGGCTTTTATGTAAAGGACACACTGAAGTATATACACACATGGCGAAGTTAAAATCTTGAGTTCTCTAAAGGCTTCACGACAATCTTCCCTGTAATATGGCATGAGATATAATACTATGCATATATGCATAATAAGCAGTTAACAAATTAGGGCATGAAACCGCGTTTGCAAGACTCAGCAAAAGAAAGAGACCCCTAGACGACTTCTGTGAAACGTATTTGCAGTGGTTATCCCATATCAATGTACAGTCCACAAGAATGGCCAAAAAATTTGACAGGCTTCACACCAAAGCTAATGCTTAAGTGGTGGAAAGGTGGACAGTTGGCCAAGGGGTCGGGGTGAGCCCCAGGAAAGCAACCGTCATACCGTTTACAAGGAGGAAGTGGAAGAGCCACAGAACTCTCACTCTATATGGTAGAAACATCCCAATGGTCAGGGAGGTAAAATATCTTGGGGTCGTATTGGACTCTAAGCTAATCTGGAATGGTCACGTTGAAAAAATATTGTGTAAGGCAGTTATGACCCTAGCCGTCACTAGGCTATATGGAAAAACGTGGGGACTAACACCTAGTATGGCTCACTGGCTGTACACAAGGGTGGTCAGACCATCGTTAACATACACGGCACTGGTCTGGCGGCCTAAGGTGACACAATCCAGTGCCAAACAAAAACTAGGCAAGATCCGTGCCTGGGCATCACAGGGGCCATGACTTCAACCCCAACAGCCGCCATGGATGTGTTGCTGGATCATGGGGGAGGCTAGGCTAGCACTATACAGACTAGCCTGCAATGGTAGACTAAAGATCAACCCAGGCTTCAGGGGCCACTGCAAAATTCAGGAGATCGTGAAGGAGCCCATACTTGAAATAAGGTCAGACTTCGTGAGCCCGCGAATCTGCAGGGAAAACAATTTTACAGTGGAAATCCCCGACCCCGAGGCGGAGGAGACGCTGGGCTTACCACGGGGCGCGCTTGTCTGGTTCACGGACGGATCCGGCGGGGAGTGTGGGATGGGGCAGGTGTTTATTCGGAAGGACTGGGGGTGTCATAGTATTTCCTTCGAAGCCCATGCTTTCAGGCCGAAATGTACGCCATCCTGCACTGTGTGCGGGAGAACAAGAGGAGGGGCTACACCAACAAGCGGATCCTCATAGCCACAGACAGGCAGGCAGCCCTTAAGGCCCTAAGTAGCCCACGTGTAAATGCCGAGACGAGAGACCTGTCTGGGTAGAATGAAGTCACCCTCACCTGGGTGCCGCGTCACTCGGGGGTCAAAGGCAATGAAGAAGCTGACAGTCTCACGAAGAGGGTCAGCAGACCCGTTTATGGGACCAGAACCGGTCCTAGGTGTATGGAAAGGCATGGCCTGGGGAACCATCAAGTCCTGGGTCAGGGAACAGCACAAGGCAAACTGGGCAGTCTGTCCAGGGCTCAAACACGGGAAGTCATTAATTGGGCAACCCAGTCTAAAGAGAGCTGTGGAGCTGCTAATCTGCAGGCTATGACTCTTGGAGAGGAGGTTGTTGGTGTTTTCACGGATCTGTCCAAGGCTTTTGACAGCATAGACTGTCAGATACTTTATGAAAAGTTGGAGATGATTAGTGTAAAGGGAACGGTGCTGGAGTTGATGAAATCATATCTGACCCACAGAAAACAGTGTATCCGTAGTAAACACACAACTACGGGTAAAAACATCTATTCTTCAGTAGAGACAGTTAAGAGAGGGGTGCCACAGGGGTCAGTGCTGGGCCCACTGCTGTTTATAATTTACATTAATGACTTGCCTACACTTCTCAACGACAAAACAGTCTTATATGCAGATGACACTTCGATCATCCTACGCATGCAACAGATAGATGAACTAGAATATAAGATGATTTCTGTAATGAGAGACCTTGACACTTGGTTTAGCGCAAATCAAATGAAGATGAATGCTGAAAAAACACAGCTAATTAAATTTTCTGCTGTTGGAGGAGAAGCAATGACGATAAATTGTGGTAACACTCAGTTGCAGACTTCACAAAGCTGCAAGTTTCTTGGCCTGATTATAGACAATAATGTGAACTGGAGGAAACACATAGAGTATATTGCCCCCAAGATCTCTAGTTCTTCATATGCCTTAAGAGTGCTGCAGAGAAGTGTGGATGAGGGCACATGTCTTATGGTTTATTATGCGTATGTGTATGCAATACTTAAGTATGGCATAGTGTTCTGAGGAAACTCTGTGGATGTGGACCACATATTCATACTGCAGAAGTCTTGTGTCAGGTCCATGTATGGGCTGAAACCTCGAGAGTCCTGCAGGCAGTATTTCATAGAGAAGAAGATACTGACCCTACATTGTGTATACATATTGGAATGCGTCCTGTTTGTCAAGCAAAATATGTCGTTTTTCTCAAAATACCTGCCTGAGCATGAGCATCATACAAGGTTCAGATTGAATCAGAAACTCCTACTTCCAAAAACACCATTAACAAAAGTGCAGAGAAATGCAGAATATCAGATGATAAAAAATATTCAATCACCTACCTCTCTGTTGGAAAAATATGGACGTAAAAACCCTGAAAAAAGAACTAAAGGATATTCTACCGAGAAAGCGTTACTATTCCTGCAATGAATTCTTCAGGGACGGAGACATATGGCCAGCACTCCAAGATCAAGATTAATAGCTGTACTTTAGCATAGCAACATTCACCATTGCATGCTTTCTCTGAGGGGGTTAATACAATATTTGTGGGGTGTATATGCGGGTGTGTGGCTGCTTTGTTAAGTCTAAGTTTTTATATTATCGAATTAATACTGCTGCATTGACGATATTTTATTTTATGTTTTGATTTTGTATATATATTTGTTATTGTTTGTTATAGTGTTATATATGTGTGTACATATGTTTATATTTAGATTTATATTTACATTTATTTTATATTCGCAAATGACATGTTCTACACCCAATAGGGTATTTATGGATCGAATAAAGTATTATTATAATATTATTATTATTATTAGCAGAGGAACAGCTCAGAAACATAACCGGACTCTTGACGAGACACATGGCTGTCAAGAAACACCTGCATAAAATGGGGCAGTTCGAGAAGGACCTGGCATGCAGGCTCTGCAGTGAGGGGGGGGGGGAATCAGCCCAGCTGACCTTGTGCGAGTGAAAAGCTCTGGACCGCAAAAGGCAACTTATCTACGGTCAGCATAGACCGCAGACAGAGCAATATAAAACTTCACCCTACCAATTGATGTGCAGACTAGTTCGAGGCACAGTGATTTTGGAATGGGTGGAGTAGAGACAAAGGGCATGCACACTAAGCCAAAGGCTGCGGTGCTATCGGAGCGGCAAAGACGCGGACGAGCCCTGAGGGACAAAAAAAAGCTATTGCTTACAGGTAAGCCTCTTAAGGAGAATATAAGCTGTTCAGATTTACAAGTATTTAGACTTGACTGATTAGCCGTAAACCAATCTTCCGTCACCGTCAACATGTTTTCAAGACTTGACTCTAGAATATTAAAATCAGAATGCGAGTTGACGAATGTTGTATCATCCGCAAACAGGATACATTTTGATTATTTAGTGGCGCTGTGAAGATCATTCATGTACACCAAAAAAAGTATAGGGCCCAAGATCAAACCTTGAGGCACACCAAACCAGAGGTTTGTGAGCTGATGTTATCAAGACTAACATACTGAGTGCAATTGGATAGATACGAAAGTCTGCGAGTGTCAACACCAAACCCATAGAACTACAACTTGCTAATAAGTATATCATGCGAAACGCAGTCAGAAGCCTTCGTAAGATCTATAAACTGGGCGCAAGCATGGCCACGCTTCTCCAAGCTCTCATTCAGTGCCTTAATTTAGACTACCAACTAAGGGAGTTGTTTTTTTTTTTTGGAACCCAAATTGTCAGACAATAGATCATTAGTTGTTAGGTAATCACCCTTTTTAAGGAGCGGAATTACTTTGGACAGTTTCAGTAAGTCTGGAAAGATATTGTTTGACATGCAATAATTTATAAGTTTTGTTAGTGGAACAATGATCACATATTTTATAAATTTTAATATTTTCAGGTTTAACCCATAGCAGTCGTCCTTTGCAATGCTGTTTAATCGCTGAACATTTAATGCTTGAATATACGTGACACCTTTAAACAAAAATATGGGGGGGGGGGGGTGGTGTGTGTCTTACATACACATATAGACAAAGGACACCACCCATAACTCATCATGAGCCGGCCTTTCCACAATCCAATGAAAAAGACCGACCGCCTGAATACGGGACTCGAACCTGCGACTTGCTAGCCCGATTCTAGAGGTTACT
Organism: Tillus elongatus; assembly: GCA_964006375.1. Classification (NCBI taxonomy): domain Eukaryota; kingdom Metazoa; phylum Arthropoda; class Insecta; order Coleoptera; family Cleridae; genus Tillus; species Tillus elongatus. Next base: position 147,785,679 of record OZ023263.1, on the reverse strand, counting down.
TACCTTCAAACTGAGCTATTCAGCCTGTTGATGGATGATAAGTTTTAATCAAAACTGACACTTAGATCCTTAACAGTGCTAGGTCTGCCAAGTAGTGTATTATCCACCCTGTAGTCAAATTGATCAATCTGCAACCCACTTGAAAAAGAAAGTACAGAACACTTATTAGCATTCAAATGAATTAAATCCTTATGACACTATTGCTCCACCCTAGATATATTATCCTACAGATTTACCTGATCACAGGAGGATGACACTGCAAATTTTCAAGTCATCTGCGTACAGCAGTGCCCCAACAGAAAAGTTATTACAGACATCATTGATAAGATGTTGAACAATAAGGGACCAACAATAGAACCCTGTGGAATACCAGAGACGAAGAACCAAGATATTCAACACCCAATATATAATTGGAGAAATAGCATTTCAAGTTTACCAAGGTGGACACCGACTGTTCCAACTATGAAATTAAGATGGCATGCTCCAGCCTGTCGAAGGCTCTTGAAAAATCAATACATACGCATCAACCTGAATGTTAGTCGGAGCTTCAGAGATAAGCTGTGTAATGTTTGTCGAATTAGTTACAGTTGATCTGCCCTTGACAAATAATGATTCTAAAGAATTGGATTTCACTGAAAAATTTTTCATTAATGTTGACACTTCCTAAAATCCCGGAATTCATATCAAAAGTTAATGTCAAGATCCTCAAAGCGGACACATCTAACAAGGGAAAATATTTTCTCTTAAATTTATGTATACCTTTGGACTAACCCAGCGTACATTTCAAAATTTAAGTGTCTTCTGATTGTAAATGTTTGACTCTTTTCACCCAATGTGAAACAAACCATGTTTAACTTAGTGTTGCCAGGAGGCAATCTAATTAGATACCGCCATAATTTATGAAAAAAAGTGTCACCGTTCACTTTCGACCACTGCAATTATCTAGACATAATGTAGTAATAAAAAAAGCATTAGAATGCCAGAATATATGTAAATAATTATGCGATTACTAAATGGCTGTCAGGCCCAAATGTGTCCCACTAACTGTCCAAAAATACACAAACGAAATCCTTTGAAATTATCCTACCAACTTAACGGGGCTGTCACAGAGTGAGAAATTCGCTGCCTTCGGCAGCATTCCTTGCCAGTAAAGTTAAATTTCAAACTACTGTTAAGCAACGAACTTTGAACTATTTTGGAGAATTGCATATTTCGATCTATTTTAAATTGTCTAGCATATACAATTTTTCAAACCAAAACATCGCACATCCCCTAGTAAAAATTATTTAAATTCATAACTAACTGGTGTGTGATATTCTTTTCAGCTTTGTTTCAAACGTATAAAAGAACATACTTAGCAAATCTAATTAATACTTTATTGATAATAAATCGTAAAACGTATGTCAGAACTTTTTGTTTGTTTAGAAACCAACAGCGAAGTTTTAAAATGTAGGTAATATTCGGACAAAACAAACAGCAGTTTAAAGTGCCTTGTATTTACAACAAATAAGTACATGTAAATTACATTCATTACATTAAACTTACACACTTCCATAAATTACCAATCGTACCCTAGCCTAGAATAAGCAGTATAATAAACATAATTAAATGCAAACATTACAAATCTCACTGAAGTAGCAATATCTCAGTCTTTTAAAAAACTGAGCAACAAGTTGGTTGATCTTTAACATTTTAATTCCGAACTGGATAGACTAGTTTCAAGAAGACTAGATATTAAGATTCGTTTATATATACTAAATTACAATTAGGTTAGTTTCTGGTTTATTTAAAAATGTCAACAAAGGCAATTTTATAACAAAGCTAATTTAGCTCTATATTTCTTATGTCAACAGCCTGCCAAAATATAATTATATTTGCTTAGTAAGTTGGTATGTATTTTATATACAACTAAAACTATTTTTTAAACAATGTAAATGTTCGTTGCACCTTAGTAACCGAATTAGATGGATTCAAACTAGGTCTCAGTATTTCTTCACCTATTTGAATTATAGAACACAATTCGTAAAAAAATTAAAAAAGCTGATTTGCAAGAGTACTTCCATAGACAATAAAATTTTGCAATCTTTATTATTATAATTTGTAACCTATTACATAATTAAATAAATAAGAAAGACAAGGGGCCAAGTCTAATATGGGACAAACTGTAATTCCTACATAAAGTCCTTTTTATTTACTGATTGTCACAATAGAAGATTCAAGTCCTATTATCATTTTAAAGAATACATGGTATAAAATACATTGATTATAACAGGCCCAAGTAGTGATGAGAGATATTTCACACTTTAATTTTTTTATGGGCATTAGAAAATCACAGGTAATGACTTATCACAATCGACAAAAAACTGTGAAATTGTGATCACGACATTCCATTCACTTGAGACTGCTCTGCGTTTTCCTGCTGCCTGAGTAGGTTTATGGGTTACTGTAAAACGTGATGCTGACACCATAAAAAAGTTTGATAAACATTTTTATTCTTTTAGCACAAAAGTTTGATATGTGTACCTATCTGCTGTTTAATTTTTACACATTCAAATAAAATTTCATCCTTCTTATTTTACTTCTTTGATTTCACAAAAATTGTTTTAGCTTGTTGAGAAAAACATGTTTATTAGGTTTAAAAGAATTTATGGTAGATATTACTTTATTTTGTTATTAGATCTCAAATATTTAGAGTGTACAAACAATACAATAACAGGATCAGGCCAGATAGTGTATTATATGTCTAGGGATTTCTTACTATTATGCATGCTATTGCGTCTCTGTTGGTGATTTCACAGCTGTGTTATAAACTAATCTTAAGCTTGTTAAAATTTATTTAGGACATGGACATGCCATTTTCATGTCATTTGTTAGGATTTTTGTAAAATGGATGTGAACAAAGCAGTAAAAGCAGAAATTCCTCTCAAAAAATAAGTAATCTTAAATTATGGATGACAAATGTGGGAAGAAAAAGTATGGCTAAAGGAATAGCATACCTGTAAGAGTATGAGAATCACTCATTTACAAAATCAGATGTAGTTAAAATATAACACTTCGGTTTATGGAAGAAACAGAACTATGTGGCATTATTTATCATCAAAGGTTTATCATAAAGATGGTGGCGTATCACAAAGTACGGCTTCAGAACACACATCATTACACTGGCCACAGCCTTTTTTTATTCGATTACAATTCCTTATTCCCAAAAGAAATATATACCAATCTGGATGTGTTAGGCCAACAAAGTACTAAGCCAACAGCTATTAGGGTGTTTTAATCATTTGAAAATAATCTGTCACCACTAGTAACTACGAATATGAAAGATTACATATGAACATCTGTGGCAAATGAAAGTAAATATATCTTCAGAAGAGTATAAAACAAAAAGTGCTCATTTGAAACAAAACTAAAGTTGCAACAAAGAGTACAAATTTTACATGGATCTAGAGGAGGCTGGAAAAATGGTCGAAGGTGAAGATGTAGAAACTTTATGCTAGGACATCCAGCGAAACATACCACATCAGCAATGAGCTGTGGATGACATATTTTATCTTTACCAATTATGGTTAGATAACTTTTGTGTTACAAACAAAAAAATTGAGTTGTTTCCTTGTGTTGAACCAGCAGTTAGGAAACAATTTTTTATGGATATTTTGGATAACACTACAATACCTACACCCTAAGCTATTTTTTAATCGATTATATTCTGGTTAGTTTGACTTTATTAAATTAACATTTACTGTATGAAGCCACTGTTCTTTCACCATGCATCAAGAAATGAAACAAAATATTGAGAAAGTTTAGGCATACAATGAATGGCAAAGTATGATCACAACTAAACATCACCATTTAAGAGATTTTAAAACAAATTATGATTTAAAAAAAAATCAATTAAGCAAACACAAATATTAGTTGATAAAAAAAATAATCTACAGAAAAACAAAGTGGAAGTGTCAGAACAAATGTCTGGAAGTTTATTTACACAATTTGGATTAATAAATACTACAAGAGTCGTTACCATTTCCTCTGCAAATCTTAATGAGCCCTAAAATTGGGGATGCAAAGCTAATGTATTTGACTTGACAGGGATCACAGAACTTATTACACCCACCTCTAACATATTTCTGATACTCCTGGAGGAAATTATGAGAGCGACTTGGAATCGGATTACAAATTATTTAAGTACTTTCAATTTGTTTACGTTAATTTTGTATTTTTCACAATAATAATAGTTTCTTTTTGCATAACACATTTAACTAATTTCTCATCTTGTTCTGTTTAAAAAGTATATTTAGGATGAGATAAGCAAAAGTACGAAAATTTTCAAAGTCATGTTGAAAACGTCATGTTTTTTTATTGGACACTATTTTTAACAAACAAAAAAATGTCTTAAGTAAGTTATTTTAAAATAACAAAAAACAAACAAAAATTTATTCTATTATACTAGGTTTTCTCAAATAGCCCTTGCCTTCCTCAGGTATTCAATTGTTAAAGTTAATGAGAGATGGAGTTTATTACATTCATTAAATATTTTTTTATATTAAGTCATCTGTCAGGGTTGTACACAATGCTTTAATAACAAATTGAGACAAGCACACCACCCAGTAATGGTAGCCGCAGCTTCCTGTTGTCTGTTGTGTACACATAAATGAAAGACAGAACAGGAAGCTTTGGCTGGCATTGAACAAAATGAAATCCGGCAGGGACTCGTGTTGATTGTTTATGTGTTATGTACCTCTACCAAAAAAAAAAAAAAAACCTGAAAAATAATTTTATTCTTATTTTAATTCAAATAGGCTTATAACTAGTTAAACAATTAACAAGTACATATTTTAAATTAGATATCAAATTTACCTGATCTAATTTAATAATAATTTTAAACATAATTAATTTTTATAAGCTTTCCATTTCCGTTGTGTTAAAATAACAGATTAATTAGTTCACTGTATTTGGTAAAATTTAATGATAAGCAAAATGTTTAATTAATAAGATCTTATAATCATTTATATAACAAAACCATTATTATTTTAATCAGTCAATTAACAAATTTATTATTTTCACGGGTAAACTCAACAACTGATTCTATTAATTGTCAGCTTAATCCGATGATTAAAATCAAGAAAAGCAAACTAAAGCAGTAAATTTACTTGGCTTTCCATGACTATGATCTTTAATGGGCAATTAACTGGTTGATCCAGCCAGCAAATGTAAAAAAAAAAAAAAAAAAATCTCAATTTGCAACAATAAAGACCATAAAATCTCTAGACATGTTTGCAATTTACATTAAGATAATAAGAGATAATCTCAGCATATTATTTTCATTTTTCAGCACTTAATACACAATAATATCTATGAGGATGAAAATGTTCATGGCCTACCCAAGAGATGACATTTATCAGATGAAATCTAAATAATTATCTAACAGAACTGTCATTTCATATGTCAAATGCAACAGTATAATTTGTGTTTTATATAATAGGGGGGGTTGGTTCGGACATTGGGCACTTTCAGACAGTTCAAAATTACCACCTTAAACTTACCATCTTGTACGATGATAATGGACTGCATTTATGTAACCATTTTTTCTAAGCAGGAATTTCAAAGTGGTTCTAAACGCAAGAAACTCTAAAGCACGCACTATGCATTTCTTATGGGCGAACGAAATGGGTACTTTTCAATCGCCTGTTATAAAATCTAAATAGAATTTCTTAACTATGAGTTCACCAATACGATAATCTATGGAGATTTTACTATCATTTGGGATGAAAACATCACCACCAACTAGCTTTTTCAATGAGAAAATTAAGAATCCCACATTTTAGAAGGTCCTAGTCTTAGGTCTTACCTTGACTCGTACCTTTGTGCTAGCGCATTTATCCAATGTCAATTTGACATACAAGGTATTAAAGGTTGTTGATTTCAAAGCGTTAAGATGAGCAGCGTTGCTAAATGTCAACAAATGACTCGAGGAAACTATAAAACGATGTTATTTTTGATTAGGAACTCTAGTTGTTCACGATACAGGAGATCACTTTGATTCGTCTCATTTAACGTTATTTTATTATAGCGACACAGTTTGTTGTAGGCAAATGTATCATTTAACGTTGAAACTGATTCGTTATAACGTTGATATTCTAAAAAAAAGTCTAAAATAGTAGGTAAAAAAGATAATATAATGTAGACCGTAGGCGTGTACATAATACATACGTGAATGAATACTGTTTTTTTCTTAATCCTTTTGCAGTCACAAATATGTACATATGTATGTAAATTATATTCATTCCCAATATGACCCGTTTTACGTCGTTTCACTTAACGTCGCGATTGTTAGGTCTCTAAGACGTTAAGCGGGGACTTACTGTATAACAATAAATATGGCAACATAACTTGAGCAATTCATGTTGTCCCTTTAAGGAAGGTTCTTGGATTTTCATCACTCAGTAGCGGCAATTGTGGCGGTTGAATTAGCCATCCAGTTGGAACGTACATTCATCAGAAAAACAAATTGAATACAAAAAGTTGGATTCCTTCTGGCATGATTACTAATTTCTTCACAGAACTGCACGTGGCAATCAGGATCGTCTTCATTAAGGTCCTTTACCATATTTTTTTTTAAATATGGGTGATAACTTATTACTTTTTAAGATTTAGTGGCAACTAGCTACAGAAATTCCTGAAGTACTTGCAAGTTTCCTGAGACTCAAATGTGGTTCCATTGCGATGTGACACAGGACAACTATCTTATTACCCTCATTAGGTATGGCCTGCTCACGTTTCCAGTTTCCCAAAATGTATGCATTAAATCTCGAACGTACCGATGGGAAGTGTTTTTCTCAGGATGACGATTGAAAATCTGTGCTGCCTATCGTGCACAGTTGTCATCCTTGTAGAACATACTAATTATTTTTACTTTTTCAGTAATTGTACAAACCATTTTCACGAATTAGAATTCAATCAACTTTGTGAAGATTTTACAGGATATTTACTTGTCTCGTTTAAAGTAAGACAGGTAAGAATGTTGAATTGATTATGTTTATTGAGAGATAAGACAAAACATATGTTTATCAAGATTGTTGTTACAAAAACTCGTCAGGTAATGCCCGAAATGATTCAAAATATTCGTTCGGAAGGGGAGCAAAGATTTTATAACTGTATGGAAGTGTAGGGAAAACAATTTGGATATTTAATTAAATAGCATTTTCTTTAATTATGGATATTTTGTCTTATTCTTTAATTGATGATTTTATTGCCATATCCAAACCAAATAATCGAACATTTTAGAAAATTCGTAGGTCTTATCTTGACTCGTACCTTGCACTAGAGCATTGATCCAATCTCAAATTGACATACACAGTATTAAATGTTGTTATTTTTGGTTAGGAACTCTAGTTTTTCACGATGCAAGAGATCACTTTCACACATATGGACTTACCAAAGAAGTGATAACAAAAAGAAAAAATAATTATTTTCATAGGTTAAGTTAAGATATCACAATAAATATGGCAAGATGACTCGAGCAAGTCATGTTGCACCTTTAAGTAGGGTTATTTCAAATTTATAGTTGCCACTTCAAACTGACCAAAACTTTGTTGCCGTTGGAGTCGACGAAACATAGTCCACCATTTTATACCAGAAGCCAATAAACATTTAACCAATAGACACACAAGGGTTGTCCAAAGAAGGTGAAAAATAAAATTGGTATTTTGGCTACAAGCATGTGTTTTTTTGGGTAGACCACAAATCTTCAGAACCATCCTCATAATAATACACATACATATAAGGAAAACAAAAACATTTTCAAGAAGAAGGGGTAACAAAACCTTATAACTTATAACATTAACACATTCATTCATATGAATATTTTAGGCGACATAACCAGAAATGCAGTGACTTAAAAAATAAAACACGAAATTACATCCAAACATTGGCTTGCGAGTTCCTTCATAACTTTAAATAAATTAGCACAGACCACCTTCATATTGATCATCTTCATTAGGTTCCTCCTTTGTTTCAGTCGGTTCAGCTGGGTTGCTTTCAGATGGTTCACCTTCTTGTTTAGTACGTGATACACCCTATAAAGTATTGAATAAATAAATAAACATTTATTAAACCCAATATAGTGTTCATGATCATGTAGTTTAGCATGCTAAATTTCAACCACACTATAGAAGACATAATAAAGGAAATACAATAGTTAAGTACCTACTAACATAAGCATCGGTGGAACAGGGATCTCACCTTAGTACGCGGGCGGACTCGGAGGGCCTTAAACCGAACCGTCCGAGAATCGAGTGAAGCAGCCCGGGACGAATTCAGGACTACCAGAAGGGAGTTTAAGAAGCAATTGCGACGGAGTAAACGAGCCAGTTGAAGCGCGTACTGCGAGGAAGTCAATTCCCTGCCTGACACAGCCAGGCTGGTAAGGGTACTCAAACAGGAGGTAGGCAGTAATGTAGGATCCTTAAGGACACCGGACGGGAGCTGGACAAGCACCGGTGAGGAGACCTTGCGTCATCTCGCCGAAGTTCACCTCGAGGGCAGTGGAGCCATCACAGGGCCGGTGGATGGTCCCGAATGCGGACTGGCAGCTGGCGGAGGGGGTTGTTACGGATGGCTCTATAGCCTGAGCAGTGGGCGAGTTCGCTCCTTTCAAGTCCGCAGGCTGTGATGGGATTTTTCCGGCACTGCTCCAGAGGGGCCTGGATACACTGCTTCCCAACATAAGAGAGGTATTCCGGGCCAGCCTGGCGTGGGGCTACGTCCCAAAGGCCTGGCGCCAGGTTAGGGGGGGTCTTCATTCCCAAGCTGGGAAGGGAGGACTACACGCTGTCCAAGGCGTACAGGCTAATCAGCCTTACATCATTCTTGCTGAAGGCATTAGAAAAGATAGTAGATAGGTTTATGTTGGGGAGATCCTAAAGGATCACCCCTTCCATAAAGGTCAGCACGCGTAACAGCGGGGGAAGTCGACGGAAACGGTGCTCCATGCTGTGACACGGAAGGTGGAAAGGGCCCTACACTACGGGGAGAGCACATTAGCTGTGTTTTTCGATGTGGAGGGGGCCTTTGATAAGGCAAGGACGGATACGGTTTGTACCGCCCTACAGGATAGGGGAACGCCGAGGTCCCTAATAAGCTGGGTAGCGAGCATGCTGGAGGACAGGAGATTTTCGCTAACCTTGGGGAGCCGGGGGCTGGACGTCGGGGTGACGGGCGGCTACCCTCAGGGCAGCTGCCTTTCGCCCCATCTATGGTGTCTGGTCATGGATGGCCTCTTGAAGCGGCTTCTACGCCCAGGCGTACGCTGATGATGGGTTGATCTTAGTCACCGGCAAATTCCTCCGTGTCGTCTGTGAGTGCATGCAAGCTGCCCTCAGGATCCCCAGTAGGGATCAGTGGAGGGAAAATGAGGTTGAATTCCAGCCCGCAAGCCTGGTCTGTTTCGTCGACGGATCGTGGCTGGAGGACCAACAATCCTCCGGGGCAGGAATATACATCGAGGGCCTGGGGGTGCATGAGAGCTGTGCTCTTGGCGCATATGCCACGGCATTCGAAACAGAGGTGTACGCTATCCTGTTTGTGGCCAATAGACAGGATGTGAAGAGGAGTCCCGAGAAATGTGTGTACATCTGCTCGGATAGCCAGGCAGTCCTCCGGGCAGTCCGCGCGGCCAGAATTAGGTCTACACTGGTTCAGGAGTGCGCTGACGCCCTCAAAGGACTAGCCAGGACAAAGAAGGTACAACTAGTGTGGGTTCCGGAACACTGTGGCGTAGCGGGGAATTAGGTGGAGAATAATCTCGCAAGGCTCGGTTCCCGGCGGCCTTTCTGTAGCCCGGAGCTGGCGATAGGTATAAGTAGGAAGACGGTCTCTATCGCCTTAGACAGGTGGACCGAGGAAGCAATGAAGAGGCACTGGGGGTCGGTTGGTGGCTGCAGGCAGGCGAGGGACTTCGTGGAGGGGCCGGACAGAGATAAAGCTGTCTGGCTACTCGGAAGGAGTCGACCTACGCTTCGCCGCATCCTTGGGGTGCTAACAGGCCACTGCGCCCTTAGAAGACACCTCACATTGATAGGCGTAGAGAGGGATCCCATCTGCCAGGAATGCGGCGAGGATGAGGAAATGTCCTACCACTACCTGTGCGAATGCGAGGCTTTTGGGAGTCTTCGAGCAGAATTCTTCGGATCGAGGACTCTGCAGAGGAATCAGGTAAGTACCGTCCAATTGAAGCCCGTCACAGCCTTGCAAAAAGGGCCCATGGTGACCTACTCGCTTGGCGTTGGCCTCCCCACCACTGCTACTACTACTAACATAAGCATTGTAACAAATCCACACATCATACACACACAACATAAGCATCAGTAAGAAAATATTTTAAATAATGGGAAACCAATGTTCAGGATGACCCAGAGTATATTTTGGTTAAAACATGCCCTTTAATTGTTTTTTTGGAAACATCCTTGAACACTTAGATTTTATTGGATAAAAATACACCTTTTTGCATCAGAGTTGAGTTTCCACCATCATTTGTTTTATAGTAACGACGTCATTATCTTTTTTTAAATGACAACCGCCCTATTTTTGTTCTTGATTTTGATACATCTTTTCATTGTCAAACCGACAGCATAAAAATGTTGCCATCTTATCTAAGAAATTTTGCAAGTACGTGATAATTGAATGTGAGAAATCATAAATTCTAATGTTAACAAAAAATAAACAAAAACTCATTAGCAAAGCAAATATAATTCTTAAATTAATTAGTCGAGCTGGTATCCACCAACGTATTGACAATACACATTCTTCTTGTACAATTTGAATCATTCCCGGGATAATTCTGTGGATTTTATCTGCAATGCGATTTTGTAGTTCAGCTAAATTTTGTGGTCTGTTGATGTAGATTTTGGACTTAAAATAAGCAGATGAAAATAATCCATGGTGTAGGATCTGAGAATCTAGCGGGCCATTCTATCGGCCTTCGCCTGCCAATCCACCTCATAGGAAAGCAGTTGTCCAGAAACAAGTAAGTATGATAACGTTTTTGATTAGCAACAGAGATAAATCAAGAAAAAATAGTGGTTGCCACTTAAAAAACAAGTTGATGACATCATTACTCTAAAGCAATTGGTGGTGGAAAGTCAAATTTCATACAAAAATGTGTGTTTTTATCAAATAAAATCACTGTGTTCAAAGGTTTTTTCTCAACAAAAAAAATTTATTTCACTTATACTTCATTTATTCCATACATTTCGTGCACACTGTATAATTAAGTGTTTTTTCTCTTATTATAGGTGGTACATTATCTTACTTCAATGGTGACAGTAGTCTGTACATTAGGCGAAATGTATTGAGGAGCAGCATTCTCCCTCACGCTAACTTTAATGGGAGCCGTAATACCCTCAGGCAGAGGCATATCGCGTGCCAATATAGCATATTCAACATCCATATGTTTAATGAATGGACTATTTAGTGCTCTTTTAGCTGCTTCGGGGTCTTCTTCGTCATAAGCCTGCAATAACATTTCCAATGTTTGCACTTCAGGCCCTTCACAGCAATTACCTGTGGAGGAAAAAAAAAGATAATGGAGATACACTTACTGTTATAATGTTATGTAAAAGTTAGAAGACATTAATTGTCATTATAGAATTCCTGCCTGTGATAAGTTCTGGACAATATATTTTGGCTGGTATCTCCACAAAGTCAACACTGACGTATGCCAATAAATTAATGAAACAAACATGTGTGATTTTTATTATTATTGAATAAATAAGACCTAAGGTGAAACATCTATAAAACCCTGTAAGAGAAAAAATAAAGGTAGAGTGTAAAACATAAGAAAATTAATCAGCAATATATAAACTAGCTTAATAGTGAAATAAGCAAAACATGCACAAGAATATATAAACTGGTATGCAAGATACAAATTCTTGGATTGCGAAATTAAACAGTTATTCCAGTTCTCTCACAGTAATAATTGCAGAACATCAAGTCTCTTTATAAAATAGTTCACAGAAGGAGCAGTCACAGGAAACATATGATTTGGCAGAAAATTTTACTGAACGCTAGTCTTAAAGCTCAAATATTTTCATCCAGATTTCCCGGTCAAAAGAAAGACCCTATGGGGTGGTCTCCCAGTATGCCCGCCCAAATATTCAATTTCTCCTGAGGCCGCATATGAGTTTCATGAAAAATTCTTGGATTTTCATCACTCCAGTAGCGGCAATTATGGCGGTTAACTTGGCTATCCAGTTGCAATGTACATTCATCGGAAAAACAGATTGAATACAAAAAGTTAGATTCCTTCCAGCACAATTACTCATTTCTTCACAGAACTGCACGTGGAAATCAGGATTGCCTTCATTAAGGCCCTGTACCAAATTCATTTTTTTAAATATGGGTAATACTTATTACTTTTTAAGATTCCATGGCAACTAGCTACAGAAATATCTCAAGTACTTGCAAGTTTCCTGAGATTCAAATGTGGTTTCCCAAAATGTATGCATTAAATTCAGAACATACTGATGGAAGTGTTTTTCTCAGACGATGATCATTAAAAATCTGTGCTGCCTGCCATGCACAGTTGTCATCCTTGTAGAACAAACTAATTATTTCTACTTTTTAGGTAATTGTATAAACCATTTTCACTAATTGGAATTCAATCAACTTTGTGATGATTTTACAGAATATTTACTTGTCTTGTTTAAATTAAAACAGGTAAGAAGGTTGAATTGATAAAGTTAAACAAAATATTTTTATCCAGAAATTGTTTAAAAGTCGTCAGATAACGCCTGAAATGCTTCGAAACGTTCGTTCGGAAGGGGAGCAAAGATTTAATAATTGTATGGAAGTGGAGGGGAAAATAATTTGAAGATTTAATTAAATAACACTTTTTTATTCATGGATATTTTGTTTTATTCTTTTAATTGATGATTTTATTGCCATATCCAAATCAAAATTTAAAAAGTCGTGTGTTGTCAGCAGAATTGAGAAAGTTTTAAAATGATGTGTCACTCAACATAAGGTGCCATTTAAAATTTAAAGGTACTGCCTAAGGGGTAAGTTCCAATGCACCAAAACTTACGCCATCATGTGCCCCCCTTGAAAACAAAGTCGACGTGTCTCAGCTTTTTTTTTAATTCCGAAATTTTCCTGGTGGGAAGTTTTAATTGGCACAGCCTGTATGTAACAGTTAAGATAACTGTTTCACCACAATGTGGGTTCTTGAGATACAAAAATGACATAGTACCCACCATAGTTCTACAACTAAAGGAGCCAGAAATCTGATACTCTTACTTTCTCATAAAGTAAGGTTACAATGAGCCAATGTTACTTAAGCACATAAAAGTTGAATGAGTAATTCAGGCATCGTGAAATTGGTAGATTGAAATTCCTCTAATAATCAAAGCAGTTAATGGAAAGGGTTAACTAACAATAGGAAACAAGCCTAAAAATATTACTGTTGCTATGCTACATTGTTTATATATTGTCCAAGGAAACCAAAATAATTGCTATTTAAGGTAACAGTCATGTCAAAATAAGTTCTTCAGCATTAATTCACAAAATCATCAGTTATATCAGATTTCATTTCATTTCATATGAATCCTTTAAAAACCATATTCTACACTTTTGCAGTTGTTTTAAGTATATGGGTCTTTACAGCAGCTGTAGACACTTTATGCGGCTGTGATGGAAATGTTCAAAATAATGGAAGTAATGAAAAAATCTTTGAAGCACTAAACAAACATCAATTTTACCATGGATTTGGGGCAGTGGACACTGATATGCTTCTACATTAAGATGTAACCCATATTACATAAATACATTATAGTAACTTAAAAGTCACTTTTTACTTGAGACTGAATACTTTCACAATGCGAACAGTGAGTATACCTGAGCGAAAATCTATCACCATCCAAACTTACACCTGGCAATCGATTTGCCAACAAAACTAGCTTTATGAGAGGATGGTAAAGTTATTGTCAGATGCAGTAAATTGAATTTCCTCAAGGTGTGTGTTTTTAAAAGTTTCTCGAAATACATTTAAAACATTGCTATACAAAAATCTTATTTTCAACTTTCAAATAGGCTTACCCCATTCTTTAAATGCCTTCTCAGCTGCTACAAGGTCACCTCTTGCAAGCTGAACTAACACTAGAGCTACAGCTAATCGGCCAGCAGCTTGGTAAGACTCATTCTGTTCATGTAAGCCAAGTTCACGTCTAATGGCATCGGCAGCCATATCATATCTGAAAATTTTATTTATCAGTAAACCAAGGCAATCACACGAAATACTCAAAAAGTAACTACCTCTCAGAAAGAAAAATTATCTATATTTGTAGTAATTAGTATTTTAACCATTTCCTAACCAATTTTCATGATGAAGCTGAGTAGGTTTATTATAGAAAATTGGAGGAACGAGATGGAACGACAGTTAAATTAGATAAAACTTGCATAATGGTGAGAGTTAATACACAGCGTTTCCAAAACTAAATTACCAGTTTTCTTTTTTCAGATATTTAGAAAAAAGTGCTTTTTTGGATTCTCATTTGTATTTATTTCTGAAATTATTTGAAGGGGTATCAAGAAACGGAGAGTACTCTCTCATGGCACGTTTTCAAGCTCTGCAAGCGTGTATTCATACAGTTTAATTTCAAAATTTCGTTTCCAAAAAATCATCAACTTTATTTCTTCAAATGGCAGGAAACAAAAATACAGCCTGTATAAGACAGCACTTTTCATAGCATCTTCAACGATGTATCACACGATACGATTTGTTGCAGCCTTTTTGGCAAAATGGGCTTTTTGGTGAATTTCGTTCATTAATTACTTGTAGGCATCTAGAAAGATAGTTTTGATGTGTCAATAAATATTGCAAATGACACACTTCAACAATAAACATTGTATTTAATTTGGGTTTAGAGTTGTTTAGAAAATTTTATTGCATTCTTGATATCTCTTCAAACAGCTTTAGAAATAAATACAAATAAAAATCCAAAAAAGCTCTTTTTTCGAAATATTTGGAAAACGAACTCTCACAATTACGCAAGTTTTCATTCATTTGACGGTCATTCCAACTCACAGTTTTCGAGATCCCCATGCAGTGCATCCTTATATTGGACACAGTGTATTTGACTACTTACTGTTTTAATTTAACATGAATCCTTGCTATCTTGCTGACATATTCTGCGGCCTGTCGTGAACTATCTTGAGTCTAGACAAACAAAATATAATCTATTAAAATATAATCATTTAATTTCAACATGAGAGGTAAAGTCACTAAGCCAGTTACAACTGAAGAAACTACTTGATCCAATACTACATATTTAAAAATCTTTGAACACACTGATGGTATTGACAAAGATCCAAAGTTTTTTAATGAACTGAAACCTTTTTTAAGTAAACGCAAGTATGGCAGACATGACTATTTAAAGTCCAATTTATAATATACAGGTTTCCCAAAAATACGTGTACAACATTTGACCACAGGCTTCAAAATAGATCGATGGAACCCAAATTACCTATATCCAAAATTGCCGAGTTTAGCTGCTAGAGCATGTCAAAGATTCAAACAAATATTGTTTTTTCCTAAATTTCTTGGAAATTTGTTTATGGATTTTGATGATTTTTAGTGTGTAGTCTAACACTATAAAATAACGTTTTCTAGAGGTATAGTGATCGCCTATAAAAAAAGTGGCACTGTTAGGTTAGGTTATATCGTGAGTGGGCCATTACAGTCCCTACACTTCGACCTTAAGGTCTATTGTGGCTCATGTGTAATTGTCCTATATTTCACCCAAGTCCAGCCTATTACCGAGGTTGATAATTTTTGTGGGCAAACTGATCCAGACCTTTTGGTGCAAGTTGAGTCTCTCCAAAGAGCAGGTGTCTAGTCCTGTCTGCAGCCGGACAGCCATACATAGTCAGCACTCTGTTTCTTGCCCAAGCCAAATTTTGTGCATGTTTGGTACAAGCGGCAGTGTCGTGTATACAGGCCAACCAGAGTTTTCAGTTGTGGCCTGTTCAACCCTAGAAGTTTTTTAGCCCTTAACTCTGATAGGGCATTTATGAAGGCCTTATAGTGTGGTCCCCTAGCAGATTTGCCATTGTTGGATTGTCTTTCCATTTGTCCAGGCCTTTAAGGTGTGCTTTACTGTGCATGAGGATATCCCTAGCGCAGGTTCTGGTCCAATATAGCCCCCCCCCCAAACCCCTCCTAACAAGAGCGTCAGCCACTACATTGCCATCAAGGTCAGAGTGCCCCAGTATCCAGACAAGCGAGACCTCATTGTAACTGCCCAGTTCGTTTAGGGCAGACTTGCAGCTCCATACCGTTTTTGAATTGCAACAGTAGGAACCAAGCGCCTTTATAGCAGCTTGGTTATCTGAAAATATTTTTATCGATTTTGTTTAATCTCCCTGATGCAGATCTCGATGGTATATACTTCTCCCTGGTGTATGTTGCATACTTTCCGGGACTAGATGATATTCTTGCATCAGTGTTGCTCCCATATGCGCCAGCTCCTACTCCTGACTCGCTTTTGGAGCCATTTGTGAACTAGCAGAGATCTGCCCTCAACAGGAACATTTATTTCATTTCCAGTCCTTCCTTTCCGGAAGGACGGTTGACGGTCTTGAAAGAGAGGTCTCTACTGATCTTAGTAGGCATCAGGTCCGAGACCATTCCCAAAACGTCATGGCTTTCAATGTCATTGAGGAGTCTGGTTCTTCCCATACTGATTGCCTTCGGCATGCTCTCAGCTGTTTGTTTCAGTCTGTATGTTGTCCACTTAACTTCCCTCTCCAGCCAAACGTGAAGAGGCAGAATGTTTAGGAGGCCTTCCAGAGTGGCTGATGGAGCGGTGTTCAACGTATCATCAGACATGCTTGTCTCTGTAGCTGAGCCAGTTTGGCTCTTGCGGTATCACTAAGTGCCTTAGGCCACCAGACTATAGCTCCATAGGTTATCATTGGTCAATCACTACATAGAGCCAATGCATCTGCTGTGGCTTTGTTCCCTATTTGTTCACACAGATCGTTCGTCATGTCCACAGGGACAACTTGGATCTACGGATTACATTCTCCAGCTGTGCATTCCACTTGAATGTCTTGTCCAGAGTAACCTCCAGATATTTAGCCTGTTCTATAAATAGAAGTGTCTCACCCATAATAAGAGTAGGTGGTTTTAATTTATCCAACCTTCTTCTGGTGCATGGGACAATGATGGTTTTGCTGGGCTCACAGACACCTGCTCCGTCTGGCACCAACCATTGACTTTGTTTAGTGTCTCTTGAAAAGTATTTGAAAGTTCCTCTTCAGATTTAACTCCAACCATTATGAAAGATTATCCGCATACGCCTAGAACTCAACTACCCACAGTTCGAGGATAAGCAGGAGATTGTCCACAAAGAGGGACCAAAGCAGAGGGGATAATACTCCTCCCTGTGGGTACCCACTCGCAGACCACATCTCCCTGCAGCCAGGTGATAATGATCCCATTGTATAGTATATTCTTGATCCAGCTACAAATGGCAGCCTCCATCCCAGCAGTTTCATAGAGAGAGTTAGGTAGTGCATTGTTGAATAACTCAGTAGATTTGCCACTTTAGTAGGCATAATGGTGAGTATTGAGGGGGTTATTGTTTAAGACATTCCCCCTAATGAATCTATCCAGTATTTTTTCCAATCCCTTAAGGAGGAATGGCGTTAATGACGTAACACTGATAAGAGGTCTCAGAGATTTGGGTAGGAGGTGATTACGTCCCAATTTGGGAATATTATATATATATATATATATATATATATATATATATATATATATATATATATATATATATATATATATATATTGTCACGGGGTGACTAATCTTGAAGGGATTATCTAGCTCGATAATAAACCGCAAGAGAGCGCGTCTACTCTGAGGAATCTTAGACGCTGGCGCCCGATCAGGATCCCGTTGTAAAGCCGTGTTCCGGAAATCCGCCCGAAAATTCCCCATATTAGGGAAAACTAGTAGTAACTCCCGGCCACCCCAAGTGGCCATCTCAATATATATATATATATATATATATATATATATATATATATATATATATATATATATATATATATAAATTTATTAACAGCTATACAGCAAAGTCAGCAAAAAACAACAATGAATGGACCGGTACCGTATCCAGAAGGTGCAGAATTGGTGTGTGAGATTTGTTCTCCACGTACCCCGTTTTGCTCACGTGTACATGTGGGCACTGGACTGGCTGAACATGCAAGAAAGGAGACTTGTCCACTATGCCACCTTAGTAATCAAGGTTGTTTAAGAAAGGAAACCTGATTACCTATATGACTGTGTCAGCTTTCAAACTGATGTACATGACAGACTGGCATCTTGGTAATTTTGTTTTAAACACTCATACGCTTACTATTATTCTTAGTCATTGTTAACCTCGGCTATTGTATAGACTGCATCAGTGTATTCCACATCTTCAATAATTTGGGGGTTTCAACAAAGTTGTTATTTTTACAGATTTAGATGCATTTTCCAGGCATTATTTGATCTAATAAGGCCAGTAAGTGATTATTAAATGTAGAATTAGGTAAAACTAATTAAGTTTTTGTTCCACCAAGATGACCCTCGATTGTCTTTTTTAGACTTTAGTGGACAGTTTTCGTGTTACACTGAGATAATTGCACCTCTTAATTGTTCAGCTGTGATTTCTATCTCATCACGACTGCTTATAGCCCTCCCAGTCCATCCTCATTGGGTCCTGATACTCGGCCACAGGTCTAGGTCCTGTTTCAATCTCAAACAGAATGTGGGCATGGTCTGACCATAAAGGCTCAAACGACACTCCCCATTTGATGATTTTGGTGTTCAGTAGTCTTGAGCTGATCGTGAGATCTAAAAACCTCTTTCCGATTGACGGTTATAAAGGTTGGTTCTGAGCCTACATTGTTAATAACCAGCTCTTCCCCTAATATATATTTAAACAGTGATCCACCCTGCCTGTTAGTGTGTGTGCTTCCCCATACCAAATGATGTGAGTTCGCATTATATCCAATTACAAGGTGATTATTGTCACTCTTGCAGTAGGCGATCAATTTCCGCACTTCTGTTCGAGGAGGTTGATCTGCATCTATGTCTCCAGGGAAATAAGCACATCAGGTTATTACGTCTAGCTTGCCCTTCCCGCATGTGAACATGAGTAGAATGGCTACCATCTATTTGGGACATTACCCTGAAAATACAAAATACTTTGAAGTTGTTTCTGATCTACCTGGGGCTGCTACTAGAGCCACCCTCTATTATCTAATCAGAAGTATTACCCAGCCCTTCGGTTCGGTCAGAATTGGCCATCGAGGGCTCTTGCAGAAGTGCAATATCTATGTGCTCCTCTTTTAACATACTAAGGAGGTATGCTGCTGACTTATCATGATGCAGGTTTGTTTGAATGTACCTACCTACTGCCAGGAAAGTGAAATCATATGTAATCATTTGTTCTGATTTTTTTTACGTCATCAGTCTTATGACAAGTCATAATTTTATCGAGTAACTGGACGTATTAGGAATCTTTTTTACCTCTTGAAAAATGTTCGTTGGCAGAGCAGTTTTGTCAGAAAAAAAATACTAAAACAAAGAGTAACTGTTGGAAATATGTATAATGAAAAATTTTAAACATTCTATTTTGAACTCGGGAGCCTGTGTTCAAGTGTTGTACACACATTTTCGGCACACCTGTATGTTGAAGATGCAACAATATTCTTGGCAACATCCTTAATTAGACTTAAATAAACCAATGAAGTTCACTAACTGGATACAGAAACAATACTGTTCACATTGAAATTCAGTGGTGTGTCATGCCTTTTATAGATGGGGAAGCTGTTAGGGAAAAAAAACTAGTAATTGCACCTTAGATCAAATATTCAAACCTCAAGGTCAAACTGCTTTAAATTAAAAATTACTTTCTTTTTCTATTAAATAAAAAGTACTATCCAAATTTCAATACATCCATTATGGCGGTCATAAGAAAAACAAAACTTGGCATAGCTTTCTCGAAAACACAAGAGAATGCAGATTTTTTTAAATACATGATTAAAGACATTCTTACACATTTTCGGAAAAAAAGTCTTGTGTGTTTTGTTTCTTTAACGTCGGCCTATTTCCGCGACTATGACCAACAACCGACGTCAGGGAGCAGTTTCACCTCACTATCCTGGAAATTTTGCCAAACCCCTGCCTTTCTGTAAGGAGGGTAGGGATATTTAACGTGCCCAACATCGTATGGACACGGGACAGACGGCTTTACGCCCCGCCCGAAGGGCGGAACGTCGAAACATTCAACTTGCTCAAATACAGCGTCAGAACCTGAGTTGATGTTAATGTTACAGTTTGTACTGAAAAACTGAAAGGAGAACCCTGGGGTCAAACCGGCAACACCGAGATATAAGGACTCGGGCCTCTGACGTTATGGTCGCGTGACATAAGCAGAGCGAGGTACGTTTGGTATTCCCGCTTGTACGCTGCTATTAGACAACATGCCAAGGTGTTGTTTTGTTTATATTTCGTGTGTTAGAACTACCTTTTTGCTGGAGATAGTGAGAATTTGTGTGATATTCTTGTGTTGTGGTGTGTTTTAGCAGTGTTACCGGTATATTAACAATGTCGTATTCCTGTTGTGTGCCGCGATGTCGCGGAAATTACAAAAATGGACCGAAGGTACACTTGTTTCGTTTTCCAACGGAGGTCGCCATGTCTGCTAAATGGGTTGCAGCTATTCACCGGGAGAATTTTTCGCCAACAAAGTCCAGCAGAGTCTGTGAGTTGCATTTTGTTAAAGAAAATATAATAAATTGTTCTACTGCAACGGATTCACAAACCCCTGCAACAATCAAATTCTACTTTACTATTTCTAATTGCTTGGCAAAATTTTCATTTTCCAGTTCTTGGACTTTTTCATCGCGACTTCTGGGCAATTGAACAGTTTTTGATAAATAAGAAGGGCAATTGGGGAGTTGCGACGGTACAGCATCACGTTTCAATCTAGGAATTTCTAAATTTGAGGTTATGGTCACGACGGTTTGTGAATCCGTTGCAGTAGAACACTTTATTATATTTTCTTTAACAAAATGCAACTCACAGAATCTGCTGGACTTTGTTGGCGAAAAATTCTCCCGGTGAATAGCTGCAACCCAGCAGAGCCTGTGAGTTGCATTTTGTTAAAGAAAATATAATAAATTGTTCTACTGCAACGGATACACAAACCGTCGTGACCATAACCTCAAATTTAGAAATTCCTAGATTGAAACGTGATGCTGTACCGTCGCAACTCCCCAATTGCCCTTCTTATTTATCAAAAACTGTTCAATTGCGCAGAAGTCGCGATGAAAAAGTCCAAGAACTGGAAAATGAAAATTTTGCCAAGCAATTAGAAATAGTAAAGTAGAATTTGATTGTTTGCAAAAAGAGTTCGTCTACTAATTTTAAAGAGTTTTTTGCAGTTTTAAACTTGTTTCATCTACCCGAAGGTTGGTTTAAAATTTGTGACGATCAAAGAGTTACATTGTTTAAATTAAAATATTCTCCTGGGCCTGTAATAACATATTCTGTAATAATAAATACTGACTTACAGGCTGAAACATTTTTGCGTGACTGCGAAATACAA
Organism: Tillus elongatus; assembly: GCA_964006375.1. Taxonomy (NCBI): domain Eukaryota; kingdom Metazoa; phylum Arthropoda; class Insecta; order Coleoptera; family Cleridae; genus Tillus; species Tillus elongatus. The sequence goes on along the minus strand of OZ023263.1, from coordinate 147,764,025 downwards.
ATTGCCCGAAATGACATTAAACCTGGTTTAACGACCCCATTTACATCTATTAATATAAAAGAAGTCAAAGATTTGATATATAATATTGACAAAAACTCTGAAGAAAATTATGCTGATAAACACGATGAAAATAAAAGTGTTTTAAAACACATTTCAAACTTATTAGATTCATTGATGGCAAATATGTCAGATGAGGAGGACGACAGTTTAGAAAAAATGCTTTAGCTTTTATATCCGAGCAAATAAAATTACATACATCAAACAAGGCAAGATATCGTTATTCAAATAATACTATGATTTTAGCCTCGATCCTTGTAACAATAAGTCCTCATGCTTACAGGTACTTGAGACATTTTGGCGTACTTATATTACCTCATCCAAATACACTAAAATCAATTTGCAGTTCTTTGTTGCAGACCCTACAACGGGAGAAAGAAATGTGTGCTTTAACTATGCGAGAAACCTATTTAAGTTATTATCGGACCGTGAAAAATATATTATATTATTGATGGACGAAATCCATAATAAACCATTTCTGGATTATAAAGCAGGAAATATAGTTGGTTCTGCTTATAACTCTGCTTGTTCAGCAAATTCAACTTTTGTGTTTATATCTAGTATTATGTCAAGCGTAAAAGAAGTTGTGCATATCAGTCCTATTTCAAAATTGACAACCTTCTGCTTTTTTCATTAATTAAGGAAGTAATAACTAAGTTAGAGGAAATTGGATACAAAATATTTTGTGTTATTAGTCATAATAATGCTATAAACAGTAAAGCAATGAGTAATAAACTCATGAAAGACTGAGCGGTTCCTATGGTCTGACACGCTAGCGCGATGCCTACCTGTGCTGTCACGCTCGAGCACTGAGTCCTTATATCTTGGTGTTGCCGGCCGAACCCAGTACCCTTCGGTTCAGAGGTACACGTTCTTACCTCTGAACCACTGAGGCTCTAAAAAATGTCTTAATAATGTGCTCTAGCTTCCGTATTATCTATAAAACAGGATATTTTAAAAATCTACCCTTTTCACAATTCCGACATTATTCGACAACTAAGTGAATTAGACAAAATCTGAAAAGTAGTCTAGAATGCTTTCACAAGAGCGAAAAACTTTCGCCCTTTAACCAAAATTGTAGCTGTAATGATAACAAAGTTTGCCATATGTGCTGCCTGAACTTGGGACACATTATAGACTACATTTTCAGATGCTATGTGAAAACAAAACAAATAGTTCATAGTCACGGTCAGCAGTGAGAATCATACTCAATATAAATCTGATTGCAATATCCATTTTGTAGTTGTATGAGTCAAATAAATTATAAAATAGTACAAGATGATTGTGGCTCATTGTTCCACAATTAAAATCATCATTCAATAACAGGCACTCTCGTGGTGCAGGCACAGCATCAGAACGAAAAACTTTATTATGCTGTGGCGAAGGTTGCTAGGAGTTAACCTGCAAAGTGAAAGATCCTGGGTTTGATTCGTTGGCCAACAAGTTGAAATGTATGGAAATTTTCAAATAGATTTAAAAAAAATGTGCTAAAGGCCTCAGATGCCACAACCATAAAAACAAAATAAGTGAACATCAGAACACCAGTTTCTCTAATACAACTTAATCTACCAGAAGACTTCTACAAATCCATGAGGAGATTAGTAACATGCCGGCATACAAACTTAAGAACACTTGTTTACAAGTGGTTTATGGAAATGTTAAATGAGAACTTGTAAAATATATCTTTCAGTTTATGTAATATGTAACTTACCATGGCAATATCAGCTGCATGTTGGAAGAGCCTGAGAGCTTCCTCTGGGTACTGTGACTCCAAAATTTTAGCAGCCTTGTCAAGGGCAGCAGCTGCAGTATCTCCATTACCGTGGCTTTGGAACATATTGGCAGCTCTCTCAGCGAGAGGGCCTACCTCTCGCAGATCCCCCAACTCTTTGCATGCCAGCACTGCCTGATCTAATGCTTTAGCTGCATAAAACAACCTGTCATGATATATTAAGGAAAATAGGTTATATATTTTTGTTCTCATTACCTACCCCCAAATCTCTTTAACAAAAAGAAAGCAATACAAGATCAAAACACCATAAAGTAGTCTCATTTTCACTTTATTATAATTGGTAATATTAATAATTATAATACCAAAAGCTGCTACATTGCATTAGAAATTGAAAGGTAATAAGTATTATGTGTGTGTTGTGTATTTTGTTTCTTTAACGTCGGCCTATTTCCGCGACTATGGCCAATCACCGACGCCAGGGAGCAGTTTCACCTCACTATCCTGGAAATTTTGCCGAACCCTTGCCTATCTGTCAGGTGGGTAGAGATCTTTAACGTGCCCAACATTGTATGGACACAGGACCAACGGCTTTACGCCCCCTCCGAAGGGCGGAACGTGCAGACATTCAACTTGCTCAAATACAATGCCAGAACCTCGGTTGATGTAATAAGTATTATAAGAACATATATAAATAGCTAGATAATCTTGGTGTGTAAATCCTCCATTGAAATACTTCCACCAGTAAAATATTTACATAATCAAAAATTGTTTACATTATGGTTAACTTACAATATTATTTATTAGAGAACTAAGGTGTGGTGTAAATGTGCACCTTTAGTTTTGGTATTTGTTGTTAAATTTATCTCAATAAATGTCAAAGGGTAGTTGACTGGGTTGTTTTGTCACTGAGGAAGAAATTCTTGACAAAGGTGACATAAGACAAGGAAATATAGGGTTATATCGAATGTTACCTTGCAAATTAATTAAGAACCCACCAGTGCCTTGCTAAAATATACTTTTTGAAAATTCGCTTTGTTATCAATTATGCGAGTATGTCTCTGGACATTTTATTAGACTCACCATGGATTTTTGCTTTGCTTCAGCAATTTTGCCAATTATCATTAAAAAAGTGTGGTATTCATGAAAACCATATTACAATATGTTATACATCCACTGTGTATATTAAATAAACTAACCTAGTTACAGAAAGGCTTGTCAGATATTTAACAAGTGATTAGGTGATCATTGATTATGACAACCAATCAAAGTCTTTGATGCTGTTTTATTGTGATGACAACCAAATATATTGAAGCTGTGATTCGGTTGTTCTGATCAGTGATGACATAATTGCTTGTTAAATATCTGACAAGCCTTTCTGCAACCGGACCATTGTCTTAACTAGGAAACAATTTTTTTTCCAATCTTTGTTGAGCCTCCCTTTACATAAAGTAGTGGTATTCTATCAATACACTTCAAAGCAACCTGTTTGATTTGGTAGTCTGCTATTTTGATTCAATGATGTACATTCTTAATTAACTGCACCTTATTTGTGATAATTTCCTTACTCAGTTCTCGTTTAAGAAACTCCCATCCATTATCAATAGGGTGCATGTCAGGGAAGTTTCCCTGCCAACGTAATTTGAAAATGCTGTGGTCACCCAGAAATTTTGTAATGGCCTTATGACAAGGTGCAATGTGATGCATGAAGAAGCTAAGAGAATCTACAAACCATTCAGTCAGTTGTAGAATCAGCTTGGTCTTCAAAACTTTCCTGATTTACTGACAACATTCTCCTTAGGATTCATGTAGATATGTGGTTTGATTGAGCAAATTGTTTACTAACTGTATTATTTAGGAGTGACGTGAATCGCCATAAAGGGGGGAAGAGGGTAGGTGGCGGCAATAGTTGAGACAAGGCAGTAAAAAAAAAATTATGATTTTATTAAAGTCTTGATCTAAAGGCCATAAAAGTGCATAAGCGAAGACAAATATAAAATTTTATGAGAACAAATAATAATAAACGAACAATATTTCACTGAAAATAGTGAAAAAATTTTAAAAGGGGAAAATTGTAATTTTGAGGTTGAACAAAATAAACCAATTTTGGATATGAACATTTTCAACGCATTCTGCCATACCTTACTTTTTTTTTACACAAATAAATGTGTAATTTCGACAAAATTGACATTTCTTCCTCTCTTATTTTAATGTGGCCAATATTATCAAACAGAATGACATCTGGTAGATCATTTCTAGATGGCTGTCTTCATTCATAATTGGATATGTCACTATTTCTAGCTTGTCCACCATACTTAGGTAAGCTGAGTACCACCTCTGAACATATGATTTTTTTCTGGCATTAAACTTTCTTATTAGGGGGTTTCGCCCGTGAACTCTTGCATGGGTTCAGTGTGATGTGCGCCCTCTTGCCTTAATTTTTTTTGGTATTTAACTTTCTTATTAGAGGGTTCCCCCCTCCCGTGAACTTCTGCATGGGTGCAGTGTGATATGCTCACCCCTTCCTAACTTTGCAAGTGAGCAAACTGTGTCTTTTGTGGAGATACAGGGGGTTGGTTGAGGGTGCGGGCGGTTGGTAGTGGCCTTCTCCTTTCCCTTGAACTTCTGTAGGGTTGTATTGTGATGTAGTTTTTCAATCTTTAGGTTTTTAATTGGGCAAACTGGAGTCATTGGTGTCCACTTTCTGATAACTTTATTTTCAGAAACATGCTTAGAACCTCCACTGTATGCATAAACCACAAGACATATGTTGTGATTTCAACCCCGAAGAAAATTACAGGACCGAGCAAAAGGGATGCTGGATCGGAGAAAGAAGATATAAAGTAAATATAAATGCAAAATATGAAAAAAGCAGTTGGACTTCTATAAGCTACTTTTTTCACATTTTGCATTTACACTTAATTTTAACCTTTTTCCCTGCCTAGCACCCCTATTCACTCCGGAATGGTGGGTGATTCATTATGGATCCCAAAACTTCCTTGGGCGGTTGAAACTACATTTGTCTTGTGGGTTATGCACACAGGGTTGATTCTAAGCACGTTTACATTAAAAAAAAAATAGAAACAAGCTATATTGACAAATTTTAATTTAGGCAACAGCATACAGCTATTTTCCTTGTCTGCCATGAATGTAAGCAGGAAAACTGCTATTGGTAAATTTGCAGATTAGCTCCCGAACACTTATCAAAAAATTCTTTTCAGAAACATTACTAGGACCCCCCGGGATGCACAAACTAAAAGAAAAAGTTCTTGTCCACCCCAGGTGTCGTAGCTTCCTTGGCGGGTATGAACTAGACATTTCTCTTGTGGTTTATGCAACATGAGTGGTTGTATGCACGCGAGAGGGGAAGGAAAATCCCCAGGACAAAGCAACCCCCCGCCCCGCCCTACCAACTAGCACAAGTTTCATGGTGGGGGGCTTCGTCATAGACATTTCCCCCCTCATCTCGTGTGCATACAAACACCCTCGTTGCATAAACCACAAGAAAAATTTCTTGTTCATACCACCCCAAGATAGTTACGGGACCTGGGGCGAATAGGAGTGCTGTGCGGGGTAGGCAGGGTTTAATGGGAATATGGCTTCAAATAGAAAGCTTTCAAGCAGTTTTCTGCTCATATTTCTTTTTACTACCTAACCCGCTTAGCACCCTATTCACTCCTGGTCCCGTAACTTCCTTGGGGGGTGTGAACAAGAAATTTTTCTTGTTTGTACATCCAAGGGGCCGGGGTCCTAGTCATGTTTCTGAAAACAATTTTTTGAAAAGCGTTCGGGAGCTATTTACCGATAATATAACCATTCCAACTACTGTATTTCCAAGACTTGACAAGGGATAGTTTTACCTGAAACCTGGACAAAAAGGATACGACCTATTCTGTTTATGACATTCGGCTGCTTTTAGAAGACACTCCTTGCACTGTTCAAAAGATTTTGCATTGCGAAAACATGTAGCTGGAAACAAACAGCAATCAGAAACTAAACAATCCCTATATTGTAAACAACCAACCTGCTTTGTTGTACTCATCTGCGGCAAGTTCGTAATCAGGACGCCATTTCAAGAAGGATGTTTTGAGACTATAAATAGAAAAATGACAATGTATGTTTTCTTCCATTCATTTCATTAGCTGTTATTGTATATTATATAATACGACTACGTACCCTTTCTCAGCAGTTCTTATATGTTCCAATCCTTCCTCAATCTTTTTACTTGCAGACATCATTTTGTTCAACAATTACTTTTTTCTTTTACAGATGATTTTGACAAGTAAACCGACAATGTCAATACAACAGACAACAGAAACAGACAGACCTTAGACAATGGAATAGAAGGATCACACCTATTCCATTTTCTAAGAGACAGACAAATGACAGAGACAGACCTCGCGACAGGCGAGAATTCAGATATACATGACTTCCAGCATAGAAAAAATAATAGCCAATCAGACGATGCTTTTTCCTCCTCCATGCATCGCGGGTTTTTTAACCTTTGAAAGTGGAGCCACCTTATTTATTACCTTGTTACCTGCTAATCTTAAAAATTAGGAGTAAAACAACATTTTAACAAATAGCTAAACTAGCTATAGAATAATTCACTTAATCATTCCAATAATTAAGCCATAAAAGTTTTAATTACAAATTAAAAATATTTTGCTATTTGTAGGTTAATTGGTAATTATGATGTCCATATATACAGTATGTCTCCGTAAGTTGGAACCATATGGAAAACTTTTTTGTTATTAATTTGGAAAAAAAAAGTTACTTTTTTGTTATTAATTTGGGAAAAAAAGTTATTCTTCATAAAAAGTTCTGCCTGTTCTCAAATCTAAAATACAATCATCAGATATCAACTTTTTTAGCCGTATAGGTACGAAAGTTGTCAAGAAATATGAACTTTGTTCAAGAGTAAAGTACCTCTATTTTTGACAATATAGAAAATTGTTATTGAAAAAAGTTGATCAGAACTAAAAACCACGTTCAAATATGCTATTAAACATTCAAAAAATTATTTTTCTTTTTTGAAACATGTCTACAATAACAATACAAATTTAACTGTAGTTACATGTAATTTAGGATGCACTGACATACAAATTAATTGTTGTTAGCAAGAAATGTTTGACGGCGAGCGTCAAAATACGTTAGAATTTAAAAAACACATAGAAATGGTAGCGTTATTAACTTGTGAAGAGAAAATTGAAATTGTTTTGATTGTGGGAGAAGATTATAAAACGCAAAGAGAAGCAGCAACTATTTTTAATAATAGACATGCCAGAAATATTAATCGTTCAACTGTTAAAAAAATAGTAAATAAATTCAAGACTAGTGGAAGTAGGTACTAACAATAATTTTAATGGAAAACGCCGAAAACTAGTTGCTAATGAGGACGCGCAATTAGAAGTAATGCTGTCTGTTATAGAACATTCGAAAATGTCATTGCGCAAAGGGAAGTCGCTGGTTCAACAAAATGTAAGTAAATATATAGGGACAAGAATTTTAAAACGAAATAAATACAGACCATTCAAACCAAAGATCGTTCACACATTGCAAGAAAGGGATTATGGTAGGCGCTTTGATATTTGTTCTCTCATCCAAGCAGAGTTAGAAGATGACCCTTTTTTATCGAGACGTATACTTTTCACCGATGAGGCAACATTTTCTTCAAATAGAGCTGCCTCGTCACAACATTGTCGCTGGTGGGCTGAGGAAAATCCCAATTTTACAATAAAGACTCGTGACCAATATTCGTCTTGAACGTGTGGTGTGGTATTTACAAGGACAGATTAATAGGACCGTATTTAGCGCTCAAAACACCGTATAAATAACTTTTAGCGAATTTTTCGTAAAACGAAAAATTCACTAATGAGGAGATCTGTATACATATATATATATATATATATATATATATATATATATATATATATATATATATATATATATATATATATATATATATATATATATATATCGTATCGATAACTCAAAAATAATAGACCGATTTTAATGAAATTTGGGACATACCTTTGCTTTGTAAACAGCCTGTATAAGTTCGTTAGACAGGAAAAACAGACGAGCTTTTCCGGGAAAATGTTGGCTTTTCTTTCAGAAAATTTTTGTATCTCCGAAAATAACAGAGTTATGACAACCAAATTTGGCATATATGTTTCCAGTATAAAACTTACCAGACCCGCCAAAATTCAGATCTCGAAGTTGAAAGAAAAAAAGTTATACGCATTTTAAGAAACAAATTTTGGGTGCCATTGGTGATCAGAGGAAAGCACAAGAATAACATATTTTGTGTGACTAACAAAACCAATTGAATATTACATACAACCGTTAAGTTTTCTTGACGCAAAAAGGTCAAGAAGTAGCAGAAAAAATATTTTGAAAATTTTATCATTTTTCTTCTTAAAACGTCAAAGTCGCGATTTGAAACGTTAACATTTGCAACTTTCAGACAACGAATTTGAAACAAATACGGATTATGTGAAAGATATATCGTACTGTGTTTTACAAAGCCTTAAGCTTCAGCTTCAATCATTATTGTCCCTCATTTTACTAAAATATTTTCGGAAAATCCATTTCAAATAGACCCTTTTTTCTGGTGCTTCGGCAGTAGTTTCAGCATAAAGTTAATGGTTTAATAGTCTATGTTTTAGCAAATTTTCGTAGAAAAAATTCGTTATTGAGAGGACCACGACTTATGAATTTTAAAAAGATTTCTTCAAATGAGCGCGAACTATAACCCCTAAAACCCATATACGGGGTCAGTTTCAGTTTTTGTCTGTTTACACATCTACAGGGTGACGCATTTCTCCGGCAAAGCTCAACATATCCGTTATTATACAAGATATAAGAAAAAAGTATATACGATAATTATAGGGTACTCGAGCTGCATCCTATTTTGACAGTCATAGGCTGGCTTATAAGTCGTTGGTGATACACACTTTCTTTTTTAATAGAACATTGCATTTTTGTTTTTCCATCGAATTATAATGTTTCTAAGAAAAAAATTAATATCGTTCATCGTTTTTGACTTATTTCAATTGTTTTGCAACTTTTCACGTTTTTGGCACATATTTCAAACACATCACAAATTGTGATACGGCATTTTTATCAATAGATAGCGAAGCGCCGTGGAAATTACACATTCAGAGAGCTTTTTGTTTGTATTACTCGTCGAAAAACTCGAGCTGCCTTATACAGGGCAGCAAATAGTGGCTAAATTTTAAAAGTTTTCGCAGAAATGTTTTTATGTTTCTGTAGAATTTTTTTTTCTTAGTTTTTTGTGATATGTTGGTGATTAATAATAAATGGTTAGTAATTTATTGTAAAAAAAAGTTGTCGAATTTTTGTGAAAATATAATTTAGTAACATTACTGAAGGTAATTACTGTAAAAAATAGGATTTTTTGTAAAAGAAATTTTTGCAAATTTTCATTTTTTTTCCAATTTTGGTTCTAAAGCTGTTTGTGAATAATTATATCTTGGCAGGTATGTAAATAGCTTAAAGGGGTTCGTTGGCCAGGAATATCGGACCAGTTTTTTCTTGAACTTTTTAAGTTTATTTTCGGAAAATGTTTGTACTTATCGATACAACAAAGCCATTTTAATGAAATATGGTACATTGTTAGTACTATATAGGTTGTACTGCCAACCAAATGTCATTCTTTTAAAAACAAGACATATTTGCCATTAAAAATATTTTTACGGAAATTCGCTTCCATAACGCACTTGCTGCGTCCAGACTTTTATGACATTTTCACGTATCTTGTACAATAATGGATATATTCAATTTCGTCAGGGACATCAATATTTTCGCAAAACTGCTTAATTTGAATATTGCCGAAGGTACGCGATTTTAGAGTTAATAATGATTGATTTCTGAGCCTTTTTTCTGATTCATACAACTGCCGCAAAGAAATATGATATGGCCCGCCAGCAAGTTGTCTATAGCGACCAAACCTATTTTCTAAATCGTCTGTTTGAAATTTGAAATTTGCCTAATAAGACATAGTTCATTTTAAGTTCACTGCAACAATATTGTATAACTTCTGCCATTCCATACACTGTGTGCGTTAATGCTGTATGAGTGTGAGTACTTAATATATTAGAAAAAGGCTTAGTTTTCCAGTTTTCTAGCCAGTTTAACACTTGATTCAAAAAGAGAAATTTTTTATCGTAAAGAGAAGTTTCTGCAGCTAAAGGCTCTTGGAAATAGTCATTAAAGCGTTTCCCTTTAAGAGGGGTTTTGACATTAACGATTTTCCACCATGTAACTATTCTATTAATGAAGTCAGCAGTCTCTTTGGATTTGTCAATTTTAGTTCCGAATTTTATTAAGGCCTGTTTTACGAAAGGATTGAAAACATTCAGGGCCATTGAAACATTTTGCCTTTCTATATCAGTAGGAAACTTTTAAATTAAGAGAATAGCCAACCTTTAACATTTTATCGTATTCTAATTGGTGAAGTGTGTTGAGGGATTGAAAAGCAGCTGCCTTTTCAACGCCACTATCAAAGTCAGGATAATATAGTGTTTGGTCTGGTTTTGCATTGAGCCAGTTATTTCGGATACATTTGAGCAAGGTACAGAGTCGAATAAATAAAAAAGAGGGCGCGTTTTATCTGTAGGGTGAGGATAAACAATACTTAAGCATCTCCTGTCAGAAAAATTACTCATTGCTTTACTGTTTATTGCCACTAATAACACAAAATAACTTGTATCCAATTTCCTCTAACTTAGTTATTACATCCTTAATTAATGAAAAAAGCAGAAGGTGGTCAATTTTGGAAGTAGGACTGATATGCACAACTTCTCTTACGCTTGACATAATACTAGATATCATAAACACAAAAGCTGAACTTGCTAAACAAGCAGTGTTATAAGCAGAACCAACTATATTTCCTGCTTTATAATCCATAAATGGTTTAATATGGATTTCGTCCATCAATAATATAATATATTTCTCACGGTCCGATAATAACTTAAATAGGTTTCTCGCATAGTTAAAGCACATATTTCTTTCTTCCGTTGTAGGGTCTGCAACAAAGAACTGCAAATTGATTTTACTGTATCTGGATGAGGTAATATAAGTACGCCAAAATTCCTCAAGTACCTGTAAGCATGAGGACTTATTGTTACAAGGATCGAGGCTAAAATCATAGTATTATTTGAATAACGACATCCTGCCTTGTTTGATGTATGTAATTTTATTTGCTCGGATATAAAAGCTAAAGCATTTTTTTAAACTGTCGTCCTCCTCATCTGAAATATTTGCCATCAATGAATCTAATAAGTTTGAAATCTGTGTTAAAACGCTTTTATTTTCATCGCGTTTTTCAGCATAATTTTCTTCAGAGTTTTTGTCAATATTATATAATAAATGTTTGATTTCATTTATATTATTAGAAGTAAATGGGGTCGTTAAACCAGGTTTAATGTCATAATGTTTTAACTTGTAAGTCAGTATTTACTATTACAGAATATGTTATTACAGGCCCAGGAGAATATTTTAATTTAAACAATGTAACTCTTTGATCGTCACAAATTTTAAACCAACCTTCGGGTAGATGAAACAAGTTTAAAACTGCAAAAAACTCTTTAAAATTAGTAGATATAAATTCTTTTTGCAAAGATCAAATTCTACTTTACCATTTCTAATTGCCTTGACAAAATTTTCATTTTCCAGTTCTTGGATTCTTTCATCGCGACTTTGGCGCAATTGAACAGTATTTGATAAATAAGAAGGGCAATTGGGGAGTTGAGACAGTGCAGCATCACGTTTCAATCCAGGAATTTTAAAATTTGAGGTTATGGTCACGCCGGTTTGTGAATCCGTTGCAATAGAACCATTTATTATATTTTCTTTAACAAAATGCAACTCACAGACTTTGCTGGACTTTGTTGGCGAAAAATTCTTCCGGTGAATAGCTGCAACCCATTTAGCAGACATGGCCACGTCCGTTGGAAAACGAAACAAGTGTACCTTCGGTCCATTTTTGTAATTTCCGGGACATCGCGGCACATACGGCATTGTTAATATACCACTAACACTGCTAAAACACACCACAACACAAGAATATCACACAAATTCTCACTATCTCCAGCAAAAAGGTAGTTCTAACATACGAAATATAAACAAAACAACACCTTGGCACGTTGTCTAATAACAGCGTACAAGCGGGAATACCAAACGTACCTCGCTCTGCTTACGTCACGCGACCATTACGTCAAAGACCCGAGTCCTTATATCTCGGTGTTGCCGGTTAACCAGGCGCCAATGCTGGCAGTAATGGTCAAAGCAATAGAACAACAATTAACCGTAGTGATAAATATTGGGCGAGTTCACTAGGCGCCAGCGCTGCCAGAAGCTGCATTGTTACGTCAAGAAATGTTGAGATTCGTCAACAATTTTTATTTAAAAAAATTCACTAATAGAGAGGTATCGATGGTGAGACTTTGCAAACATTTTTGCAAATGAGCGCGAATTTGGGCCCCTAGAACCCATATCCGGAGTCAGTTTCGATATATATATATATATATATATATATATATATATATATATATATATATATATATATATATATATATATATATGTATCCAACCGATAACTCAAAAAATAATTAACCGATTTTGATAAAACTCAGCAAGTGCCTTTCTTTTATTAATAGCTTGGATGAGTTCGTTAGCCAGAAAAATCTGACACGGTTTTCCGGGTAAATTTTGAGTTTTCTTTCGAAAAAAATTTTTTTCTCCGAAAATTACAAAGATATTTCGATAAAATTTGGTGTACATATTGCATTGAGAAAGACCTAACTATGTGCCAAAATTCAGCTTTCTAGGGTTACAGAAAATTGAGCTACTCAAATTTGAAACATGTATGTTTAATATCACCGCCTTTGATTGTCAATAGCTTATATGAGATCTAGTGTGTGGTTGCCGTGGTAACGGAACATTTGATATTATTGCGCAGGGCTGTTAGACGCTGTAACTGATGTCGTATGGTATTGGTATGAGATTATTTATATGTTTATTTATTTGAGTGGACGAATTATTTGTGTCATTTGGGAAATTTTTATATACAAGTGCAAATTATTCTTTTATTTAAACTCACAAAACACCTCTAGCTAAACATGCTCCATAGTGATGAACATTATTCTTGATATAGCAGGCTTTGAAATTACTTTCTACACTGTCAAATATAAGTATGGCTGGTAATTTTATTTTACGGAACAAAATTAATAATAGTTAGACTTCGCGGTGACAGTGACATTGGTGAAGTTCGTCGACTTTTATTAGTGAATTTTTATTTTAAGTTCGTTAGCCAGACAAATCGGACAGGGTTTTCCGGGAAAATTTTGAGTTTTCTTTCAAAAAAAAATTTTTTCTCCGAAAATAACAAAGCTGTTTTAATGAAATTTACTATATATATTGCCTTGGGAAAGACCTTACTAAGAACCAAAATTCAACTTTCTCAGCTTATAGAAAATTGAATTATTCAAATTTAAATTTTCTTTTGAAAAAATTTTTTTCTTTAAAAAGTACAAAGTTATTTTAATGTAATTTCGTGGATATCTTGCCCTAGGAAAGACCTTACTACATACCAAAATTAAACTTTCGAAGTGTATAGAAAACTGAGTTATTCAAATTTGAAGCATTTAATAAAAATTCACTACCATAATGCACTTGCTGCGTCCAGAGTTTTTTTGACATAACACTGTAATTGCTGGCAACTGCAGGCGCCTGGTTAACTCGCCCAATGTCACCTACACTGTTGTGCTTTTGATAAAAAATTTGAAAATTTAAGATGCAATAGTTTTGTAATTTATTGGTGGATGATTTTAATTTCTTTGGTGATAATATTATTTTAGGTATATATTTTACCATTTATTGCAAAACATTTGATATTTAAGACGTAGAAATCTTTCCCATTGTCCATATTTAGATATGTTACACACATTTAAAGTAACTTCCAACCAATAGTAGGTAATACTTAAGTGAAAAGTATAAATAATAATTATAGTTATTATAACTCAACCCATCTTTTTATGATATTAAGTTTGTTGAAGAAATTATCGTTTATAAAATGTGTTGTGGTAAGTTAAATGCTTCCGAAGTGTGTCTGCCTATAAGTGCTCAAAACAGGTTCAAACCTTCTCATTGTAAAGCACTCAATTCAACAGACGACTTTATTTATTACTTATTATTATTATTATCTGTTGTTCAAATTACAAGAAACGTAGGCTATTTAATAACTATTTATTTAAAAATTAAACTGTACATTCCTTAGTTACCTATAAGTGGGCCTACAACATTATTTTGTTATAGATACATTATCTATTAAACATTACATTTTTTATACGTATCTCTAAATACTAATATTTAGCTACTCGTCTTCTTTCGTTTCGAGCATGGGTCATCATAATATAATCTTCCTCTTATCAAGTTATCTGTAACAAACAAAATTATCAATATAGACATTAAAATAATATTAAAATTAAAAGCGTTTCAATTTCCAATGCCTGTTCACTGCAACAGACAACACTTATGCTTTGCGTTATGAAGAGGATAAAACACTTCATATCAAATTTGACGAGAAGCATAAGTATTACCCATAACCACAGCATAATGCTGTGCTATAAAGATGCTAGAGATATTGTGACAAAAAGGTGATAATGAGTAGTCAATAAAAAACTTAATATACGCAAAAACCAAGAGTGTTAAGATTTTTTTCCAAATTGTTTTTAGTTTTATTGTCATACATAATACGCAGATGTTAATATGCCTTGAAAAAAGTTATTGTTGATCGATCGCTTGAAATCGATTTTAATTTTTTGACCAACAACTAATTATTAATCCTATTATTGGCCTAGCTGTACATAGAACAGAAATTATTACAGTGCCTGTATAAAGGCAGTGTAGTCAAAAGGTCGTCAGAGTGGTGAATTTTTGCACAGAGCTTTATGGGCGAAACAGGGAAATCTCGAAGCATTTCTGTGTTAATCGAAGCATCAGTGAGAATAATGACCAGGGGTCACAAGTATAATAATGATGAAGAAACGACTCATGTGATATTTCATTGTTGGGGTGCGTATTTTTTAATTAAAAAATGTAAATTAAAATCTAGTTCTCGATTCCCCCAAAATTCCAAATCGACTGTAATGTCAATTCTCATATTAGTTTGAGTTTACATCACCCGAATAGTAATCAGTAAAAGGAATCCTGGCAGAATTTTTGCAAATTACGCGGAGAAATGTATGCAACTGTTAATTGTGAATATTGTTACAGAATGTTGACGAATACATTGTTTGAAGTTTTGTTGTGTGAGCTTAGGATCGTTCATCACTGCTCCATATTTAGATCAGTTCATTTTACCTGCTGAAAATTTAAAAGCTATTTAATCATTTTAAATGTGTACAACATTTATAGTTTTTCTGGCAGATATGAATTGAAAAGAGTGAACTGTTGTAAGAATATAATTGTAGAGACTTTAAGATTTGTGGCAAGTGGAGGCAGAGAGAAGTATTAGGTGAAGAAAAAAAGGTGGAAAATAAAATCCTGTTTAGTCTATCAAAATTTGAAGTGTATTAAATTTGGAAAATTCAATGTCAAGTTTTTATAGATAAAACGTTACATAAATCATGTCTCAAGATACAGCACAGGTAGTATACTTATTGTATTAGACAATGTATAATTTTATCAAATAAAGCAATAAAGAAGCCTTGTTCATTTGCTTGGACAAGGAAAGCCATAGAACATTATTATTACATATTTGTGACTTAATAATTATCACTACACATTACAAGTGTTAGATACATAGGCTTTCTGAGCTATGGATTTTCAACTATTCACTACCGAATGCTACATTTGTACATCACACAGTAAGGGGACGAGCAATTTATAAAAGTCTGGACGCAGCAAGTGCGTTATGGCAGCGAATTTTCGTAAAAAAAATGTATGTCAAATATATATTGTTTTTAAAAGGACATTTCGTTGGCAGTATAACCTATATGGTAGAAGCAATGTACCACATTTCATTAAAATAGCTTTGTTGTTTCAAAAAGTATAAACATTTATATATATATATATATATATATATATATATATATATATATATATATATATATATATATATATATATATAAACTTAAAAAATTCTAGAGAAAACTGGTCCGATTTTCCAGGCCAACGAACCTTTTTAAACTATTTACACACCTGCCAAGATATAATTATTGACAAACAGCATTATGACCTCAGTAGAAAACAAAAGTTTGATGACATTTTGCAAAAATGTCTTTTACAAAAATTCACCATTTTTTTGTCCGAAATTGCCTTCAGTAATGTTACACTATATTATATTTTTCACAAAAATTCGACAACTCGTATTGACAGTAACTTACTAAACATTTATTATCAATTACCAACATTTCACAAAAATGTTACAAAAAATGATTTCTACGGAAACACTAAAAACATTTCTGAGAAAACTTTTAAAATTCAGCCACTATTTGAGAGTGCCTGTGCATACTCAGCTCGACTATTTCGACGAGTAATACAAACAAAAAGGTCTTTGAATGTGTCATTTCCATAGGGCTCAGCTCTCTATTGGTACAAACGCCTTTTTACAATTTGTGATATGTATTTGTGCAATGTGCCAAAAACGTGAAAAATTGCAAAACAATTGAAATAACTCAAAAACGATGAACGATACCATTTTTTCCTTACAAACATGCATTATAATTCAATGGAAAATGCAAACATGCAATAACATAAGAGGTGTTGTATTAAAAAAGAAAGTGTGTATCACCAACGACTTATGGGCTAGACTCTGATTATCAAAATTATTTTATAAGATGCAGCTCAAAACACCATGTAAATTAACGTATACAACTTTTGCTCGTATCTTGTATGTAAACAAAAATATTGAGTTTTACGTAGAAATGCGCCCCCCTGTATATGTGTAAACAGACAAAACTGAAACTTATCCCGCATATGGGTTTTAGCGGCTCTAGTTTGCGATCATTTGAAGAATTCTGTTCAAAATTTATGTCTACGAAAATTTGCTAAAATATCGACTATTAGATCAGAAACTCTATAGCAGAAAATACTGCCAAAGAATCAGAAAGAGGGTCTATTTGAAACGGATTTTCCGATAATATTTTAGTAAAATGAAGGACAATGATGGTTGAAGCTGAAACTTAAGGCTTTGTAAAACACACTTATTATGACATTTCTTCTGCACAATCCTTATTTGTTTCAGATTATTTGTCTGAAAAGTGCAAATTGACGTTTCAAATCGCGACTTTGACGTTTTAAGAAGAAAAATTATAAAGTTTTAAAAATATTTTTTCTGCTACTTCTTGACCTTTTTGCGTCAAGAAAACTTAACCGTTGTATGTAATATTCAATTGATTTTGTTAACCATACAAAATATTTTGCTATGGTGCTTTCCTTTGATCACTAATTTTTTTTCTTTAAATGCCTATTACTTTTTTTCTTTCAAAGTAGAGGTCTGAATTTCAGCACGTTCCAATTTTCCTGGCTAAGGAACTTATCCAAGCCACTTATAAAATAAAGTACCTACAAAATTTCATAAAAATCGGTCCATTATTTTTTGAGTCATCGATGTAATATGTATATATACAGGGTGTTTCAAAAATGATGGTCTATGTTACAGGTGCACATTCAGCACAAAAAATAAGACTATTTTTTGTTTTTGTCAGTTTTTCACGAATAAGTTCTAGTCAAATTAAAATTTTGACGTGAAAATTGGCATGTGGGGGTTTTCGAGGGCAATAAATTTAAATATGTTATTGATAATAACACTGCTTGCAGACGGCACCACCTGTAAGACATGGCTTGCATTCAATTGCCTATAATTTGTTGACACCCAGTAATATCGACCTACCGTATAGCTACATTGCAGTCCTTATCAATTGTAAGCAAAAAAGGTATACTTGAGTTAAATCTCTCAGACACACCATTTTCGAGATATTTCAATTTTTGTATGTCGATGTCGCTCAAAAATCAATTCTGCGACAAATCATAGGAATACATTTTTCACCTTTTAATTGCTATCAGTATGTATAAACTTAATTTTCTTATTCTCTAGTTAAAAATTAAAATCTTACCAGAAAAAAGAACTGACAAGACACAATCATGAAGATAAAATAAAAACCCATGATAACAAACTTTGAACAAACCATTTAACAAAGTGGTTTCCATCGTTACGGGACTTGACTTTTGCGCTTTCGTCGTGACATATACTACATTTGACTTTTACGTTTGAGACTACTCACAATTTTTAAGTAATTAATTGTATTGTCCGTAATTTTTCTAATTAAATATGGAAGTCTTTACCAACAATGAACTAACACACATGCATGTTATGTATTCACGGGCTTTTGGTAACTGTTATGAGGCGAAACGACTATATGAAGAAGCCTTCCCAAATCGTAGAATTCCAGACAGAAGGATGTTTCAACGGATTGACATCCGTCTGCGAGAAACAGGTACATACTTACGCTTTCTAATACATCGATCTGTTTCTTTCGAATATATATATATATATATATATATATATATATATATATATATATATATATATATATATATATATATATATATATATATATTACCAGACACCCTCAATAAAGTTACTGCTGATCGAGGCAGACCACGAAGTGCACGAAATCCTGATTTTGAAGAGGCTGTTCTGGATGAAATTGAACAAAATCCAAAAATAAGTACTATGGAAATGGCCAAGCATATGGGAGCATCCAATGCAACGCTGATATGGCGTGTTCTTTACGAGCAACAATTGCGTCCATATCACATCCAACGTGTGCAGGCACTATCGCCTGAAAGAGATTTTATACCTCGCCTACAATTTTGCCAATGGTTTCCTTAACATAATAATGTAGCGAACTTGTTGAATTGTGTATTGTTCACTGACGAGTCTAGATTTAGGCGCGACGGAATCGCCAATTTTCGTAACAGCCATATTTAGACTGACGAAAATCCCCACGCAGTTTTTGAAAGGCATCATCAACAGCAATTTTCCTTAAATGTATGGGCTGGAATTGTAGGGTGTAATTTGATGGGACAAATTTTTTCTACCTCACAGACTTAATGCTACAACTTATCTTGAATTCCTGCAAAACCAACTAAATGGGTTATTAGAAAATGTACCTTTTGACATAAGACATACCCTGTGGTTTATGCTTGACGGAACCCCCCCCACATTTCACCCTAAATGTCAGAAATTACCTAAGCAATACTTTTGGACGCAGATGGATCGGACGCGGTGGATCTCAGCCATGACCGGCTCGATCCCCTGATTTAAATCCTATGGACTTTTTTATGGGGGCATCTCAAAAGTATTGATTATTAAGCAAATGTTGAAAATGTTGATGATCTGCAGCAAATAATTGTACTTGGATGCGAACAAATTAGAAATACACCAGAAATATTTCACAGAGTACGACGTTGTATGCTCCGCAGAATACGAAAGTGTATTGAAGTGGAGGGTGGCCATTTAGAACATTTATTGTAGTCAGGTATCATAAAATGTTATAAAATTTTTTATTTGTTGTTTTATTTGTTGTTGAAGTTTGCAGACAATACAATTAATTACTTGAAAAAAATAATTTTTGAGCGATATCGACATACAAAAAATGAAATATCTCGAAAATGGTGTGTCTGAGAGATTTGGATCAAATATACATTTTTTGCTTACAATTGATAAGGGCTGCAATGTAGCTATACGGTAGGTCGATATTACTGGGTGTCAAAAATTATAGCCAATTAAATACAAGCATAGTTTTACAGGTGGCGCTCTCTACCAGCAGTGTTACTAACAATAACATATTTAAATTTCTTGCCCTCAAAAACCCCCGCATGCCAACTTTCACGCCAAAATTTTAATTTGACTCAGACTTATTCGTGAAAAACTGACAAAAACAAATAAATTTAACACGCTGTATTTAAAAAACTAAGCATTTGCGGACCCATGTTTATATGAAAAAAATACTTTTTTTTTGTGCTGAATGTGCACCTGTAACATAGACCATCATTTTTGAAACACCCTGTATATATATATATATATATATATATATATATATATATATATATATATATATATATATATATATATATATACAGATCTCCTCATTAGTAAATTTTTCGTTTTACGAAAGATTCGCTAATACTGTGATAATTTTCAGAACACGAAAATCGCTGGATAGGCCTAGGCGGATGTCAGTTTTGGCCTGCTCGATCCCCGACTTAAATGCTTAGATTCTTTTATTTGGCGACATTCAAAAACTTTGGTGTTTATGACTCCCATTTAAATGTAGAAGACTTAAGAAACCGAATTATTGAATCGTGTAGGCTAATCCAAGATTCTTCTAGAATTTTTACACGAATACGTAGTTTTATGTGACGACGTGTAGACTGTTGTGTACTGGCGTAAGGTGGTCATTTTCAACATTTATTATGATTTTCATTAGGTATTATTTTTAAATAGTAGATAGTTCGTTTTCAATAATCATTTCTTTATTTTGATATCAAAATAATATTTTGTATAATTACAAAATGTCAATCTATACAAACTATGCTTTATAATTGAATTAAATTTTTTTTTCTCCAGAGATAGATAAATTTGTGAAAAAATCCAAGAGACTTTTTTTGTTAAGAATGAAACAAGCTTTTTAAAATGTATTTTAAAATGCCGTTATAGCTGTAAGAAAAAAGTTGCGTGTGAAACAAGTTCTGAGTGGGCTTTTTATACCACTTACAACCTTAGGGAAAACAAATTGTTCACTGAGTGTCTTCACTTCTTCCACATTTAAGAAACATATTAAAAACCACTTTTTTGGCACCCCATTTAAGGGGCGGTATCTTTACAGGAGAGGGGTGTATGTTTTTTTTATACGAAAGACCCCCTTTCATTTTTAACAAGGAATCACCCCCTAAATATTTTCTCACTTATTTATTGACTATGGCCAATCACCGACGCCAGGGAGCAGTTTCATCTCACTATCCTGGAAATTTTGCCGAACCCCTGCCTTTCTGTAAAGAGGGCAGGGATCTTTAACGTGCCCAATATCGCATGGACACGAGACCGACGGCTCGACGCGCCCTCCGAAGGGCGGAACGTGCAGACCTTTAACTTGCTCAAATACAATGCCACAACCTCGGTTATCGTTAATTGTACAGAATGTACTGAAAAAGTGAAAGGGAAAGCCTGGAAATCGAACCTGGTACCCCTCTATTTAGAAGTACACGTCCTTACCACTGAATCACCGAGGCTCTGATGTAACAATTTTATGACTAAAAGATTCATCTATTATTTATTGTCGCCAGCGCTCTTTATGAGAGGAGACAGGAAAACTGAAAACGTTTACTTTTAGTGAATTTTCTTTAAAAAATTCTTCAAATTAGCGATATATAGGCTCCCTAGAACACATATCCGGGGTCTGTTACAATATATATATATATATATATATATATATATATATATATATATATATATATATATATATATATATATATATATATATATATATATATATATATAGTGTGTCCCAAACTGGATGGCAATGTATTGATATCTCCGTTATTATTAGAGATAGGCAGACGGTTAAATTAGCAATGTTTTGTAGAATTCCATGCTCGTTCCAAATATGACTTGTATTTTGCCCTGCCTCTTTTCGTTTTCGAGTTATTTTGAAAAAAACAAAATTTGTCTATTTCTTTTCTCTTCAATATCTAAGTAGGCGTTGATCTGACATGTCTAAGACATGCACATTATTAGGACACTTTTTACAGAGTAATCTTTTTATGCTATACTCAACTTTGGATTGTCATTTGTTTTTGAGCTACATGTATCAGCGTTTATATTTATTATGGCAGCCACATTGGATTTTTTGCTCATGTTCTAGTCTGTGAAAAGAGCTTTTCAATGATGTACAACATGCTTGAGAAATCTTGTAATTGCACTGACAATTTTGAGAAAACCCGTTTTGAGGATAGTAGGCTATGAAGTCCAATACCAGAAAACAAATGGCAAAAAAAGTGTTCAAAAAGCAGTAGGCCATGGAGTCTAACAATAGACTTCTACTTTTAACATAATTTTCCGTAATGATTCACGATACAAAAATAGGAACTTTGAGCACACCAATGAATCGGCCCATTATTACAAATGATATTTGACATTACAACATTATCCTAAAAAATTGTTATAATTTAATTAAATAGGCAAACCTAGTAAATAACTAAATTAACTAACATAACTCAATAAAAAGGAGATTAATTATTTACCAAGACGCCTTCGAAAATGGTTTGATTTTTAAACGTAAGTAAACTGAAAAAACAACAGAAGAAAGGTTGCTACGGATATAACACTATCGCAACAATTATGAATACTGCCATTCTTAATTATCTGAACAATTTGAGGTGTATTTAACACGTTGCTTAAAATTTTGTACTAAATAGTTTGTTTCCTGTTTATTTTAAATATTATTCAACAATATGTTCAGTAATGAAGAATATTTTGACATGTTGGAATGTTATATTCGTTTTAACCGAAATACTGAGGCAGCTGCAAATTCATATAAAAACAACTACCCAGAGAGACGACAACCAAACACCAAAATATTTCGCAGGATAGTGACCAATCTATTGAACGACGGTAGCTTCCACGCAAAGAAACTACCAATGCCTAGAAATGAAGAAAGAAAATATTTTCTTACAAACATGCATTATAATTTCGTGGTCTAAATTCCATACATTTAAGGCTGGCTCAGAACTGACACTGATAGGGGGAATCCGTCTGTGTAATTAAAAGAAAACATTGTTTAATCTATTTCAACTAAGCAGATTTTCCTGGTTAACGAACTTATCCAAGCCACTTGCAAAAGGAAGGTAATCACCAAATTTGATCAAAATCGGCCTATTATTTTTTGAGTTATCGGTGTGATATATATATATATATATATATATATATATATATATATATATATATATATATATATATATATATATATATATATATATATATATATATATATATATATATATATATATATATATATATATATATATATAAACATATAAAAATTGAAACCGACCCCGGATATGTGTTCTCGGGGGCCTAATTAGTGCTAATTTGAAGGAATTTTTTCAAAATTCACAAGTCGAGATCTCCTCATTAGTGAATTTTTTTTAAGAAAGTTCACTAAAAAAAAACACCGTCTTACAGGTTTCAAACGAAAACCCTCCGCAATCTGTTCGTTTTAATTGTGAACAAATTGACGTTCCAAAAAGTACAGTACACCATGTATTAAAACACAGTCATTACCATCCATACAAACCTACAATCGTACAAGGCTTAAATGTTGACGATTACCCTAAGCGACTTCAATTCTGCAGATGGTATCAAGGACAATGTCGGCAAGATGACAATTTTCATTTGAAAATAATATGGACTGATAATCCAGATTTACAAATTGTGGTGTCTATAATCGCCATAACAGGCATTATTGGGCAAATGAAAATCCTCATCTAAAGGAAGAAAGACGATTGCAAGACAGATTTGGTATTAATGTTTGTTGCGGCTTATTAGGTAAAAAACTGTTATTTTTATTTGTAGATTAGACAGTTAATTTTAAAAAATTTCAGGTAACTTCATTGTTGGTGCGTTCTTTTGTGAAAATAATTGGAAAAGGTATCTAAATTTATTGAGAAATGAAACCTTACCAACAGTTAGAAGAGTTCATGATAATTTGGACGAGATTTGGTATCAACAAGACGGTTGTCCAGCTCACAATGCTAGGATCGTCAAAGAGTTCTTGTACCAAAATTTTAATAACGGTGTCATTTGTAACAATAAGCCGGTTCATTGGTGTGCTCGAAGTCCTGATATAACACTCATGGATTTTTATTTTTAGGGTACTCTGAATAATGATGTGTATAAATTCCATCCACCACAAAATATCAATCAATTACGAAACAGAATCGCGGAAGCTATAATTCCTATTAACCAAAGCACACTCACCAGAGTTTGCAGGCATGTTTCAAAAAGGTGTATAAAGTGCATTGAACAAAACGGTGGCCATATTGAAGAATTTTCTATTTAGTGTATTTTTAAGTTTCTATTTTATTATTTGTTGAGTTCCGTTTCTAATTGTGTTGCTTTGTAGAGTGTAAGTTTCTAATTGTTATCGCCGGGTTTCGTTATTAAACTGTTTCACACAATATTACCCAGCATTATCACCTAATTAAGTATTGTAAATTAAATCACAATATTTTTTTTATCGTGAATCATTACGGAAAATTATGTTAAAAGTAGAAGTCTCTTGTTAGACTCTATGGCTTACTGCTTTTTGAAAGTTTGTGGTTGAACGACTATAGTTTTTATCTAATTTTCGTAGAAAAAAATCGTTAATGAGGAGACCGCTACATTTGAATTTTAATATATAATTTTTAATATTTCTTCAAATGAGTGCAAACTTGACTCCCTAGAATTCATATTCCGGTTTAGTTTCATATATACAGGGTGAGGGTAAAGCTAAATATAATTGTTATTATACAAGATACGAGAAAAAGTTGTATATGTTAATTATAGGGTGTCTTGAGCTACATCTTATAAAAATAATTTTAACAATCACAGGCTGGCCCATAAGTCATTGGAGATACCTACAAATTTTTTTCGAACATCCCTCATATTATTGCTTTTTTGAATTTTGTATTGAAATATGATGCACGTTTGCAATAAAAAAAGTCGAGACGCAGTAAGTGCGTTTTGGTAGCGAATTTTCATTAAATGCTTTAAATTTCAATGACTCAATTTGCTATTAATCTAAGGTTCGTTGGCCTACTAAACCAGTTTCCTCGGAAACATTTAAAATTTATTTTCGGAAAATTTTTGTACATTTTTAAACAAAAAGTTATTTTGATAAAATATGGTACATTGTTTCTACTATATAGGTTATACCGGTAACCAAAGTGATGTCTACTTGCATTCAAGAGACGTATTTGCTATTAAAAACATTTTTATGGCACTTCCTTAACGCAGTTGCTGCGTCCAGATTTTTATTGTTAGCAGATATTGTAAATAGTTTTTTTTTCTCACAAAAAACATTTTATTTTCCAAGACATTTGAAAAAACTGGTTTAGCCTAGCCTAATAGAGTAGTCCCCTTTGTCACAAAAACAACAATCTTTTTTTGTGACAAAATGAATGCATCAAATAGCACTCTCTACAAAAAAGCTTTCAACATTTATATTAAGAAAACGTCTGACACAGAATAAATATGGCAAATTGAAAAAAATCACCAATAGAGAAGAAACAGTAATAAGACTTTGGGAATTTTTTTAGACCAACGCAAATTTTTCAGATATTTGCAGAGAATGCTTTTTGTCTGATGTACTAGCGCTCTCTGTAATGATAGACAAAGCCGTTTGCGTTAAGTGTCTGATTATTTTACTCTCGTCATCGTCTATGATGAAGATATAATTTTTTACTGTAATTTGTCCAGATATTGAACAACTATTTTGAATTTATCGTTCTGGACAAAAGCTATATTTTTCAAGACATTTATAAAAAATGCGTTTTGTTCAGAGCAGTGTCATATTTGGGTAAAACTGATCTCACGAAAGTAAGAATAAATTAATTATAATTATTTAGATTTAGTTTAAAATTCAAACCTTAAGAATTCCTTAGTCGTCTCCCAATGCGTTGATACCAAGATCCCACCAGTTACACAAGTCCTGTTCCCTCGGATCTCTGCAACATTTTCTTACATTTGCGGACCTATTATAAGGACTGAAACATTTTAAAAATAGAAATTAGGCATAACCTATCTTGCATTTTTTAAAGAGTTCTGTAACTTACCTTTGGTATAACCTTTCAGGTTTTAACCTCCTGTGCGGAGCCCAAGGGCCATCGTAATGGGACCTATAACTAAAATTATAAACCAGGTAAGTTAGGTGAATAATATAAACACACACACACATACAAATATATATATATATATATATATATATATATATATATATATATATATATATATATATATATATATATATATATATATATATATATATATATGAGACATGCTTGGTTCTCGGGTTAAACCGCGTCCAGAATTTATGGAAACTCGACGTTTCGGCTCCTGTTTTGGAGCCATTTTCAAGAGGTAAAGGAAATATGTAAGGACACTCTAAGGCCTCAATCTGCCTACTCCTTAGAGTGATGGACAAAGGTGGGTAAAGGAAATATGTAAGGACACTCTAAGGCCTCAATCTGCCTACTCCTTAGAGTGGTGGACAAATGTGGGTAAAGGAAATATGTAAGGACACTCTAAGGCCTCAATCTGCCTACTCCTTAGAGTGATGGACAAAGGTGGGTAAAGGAAATATGTAAGGACACTCTAAGGCCTCTATCTGCCTACTCCTTAGAGTGGTGGACAAAGGTAGGTAAAGGAAATATGTAAGGACACTCTAAGGCCTCAATCTGCCTACTCCTTAGAGTCGTGGATAAAGGTAGGTTGGGTTGTTGTAGCTCGATTACGGGGCCTCAATCTGCCTACTCCCCAAATCTCGCTGGAGATCGTCTGTGAGGTCTCAGTGTGTTCAACCCTAGGCCTCAGAGAGATCTGGCAGTTCGTTGCAAGTCTTGTCTTATATAGGTCGTTTCGTCTACCTGTTGCGTCATCAGTGAAAGTAGTGGGGTCACCGTCAATTAAGTGGGGGGATAATGATGCAACAAAATTGTCTGTGGAATTCATTTCCCTTTTGTGTGTTTGCAAAGAAGATATAATAGGTTTCCAAGTAGTCGGAAGGCGAAGACCATCATCTCTCTTATTTAAACAATCGGGACGTTTTTCAATCTCGATTGCTTCGCGGATAATTCTCGTTTTGAAATTGTAAACCGGTGCTATTGTTTTGGCATTATCGAAGTCTATTTTGTGCCCTGTATGAATATGATGCATGGCCAGCGCCGATGAGGGGTCGGATTTTCTAACTGCGAGGGTGTGTTCGTATATTCATACAGGGCACAAAATAGACTTCGATAATGCCAAAACAATAGCACCGGTTTACAATTTCAAAACGAGAATTATCCGCGAAGCAATCGAGATTGAAAAACGTCCCGATTGTTTAAATAAGAGAGATGATGGTCTTCGCCTTCCGACTACTTGGAAACCTATTATATCTTCTTTGCAAACACACAAAAGGGAAATGAATTCCACAGACAATTTTGTTGCATCATTATCCCCCCACTTAATTGACGGTGACCCCACTACTTTCACTGATGACGCAACAGGTAGACGAAACGACCTATATAAGACAAGACTTGCAACGAACTGCCAGATCTCTCTGAGGCCTAGGGTTGAACACACTGAGACCTCACAGACGATCTCCAGCGAGATTTGGGGAGTAGGCAGATTGAGGCCCCGTAATCGAGCTACAACAACCCAACCTACCTTTATCCACGACTCTAAGGAGTAGGCAGATTGAGGCCTTAGAGTGTCCTTACATATTTCCTTTACCTACCTTTGTCCACCACTCTAAGGAGTAGGCAGATAGAGGCCTTAGAGTGTCCTTACATATTTCCTTTACCCACCTTTGTCCATCACTCTAAGGAGTAGGCAGATTGAGGCCTTAGAGTGTCCTTACATATTTCCTTTACCCACATTTGTCCACCACTCTAAGGAGTAGGCAGATTGAGGCCTTAGAGTGTCCTTACATATTTCCTTTACCCACCTTTGTCCATCACTCTAAGGAGTAGGCAGATTGAGGCCTTAGAGTGTCCTTACATATTTCCTTTACCTCTTGAAAATGGCTCCAAAACAGGAGCCGAAACGTCGAGTTTCCATAAATTCTGGACGCGGTTTAACCCGAGAACCAAGCATGTCTCACATTAAAGACCGCGGAAATCTTTCTGAACATATATATATATATATATATATATATATATATATATATATATATATATATATATATATATATATATATATATATATATATATATATATATATATATATATATATATATATATAAAAATTCTTTATTTCGGTTGCTGTACATTCTTATAAAAAATCCCGAAACGTCAAATTTAAATTATAAATTGACATTTTTCAACGTGAAAATGCGATCCATACCTTCATCCCCCTTGTGTGTGTGTGTGTGTTTTGTTTCTTTAACGTAGGCCTATTTCCGCGACTATGGCCAATCACCGACGCCAGGGAGCAGTTTCACCTTACTATCCTGGAAAATTTTCCGAACCTCTGCCTTTCTGTAAGGAGGGTAGGGATCTTTAACGTGCCCAACATTTCATGGACACGACCCACGAATTTACGCCCCCCCCCCGATGGGCGGAACATGCAGACATTCAACTTGCTCAAATAGAATGTCAGAACCTCGGTTGATGTTAATTTTACAGTTTGTACTGAAAAAGTGAAAGGAGTACCCTGGGATCGAACCGAGTACCCTTCAATTCAGAGGCACACGTTCTTACCCCGGAACCACCGAGGTTCTCTTCATCCCCCTCCGAATGACAGGTACACCCCGAAATTTTTTAAAGGGGAAGTATAGGCTTGTGATATGTCGTTTGTAAGGTCTGTTCATTCTCTATTCAAAAACGTTATCGTTTTCAAGTTTATTGCAACAATTTAGATAGAATAAAATAAAATCATGTGGTTACCGAAATTCGCTATAAAATACTCAAAACTTATTACAATATTGTAATTAGTATACTCAAAACCTATTTTGCGTTTAGGTCTTAAAGATGAGAAAGTAAGCAAAAACCATAGTAATGTGCTTTTTACATTGTATCCATTAAAAATCCATTAAATAGTTTCCGAGGCAATGTTAGTTTGTTTAAAACGCCTAAGCAAATTATTTTGTAATTATAAGTTGTCATTTAAATTGTGAGTATTATTATTTTAGTTTAAATTTCGTTAACTTCAATTCTGAAAAATGGTTAGATTAACGGAAATGGATAAAATAACAGTTATACAAATGATTGGTTACGGAGATAAAACCCGAACACAACATGAAGTAACTCGCCTATTTCATGAGAAATTTCCTGATTTACCGCCTATATTCCAAGGAACAATGAGTAAAATAGAGAGGCAGTTTCGCGAGTTTGGTCATGTAAGGCAGATAAAAAAAAGCAGCCAATGCACTGAGTGATGAAATCAAATTAGATGTGATGTTTGAATTTGTGGAAAACCACATACATCGGCTAGACAGGCATCCATTACATTTAATGTTAGCCATGCATCGATAGTTAATATTAAAAGAAAATAAAATGCATCCCTATAAAATGATACCTACTCAGAAGCTCATGGAAGACGATTTTGATAGGAGAACTTATTTTTGTGAGCGAATGATGGATTTGTTGGATAACAATATTATCCAATTATAAGACGTTATGTTTTCTGATTAGTGCACTTTTTCACTTAACGGTCATGATAATCGGCAAAATTCTCGATATTGGGCAACGACAAATCCTTACTGGATGAGAGAAGAACACACGCAATACCCTCAGAAGGTTAATGTTTGGGCAGGGATTGTTGGAAACTATATCATTGGTCCCTTTTTCATTGAGGGTAATTTGAATGGCAATAATTATTTGGCACTATTTCAAAATGATGTCATTCCAACTTTGGCAAATTTAGATCCTGAACCAGGAAACCCTCAAGTTCCAGTGAATACGATATGGTTTCAGCAGGATGGAGCACCACCACATTACCAACTCAATGTCCGGCAGTACCTCGATGCAATATTTCCCAATCGGTGGATAGGGAGGCGAGGATCGATAGAATGGCCAGCGCGATCACCTCATCTTACCTTATTAGATTTATTTTTATGGGGATATGTGAAGAGCATTGTGTACAAAACTAAACCTTTTGATTTAAATGACTTAAAAGAACGAATAACGCTTGCGATTAGGTCGATCACGCCTGATATGTCAAATAATGTTAGAAGACAGTTTTATTTAAGATTAGGGTGTTGCCAAGAAGTTCGCGGTAAACATTTTGAACATCTACTTCATTGACATTCATAGTTATTTTTAGTGCTTTACATTTTATTACATTTTGCATTACATTTTAGTTTTTATTGTATTGTAGAGAATTTCGGTAAGCACATGATTTTATTTTTTTCTTAATTTTTTGCAATAAACTTGAAAACGATGCTGCTGTCAGAGTTAACGGTACAAAATTATGTTCAAATACTCGAATCTCGTCGTTAGTTCGTTCAAAAATGTGAAGACAGATGTGATTTTCTATCAAAAGTCATATGCACTGATTAAACACGATTAATAAATTGCAGAATATGTAAAAAAACTTAATCCTTAATGGCAATAAAAAGTCCACTCTGGTCCTAGGCAAGGAGATTTCAGACAAAATTGGGGTTTCGATGTGTGGTGTGGCATGGTATTATAAATATACCATTTTCCTTTTCTATCTAATCCTTCCCATTTGCTTTATCCATGTTATATTTTCATAGATTGCTCTTCGTTTGGTCGATTGATTTTTATTTGATGAACCGCTTTGACAACTATTGCCATTAGCCGAATGGATTATCGAACAGTATGAGATGGAAGAGTTATATTTGGACTAGGTACTAGACACAACAAATTAATTTGCTTTGACTGTTAAGCGAACTCACATCGGAAACAGACGTGCCAAAGTACTACTTACAGTTCACTTTAAGCTATTTGAAATTTACCGCAAAAAGGCAAACGACGGGTATCCGAATTACAATAACGTTAATTTTCGACAGATATTTAAGAAAAAAAGTCGTTTGACCTACTTATACATTCTTGTGACATTACACATCCTGATAAATATCTATGTGAATCTACAAAAAATGAAGTGTATGAGTTTCAGAGCTAAAAATCCATTCGAATTTTGGAGCACAGAGCGAATGATGTTTTTGGTTCACTTAATGCTCATCGCTCATACACCTCCCGAATTTCAATAAACACAGACATATTTTGATGAAATTTAATTGAATGATTTACCTCTTTCTGTGAAAAAATTGTTCATTACTTGACTCCGATAACTCCATTATGATGTACCTGTAAAAAATAAAATATTTAGTATAAATTCGTTAAGCTGGTAAATAAATACTTTGTGTTCCAAGTTTATAGTAGCAAAATGTTTGATAATGGATAGCTAACCATAATTTTAATAACTTAATTTTCCATAGAGCCGAAAGCTGGAACCTTCAGTTTGCTCTTAACAAAGCCTCTATAAAAGGAACATTTAAATTTAATAAAAAAATTCATTGGTTTCGGATATAGTAATTTATTTTTTGATTTTTTTCGCAAAAACTGGGTCGATTGGGTTAGTTAATAAACTCATCCAAGCGCTTAACGAAGGGAAAATTATAATTTGGCAGCTACCCTCCTGTCGTAAATAGTTTTTATAAGGTCATTAGCCAGCCTGGTCGAAGTAGTTCTTCCGCATAAACCAGTGTTTTCTTCCGGATAATTTTTTTACACAGTTATTTTAATACAATTTTGAACACAAGTTGCCTTTATAGAGACTATAAGATATACTATATTTTAAGTTTCCAGCTTTCTGGAAAACTGAGTTATAGACATTTATTTGTTTCTTTCCGGAGACCAAAAAAGCCAGATTCTGCCGAAAGAAAACCCAAAATTTTCCTGGAAAATCTAGTACGATTTTTCTGGCTAACAAACTTATCTAAGCTACTTACTACAGAAAGGTATCTGCTAACTTTAATCAAAATCGGGTTTTTATTTTTTGTGTTATAGGCATCTAAATATTCATAGTTCGCGCCCATTTGAAGAAATTGGTTTAAAATGAAAAAGTGACGAATATTTAAGGCTGTGAATTTACACGAAAAATTAAAGATATTTTGCGTTATAAACTATGGTCCAAAAATGCTCCGTTACGAAAATACGGGATGTTAAAATTTTAGGAAAAAGTGGAAATTAATTACTATTTTCAAAACCGCTTAAGATATTTCAGTGATATTTAGTAGCTATAAACAGTTAATAACCATTCATATTTTTCAAGGCAAACATAATTTGCAGGTTTAACAGTGGCGTGTGTACGGCCACTAACATATTCCAGTGCAACTACAATTATGGCACAATAATTATGTTGAGGAGTGCGGATTTGTTGAAGTCTTAGAAATACTCACACTTTTTTAAAGCGTCGCCAGAGAACTTTTGATTAGAAAGCTTTTGTACAAAATTACTAAAGTATGCCGCGACATAATTGTTTTACCAATAAAGAAATTTATATGGTTTGCTTATATGCGCAAGCAAATTTTAATGGACGTAAGGCAAGCAGAATGTATGCCGACTGGCATCCAAACAGAAGACATTCGGAACGCAAACTATTCAAAAATCTTTAAATGTCAGATTAGGTGAAACAGTTCGCTTCGTCAAATATCAGATATTTTAGGTCGTCTGAAAAATATGGCTCCCGAACAAGAATAAGAAATTTCGGTTGTAAAGCAGATAATCCAAAAATTAGTTCAGAAAGAATGCGCGCAGCTGCTAATGTAAGCAAGGGCGTAGATAACAAAATTTTCCTCGGAAGGGGGGGGGGGGGGGGTAATATAAAATATACCTTACAAATAAATACTAGATACATTTTATAAGTATGCATTGCTGACCAATACTACATTTCTCTCATTATATGTTATATATGACTGCATACGCGTAATTTTTTGATAAAGGATTTTTAGTCAGATATAAAAAAGTCCCTGGATGGTTTTTAGTTTTTTACAAATATTGATATCCAAACTTTTCTGGATACTTCGCTTACTCATTCTAAAAATTATGAAACAGGGGCAAGAATAAATATTAAAAATTTTGCTGTTTTAAAGTAGCTTTTACCTTGTTATTTTGTTGTTGTTGATAGATTCTACTTTTCTTCACGATAAATTTAAAATGTTAAATGTTAACACTAAAACTGGTTACAAATAGTTACAACAAATCGCAAACTTGCAATAAATGAATAATAAATAAATACCTCCAATCCACTAACTGAAACAGTTTTAAAATACTGATACAGTGATCAATATTGAATTCTGTGACTGCACTATAAACCTATAAACTGTAGCAGCACTTATTTCAATTTTATTCTGATAGCTGCTGGCCCGACACACCAAAGAAACAGTGAAGACTGTCACCAAGGCATTAAGCGTATGGTGTGCTGTCACTATTTAGTATAAAGCTAAAAATGAGAGTTTATCCCAGCACAGTTACAGTTTTTGGCTTTTTTATTTCTTTGTTTCAAGAGACATGCCTTATTATATTTTAATGACATTCGCAGTCGGAGCAGGCTTGTTTATTTTATTTATTATGGGCACTAATAAACCATGTCTGCAGTAAAATAAGTCTTGTAGGAAGTTGAAAATACTGGCGAGCGGCATGTTGTGATGTCGAAAATAAATTGCATCGTACTTTTTGAAGGTCAAACTCAAAGAGTCCCAGATTCCCAATTAGCAGAATTGAGGGATGGTATCTTCATTCACACATCTCCTCTACACCCCCCTATCTACACCCATGACGAAGGTCTTTATCCAAATCACTTTACACCCGTCCAGAATTTATTGCCAGCTGTACCCTTCAGATACAAATATAATGCAGATCTTCTGTTTGTGAATAAAATATTGTTTATCAACATCCCAGTATTGAACTCTAGTTTGAATTTTGCTCATTACCATCTCCAAGATTTACAACCCCATCTTCTAGTTCGAACTGAAACCCATCTGCAGTGTAACCCTTTATTCTGTGCCTTAAGCATAAATTTCATGAGGCTCTCCGGTTCAAAGGTGTTGTCGGCATATATGCCCGCAGTGACGTTTCAGATCAAAGACGGGAGTATTTAGGGACTATTTCCTATGATGACATGTGGCTTAAAATTTCATAATCGAACTTCACAAAGTTTCTAGGTTCGTTTATCGTTCCCACAATAATGATCTATAAAACAATTTTTTTGATTAGGTGAAACTGTCCTAAAATGATATGCTTAATAGAGAGTAAAAAAATAATATTTTCCAGACTATGATCTGTAGGAAAGGCCACTATTTTACATTAACATTTTAGGAATCTTTTTGAACACTATTAAACTACTTATTTTTGTTCAGGCGCCAAATATGTCATTTCATCAAGACATATAGATAAAATGACATATAGGTAGGTATTTATTAACCCACTCATAAAAATAAATCTACCCATCTAAGAATCATGAACAAATACTTTTTTCAAGTAAACGCCAATACCTACATATTACAGCAATGAGATATAACGGTTAGAGGCAGAGCTCACAAACAAATGTTTTGCTTCTGCGCACATGCAGCGTGTGCCCACAGATTGCAGACAGAGCATCGAACCCATTTTTCTTGGCTGCGTGAATTTTTGTAAAGGTGGTTACAATACAGGCGTGCAGTTTCGTCCTCGTCATCATCATCGGTAGAAACAAAAGAGTAATCTTCAGTGTCATCGTCGTCACTATTACTTATTTCCAGTTTATTTTTTTCGGAGGAATTGTATAAAAAACATTACGTTTTGGCTTCCTTACTGCAACAGTTTTCTTTTTCTTCGGCAGCTTTCTTCTTTTGCGCCTTTCCTTCCAGTTCGATTAAATTGGGGAGCTTTTTAGTATTGAAAAATTATTTGAATGTATCTTTCTCTTCCGGCGCTTGATGTGATGATTTTGGTGGTAGAGATATGTCCAAAAATTGACTTTCTTCTTAACTCCATTTGCGTTCTTCAAATCAGGTGGTGCATGGTTATCTTCATCTTTTTTTGTTGATGGGCCTGCCGGAATCTTATTCAAATTAAGATCAATTTTCTCCGGAAGTGCTTCTTCATCGATGTTGTTTCTGATGGAGCAAACAGATGATCAGGAGAGACGCAGGCTAATTCCGGTTTTCTCAAAATCATTGGTGGAATATTATTTTTGTTGCTGCTTTTCCATGAGCGCTGCTGAAAAGTTCACCTATCTGATATTGTGTAATGCCCCTAACGGGCTGGTTTTTAACCAGGTAGTACACTCTTGATTGTACTATGTCTTCAGGGGTTCAAAGAAACATATATCAAGCGCCTGTATCATGTAGTTGCTGTAAGGTGGGAAGCATATGAGCACCATCTCTGGCAAATTTCACCGTATTCGGGGATTTGTGGCTAATATGGCCATCTAGAAGTAAAACTATTTTATTCGCTTTGCAAGGTTTGCATAATTCGCAAAGTGTTTAACCCATTTAAGAAAACATTCAATGGTCACCCATCCCGATCCTGGTTATATTCTCAGTGTACCAAGCGAAACGGAATCAATGAGTTCTGGTTGGTTTCGCTCAGACGTGAACATATTCATGCTGGTGGGACGAAGTATCCCGTAGAACTCATGCAGCAAGGTACAGTAATATTTTGGCCTATTTCTGCACTAGTCAGATCAGGTCAGGTCAGACTGCTGCTGTGACTATGTGCTTGGCTACATTAGTTAGGCCTTTTAAATATGGATGTCGTAACTGTACTCCAAGTTGTGTAAATACTTTAAATAGTTATTTAAAGTATGCCGTTTTATCAGGTATTCCATTTTTCGACAGTTTCTCTTACATACGGAGTTGATTATGTGGTACAAAACTACTTTCGAACTGGTTCTGCCTGGTGATTTTTATGTCCGTAGTTCTAATTGGTTAAATTTTTTTTCAAATTCTCTAAAGGGCTCAGGACAAGCTACTGAGTTATATACTTTAAGCCGAGATCTAATGAGGCAGCGTCTTGACTTGCACACATTGTGCATATAAATGGCGTTCTGTAACCAATCAACAATCCGATATATGGTTGCGCTGATGATAGCACTCTTCACAGAACCTTCTCATCGACTCGCCGAATATCTGCTTCTAGCTCCTTATGATATATGAGGGTTAAAGTAACCAACTCCCTAAACGCTGAGCTGTCTAAGATTCTTAGCTGGGGATCTGCAAATCTGGTTATGTTTAATGTTATGTTTAATGTCTCAAAAATACATAATTGCATTTAAACATATTAGCAGTGACCTACAGGACACAGACGTTTAGATGGCTAGCAAAATATAGGCCAAAAACCCAGATTTTCTGCATTGGGTACAACAGCTGTAGATCATCTTTGCTGACCCTTACACTTTTCAACATTGAAAAAGCAGTAGCCGAGAAGCTGCGGTTTCCGTTTCAGGTTAAACGTTTGTTTTCAACACAGCAGCTTCTGACGATATACAGAGCACATATACGTGCATGG
Organism: Tillus elongatus; assembly: GCA_964006375.1. NCBI lineage: Eukaryota > Metazoa > Arthropoda > Insecta > Coleoptera > Cleridae > Tillus > Tillus elongatus. The sequence goes on along the minus strand of OZ023263.1, from coordinate 147,727,948 downwards.
TTAGAAATTGTTCTTATATCTGGAATGCTGCCCCAAAGACAACCTTGTCCCTCCTAGATTCTATTCAGAAATGAATTATTCGCCACATAAGAGAGTCATCTATCATAGTCAATCTTACCTATCTAGACAGCAGGAGAAACGTTGGAGATCTCTATGGCTCTTCTATCGATACTATAATCAACATTATCCCTTAGAAATTTCTTCGTTACTACCTCCGTTTGCGACATCTAATCAACAAACGAGTCTTAGTTGATAACCGCACGATTTTCGTGTCGAATTACCTACTTGTCGAACACTTCGTTACAAATCTTCGTTCTTTCCCAGAACATCTAAGCTTTGGAATGCCTTCCCGGTAGACATATTAAGTAAAGTAAACACTCATATCTTGAAAACGTGATGCTCGATAGTTTTTTTTTTAAGTTTAGGTCATCGTAATAAGCGCAAAAAATACACAAGTTTACTAATTTGACCGATTACGTGGCTGGAGTAACAACAAAGTTAGCAATAGTACTTAAGTGTAACACTCATTTGTTTTGTCAAGAATTTGCCAAACAAATTTTCAACAACATTGAAGCAATGATTTTTGTTTAAATTGTTTACTTACTCTTTATTTTCGGCAGTCAAAAGAGAAGGGGTTATAGTCCTTCTATGTTCAATCTTAACTTCCTCTCCTTTGTAATTGTTATATCTTTTGTGAGGAGTGATTGTTGGATTATCGGTTACTTCTTTTGCTACAACTATATAATTTTTGGGATGGTTTTCTTGCTCAGAACTCATTGATACAAGTTCATTGACGTCTGATGAATTACATGTTGAGCTCGACATTGCGTTTCCTGAAAAAAAAAAGAAAACATTTAACGATGAAGCAAGTTTTTATTAAAGTAAAGTCAAAAAATTAACAAAATCAGTGTAAAATAAACAGTTACTGGAAGTGTGTGCCTAAAAGCTAGTATTTTTGCACAACTCATAAGGCTTACACCAATTTTTTGTGCAAATATTAATTGTCCCTTGTAAACTATAATTTGGTTGAACCAAAATAGTTATGAGAAATTTCTAAAAAAACTTTTGTGTAACTCCAATTTTTAGCGAATTTTCGTAAAGAAACTTTCGTTTTTAGAGAGGTAACGACTTTTGAATTTTCGGATTTTTTAAAATTAGAGCATCTAGAACGCATATCTGAGGCCAGTTTCAGACTTTATCATATCGTTGATAACTTACAAATCAGAACAAATGATTACATAATATTATGTCACTTTCCTAACAGTCCCACTTTTATAACCGATCACTATACCACTAGAAAACGTCATTTTATAGTGTTAGACTACACACTAAAAATCATCAAAATCCATAAGCAAATTTCCAAGAAATTAGGGAAAACTAATGTTTATTTGAATTTTTACGCTCTCTAGCGGCCAAACGAAGCAATTTTGCATATAAGTAAGTTAGCTTCAAACGATCTATTTTGAACCCAGAAGCTTGCGGTTAAGTGTTATACACGCATTTTTGAGACACCCTATATATGTTGTGGGTATATACAGGTGATTCACTAACAATTGGAAATCTGAAAGCTGGAGATAAAACACCTCAAATTGTGATCATTGGCGCAAACATGCCTCATCCGAAAGTTGATAGTTTAGGAAATACAGGGTGTTGAAAGTTACAATTTTTCTTGTTTTGATTTTGTCATTATTCAGAAAATATCTAGGTTAGGAACTTGAAAATTTGCGAAGTCATGTTTTTTTAGCGACGAATAAGATACGTTTTGCAAATATCGCGTTGCTCATAGAGGACGCGTTAATAACTCTTCACTTTGTATGTCTAACATAAAATTTGATTCAAAACCTGAGAGAGTAATCATTTTTACATTAATTATGTTTTCGAGAAAAATCGATTTAAGGAACATTATGTTTTGACAAAAAGAGATTTTAAAAGTGAAACAAACCCAGCTGCATTTAGTAGGCTATTGCCCAATTTCCCAAAGCCCAATTACATATATAACGGACCGTTTGATAATCATTGCTTCAGACCACGAATCATAGACTGTGATTCGGGTTTTTGCCATGAGAACCAAATATTTTGAAGCTGTAATTGGTTGTAATAATCGATGATTAGCTCATTTCACGTAAAATATTTCATTGAGTTTTGTGAAACTGGGCATATGTCTCATAAAATAAAATATCATCTCAGCCATAGAAACTGATAAATAATGACGAGTGCTATCAACTGACTAGTTATTTTGTGTAGTTTTACTTGTAGTAATAATCATGTGTGATAAAACTGGCAAAATGCCGCATCACAACGAGTTTTCGAATAATGAAATGAGATATATTATCTGTTTTTGCGCAAGAAAATTAAAGTGGCCCTGCTTCAGCTCGAGTATATTCTGAATTACATCTCAACCGAAGACAACCAAATCGCAAACTATTTAGAAATTTGTACAATGGCCTAGGCGAAACAGAATATTTTCGTTCGAAATATAATAACAGCGCTCCAAAAAGTATTTTGGTTAAACAGGAAGAGGAAGTTTTGGTCAGAGTGACCGAAAATCTAGGTATAAGTACTCGTCTTTTAAGTATTGCTACAGGCATGGCGCAGCCTTCCATTTGAAGAATTCTGAATAAGAAGAAAATCTAACCATTTCATTTTATTTCTGTACAGATTTTGTTGCCTCATGATCCTGCTGGTCTACGTTTAGCCCATTTTCTAGAAGAACACGAAACCAACGATCCTACTTTTTTGGAGAAAATCTTATTTACCGATGCGGCGAAGTTTACTATCCACTCTGAGAATCCCCATGGGGTAAAAGTAAGGCACACCCAATTTAAATAGCCAAATGTATTAAAATTTTCCCCAACAAAGTTTGGCAGAATTGCTTAAAGAAGTTCCACCTTATTTAAGAAGAGACATGTGGTTCATGCATGAGGGAGCGCCACTGCATTTTCCTCGGCCGATGCGTCCATATTTAGATGCAGTTTTTCCAAATCGATGGATTGGCTGTGATATCATTTTTGTTTGGTCATCCAGAAGTACGGACTTCAATCCTCATGATTTTTATACTTGGTCTGGAATGAAAGATATAGGTTACAAAGAACCTATTAGTTTGCGCGAAGAGTTGTGGCGAAGAATAGAAATCGTTGCCAATGATGTCAGAGGCAATCCCAATATGTTGTTTCAAACTTGGAGGTCTCTCGAAAAACGCCATATGTATTAGTGTCAATGGTGGACACTTTGAACAATTGCTTTAAATTATTATTGCGCATTTCATTTGTTTTATTTTATGTGTTCTAGAAAATTAAAATAATACACTTGGTTGGTTTGGCATTTAATTTCTCGTATTATTAAAGCATAATGATCGTTGAATCGATTTTGCTCGAAACCAGATCGAGATACTGAAATGAAACAACATTATTTAATTAATTGAAAAATGATTGCTCTTTCAGGTTTCGATCAAATTTCATATTAGACATACAGGGTGAAGAGCTAAAAGCGGTAAATGTCGGTGAAATTGGTCGTAAGTGGCGTCATCTATGAGCAACGCAATATTTGCAAAACGTATCTTACTCATCGCCTTAAAAACATAACTTCACAAATTTTCAGGTTCCTAACAGAATAATGGCAAAAAAAAACAATTAAAATTTCAACTTTCAACACCCTGTATTTCTGAAGCAGTTATCAACTTTCGGATAAGGCATGTTTGCGCCAATGGTCACAATTTGACGTGTAGTATCTCCAGCTTTCGGATTTCCCGTTGTAAATGAATCACCCCAATATATATATATATATATATATATATATATATATATATATATATATATATATATATATATATATATATATATATATATAGGTATATAAGACTAGATGCATTCTCGCAACAATTTGAACCGTAGACCGGTTTCGCTCTCATTAGAGCTCTTCAGTACGGCATACTAATTGCAGCAAAAATGCACCAAAAATAACACGGCTGTAGTATAGCCAGTCTTAAAACACTAAGTGAGTGGTGAAGGTGTCGCCACCTAGTTTGGAACCAAGTACTATGTTGTCACGCCCGCTCCAAATAACACAGAGTGTTAAAAATAGAGACAGTATACAACTAACTAACAATTTAAAAAATTGTTAGTCCTGGCCCATTTATACCCCAATATAGGGACATAGTATGTAAGACTAGATGCATTCTCGCAACAATTTGAACCGTACACCGGTTTCGCTCTCATTAGAGCTCTTCAGTACGGCATACTAATTGCAGCAAAAATGCACCAAAAATAACACGGCTGTAGTATAGCCAGTCTTAAAACACTAAGTGAGTGGTGAACGTGTCGCCACCTAGTTCGGAACCAAGTACTATCTTGTCACGCCCGCTCCAAATAACACAGAGTGTTAAAAATAGAGACAGTATACAACTAACTAACAATTTAAAAAATTGTTAACCCTGGCCCATTTCTACCCCAATATAGGGACATAGTATGTAAGACTAGATGCATTCTCGCAACAATTAGAACCGTAGACCGGTTTCGCTCTCATTAGAGCTCTTCAGTACGGCATACTAATTGCAGCAAAAATGCACCAAAAATAACACGGCTGTAGTATAGCAAGTCTTAAAACACTAAGTGAGTGGTGAACGTGTCGTCACCTAGTTCGGAACCAAGTACTATGTTGTCACGCCCGCTCCAAATAACACAGAGTGTGAAAAATAGAGACAGTATACAACTAACTAACAATTGCATTTTTGCTGCAATTAGTATGCCGTACTGAAGAGCTCTAATGAGAGCGAAACCGCTCTACGGTTCTAATTGTTGCGAGAATGCATCTAGTCTTACATACTATGTCCCTATATTGGGGTAGAAATGGGCCAGGGCTAACAATTTTTTAAATTGTTAGTTAGTTGTATACTGTCTCTATTTTTAACACTCTGTGTTATTTGGAGCGGGCGTGACAACATAGTACTTGGTTCCGAACTAGGTGGCGACACGTTCACCACTCACTTAGTGTTTTAAGACTGGTTTCGCTCTCATTAGAGCTCTTCAGTACGGCATACTAATTGCAGCAAAAATGCACCAAAAATAACACGGCTGTAGTATAGCCAGTCTTAAAACACTATGTGAGTGGTGAACGTGTCGCCACCTAGTTCGGAACCAAGTATTATGTTGTCACGCCCTCTCCAAATAACACAGAGTGTTAAAAATAGAGACAGTATACAACTAACTAACAATTGCATTTTTGCTGCAATTAGTATGCCGTACTGAAGAGCTCTAATGAGAGCGAAACCGCTCTACGGTTCTAATTGTTGCGAGAATGTATCTAGTCTTACATACTATGTCCCTATATTGGGGTAGAAATGGGCCAGGGCTAACAATTTTTTAAATTGTTAGTTAGTTGTATACTGTCTCTATTTTTAACACTCTGTGTTATTTGAAGCGGGCGTGACAAGATAGTACTTGGTTCCGAACTAGGTGGCGACACGTTCACCACTCACTTAGTGTTTTAAGACTGGCTATACTACAGCCGTGTTATTTTTGGTGCATTTTTGCTGCAATTAGTATGCCGTACTGAAGAGTTCTAATGAGAGCGAAACCGGTCTACGGTTCTAATTGTTGCCGGAATGCATCTAGTCTTACATACTATGTCCCTATATTGGGGTAGAAATGGGCCAGGGCTAACAATTTTTTAAATTGTTAGTTAGTTGTATACTGTCTCTCTTTTTAACACTCTGTGTTATTTGGAGCGGGCGTGACAACATAGTACTTGGTTCCGAACTAGGTGGCGACACGTTCACCACTCACTTGGTGTTTTAAGACTGGCTATACTACAGCCGTGTTATTTTTGGTGCATTTTTGCTGCAATTAGTATGCCATACTGAAGAGCTCTAATGAGAGCGAAACCGGTCTACGGTTCTAATTGTTGCGAGAATGCATCTAGTCTTACATACTATGTCCCTATATTGGGGTAAAAATGGGCCAGGGCTAACAATTTTTTAAATTGTTAGTTAGTTGTATACTGTCTCTATTTTTAACACTCTGTGTTATTTGGAGCGGGCGTGACAACATAGTACTTGGTTCCGAACTAGGTGGCGACACGTTCACCACTCACTTACTGATATAGGTATATATTTGGAATAATAGGAATAACTTAGATGTTCTGGATAAAAGCTGTTGGACACATTTTTCGACATATTTGTGTGATCTTGAAATTTTTCGACAGCTTAGATTGTCAGTTTGACAACAACCAAGTTTTTTCAAAAGCAAACCTGCATTTAGTTTTTTTTGAATCTACGAATTCATCGGCATGCGGGGCTCTTAAATTTTAGAGGGGTTGGATAATAAAGATTCCGTGAAAAAAAGAACGAACTCTAACAATAAAGCCACGGTTGCGCCATAAATTTTAAAAAAATTATAAAGGATCACAAGTTGTCAAAATAAATCTTTACAACGTCTTTTATTGTCTTCAAAACATATATCGAGTCCTTTCAAAAAGATCGTTTTATATTTTTAAATGTTTATTATCTCATTGCTCTAGCTGCACCAAGAATGCGCGCCCTCAGGTCATATCAATTATTTGGACCCTCTTTATACACTTCCTTTTTTTTGAGTGACCCTATAAGAAAAAGTGCCATGGGTTTAAGCAAGCGAGCGAGCTGGCCACTTTATTTTTCTCCGACGCCCAAATCATCTGATCGGGTAAACGTTATTTAAGAAATTTCGTACTTCGAGGCCAAATAAGGAGGTGTTCCATCTTGCTGGTCACCATAGCAATTTTGTTAATCTGACACGACATTGCTCCATAATAATTTTACTTCAAAAAAGTGTGTGTGATGATTACTATATCGCCTCGGAAGCCAGGTCCATTAGCTACAAACTGTTGCATTAGACAGACGAGATGTAAGCAGAGCGCCAATTTTATGAATCAAGCAGCTTTACAAACTGCTTACAAACTAAATCATACCTAAATTGAATTATATCTATATTGTATTATAATTTTGTTTTTGTTTTATTTTATTTATTTTTAAAATTGTTTTCTCTATATTATACTATATATATATATATATATATATATATATATATATATATATATATATATATATATATATATATATATATATATATATATACATATATCTTTTTGAAAGGACTCGATTTACGCTTTGAAAACAATGAAAGACGTTTTAAACATTTATTTTGACAACTTGTGATCCTTTATATATTTTTTATTTATGATGCAAACGTGGCATTATTGTTAGACTTTGTTTGGTTCTCGGAATTTTTATTATCCAACCCCACTCAAAGCCCTGTATGATGATTAATTCGTAGATTCAACAAAAAAAATTAGCAACTTGATTGTTGCCAAAGTGACAATCTAAGCTGTCAAAAAATCTCAAGGTCAGACAACGAGCACCTCGGGAAAAGGAGGACGCAGGTTGGTACGCTGTTTAACAGGGCCAAAAGGTCGGAAGCATGGGATGAATATAGACATGCCCTTACGAGCTATAACAAAAGACTGAGGGACGCCGGGAAGGAGTCATGGAGGAGGCACAGGGAGGAAGTGGAGAACACATTCGAGAGTGATCGACTAAACAAGATCCGGTCCAAGGGCACTCAGACCAACATAGGCTCCCTTAGAACATCCACGGGAGGCGCCACAAGCTCGGGGGAGTAAACTATGGAAATTTTACTACAGACGCACTTCGCCGGCTGCAACATAATAAACCATCTCCGGACTGGCAACACTCAGAAATAGAGGCGCCGTACAGGCGGGTATCTAGAGTAGACTGAACAGTCGCTAAAGAGGTGGTTGCTTGGAGCAAAATCAGATGGGCCATTAACAACTTCAAGCCATTCAAATCACCGGGATTTGATGGAATAATGCCCATTATGCTCCAACAGGGTATGGACTTACTGTCGCCGGAGCTTACTCTCATTATGAGGGCCAGCCTGGCTCTGCGGTACATTCCGAGGGCATAAAGGCTGGCCAGGGTTGTATTCATTCCTAAACCTGGGCGTCCAACAGACCAGGCAAAGTCCCTGAGGCCAATAAGTCTCATGACCTTCTTGCTAAAAACAATGGAAAAACTGTTCCATTGGCACATTAGGGGCGGTGTACTGGAAGCATATCCCCTACACTGCGGACAATATGCATACAGAGCAGGAGTCTCAACAGAAATAGCACTGCACCAACTGGTGCTGAAACTGGAGAACAGGGAAGTGGTGCTGGGGGCCTTCCTAGACATAGAGGGGGCGTTCAGCAACACCTCATTCGGATCGGTACTGGCAGATGTCAGGGAGCGTGGAATAGAGGAGACTTGCTGCAGGTGGACCAGTTCTGTGCTGAGGGACAGGGTGGTGTTCACCTTAACCTGGAATGGTCACGTTGAAAAAATTCTGCGTAAGGCAGTTATGACCCTAGCGGTCACTAGGCTAGCAAATTTTATAAAATTATATTTTTATCAAAAATTTGTTAAATAGTTAAAGTTAAAAAAACTTATATGCCCAAAAATTTCAACAAAAAAAAAGATTTCCACCAACATTTGTGAATTTTTTTAAGGAGTTGAATTGATTGATTTTTTCAAGGAAATTAGAGTAAAATGATTTTTCTACAAAAATTCACGCAAAAACGTTTTTCTATGAAAATACGAAAATGTCCACAGATATATCAACTAAACACATTGTTTCACAAAAATTCGCTAAAAATTGGTCACATTATTCGCAAATTTGTTTACCTAACAGTCCAGTCAAATTAGACTAAAAATGCCTTAACATTTGAAATTAAAAGCTGAAAATTGGTAAAAACGTTAAGGATGACGTCCTAGTTCGAATTCCGAGTCCCAAACAATCACACCTCGAAAAAATCCGCCATCTTGGTAACACCGTTGGATGTTTCAAGTTCTAAGTTTAGCGACCAAATCAGATTGTTTTTTCTGTCTTAGCTTATCATATTAACAACTAACATGATTCAGAAACAGCGATAGTAATGGCTTACACTGGGTTAAAATATAGTTACAAAAAGGGTCGAATAATATAAGCTGTTTGTTTTGACTGACATTGAATGCTATTCATTTAATTAGTTTTTCCATAAGGAAAGGGGGATATAAACATTGAAAACGTCTTTGTTATCTATAAATACCCAGTGCACTCTTTATGCAAAAAATAACACAAAACGCAAGCAGTGGAGCAACGGCGGAGGCTGTAATCGACTATGCCACACCTTCAACGTCTCCTCAAAGAGCGTTCTTGGCAAATGTCAAAAACAAGGTGAGTTTCATCACGCTGTTACCCAAGCACATCAAGAGAGCTGGAGTCAAAGTCATTCAAGCTCCCGATGACGCTGATACCACAGCATAAGATTATGCTGTATAGCGAAGTGCTGTGCAAGATGCAAACAACGGCCCGCAATCAGTAATAGCAGGCAAATATACCGACATTTTCATTCTAATGGCTACTATATCCAACACTCGTAATAAGGTCCAAATGTTGATGCCAGGAAAAATAATGCAGAACCCCAGCTCTTTAGCAGTGAGAATTGATCGCTGCGCTTGGAGCTTTCCGCGAACACCTGTTTTTCTATGCAGTAGCAGGATGCGATACCACTTCTGCCCCCTTCAGAAAAGGCTATTAACGAAGCGAGGCTAATAAATTGGCAGGTACCTCGCTTTTCTAAATAGCTTAGATAACTTCGTTAGCCACTCTGATCGAACCAGCTTTTACATTTTCTTCCGGAAAATGTTTGTATCATTAAACATGATGAAGTTATTATTGTAAAATTGCAAACATAAATTGCATTTATAGAGACTAGTACATACCCATTTTTTTTTAATTTTAAGGTTCCTGCTTTATAGAAGATTGAGTTAGAGGCATTTATTCTTTTCCTTCAGGAGACCGAAGGTGAGCAAAAAATTAAAAGTTGTCCTATGAAACAACGTATTCAACTTCACTGACACAAAAAAAATTGTCCTCGAAAATTCGCTATTTTCTTACAAAAATTAACTCACATTTTTTTCCTGAAAATGCTGCAAAAATATTATTTTACGATAATCCACAAAAAATGTCTACGAAAATATGCTAAAACAATTTACTATACGATTTTACAGAAATTCGATAAAAAATTGCAGCCTCAAAAATGCGCTATAATTTTTTCAGAAAAGCTATTAAAAATATTTGTTTATAAAAACTTGACATTTCATTTTACAAAAATCTCCAAAAATTGTTTATAAAAATTCAAAGAAAAATGTTTTTTCGAAAATTAGCTAAAAAATGGTACCTACAAGCACGAGAACCGGGCGAGTTCACAAATCGGCCACCCATCTAAGAAATGACCGTGCCGGACGTTGCTCAACTGCATGCAAGGAATGTTGTATCTGTACTGCGCCGAGTTGGCCACGCATATTTGCATTTCAAGTTGTTAGAAATAGATAGGTTATCAAGTCTGTCAATTTGAAGTTTCATATGAGATTTGTCAAAACAATTTGTCAGTTATATATAAAAAAAGTTTATGAAAATCTGTAACCATAACGCACTTGCTGCCAACTTTTACTACTGGTTATATGCGATTTGTCCGTTTATTGCTTTTTTGACTGAAGAGAGAGTTTTTAAAATTTAGTTTGCGAAATAAAAATATGACACGCTTAAATCACAAACTCTAATTTAAGCTGATGCCAAAACATCGCAGAAATGGTCTATTTCAAATCAATTTTCTGCGAATATGCTTGTCAAATGAAGAACAATAGGTGTTGAAACAAAAATTTAAAACCTTGTTGAAGACACTTCATATAATATTTGTTGCCCATAGCCCGCATTTGTTTAAGAATCTTTGTGTAAAAATTGCCAGTTTTGACGCTCTAAATCGTCACTTTGACGTTTTTAGAATGCAAATCATAAAAAGTATTTTTTTTAAATAGCTTTTGACTTTTTTACACACAAGAAACAACCCTTGCCTGCAATATTTAATAGATTTTGTTAACCACATAATAGAATATTTTGGTTTTGTGTCATTTTTTGGCAGGGCGACTAAAAATTTGTTTTTTAAACACTTATGACCTTTTTTAACCTATAGATTAAATTTTGAATATGTTATATAGAAGTACGTGCGTACCAAATTTGGTTATGATACCTCTGTTATTTCCAAAAATAGTTTTTATTTTAAAGAAACCTAGTCACATTTTTTTAATAAAGTAACTATAAAGTAACGCATATATTCAGTAAAATTGAAAGTGACCATTCTTAAGGTAAATTGAAAAACATGTCAATTTTTACTGTAAAAACTAACTTTTTGATATAAAAATCTCACCCCTATCGTCATACCTCTTCGAATTGTAGCTACCCATTCGAAATTTTGAACTGGATGGTGGGTAGTGTGATACATATTTTTAAACCAAATCCAATTCTATATTCAGCAACACAAATTTTTTTAGGGGTAACATAAAGTGAGTAATAACATTTTCAATTTTATTATCAGTAACACCTAACACAAGTGAAGCCTATAAAGAATTACATAGTCCAGTATTATAATACTGATATGATACTTATGATATGATACTTCAATATCTCAAAGTCTGTAAACAACGTTCAAAATGTTGGGCTTCTTGTATGAAAAGAACTGTAGATATTTTGTTGTATACCATGTCGCATCTGTAACAATCGACTGATGATAAAAATTACTTGCTGTATCATGTGTCATAAAAACTAATCAAGTATAAGTTTGATAATTTTTTGCGATACGTTCTACATATAATAATAAGTAGTAAATTTACGTTTTGGTTGTCGTGCAAAGTGAATACGTATAATTTTCAACTTTTGCTCTTTCAAATTAATTATAAAATTTTTGGTAAAATGCGTTTATCAATAGCTCAAAGAATTGAAGTTCTAACGATGATTGGTTATGGTGACAAGATCCGAACTCAGGCAGAGGTGTGCATTCTGTTTAATACTAAGTATCCGGATATTTCTATCAATCAATCGTGAAGTGAAGTGAATCGAATAGATAAGAAATTTCCAGAAACGTCTAGCGTCGAAGATTAACCGTCAAAACTGCAGATATTGAGCAAGGGAAAATCCAAGATGGATGCGACAGAATCACACACAATATCCACAAAAGGTAAATGTTTGGGCAGAAATTATTAGGAGTAAGAATATTGGTCCCCACTTTTTTGATGGAGCTATAAATGGACTATGATATCTACAATTAATACAGCAATATCTCATTCCTACGTTATTTAACTTATTTCCTGATGGACACAATGCTGGTATGGTAACTTATAACCTGTGATATTAACAAGATAGTGTCCCCGCGAATTATGATGTTAATGTCCAACAATTTCCCAACAAATGGATTGGCATGCGCGGTGCAATCGAGTGGCGAGCAAGATCACCTGACCTAACACCCTTAGATTTTTTCTGTGGGGTAATTTGAAAAATGTGGTATTTAAAAGTAAACCACATATTATCTACGAATTAAAAACAAGAATTAGAACTAAATATACCAACATTTCTCCAGAGATTATAAATAAAGTCCAACAAGAATTTGTTGGCCGTTTGGGATATTGTCAGGCACAAGAAGACGGACATTTCGAACACTCGATTAGATAAGACTGAACTATGTAATTTTTTATAGGCTTCACTTATGTTAGGTGTTACTGATAAAAATGTTACTACTCACTTTATTTTATTTCTACAAAAAAAAGGTGTTGCTGAATAGAGAATCGGATTAGCTTTAGAAAGATGTAGTACACTACTTACCTTCCAATTTCAAAATTTCGAAAGGGTAGCTACCCCTTGAAGAGATATAAAGATAGAGGTGAGATTTTTATATTAAAAAATTTTGAATTTTCCTTAATAATGGTCACTTTCATTCCTATCGAATTTATGCCTTACTTTATAGACACAGATATATATATATATATATATATATATATATATATATATATATATATATATATATATATATATATATATATATATATATATATATATATATATATATATATATATATATATAATAACAGTCTGAAACTAATCTCGTACCAGGGCACTCAGTTTGCGCTCATTTAATTTTTTTCTCAAAATTCAAAAGTTAGAACAGAAAATTTTTTCTATGAAAAGTCGCTAAAGGAAAATTTCTTACAGTTGTATTCAACATGAAAAGGTTGTGAAGGCAGATACAATCAAATACTTCATATTCCTGCTGCTCTCGAATACCAATGAAAAAACATCATTTAGTAGTTTCACTAGCATTTTATCTCACATAATTTATTCATTTAACGTGATTAACAGTTTTAGATGTGTTTATTTAAGGAACACATCTGCATTGTTTTTCTTACGGAAGATATGGAGATAAATATAAAACATTTTTAGGCCATTTAGTAAGAATTCAGAATCCTAATTTCTTGCTTACAATTTTTGGAGTTTATTATCGCCTCATAAAATAGTTATTTTCTTTTATCAAACCTAAAACATGATTTAGAAAAGCCCATTTTTTAGCGAAAGTGATGGCATTCAAATCTATTCAAGATCGGCTACTAAATTTTTTGAACAATTTAGGGATATTTGGTGTTATATAAGATTTAAACTCAAGTGTCTTGCATCATAAATTACGTTTTGTCATTTTGACATAGCAGGGTTATAAAAAATTTCTTAATCTAAATTTATTCTAGTGTTCTATTGAACAAGTAAAATTTTAGTTAACGTGTTTTAGGCTCATTTCAAAATGGATAGCAAAAGAACAGTGAATATAAACATGAGAAAACTTTTAGACGAATATTATAAAAAAGAAGAGCAGTTAAGGCTTAGTTGGTTAAAGAAAAACCAAGATAGATTAGTGGCATTGACAACTAAAGACCAATCACAAGACGATGAAAATGAACTAAAAGGACAATTAGGGGAATTCCGAAGGGATAGATTCCAAAAAACTCAAGAACGTGCTGCAGTGAAGAGAATTGAAGACAAACCGATTGATTTTGACGATAAGCTAGCTACTTTCAATATTATGAAACCAGTGCTTCCAGAGACCAGAGATTTGCTTTATAAGGGCACACAAAAGGAAGGCAGGTTCAACTATTTAAGAGAAAGGTATAAAATTATCCCAGAGGAACGCTATTATTTTCCTGAAACGACCAATTTTGAATACGGTTGGAAGATGTGGGACTGTGCGAAAGAGATGAGGGGTAGTAGATACGGAAGGCAACAGGTTATAAGGGATTCATTCTACAGGCGCAGGGCAGGGGTAGAACGTGATCCTAATTGGTACCGAGAACCTGCTAAATTGAGCCCAGGAATTTGTGGCTGTATTTAAATACAATTTTAGTTATTTGATAAGAAATAAATACATATACAGTATATTTTAATTATATTTGACAGGAAAATTGCCGCGCAGGTTTTTTAGGGCATTATGCTACAAAGCGAGAGGACCGAAATTTATTTCACGGGAGGGCCAACGAAAATTTGACCTGGTATGGGAAATTTGAAAAATAACTATAGATTGGTAAAGACTGTGACGCCGCTCTTAAAAAACACTATTAACAATCGCAGCCGTAAGCGCATTAAATGTATCGATTATTTTAAACTACTACTATTACTAATAGAACCGGACACGCCATTCCCATAAAGGGCTACGCACACCACAAAGCCTGTGTTGTTTATTAACAATATTTATCCATACACTTATGTTCTGACAAGACATTTTCACCTCTTCTACATTCATACATCTCCGAATACACACTCTCCTATTAAGTAAACTTCTGACCTCTTTCTTCTTTAATATATGGCACACAACGTTCGACAAAGCTTTCCTGGGTCTTCCATAGTCTCTCTTACTATTAACATGCTCTCTATAAATTTTACTTCATTCTATCATTATTCATTCGGTATATGAATCCAAACCCTCTATTAAGCACGCCACTCTCATACTTATTTTTAGTAGACTTCTCTACATTACATTCGCTAAGAACCCATTTTTTTCTAACTCTATGTTTCGTTAATTTACCCGTTACTCTTGTTTCAGGTAGTTCATTCCAAGAGCATTAAATTTTCTTACATGCTTTGCTTGACACACCCAACTTTTAGACCCATATAGAGCAATCGGTATCAGTACGTTATATACAGCCACTTTGGCCTCTTTAGATATGAATTCACTTTTAGCTAGTTATCATAGTTCTCAGCACCTTTCTGCCTGCATTTAACCTACTTTGTATCCCATCGTCTATTCTTTAATTCTTTGAAAACAGTTTTCCTTAATATTTAAATTCCTTTACTTTTTCAACTAGAATACCATTTATCAAGATACTACAATTACTCGTTCCACCCTCTTTAATAACCACCTTTATTCTTTGCGTCCACACGTAGATTCGTTTTATTTTTTACTGCCATCAGTCTCTTTTACATCCGTTGCATTTATCCTTCAGATTCACTTAGTAGTACTGCATCATTAGCGTACAGTAACACCTTTACTTCCGATGCATTCATTATTAGGTTTAATTCTAAAATAGTCACCGAGCATTCAATTAGTTCTCACACATGCTCTACTGGCATCATATAGCGCATTAATACCTCAAATTAGCCAATTATCCACACCATATTCTTTCAACTGTGTCACACACGGGGGTGTGGTCCCTAAGCCCGGTCGTGCGCTGGTCGTTCCCTTGATTGATCGACGCGTGATTTAGCTACCGGACTTCTAGAGGCTGGTTCCTCGTGCCACCCCTGGCGTGACTGTCGGCAATGGGAATAACACCCAGGGCTGATGGTTACTAAAGTCTCGCTCCCTCTCTTCGCAGTTGGTAGTGGAATTTTCCACGCCCGAGGAGGTACCACCCCATGCATCAAGGGGCCGGTGAAGTCCCAACGGACGTTTCCGGTTCTGGTGTATGAGTCGGTTTCCCTTATAAGCAAAAATGATGATGGCTGCTCCTTGTGCAAACATTCCGGAGGTAAAATACCCCTACATTCGGATCTCCGGGCGAGGGGTGTACAGGGGGCGCCAACATTAAAATTCAACATATCATTCTCGAATATATGTGGTCTAAATTCTAACCTGAACTGCGTCCATGATTTCCTCCAGGCTAATAGTCCCCAACTCCTCTTCCTCACAGAAACCCAAATCAATGCCAAAACAGCCACTAATGACCTTAATTTCCCGGGGTATGAGCTCCTTACTTCCTTTAGATTACATGGAGGCGTGTGCGCATACGTTCGTAGCAATCTACCCTGCACCAGACTCCCCAATTTAGAAGCTGGAAGAAAAGACATACTATGGATAAAACTCTCTCTCAGGGCTGCAACTAAATTCATCTGTTGCATTTACTGGTCACCTTCTGACAACAACTTTGTCCAGCTCTTTGACTAACTTTCTGAAAAAACCGACCATCTAATTTCTGAATATCCTTCCTCCGAGGTCACTGTTCTGGTGACTTCAACGTCCATAATAAGGAATGGCTAGGATCTTCAAAAACCGATCCACATGGGAGAGCAGCGCAGGCCTTTCCAGTCAGCAACTCTTTAGCCAATATGGTTCAGCAACCTACTTATTTTCCTCGCATCCCAACACACAGCTCAAATCCCTTGGATCTCCTTCTTACTACAAATCCTGAAAGCTATAAAATATCAGTCACCGCCTCCCTCGGTCGCTCAGTTCATGGCATGGCGACCGCCTCCTGCGCAATGCAACCCGAGATCACACAGACATCACACCAACGTATCGTTTGGCACTACAGCTCCGCGGACTGCGACGAAATGCGAGATTACTTTTACTCATTTCCATGGGCGCCTGTCTGCTTCTCTAATCCTGACCCCTCTGATATCTCACAAAACGTCACCGAAATTATCCAAGCTGGCATGGAATTATTTATTCCACATACCCAGAAAATCTCTGCAGCCACTCAAAAGCCCTGGTTCTCTAAATCCTGTGACAAGGCCAGACTTGAAAAGGTCAAAGCTCACAAAAAGCTTCTACACAATCCCAGTCAAGAAAACCGTCAAGCATTTAACGACGCAAGAAACCGCTATGCCCGTATTCTTTCTGAGGCAAAAAACTCGTTTCATAACCACATCAAAAACAAAATCCTCTTAAGCTCCAACGGCAGCAAACCCTTCTGGACTCTTGCTAAATCTATTGGGAATCATTTCTGCAAGAGCACGTTCCTACCTCTTGTCTCAGGGGATGAAATTGTTTCTACCGCCCTGGGCAAGGCTGGACTTTTTGCCTCGTTGTTCGCCGGCAATTCTACTCTCAACCCACCTCCAAATGTTCAACCATCAACATTCCCCAATGTCACGCATAAAATAACGGATATCACTTTTAAAACTAAAAAGGTACGAGATATGCTCTCTTCTCTTAATACCAGGAAAGCCTCTGGCCTTGACGAGATCCCAGCAATTGCTCTCAAAAAATGAGCACCAGAGCTTGCTCCTGTCCTGACTCGTCTGTTTCAGACATCTTACACTAGAGGCATATTCCCTAGTAACTGGAAAACTGCTCGAGTACAACCCGTCCCCAAGAAAGGATCTAAAGCGCTTCCTAGCAACTACCGACCTATTTTTCTCCTTTCAGTCGTCTCTAAATTGATGGAAAAGTATATAAACACCGAATTACTAAAATTTCTCGAAAAACACAGTCTAATCCACGGCAGGCAGTATGGATTCCGTCTGCGCAGATCAACTGCCGACCTCCTTTCCTTTCCCCCAGTCAGCTGCCTCACTCGTTCCATCAATATTCTCTCAGATAGCTTCCCCAGAACACTTAAACTAACATTCGATAATTTTCGCATTCACTCTTGCTTCATTTACTTCTATAAGGCCACCACGATGACGTCCTTTCACTCCCTTGGCACTTCACCTACTTGTATGCACACGTTAAACAACTCACATATCCACACGATAAAATTCGAGCATCCATACTTTAACATTTCTCCACGGATTTTATCAACACCCGCTGCTTTTCCGTTCTTTAGTTTCTTGACCATGATTATTTTAAAAACAAATAATTAGCTGGCATTATGTTTTAAATATAAACAAAAAGTAAAACTTACCATTACTAGACTACTATTATTTACTTTATATAATCATAGTGAATAAGTTTGATTGGAAAGTTATATGATTTTAGTTATCTTACAAACTACAAGCAAAGCATAAGCAAAATAGACAATATATTAGCAACATACAGGTAGTCTGAAAAACAGCGGTTATAAAGTAATGGAAAAGTGATGCATCGGTATAAAAAGTCTGAACGCAGCAAGTGCGTTATGGTAGTGAATTTACATCAAAATGTTTTTAATAATTACATAATATGTCTGTTTTTTAATGAAAGCAGGCATCAATTTTATATAGTAGGAGCAATGTACATATATAGTAGAAACAATGTACCACATTTCATCAAATAACTTTATTGTTTGATCAAGTACAAAAATCAACAAATAATATAAACAAAAGCATATCAAAAGGCGTCATTTTCATGGGATCCGCTATCTATTGGTAAAATTGCCGAAATAACTCGAAAAAGATGAACACTATACATTTTTTTCCTTACAAACCTGCATTAGAATTCGATGGAAAATGCAAAAATGCAATAAAATAAGAAAAAAAAATGTATCACCAACGACTTATGGGCCAGCCTGTGATTATGAAAATAATTTTGTAAGGTGCAGCTCAAGACACCCAGAATTTTTTTTGTACTTTAACATCGATCTATTTCCGCGACTATGGCCAATCACCGACGCCAGAGAGCAGTTTCACCACACTATTCTGGAAATTTTGCCAGGCTCCTGCCTTTCTGTAAGGAAGATAAGGGTATTTAACGTGCTCAAGATCGTATGAACACGGCACCAACGGCTTTACGCCCTCTCCGAAGCGCGGAATATGCAACTTGCTCAAATACAATGCCACAACCTGGGTTGATGTTAATTTTACAGTATGTACTGAAAAAGTGAAAGGGGAACCCTGGGAATCGAACCCAGTAACCTTGGTTTCAGAGGCATACGTTCTTACCGCTGGACCACGAGGATCTCACCCTATAATTAACGTATACAATGTTTTCTCGTATTTTGTATGATAACGGATATATTGAGCTTTATCGTAGAAATGAGTCACCCTGTATATGTGAGTTCTAGGGGGCCAAGATCGGCGCATTTGAAGAAACCTTCTCACAATTCAAAAGTCGAGGTCTCCTCACGAGCGAATTGTTTCTACGAAAATTCTCAAAAAATTACAGACTATTAAACCGTACCCTCTATAACTAAAACTACCGCTAAAGTATCAGAGAAAGGGTCTACTTGAAATGATCTTTCTACAAACATTTTAGGAAAATGACGCTAAAGCTGAAACTTAAGGTTTTGTGAAACACGTTTATTGTGACATTTTCTCTATATAACCCCTATCGTTTCAGGTTCTTTGCCTAAATGTTGCCAATTTTGTCGTTTTAAGAAAAACAACTATAAAATTTTCTTAATTAATTTTCTGGTATTTCTTGACCTTTTTCGCCAAAAAACTCAATCATGGTCTGTAATATACAATAGATTTTGTTATCCACACAACATATTTTGGTTTTATGCGTTTCTCTGGTCATCAGTGGCGCCCAATTGTTTTTTCTTTAAATGTCTATAACTTTTTTCTTTTACCTGAGAGATCTAAATTTTAGTATACAATATACTTTTTATAATATACACATGTGTACCGAAGATGGTTGCCATACCTTTGTTATCTTCGGAGATAGACATTTTTTTCTAAACAAAACTTAAAAGTTTCCAGATAAACCTGGTACGATTTTCTTGGCTAACGACTTTGTCCAATCAATTTACAAAAAGAACACACTCACCAAACTTAATTAAAATAGGCGTGTCATTTTTTAATTTATCGGTGTGATAAACGGATATGTTTTCTAGCGGGCCTCAGTCGCATTCATTTGAATTCTTTTTTCAAAATTCAAAAGCCTAGATCTTCTCATTAGAGATTTTTAAAAGAAAATTCACTAAAACTTGGTTAATCGATTTCAAACAAAACAAAATTTAATATGGCTTCCAGAAGAAAACAATGGTAAAGTGTTTTTAGGTCTAAAATAATGCTGAAAATGGTACTTCAAAAATTTATGTAGTTATAAGACTTGAAAGCTCCGCCTCTTGAAATGTAAATTTTTATAACGTATCGCTTTGACGATTTGAAAATAATTTTCCGTTCTGTAATGTATAAGGGGCAGGTCAGGTCATGCTTTAATTCAGGCTTATGTTTTATTTAATGAAAAAAAAAGATTAGACTTCTTAGTACAGAAAACATTTTAATTAATTTTAACTTAAAAACAATTGAAAATATGATTCTTATTATTGTATAAATATCTCAGTAATGTGGACCGGACATTATAATTGACAAGTCTTTACACAACACAGAATTAACAGTATTGATTTTTTAAGTAGAAAAAACAAACACAACACGAATTTAAAAACGCCCCTAAAGTATGGAATAAATTAAGTAAAAGCTTGCAGCACCTTTTTTAAACGATAATGATCTTGATCTAGAGTTTGCGATATGGTTTCAGCAAGACAGCGCAACTCTGCACTATGCGCGCCCTGTTCGATATTTTCTGAACAATTTCTTTTGTAGTAGGCGGATTGGCAGGCGGTGACAGATAGAATAAGTCGCCAGATCCCTAGATCCTACACGCCTGGAATATTTTTTTTTGGTTACTTGAAGTTCAACGTCTACACGTCTACGTCAACAGACCACAAAATTTAGCTAAACTGCAAAAGCGCATTACAGATGAAATGACAGACTAAGCCTGGAAATGATTCAAAATGTACAAGAAAAATTTCTACATAGGCTTGTATATTGCCAAGAAGCCGGTAGATGATAGTTCGAACAAATAATTTAACAATTGTATTTGCTTGGCTAACGAGCTTTTGTTTATTAGCGAATTTTCGTAGATAGAAGGTCCGTATGAATTCGGCAAGGTTGCTAAATTTTGTTCCCTTTAATATTTCGCAGAGAAAGTCAACTTTCTGCTATATGGTTTAAGATATTATCAAACATAACCGGACAAAACCGATTTTAGATTTTCGCTTTTAACTAATTTATTTAAACTATTATAAATAAACTAAAACACATTATCAGAGCCATTTCCAGTTTTCTATCAGATAGCACTTTCTAGCTAAAAAATGTCCATCCACGTAAGACCATAAAAATTTAACAAACTGAGAAGCTTATCAGGAAGCGTATGGTATTTAATAAAAACAATCACACATCAATTCTCTCTAAGGACACTCTTAAATCTTGTGTGTTTTATAAAATTTCCAACTAAAAAAAACTGAAACGTAACTGCCTATTTATCATTACATCTTTCAGTTAGCAGTAAATTTTAAGTAGGTAACTCAATTACAAAAGGTAAACGAAATAGCCGACTGCGGTTTGCGTTGTTTTCAAGTCAACATATCTTGATTCAAATATGGTCTAAAAGTTACTATTCCTATAGTTTTAAGTTAGGTATCTCACGCCGAGCTTATCATTTGATCCAGGAAATGAATAGTTTTCAAAATTACTAATATTAATATTCTGCTTTCGTCACATATAAGATATATTTAGCTGGAAGTTTCGCCAACACAGGTATTTTTAAATTGTATGTCAGGGACTTAAAAGCGCATTTCTCAGATTATAATGGGAATAATATGTTTTATGAACATGTGTCGAAAAATACTTCATTTCAAAATATAGGGTGTTGAACTTTTTACAATGTAATAAGCCTGGATTTGCGTATCTGTTTCCTTCCTTTATTTAACGTCGGTCAATATCGGCGACTATCGCCAATCATTGACGACAGTGAGCAGTGACTATCCTGGAAATCTTTATCATTTGATCCACGAGATTAATAGTTTTCAAAATTACTAATATTAATATTCTGCTTTCGTCACATATAAGACATACTTAGCTGGAAGTTTCGCCCAAACAGGTATTTGCAAATTATATGCCAGGGACTTTAAAGCGCATTTCTCACATTAAAATGGGAACAATATATGTTATGAACATGTGTCGAAAAATACTTAATTTCAAATTATAGGGTGTTGAACTTTTTACAATGTAATATGCCTGGATTTGCGTATGGCCAATCATCCACGACACTGAGCAGTTTCACCTAACTATCCTGGAAATATTGCCGAACCCCTGCCTTCCTGTAAGGAGTATAGTGATATTTAACGTGTCCAACATTAATATATAAAACTTCACCCTACCAATTGCTGTGCAGACTAGTTCAAGGCATAGTGATTTTGAAATGGGTGGAGTAGAAAAGACAAAGGGCATGCACAATAAGCGAAAGGCTGCGGTGCTATCGGGGCGACAAAGACGCGGACGAGCCATGAGGGACAAAAAAAACGCATGATATTCTAGACTAACGGCTTTACGCCTTTTCCGAAGCACGGAACGTGCAGACATTCAATTTGCACAAACACAATACCCCAACCTCTGCTGATGTTAGTTTTACAGTATGTACTGAAAAAGTGAAACGGGAACCCTGGGAATCGAACTCTGTACCCTTGGGTCCAGAAGCACACGGTCTCACCACTGGACTACCGAGGCTCTTTGCTTATCTCAATAACTTGAAATTTGTTATCACATTTTCACCGTTGAGGCCTTGGAGTTCATTTTCTTTCATCTTCAAAACAGGAGTCGAAACGTTGAGTTATAAATGCTGGACGCGGTTCAACCCGAGAACCAAGTTCAAACTTTTATGTAAAAGAAGCACCAAAATCAAGATGAAAAAACTGCTCCAACTTGAGTTTTCCAAATGGGAACCCCTATTTTGTATGAGCTTTATATATATATATATATATATATATATATATATATATATATATATATATATATATATATATATATATATATATATATATATATATATATATATATATATATATATATATATATATATATATATATATATAAACCTCATACAAAATAGGGGTTTCCATTTGGAAAACTCAAGTTTGAGCAGTTTTTTCATCTCAACTTTGATGCTTCTTTTTCGAACACTCTGTATCGACAAATTCAATAATGTCATTCAAAGCCTTAGACTACATCCTCATCTACAGGAAAGTAATCCAAAGTAAATAATTATGTCGTGTGTATGAGAGAAAGATATCACTATGTTGCGTTCTGAAAACGTAAATTTTGACATAAAAGTTTGTATATCTTAAAATCATCATTTGGCAAGCTTGGCAGTTTGATAAAGTTTTAGTGAATTCACCAGTGTGGAGATCGCAAACATTTGAAATTTGAAAAAATTTCTTCGAATGAGCGCAATTTAGAACCCAAATCCCTGGTCGGTTTCAGAGTTTATATATTTATATACATACAGGCTGACTCGTAACGCAATGGACAATGAATGTATGTGTGTAGAGGACCTGAAGATATGCTGATTTTTCATATAAAATTTTTCTCTGACGCCCATTTTTGGTGGGATATTAACCTCAGAAGATACTTTAATAATTACAAAATACAGCTGTATTGCAGCAGTGCCCCAACGTAGAACAACTTAATTTGGTAGATGGTTTTCTTTTATCAACATAGTTATTTGACAAAAATTATAAGTGGATATAAACTTAAAAAGGGGTGAATTAGGGGTGGGTCATCCTTTAAATGACATGGTTTATTTAAAACCTAACCTAATTAAAAGTTGAAGTCCCTCAATTTTATAGAACATTCAATTTTGTATCTTCTTCTCCTCTGGTCAATTTTTCAACAAACTACATGTTTTTGAGAAAAGTGAGATATTTTTAGTTGAGATCAAAACAAAATTATGTCCTTTGAAGACTTTATAAAACATTAACATATCTGAAATTCAACAAACGCTATTAAAAACTAATAAGTAAAAAAACAATAAAAAAACACTAGAGATATTGTTCAATATGACTTCCATTTTCCCTTTTTCATACAAATGTTGGAGGGCGCGTTCATGTGTTTAATACAATTTTCAAGGGACATAGCTTTTTTTTCTCAACTCTAAAACATCACTTTTCTCAAAAACCGAAAAAGCAGAAAAAGATACAAAATTGAATTTTCTATATAATTGATGGACTTTAACTTTTAATTAGCTTAGGGTTAAAAAAACATGTCATTTAAAGGGTGACCCATCACTAATGCATCTCTTTCTGAGTTTATATCCACTTTAAATTGTTGTCAAATAACGATGTTGATAAAAGAAAACCATCTACCAAATTTGATTGTATTATGTTGGGGCAGCTGTATTGCAGCAATGCCCCATGCTGCAACACAGCTGTTTCTTGTAATTATTAAAGAATCTCCGAGATCAATATCTCAACAACCATGGGCGTCAGAAAAATATTTTATATAAAAAATCGGCATATTTTGAGGTCCTCTAAACGCATACATTCTGTGTCCATTGCGTTACGAATCATCCTGTATATATTTATGTGTCACACCGATAACTCAAAAAATAATGGGCCGATTTTTATCAAATTTGGTGAGTACTTTTCTTTTGCAAGTGGCTTGGATAAGTTCGTTAGCCAGGAAAATCGGCCCGGTTTTTCCCAGAAATTTTGTGTTCTCTTTCGGAAATTTTCTATATCTCCGGAAATAACAAAGTAAGGTCAACCAAATTCGTATGCGGGTTTATATCATTGAAAGTAAATTACGTACCAAAATTTAGCTCCGTTAGTTAGAAGACAAACAAGTTATAGGCATTTAAAGAAAAAAAAAGGGTTTTCCGCAAAACGTCAAAGTCGCGATTTGGAACGTCAAAATTGGCAACATGTAGGTAAAGAACCTGAAACTAATACGGGTTATGTCTATAAAATGCCACTGGAAGAATGTTTTACAAACCCTAAAGTCTTAGCTTCAACCGTCATCGTCCTTCATTTTATTAAAATATTTCCAGAAAATTAATTAGCTATATATATATCACTTAATGGTATGCAATTTTGGGCGAATATTCGTAAAAAATCAATAAAGCTCAATCTATCCTTTATTATACAATATACGAAAATAAATCGTAATAATTAATTATAGGGTGTCTTGAGCTACGTCTAATATATATATATATATATATATATATATATATATATATATATATATATATATATATATATATATATATCAAGACACCCTATAATTAATGTGTAGGATTTATTTTCGTATCTTGTATAATAAAGGATATATTGAGCTTTATTGATTTTTTCCGAATATTTGCCAAAAATTACATACCATTAAGCGATAAACGCTATAGCTAATTAATTTTCTGGAAATAGTTTTCCAAATGGGAACCCCTATTTTGTATGAGCTTTATATATATATATATATATATATATATATATATATATATATATATATATATATATATATATATATATATATATATATATATAAAGGTTTGAAATGAATTCCGTGGTATACTTGGTTCTCGGGTTGAACCGCGTTCAGCATTTATTAAAACTCAACGGTTCGGCTCCCGTTTTGAAGATGAAAGGAAATGAACTCCAGGGCCTCAACGGTGAAAATGTGATAACAAATTTCAAGTTATTGAGATAAGCAAAGAATCTCGGTGGTCCAGTGGTGAGACCGTGTGCTTCTGGACCCAAGGGTACAGAGTTCGATTCCCAGGATTCCTGTTTCACTTTTTCAGTACATACTGTAAAACTAACATCAGCAGTGGTTGGGGTATTGAGTTTGAGCAAGTTGAATGTCTGCACGTTCCGCCCTTCGGAAGAGGCGTAAAGCCGTTGGTCCAGAATATCATGCGATTTTTTCTCCCTCAGAGCTCGCCCGCTTCTTTGTCGCCCCGATAGCACCGCAGCCTTAGGCTTATTGTGAATGCCCTTTGTCTTTTATACTCCACCCATTCCAAAATCATTGTGCCTTGAACTAGTCTGCACAGCAATCGGTAAGGTGAAGTTTTATATATTGATGTTGGACACGTTAAATATTCCTATACTCCTTACAGGAAGGCAGGGGTTCGGCTATATTTCCAGGATAGTCTGGTGAAACTGCTCACTGTCATCGATGATTGGCCATAGTCGCGGATATTGACCGACGTTAAAGAAAGGAAGGAAAAATATACGCAAATCCAGGCATATTACATTCTAAAAGTTCAACACCCGATATTTTGAAATGAAGTATTTTTCGACACATGTTCATAAAATATATTATTCCCATTTTAATGTGAGAAATGCGCTTTAAAGTCCCTGACATATGGTTTGGAAATACTTGTGTTGGCGAAACTTCCAGCTAAATATATCTTATGAAGAACCTCGGTGGTTCAGGGGTAAGAACGCGTGCCTCTGAACCGAAGGGTACTGGGTTCGATCCCAGGGTACTCCTTTCACTTTTTCAGTACAAACTGTAAAATTAACATCAGCCGAGGTTCTGGCATTGTATTTGAGCAAGTTAAATGTCTGCATGTTCCGCCCTTCGGAGGGGGCGTAAAGCCGTCGGTCCCGTGTCCATTCGATGTTGGGCACGTTAAAGATCTCTACCCTTCTTACAGAAAGGCAGGGATAGTGAGGTGAAACTGCTCCCTGGCGCCGGTGATTGGCCATAGTCGCGGAAATAGGCCGACGTTAAAGAAACAAAACACACACACACATATCTTATGTGAAGAAAGCAGAATATTAATATTAGTAATTTTGAAAACTATGAATCTCGTGGATCAAATGATAAGCTTGACGTGAGATACCTGACTTAAAAACTATATGAATAGTAACTTTTAGGCCATATTTGAATCAAATAAATAAAAATTTTAACAAAATGGAAAACCGACTTCACAAAAAAATATTCTAAAACAAAAAATGCACTAAAAAGTAAAAAATAATTGCGTATTCTTCTGTCTACAACTTATAATCAACTTATTTTTTCCACCCAATGTACGATCTATGCATTTACCACGCAAGAATGTAGGTACCCACTTAAACTTAACCTCTAACTCAACACGTAACTATGACTAACAAACAATTATCAAAACATTTATTTAGAGTTCACCTAAGCAGAAAGTTTTAAATATATGTGTAGACTGTTAAAAGACAATCAAATTATTAGGATCATATAATGTAAAATTATTGTTATCTTTGGAGTCGGTGTCAGCCAAGATGGGTTTGTAACTACTTAAACGTGAAATGTCTTACTATATAACAATTGGCATACACACTGTACACACATAGACGCAGCACGCGGCGCCGGCGAGTCGATTGCGCGCGCGCGCTGGGAAGAATGGTTGGAGGGATATAACCGAGTGAGCGAGGCAAACGCGTACGCCGGCCATACGCCAGTCAGTCAAGAGATGATGAGAAGCGATAGGAGTTAGTTGATTATAAACCGATTGCGATTCTTTTTCATTCTACACCGTCTTTCTTAAGATAATTCTTTATGTTTATTATTATAGCTACATTTTCGTATCAATGTTGCTTGATATTGTCGTATTAAATTTCATTTGTAAATAGGCTGAATTAGGTAATGGTACTTTGTCTTGAGAGAGGTATTGTCACAGCATAATATCTTATTTTAGTTCATTTGTAAATAGGTTTAATTAGGTATTGGTATATTGTCGTTCCAAGGTCTCAGGATGTTGTCACAGTATATTGTATAAAATTTCATTTGTAAAATAGATTTCATAAGGTATTCTCGTATTATTAATGTAAGGTATATTGTCGTATTTCCTTGGCTGACACCGACTCCAAAAATAACAATAATTTTACATTATATGATCCTAATAATTTGATTGTCTTTTAACAGTCTACACATATATTTAAAACTTTCTGCTTAGGTGAACTCTAAATAAATGTTTTGATAATTGTTTGTTAGTCATAGTTATGTGTTGAGTTAGAGGTTAAGTTTAAGTGGGTACCTACATTCTTGCGTGGTAAATGCATAGATCGTACATTGGGTGGAAAAAATAAGTTGATTATAAGTTGTAGACGGATCTCCCCATTAGTGAATTTTTTAAAGAAAATTTGAATCACCAACGACTTATGGGCCATCCTGTAATTGTAGAAATATTTTGTTAAGATGTAGCTGAAGACACCTTATAATTAAAGTATACAATTTTTTTCCGTATCTTGCATAATAACGGATATATTGGTCTTTAAACATTTTTTACGAAAATTCGACAAAAATGATATACCTTTAACCGATAAACTCTATAGCCAACACTACTGCGAAAGTATCAGAGAAAGGGTCTACTTGAAATGAATTTTCTGGGAATATTTTATTAAAATGAAGGACAATGACGATTGAAACTAAGACTTCAGGCGTTGTAAAACATAGTCCTTGAGACATTTTCCTTCCATAGTATTTTCAGGTTCATTGCCTAAATATTACCAATTTTGACGTTTAAAATAGCGACTTTGACGTTTTGAGGAAAATCCAAATTTATTTTTCTTGAAATACCTGTAAGTTTTTTGTCCTTTAACTTACAGACCTAAATTGTGGTAGGTAACTTACCTATAATGATGTAAATGCGCGTATGAAATTGGGTTGCCCTTACTTTGTTAATTCCGGAGATATCACTTTTTTTCGATTTTTTTCGAAAGAAAACACTAAATTTTCCGGGAAAACCTCGGTGGATTTTTCTGACTAACGAACTTATCCAAGCCACTCGCAAAAGGAAGGTACTCACCTAATTTTATCAAAATCGGTCCATTATTTTTTTAGTTATAGGTGTGACACATAAATATATAAACATATATATATATATATATATATATATATATATATATATATATATATATATATATATATATATATATATATATAAAGTCTGAAACCAACCTCGGATTTGGGTTCCAGGGGTCCTAAATAGCGCTCATTTGAAGAAATTTTTTCAAAATTCAAAAGTCGAGATCTCTTCATTAGTGCATTCTTTTTAAAGAAAATTCACTAAAAGAATCATCAAATGGGTTTACCTAGAAAAAAGTTCTGAGGTAACACACATAAAAAACTCGGGACGCAGCAAGTGCGTTATGGTAGTGACTTTTTATTAAATGCTTCAAATTTAAATAACTCAATTTTCTATAAACTTAGAGAGTTTAATTTTTATGTAGTAAGGTTTTTTTTTCCTAAGGCAAGATATCCACAAAATTTCATTAAAATAACTTTGTAATTTTCGGAGAAAAAATATTTTTTCGAAAGAAAATTTAAAATTTGACTAACTCAATTTTCTTTAAACTTAGACAGTTGAATTTTGGTACGCAGTACAATCTCTCCTGAGGCAACATACATACTAAATTTCATTAAAACAGCTGTGTTACTTTTGGAGAAAAAAATTTTTTCGAAAGAAAACTCAAAATTTTCCCGGAAAACCCCGTCCGATTTTTCTGACTAACGAACTCATCCAAGCCATTAATAAAAGAAAGGCACTTGCCAAGTTTCATCGAAATCGGTTAATTATTTTTTGAGTTAGCGGTTGGATACATATATATATATATATATATATATATATATATATATATATATATATATATATATATATATATATATATATATATATATATATATATATACATATAAAACTTGAAACTGACCCCGGATATGGGTTCTAGGGGTCCTAGTTCGCACTCATTTGAAAGAATATTTGCAAAGTCTCACCATCGATACCTCTCTATTAGTGAATTTTTTAAAATAAAAATTCACTAAAAACATACAGGCGAATTGAGAATCTCCTCCTTGTTTGAAGTCGGTTAAAAAAAGCAAATAAAAGGTATTTGGACTCGTCCGGGATTTGAACCTCGGAGCTCCCGCACTCTAAGCGGACACCATACCTCTAGACCATTGAGTTAGTTGGTGGAACTTTGTTTTAATGTCGTATTCCAGCGGGCGTTGTAGTCATTTTAGTCATAATGTTTAATGATTTATATAAAGATTATAATGTTTAATGATATATATAAATATAATAAATTAGTATCTAGTTAATAAATTAAATACTGAAATCTCGGATAAGTTTTGTTTCCGCGGAAACACTGTTTCTTTCTCAACAGAAGGACTGAATCGTTGGTTGTGATGCACAATCATCATCAAATGTAGGTAGTTGAAGCCAATTAAATACGCATTATTAAGGATAACTCAAAAACTACTGGTCAGATCCTGATTACATTTATATGGGACCACACGAGAAGCACCAGCTTTCAAATAAAAAAAGAATCATCAAAATCGGTTCACCTAGAAAAAAGTTCTGAGGTAACACACATTAAAAAAAAAAAAAAAAAAAAAAAAAAAAAAAAAAAAAAAAAAAACATACAGGCGAATTGAGAACCTCCTCCTTTTTTGAAGTCGGTTAAATATGTCGACTTGAAAACAACGCAAACCGCAGTCAACTATTTTGTTTACCTTTTGTAATTGAGTTACCTACTAAAAATTTACTGCCAGGTCAAAAATGTAATGTTAAATAACCTGTTACGTTTCAGTTTTTTTAGTTGGAAATTTTGTAAAACACACAAGATTTAAGAGTGTCCTTAGAGAGAATTGATGTGTGATTGTTTTTATTAAATACCATACGCTTCCTGATAAGCTTCTCAGTTTGTTAAATTTTTATGGCCTTACGTAGATGGACATTTTTTTTTAGCTAGAAAGTGCATAATTAGTTAATCGCTGTAATTTTTCAACTTCTTAATGTTATCAAGAAAAACTCGGGACGCAGCAAGTGCGTTATGGTAGTGAATTTTCATAAGATTAAGATGTTTGATTTATGAAAAGAAAGGTACTACCAAAGGGACAAATAAAATACAATATCTCTAGATCAATCTTTATAGTGGGTTAATTTAATAAAATAAATAAAATAAATGACAATCAGGAATTTAATTTGTCTAAACAGCACAAAATGAAATATATATATAAAATTAATTTGGTAAATTAGCAGTTTACCTCATGGAGGGTTTTGAGAATTGTTTTCCGAAACATGCTTAGGATTCTCCTAGGTGCATAACCCACAACAAACATTTCTTATAAACAACCTCTAAAAAAGTTACAGGACCAGGAGTTAATAAGGGTGTAGGGCGAGGAAAACGAACTGTAAATATGAGTGGAAAAGCGAAAAAAATAGCTTAGTCGGATCTCTAACAGCTGCCTTTTTCAGATTTTGCAGTCGTACCTCCTTTAAATGTTTTTTAACTTATAGTAACAGATCATGAAGAAGTTCACATGTAAATAACTCAGTAAAGACAAGGAATGCAAAGGGAAAGAGTAGTGTCGACGTGCATTAGTGATGTCAAATTATATTTATCAGCAGTTGATTTATCTAAAAGTGTTGGATGTGGGAAATTCCCTAATAGTTCTCACAGAAAATAAACAATAAGTTAAAAGAAAGGAAGTTTAATACAATTTTAAAAGTGTAATTAACAAAAAACAATACAAGGTATATTTAAGTAAGGGACAAAATTCGCTTATTGTGACAATACAATCAAAGGCTGTTAATGAAAGTCGTGTAAAATAATATATTTACTAACAGGTGTAAGATTTACATTTTATTATTATAATTACGTGGCAGCTGTTTCCCTCCGATATGGATAAATTATCTAAAAAAGACACATCGTTGGGAAAGAGCTGTCATGTAAAATCAATATAATATATAGGTCATATTAATAGTTTTAATATACATTTGAAAGTGAATTTAGTTCTAGTGTTATCTACTATCGACTAATTAAAGAAGACTATGTATCACAATTCCAACAGTTTAGTAAATGTAAAAGTACATGAAATATAATTCTCCAACAAAAAAAAGAGGCAAAACAATACGCCTAGTTGGTTTTAATTTAAACGTTTTTAATTAAATCAATTCTGATAGTGGTTTGAGATGGACAAATGAACTATTTTAATTTATAATTAATTGTTTTCTACAAAAAATTTTGGTTTGTTTAAAAATACAGACGATACAATGTTTTTATATGTTGAAGCTTAAGGTTTCTCTGGTTGGCGTTTCAAGGAATTGTTACACATGTTGATTTCCTAGCAGTCCAATGTGACACCGTACATATCTCTTCTTGAACTCATTGTGACACTCGAGTAAATTATTGAGTCCTCGCGACTGAACGTTGCTTATAAAAGTCTATACACTAATAAACGGATTTGCGTAGTATGTACATATATACGAGGCCCACTCATTGTTGTTTGATGATCTTTCGCTACCTTACTTAAAACACATTCAAAGCAATCTCAATTGTCAATAAAAATTGGAATCTTCTGCCTGAGGTTCCATAAGTGCACAGTCCATTTTTGTTACAATTTGTGCATTGTGTTGCTTGGAGTTTATGCAGGTACGTCAAAAACTTTTGTAGTTTCAAAGTTTCCATTTATTTTGATTGTCCAAATAACTAATACTGTCCCATACACAAATATAAAAAGCATGATTTGGAAACAATTTTTTTTGGTCTGTAACGAACGGTTCAGATTATTTTAAAATTGCTCCAGGGGATAGGTGATAAATGATTTTGAGAAAATTGAATGTTTTTTTAAACCTTCAGTAATATTATGTTTGTTTGTTTATTACAAAACTTTGAATTTCATCAAACATCTGGTATTCTATGCTGAAATCAAATTTGGGGTTAAATGTGTAAGGGTGGAATATTGATGCCAATTTTTTTTAAGAACAAAAAAAGACAAAACATCTGAAAACGTACACAACTTGATTCTGGAATGGGATTTGTTTTGTCTTTGGCAAAGGAACACTTCATATTGTCTTTGGGTTGGGTCACTTCAGGGGGTAGGGGATCAATGGGGGGTGATTTTATGAAAATTTAATTTTTTTTGTTAAAAGTCGAGTAATATAACCTTTCAGAAGTTTATCGGTAGAGGAATACGAATATTTTCTTTTTGTTCAAGTCATGGATCCTGAAATCATTTCATGAGATAGTATTTCTAAAAAGAGTAGATTATCACAGCTATTTGGATGTAGTGATTTAATTTGCAATACTTTCTCGGTAGAAACGATTCTGACAATTGTAGTGGGGTTACCTTCCACTGCATTGAGAACTGACTCTTCAATTTGAGGAGGTCATTGGTATCTTTTGCATATAGAATTAGATTTTACAGATTTCAAGGCATCTATTTCCCTAAAACATCTGCAGATATGTCCAAAAATATTTCTGCTGCGTGCTATTCATCCGGGAAAACCTGTCATAATAAATTCTCACTGCTTCTTTTCCATTTTGTTTCGCTTCACCACAATGTAATAACAAATTAGCTAATTCACCCAAGGTATAATTGAAAAGTGCATTTTAAAAGCATATACAGCATCTATTACAAGGCTTGTTCAATTAAAACCCATCTTTGGTCAGGTTAGCCTTGAAAACAGTTGTAATCACTCAAATGACGTTTTGCAATGTAAGTTTTGTTTGTAAACATCACACTTATGAGTTCCTGTCATTTGTATTTAACAGCGATTTTAAGTATTGTGACTTTAGAATGGCGTTTGTTGTTAACAATCCATCTAAATATAATCAGTGTGCGGTCATTCAATTTTTGTGTGATAAAGGTTTGCAACCATTGCAAATTCAAACACGATTGCAAGCAGTGTATGGAAACACATGTTTTGCATATCCAACTGTCAAGGAATGGTTTCAAAAATTTAAGAGTGAAAGAGAGAAGATAAATGATAAGCCGCAACTAGGTGCATTGAGTACTGCATCAACAGACAGGAATGTGGCATGTGTAGAAGACCTGATTAGAGGAAATCGTCTATTGTCATTCAAAGCAATTACAGAAGATGTTGGTGTGATTATAGAATCTATCCGTAGTATCGTATACAAACTGGCTTACAGCAAAAGGTGTTAAAAGGTAATCGTTTTCAGTCGGATGAAGAAGTACTAAATGCCTTAAAAGAATTTTTCGGGCATTAGCCACAAGAATTCTTTAAGCAGGGTATACATCAGTAGGTGAAACAATGGGATATGTGCCCTAATAATAATAGTCATTATTTGTAAATATATTTGCCAATAAATTTGTTCTGAACCAAAAATGGGTTTCAATTGAACAAGCCTATTATTACCTTGATAAATAAATGACAATAACAGCCTAATTTTTTCATTCTTTCCAAAACACATTCGATACACAACATAAGACAACATAATTGCATTTATCTCATAAGCGAGATGAAAATCGACAAAATATAAAAAAAATTATCAGCACTAAATGACCTACATAACTGCTAAGAAAGAAACGTCAGTGACAGATTTTTTTTTTCTTAGAAAATTATTAGTAATGGCACCAATGTACCGCCCCTTTAAAGGTAACCACACTCTTTTAGCAGTAAAATATGTACCAGTCCGAATATCTATCACCTTCCAAATTTCATGCAGCTTGCTGGTCATGATCTTCATTTTGATATTTTTGACACATCGATCCTTACCCGATACCAAGTTTGTTTTTTCAAATGAAACCTCCGGTATATATATATATATATATATATATATATATATATATATATATATATATATATATATATATATATATATATATATATATATATATATATATGTTTTAATATTAACTAATAAACCAGATTTTTTTTTCAGCTTTATTTGATAATATGACAGGTTGTTGAGCAATGATTGGTATTACTCCACGGAGTTTCGAAATTTTACTTGCAATATTTTGGTTTTTTGCTAATAAGTCGAAAACCGCTAATAATAGGTAGAATATTATATAGTACTTTAAGAAAGAAAATCAATTGATCTTGCTATTCCTATATAATACAGGATGTTCGATTTGAAAATCTCACATTACCTGCCATTATATGTTCTACCTAAAGACCATTTTTATTGTAGACAGCCTATATGCAATAATTGGATTTTCATGACTATATCAACCTATTAGCAAACAGCAACAAAAAACTGAAACCTCTATCTATGCTGGTTATGGAAAGACTCTTTTGTTGTTGTTAATGAATGGAGGTTGCGAACTTTCCTAACTAATAACTTTTATTTTCTTAACGTCTTGAGATAGGTTAACAGATATATAAACACACACACACACACACACACAAATATATATATATATATATATATATATATATATATATATATATATATATATATATATATATATATATATATATATATATATATATATATATATATATACTTTAAAAACATTACTGCAAACATAAGAGTGTCACAATACAGACATTTTTTTCATTTGAAAAAATAATGTTATGGGACGACGCCGCCATGTCATAAATATTTTCAAAATGAAGACCATAACCACTTAAGAACATAACCTAAATTCACATTTCTATCAATTTTGAATCACTATATACTTCTAATACTCCATCGAGTTTGGCCCACGCTTTACATATAATTTTGATACAAGTATATAAAGTGGTATTATTTGGTGGTTTTAAATTACAAATGCAAATTAAATTAGCTGCGATTTCTATGAAATCCTGTTTTTAGGATTGTCATTTTAGGACTAAGAGTACAACAATTATACTATTTAACTCATCTGTAAATATGTACAAAGTTTTCACATCACCAGACAGACGATCCTAAATTTGATATTTTATGTCTATGATGGACAAACCTTCCCTTTAAATCTTCATTCATGTCCATGAGGCGTTTCTGGTATGGTTGATAATCTGCAACACAATTATAAAAAAATTAGATGCATAAAAAATTCTAGATTCTACATCTAACATTCTATATGTGAGGTATATAATAAACCTCACCTACCCAACCAATAGTCCCAATAAGGATTCAGATGAAAACCCCACTATAGACAATACAGAACCACCAAAGGACAGTTTGATCTCTTTCAAGTCTATGGTTGAATACACCAAGGCTTTAGAGATGATATCCGGTGAGATTTCGAGAGTAGGAAGATTACGACTCCATAATTGAACTACAACCCAACCTACACCTAACCACCACTCTAAAGATTAGGCAGATTAAGGCCTAAAGAGTTCTATTCCATTCATATTTTACCCAACCTCTTGAAAATGACAAATGGCTCCAAGCCAGAATGTCGAGGTTCAACAAATTCTAGAGAAAGTTCAACCAGACATATTAGTTAAGCGAATGATATGATATCTGTCCGCTTTACATAAGTCGTCACAAGTTATTTACTACCAGTTTCAATAATTTTCTGGGCATACTAGATCATTAAGTTTTCATAGCCAACTTAGAATGTTCTGACGACAGCCATATTTTTATGGGGCTGAATGGAGAATAAAACAAGCAGTATAAGTCACAAAAAATCAGAGATAGCATCACAAAAGGCTAAACTGGCTTCCACTTTTTGTAAGGAGTGTACATATGCTCATGCACTATGTTTGTATAATAGAACATTTCTTCATGACAATGGCAATTTTTTCTTGTTTTAACTTTTTTTTTCCACATATATGAAAAATAAACACTATTCCTTATCCACTTCGACTACTCTCTTATTTCAGCATGCACAACTTGACGAAACTGAGTCACCAGCGATGCCCACTTGTCATGTTACTTGATTCATTTAGATACCACTGCCATATTTTATTTGTCCACTTTTATATACCTACCAGCAATTTTTACATTCTACTAAATATAATATTACAAGATATCACCAATAATACAATTGGTCCACAAATTA
The DNA here is from genome assembly GCA_964006375.1 of Tillus elongatus. Taxonomy (NCBI): domain Eukaryota; kingdom Metazoa; phylum Arthropoda; class Insecta; order Coleoptera; family Cleridae; genus Tillus; species Tillus elongatus. The sequence goes on along the minus strand of OZ023263.1, from coordinate 147,691,436 downwards.
TCCAAGAGGTTTATGCACCAGTAGTACATATAGCATCACAACGGAAGAACTTCGGCATAGTGTTAAAATCTAAGTATATAATACAATCTGAGTGTAGCGTGACCAGCATTAACATTGCTTTCCATAATTATAATTATAAAATTTAACAATTTAAAGGAGCACCTATTATAATAACCAGTCTAGCTAATCATATAGAATCCTGTCTTATTGAATCAGAGAGGATAGAAAGCTTGTCTGCTTATACTTTGTAATCAGTATGGAAAAGCTTTCTGATAATGTAACAAAATTAATCAATGACACCCACTAAGCATGGTAACTTACAAATGCTTACCGCAACGTTAGATAATTTACCATTAGGCAAGTTAAGTTTGCAACATTTCTAAATGTTTGCAGGCAAAAAACCAATGCAAACTTACAAATGAAACTTTAACGTAACTTTCAAAAATAATATCTAGTTTGCCGTGTTGTGGTTTTTCTCCATTTGTAAGCTCACGTTAAGTTACAATTGTAATGTTTCTGAAAGTTTGTTTCAAATTGTAAACATTTGAATTCCCTCCGTTTTCGGGTATGTTCGATCCTATGTCATCGTCGTCCAATAGCAACATAGCAACACCGACGCCAACAGCGAACTGACTGACAAATGACAAAGCGCCCGGCATTAATTAATGGCGGTTTGTTGTTTACTTTTTTTATAATTTCATCATCATAAGTTGTTATTTGATCTATGTCTATTTATTTTCCTGGAAGTTTTAAAGATTGAACAATCTTATTGTAGCCTGAATTGTTTGAATTTTGTAATTCGTTGTCTGGAGAGTAGATAATGAAACAAGGAGTATATCGACAAACATTTCAGGTAAGAATCCCTAAAACAGCTATATATTAAATACATGTGTGAATTCATTATTCTCTTTTCTGTAGCATAATTATTTTGGTATGTCGCTATTGGTGAATTTTAATTATAAAATGGCTGCATTTATATTTTTGTTTCTTTTTATGAAATATTATATTATTTACATGAATTTTGTTATGTCCTTAGAAGCAGCCTGGAGATGTCATACCTGGTCAGACCAATTCATTTTAAAACGTTAAATATGATTGACCTATGGAAGCATGTGGCTTATACATAGCAATTGGCATCATAATAACAGTGGAGCAGTACCCATCAAGCTGCCAGGATTGCTTATTTTACACTTGTCGCAGTATTCTATGCTATGGAACATTCATATGGGTTAACTCGTCAGCAGCGGAACATGTGTTTATCATGCAAAAAAGAGCAATAAGGACATTGTGTGCGTAGGTCCAAGAAAAAGCTGCCCTGATGTGTTCGAGGCCAATGGGATACTTAGGTACACTTCCAGCTATATCCTTCTTCAGTATATGTATTCAAAATATCCAGTGAATGATGAAGTTCGCAATATCAATACCAGGTACAGGCATGAATTAAAAATACAGTTCCACAAAAAGGAGAAAACAAAGCAGATGTTTGATTACTTGGGAATCAAATTCCTCAATTTTCTACCTAATGTTATTAAGATGCTTCCACTAACAAGATTACAGTAGGCACTAGTGGATGTTATAAAACAAAAACCAAGGTGAAGGAATTTATTAGTGCTCTAAAGCAATGTCTATAGTGTTACATACTACTTGTATTCATTCTTTGTAGTGTGTGTGTCTGTGTGTTAGGCAAAAGCTTTGGAAGGCAAGTTCGACTAGCCACAGACTTTTTTTATATATACGTAATTCATTGTAGTCATAATTTTGCTTTATTTTAACTCAATGTTTCTGACATTTTAGACATTGACGGTACTATACTTACTCGATAGGGATAGTTAAGACATGTGTGAACACTTTCGGAGACTGTCGTCATGTTTAAGCTATTTTCGCAGTGAAGTTGTATTCATTTACCTGTGCTTGATTTATCCATTGCATATTCTTACGTTTGCTTAATTAAACTTTCTCTAAAATCGAAATGAACGCACCATTTTAGATAATTCTTTTTCACAATAGTATTTGATATGTTGAATTTATTTTATGTAACATATGTCACCACATATTTTAGAAGCTAAAAAAAATCTTGCCTCTCAAAACAAGTAATGCTGCAGAAGGCTTCGTTTTTGTTATTGCTGTTTCACACGTTTTTCTAGACGACTAAAGAGTTATTTAGTAAAACAATATCAAAAACAATTAATTGGTATTTATTTAGAAAAAGGAATTTTTGAAATCCGTCAATTAATAACGATATCACGAGCTCAAGTTATCTATTTTGTCGCTGAGTTTTGACTAGAACTGCATTTTAGGCTAAACATGGACACGCTCGCAATATGTCTAACTATTTCTATCTAGTAACTATAGTCGGTACTTATAAAGACAGTGACTTACCATGTACATTTGATGGTCAATAAAGTCTATATCTATCTATCTATCAGCAGAAATGAAATTGTAAGTCTTTAATTTTTTTATGTAATAAAGATTTTATTCTAATTAACATTGTCTTGTCATTTATTACAGTTTTACAAGAAATTTTATATTATGTATAAATACACCTATATACCTATATTCAGTATTAGTTTGTAACTTGAAATAAATTCAGTTAATCAAATACAGTTTCTTTTTTCAAAAATGCTTGGACACATTGGTTAGTATTTCGAGTTGCAGTCTTTTAAAAAAGCTATACAGTATATACCATATTTGAAAAATGACTTCATCGATAATTTCTTTAAATCAACCTTACGTTTTTGTTGACTATTTTTAAAGTTCTTACATGTGAAGTTGTAGAAAACCAGCAGATTTAAAATTTTTATTCATTGATAACTACACAATTTTTTTCGTGCTTTCAACTCAAGATTTATAATAAAAATTTGAAAGTTGGTGGTTTTGTATCGCTTGATGTGTACTTTAAAAATAGTCAACAAAAAGCTAAGGTTGTCATTTACAAAAATTATCAATGGCATTTGATACAAATTGTATAATACATTTTTGAAAAGATTGTAACTGAGAATATTATCAGACTCCGAGCATTTTTGAAAAAAAAAGGTGAAGTAGATTAATTGGAATTATCCCAGGTTACAAACTTGCACTGTATATATAATATATACAATTGCAGATAAGTTGCAAATGTAAGTTTAAATTTTACAACTTTGCCAGGCCCTTTTAAAATTGAAGCTTGCTGTAAAGTAACATGTGTAAGTATAAAGAAAGTTAGTAACAGCTCACTACAGTAAACTTGCAGTAAAGTTACAAAAGAAACACTTACATATGTAAAGTCACTGGGGGGAAGATTTGCCATTTGCAACAAACTTGCAGGAGGCTTTCTGCAAGTTATCTATCAAACTTACACTTGCTTTGGAAAAGATTCTGCAATGTTAATGCAATATTACCTTGCTCAGTGGGCATTAGCTTAAGGGAAATTACAAGTTTGACACTATTTAAAAAAATATTACCTGGACAGTACGCTTCCTGTTTACAATACTCCATACTACATATTTTAATTAGAAAGAAGCCACTGCAGCATCAAAGGTCATAGGTTATACCTCTTGCGTGACCCTCTTACTCTTTCTCATCTTTAAGAAAACTCACTACTGCTGATTTTGTGAAAACTACCATTGCTAAAAAAGGAAATAATTTTTAAAGTAGGTTCTACTTATGTGTCCATAAATGACAATAAATTATAACACAAACTAATTCAAGCTCACAAAACACAACAGAAAAAATCTTAGGCTTTGGACATGTGCTAAATTATTTCACCTTGGGTAAATACTTCAAAGTATATAAGATTACCTCTAAAATGATAACATAAAAAATAGGAATACATACCTTTTATATATAGTAAACATCTTTCAACTTTAATTATATAAATTCATCTCTGTTTTGTTGTTTTCATAAAAGAGATTCGCAAATTTAAGGTTACTTTCTTAAAAACAATTCACGTAGATCCTAACTTGAATTTTGCTTTCACTTGTGTGTCTTCTTCTGATACATAAGGTGTTTCTGCCAAAATAAATATAATATCACGATTACCTGAATCATGGTAGTGAAGAAAAGATTTCACCGTACTATTTGATATTTAGAAAAAAAACATTAAAACATGATGTGGATATACCGTGTACGTGTTGTAGCGCTTTCCACCCTAACGGCGTTTAAATTGACAGTAGACAGTACAACACTGCTGCATTGACATATAGTGCAAAGAGTTTTCAAGTATAAATAAGTTTTAATTTAAAATATCATACGGATTTGGTAATTCAAAATCTTTGGTTATTGTACCGCAATTATTGTTTGAATTATGTCATTAGTAATTTAAAAATATGTTAGGTCCATATGTTTTCATCCTAAGAATCAAATTACATTTTAATATTTGTTAATTTTTATTATATCTGACAACCCTGCTTATTTATATTTACGAACTCTTGTGTCGCTTCGACGATTTTACATTTTTCGGGTCTAAAGTAATAAAAAACACATTAATACTCTAACTATCCTTGTCAACGTTGAATGTGCGAAATGGCTATGCAATTCAAACTGATGTCGTAGATTATTTATTTCTTACTCATTAATTATTTCTTACAAATTTTTTATTTTCGAACAACTTCTCTCCTCGTGGACCATTTAAGTTGAAATTTGGTTACCAACTTTATTTTGCCACCCCCTTTATATGTGCAAATTTTCATTTGAATCACTGCATTACTTAAAACAAAAAAAAATATTGCGTTTTAAAAACTTCCTTTACATTTTTTATACAAAAAATTTAACCTACGGTGCTCATCTTCGAACTCATCCAAGCCATTAACAAAATCAAGGTATTCTCCAAATTTAGTGAAGATCGGTCAAGTATTTTTTGAGTTATCAGTTGGATACATATATATATATATATATATATATATATATATATATATATATATATATATATATATATATATATATATATATATATATATATATATATATATATATATATATATATATATATATATATATATATATATATATATATATATAAGCATATAAAAATCAAAACCGACCTTGGATATGGGTTCTAGAGGACCAAATTCGCGCTCATTTGAAGAAATTTTTCAAAAGTCTCACCATCGATACCTCTCTATTAGTGAATTTTCTTAATGAAAATTCACTAAAATGTAAAGCCCTAAAATTTCTCGTAAATCACACTGTATAATATAACTTCTGAAAATGTTTTGCAGTATAGTGCTTATTATTATGAGTTTTTTTTTTACATGGAAATCATCAATTCTGCCCATGGCGACATTGTTTTCTATTTTTCGTAAACATCGCTTTTGTAATCCCTTGTAAGCCCTTTGCCATTTAGCCTGGACTATGACATCATTAAAGTTACATTTTCCTCTTAACGATAAGGTCTTTAACAAAATTCTATGCAGACTATGACAATAACATTAAAATCTCATTTGAATATATGGAAAAGGGTCTGGACAGAGGAAGTGCATTATGGTACCAAATTTTCATAAAAATATTTCAATTAACAGAAATTGTTTCCATTAAATGCTTATATTTTTGTTGTTTTTAACTTCGAGATCTAAGTTTTGGTACATATTTGGTTACTATTAGCTATAGAGTTTATCGCTTAATGCTATGTAATTGGCGAATATTAAGAAAAAATCAATAAAGTTAAATCTATCCTTTATTATACAAGATACGAAAATAAATCTTAAACATTAATTATAGGGTATCTTGAGCTCCATCTAATATATATATATATATATATATATATATATATATATATATATATATATATATATATATATATATATATATATATATATATATATATATATATATATATATATATATATATATAAATCGAATGTGACCCCGGACATGTGTTCTAGGGGGGCTAATTACCACTCATTTGAAGAAATTTGTTCAAAATTTAAAAGTCGGGATCTCCTCATAAGTGAATTTTTTTCAGAAAATTCACTAAAAGATATTTCTACAATCAGAGGTGGCCCATAAGTCATTGGTGATACAAACTTTCTTATTTTTTAATCGAACACGCCTTAGGTTATTGCATTTTTGCGTTTGCCATCGAAGTATAATGCATGTTTGTAAGAAGAGAAATTCTGGAGGCAGCAAGTGCGTTATGGTAGCGAATTTTCATTAAATGCTTCAAATTTGAGTATCTCAATTTACTATTAACCTACGAGGTTCGTTGGCCAAGAAACCAGTTTTTTCGGGAATATTTTAAGCTTACTTTCGGATTTTTTTTACATTTCCTAACAATAAAGTTATTTTGATGAAACATGGCGTGTTGTTTCTACTATATAGGTTATATATATATATATATATATATATATATATATATATATATATATATATATATATATATATATATATATATATATATATATATATACATATAATTTTGAATAAACCTTGGAAATTGATTCCAAAGGCTCTAATTTGTACTCATTTGAGAAAGTGGTTCGAAAGTCGTCTTTACCTCCATTGACATAATTATTTTTCTAAAAATTTGGTAAAAAAAATTAACAGGAAATTAAAAAAAATGTTACCTGAAATATGCTATAGAAACATTTAACAGCAATTAATATATAAGACTAATCTACAGAAATTATTGGTAGGTACATCTAGTTAAAAGTTAGAATAAATTTTATACCCATAGAAACATCAACATTGTTAAAACTATACGTCAATAATAAAAGAGAAGAAAAATATAAAATAAGAAACACTACACAGCAATACATATAAATACACGTGTAGAGACTTTTTTGGCATCACAAATGCTTGTTTATTCTCTGTGTGTGGTTTCGTTTTTGCGGCATCGCTGGACGTATAGGCTAGGAAAAAATATTGTGACTTACCGGTTTGTGCAGACATTGAAAACACTCTTTAAACACAACTAAGAACAAGAATATTTTCTGAAAATAACACCGAAGAGCTTTAGGTGCAAGTAAAAGACTGCTTCTAGTTTGGAGGAAGAAACAAGAATACTGGCCTGAAAGAGGTACTTTTTGAATAAATAGAATTTTACTGTCATTATGTATCAGCTTTTAGTATTTAAAATTTAAATGAAGTTTTAATGTTATCGTCATTGTCTGCATAGACTTTTGTTAAAGCCCTTATCTTTTAAAAGAAATAAGTAGGGATAATGATACGTCCAGGTAAATATAAATATTATAAACAATACTAAGAATTATGGTTAAGCTCTGCTTTGTATTTTAATCCACTTCAAAATATTTTATATATACGGGGGCTAATCTTTATGATCCGCCTCTGACTTATTTATGGTAATCTATGCTTATCCTATGTTGACATTTTAATGCCAGGTATGTATTGACATTCCTGTCAAAATATGGCAATCTTGAGTTAGGTAGTAACCAATCTGCACGAGCTTAAGTAAACTTATCAGTTGAAAATAGATATAGTTGAGCAGAGAGTGGAGATTAAGAACCTACAAAAAGTACCTATATGAATCCAGATCAAGTTTACAAAGATTTGGTGGAAACGTTGTATGAAATTGCGTCGTATCTTATGATGTAGACAATCGTTGGCAACTGGAATTCAGATGTGTATTTCAGGGTTTCTTGCGGAGATGACCCAGCCAGTGGTCCTCCCATAACCGTCACCGCTAAAGAAAATAGTGAAAAAGTCCATGATCATGTGCTGCAGCAGATATCAGAAGAAACAGTCCTCTTCAGGAGCAGTGATACTGTTTTCTGGGATGCTCAAGGTATCATTTTAGCCGATTATTTGAAAGAAGCATCCACAAATAATTATCATAATACTTTGCCAATTAAGTGGCGTTAACCTATAAAATGAAAGTCGCGGAAAGTTAAAAAAGTGGTACTTTTTCATCAAGACAGTGCCTCAAGTGACAAGTCAGGTCAGGTAAGGTCAGGTCAGGTCAGGTCATGTCATCATATCATTTCAGCCGATTATTTGAAAGAATGATCCACAACTAATTGTCATAATACTGTCAATTAAGTTGCGTTAAGCTATAAAAATGAAAGTTGCGGAAAGTTGAAAAAAGTGGTACTTTTTCATCAAGACAGTGTAGCAAGTGAAAAATCAGTTACCACAATGTCGGGAATGAACAGCAATGGGTTCGAACTGTTAGGGCATCCACCTTACACGCCAGATCTGGTCCAGGCAAATACTACTGTTCTTAAACACAAAAAATACTTGAGGGGAATCTAGTATACAGTATTTATAACTCCTTTATATAAATATAAACATAACGATACGGGTATATATATATATATATATATATATATATATAAATATATATATATATATATATATATATATATATATATATATATATATACCCGTATCGTTATGTTCAAATTTTGTGAGCATATAGTAGGCTTAATGCTAAGACAAAAAAACACAAATGTCGATTTTTATTCCTTCCGAAATTACAAGCCTAAGATATTATTATAAGATTTAAACCCTGAAACCAAGAAAATCTTAACTTACTAAACACATATTTAACCCATATGTTGCAAGTGCGACCGTTATTGTTGAATAAAACCCCGTTTATAAGACAATTTGAGAGCCACCTCAAGTAAACGGTGTTCACGCTTGCAGCGTCAGTGCCAGACTCCCGTTTTACGCTGAAAACTATGTTTATTTAAACTCGAAAATTATTAAAACACTTTAAACAATCACGGATAATTGTTACAAGGTAGTATAGGTAACAGAAAGACTTAAAAACACCGTTTATAAAACAATTCGAGAGCCACCTCAAGTAAACGATGTTCACGCCCCAGGCGTCAGCGTTAGACTCCTAGAGGCAGAAAGCGTTCGGCTGCCCCTGACCCCGGCATGAAATTTTCAGTGTTATCAGCATTAGTCGTTATTTGTGAGCTCTTTCTCGCCTTCATTCTTCGAATGGGATAGAACGAGAGCCCCAATCCTTGGTGAAGTCACCGACGTCTTCTATACACACCTCCACAATAATGGACTCGTCTGTTCATTTACTAACCGATTTTCTGGATTTCATAATAATTACGTCAGCTTTTTACCTAGAATTTCAGGACAATAGAGATGTGTATTTTCCCCAACAAAATGCAACGTTTTTCAATATTTAGATCTTGACGTATATTATAGGGTGTTCAGTACGCTTCTTACGATACAGAATATTTTAGTGACTTTTCATCAACATTATTTTGAAACCAAAACGTGAAATATTCAATATAGATAGGGTTTCTGGTATTGTTTATTATGCTTGGGAGTATTCTAGGTGTTTTTAAACCAGTAATGATTCCACGTAAAAACTGAATCGTTACAAGTTTAGAGGCTTTCATGGTAATATTCTTTATGTGTTGTATAAAAGTCATCTGTTCATCCACTGTAACACCAAGATCCTTGATCTGGCTAACATATGACAAAAGCTCAAAGTTTACCGAATACGAAGTCTCGAACTTCCTTCCTCCTCTGAAAAAGCTGATATGAGACCATTTGCTGATGTTAAGATTTAATTTGTTGTCAAAGCACCATAAAGAGAGGCACTCTAAATCATCCTGCAACTCCTGCTGATCCTGAATGCTAGTTATCACCTTAAATAGCTTCATATCATAGGCAAACAGCAGACACTCACTACTAGCAAAGATATGGACCACATCGTTAATAAAAAGATTGAATAAAAGTGGTGAACAGTGACCTCCCTGCTCAATATATCGTATGCCAATGGATGATGAAGTGACAATTATTATTTCACGCTGGTTTTCTCTTATTTGTTGAGCAGCTTGCTTAATACGTTCCAATAACTATTCTCTGTTGTTTGGAACTTGTGCGTATACTGAATCTTTTGTGGATTCCTTGCCCAGGAGATCAGTTTTCTCGGAGATATTTTTGGTTTATTTTCGGATTTTCTTTTTACATTTTTAAACAATAAGTTATTTTGATAAAATATGGTACATTAGTTACACTATATAGGTTAGGTTAGAGACATATAATTTTGAAATCAGTAGGTTAGACAAAAAATCACAAAAGAGGCTATATTTGGGTTTTTGAAGTTTTTTACAAAACTCATTTTATATAAAGATATTTTTATCTAATGAAATCAATTTTTATTTCAAAAATGTTTTAAAAAAGAAGAGATCATCTTGAATAGTAATCCGATAGGTCCGTTTTTAACCGCTATTTTCTTACGGTTTGAAGGATTGTATGTACCAAAACTGAAGTAATTAACTCAAGGCTTTCTAAAGTTATGTTATGTTGTATGTATGTCGATGGCGTATTAGAACTACATAGGAACCAAAGTAGACATAAATCTGAAATTTGGGTTATGTTCATAGATGGTTATGATCTTTATTTCTAAAATATTTTTGACACCGCGGCGTTGCCACATCTATTCTTAGCGGATACAATCTATGTTTTTTAAATGAAATAGACTGTGTATTCTGATATTTGCAGATTTGGCGAAACATTTTAAAAGTTTTTTATATTATATATCTTTCACCTATCTCAAGCCATTACAGATATATAATAATATACTGAATCTTTTGTGGATTCCTTGCCCAGAAGACCAGTTTTCTCGGAGATATTTTAAGTTTATTTTCGGAACATTTTTGTACATTTTCAAACAATAAGTTATTTTGATAAAATATGGTACATTATTTACACTATATAGGTTAGGTTAGAGACATACAATTTTGAAATCAGTAGGTTAAACAAAGAATCACAAAAGAGGCTATATTTTGGTTTTTTGAAGTTTATAAGTAAATCTTTATCTAAGAAAGCGATGCTTACGAAAAATAGAAAACAATTTCGCCATGGGCAGAATTGATGATTTCCATGTTTAAAAATAAACTCATAATAATATTAAACACTGTACTGCAAAACATTTTCAGAAGTTATATTATACAGTGTGATTTACGAGAAACTTTAGGGATTTAAATTTTTTTGATGACATTAAGAAGTTGAAAAATTACAGCGATTAACTAATTATGCACTTTCTAGCTAAAAAATGTCCATCTACGTAAGGCCATAAAAATTTAACAAACTGAGAAGATTATGAGGAAGCGTATGGTATTTAATAAAAACAATCACACATCAATTATCTCTAAGCACACTCTTAAATCTTGTGTGTTTTACAAAATTTCCAACTAAAAAAACTGAAACGTAACAGCCTATTTATCATTACATTTTTGAGTTAGCAGTAAATTTTAAGTAGGTAACTCCATTACAAAAGGTAAACGAAATAGCCAACTGCGGTTTGCGTTGTTTTCAAGTCAACATATTTTGCTTCAAATATGGCCTAAAAGTTACTATTCATATAGTTTTTAAGTAAGGTATCTCACGCCGAGCTTATCATTTGATCCACGAGATGAATAGTTTTCAAAATTAGTAATATTAATATTCTGCTTTCGTCACATATAAGATATATTTAGCTGGAAGTTTCGCCAACACAGGTATTTTTAAATTGTATGCCAGGGACTTTAAAGCGCATTTCTCACATTAAAATGGGAATAATATATTTTATGAACATGTGTCGAAAAATACTTCATTTCAAAATATAGGGTGTTGAACTTTTTTCAATGTAATAAGCCTAGATTTGCGTATCTTTTTCCTTCCTTTCTCTAACGTCGGTCAATATCGGCGACTATCGCCAATCATCGACGACAGTGAGCAGTTTCACCTGACTATCCTGGAAACCTTGCCGAACCCCTGCCTTTCTGTAAGGAGTATAGGGATATTTAATGTATCCAACATCAATATATAAAACTTCACCCTACCAATTGCTGTGCAGACTATTTCAAGGCACAGTAATTTTGGAATGGGTGGATTAGAAAAGACAAAGGGCATGCACAATAAGCCAAAGGCTGCGGTGCTATCGGGGCGACAAAGACGCGGGCGAGCTCTGAGGGAGAAAAAATCGCATGATATTCTAGACCAACGGCTTTACGCCTCTTCCGAAGGGCGGAACGTGCAGACATTCAACTTGCTCAAACACAATACTCCAACCTCTGCTGATGTTAGTTTTACAGTATGTACTGAAAAACTGAAACGGGAACCCTGGGAATCGAACTCAGTACCCTTGGGTTCAGAAGCACACGGTCTCACCACTGGACCGCCGAGGCTCTTTGCTTATCTCAATAACTTGAAACTTGTTATCAAATTTTCACCGTTGAGGCCTTGGAGTTCATTTCCTTTCATCTTCAAACCAGGAGCCGAAACGTCGAGTTTTAATAAATGCTGGACGCGGTTCAACCCGAGAACCAAGTATATCTCACACTTGTGTCCACGGAATTCTTTTTAAACCTTTATGTGTACATATATATATATATATATATATATATATATATATATATATATATATATATATATATATATATATATATATATATATATATATAAACCTGAAACAAAAAAACAAAATAGGGGTTTCCATTTGGAAAACTCAAGTTTGGGTAGTTTTTTCATCTTGATGTTGGTGCTTCTTTTTCGAACACTCTGTCTCACTAAATTCGAAGCCCTAAACTACATCCTCATCTACAGGAAAGTAATCCAAAGTAAATAATTATATCGTATGTATGACAGAAAGATATCACTATGTTGCGTTCTGAAAACGTAAATTTTGACATAAAAGTTCGAATATCATAAAATTATCATTTCGAAAGCTTGGCAGTTTGATAAAGTTTTAGTGAATTTTCTTTAAAGAAATTCACTAATGTGGAGATCGCAACTTTTGAATTTTGAAAAAATTTCTTCAATTGAGCGCTAATTTAGGACCCCTGGAACACAAATCCGAGGTCGGTTTCAGAGTTTATATATATATATATATATATATATATATATATATATATATATATATATATATATATATATATATATATATATATATATATATATATACACACAGGGTGATTCGTAACGCAATGGGCACAGAATGTATGCCTGTAAAGATTTCAACATATGCTGATTTTTGATATAAAAATTTTCTCTGACGCCCATTGTTGGTGAGATATTGACCTCAGAAGACTCTTTAATAATTACAAAAAACAGCTGTATTGCAGCAGTGCCCCAACGTAGAACAACTTAATTTGGCAGATGGTTTTCTTTTGTCAACATAGTTATTTGATAAAAATTTTAAGTGGATATAAACTCAAAAAGGGGATGAATTAGGGGTGGGTCACCCTTTAAATGACATGGTTTATTTAAACCCTAACCTAATTAAAAGTTAAAGTCACTCAATTTTATAGAAAATTCAATTTTGCATCTTCTTCTGCTCTTGCCAATTTTTCAAACTACCCGTTTTTTGAGAAAAGTAAGATTTTTTGAGTTGTGTTCAAAACAAAATTATGTCCGTTGAAGACTTTATGAAATATTAACATATCTGAAATTTAACAAACGCTATTAAAAACTAATAAGTAAAAAAACAATAAAAAGCAACACTAAATATATTGTTCAAAATGACTTCCATTTTCTCTTTTTCATAAAATGCTGGAGGGCGCGTTCATGTGTTTAATAAGGTCTTCAAGGGACATAGCTTTTTTTATCTCAACTGTAAAAACATCACTTTTCTCAAAAACTGACAAGAGCAGAAAAAGATTCAAAATTGAATTTTCTATAAAATTGATGGACTTTAACTTTCAATTAGGTTAGGGTTTAACAAAACTTGTCATTTAAAAGGTGACCCACCCCTAATGCATCCCTTTGTGAGTTTATATCCACTTTAAATTGTTGTCAAATAACGATGTCGATAAAAGAAAACCATCTATCAAATTTGGTTGCTTTATGTTGGGGCATTGCTGCAATACAGCTGTTTCTTGTAATTATTAAAGAATCTCCGAGATCAATATCTCAACAACCATGGGCGTCAAAAAAATATATTATATAAAAATCGGCATATTTTGAGGTCCTCTAAACGCATACATTCTGTGTCCATTGCGTTACGAATCATCCTGTATATATTTATATGTCACACCGAAGGCTCAAAAAATAATGGGCCGATTTGTATCAAATTTGGTGAGTAACTTCCTTTTCAAAGTGGTTTGGATAAGTTCGTTAGCCAGGAAAATCGGCCCGGTTTTTTCCAGAAATTTTGTGTTCTCTTTCGGAAAATTTTTATATCTCCGGAAATAACAATGTAAGGTCAACCAAATTCGTATGCGGGTTTATATCATTGAAAGTAAATTACGTACTAAAATTTAGTTCCGTTGGTTAGAAGACCAACAAGTTATAGGCATTTAAAGAAAAAAAAAAAGGTTTTCCGCAAAACGTCAAAGTCGCGATTTAAAACGTCGAAATTGGCAACATTTAGGCAAAGAACCTGAAACTAATACGGGTTATATAAATAATATGCCGCTGGAAGAATATTTTACAAACCCTGAAGTCTTAGCTTCAACCGCCATCGTCCTTCATTTTACTAAAATATTTACAGAAAATTAATTTCAAATAAATCCTTTCTCTGATGCTTTCGCAGTTGTTTAAGCTATAGAGTTTATCGCTTAATGGTATATAATTTTTTGCTAATATTCGGAAAAAATCAATAAAGTTCAATCTATCCTTTGTTATACAGGATACGAAAATAAATTGTAAACATTAATTATAGGGTGTCTTGAGCTACATCTAATATATATATATATATATATATATATATATATATATATATATATATATATATATATATATATATATATATATATATATATATATATATATATATATATATATAATTATATAATATATCTACAGTCACAGGTAGCCCATAAGTTGTTGGTGATATAAATTTTCTTTTTTTTTTAATCGAACACGCCTTAGGTTATTGCATCTTTGCATTTGCCATCGAAATGCATGTTTGTAAGAAAATAAATTCTGGAGGCAGCAAGTGCGTCATGGTACCGAATTTTCATTAAATGCTTCACATTTGAGTATATCAATTTATAATTAACCTATGAGGTTCGTTGGCCAAGAAACCAGTTATTTCGGGTACGTTTTAAGCTTACTTTCGGAATTTTTTTGACATTTCTCAAAAATAAAGTTATTTTGCTGAAACATGGCGTATTGTTTTTACTATATAGGTTATACTGGTAACCAAATTTGATGCCTGCTTTCTTAAAAAAAACATATTTGCTATTAAAAATATGTTTATGAAAATTCACTACCATAACGCACTTGCTGCGTCTAGACTTTTTATTTTTTTCCCACATATATATATATATATATATATATATATATATATATATGTAATATATATATATATATATATATATATATATATATATATATATATATATATATATATATATATATATATATATATATAAGTTTGAATAAACCTTGGAGATGAATTTCAAAGGCTCTAATTTGCATTCATTTGAGAAAGTTGTTCGAAAGTCGTCTTTAACTCTATTGACAAAATATTTTTATAAAAATTTGATTAAAAAATTAACAGTATATTTAAAAAATTGTTACCTGAAATATGCTAAAGAAACTTTTAACAGCACTTAATATATAAGATTGATTTACAAAAATTATTGGTAGGTACATCTAGTTAAAAGCTAGAATAAATTTTATACCTATAGATACATGATCATTGTTAAAACTATACGTCAATAATAAAAGAGAAGAAAAATATAAAATAAAAAACACTACACATCAATACATATAAATACACGTGTAGAGACTTTTTTGACATCACAAATGATTGTTTTTTTCTCTGCGATTGGTTTCGTTTTTGCGGCACCGCTGAACGTATAGGATAGGAAAAAATATTGTGACTTACCGGCTTGTGCAGACATTGAAAAACACTCTTTAAACACAACTAAGAACAAAAATATTTTCTGAAAATAACAACGAAGAGCTTTAGGCGCAAGTAAAAGACTGCTTCTAGTTTGGAGGAAGAAACAAGAATACTGGCCTGAAAGAGGTAGTTTTTGAATAAATAGAATTTTACTGTAATTCAGTATCAGCTTTTAGTATTTAAAGTTTTAATGAACTTTTAATGTTATCGTCATTGTCTGCATAGACTTTTGTTAAAGCCCTTATCTTTTAAAAGAAATAAGTAGGGATAATGATACGTCCAGGTAAATATAAATATTATTAACAATACTAAGAATTAGGGTTAAGCTCTGCTTTGCATTTTAATCTACTTTAAAATATTTTATATATACGAGGGCGAATCCTTATGATCTGCCTCTGACTTATTTATGGTAATCTATGCTTATCCTATTTTCACATTTTAATGCCAGGTAAAAGTCCATGATCATGTGCTGCATGATTGACTTATTTCGACAAAGCAGATATCAGAAGAAACAGGCTTATCTTACCATGCAGTTACAATAACATTCTATATTCATATGAAAACTATGCCTGCAAGATGAGTTTTACGAATGTTAACAAACTACCCAGAGAGGACCGTGTTTTGGTCCTGCGGCAATATTTAGGTAGTCGAGAGCAAGTTTATTGACAGTTTTGTAACTGTTGATGAATCTTGAGTTAATGATAATTCTGAGATCAAATACCAGAGTATAGACTGCAGACACAGTGGCTCTCCGATTGCTCCAAAGTTTATGTTTCAGTCCTCTTCAGGAACAGTGATACTTACTGTTTTCTGGGATGCTCAAGGTATCATTTTAGCCGATTATTTGAAAGAAGAATCCACAACTAATTATCATAATACTTTGCCAATTAAGTTGCATTAACCTATAAAAATGAAAGTCGCGGAAAGTTAAAAAAAGTGGTACTTTTTCATCAAGACAGTGCAGCAAGTGACAAGTCAGTTCAGATCATCATACCATTTTAGACGATTATTTGAAAGAAGGATCCACAACTAATTGTCATAATACTATGTCAATTAAGTTGCGTTAAGCTATAAATATGAAAGTTGCGGAAAGTTGAAAAGGTGGTACTTTTTCATCAAGACAGTGCAGCAAGTGAAAAATCAGTTACCACAATGTCGGGAATGAACAGCAATGGGTTCGAACTGAACACTTTATACGACAGATCTGGTCCAAGCAGATACTAGTATACAGTATTTATAACTCCGTTACATAAATAAAAAACAGTTATATATATATATATATATATATATATATATATATATATATATATATATATATATATATATATATATATATATATATATATATATATATATATATATATATATATATATATATATATATATATATAAGTAGGTAGAGATGAGCGGTTCTGAGACCACCTCCCACCTCCCGCTACTGAGCAGGCGTGTGACGTAACGAATATTGCGGTTGTATTGAGGATGACGTAATCTAAGATGGCGGCCAATATGGCTGACCGGAAGTGAAAAACCCGGGAAATTAAAAATTTTTAGACGGTAGTTGGCGCCACTAATCAGAGTAAGAGGCTCGGCCATTTTTATTTTTGCAAAAAGTGATGTAACAAATATGACGGTTAGCGCATGCGCAATCTCACACTTTTTAGTTTTTGGTTTAAACCCTAAGTGTGAGGTGTCATTTTACTCGGCTTGGCAAGCAGAATTCAAGTTTAGTATATACGCTTGCGCAAACCCAACTTTTGGAGTTTTTGGTCTAAGTCTTACATGTTTGGTAGGAAACTCGGCTCAGCAAGCAGATTTTAAAATTTAGAATATGTAAACATTCCAAGGTCATTGACCTGTTATGTCTAGGAAACTTTGGCCAGACAGTGACGTCACATGACTTGGGTCAGACAGTCACATGCAAACATTCCAAAGTGTCTAACCTATTACTTCTAGGGAAATTATTCTAAGGATATTTAAAAAAAACCGTTTGGAGCAGGTGAGTTTCGAACCCGGGACATTCAGATGAGCGACGACTACCAATCAATCAATCAATGAATCTTTATTATATGATAAAAATATATACAGGGTATGTACAAGGTCTTAAGGAAGATACATAAAATGTCCCAGCCGTTACAGCTTTAACATTAACTTACTCACTAGGTAATACAAGGATATTTGCTTAACAGATTCGGTTTCAATACTAATATTTATATGCTATAAAATTAAGCATATAATGCAAACTGTGTACAATTGTGCTTTTCTGGTGTAACACTAAAACTTTATTATTTTACTTAGCAGGAAAATATAACAATAGAAAAAAACCTGTGGTAACATATTTGTTGCATGGAATTTATCAGTTAGATATCCTAACTGGTATATGTTGGTTTCACTATTTACATGGTAAAATACATTGATATTTTTAAATGTAATTTATACAATTTGCATAATGCTCGATCAAGATTACCTAAAACATAAACATATTTGGTATTTAAACTTGGCTATAACTCTTCGAAAAATTCCAAACTCTGATATGGTAACCTATGCTTTAGCCTAAATGGTATATTATGAGACTTGTACTGTTTAGAAGAATGTTGTTGTATAGTTTTGTGTGGTAGAAATTGTTAGCGAGTGATTTAACATAATTCGTTATTAGATGCATTTGAAGCGGTGTATGTAGATCTCGTATTCTGGTGTAGCGATCTTTGTTTAATATCATTCGGAGGCATTTGTTTTGAAACACTTGTAGTTTTGAAAATGTCGTTTTTGAAATACCACACCAAACTGGGGCTGCATAAATCATAACTGGTCTAATGATTGTTTTGTAGATAATTGTTTTGTTTTCAACAGTAAGATTACTGTTTGGGTTTAATAAGGGGTACAGTATTCTAAGTTGGCCATATAGTTTCTGTATGGTGTTTTCTATGTGTTTTGTGTATGTAAGTCGGCTGTCGAGGGTAACTCCCAAATATTTTTCGTGTTTACTAATTTTTATGTTCTGCATGTTTATTTTAATAGGTTGGAAAATTTTGGTGTCCTTGAATTTCTTTGTAAAGATAATGCCTTCCGATTTTTGTGCATTATTTTTTATTTTCCATTTGTCAAAGAATTTTTCTACCATACCTAAGTGTATTTGTACTTGCTTTGAAGCCACAATGGCGCTAAAGGAACGTGAATAAATTGCCGGCGAATAATGCTGTGTTTGTTTTCTGGAAGTGTGGTATGTCGTTAATAAAGATATTGAAAAGTTTAGGGCCAATTAACGAACCCTGTGGGACCCCTGCGTTAATGTTGCGGACTGTTGATTTTTTGTCGTTAATTAAGACTTGAAATGTTCTGTTTTTGATATAAGAATTAATTAATAATATTAGGTAACGGGGGAAGCCATACTGAATAAGTTTATAGAGAAGTCCGTCATGCCATACTGCATCAAAAGCCTTTTGAATGTCCAGCGTTACCATTGCTGTAGATTTATTTTTGTTAAAATTTGTGGCGATATCATTAACCATTCTTGTAATTTGTTGGACGGTACTATGATTTTTCCGAAATCCAAATTGCACATCTGTTGTTACCTGGGCTCTACGTTCGAATTTGTCTAGTCTGTTAGCTATTATTGTTTCGGCGATCTTGCTTAGTGTATTCAAAAGGCTGATGGGCCTGTAACTGTTAGGGTTATTATCCTTTTTACCTGGTTTATGAATGGCTATTGTGTTGGCCGTCTTCCACACTTTCGGAAAATACGACAGTCTTATCATGGAGTTTATGATAAGGGTCAGTCTCACAATTCCTTTGTTGGGCAAATTCTTGAGAAGAGCGTTTTGTATGAAGTCTGGCCCAGGGCATTTGTTGTATTTACTTCTTTTTATAACACTGCGAATTTCCCAGGGTGACGCCCACCCTCGTTTCCAGGTATCATCAATTTGGTCTGTATTAACAAATTCTTCTACTACTTTTATTATGTCCCGTTGTTCATTGGTGTGGTTCAAGTCCAAGTCATGTGCCCGTTTAAATTGATCGGCTAATATTTCTACCTTTTCTTCGTCGGTTAAAGCAGTGGTGCCGTTATAAATTAGGGTCGGTATGGATTTAAAGGGTTTATTAAGTATCTAAGTGGCTTTCCATAAGCTATTATCTCGTATATTTAATGACTGGAGTCTTTTGCTTTGGATATGATTAATATACAGGGCAATTTCTTCTTTTATTTCTTTAATCAACTTGTTAAGTGTTGTTTTGAAAGCTGCTAGTCTTAGTTGTTGCCACATTTTTCTTATGTTGTTTTTATTTTTAATTTTCTGTATAATATAGTCGGGCAATTGCAATGTATATGGTATTATAAGTTTCCTTGGAATATAAGTATTAGCAGCATATTGTGTTACTTGTGTAAATTTAACTACCTCCTGTTCAATTTCTTCTCTACTATTTAAATTTCCATTTAATTGGGTATTCGAATTTATGTACTTTCGAAATTCATTCCAGTTGGCGTTTTTGTAATCATAAATTATTTTGGTTAAGTTATTAGTTTTTTGACGCTTTAGATTAAATAGTACGGGGTTGTGATCGGAGTTTAGTTCTGCAATAGATTTTAGATCTGTATCGATTTGTTGCTCATTTTTATTTATTAGAAGATCAATTGTTGACGGAGTGTTGTTGTTAGCAGGAATATGTGGGGGGGGGGGGGGCATCTGGGTAGAGTAGTGAACAGTTATTATTTAATATGAATACGTTTAGTGTAATACCATTTCTGTTTGATGTAGCACAGCACCAATTTGAGTGTCTTGAATTAAGGTCACCAAAGATTAGTAGTTTATCGCTTTTTCTGTAGATTATGTCTAGATCATTCAGCGTAATATTATTTTGGGGTCTATTACATACCATAGTTAAAACGGTATTGTCCGCCAATCTGACACTAAGATTGTCTATTGATGTACCTGACACAGAGCCCAATTCTTCGAAGGGTATTTCTTTTTTAAGGAGCAATGCGAGGCCACCTCCGTTGTAATTGCTATCCTTTCGTATGCAAACATAATTCTTTATTTTAAATTTATCTGTGCTTTTTAATTTAGTTTAACATATTCCCATGATTAAAAATTCGATGAGTTCAGCGATTTTGCCTTTTACGCTATTTGCGTTCCAGAAACATGTTTTTATTGTCTTATCCATCTAATTCGCGGCAAAAATCGATGAACTTTTCGAATTTTTCACTTTCAGTACTACAAAGTGCCAATTGTATATTTAGTTGCCTAATTAAATCTAGCATTTTTTTAATATCTAACATATGTTCTAAATTTTTAACTTCTTTTACTTATTGATTAAACTCGTCTATTTTACCTACTTCTCGTCCTCCTTCTACTTCATTGTTTTGAATTTCAAGGTGTTTACTTACGGGAATGCTTTGAGCGGCATTTTTCACTTGACTGTTCCAAGGATTTTTTTTCGGTATCGGCGCTGGTTCGAAAATTTTTTGTTGCGTTTTCGTCCTAACTTTGTTGCTTTTGATTGACGTTAACCATTTTAGTCTGTCATTATACATATTACACTGGGTGGAGTTGGCTGGATGGTCTTCTGCACAATTAGCGCAAGTTGCGGCTGTTGTTTTAGGTTTTTCACATTCATAGGTCCAATGTTCTTCGGCACATTTAAGGCACTTAAGGGAGGCATGGCAGTTCGATGTTGCATGTCCCCATAGCTGGCATCTGTGGCATTGCGTCATAATCTTTTTATTTACATACATTTCCCATTTTATTTTAGTGCGGTCCACGTACTTAATTTCCCTTGTTAGCCTGTTTAGTTTTTCACTTTGTGATGTCACAATGAAAAACAATTGATCCTTTTTGGTTTTCATTTTGCTTACACGTATGACACTGACCTTTTGACTAATCAGGTCATTTTTAATTTGTTCTGTGTTGTGTTCCCCCTGTAGACCTCTCATTACAAAAGCATGTGTTTTGTTTCCTTTTTCAGTAAAAGTGTGAAAATCCATTTTACTATTTTCCATCTGCTTCATCAGAAGCTGAAAATCTTCTTTACACGTAGTGTGCACGTTAATTGTGCTTTTAGTGTATTTAAGATAGAAATCTTTCTTTAAGCTTCTATTTAGACCATTTACAAATTTTCTATGATCAGATATTGTGCCATGTATGACCAAAGGTGGTAGTTTTTCTTTTGTATTGTTTATTTTTGTCGTGCTGGCTGGCTTTACAGTTTCGTCACGCTGATCAGCCCAATCCATGTCTTCTGATTGCCGAGTCATTAGTGTTTGAAAACTGTTTGAAAGAGGTACCAAACTTTCTAGCCTTTTTAGTGAATTTTTCTATTTTCGTTTCGTTTTTGCTCGTACGACGCCTTTAAACTCTACACTTCAAGACATTCAGTTTGAGTTGTTAGTTACTTCTAAATGATTTCTAGTTAGTTTGCACATGCACCTATGTTATTTTTTGAATTATGTTTACTGAGGCGAGTAAAATGATACCTCATACTTGCCCTCTAAATCAAAAACTAAAAAGTTGGTTTGCATGTGCGCATAAACAAAAAATTCAAACTCTACACATCAAGACGTTTAAAATGAGGCCCCACATGTGACCTCTAACCCCAAAACAAAAACAGTTGTCTCGCGCATGCGCATATACTAAATTTTTATATTTTACTCATCGAGCCAAGTAAAATGACACCAAACATGTGTGGTTTAGACCAAAAACTCTAAAAGTTCGTCTGCGCATGCGTCTATCCTATTTTTGAATTCTTCTTGCTGAGCCGAGTAAAATGATACCCCACACTTAGGGTTTAAAGCAAAAACTAAAAAACTTGCACACATTAGGATTTGAACCTGTAACCACACATGCATACCATTGATTCTGAGTTTACTGTTTAGTTATTCAGTATTTGTTTGATGCTACCATATTAAAGGAGCATATATCGGGAATCGAACCTGTATCTCTTTCAAATTAAAATCAAAATGCTAGACTATTATTTTTAGCAGGTCTGGTCTAAAACAAACAAAAAACTCTAAAATTGGTTTGCGCATGTGCTAAATTTTTGTATTCCACTCATCAAGCCTAATACCTCACACATAAGGCTTAAAGCAAAAACTAAAAACTTGCACACATTAGGATTTGAACCTGTAACCATTGTTTCTGAGTGCTTCACCCTACTAAAATTGCTCATAAGCTAAATTTTTAAAATATATTTTCCTAAGCCGAATACTTCACATAAAACATCAGGAATTGAGCCTGTAACCATTGTGCCTGAGTGTTTTGTCCTTCTAAAATTACTCGTATGCTAATTTTTAAAAATCTATTTCCTAAACCTAATACCTCACACTTAGGACTTAAAACTAAAAACTTGCACACTTTAGGATTTGAACTTGTCACCATTGTTTCTGAGCGTTTTACCCTTCTAAAATTGCTCGTATGCAAATTTTTTAAAATCTGCATCCTAAACCGAATACCTCACACATAATAAAACTAAACAAGTTGTAAACATCAGGATTTGAACCTGTAACCAACCATTCTTCGTATTTTTGTTTGTCAACGCCCCCCTGTGTGTTATTTTTAGAACCATGTGTTCGGCTAATTTTTTAATAACAAAGAATATTGCTTTATGCTATATAATATCAAAACAAAAGCTTTAAATGCTAATTTTTAAAATCTACTTCCTAATGATACCCTCACACATAAAACTAAAAACTTGCACACATTAGGATTTGATACTGTAACCATTGTTTCTGAGTGTTTTACCCTCCTAAAATTACTCGTATGCAAATTTTAAAAAATCTATTTCCTAAGCCTAATACCTCACACTTAGGACTTAAAACTAAAAACTTGCACACATTAGGATTTGAACCTGTAACCATTGTTTCTGAGCGTTTACACTTACTCAATTAAAATTTGGTTTGCTCGTATGCTAATTTTTGTATTTTTGTTTGCCAACGACCCCTGTGCGTTATTTATAGAACCTATCCATTTTTTTAATAACAACGAATATTGCTTTATGCTATAAAAAAAAAGCCTTAAATGCTAATTTTTTAAATCTACTTCCTGAAACCCTCACACATAATAAAACTAAACAAGTTGTAAACATCAGAACCTGTATCCATTGTTTCTGAGCTTACGACCTCTGTATGTTATTTTTAGAACCTACCCATTTGGCTAATTTTTGAATATCAACGAATGTTCAATTGCTTTATGCTATATAATATCAAAACAATAAAAACTTTAAATATGTTAGCATTTGTTTTTAATTGCATTTGATTGATATAAATCATCCAATAATAATAACAAAAGCTTTAAATATGTTACATGGTTTGTTTTTAATTATATACAAACAATAAACAAGAGGTGAGAAGCGCTGCCTCTAAATTGAAGCGTTCGAAAAACACTATGCGAAATCTATTAACAACTAATTATTACGTCCGAGGTAGTTTGCTTTATGTTTAATTTATGCTCTAATTATATAAAAACATGTTAATTTTGTAAATCATCCAGTTGTCTAATAATAACAAAAGATTTAAATATGTTACATGTATGGTTTGTTTTAATTAAAAGTCGTTTATATACAAATCTGAAACAATAAAATAACAACTGCTTCTATAGCCGCGGGGGTTAAGGTAGTCGTCGCTCATCTGAATGTCCCGGGTTCGAAACTCACCTGTTCCAAATGGTTTAAAAAAATATCCTTAGAATAATTTCCCTAGAAGTAATAGGTTAGACACTTTGGAATGTTTGCATGTGACTGTTGGGCCCAAGTCATGTGACGTCACTGTCGGGCGAAAGTTTCCTAGACATAACAGGTCAATGACTTTGGAATGTTTACATATTCTAAATTTTTAAAATCTGCTTGCTGAGCCGAGTTTCCTACCAAAAATGTAAGGCTTAGACCAAAAACTCCAAAAGTTGGGTTTGCGCATGCGTATATGCTAAATTTGAATTCTGCTGGTCAAGCCGAGTAAAATGACACCCTACACTTCGGGTTTAAACCAAAAACTAAAAAGTATGAGATTGCGCATGCGCTAACCGTCATATTTGTTACGTCACTTTTTGTAAAAATCAAAATGGCGGAGCCTCTTACTTTGATTAGTGGCGCCAACTACCGTCTAAAATATTACATTTCCCGGGTTTTTCACTTCCGGTCAGCTATATTGGCCGCCATCTTGGATTACGTCATCTCAATTTATAGATTACGTCATCCTCAATACAACCGCCATATTTGTTACGTCACACGAATGTTCAGTAGCGGGAGGTGGTCTCAGAACTGCTCATCTTTACTTCCATATATATATATATATATATATATATATATATATATATATATATATATATATATATATATATATATATATATATATATATATATATATATATATATATATATATATATATATATATATATATTGTTGAATAAAAGTTTGTGCTCGTATGCCAATGGATGAAGTGACAATTATTATTTCACGCTGGTTTCCTCTTATTTGTTGAGCAGCTTGCTTAATACGTTCCAATAATTATTTTCTGTTGTTTGGAACTTGTGCGTATACTAAATCTTTTGTGGATTCCTTGCCCAGGAGACCAGTTTTCTCTGAGATATTTTAAGTTTATTTTTGGAAAATTTTTGTACATTTTTAAACAATACGTTATTTTGATAAAATATGGTACATTATTTACACTATATAGGTTAGGTTAGAGACATACAATTTTGAAATCAGTATGTTAGACAAAAAATCACAAAAGAGGCTATATTTGGGTTTTTGAAGTTTTTTACAAAACTCATTTTATATAATGATATTTTTATCTAATGAAATGAATTTGTATTTTAGAAATGTTTTAAAAAAGAAAAGAGCATCTTGAATAGTAGTCCGATTAGGTTCGTTTTTAACCGCTATTTTCTTACGGTTTCAAGGATTGTATGTACCAAAACTGAAGTCATTAGATCAAGGCTGTCTAAAGTTATGTTATGTTTATAATATACAGGGCGGGCGAAACTCGATGGCGTATTAGAACTATATAGGAACCAAAGTAGATATAAATCTGAAATTTGGATTATGTTCATAGATGGTTATGATCTTTATTTCGAAAATATTTTTGACCCCGCGGCGTTGCCACATCTTTTCTTAGCAGATGCAAGCTTTGTTTTTTTAAATGAAATAGCCTGTATATTCTGACATTTGCAGATTTGGCGAAACATTTTAAAAGTTTTTTATATTATATATCTTTCACCTATCTCAAGCCATTACAGAGAGCATAGCATAGAATGAAAATAAAATATGTCAGAAAATAAAACACACTGATAATTGAACACAACATACAAGACCAATATAGCATCGCCACCCGTTTTCCCATAGTTAGACATGTTTTACTACATATCCATAAAGTCACCACCTTAATTTCCATCCTTCTCTCTGCCTCACTCCAATCCTGGCTCCAACCCACCAACTTCAAACCTTGAATTCTCCTGGACTATCAGCACGCGTTCTCCATGACTCATTTTAAGCAACACGCAGCAATACGCAAACACACACAGTAATACGCACAAACACGAGACATACCCACAACCATCCACACGTAGTTACATACCCTATACACTCAATCAGTCACCTCTTATTATTCACAATATCATTGAATTTGTTTCTTCCCTCATTCGGGATCCATTCATCTAACTTATTTTTAAATGCCTTATAATGTCCAATATCTATTACGTTTTCAGGCAGCATGGCATATAAACGGGGGCAGAGGTAATTGCAGTATCTTGGTCCTATAGTTTTTGGGATCGTGGGATTTCATAATTCCCATTCCCATTTTTGATATGGTATCGCTGTTTCTTTTCTTTCACAGAAAGCCTTAATTTATGAACACTTCTTATTATTCTTGAGCAATGTAATTTTCGTGGGTCAAGTACTTTAGCCTCTTTATACAGAGCATCACTTCTATACGTAATTTGTCTGTCCTATATTATTTTTTATCACCACTTTTGTACGTCGAACAACTTATACACGCGGTTATCATAGGCTCCTCCCCATCCCAATATTGCGTAGTTTATTTGTGACTGAACCAGTGAATAGTAGACGGTCATCACGTGCTTCACATCTAGGTAAGCTTTCAGGTGTCTAAATTTCGACATTAATCCTCGTAGTTTATTAACCAAACTGTCTATATGTACGTTCCACCTCATATGTCGATCTATGTATACCCCAAGGTACCTCGCTTTTTCTGCTTCCCGGATGTGTACATTTGCATTTATAATCAAGAACCCTAAGTTTCGTAAATTATTACTATACGATGTGAAGGGGAGATTCATTGTTTTGTCGAAGTTTATTGTTAATTTATTTGCCCCAAACCACCCAACAATACCTTTAAGATTCCGGGCATTCCCACTGTAAGATATGCAAACATCATCGGAAAAGCCAACAATTTTGCCGCAAGTGGTATGGTAAAACAAGCTGCTCATATAAACTATAAATAAGAGAGGCCTGGGCACAGTACCCTGTGGCTCGCTGTTAGTAAGGTCACGGACATTACTCACCTGTCCACCCACTCTCACCATCTGCTTGCGTCCTCTCAAGTAATCACAAACAAGTTGATATGCAGGTCAGGTCAGGTCAGGTACCATAATATAGAGCTTTGCAAGCAATCTTTCATGGAAAAGTATGTCAAAGGCATTTGATACGTCCAAGAACACAAACAATGATGGAATATTTATATTCAAGCCTTCGTAAATAGTGTTAATTACCTCTCTTATGGAGTCCTCGGTTACCTTGGCCTGTCGAAATCCGTATTGAAACCCCGACAAAACTTTGTTCTTTTCTAAAAATCTGACCAAACGCTTTTCAATTATCCTTTAAAATACTTCTGCTGAGGCTGTAATAAGGGATATAGGTCTATAGTTTCATATTGTCCCCCTAAGTGAAGATTGGCACCTGTTATGGGCACTGATAAGTACACATGGAGAACCCAAATCACTACAATACATCTTTTTAAAGACCCGACGATCATTTCACTAACAAAGTTAGCATCATCAGAGAATGAAAAATTCGAACTACTTTCTACTGAAACACCACCTTTTTACTGAGCCTTAGGTAAGGAACGATACCGAGAGGGAGATTAACTCGCAAGCAAATTTTCTGTGTATTGTATTTTAATTGCTGGACGAGGTTTTTGAACTTCGTTTATCTTTTTACCTGACAGGTTTTGGAATGTTTATCTGCTTCAGAGACAGAGTAATAGAGATGCAATAGAGACAGGACTGTATAGGAAACTAAATAAAAACCCGCTACCAAAAATGATTAATGAGTTAAAAATAGTTTAAAGAGTTGTCAAAACCTTATAATCAAGGACTTAGGAAGACGGTTGCAGGTTGTAAATCCCAAGGTTCCTAAAAAATACTGTTTCCCAAAAATTCACTAACCGGGAAAATCAATGAGACCTATTATTTCGGGTATAGATTCTCCGACATATAATCTAAAGAAGTGGCTGTCAAATGAGTCTAAAAGCTTGTCTGTTAAACAAAAAGTTATTCAGTGTCATACTCACTTGAATTCATTAATAAAGTTAAAAATGTTAAATTGGTGGAAGACGAGGTTTAGATATCATTTAATGTAGCGTCTTTATTTCCTAGCGTGCCCACGAGACAAACGCTGACGTAGTTAGAACAGTTGTTGAAATTGAATAACATAAGTGAAGAGGTTTGCAAAGAATATTTGACTTTAACAGACCTTTGTATAAAAAAATATTTTTCAATTTAACAATGAGTTTTTTGAACAAACTGAAGGCACGGCAGTGGGCAACCCACTCTCTCCATTCATTGCAGACCTTTTCATGAGTATATTTGAGACGGATTTGGAAAATGAAAGTGAGTATTTTCATAGTGTATGGTTTCGTTATGTGGATGATATTTTTGCAGTGTTTAACACAAATATATGCAAAGTAGATGATTTTCCTAAAAGACTGAACTGTCAATTTGATTCAATAAAATTCACCCACGATTTAGAAGTTAACAGTAAACTTCATTTTCTATATGTAATAGTTATTAAAAATAATTATCATCTTGAATTCGATGTTCACAGGTAAGAAACTAACACTTTAGATTACATTCCAAATGACTCACATCATACGTTTGCATAAAAAATGGCCGGTTTAAATTTCTTAGAAAATAAATTGATAACTTTTCCCTTAAGTAAAAGTAGATATATTATAGAAATAGAGTATATTAAAAACGTGGCTAAATATAACAGATATTCGGATTGCTTAGTGGAAAAATTAATTCATAGACATAGAACAAAAGAAATGTTAGCGGAATGCACGACATTAAGGAAAGATAACATAGAGAAACAATTTGTTTGCCTTCCTTTTGAACCGCGTATCACAAGGAGTCTCGAGAGCATTTTCAAAAAAGAAAAAAAGCCTCTGCACCGATCCTAACACCATCCATTCCTTGTGTTTTTCCTGACTCCAGCTCATTAATTATTCTGTGTACCTCATCTGGACTTGTGGAAATCATAAATATGGAATTTTCTTGAAAATTGTCATGTTCAACATAATCTACAGGAGGTATCTTCCCGACTAAAGTTTGGCCAAGGCAACTGTAATAATTATTAAACATATTCGCCATTTCCAACTTGTTTTCTGTTTCCTTGCTATCCTCATCAACAAGTATTTTTATCTCGGTTGCAGATTGCTGCCTTCCGCATACCCCATTCACACAGTTCCAACCTGCTCCCGAGGAGCAGCCTGACTTATCGAATAATAACTAAATATCTTCGTTTCTGTTCTTTTATAGGTTACTCTATTGCGCTCCAGTTAGCATAGTTCTTTTAGGTCGTCATTGTTTGGTTTCTTTACCATCCTTTTGTATACATGATTCTTATTCTTAATAGTCTTTAGTAAATCTTTTGTGAGGCAATATTTTTATAGGTATCTCTGATCTCACTGTTCTTGTATTATTTTCGATATGCTAAAAAGTGAGCTATAAAATATATCCGTGTTTATATCAACATCATTTCCTCATACGTCGACGTCCATGTTTCCCTTTTCAAGTCCTCTTGTTATTGATATATTTTTTATAAGTCACTTTATACTTTCTCACACAGTCACAACCCAATCGCAAAGGCAATTTGGCAATGGTCAGTGATGTTCTGGTCAAATGTAAAGTCTCGGATATTTTCTTCTCTGACCTGTTTAGCTTTAATAGATA
Source organism: Tillus elongatus (assembly GCA_964006375.1). Classification (NCBI taxonomy): domain Eukaryota; kingdom Metazoa; phylum Arthropoda; class Insecta; order Coleoptera; family Cleridae; genus Tillus; species Tillus elongatus. The sequence goes on along the minus strand of OZ023263.1, from coordinate 147,661,522 downwards.
TATGACCTATGCAGCTATTTGCTAGATTTTGTTGCCTTGTTCATCAGCGATACAAATTCAAAGAAGTTCATAATATTTTTATACTCTTCTACATAACCACAGGTTGGTAGCAAATCGATGTTATCATATGATTTCTAAGATGTTTTAGGCTATATAAGTACCTATGCAATTCCATGTTGTACTCACTTCACACAGATAAAAGTTATTATTTGGGACATTTGGCAACCTTCATCCATTAATGAAAAAAATATTCTCTCCGTAACCAGCATAGGTGGACGTTTGTATTCTTGATTGCTGTTTGCCAATAGGTTACTATATAATGATCTGCCATGAAAATACAATTATTGCATACAGGGTGTCTCCAAAAAATGTTTTTTTTTTGGTAGAACATAGAAGGACAGGCAACGCGTGATTTTCAAGTGGAACACCATGTATTTTATAATGGGAATAGCAGGACCGATTGATTTTCTATCTTAAAGTACCATAAGATGTTATACCTATACTCAGCAGTTTTGGACTTATAAGCAAGAAGCAAAAATATTACAAGTAAAATTTCTAAACTCCGCGGAATAATACAAATTTTTAATTCCTCAACAACCTGTCATCTGATAAAATAATGCTGAAAAAAATCTGGTTTATTATCTGGTTGTATTATTTATGTTAATACCACACAATTATCGGTTATATTGCATATTGGGGGCCAACTAGTTTTAAATAAATCGACTGCTGATAGATGAAATTCACTACCTTATAATGCACCATGATACAATTTTTATGTTGTGTAATTCATCTTTTCATTGTGGGAATTTGTTGTTGCCGAGTTATTGATATTATTAGATCGTTGCTGGTCACATACGGTAAGTATAAACTAACTTTTTTTTGTAAAATGTATGTTTTTATCTCTTCGGTTGTCTACAACGTTTCCCGTCAGGTCAGGTCAGGTCAAGTCAGGTCGGGTTAGGTCGGTTTAGGTCAGGTCAGATCAAGTCAGATTAGGTTAGGTGGTTCGGGCCTGCTTGGCAGAGTATTTTGTGCATAAACGACAAAAAAGATTATGTCCCTTGAACCCCAACCAAGCTGAGGGCTTGGAGCAAATCAAAGTGCTGGAAGGGGAAGAATATTATTAAGTGAGAATGCGAAATGTGAAAAAGGTTGCTTATAGAAGTCCAACTAAGCTGTTTTTGATCGATGTTCGTTCTTTATTTGCTTCCCCCAGCATCCATGGGGTTGTTCCCATACCATTTTTCTTTTGCTTATGCATACTAGAGTGGTTTCAAGCATGTTTCTGAAACAAAATGCAAAAATCCCGTATGTCCCTAATATGCAAAATTACCCCATTAACAGTTCTCTACATTCTCAAATGAAATAACGAAAAGGAAATAAACACACACGTAAAAGTCAATAATTAAATTACTTAAAGGGTCCTCCTTCAACTCTCAAATATTCTAGGACTTGTGTCAGAACATAATGTATTGTTCCTGCTTCTATCTCACAGGCGTCTAGAGACAGGAATGTATTCCTCACTCTATTCTGATGTTTCATCCTACCCCAAAGATAAAATCAAGTGAGGTGAGATCTGGTGACCTCGGTGGCCAAACCCAAGGACCTGATCGACGAATCCAATGATCCTCAAATATGTGCGAAAGTTTATTTGCAACTTGATTTGTGCAGTGGCCTAGGGAACCATCAAGCTTACCAACAATCTCGCAGAGTTTCAAGATTTAAGTAATCGAGGAAGTCAGATACTGTGGTCCGTAATATTTCTAGATATTTACCTGAATTTAAATGCTCTTCGTAAAATCAGAATCCTGTTTGGTCGTTCATCATCAAGCAGAAGAAGAAGTAAAATTTGTGTTGAAACCCCGTTTCTCTAACGAAGTGTGGATTTTCTGTGGCCCACTAATGTGAATTCCTCCGATTAAAAATGCCTTTCCTGGTAAATTTGCTTTTGTCGGTCCAAATAATTTTCTTCAGAAAATTTGGAGCTTCTTGTGTACGAATTAAGATAATCATACAGAAATCGACAAGTTTTGGAGGATGGCTTGGAGTGTCATAAATTTATGCATGCCATGGTTATGCATCACTCATTCTAAAGTTTTGTAGGCTATTTCTAAGTCTTTTCAGCAATGAAGTGATATATGAGGATTTGCAGAAAAATATGCCAAGGCAATTATTTGATTGTCCTCGTTACCTGTTAGAGGTTTGATTTGGAGCCTTGGCTTCTTTACGTGATCGTTGTTCATGAAATTTTAACCTTTTATAGTTCTTCTCATTCATTGGAACTGCGTTTGGATACAGTTCGTTCAAGTTTCTGCATGTTCTAGATATGGTTTTTTACACTGGCCCTGCATGAAAAACAAGTTTAAAATTTTCTTATTTGTATACGACTTTGCTGTTTCCAAATAAGACAGTTACATTTTGACAATCGTTTTCAACTGTTTGGTAGGATGGCATACTGATAAGAAGAAATATGTTTCCATTACTTGCAATATTTTGGTTTTAGTGAATTTTCGTTAAAAAATCACTAATGGGGAAATTCTGACTTTTAAATCTTTGAATATTTTTTTCAAATGAGGGCGAACTAGGAGAATTAGGACTCCTAGAACCCATATATATATATATATATATATATATATATATATATATATATATATATATATATATATATATAGATAGATAGATATATATATATATATATATATATATATATATATATATATATATATAGATAGATATATATATATATATATATATATATATATATATATATATATATATATATATATATATATATATATATATATATATATATATATATATATATATATATATATATATGGATCACACCGATAAGTCAAATAATAAGCCGATTGTGATGAAATTTGGCACGTACCTTCTGTTTGTGAGTGTCTTGGAGAAATTCGTTAGCCAGAAAAATGGGACCAGGTTTTCCTGGAAAAGTTTGGGTTTTCTTTCAGAAAAATTTGTATCTCCGAAAATAACAAAGCTATGGTTTACGTTATAAAACGTAAACTACATACAAAAACCTATATCTATATATTATACGAAAAAAAGTTATAAGCATTTAATAAAATAATGTTTCTATAAAAATTGACTACCCTAACTCACTTGCTGCGTCCAGACTTTTTTGCTTGTAAGTGGAAAACCGCTGAAAATGTGTATACCATTACATGGTACCTTTAGATAGAAAGTCAATTGATCTTGCTATTCTAATTATAAAATACAGGGTGTTTCATTTGAAAATCTCGCATTACCTGTCCTTATATGTTCTACCAAAACCCATTTTTTTGTAGACACCTGTATGCGATAATTGGATTTTAATGACAGATCATGATATAACCTATTGACAAGCAGCAACCAGAAACTCAGACCTCCACCTATGCTGGTTACGGAGAGAATTTTTTTTCAGTAATGGATGCAGGTTGCCAAATTTCCTAAATAACAATTTTTTTCTCCTTAACGGTTTCATGGTATAAAAAACTTTAAAAATATTCCGGGGATGTTACAATATCCAGGTGTTTAATTTGAAAAAAACAAAGTTGACATCTGGTAAGGATGGATGTAGCAACGCCGCACTGTCAAAAGCACTTTCAAAATGAGGAACATGATCACCTATGAACAAAAACCAAATTTCAGATTTCTATCTATTCTGGTTCAGTATATACTTCTAATACACAATCGAGTTCGGCCCAGCCTGTAGTTTGAGATTAACTCACATAGACCGCCATTTTGGAACGCTTGAGTTCAGTGAAAAAGTTATAAAGACAATAAATTTTACATTTCCCAGTTTTATTTTGAAATGCTTCTTATTTTCAGATTTCCGACATCGAGGTGCGAAATGTGGAGGATGCCATTAAGTTAACTAGGGAATAGATCAATGCTGGCTCTGTTCCCCATCTTAACTTTAAGAGATCTTTTCATTGTCGAACCGAGGGTATAAAAATGTTGTCATCTTACATAAGAAATTCTTCAAGTAAATTATAGTTTAATATAAGGTGAGAATCCGTACATTAATTAAAATAAAGCAAAAACTCTGTTGCTATACAAAAACGCTATTAATCTTAATTTTTCGAAGTGCCTACAGATCAGTTTAATACTGACTTTTGACGTATTACCGGTACATTTTGTACCGGTAGACTTTTGTCTTATTGAATTTTAAGTATTATGGCACATTTAACAGTCACAAAAAGGATTGAAATTTTAATTCTCCTCAGATGCAGTGATAAGATCGTACCTCAGCAGAAAGTATGCGATTTGATGCATATTATCCAGATGCCCCTATTAGACAATCCACGGTCAGTAAGATTCAGTGCAAATTTAGATAAACTGGTGGTGTAAAAGATACCCCAATACCTGGAGGTTAAAAAGTTGGTCAAGATCATAAACTGAACATTTTGTGAAGTATGGAAGATAGTCCTCATAATACGCCTCGACTGGTTTCATTAGAAAACGAAGATTAGAAAACATATCGTTCTTATAAAATTTAATTGGCACAGGAACACAGCGATGACGATTACAGTTTTGTGAAACTATGTTCGATTCGTGCAAGCAGATTGACGTTTGCACTGGTAAATATTTGTTTTGGATGAGGCCACGTTCGTCTCAATGGCACAGTGAACCGTCAAAATTGCAGGTATTGGAGTCGGGTAAATACTCATTGGATGGTGGAGGCACATACTTAGCACCCGCAGAAATTAAATTTGTGGGCTGGAATAGTTGATAAAATAATAGTAAGACCTTTTTGTTTGATGAAACCCTTAGTGAGAAGGTATATTTAAAGTGTTTGCAAAATAACCTTGTTCCAGTGCTTGTAGTAATTTTAAGGGAATTTTTCGTAAAACGTAACTAATGAGGAGATTTGTGTTTATATATATATATATATATATATATATATATATATATATATATATATATATATATATATATATATATATATATATATATATATATATATATCGTATCGATCACTCAAAAAATAATAGGCCGATTTTAATGAAATTTGGTACACAACAATTGGACCAGTTTTTCCGAGAAAATTGAGTTTTCTTTCGGAAAATTTTTGTATCTCCGAAAATAACAGAGCTGTGACAACCAAATTTGGCATATACGTTTCTAATATCAAACTTTGCCTACGTGTCGAAATTCAGATCTCTAGATTGGAAGCAAAAAAGTTATAGACATTTTAAGAAACAAAAATTTGGCTGGCACTGGTGATCAGAGGAGATCACAAGAACAAAATATTTTGTGTGACTAACAACACCAATTGAATATTACATACAACCGTTAAGTTTTCTTGACGCAAATAAGTCAAGAAGTAGCAGAAAAAATATTTTGAAAATTTTATAATTTTTCTTTTTAAAACGCCAAAGTCGCGATTTGAAACGTCAAAATTTGTAATTTTCAGGCAACGAATTTGAAACAAATACGGATTATGTAGAAGATATGTCGTAATAAGTTTGTTTTACAAAGCCTTAAGCTTCAGCTTCAACCATCATTGTCCTTCGTTTTACTAACATACTTTCGGAAAATGCATTTCAAATAGACCCTCTTTCTGATGCTGCGGCAGTAGTTGCAGCTATAGAGTTTAGGGTTTAATAGTCTATATTTTAGCAAATTTTCGTAGAAAAAATTCGTTATTTAGAGGACTGCGACTTTTAAAAAGATTTCTTAAAATGAGCGCAAACTAAAACCCCAAAAACCCATATACGGGGTCAGTTTCAGTTTTTGTCTGTTTACACATATACAGGGTAACGTATTTCTACGGTAAAGCTCAATATATCCGTTAGTATACAAGATACGAGAAACAAGTATATGCGTTAATTATAGGGTATCTCGAGCTGCATCTTCTAAACCTATTTTGACAGTCACAGGATGGCCCATAAGTCGTTGGTGATACACACTTTCTTTTTTAATAGAACGCCCCCTTATGTTATTGCATTTTTCTGTTTTCCATCGAATTATAATGCATGTTTGTAAGAAAAAAATTGATATCGTTAATCGTTTTTGAGTTATTTCAATTGTTTTGTTGGTTTTCATGTTTAAAAGTCTTCGCAGAAATATTTTTAGTGTTTCTGTAGCAATTATTTTTGTAAGATTTTTGTGATATGCTGGTAATTAATAATAAATATTTAGTAAATTATTGGAAAAAAAAGTTGTAGAATTGTATTGAAAAATATAATTTTGTGTAACATTACTGAAGGCAATTTCTGTATAAAAAAAAATGGTGATTTTTTGTAAAAAAAATTATTGCAAATTTTCATAACACTTTTTTCTAATTTTTGGTCCTAAAGCTGTTTGTGAATCATTATATCTTGGCAGGTGTGTAAATAGCTTAAAGAGGTTAGTTGGCCAGGTAAATCGGACCAGTTTTTTCTGGAATTTTAAAGTTTATTTTCGGAAAATGTTTGTAGTTTTTGAAACCACAATGCTATTTTAATGAAATATGGTACATTGTTAGTAATATATAGGTTATACTGCCAACCAAATGTCCTTTTAAAAACAAGACATATTTTCCATTAAAAACATTTTTACGAAATTTCGCTACCATAACGCACTTGCCGCGTCCAGACTTTTTTTATAAACCGCGATGACTTATGTTTATAGACTAATTTTTCTATTATAAGCAGGTAGAGTAGCCATTATACTTAGCTACATTCTTAACATATTCCAGTTCTCTGTAGTATCTTTCTTTGTTTAAGGGGAACTGCATCAATCTAAGAGCTAGAAAATTCAGACTATCTGTTTTTTTTTGTGTGTGGAAAACTATGGTGTGAGTCAATCGAAATGTAACTTATAGCGAGTTTCCTTTCTGTGGATGTCAAATTTTAAAGTGTCTGTATCTTTGATAACTAATACATCAAGAACATATAATTTGTTATTGATTTATATTTATGAAATATATATATATATATATATATATATATATATATATATATATATATATATATATATATATATATATATATATATATATATATATATATATATATATATATATATATATATATATATATATATATATATATTTGAGTCAATCAAAAATGTCAGGGAATTGCGACAGGTAGACGTCAACGAAAGTATTATATCGTTAGAAATTTCAACAAAAATGTTATAAGAGCAGCTGTAGTGTGAGTAGTTCATTGAATTGTTATCTTAATAATCAGTATCTCTTTCTTAGAAGGAATATTTAATAACCACAAGCCGTTTTACAAAAGCAGGTAATGTAAATTTAATAACACGGGGGATTGTTTGTATACCTTCACAGAAGACGCTGTTCAAAATGGCTTGTCAACTGACATATAAAAAGTCTGGACGCAGCAAATGCGTTATGGTAGATAATTTTCGTTAAAATGTTTTTAATGTCAAATATGTCTTGTTTTCACAAGAAGGACATTTAGTTGACAGTATAACCTATATAGTACTAACAATGTGCCATATTTCATTAAAATACTTTTGTTATTTCAAAAAGTACAAATATTTTCCGAAAATAAACTTTAAAAGTTCCAGAAAAACTGGTCCTATTTTCCTGGCCAATGAACCACTTTAAGTTATTTACACACCTGACAAGATATAATTATTCACCGTTGTATTTAATATTCAATTGGTTTCGTTAATCACACAAAATATTTGGTTCTTGTGATTCCCTCTGATCACCAGTGGCACCCAAAATTTTTTGATATGTATATATATATATATATATATATATATATATATATATATATATATATATATATATATATATATATATATATATATATATATATATATATATATATATATATATATATATATATATATATATATATATATATATAAGACATACTTGGTTCTCGGGTTAAACCGCGTCCAGAATTTATGGAAACTCGACGGTTCGGCTTCTGTTTTGGAGCCATTTTCAAGAGGTAAAGGAAATATGTAAGGGCGCTCTAAGGCCTCAATCTGCCTACTCCTTAGAGTGATGGACAAAGGTGGGTAAAGGAAATATGTAAGGACACGCTAAGGCCTCAATCTGCCTACTCCTTAGACTGATGGACAAAGGTGGGTAAAGGAAATATATTAAGACACTCTAAGGCCTCAATCAGCCTACTCCTTAGAGCGGTGGACAGAGGTGGGTTGGGTTGTTGTAGCTCGATTACGGGGCCTCAATCTGCCTGCTCCCCAAATTTCGCCGGAGATCGTCTGTGAGGTCTCAGTGTGTTCAACCCTAGGCCTCTCTCTGAGCCCTAGGGTTGAACACACTGAGACCCCACAGACGATCTCAGTATAATCTATATAGTACTAACAATGTACCATATTTCATTAAAATAGCTTTGTGGTTTCAAAAACTACAAACATTTTCCGAAAATAAATTATCCAGAAAAAACTGGTCCGATTTACCTGGCCAACTAACCTCTTTAAGCTATTTACACACCTGCCAAGATATAATGATTCACAAACAGCTTTAGGACCAAAAATTAGAAAAAAAATTATGAAAATTTGCAATAATTTTTTTGACAAAAAATCACCATTTTTTTTTACAGAAATTGCCTTCAGTAATGTTACACAAAATTATATTTTTCAATACAATTCTACAACTTTTTTTCCAATAATTTACTAAATATTTATTGTTAATTACCAGCATATCACAAAAATCTTACAAAAATAATTGCTACAGAAACACTAAAAACATTTTTGCGAAGACTTTTAAAATACAGCCACTATTTGAGAGTGCCTGTATATGGCAGCTGAATTTTTTCGACGAGTAGTACAAACAAAAAGCTTTCTGAATGCGTCATTTCCATGGAGCTCCGCTATCTATTGAGAAAAACGCCGTATCACAATTTGTGATGTTTTTGAAATATGTGCCAAAAACGTAAAACCTGCAAAACAATTGAAATAACTCAAAAACGATGAACGATATCAATTTTTTTCTTACAAACATGCATTACAATTCGATGGAAAACAGAAAAATGCAATAACATAAGGGGGCGTTCTATTAAAAAAAGAAAGTGTGGATCACCAACGACTTATGGGCCACCCTGTGACTGTCAAAATCGGTTTAGAAGATGCAGCTTGAGATACCCTATAATTAACGTATATACTTTTTTCTCGTATCTTGTATACTAACGGATATATTGAGCTTTACCGTAGAAATACGTCACCCTGTATATGTGTAAACAGACAAAAACTGAAACTGACCCCGTATATGGGTTTTAGGGATTTCAGTTTGCGCTCATTTGAAGAAATCTTTTTAAATGTCGCGGTCCTCTCAATAACAATTTTTTTCTACGAAAATTTGCTAAAAAATAGACTATTAAACGATAAACTCTATAGCGGAAACTACTGCCAAAGCATCAGAAAGATGAAATGGATTTTCCGAAAATATTTAAGTAAAATAAAGGACAATGATGGTTGAAGCTGAAACTTAATGGTTTGTAAAACACACTTATTTAGAAATTTTTTCGACATAATCAATATTTGCTTCAAATTCGTTGTCTAAAAATTGCAAATTTTGACATTTCAAATCGCGACTTTGACGTTTCAAGAAGAAAAATTATAAAATTTTCAAAATATTCCTTCTACCACTTCTTGATCTTGTTGCGCCAAGAAAACTTAACCGTTGTATGTAATATTCAATTGGTTTTGTTAGTCACAAAATACTTTGTTCTTGTGCTCTCCTCTGATCACCAGTGGCACCCATTTTTTTTAAATGCCTATAACTTTTTTTACTTTTAATCTAGAGATCTGAATTTCGACATGTAGGCTAAGTTTGATATTAAAAACGTATATGCCAAATTTGGTTGTCACAGCTCTATTATTTTCGGAGATATAAAAATGTTCCGAAAGAAAACTCAAAATTTTCTGGGAAAAACTGGTCCAATTTTCCTGGCTAACACTTGTCCAAGCCACTTGCAAAACGAAGGTATGTACCAAATTTCATTAAAATCCGCCTATTATTTTTTGAGTTATCGATACGATATATATATATATATATATATATATATATATATATATATATATATATATATATATATATATATATATATATATATATATATATATATATATATATATATATATATATATATATACACAGATCTCTTCATTAGTTAATTTTTGGTCTTACGAAAAATTCGCTAAAATTACTACAAGCACTGGAAGAAGGTTATTTTGCAAACACTTTAAATATATCTCCTCACTAACGGTTTCATCAAAGAAAAAGGTCCTACTATTATTTTATCAACTATTCCAGCCCACAAATTTAATTTCTGTGGGTGCTAAGTATGTGCCTCCACTATCCAATGAGTATTTACCCGACTCCAATACCTGCAATTTTGACGGTTCACTGTGCCATTGAGACGGAACGTGGCCTCATCCAAAACAAATATTTACCAGTGCAAACGTCAGTCTGCTTGCACGAATCGAACATAGTTTCACAAAACTGTAATCGTCATCGCTGTGTTCCTGTACCAATTAAATTTTATAGGAACGATATTTTTCCTTCCTCATGATACGTAGCACTGTTGTCTGACTAACTTCGTTTTTTAATGAAACCGGTCGAGGCGTATTATGAGTACTCTCTTCCATACTTCACAAAATTTTCAGTTTATGATCTTCACCAACTTTTGAACCTCCAGGTTTTGGGCTATCTTTTACACCACCAGTTTCTCTAAATTTGCACTGAATCTTACTGTGGATTGTCTAATAGGGGCATCTGGATAATATGCATTTAACAAATCGCATACTTTATATATATATATATATATATATATATATATATATATATATATATATATATATATATATACTCCGTGTCTTTTTGCTTTTTCATCCAGAGTGTTCCCATCATTACCTGGCTATACCGTACTGATGATAGTTAATAAGCTTGAAACACGTGTATGCGGTTGTCTCCTTTCGGCCTTGCCTTTAACCTTTCTCCTTGTATTGTATACAGAAATGCCGCGTTAGAAATCATGATATATATATATATAAACACAGATCTCCTCATTAGTGAATTTTTATCTTTACGAAAAATTCGTTAATAGGAGTACTAGTTTTTATTTGCTTAGTTTATTTATCCCTCTGATGACGCTAATTTTGGTAGCGATATAATTGCCAGGTCTGAAAAATTTATTGTTGTGAATTGGGTTCTTCAAATTGTACTTATCAGTGCTCATCACAGGTTCAAATATTCACTTATTTCATTATGAAGCATATTATAAACTGTTTCCCAATTAATAGTTACAGGTACTGGAATAATTATTATCTGTAGATTCTTATATTATTCTAGGACGGAAGAGTTTTACTTAATAGCCCAAGATGACTCACCTGCGTTCCACATACTGGAAGGATAAAATGACCCAAAATGTTATACCGACGAAATAATAAATGTATGAGAGGTATATCTACATATTTTGTGTGATTCAGAAATTGCAACATGCTGTATATGTTCAAAGTGTAGCAAACTATAACATTTTCGTCCGATTCGCTTTAGAACCATCAGAGTTTTGTAAGTAATCAAGTCGCTCAAAATATTTAGCTTTGTTACTTTTATTGTGTTCAGAACACCGTTTAGCAATACCTCATGTAAGAAGAGATGTCGTTTATTGCCACTTAACAGAATTTGAACTATGTGAACTAGTAGGCTTTCGGGAGGCTGAAATGTCCTTTTACTGAATTGCAAATAGGTTGGTCGGAACCAAGGGGTCGGAACGTTACCTACTACAGTGTGTCCTGTACATCATCCCCACGAATATCGTGTGGAGTACTGGAGCCGTATGGACTACATATCGCCCAGAAAGACTCCTAGGAGATAATTCCCTTAGACACCGTCTTAGCACAACAAGGGCAATTGGACATACGGGTCGACAGCTAACAATGAGGTTAATTTACCGTAAAACTAGGAATTATGGGGATATGCAGTCATCCCTGCCAGAAATGACTTATAGAAATACTATTAAAACGTATAAGGAAACCTACGTGGCTTGACTAGTCTCTATATGGGTAATGGCAAATCTATGCGAAAGGATTGTGAATTATATGTGGATTTGTACGGAATTCTCTTTCTAGGAATACCACATAGTAGTAAAGTTCCATAAAGTAGTCAATGCGGTCTTGTTTGGTTTCTATAAGGACTATTTGATGAAATAATTAAATATGGAAATCCGTATAAGATAACGCTGTCAAAGAACTATGACAATCAGAATCACTACAGCTTAACTGCTACATGATCTGTATTGGTGAATATTGCTCGCTGATTTGCCGAGAGCCATTGTCAACTGTTCAACAATCAACGTTTTTAGGGAATTTTTATTAAGAAAATTTACTAATAGAGAGGTATCGATGGTGAGACTTTCGGAAAATTCCTTCAAATGAGCGCTAATTAGGTCCCCTGGAACCCATTTCCATGGTGAGTTAAAAAGTTTATATATATATATATATATATATATATATATATATATATATATATATATATATATATATATATATATATATATATATATATATATATATATACGTATCCAACCGATAATTAAAAAAATACCGCACTGATTTGAACCAAATTTGGGAATTACCCTTATTTTGTTAATGGCTTGGATGAGTTCGTTCATCAAATCTTAACGCCATTTCTTCTTAACAAAAAATTAAAAAATATTTTTTAAAACACAATATCTATCAAATTCTTTCAGTGATTGAAACGAAAATCGACAACTTAGAAGAACATAGACAGACGTGGTCGTGTACCAATTTTCAAGTCTTTTGATCAAAGAAAAATAAAGTTATTCGAAATTAACATTAAAATAATCCTCGACATCACTTCAGGTTCTGTAATGCATATACAATGCTGGACAAAGACAGAGGACGTTACCTGTACTTTTATGCTATTAAAATAAATGGTGGATAAAAATCTAAACAATGGAAGTTACAAGTATTATTGCAAGATGTCAAAATGTAGAACATTGTGAAATGGTCGCCATCTCGGTGCGGAACCAGGTAGTATGTCGTCACGACAACTCTAGTTAACACAAAATGTTATAGATGGAGACTGCGTACAATCAACTAACAATCTTGTAAATTGTCAGCCTTGGCCCATTTCATTCCTAATACCGGGACAATGTTTGCTTTCAAAAGCGCTAAATTTTAGCATGCGATCAAAACCTTCTCACAACATGAGAACGGTACTGATAGATAAGCGACTAGATCCATTATTTTTATTATCGATGATTTCGCAGGTTAGTTGGTCAATATTTTATGAATGGAATGTTATGTTCGTCTTTTCAAAGTTATGTTCTTTTTGAACTAATAACAAGAGTAAAGACTTAATAACAAGTTAAAACTAAGATTTTTTCCACACAGTAACAGAATGTATTGAAGTTTTTGAATATTAATCGATTTCAAATTAATGGATTCAATTAATTAGTTTACCTTGAAAAGGATTAAAAAACTAATTATTCTTTATGAAATTATAAATTTATAATGCCTCAAATTGGAAAGAATGTTTTTCTTCTAAACCACAACCTAGGTTTTTAGTTTTTTAATAGTTTACTTATTTTGCAGGATGTTGCCCATCTATTAACATGCAACTAATTACAATAAGTGAATTATTGAAGTTTCTAATATTTAGGTAGGTATGTATTTTTACACAAAGAATAAACAAGGTTTATAATTTTTACAATCCATTTCTCAGATATTTTATATTTAATTTTAAAATAATAATAAATTGTGCTAGCCCGATAGATTATCAATATAATACTACTTTGCAAATTTTCAGATGAGCTCACGGGGGCTTTTATAATATTTTTTTCAGAGACGTACTTGGATGCAAAAACCACATGAAGAATTTCTTGCAAACAAACTAAAAAAAATACGGGACCACGAGTGAATAGGGGTGATGGACGGGGAACAAGAAACGAAAACCGCGAAAAAACAGCTTATCCGGATCTATATTCCATTATTAGTATTCCATTTTCCAGCTACACCCCCTTAAAATAATGTCTACCACGCACAGAACCCCTATTCGCCACAAGTCCAGTACCTTCATTGTGTGTTGTTCCCAAGAAATTTTTTCTTGTGGCTTGTGCATTTAAGGTGGTTGTATGCATGCAGTAGTGGAAGAAAAAACCCCAGGACGAAGCACCAACGCCCACCCCCGTCTTTTGCTGACATATAGCCTTTTTCCAACACGGGGGGGGGGGGTATTTCCCTTTTGCATGCCTACAGTCGCCCTCAATGCATAAACAACAAGAAACACTTCTTGGAAATAACCATCAAAAAAGTTACGGGACCTGATTTGTGCGGTCTAAACAAGATTTTAAGGAGGTGTAGCTGCAAAATAAAGGCAGCTTATATAGGTGCAGCTAAGTTTTTTTCGCACTTTCGTTTATACTTCCTTTTTAGCGAATTTTTCGTAAAACGAAAAATTCGCCAATGGGGAGATCTGTGTTTCAACAATCAAACTTACCCTACGTGTCAAAATTCAGATCTCAAAGATGTCAAGAAGTAGCAGAAAAAATATTTTGAAAATTTTATTATTATTTATGTGGAAGATATATTGCATAGTGTGTTTTACAAAGCCTTAAGCTTCAGCTTCAATCATCATTGTCCCTCATTTTACTAAAATATTTTCGGGAAATCCATTTCAAATAGATCCTCTTTCTGATGCTTCGGCAGTAGTTTTAGCTATAGAGTTTATGGTTTAATAGTCTATATTTTAGTTAATTTTCGTAGAAAAATTCGTTATTAAGAGGACCGCGACTTATGAATTTTAAAAAGATTTCTTCAAATGAGCGCGAACTAGAACCCCTAAAACCCATATACGGGGTCAGTTTCAGTTTTTGTCTGTTTACACATACAGGGTGACGCATTTCTACGGTAAAGCTCAATATATCCGTTATTATACAAGATATGAGAAAAAAGTATATACCCTAATTATAGGGTATCTCGAGCTGCATCTTATAAACCTATTTTGACAATCACAGGGTGGCCCATAAGTCGTTCGTGATAGAACACCGCTTTATGTTATTGCATTTTCGTGTTTTCCATCCAATTATTATGCATGTTTCTAAGAAAAAAAAATTGACATCGTTCATCGCTTTTGATTTATTTCAATTGTTATGCAACTTTTGACGTTTTTGGCACATATGTCAAACACATCACAAATTGTGATATGGCGTTTTTAGTGAATTTTTATTAAAAAAAATTCACTAATAGAGAGGTATCGGTGGTGAGACTTTGCAAAAATTTTTTCAAATGAGTGCGATTTAGGACCCTTAGAACCCATATCCGGGGTCAGTTTCAATTTATATATATATATATATATATATATATATATATATATATATATATATATATATATATATATATATATATATATATATATATATATCCGTCTGATAACTCAAAAAATAATTATTTCGTTTAATAATGGATTGGATGAGTTTGTTAGCCAAGAAAATCAATAACGGGTTTTTCCGGAAAAATTTTGAGTTTTCTTTAAAAAAAAAATTTTGTCTCCGAAAATAACAAAGCTGTTTTAATGCAATTTACTATATATGTTGCCTTAGTAGAGACCTTACTAGGTACCATAATTAAACTTTTTCAGTTTATATAAAATTGAGTTATTCAAATTTTAAATTTTCTTTCGAAAAAATTTTTTTCTCCAAAAATTACAAAGATATTTTAATGAAATTTGGTGGATATCTTGCACTAGGAAAGACCTTACTACATACCAAACTTAAGCTTTCTAAGTTATTAGAAAACTGCGTTATTCAAATTTGAAGCATTTAATAAAAATTCACTACCATAACGCACTTGCTACGTCCAGAGTTTTTTTCATTAATATATAGCGGAACCTAATGGAAATTACGCATTCAGAGAGCGTTTTGTTTATATTACTCGTCGGCAAACTCGAGCTGTCATATATAGGCACTCTCAAATAGTGGCTGAATTTTAAAAGTTTTCGCAGAAATGTTGTTAGTGTTTATGTAGAAATTATTTTTGTAAGATTTTAGTGATATGTTGGTAATTAATAATAAATGGTTAGTAATTTATTGTAAAAAAAAGTGGTCGAATTTTTGTGAAAAATATAATTTAGTGTAACATTATTGAAGGCAATTTCTGTAAAAAAAGCTGATTTTTTGTAAAAGAAATTTGTGCAAATTTTCATTTTTTTTTCAATTTTGGTTCTAAAGCTGTTTGTGAATAATTATATCCTGTCAGGTGTGTAAATAGCTTAAAGAGGTTCGTTGGCCAGGAAAATCGGAGCAGTTTTTTCTGGAACTTTTAAAGTTTATTTTCGAAAATGTTTGTACTTTTTGAAACAACAAAGCTATTTTAATGAAATATGTACACTGTTAATACTATATAGGTTATACTGCCGACCAAATGTCCATCTTTTAAAAACAAGACATATTTACCATTAAAAACATTTTTACAGAAAATTCGCTACCATAACGCACCTGCTGCGTCCCGACTTTTATCTTCTTTCCCGCCAAGCACCTCTACTCACTCCTGGTACTTGGGGGTTGGTTGCAGGACATTTTTCTTGTGATTTATGCATCCAAGTGGCGTTCTAAGCATATTTCTGATTTTTTATACATAATACTTCTATTTTTTACTCCTTTTGGAAAAAAAAAGGAGGAAAGTTTATCTCCACTTTTCATTGCCTTTTAGAATTATTTTTGTACATCAATACACTACACACAACTCCACCAGGCATCTAGGCAGATATTTAGGTCAAGTTGTTTATTGAGTTCTTGTTTAAAGTATATATAACCTTTTGTAGTCAATGAAACTTGGCAAAAATCTTGTTTGGGTGAAAACCGAGGTCGAGTTCGTTACTCAGACTTTGGGCTCAAGTTTTTCCGGTGGAAAATCGGGAAAAACTTTTTGAAAACGCTATATTTTTGTTAGTATCAAAATAACTGGAATGAGACTTTACATGGTAAGTGGTAGTGGGCTTTTCCTTTACGTGATAGTAAAGGATTTTTTTCACGCCCGAGGAGGTACCACCCCTTACATCAAGTGGCCGGTGAAGTCCCAACGGAAGTTTCCGGTTCTGGTGTATGAGTCGGTTTCATTTATACACAAAAATGATGATGGATCCTCCTTATACAAAAGATTACGGATATAAAATACCCCTCCGGAAGATGGGTGTGCAGGGGGCGCCGGCATCAATATTTAACATATCCTTCTCGAATATATGTGGCCTAAATTCTAACCTGAACTGCGTCCACCATTTCCTCCAGGCTAATAGGCCCCAACTCCTCTTCCTCACCAAAACCCAAATCAGTGCCAAAACAGCCACTAATCACCTTAATTTCCCGGGGTATGAGCTCCTTACTTCCTTTAGATTGTATGGAGGCATGTGCGCATACGTCCGTAGCAATCTACCCTGCACCAGACTCCCCAATATAGAATCTGGAAGAAAATACCTACTTTGGACGAAACTCTCTCTTAGGGCTGCAACTAAATTCATCTGTTGCATTTACCGGTCACCTTCTGACAACAACTTTGTTCAGCTCTTCGACTACCTTTCTGAAAAAACCGACCATTTGGTTTCTGAATATCCTTCCTCCGAGGTCACTATTCTTGGTGACTTCAATGTCCATAATAAGGAATGGCTAAGATCATCAACAACCGATCCACAAGGGAGAGCAGAGGGGGCCATTGCAGTCAGCAATTCTTTAGCCAATATGGTTCAACAACGTACTTACTTTTCTCGCATCCCAACACATAGCTCAAATCCCTTGGATCACCTTCTTACTACAAAACCTGAATGTTATAAGACATCAGTCACCGCCTCCCTTGGTCGCTCAGACCACGGCATGGTCACTGCTTCCTGCGCAATGCAACCCGTCACACAGTCATCACACCCACGTATCGTTTGTCACTACAACTCCGCGAACTGGGACGAAATGTGGGATTACTTTACCTCATTTCCATGGGCGCCTGTCTGCTTCTCTCATCCTGACCCCTCTGATATCTCACAAAACGTCACCGAAATTACTCAAGCTTGCATGGAATTATTTATTCCACGTACACAGAAAACCTCTTCAGCCACTCAAAAGCGCTGGTTCTCCAAATCCTGTGACAAGGCCCGACTTGAAAAGGTCAAAGCTCACAAAACGTTTCTACACAATCCTAGTCAAGAAAAGCGTCAAGCATTTAACGACGCAAAAAAACCGCTATGTCCGCATTCTTTCTGAGGCAAAAAAACTCGTTTAATAACCACATCAAAAACAAAGTCCTAGTCTAATCCACGACCGGCGGTATGGATTCCGTCAGCGCAGATCAACGGCCGACCTCCTTTCCTTTGTCACCCATTCTTGGAACAAGTCTATGGAACTACACGGTGAATCTCGGATTGTCGCTGTAGACATTACCAAAGCATCCGACTAGGTCTGGCACGCAGCGCTGCTTAATAAACTTCCGGCCTATGGCCTACCACCAAAACTCTGTACATGGACAGCAAATTTCCTCTCCAACCGGAGCATTTCTGTTGTCGTAGATGGCCATTCCTCTAAACTGTATTCAATTAATGTATGAGTCTCCCAAGGTTCAGCTTTATCCCCTACTTTGTATCTTCTCCACATCAATAACCTCCTCTCTAGCACATCCAACCCAGTTCACAGTTACGTGAATGACAGCACCCTCCACTCAAATATACAATATTCTACGCCTGTCTCTTTAGCCCAATTAGATGAGGATCGCAGCCTCTTGGAGGGTTCTGTCTCTGTGGATCTCAAAAAAATATTAGACTGGGGAAGTAGAAATCTTGTACAATTCAACTCCACCAAATCTCAGTCTTGCGTTCTATCTCATAAGAGATACACCAGCCCTAGACCCATTACAATGAACAACCAAGTTATTCAAAGTAATGAGTCCTTTCCACTTGTTGGCATTTCTGTGGATCGCAATCTTAATTGGCACCAACATATCACATCAATCGCAGAAGCGGCTGCTATTAGGTTGCCTCTTCCCGGCACGCAAATACTTCTCACCAGCTAATCTCTATACCTTATTTACTTTACAAATAAGGCCAAACCTCGAACACTGCTCCCACATCTGTGGTGCCGCTGCCGCTTCTACACTCGTTATCCTGGACTCCATTCAGAAGAGAGCTATACGTCACATTGGTGACCCTACCCTCACCCAAAGGCTGCCATCTCTGCACGGGCACTGCTCAGAGGAGCTTTCTTCTATAGTTCCCCCACCTGTTGCCACCAACCGATCTACCAGGGGAACAGAGCGAATGCATCCTTTTACTGTCCAGGTCACCAGACATAGAACATCTTAATATGCACGCTCTTTTGTCCCGAGGACTTCCAAGTTGTGGAATTCCTTGCCTGCACATGTTTTTCCTTCTCCTACGAACCTCCAAACCTTCAAGTCCAGGATTAACAAGTTGCCTCTTTCCTCCTTGTCGACACCCACGGTATACGATAGTATTTAGGCAGAGCCCTCGTGGTGTGTTGTTGAAAAAACCTTTGGCTAGAAATAGTGCAAATAAACCTATGTTGTGAATTCTAAGTAATTTGGTACACAATATTTATAGTTTTTTCAAATTAAAAATAAAATCCCAAAGACATCCGTTGAGACGACTTAGTGATTAAAGTCCAATACCTGACAGACAGAGTAGTTAACTGCCAGGCGTAGATTGAATCATACAACAGGTATAAACCATACGTCAACGGTAACCAAACTAAATATATACCAGGCATAAAACATACTACCCGAACCAACAAACGTTAAATCTCAGCCGCAATTATGGAAAATGACAGACGGAATGAAATTAAAACTTTGACAAGTAATTGTTATTTAACTGGGGGATTCAATCAATTAGTAAAATACACCATATTTGTAGCTGTATGAACGACCTCAAATACAGTTTTAGCACAGCATAGATATATTATGCTGTCGCATAATATATTAGAAATGTGAACAAAATCAAGCCAAGTCTTTATAAAAATAATTCTAAAATAGTTTCCTTTATCTTTAAACTTAAACATAAGACGTCATATAAGACCAGTCGTGGGATGTGTTTCAATTGTAATTATACTAATTGTTACGTATAGTTTTTATTTGAATATAATATCCCGGGCATGAAGCCGATCTAATGTATCACGTAAACAAAACGTTATTTGAAGTATGTCTAGATGGCTGAGAGGGGTCGCGCTTGCCTCATAAGCTCATGAGTTGAGCCTCATAAGCAGACGGTTATTCGATAGAATCAAGCTCAATGAATGTATGTTTTTTATGTTTTATTTTGACGTTTGGAAAAACAATACTGCATAGATTTCATACGTTTTGAACAAGATCTCATTTTTGTTTAAAACGCCTATATAAGTTTGTCACCTTTGAGTCTGAAATTATAATTTTGTTATTGCTAATATTGAAAAAACCGGTTTGATTAAGTTGACTAAAATGAAATCATACGGGCGATTAATAAGGAAAAATAACTGCTACGATTATAATTTGGCAGATACTTTACTTTTCGAAATATGAATTAAGTTTCCTTCTGGATATCATTTGTATATAACTTTAATGAAATTTGTAATACAAGTTTCTTTTAAAGACACTTACACTATCTACAGATATAGCAAAATTTACTTCGGATCGCTGACACCGTCCCGCGAGGAGACGGTGATCAGTAGACTGAAAATCCAGAACCCTGAATTGGGGACACAACACTGGTCGGTTCTAAGCAGGAAGGCAGATGAGAAAGGACAGACTCTCGCTTTCTCAATCGACTAGACGTCTTACAGAGCCTTTGAAGGAACCTCCTTTAAGGCATTCTGGGGTCTGGGAAGGGTTCGCTTCTGCCCACTGGGGAAGCAACTAGGGGTTAATGAGGCTTAGGTTCCTTCAGGTCAACCTCCAACACAGTAGGGCAGCAACGGCCGGATTACTGATGGCACTGAGGCACACGGATATGGCCCTCATCCAGGAACCGTACTCCTATAAAGGAGAGATCAAGGGACTCGGCGAAGCTGCTGGAAAGCTAATCTACAGCAGATCCAGCGAGAACCCGTAAGCCTGCTTTTTTGTCAGGGAAGGGATAGAGTTTCTGCCTTTAATGAATTTCTGTTCCAGGGACCTGGCAACGATCAAAATCCGATGTGGAGCGTATGGGCCGCGGGACATTACTGTCGGGTCAGCCTATCTGCCAGGGGACAGCACGGACCCTCCTCCACCTAATGACTTGGAGCAGCTGATGGTGGATAGCCGAGCACGTGGATGGCAGACCATTATCGGAATGGATGCGAACGCGCACCATGAGTTGTGAAGTAGCTCGGACACAAACTCTCGTGGTGAGGCACTTTTACAATTCTTAATGAAATTTAATTCAGACATATTGAATAGAGGTAATAAACCGACCTTCGTCACAACACGGCGTGAGGAAGTTTTAGATCTAACAGTTTCCACCCAGTCCTTGGGTGACTTTGTTAAGAACTGGGCTGTGTCTGGGGAAGTAGCTCAGACCACAGATACATTCGGTTTGAAATCGCCAAAGTCGAAAGACAAACGGTATGGTACCGGGACCCCCGCAAGGCTGACTGGGAAGCCTACAGGTCAAACCTAGCAGTGGAATTGTGGGGGTTAAGAATACCAGAGATAATTCAATAGACCTCTAGATTGCGGCAGCACAATTGCGAGACGCAATCACCTCGACCTATAACGCTAACTGCCCCCTGAAAATGAGGGCGTCCACCAGGAACGTCCCGTGGTGGAACGAGGGTCTCAGGCAAAGGAGCACGAAGGTTCGTAAGCTATTTAACGCGGCCAAAAGGTCGGGAGTATGGTATGAGTATAGACACTCCCTAACGACCTATAACAAAAGACTGAGGGACGCCATAAAGGAGTCGTAGAGGAGGCACTGCGAGGAAGTGTCGGGAGTGCTCGACTACACAAGATCCTGTCCAAGGGCACTCAGACCAACATAGGCTCCCTTAGAACATATACGGGAGGCTTTACAAGCTCGGGGGAGGAAACTATGGAAATTTTACTCGAGACGCACTTCCCCGGCTGTAACATAATAAACCAATCACCTCCGGACTGGGAACACTCAGTAATAGAGGCACCTTATAGGCGGACATCTAGAGTAGACTGGACAGTCGCTAAAGAGGTGGTTACTTGGAGCAAAATCAGATGGGCCATTAACAGCTTTAAGCCATAGAAATCCCCGGGATTTGATGGAATAATGCCTATCATGCTCCAACAGGGGATAGATATACTTGCGCCGGTGCTTACCCTCATTATGAGGGCCAGCCTGGCTCTGGGGCACATTCCGTGGGCATGGAAACTGGCCAGGGTTGTATTCATTCCTAAACCTGGGCTCCAACAGACCAGGCAAAGTCCCTGAGGCCAATAAGTCTCATGCCCTTCTTGTAAAAAACAGTGGAAAAACTGCTCGACCGGCACATTAGGGGCGGTATACTGGAAGCATATTCCCTACAATGCGGACAATATGCATACAGAGCAGGATTCTCAACAGAAAGAGCACTGCACCAACTGTTGCTGAAACTGGAGAATACGCTGGAGAACAAGGAGGTGGCGCTGGGGGCCTTCCTAGATATAGAGGGGGCCTTCAGCAATACGTGGAATAGAGGAGACCTGCTGCAGGTGGATCGGTTCCATGCTCAGGGACAGGGCGGTGTTCACCTCATTCGCGGGAGAGACTCTGCTGGCGGGGGTCGCGGCGGGGTGTCCGCAGAGGAGCGTTCTGTCTCCCTTACTCTGGTGCCTAGTTGTGGACGGCATGCTGGGGTGGCTCTCGGGAAGGGGGTATGAGGTACAGGGCTATGCGGACGACATTGTCATCATAGTCCGTGAAAAGGTTACACAGTCAGTGTGGGAGCGCATGCAGACAGCACTGAAAGTAATGGAAGGGTGGACGCTTGGTCAAGGGCTCGGGGTGAGCTCCTAGAAAGCAACCGTCATACCGTTTACGAGGAGGAGGAAGGAACATTCGAATTGCCAGGGAGGTAAAATATCTTGAGGTCGTATTGGACTCTAAGCTAACCTGGAACGGTCACGTTGAAAAAAGACTGCGTAAGGCAGTCATGACCTTAGCCGTCACTAGGTGGTTATATGAAAAAACGTGGGTACTAAGACCTAGTATGGCCCACTGGCTGTACACAAGGGTGGTCAGACCATCGTCAACATACGCGGCACTGGTCTGGTGCCCTAAGGTGACACAATCCAGTGCCAAATAAAAACTAGACAAGATCCAAAGGATGGCTTGCCTGGGCATCACAGGGCTCATATCTTCAACACCAACAGTCGCCATGGAGGTGTTGCTGGATCTGTCCCCCCCCCACACACACACACACTTAGTTATTATGGGGGACGCCAGGCTAGGACTATACAGACTAGCCTGCAATGGTAGACTAATGATCGACCCAGGCTTTTGGGGCCACTGCAAAATTCAGGAGATCGTAAAGGAGCCCATGCTTGAAATGAGGTCAGACTTCGCGAGCCCGCGAATCTGCAGGGAAAACAACTTTAGAGTGAAAATCCCCGACCGCGAGGCATGGCGGGAGGAGACGCCAGGCATACCACGTGACGCGCTCGTCTGGTTCACGGACGGATCCGGTAGGGAACGTGGGACGGGGGCAGGTGTTTATTCTGAAGGACCGAGGGTAAGTCATAGTATTTCCCTCGGAGCCCATACAACCGTCTTTCAGGCCGAAATGTACGTCATCCTGCACTGTGTGCGGGAGAACAAGAGGAGGGGGTACACCAATAAGCGGATCCTCATAGCGGCATACAGCCAGGCAGCCCTTAAGGCCCTAAGTAGCCCACGGGTAAATTCCTGGCTGGTGAGCGAGTGCCGAGACGCGCGACCTGGCTGGGCAGAATGAGGTCATCCTCATCTGGGCGCCGGGTCACTCGAGGGGTCAAAGGCAATGAAGAAACTGACCGTCTTGCGAAGAGACGGTCAGCAGAACCATGTATGGGACCAGAGCCGGCTCTGGGCGTGACAAAGAACACTGCCAGTGGAGCCATTAAGTCCTGGGTCACGAACCAACACAAGGTGTACTAGGCAGACTATCCAGGGCTCAGACATGGGAAGTCACTAATTGACGAACCCAGTTGAAAGAGAGCTGTGGAGCTGCTAAATTTTAGCAGAGGATAGCTCAGAAACATAACAGGTATCTTGACGGGACACATGGCCGTCAAGAAACACCTGCATAAAATGGGGCGGTTCGAGGGGGACCTTGCATGCAGACTCCGCGGCGAGGGGGGAATCAGCCCAGCACATTTTGTGCGAGTGTAAAGCTCTGGACCGCAAAAGACAACTGATCTACGGTCAGTCTAGACCGGAGACAGAGCAATATAAAACTTCACCCTACCAATCGCTGTGCAGACTAGTTCAATCCACAGTAATTTTGGAATGGGTGGAGTAAAAAGACTAAGGGCATGCACAATAAACCAAGTGCTATATCGGGGCGGCAAGGCCGCGGACGAGCCCTGAAGGAAAAAAGGCCTTATGGCATAGAGGATCATTAGAATTGAAAGGAAGTCAGAACTAGTTTTTTAAAACCGAAACATGAACACCTAGTCCTACATTAATAATGTTTGACAATCCGCTGCATTTTTTACTTTCAACGGTGAGTTTATAATAATTGTCAGAGTGCATCTGGCTTCATAAAATCTTGTCATTTGTCATCTTAACAGTCAACATGCTGTACAGACACACTCAACTCGTTTTACTTGATTATTTTTCATAATATAAACATGTTTCAATGAGTGAAGATTGGAATCTTTTTGAGCACTGATAAGCACAATTTGAAGAACCCAATTCATCACAATACAGTTTTCAGACCCGGCGATCGTTTCGCTAACAAAGTTAGCGTCATAAGAGGGATGAATAAAACTGTTTGTCAGGTCTGAAAACTCTATTCTAATGAATTGGATTCTCCAACTTCTATTTCACAAACATGTTTTACGTGATAGTCAACAGTTGTGTTGGCTGAACGCATGCGATATATTTTATCATGAAATAAGATCTATGGATTAGCTCTTAAACAAGGGAATATCTCATATCTATGGATTCGATTGCTGAAGTTTAAGTTTTAGGTTAGGGGCTTGGGTTTGATTTTGATTTAATTAATTTGGTGGGAAAGCCGATTTAGAATTAAACACGGCAGAGAATTAATTATTAAAAGTCTTTGTTTATAAGTTTGTATGCTTGATTAGTGTATAAAATTAAAAGGATATATACCCAGTTTTGTGTAAATTACTTTCTTTGAAAAATATGGCAGAAAAATTAGAAGATTTAAATCTACCTAACCAAACAGTACAAAAAATAATCAAAGATGCAATTCCAGATTCTGTTATTATTGGAAAAGATGCAAGATCTGCACTATCGAGAGCGGCTTCAGTGTTTGTTTTGTACATTACTTCTCAGGCATCAAAAGAGGCAAACAAAGTTAATAGGAAAACGTTAATAGGGCAGGACGTTCTGGATGCTCTAGAAGAGTTGGAATTTGAAGATTTTATTGAACCTTTACAAGAGCTGTTGAAAGGTACCTACTTTTTATTTTACAAATCGGACAGGCTGCTCATTGCAAAATTATAGCAATTTTTGTGTATGTCTGTTAATTTACATTTTTTTTGTCTATTAATTTAAACTGGTAATAGTGATCCTTACTTAACTGACATCATAGTTGAGGTCGTAGTATAGGCTATGTAGAAGTTTGTATGTACTTATAGTTAAATGATATTGATCAAAGTCCGATCTCCATCGTATTTCTTGAGATGAACCCTAACAATAGTGTGTCCTGTGAGGTACCCATTATTAATCCAGAGTTGTGCTCTGCTAAAGCATGGCAGTTCTACACTGCTTTACACCAGGCACTTAATCTCCCTGCTATGGTTTAAAACTGCAATACCATTGGTAAATCTTTTTTAAGATTTATATTTTTGTATACCTAAAACCAGCACTGGATATTCTACAGTAGAGTTCTGTCTTGCTAATTTATCAACTAAATACAGGTGTAGAGACTATTTCTATGGCTTCACAAATGTTTGTTTTCTTGTCTCTAACCAGTTTTGCTAAAAAAATGTGTGAATGGTCTGACGACCGCAGCCATGAAAGAAGACAACACACACACACACACACAGTTTTGATAATGATGCTGTCAGGCAGCAAAACTGGTTACAGAGAAGAAAACAAACATTTGTGAGGCCAGAGGAATAGTCTCTTCATCTGTATTAGTATAGAACAGTTTTATCAAGTGAGGGCTACAACAATTAATGAATCTATCAACTTTTTATTTTCGTTGGTCCGCCATAGTTCCCTGGTACCCAGATCAACCTTACATAAGGTAATCCTGTGTTTAAAGTGCCTCTTTAGTAAACATACAATTCGGGCGAAATCGGAACGTGAACTGGACGCGGGACGATGTGTACTGTTGCCAGATGAGTATAAGCAAGGGTCAATTTAAATATAGAAGGCAATCAAGGGGTGAATAAATGTTTTCATAATGTAAATAAATGATAGTATTGCGTCATGTACATAGATCGATATTTGACATATTTTGCGGAAAGCAATAGGAAAACGGAAATGTAAACAGTTACTTTTTAGCCTCAGGGGGAAAAACGTGTGCCTCTCCTCCCTTTTTTGGTACATCAGTAACATCAACAGAGGTTGTGCCATTGTGATTAAGCAAGGTAATCTGCACGTTCCATCATTCCCAGGGGGCGTAAAGCCGTCGGTCCCGTGCCCATGCGATGTTGGGCACGTTAAAGACTCAAATTTCCCGGACAGTGAGGTGAATGAATGACACTTTAGTAAAGTCAATGAAGCAATTACCGTTGTGAATTGCCGATGATAAATACAACTGTATATGCTAATATCAAACGGTAACCAGTGTATTATTTTGAAAAATCGCAATGTAATCGCATGGTAATGAAGCAATTTCTACCGACAACTGTCGATGATAAACAAAACCGAGAAAATGGCTCAAAATGGGCTTACCTTCGAAGTGTCTGTTTATATTTTACTTTCCAACCTTAAATGAGTAAGAAAAGTCAATGAAGCAATTTCCGTTGCGAATTGCCGATGATAAATACAACTGTATATGATAATATCAAACGGTATCCAGTAATTTTGGTGTGTAGTGTACCTTTTCAATCGCAAACCTATCTACCACATTTAGTTGTCATAGCTTTTTTAATTTTTGACATAAAAATGTTTTCATAATGCAAAGTTACAATTCTTTTGGAAAACCTCGTCCGATTATCCTGACTAACGACCTTATCCAAGCCATATATAAAATGATGGTACATGCCAAACTTTTTCAAAATCGGCACAATATTTTTTTTTGTTCTCGGTGTGATTCATACATACATACATACATACATACATATATATATATATATATATATATATATATATATATATATATATATATATATATATATATAATATATATTATATTATATTATATATATATATATATATATATATATATATATATATATATATATATATATATATATATATATATATATATATATATATATATATATATATATATATATATATATATAAACATATAAAAATTGAAACTGACTCCGGATATGGGTTCTTGGGGCCATAGTTCGCGCTTATTTGCAAAAACTGTTTCATAAATCAAAAGTCGGGGTCTCCCCATTAGTAAATTTAAGGTTAGAAAGTAAAATATAAACAAACACTTCGAAGGTAGGCCCATTTTGAGCCATTTTCTCGGTTTTGTTTATCATCGACAGTTGTCGGTAGAAATTGCTTCATTACCATGCGATTACATTGCGATTTTTCGAAATAATATACTGGTTACCGTTTGATATTAGCATATACAGTTGTATTTATCATCGGCAATTCGCAACGGAAACTGCTTCATTGACTTTACTAAAGTGTCATTCATTCACCTCACTGTCCGGGGAATTTGGGTCTTTAACGTGCCCAACATCGCATGGGCACGGGACCGACGGCTTTACGCCCCCTGGGAATGATGGAACGTGCAGATTACCTTGCTCAATCACAATGGCACAAGCTCTATTGATGTTACTGATGTACCAAAAAAGGGAGGAGAGGCACACGTTTTTCCCCCTGAGGCTGAAAATTAACTGTTTACATTTCCGTTTTCCTACTGCTTTCCGCAAAATATGTCAAATATCGATTTATGTAGATGACGTCATATTTTAATTTATTAAAATTATAAAAACATTTGTTCACCCCTTGATTTTCTTCTATATCACGTTTTTCCCCCTAGACCACAATTGCTGAAAATTTACTGTTTACATTCCCGTTTTCCTACTGCTTTCCGCAAAATATGTCAAATATCGATCTATGTACATGACGCAATACTATCATTTATTTACATTACGAAAACATTTGTTCACCCCTTGATTTCCTTCTATATTTAAAATGACCCTTGCTTATACTCATCTGGCAACAGTGCACATCGTCCCGCGTCCAGTTCACGTTCCGATTTCGCCCGAATTGTATGTTTACTAAAGAGGCACTTTAAACACAGGATTACCCTTAACTGACATCATAGTTGAGGTCGTAGTATAGGCTATGTAGAAGTTTGTATGTACTTATAGTTAAATGATATTGATCAAAGTCCGATCTCCATCGTATTTCTTGAGATGAACCCTAACAATAGTGTGTCCTGTGAGGTACCCATTATTAATCCAGAGTTGTGCTCTGCTAAAGCATGGCAGTTCTACACTGCTTTACACCAGGCACTTAATCTCCCTGCTATGGTTTAAAACTGCAATACCATTGGTAAATCTTTTTTAAGATTTATATTTTTGTATACCTAAAACCAGCACTGGATATTCTACAGTAGAGTTCTGTCTTGCTAATTTATCAACTAAATACAGGTGTAGAGACTATTTCTATGGCTTCACAAATGTTTGTTTTCTTGTCTCTAACCAGTTTTGCTAAAAAAATGTGTGAATGGTCTGACGACCGCAGCCATGAAAGAAGACAACACACACACACACACACAGTTTTGATAATGATGCTGTCAGGCAGCAAAACTGGTTACAGAGAAGAAAACAAACATTTGTGAGGCCAGAGGAATAGTCTCTTCATCTGTATTAGTATAGAACAGTTTTATCAAGTGAGGGCTACAACAATTAATGAATCTATCAACTTTTTATTTTCGTTGGTCCGCCATAGTTCCCTGGTACCCAGATCAACCTTACAATATTGTGCCCATGCCGTGATTTTTTGCTGCATTCCCAAACGAATGCACAGGATACCTTATAGCTTTTGTGATCTCCTTGAAAGCTGCCCAACAATATAGATATGCTTACTTAAGTTAGCCCTCTTTATTTTCTTTTGCTCACTCCAGGAGTGCATAGATTTATGCCTTAAATGCAGTGGCATATCTGCAGAGGGAACAAAGCAGGTCCATCATGAGCTTCACACCATGAATGCCTCCTCAGTACCTGTCTTGGTTGAACCAGGCTTTAAGGAGGGAACTAAAGATGCTTGTTTGCCTCCTCATTTCCATTGATTATCTCAACAGAGTTTTCATACACATCTGGCAAGCGATGGAGTAAGTGTTCATGTCAAATCAATATGGGTTCCCATACATTACACACTAAATTTGTGTGCCCACCCCTAACTTGTGGGAGTTGGCCAGTCTGTTACAGTCTATTGATCCCCACTCTTGCATTCCTCTGAATCTCAATGTGAAGTGGTGAGAGTTTCAAGAAAGTCCATTGGGGCTGCAGGAGTCATATGCATCACCCTTGTAATTCACACACAAGCAAGTTTGTATCTTGCTTAAGTGATTTCTTATGTGTCTTTTGATCACCAACTAGTGCAGCTTGGGTCATTGCAGGCCATACATTTTTAGTCTACAACTAATGCACATTGAGGGCTTTGGTTTTGTTATATATTCATTTACCATTGCAATTCATCATCAATTTTCTGATTTTTTTTAGTGTGCTGATTCTAGGTAAGTTGTAAGTGACTGACTCCCAGCACTGGAATTGGTTGATCTTTTGAAAAACAGAGGTCGAATACCTTAGATATTTTTCATCCTAGTAAACACAACTACTGTTGACTTTTAGGAATCACTTTTCATCCTTACTCAGTAGCCCACCTGTTTACCAGGTTTAGAGCCCATCGCTGCTTAAATCATCCCTATAAAGTTTCCTGCAACAGGAATAACAAGATCAGTCACATATCACCTGGGGTAAGCTAGATAAATTTAGGGGGATTATATCGCAAGGGCAAGTGGTCAAATGTTGAGTTCATGAACGCTATTTTACTTGTCAAGATGCTGTTTGCTTTGGGGTTTAGTATAACTTGGTTTAATCACCTCCTGAAGACATATTAAAAAAAAATAAGATGGTATCCTAATTTTAAATGTTACACCATGTAAAATAATTGTTCAAAAAGTTTGTCTGCAGCCATTATAACTTCAGAATTGAAATATCTTTCACCGGTGAGCCAGTTTTTGAGATAACTGGGGACATATCTGGCAAACTTGGTACCTATGATACTAATCCAAATTACTGACTCGCCTATGGCAGCTGCACATATGTGCACTGGTTTGCTCTCAGTGAACAAAACTCTTTTTCTTGATTTTGCCACTTAAGTATTTATGAAAAATTAGCATAAAATTGTCTTTTATGTTTCCAAATAATCAATCAAAGCTATATTTCCTTAAGAGAAAACACTTTTTGCCCCCTTTTGTGGTGAAGAAGTCTTGGGTGTTCATTGTTTGCACGGTTCCTTGATTTCTGGCGTAAAATACTAAATCCACGTTTTGTTGATTGGTAAATTGGTGAAAAACATTCTTTTTGACAAATGTAATACCTCTATTAACGGTAGATTTTTAAAATATAATTCTTCTGTTAAAATTCTGTGGACACTGCCATTTCATGCAGTTCTATCTGTCAGTTCTTCATTACTATACAATGTATTTTATTTACCATTTCCAACAGAAAAACCAAATTTTTAACCATAGAGAAAGAAGGGATACATTCAAGAAGCGTATTATCCAGCTCAAAGTTAATCTCCATTGCAGTTAAACCTTTTAAATTGAAATACTTTATTACTGCCAGCAGCTCATTGTTTTTTTAATGCACTTCCATTTTCTATGAAATACATGTTGATTATTAACAGATCGTTTTTTACTGTTGCATTTGACATGTTATGAAAGGATAGTTCTGTTGGATGGTTATCTAAATCTGTCTTGTGAGCACTATATCTGGGTTAGGCAATTAAATTTTCAAACTATTCTTGTACTTACGCCTTCATCCATGTTATTGTATGTAAAATGGATTTTCGTTATAAAATTACGATATTTTGATTTATTTTAATTAATACTAGAGTTAAGGTTGTTACACTTTTTTTTGGTTATTTAATTTTCCTAATGATGAATTATTCTAATTGTTATGTTCATTCCATAATTTTAGAATATAAAAACACCAAACAGAAAAAATCAAAGAAAAAATCCACTGATGGTGGCAATCAAGAGACAATTGATGCTGAGGGGGAGGAAAATGATGATGAGGAAGAGCAGGAAGATAGTGGTTAAGAGAACTAAGATAAACAAATGTTGTATGTGTATGTATTTATTTTTATATTTGTAATAAAACTTACTTGCCTAAAGTTGAGTTTAAATGCAAATCCACTTCAGAGTTATTAAAAGCTGTAAATCCAGAAATTTAAATAAATATAACATGATTAGAGACTAGTTGTTCTTGGCAACAAAAGTAAAATAAAAACTGTGTTTTCAAGAAGAGAGCTTCACTTTTAAAATAAAGTTTAGATTGATAGATATGAATAGTGTTTTTAAACCCTTTTCTATGTGCAGCCCAGCGGAGTTATACACTTCTTTTGAGTGGCAGAAATAAGCTTTTTATTGTTTTTCTTAAAATATAGAAATAATAAAAAATAAACTCCCTACAGCTATACGTAGTTGAAAATATCCACACCTATTTAAAATTTCGTCAGAACTGTGTAAGGGGATGTCTATGGCAATTAAAAAAGGTGTGTACAAAAAACGCCCTTTTTCTAAACTCTTTTACATTTAGTGAAGTTAACAGTGGTATAAACAATCATTAGATAATCATGCACCAGCGATTCAATTAAAGGAGTTAAAAAATCTGGACCCAGGAAGTGCGATATGGAAGTGAATTATCATAAAAATGTTTTAATAGCATATATGTCTTTAATGCAAGCAGCCATCAATTTGGTTACTGGTATAACCTCTATAGTAGAAACAATGTACCATATTTTACCAAAGTAACTTGACAATGTACAAAAATATTCCGAAAATAAACTTAAAATGTTTCCGAGAAAACTGGTTTCCTAGCCAACAAACCTTAGGTTAATAGCAAATTGAGTTATTGAAATTTGAAGATTAAGGAAAATTGGCTACCAAAACGCACTTACTGCGTCTAGATTTTTTTCTTACAAACGTGCATCATATTTATATAAGGCTGTTAAAAAAAATGTAGGTATCACCGATTTATGGGTCACCTGTGATTTTTAAAATAATTTTATAAGATGCATCTCAAGAGACGCTATAATTAACATATACAATTTTTTCTCGTATCTTGTATAATAACAATTATATTGAGCTTTACCGTAGAAATGCTTCACCCTGTATATATGTAAACAGATAAAAACCGAATCTAACCCCGGAGATATGGATTCTAGGGGGTCTAGTTTGCACTCATTTGAGGAAATCTTTTTAAAATTCAAAAGTCGCGTTCTCCTCATTAACGAATTTTTTCTACGAAAATTAACTAAAAAATTATAGATCGTTAAACCATAAACTTAACTAAAACTGCTGCCAAAGCATCACAGAAAGGGTCTATTTGAAATGTATTTTCTGGAAATATTTTAGTAAAATGAAGGAAAATGACGGTGGAAGCTCAAACTTGAGGGTTTGCAGAACACTCCTCTTGCGACCTTGTATTTACATAACATATATGTGTTGCGGGTTCTTTGCCTAAATGTTGCCAATTTTGACGTTTCAAATCGCGACTTAGATGTTTTGAGGAAAACCCCAAATGGTTTTTCTTTAAATGCCTATAACTTTTTTGACCTAACTTACTGACTTAAATTTTGGTACATGGTTCACTATTCAAACACGTGTATAAAATTTGGTTGCCTTTACTGTTATTTCCGGATATAAAAATTTTCCGAAAGTAAACAACATTTTCGGCAAAACCTGGGCTGATTTTCCTGGCTAACGAGCTTATCCAAGCCACTTGCAAAAGGAAGGTACATACCAATATATATATATATATATATATATATATATATATATATATATATATATATATATATATATATATATAATGTATATATATATATATATATATATATATATATATATATATATATATATATATATATATATATATATATATATATATAATGTAGCATACATATAATTTACATTTCATCTAACCCCTGTAGCTTGTATTCTGTTTAACCCCGGTACCCATTCCGCGAGTGCGACTGCTGTCAAACTACCTTAGTGTGCGCGATGACTCGTGCAGATATAGAACAACAGGTGTTGAGAAGAAGGGAAGAGAAGTTAGTGGGTCAAGAGCAAGACTCCATGTGACGATGTCCACGCAAATCAGTGCAGGTTATTAAAATCAAGCTAGCGGAGTTAAAATAGACCTCATTAAAGACTAGAGTATTATAGCTACAGTTGTTAATGTTAGTTTCAGAAGATTCTGTTTGAAGCTCTGTATTATATTTAATATATTATACCAGTTAAAACCTCTACACATAAAATGGCGCCCAACGTGGGGCCTTCTCTACATGAAGCCAGTTATAAGAAGACATCGCAGTTTCATGGTTATTAACGAATCCTTGTGTAGAGGCCCAGTACCGAGCATGTACAGATTCTCTCGTGGCGCTGCCTGAAGTCTGAAAACTAGAAAACCGCCGTTGACGGCTGGCCAAAGGACACATAAAAATGGCTGCTATATAATTCAGTGCAAGTACAGGTAACAAACACCTGCAGATGCAAATGTAAGTACATTTTAAATTTAATTGTTCGCGTGAACTTTCGACTGAAAACGTCGCAGTTATCTACACATTCATTGTGCCAAGTTCTTGGTATATATCGCCGTGTTACTAGTGAACTTTTTACAAATTTTTCAGCTAATGAGGGCTGCTAATTCACACTAATAATAGTGCTTAAGTGAACTTTATCTACCCATACACATTAGATTGTGCTCTCAACAGACTTTTCAGTTAATAATCGCTGTCATTTCACATTAATAAATGTGATTGTGTTGAACTTTTATTCACATTAGATTGTGCTGATGATAAGTTTTCAGCTAATGATAACTCTCATTGATAATTAATTGTGCTTGTATTAAATATTTATGTACATTGTAGCGTACTATTTTGAGAACATTTTGACCTGTTGTTGCTATTTTAATGAATGTTACACATTTTATTGAGCTGTTTGATAATTTTAGATAATAATTAGCTGCTGTTTCACATTAATTGTGCTTATGTTAGACGTTTACACATATTATGTGCCGTTGATGAACTTTTCAGCTAAAAATAGCTGCTGTTGCACATTAATTGTGCTTGTTAGACTTTTACACACATTAGATGTGCTGTTGATAAACTTTTCAGCTAAAATAGCTGCTGTTTCACATTAATTGTGCTTATGTTACATTAGATTTGATGTTGAACTTTTCAGCTGAAAATAGCTGTTGTTTCACATTAATTGTGTTTATGTTAGACGTTTACACACATTAGATGTGCTGTTGATGAACTTTTCAGTTGAATTTTATGTACATGTATTGTGCTATTTCATTGACTTTTAGCTTAGCTGCCGTTTCACTGTCATTGTGATGGCCTGTAAACATTGGTTACATATGTATTGTGCTATTTTGTTTTGGATTTCAATATTTTAGCTGCTTTGTGTATAGACACTGTATTTTTAGACATTGTTTCACAGAATATGTTATATTTTATCGAGCTTTTCAGTTTTAGTTGCTGTTCACAGTAATCGTGCGTATTTTTGAACTTTTAGTGTTTCTCGACCTACAAAGTCATTGTTTTCGCAGACATTGTGCTTTTTGAGCTGTTGTGTATCATAAACCGTTATGACTTTTCTGTGAATCTGAACATTTTGCCGTGAAACGTGCCATACTCTGAACATTGGTGCATACAACCATATATGTTGTGTGTTTTTTGGAATGTTACAGACATTTCATTGGTTTGCTTAGTGTATATCGCATAAATCTTTGTCACAGTGTTAACAAATGAGTTACCACACAAGAAGTAAGGCTGAGGTTGATAAATTATCCGAAATAAGTGATACGACAGAAGAATTTACTATGGCAGAACCAGTGTTGATGTCCAACGATCAGTTGAAGACGCTTATAAGCGGCATGGCGCAAGCTTTGCTTGGTGCTCAGACTCAAACGGCATTTTCAGAGGCATAGCGGCCTACACATTCTCAAAATGGAAAATTTTCAAACTGTGCTTCGCGATTTTCTGGAGATAAAGATGAGGATATTGAAGCTTTTATAAATGCCATTACGATATATAAGGAATATGTAAATGTCTCGGACCAGAATGCAATCCGGGGATTGCCGATGTTGCTGGATAAGCATGCTGCGGCAAGGTATTAAGGCCACAATAACCACCTGCGATGAGGTACTGTCAGCCCTCAGACACTCGTATGGTCAAAACATGCCGCCATATAGAGTTTTTCACGAGTTGTTTGCCCGACAGCAAGATGATAAGGAACCTACAGATATTTTTGTGAATTCTTGTCGAGCCCTATTGGCCTGCTTGCCCACAACTCCAGAGTTGCATTTAGTTCACCATGGATATGGTGTATAGTTTGTTAACCAGAAGAATAAGACAAAGGCTACCAAGAGATGAAATTGGTTCTTTTGCAGATCTTATCACAAAAGCTCGGACAATTGAAGAAAATTTTGGCGAAAAGCCCAGTGTGCTTAGGTCTATCTCTACACCAGATTGCGACAGGATGCGAGTTCGTCCTAGATGCCACTTTTGCAAAAAAATTTGCCATGTACAGGCCAATTGCCGAAAATTTGCTGCTGGTCAACCTACAGTTGACCAAGCCAATACACAGAAGCATTACACTTCTGCTGCCATTAGTTGTTTTGGATGTGGAAATCCGGGATATATCCGTTCCCAGTGCCCCAATTGCCGAAACAATTGTGTAACTTCCAGAAGTTTGCCCACTGACAAGAAAATTGTGCACACGTCCAGCCTGGATATTCTCTACAGCGAAGTATGTGCTGTCTCGGCTGTATCACGGCCATTGGTTCAAGTTAATATCTTGGGAAGAACTGGACTTGCTTTTATTGATTCGGGTGCGAAGACCACGATTGCAGGTTGGGTTTTATACACCCATTTCTGTAACATAGAGTTGCCATTTAAAGAGCAATCGTTACAACTTCTCTTGGCTGATGGACAATTACGTCAAGTACAAGCGAAGGTATACAAGACTGAAGTAGTCTTGCAGGGAAGAATGATTCCTACCACGTTTCTCGCAGTGCCTGACCACGAGAACAGCAAAACCCTCCTAGGAGTTGACTTCTCATCATGAATGCCCGCATGGTGCTGAACTTACCCAAGTGGATGTGGTATTTCGAGGATAGCCCCTCACAATGTTTTGCATTTTCTCATGAGGCTACAGACGGCAAAACTCTGATCTCAGAGGAAAGGAGAAAATTGGAATTGCTTTTACAGTCCCGTTCGGATGTTTTCGAGAAGGGTAAAGAGTTTACTCAATTTGGGGAGCATTCGGTTCAGTTGACTGATGACAACCCCATCTACCAGCCTTCGTATCGACTTGCTCCGGCCCAAAGGGAAACCCTTTGACATATACTTGATGAACTGTTAGAAGACAATATAATCGAACAGTGTGATTCGGCATATGCCGCTCCAGTTGTATTGGTCCCGAAGCCGAACGGAAATACCCGACTGTGCGTTGATTACAGGCGTCTGAACGAGGTCACTGTTCCAGTGCAATATCCATTACCAAGGATTGATGACTTGCTACACTCTACTGCCAAAGCTGTCTACATTACCACTCTAGACCTCAAGAGTGGATACCATCAAATTCCCGTTAGAAAGGACGACAGGGACAAGACATCGTTTATCACGCCCTTCAGCACCTTTAGATATAATGCTATGCCTTTCGGAATGAGGACGGCGCCTGCTACATTCCAGTGCCTGGTTGACCGGTTTCGGTAAGGATTGCCACATGTTTCTATGCTGGCTTATCTAGATGACTTAGTTGTGATGTCATCCACCTTTGAAGATCATTTGACAGATTTGGATGATGTCTTCAAAAGGCTAAAACTATTCAAGCTTCACGTTAATCGTGCAAAATGTACCTTCTGCACTGACAAGGTGAAGTACCTTGGTCATGTCATCAGCAAGGATGGTTTTACACCATGTCCGGACAAGGTAGCCGCCATAAAGGACATGCGTGCTCCACAGAATGTGAAACAGGTATTGAGTTTTCTTCAAACCTGCTCCTGGTTTCGTAGGTTTGTGCCAAACTTCGCTGAAGTATCCAGACCACTAAGCCAGATGACTCGGAAGAGGTCTTCCTGGAAATGGGGACCACCTCAAGAAGAGGCATTCAACCACTTGAAGCATCTAGTGACAACAGCAACAATCTTTCGTCAGGTAGATCCATCTAGACTTTTTGTCCTGAGGACAGATGCAAGCTCTTATGCCCTCGGAGCAGCTTTACTCCAGGGGGAGGGTGAAGAGGAGAGACCAGTTGAATATGCTAGTTGTTTACTGACGCCTGCGCAGAAAAACTACCATACAACTGAGCGAGAAGCTCTGGCCTTGGTATGGGCCTGTTCCAGGTTTCGGGGCTATATTGAGGGATCCACTGTTATTGTGAAGAGTGATCACCAACCTCTCCGTTGGCTTATGTCGCTGAAGTCACCGACTGGACGACTCGCTCCTTGGGCTTTGTCATTACAGCCCTACAACCTAATGATTGAGTATGTTCCAGGAAGGCAGAATGCCTTGGCAGATACATTGTCACGCCCAGTATGTCACGATACAGCAGAGTCCGATACATGTGATATATGTTTCGTTTCTGTAAACCTGCCTGTTGACAATATCAAGGAAATTAGAGAACAGCAAATCTCTGATCCCGAGGTTGCTTGGATCATAAAGTGTTTTGAGACTCCTGAAACGTCTTCGGTCAATATACAGCAATACAGTGACCGTGGTTATTTGATGATGAACGGTGTCCTGTATCACTATTCTCCAGATCATGATGGACAAGAGGCCCAGCATGTTGTGCCAAGGAGCATGGTGGATACTGTACTCAAGGAAACCCATGACTCTCCACTCGCAGGACATTATGGGGTAGAAAGAACCTTTCAAAGATGGCAAGATAGGAGAAAGAGGTATGCTGATACCAAGAGGCAATATGTATCCTACAATGTTTCTGATCTGGCACTTGTCAGTACTCATGTCCTTAGTAGGGCTAGAGCTGGAATAACTTCTAAGTTTGCTCCCCGCAGAGATGGTCCTTATCGCATCTCTAAGAGCCCTACATCTTACCAGGTTGTTGACCCGCAGAACCCTTCCATACCTTTGGGTACCTATCATGCCTCCGCTTTAACGAGGTATGTGCCTCCTGATCATGGGATGCCCCTGCCTGTGCCAGTTCACCCCCTGCGTCGCAGATGTATATATATATA
This sequence comes from Tillus elongatus, assembly GCA_964006375.1. Classification (NCBI taxonomy): domain Eukaryota; kingdom Metazoa; phylum Arthropoda; class Insecta; order Coleoptera; family Cleridae; genus Tillus; species Tillus elongatus. The sequence continues at coordinate 147,622,798 of OZ023263.1, read as the reverse complement.
TATATATATATATATATATATATATATATATATATATATATATATATATATATATATATATATATATATATATATACATACAAACATATAAAAACTGAAACTGATCCCGGATATGAGTCCTAGGGGTCCTAGTTCGCGGTCATTCGAATTTTTTTTGCAAAGTTTCACCATCTCTATGAGTGATTTAAAAAAAAATTAAAATTCACTAAAAGTTAGGGTTTTGATAATAATTAAATACACAAATGTAATGCATCCCAATAGCTTAGAAAATATAGAGGTAAACAAAAACGGCAATCTGTGTGTTGAGTTCATATTTATTTGTATTTTCAAACTTACCATTATAACTATCTTACCAATTTATTGGTTGTCTTTACCCTATTTTGATGAAACCGCTCCTTACTGGATACAGGCATAGAGGGTTTCCCCTCTTATCTTTTCTGCAACCGTTTGTATAGTAAGGACTTCCTCAGAGACAATTTAATTTTAATAAATACTCTATAATTAGTAAAAAGCATAGTACAGTGTGATAGAAATAAGAAGCATGTAAAAAAGAACTTTATTTTAGTAAGAAATTCAAACTGTCGTAAATATATATATCAAATAAACATTTAAAATTATATGCAAAATTGATAAATAGTGATTAAACATTTGGATAAAAAAACATGGGCAAAATGATAAATAATTATCACATAAGTTTTGTAGATTTTTACAGATATCATAATTTTAAGTAAACCTTATTTCTATTCGACTGTGGAATAAGAAAGTGAAATGTTTTATTTTGTTGACCACATTAATGTTTGATAGATTTGTTATAAATACTATGTAAGCTGTGGAATATACCTATTAAACATAACGATCTTTTTTATAATCAATCATTGGACTAATCATTTAAATTCAGTAAGGGAAAGTAGGGATCCTTCAGCTAGGGTGAATATGCTTATAATATAATACATTGGTTAAAATTTAAATTGACCTCCGCTTTAAGAAGTGAATATTAAATTACTTTGTTTTCCTTTCCTTTGAATTCTGTCTGAATTAGAAGAGTGCTGTTTCTGATTTTAATTAATTGCAAACTTTTTCCTTATAAGTCATACCAGTTGTAGGTGATCTATTGCATTTATTTAAGCTACAATTGAAAAATGGTTTTTAACCGACTTCAAAAAAGGAGGTGGTTCTATGTTCGCCTGTATGTATTTTTTTCAATGTATGTTCACCAATATTTTCGTCAATTGTGGACCAATGTTAAAAAATATTTTTTTGTTTGAAAGGGCACACTCCTGAAGTCATTCCATTTTCACAAAGTCAGGATCTGATGATGATATCTCAGGAAAATCGAGGGAAATCCCAAAAAAAAAATTATGTACGTTCACTGATATTTTCGTCAATTGTGGACCAATTTTAAAAAACCTTTTTTTTTTGTTTGTTTGAAAGGGTATACTCCTGAGGTGGTCCCATTTACACCAAGTTAGGATCTGATGATTAAATCTCAGGGAAATCCTCAAACATGTTTTTATGTATGTTCACCAATATTTTCGTCAATTGTGGACCAATGTTAAAACATATTTTTTTTGTTGTCATTCCATTTTCACCAAGTCAGGATCTGATGGGATCTCAGGAAAATCGAGGGAAATCCCAAACAAAAAAATATATATGTATTGTCACTGATATTTTCATCTATTGTGGACCAATTTTAAAGAATCTTTTTTTATTGGAAAAGGTTTACTACATTTTCACCAAGTCAGGATCTGATGAAGGGATCTCAGTAAAATCGAGGGAAATCAAGAGAAATCCTCAAAAATTATTGTTATTATTACAGTGAAAGTTCCCCTGATGGACAGCTCTAAAATGCGGACATCTCCTGCAAGCGGACAAATTTCATGGAACCAATTTGTCTACTATATCTCTACATGTAAGAGACTCTCCTACAAGCGGGCGCTCTCATAACCAGACACCAACACTATTTTTTTTTTATACATTTTATTCTTTCATCTCTCGTCAGCGCACACGATGCTCTAATAAATGGACCTTTACATGTTGTATCACAGAATACGTACATAATACGGGATTTCCCCGGTCCCTATTTATAAAATCGCTGCTTCCATGCGGGTCCACGGCCACTGTCAAATCACACTCGTAATGAGTTTACAGTGGTATTATACACTAAGTTCACAGCGGTATATACAGCGACAATACTAAATATTAACTGATAAAGATGGCACCAAATAAAATAATATTTACTTTGAAAGAAAAAAAAAACAGAAGTTGTAAATACATTTAAAAGAGAAAAATTATCAGTTCGAAAACTGCGATAAAGGTTTGTTAAATGTTATTTTACCCAACCACAGAAAATATTATCATTAAATCAATATGAATTACAGGTTCAATATAGGCAAAACACAAGCGACAGGTATAGTAAAAAATAAAGAAGAAATACAAACTAAATGGCAATAGGGAATAATTGTTAATCAGAAAAAGGGTTTCTTGAAATCTGAAGGCTTGAACATAGACAGACTGTGTTACAAATGGTTTGCAAGAGCGAGAAGTCTGAACATTCCAGTATCCGGGCCACTGGTGTAGGCAAAAGCAAGAAAAATCGCATGACAATCAGGTTATGGTAATTTCACTGCAATTGATGGATGGCTGCAAAAATGGCGTATAAGGCACAAAATTAGTTTTAGATTAATATCTAGTGAGGCTGCTGATGTAAATCAAGAAGATGTGAACCAATTTATGGAAAAACTTCCTTCAATGTTGCTTGGTTATCAACTAGAGCACATTTAAAACACAGATGAAAGTGGACTTTTCTTTCGTGCACTACTAGATAAAACATTAGCTATGAAATCAGAAAAATGTACCGGTGGAAAATCGTTAAAGGCAAGGCTCACAATTTAGTTTTGTTTGAGCATGGCGGGGTATAAAGAAGAATTGTTAGTGATAGGAAAAACAAATCGTCCTCGAGCCATTGAAAATCTTGGTATCAGTGATTTACCAGCAGTTTGGAAATCGAACAACACAGCTTGGATGACCCAAGACATTATGGCTGAATGGTTGTTGCAATTTGGTAGAAAAATGAGCAGTCAAAAAAGAAACATTCTTCTATTTTTAGATAACGCTGGATCCCACCCCCAAGGAATTAAATCTGAGAAATGTAAAAATAATTTTCTTGCCACCTAATACTACTTCTATGTATGCATGTACTTGTTTTTTTTTAAGAAATACATATGTACATACATATGGTTTCAATTTATTTCATCCCAAGTGTACAATACCTATTATTTACATGCCTATTGTGTTAATATTCACAATAAATTTCCCTAATAACCTTCCAAATAATATTAAACATGTTGCAACTCAAATTTATTGTTGTACCTACATAAATTCCTATAAGCGGACAAATAATTGGTCCCATGAGTGTCCACTTATGAGAGCTCTCACTGTATATTATAGCAGTTTGCTAACACTGTACTTACTATGTATGTATATTTAAACTAAAAATGTAAAATTAACAAACTTAAAAAAAATTAACATAATAATACTTAACGATATAAACTATAAACCGTTTAATTAATAACGGATTAAAGACCAACGCTGACATATTTCGTCGTGTTGTCGGTGAAACTTGCAATGTGGTGGGAGTAGACTTAGCCTATTTACCTACTACCTAATTGACTTGGCATGGACTTCAAATAGAGAAGTAAGTAGCGCATATAATATTTCATTTAAATTAATTTTTGTATTTTGAATTAAACCTGTAATCCACTTATTTTTCACTTTTGAGTACCTATTTTGAAGTCGGTTTAAGTTTGTTTATAGAACTATACTGTTCTTGATGAGATATAAGCATTTGATAGGAGCAATCCTCAAAGTTGCAAGATACTTTATAGCACATGTAAAATTGTAGATCAATAATAAAAGCTTATTTTTATTAAATAAGCTTTACCTATACCTTGAAATTCAAATTAACTAAAAGTGTGTTGTTAAGAAGAGTACACTTTGGCTCCATCTTGTACTTGTCAAGACTACTTGGGATTTTTTTTAACAAAATGATTGATTTTAAGATTTCATGGCCTACTAGGGTGGCATCCTAAACCTATTAAGTTTGTTCACTTTCACTAATATAATACATTCAATAATTGTTTATAATAGTTTTATGCATTTTTTCTTAAATTAATTCCTGCACCTTATACATAGAAGGGGAGTAAAGATTAATAACAAAACATTTCGAATCCATAGGTAGATGGATAGAGTTGATTGGGATTATTGTCTGCACCATTCCACCAATATGATTTGTGGGAATATTTCACAACGCATTCCAAGTACAAGTGGCAAAGATAAAACAATTTTGAAATACATCTGAAACAGTTGAGACATCAAGCTAAAGATATGTATATGAGTAGTTGAGAAAGATATCTCAAAAGAAGACACTTAATCGCTGTGAAAGTAAAACAGCTTTTCACTGTCTATATAATTGTCCATAAGAAAGAATATACTGGCATGATTCACTCCCCACAGACACATTTACCAGATCTGAAAGCAATTGAACTTAATGGGGACAGTAAGCGGGTTTTACAGCACACAGTGAATTTTTCCCATTTTCAGAAAGGAATTATAGTTCAGGACAGCATATTTGCCCAAAATAAAGTTGTAAAATCTTGAGCAAACAATTGCAATAATTCAATTTTAGCTAACAAACAAAGCTGAAAATCGATGTTAATAGAAAAACCAGCTATAGTTTCCTGACAACACAACTACCCTCGTACAATTGCACTTTCAAAAACAAACACCCTAATTATTATTTAGATAAAACATGGGTTTATCACGGATCAATTTCTCTTGTATGTCACATTCTTTTCCTTTGGTTGATATCGTAACCGCCGATTTGATTTCTCATATGAGAAGTTATACATTGTTAATTTGTACATATCCCCACAATTGGACGTTGACTATACAGTAGACTATTTGATTTTTTTTAACAATGAATGGATTTTCTAGAACTTAAGTTGCTGTTTTTGAAGGCTTCAATGTTTTAAGCTTAAAGATACCAATGTAGCATAGTTTGATGCAAATGATGGTAAAGTGTTTGCTCTTTTTGAGTTTTTTGATTTTCTTGGGTGCTCAACAGTAATAACAGTGTAACTAAAGGCTCCGATACATTTGATCACATTGTTTAATAGTGCCATGTGTTATATCAGAGGATCCATTTTTGTTACTTCCTCAGGAGTTTCATTATCCTGCTCTCTTGGGCACTTTGACATATCTTTCCATCTGGCAATAGACATGGGTATCATGATATTAAACATGTCAATTTACGTGGGTCGCTGCATATAAGTGGTCTGAGTTTCAAGCATTTGAAAATGGAAACGGCTAGGTTTTTGCTCTGTCAGGAGAACTAATGTTAAAAAATGTATGCATTTTGATTTTCAAGACAATAATATTAAATTGAAACCCTTTTTACATAAAGTTTTGGGATACAGGTTCTAGGTATTATTTTCTTGAGTTTTGTAATTTGCCTGGAGCTATAAAAATATAATCTAAGTTAATTTGACACCATTTCTGGTATTTTGGAATTGGGTATTACACAAAATCTAAAGGCTTGCGGTTTAATGTTAATTCTATGGTGAAAAAGTCACATGTTTCCTGCTCTATGGACTCAAGTGAAAAGAAGAGTTTTGAATTACACACAGGAAATGCTGGATGCATTTTTAGTAGTAGTTCTGATGCATTTCCCTCTTTAATTTCTTCGTAGCATCTAACAGGCTGTGATTCAGTAAACATGATAATGATATTAGGAAACACATTTTTAGATTGAATATTCCCTTCACTAGCAGTGTTGACAGAAGTCGGAGTTCAATGTTGTGAATATGCACTATATTATCTAATTTCTACTATCTCCAACCTAAGGAACATGCGTTTTTGAGAATAATTACTGCCAGATATAAAAAAATCCTAGGTTTTTCAAGGCATTTAGATTAGCACTCAATGAGATAGATAGGCAGCACTCTTTAAAAAAAAAAGTTGTTTCACTGCTACCGATTTAGCCTGTTTGCAACGATTTTGTTAAATGTAATCAACAATCATCTACAAGTGCTTGTCAACTACGTACATTCCAAGTTCCAAGTAACTGTAAACCAGATAATCTGGTTCAATTCTTTTCATCATATCTTACATGGCCAGGTTGGGAGTATCTTAGAGCTTAGTTATAGGGTGTGTTTTAACATCTTTATTAACGACTTAGCATGTCAACTTGAAAGTGAATCTCTTCTGTAAGCTGAGGATCTATAAATATTTTCTGCTGTAAGAGATTATGATGATTGAGTGTCTGCAATATGATCTTCATTTTCTGCAATCGTGTTTCACTCGTAATCTTTTAAAATACAAAATCTTGCCAATTTCAAACAATAAAATTTTTATTCATTATGCTATGTGCTTGAGGGACAAATACTTGAGCCACTTGGAAAACGAAGGATTTTGGGAGTGACATTAAATAAAACCACCTTTCATTTAATAAAAAAAAGTTATAATGCATCATTTTTGGCTAACCTATGGAGCTATACTTTGATGGCCTAAGGCACCTCATGGTATCACGAGGGCCAAACTGGCTTAGCTACAGAGACCAACTTGTCTGATGACAACGGCCGCGATAATCACCGCTCCATCTGACGCTCTGGAAGTCCCCCTAACCATTCCACTTCTTCGCATTTGGCCGGAGAGGGAGGATAGGTGAACAATGTATGAACTAAAACAAACCACTGACACCATGTCAAAGGCAATCAGTTTGGGGAGAACCGGACTCCTCGATGACATCAAGAGTCATGAGGTTCTGGGAATGGTCTGACATGATCCCTACTAAGATCACTAGAGATCTGTATTTCAAGACTGTCCTTCTGGAAAGGGATGACTGGGAACGAAACCAACTGACCCCTTTGAGTGCAGATCTCTGCTGGTACACTGATGGCTCCAAAACCGATCGATCACAGGAGCTGAAGCATATGAGAGAAACACCGATGCAAGAATATCATCTAACCTCGGAAAGTATACGAACCTACCCCACGCAGAAGTGTATGCCATCAAGATGAGTGCAAGTGAGATTACACAAATCGATAAAGATATATTTAGATAGCCAAGCTGCAATAAAGGCACTTGGTTCCTACTGTTGCAATTCAAAAACGGTATGGAGTCTCAAGACTGCCCTTAACAAACTGGATAGTAACACTGAGGTGTCGCTAATTTGGATACCAGGGCACTCGAACCTTGATAGCAATGTCATGGCTAATGCGCTTTTCAGGGTTGGTTACATTTTTTCGAAACGTAAAACACCTCCCTTTGATGTGACATTTTCCACACCTCCAACAGTCATGTTTTTCTCTTGGTTCATTATTTTGGTTACTCCTGCTTGTGCCACTTTTTTGATAAGAAAGGGATATTTTTATCTGCACACATCACTACCGCAGCTACTTCCTGACCTTGTAATCCTCTAGCCGGCATTTTTGTCACTTTTGTTGGCCTGCATATATCTTCAAGTTCAAGTCTGTTTTGCTGAGTAACTTTTCTTGCAATCTGAAGTCCCTAATCCCTAACAGGATCCTGTCTCTGCTCAGTGATTCTTTTTGTGACTCAAAAGCCCATTTTTTTGCCATCATTTTGAGATCCTTGACAAAGTTGTAAAATTCAAAATGACCACATTATTTCATTTCATATTTTGAGTATTAGATGCCGCTTGGTTTTCAGGTTCTTTTACTGTAGAATTCATTATTAATAGTTGGGACTCCATGTTTGGCAAATGCAGTCTCATATTTGTTGTCCGAACTAGAAGAGGCTGGATTCATCTTCAGAAGGCAAATAATCCTCATCACTACTACAATCATTCAGCTATCTTCAAGTTCAAGTCTGTTTTGCTGAGTAACTTTTCTTGCAATCTCAAGTCCCTAATCCCTAACAGGATCCTGTCTCTGCTTAGTGATTCTTGTGACTCAAAAGTACAATTTCTTGCCATCATTTTGATATCCTTGACAAAGTTATCAAAACTTTCCCCTTCCAATTGTGACCGTGAACAGAACTTAAATCTTTGATATAATACATTAGCCCTTGGTTTGCAATAGTCGTCAAAGCTTGGTACCACCTTTTTGTAATCTTTCTTTTCTTACTGTCAATTTTAGCGTGTTAAACACATCTATTGCATCTTCTCCTGCTTCATTCAAAAACAGTGCTATTTGTTTGTTCTGTGTACGGATAGTGACGAAACAGCAGAGAATGTGCTATGTTCCTGTCCAGCTGCAGACAGGACAAGACACCTGCTCTTTGGCAAGACACAACTTGCACCAGAAAATCTTAATCAACTTTCGCCCACAAAAATTGTTTACCTCTGTAGCAGGCTGGATTTGTTGGGTGAAATATAAGACAATTAGGTGTGAGCCACAATAGACCTTAAGGTTGCAGTGGATGGACCGTTATGGGCCATTCACAATATAATCTAACCTAACCTACTTTCTAGGCTTCTGCTGGAACTGGTACCAACAACTCTTGTTGTTTGGTAAATGATATTTCTTTCAAAATGACCACATCATTTCATTTCATATTTTGAGTATTAGATGCCGCTTGGTTTTCAGGTTCTTTTACTGTAGAATTCATTATTAATAGTTGGGACTCCATGTTTGGTAAATGCATGTCTCATATTTGTTGTCTGAACTAGAAGAGCTGGATTCATCTTCAGAAGGCAAATAATCCTCATCACTACTACAATCATTCAGTAAATGTTGTACTAATTCAGCATCAGCTAGTTTTCTGTGTTTAAAATCATGAATGTGCCGTTTTTCAGTCATCACATGTTTCCAACCAAGTCGAGAAGGTCATGGCTTATCGTCTATTTTTAGTTGGTTAAACATGTTACTCACAAAAAATTGTGAAAACCGAGTTGACCACATGTAGGACAAGTTCTCTGTTAATGACGCCAAAACATAAAACCTAACCTATAAGCATGAGCAATACCAACGCTGTAGTGAACTGTAACAACAATATATCCTAACTACTCCGATCAGAATATTTGGCACTGGAGTGGGAAACTACGCTACTCCGATCAGAGTGACTGGCAGTGAACCTGTTAATTGAACTATATTGCTAGAATTACATCCCATATGTTCTAAATGAACTGGCCCACAAATATAGTGTCACCTTTGCTAGTTGTTACGTGTCATTTGCAACTATTCATTTCATTATTTGTTTGCTACTTTAGATGAAGTAGGGGTTGCTCCTATCATATTAAGAAATTTCAACAATAAACACATCTAACTTCTTTCAAGATTTATGCTTTACATGAACGATCCTCACTTTCCCAAACATAAGCAACTGAGTATCATTTCACTATATATAAAAGTATTTCATTTAAATATGCTTATCTGAAGCATACAGCTATCAAAAAAAAAACGTGGTTAGGTTTAACACATGATGAAATCCCCCAATTGTCCTTAATATGTAGTATATATAACATTTCAAATTTATAAAAATTATTTATTAGATAGACTTAATATATTTTAGAAATTGCCACTGTGACTAGTTTTTGACTGTGTAGCATAGGACAAAATATTGCAGGGTGTCTATTTAACACTTCACACATATAGATTGAATATAATCAAGTGATCATTATTGACCTTTATATTAAATGGGAAGATATTAAATACAAGAAAACATTAAGCAAAGCTAGAAATGTCCAAACATACACTTTTTAACAGCAATGTCAACATGTAATGCCACAGTTAAATGAAAATTTCAGAAAGTATGTTAGCATTATATAATTCTTTGTGATTAAATCCTTTAACAATTGTTTATAAAAAAATCATTCAAAACATTTGAAAGTTGACCTTGGTTTATTTGTAAATGTGTTGGACTTCGGAATTTCAATACAGACGTTCCACAGGTTCTAATCCCACCCTCAACCAGATCTGTCACGAATTCATTTTTGTAAATATTGAAATCAAAGACGAAACAAACTTTTGGATTTTAGCATTGATTTCAATCATCAATACTTTGATGATAAAGTACTTGAATAAAGAACGATTAAATAATTTAAATCAACTTCAGTATTTCGAATAGTTTTAGAAGAGATTTAAATAATAATAATAATAATAATAATAATAATAATTGATCTTCATTGGTCTAACACCAACTGTACATTGAACGAGGTTCTTCTGCATGTATTTATATTATCAAGAGAATTGGATTCGATGTAATGGTAATCAATAACATGAAAGTACTATTTACCTTTATATGTACAAAAAACATATTCTGATGTAATGACATTGAGAAATTCACATAGTGTTTTCTCTAGAAATTTACATCTTATCCAGTTAGCATGATTTCTCATGATTGTAATGTTGGTCTTCTTCTCTGCAAAATTTTTAGACAATGTTTTCAAGATTGTTATATTGGTTGAATATTTTTTGTTCCATACAGCAGTGCATGTGGTAGGTTATAGAGGTTTAGGTACCTGATTTTGCTGATGATTCTAAGATAGGTGGTTTCTATTAAAGTAAATTGTATGTCCATAATCCAGAAGCGACATACAAATTGATTTGTAGATCTTGACTGCTGTTGAGATGTTATATGTTAGTCTTTTAATTTATTTTGCTCTAATTGTAATTATATCTGATGACCATACAGCACGAGAGTTGGTGAAGTTCTTCTGACATTATCACAGAATAATAATAGTTGTGATTATTTTTTTATTTATTTTTTGGGTTGGCTACCAGTCTTTATTATTACAACCATTCTTGATTATTTTAGAGCAAGGATTGAAGGGAGGCAACTGCTTCTTGAAGATTATCTTGGTGTGTAACGATTGCTGCAATCACTTGCATAATGTAGGATATATGATTCTCTCAACGCTCGTCGAGGCTCAGGCTTATAAAAGTCATGTAAAAATAGGTTATATAAGACAACTGATAGGGGTGAGCCTTGTAGAACCCCCTGCAACATACTGAAGATGTCCGATTTTGTAGTGCCTATCTGTACATGCACCTTGCTTCCTTCTAGAAAGTCTTTGATGACTAAAACAATGTTATCTGTAAGACCAATCTAATGAAGTTTATGGAGTAGATCCTTATGTCAACCACTATCAAAGGCTTTACTGATGTCTAGGAAACAAGCGACAGACTTTTGCTTACTTCATCTCGCTGTTTGTACATTGGATACTAATATTGTTATCGGATGTATTGTAGCACATTTTTCCTAATTTCAAACTGAAACTGGGGAAGCCTATGGCTGATGGCATCTAAGATTCTATTTCTAATGAATTTTTCCAGAAATTTCCGAATTTCCGGTAACAGTATAATTGGTCTTAGTCATTTGCCTGTGACTGATGTGCATTCTGTTTGGGAAATACTATTACCTTAATATTCTTCAATTATTGTGGTATACAGGGTACCCAGCCAAAATGTTGAGATGTTAATGCAATGATTCTTATATGTTAGTCTTTTAATTTATTTTGCTCTAATTGTAATTATATCTGATGACCATACAGCACGAGAGTTGGTGAAGTTCTTCTGAGATTATCACAGAATAATAATAGTTGTGATTATTTTTTTATTTTTTTTTTTGGGTTGGCTACCAGTCTTTATTATTACAACCATTCTTGATTATTTTCGAGCAAGGACTGAAGGGAGGCAACTGCTTCTTGAAGATTATCTTGGTGTGTAACGATTGCTGCAATCACTTGCATAATGTAGGATATATGATTCTCTCAACGCTCGTCGAGGCTCAGGCTTATAAAAGTCATGTAAAAATAGGTTATATAAGACAACTGATAGGGGTGTGCCTTGTAGAACCCCCTGCAACATACTGAAGATGTCCGATTTTGTAGTGCCTATCTGTACATGCACCTTGCTTCCTTCTAGAAAGTCTTTGATGACTAAAACAATGTTATCTGTAAGACCAATCTAATGAAGTTTATGGAGTAGATCCTTATGTCAACCACTATCAAAGGCTTTACTGATGTCTAGGAAACAAGCGACAGACTTTTGCTTACTTAATCTCGCTGTTTGTACATTGGATACTAATATTGTTATCGGATGTATTGTAGCACATTTTTCCTAATTTCAAACTGAAACTGGGGAAGCCTATGGCTGATGGCATCTAAGATTCTATTTCTAATGAATTTTTCCAGAAATTTCCGAATTTCCGGTAACAGTATAATTGGTCTTAGTCATTTGCCTGTGAGTGATGTGCATTCTGTTTGGGAAATACTATTACCTTAATATTCTTCAATTATTGTGGTATACAGGGTACCCAGCCAAAATGTTGAGATGTTAATGCAATGATTCTTATGTTAGTCTTTTAATTTATTTTGCTCTAATTGTAATTATATCTGATGACCATACAGCACGAGAGTTGGTGAAGTTCTTCTGAGATTATCACAGAATAATAATAGTTGTGATTATTTTTTTATTTTTTTTTGGGTTGGCTACCAGTCTTTATTATTACAATCATTCTTGATTATTTTCGAGCAAGGACTGAAGGGAGGCAACTGCTTCTTGAAGATTATCTTGGTGTGTAACGATTGCTGCAATCACTTGCATAATGTAGGATATATGATTCTCTCAACGCTCGTCGAGGCTCAGGCTTATAAAAGTCATGTAAAAATAGGTTATATAAGACAACTGATAGGGGTGTGCCTTGTAGAACCCCCTGCAACATACTGAAGATGTCCGATTTTGTAGTGCCTATCTGTACATGCACCTTGCTTCCTTCTAGAAAGTCTTTGATGACTAAAACAATGTTATCTGTAAGACCAATCTAATGAAGTTTATGGAGTAGATCCTTATGTCAACCACTATCAAAGGCTTTACTGATGTCTAGGAAACAAGCGACAGACTTTTGCTTACTTAATCTCGCTGTTTGTACATTGGATACTAATATTGTTATCGGATGTATTGTAGCACATTTTTCCTAATTTTAAACTGAAACTGGGGAAGCCTATGGCTGATGGCATCTAAGATTCTATTTCTAATGAATTTTTCCAGAAATTTCCGAATTTCCGGTAACAGTATAATTGGTCTTAGTCATTTGCCTGTGAGTGATGTGCATTCTGTTTGGGAAATACTATTACCTTAATATTCTTCAATTATTGTGGTATACAGGGTACCCAGCCAAAATTAAAAATCAAATTCCTTGACATTTCCAGCCCCCTCAAGTAGATTTTTCATAATACTCGAAATAAAAAACACACATACCTGAATACTTTTTTTTTATGAACAAAATAAATAAAAATTACGAACAAAAGACTTACATAATCAAAAGCATAAGTATGCTTAACTCTGCTGAATTTATAACATTTTCGAGAAGAACATTTGAAATTTTTTTATGGAAAAACTTGAGTTTCATGAGTGGCCGACGAAGGAATTTTCGAGTGTGATAGAACAAACCAGAAGTCTCTAGGTGGCGTAGAAACTTGGCAAACCACGTTGTTCGTACATATCAATTTGAATAAGCCTGGGAACTGGGTTCCAAAAGCTCAGATTCGCGCCTATTAATTTTTTTTGAAAATTCGAAAGTCGTTACCTCTCCAAAAGCAAAGTTTTATTTATGAAATTTCGGTGAAAAAATGAAACAAAGATACTGTTTACATGCGCCATATACAAATGCCAACCATTTGCTCATGGAGTGCTATATGTGTACAAAATTTGATGTCGATATCTGAATCCCTTTAAAAGTTATTATATGAACTAACACACCAACACAAACTTTTTTCTTAAATTTAGGTTTTTTACATGTCTTGAGACCTTTAGAACATTTTAGCTAAAAACTGATGATACTCGTTAGTGACAGCGTGGAAATATCTCTTAGGTACCATTATTTTGAAACATTGTTCAGTCTGTATAGTATGATATAGACAACAGAAACCGTTTGAAATAATGGACAAGTCAGTAAACTCACTCACATACCTCCTGCTTTCTACTTTACACAGTTATATATGATAAATGAATTGCCTAGTTCAATCTTTGGACGAGCACAATCAAGTGCTGTAACAATTAGGTAAAACACTGTACTTACTGCGACAGCAAATCAGAGCAGGTTCAGAATAGTTAAACTTTGGAATAAGCACATTTACACAACTGACTCGTGGAAAGATTTAAATCACATGAAAATATTTCAATCTTGTATAGAAATGATTTGAATTAGAATGTTTTTAGATCTTTCTAAAGCATATAACTGTGTAGACAGGAAATCCTGCTCACAAAATTATAAAAATATGGAATACAAGTAATGCACAGCAGTGTGTTGAAATTAGGACCAATGTGGGAAAAGTTAGGTCACACGTGAAAGAAAAGCAATAGGCATCACATAGGGAAGTACGTTAGGTCCCTTACTTTTGTATTGTATCTTAATATAAATATGGCACTAGACAATTGTACGATCACCAGCTATGCTGATCATACAAATTTGGTTATAAATACACCTACACTTATTGAATTAAATACAAATTGTGGTACTCCTTTTTTCTAAATTAACTAATGGCTTGCCACCAATTATAGACTAATCTTAAATAAAATTAAAAAAAAAAACAACTAAATACAGATGTAGATACTTCTGTTTTCACAAATGCTTGTTTTCTTCCTTGTGACCAGTTTTGACTTTTATGGCATCGTCAGGCAGGAGAAAATTAAATTTATTTATATGTACAATTTTTTAAAAAGGAAATAAGAAAGACAGATCACCTCTTTAAAATATTTATGTAGTATGTCAATATTTGACTAGAAAATGAAATCAACGTATAGCAATCATAATCATAACTAGAGGTGTGTGAAGCTTCGAAATTCTGAACCGAACCAGAACTCGAACCAAACCTTCTCTTCGAAAAATTGGCTGCCTTAGGCGTAGTTCGAAGTTCGAAATTCGTAATTCCCCAAAATAGTTTGAAGTTCGTTGCTCAAAAATACTTCAAAATTGAACGTTACAGGCATTCTGTGCTGCCAAAGGTAGCGAAGTTGTAACTCTGTAGCGGCCCTGTTAACTCGGTATCGGCGCTTTAAACTCAGTATCGGTCCCATTGAATTGGTAGCGTACTTTCAGGAGATGTCACTCATGCAAATTTTTGACAGTTTGTGGGACACTAAAACATGACAGAGCCATTTATTAATCACATAATTATTTTTTCTATAGATCCTATTATCCCAATGACTTTTTTGGTTACAACATTATAATGGCGGTGTTCGGAACCGATCGGTAAAGTAAATTTTCCGAATTTATGAAGAAAATTGCAGATTGCCTTCCTGAAATACTAAATTAAACACACTTTATTTCACAATGAACCAAAACACTTTAATATTCACAATCAGGAGACAGTTAAAGTTTTTAGTGGTTATTATATATGTACCCTGTTATCCTCAATTTTAACCCTCTCAATCTGTTTGCTAAAACTGCCTAGCTAATACCAAACAACAAAATGTTTATAATTGATCTTAGCTATATATAGATGTTGAAGTCTAAAAAAGTTTTCAATATGCCTATTTGTGACATTGTGACCTGACAAGAGCCATGTAGCAATCACCGATTTAATTATATATATATATATATATATATATATATATATATATATATATATATATATATATATATATATATATATATATAGTAGTAAAACATTTAAATAAAGAAAATAAATTTTAAATTTTGCCGCCACTTTTCGACAGTGTTTCTACTTCGGGCTTGTTCGCGGAGGTTTGGGTATCTCTCCTCGCACGTGAGAAAAAGAGGCATTCACGGTTTGGTTTTGTTGGGAAAAAGGTCAATCGGACAAGCTGGGTGCTCTCGACTGAGTTATTGCTTTTATAAACATAAGTATATTTGATTGAATTGTTTGGATTTTTCAAGTGTATGGCAATTTTGCTGTTGGATGGTGTATCTAAATAAATAAATAAATGTAATCAGTGCTTGTTTTGGTGTATTAAATAACCATTCGGAGTTTTAAAAGTAACCAGCGTCTTATTTCTGCCTGAAACCTTAACCTGCCTGTTGTTCAGCCAATCTAC
Organism: Tillus elongatus; assembly: GCA_964006375.1. Classification (NCBI taxonomy): domain Eukaryota; kingdom Metazoa; phylum Arthropoda; class Insecta; order Coleoptera; family Cleridae; genus Tillus; species Tillus elongatus. The sequence continues at coordinate 147,606,779 of OZ023263.1, read as the reverse complement.
TTGTTAATAAGACTTTAATTTCCTTTAAATTTCCCTATAGTTCTTAGGTGTGGGGTCGCTTAAAGTTCAGGTTTGTGTTAGAGGTGAAAAAATAAAAGAGACCACGGACTACCCATAAATATCTCGATATTTTAGCATGTCAGGTGAAACCAGCTGCAGAGAAGATAAAAAGCTACTGCAAAGCCAGAGGGGAAAGCCTCTGGTGCTGTATTTATTATCTTACCAGTTGTGTTCGATGTACTGCATTTTCAAGAACAGACAAAAAAATAGATTAAGTGTGTTCATACTAAAGGTGTGTGAATCCATGTTTTGCTCGAACCGAACTCTGAACGAACCCAAATATGTTGCCTCGAACTTGGAACCACAGAAATAGTATGTCTAAGGTTCACAGTCAAAATTTTCGGTATTCAGTGTGGAATTATTATTTAAAACAAACCAACGGCGAAGCAACCCAATGCAAACCATGCAAAACAATTTTAAAAACAAAAGGTGGGTCTACAAGGGGTCTTCATGTTCACTTGGCTAGTAAACATCAGGCTAATCTCCAGGACAATGATTTTAGTAAACCCTCAACTTTAAAAACTAAACAACAAAATTTTGAAAAAATTGATGAGTGAATCCCTAGCAAAAAAAAAGCAGTTTTTTTCTTTCGAATGAGGATAAATTTCTGAAAGATGTGCTTGCCTGCATGAAAATAAAATTATTCCATCTATTTATCACCATTTTTAATAGAGAATAACTGTAAAATTTCCAGCATCCCAATATTTTCGATATTGAGTACCGGGATAACGAAATGTTTTATTTGAATACCGAAATCCAAGGGTTAAAAATTTAGTCTGGTATGGCACACCTTACCGCCATCATAATGTTGTTACTAAACAGGTGTTGGGATGCTAGGATATATAAAAAAAATAATTTTGTGATTGTTAAATGGCTCTGTCATGTCTCAATGTTTCCAACCAACTATCAAAAATATGTGTGAGTGAAATCTCCTGAAATTGCGCTATCGACTCAATGAGATAGATAACGAGTTTAGCGCCACTACTGAGTTAATGATGCCGCAACTTTGACACCTTTGGCAGAATTCCATGCATATAAAGTTAAATTTCGAAGTATTTTTGAGCAACGAAGTTCGAATTATTTTGGAGAGTTACATATTTCGAGCTTCGAACTACTTCAACATCACCTAGTGCGAACATATTTTCCAACTGTAGGTTCGGTTCGAAATTTCGCACACATGTAGTTCATACCAAATTTATAGTGTTTGCAAATGGACAATATAATGCCGCAAATTTTGGACTAGTCATCGAATCTATAAAACTTAGGTATATGTTTAACATAAGATATTACAAACACTTATTGCTTGCTTATTGTTTTCTCTTCCAAGATACTTTATATAAATAGTTGAAGCATCATATCTAACAATAGTGAAAGACAAACCACTATTATTAATATAAAACACACATCTAGTAACAATAATAAACATACACAGATTGTATAAAAATCTTGTTTGGTATTAATCATGGCACTATATGTATTTTACGCTCTATATCACCACGGCAAAGGGGACACTCCATTATTGACTCTGAGCAGTTTGTACAGCAAGCCAAGTGACCACATGGGACGAAGATAATTTCACACTGAAATAAAATTTATGAGTTATCTTGAGAAATTCCAAGAATGTATGTTTATTAAAATAATGAATGTTAAATGAAACGACAAAAATGGATCTAACATAAACATTTTAGACTGAATAAAAAGAGCAATATGCACAGCACAAAATACCAAATATGGACCTGTTCAGGGCCATGATGGTAACCTCAAATTGTGAAAATCTAATACGTGAATAAAAATAAACTATTAAGCTAGGTTAATACAGATGTGAATTGCAAAACATATTCCCATTTGTGAATTTCAAATAATATCCTAATATTATTTAAAATAAACCAATAGGAGTACAATTCACATTTTGCAATTTGCTTCTGTATGAATCTAACTTTATTAATGTAATGACTTTTTTACACCACCACCCTATAAAGCTGTGCAAAGTCCTATGTTGAGCGTGGCTTATGCATTTTATTCTCAATTTTGTACCAACTTTAGATTTGCACTTGTGGTTGACCAGCCTATAATTGTGAATACTGTATTGAACAGACTTACCTCCAAGTCAAGACATACTACACATTCATTGGCAGCAGAAGTGTTTATATATTCAGTAGGTGGAGCACTTGCTTCCTCAATGGGTACTTTAGATGTGGATGGGGCTGAAAGTGGTCTATATAGATCCTGTTCTTTACCATACATTCGGAATGCATCCATTATATGTAACCTGTCCAGCCTGTTAGTTATACCCGATTCTTGCAAGTCTATCTCTGTTATATCCTTTATATCACCTAAAGTAAGTATTAATATCAACATGACATTTATATACAAATTCTGATTAAAATAGTTAATTAACTCTATAAAATACTTGCAGTTAGTTTTAATAGATTAATACTGTTGTAAACAATGTGAAGAAGCATAGTTATCTAAGTCATGAAAGTAATGGTTGAAACACCTGTTAAGTTTTATTTTGATAAATATAAGATGTTTATTTGTCATTATTTTTTGAATAAAGGTGTGTATAAAAGCTAGTATCCTAAATTGCTGATGCCAAATGATGAATGGAAAGTGATAGTAATAGCACTCAAGTAAGCACAATAAATTTCCATAATGGTTTTCTTCATTTTAATTTAAATGCAAAAGCAATCAACAAAAATAGTTTTAATATTAACATATATATATATATATATATATATATATATATATATATATATATATATATATATATATATATATATATATATATATATATATATATATATATATATATATATATATATATATATATATATATATAAGTTTTTATTTTAAATTTGGGCAAGGCCGAAATAGAACCCATTAATAATATCTTAATATCTCCGTCAACCAGCAACAAAATTAAAACCATAAAAAAATCATTCATCTTTGAAAAATAAGAAGAAAATAGTTTCAGAAGTGAATCAAGGAAACAGAACTGCACGATTGAGGACCATCACAATTTCTAAGAAGAATCAAATACTTGCACAAACTATCAGACAATTAATAGAAGAACAGCAAGTTATTATATAATATATTGACCACAAACCAGACATATGCATGGATACAATCTTAATTGAAAATTAATATGACAAACAATTAAGTTTATAAATCAGGTTCAGACATGTGTCAAATAATATTATTGTAGATATTTGGTCTCGCATTATAAAAATTGCTCACCCTTCTACAATAAATGATGTTATCTAAGTAAATTGCAGAAAGAGAATATAGAACTGAAACTTCTACTAGAACAGCAAAACCTAAAATTTAAGATGGTATCCAAAGAAACATTGTAGTTGAAATATCAACAAACACTTTCCACACATATTATAAAGGTTTAGATCAACAATGTTTAGTTGTTGAATATCTTAGTCACCAGCCAAAACAAGAAAACTTTCCGGAAACAATTTTTTTGTTTATGTATGAACTCCAATGCTTGTTGTTAGATAAAATTTTATATTAATTTCCAATGAGCAAAGGTTAGTAGGCATATTATCTCTCCCATTTTTAGTGAATTTTCTTAGAAAAAATTCACTAATGAGGAGATCTCGACTTTTGAAAAAATTTCTTCAAATGAGCGCGATCTAGGACCCCTAGAACCCATATCCGGGGTCAGTTTCAATTTTTATATGTTTATATATATATATATATATATATATATATATATATATATGTGTATCACACCGATAACTCAAAAAATAATGGGCCGATTTTGATAAAATTTGGCATGTACGTTTCTTTTGTAAATGGCTTGGATAAGTTCGTTAGTCAGGAAAATCGGACAAGGTTTTCCGGGAAAATTTTGAGTTTTCATTCGAAAAAAATTCTTATCTCAAAAATTAATAAGCCGATTTCAATAAAATTTGGCATGTACCTTCCCTTTGTAAATGGCTTTGACAGGTTTGTTAGTCAGGAAAATCTGACAAGGTTTTCCGGGAAAATTTTGAGTTTTCATTCGAAATAAATTTTTATTTCAAAGAATAATAGGCCGATTTTGATAAAATTTGGCATGTACCTTCCTTTTGTAAATGGCTTTGACAAGTTCGTTAATCAGAAAAATCGGACAAGGTTTTCCGGAAAAATTTTGAGTTTTCATTTGAAAAAAATTTTTATCTTAAAAAATAAAAAATCTATGATAACCAAATTTGGTAGGTAGGTTTACGATATAAAAAGTAAACTATACACCAAAATTAAGATTTCTATGTTACAAGAAAAAAAAGTTATAATAAAATATTTTGTGCCAGATCATTTCTATGAAAATTCACTACCATAACGCACTTGCTGCGTCCAGGCTTTTTTTTACATTTACATTCTATACCCATTTGTCAAGGTAATCAACATTTTGTAACGATTGAAAATTTTACATGTTGGCTTGAGGTGCATCCAGTTCAAGAGGTTGTAGCAGAAGTAACAGCTTAGGTTTAACATTAATTATGGATACTAAGGGTATAAATACTGATCAAGTAAAGCAGTTTAAATCAAAACTTATTTCAGAGATAAAGAGAATTGCAGAAGCTCATACCACAAGCTATAATCTTCAATTAAGTGGTAACAGAAAGATGATATTACAGTAAGTCCTCACATAACATCGTCTCATTTAACGTTGTTTCATTATAGCTTCGCAGTTTATTATAGGCAAATGTATCGTTTAATGTTGAAACTGATTCGGTATAACATTGTTATTCAGAAAAAAAAAGGTCTGAAGGAGTAGGTAAAAAGGAGTACATAATATACTATAGACTGTAGGCATGTACATAATACATACGTGAATGAATAATGTTTTTTTCTTAATGCTTTTACAGTCACAAATATGTACAGGGTCTGTTCCTTATAATTAGTGCAGCTTCTGCTACTTTTATTTTTGGAGATAAAAAAAATCTTTCTAAATAATAAATAAAAGTTGTAGAACTTTTCACAAGTTGTGAGAATTTGCTTCCGGAAAAACCAAATTAGGATTGAAAAATTGAAAAAAATACCTAACCTCACTTTTTTAAAATAAAACACCCAATATATGATTGCTCAGAATGGAAGTCCATTTTCTTCTAATTTCAAAAACATAATCATAAGTGATATTTAAATGAGCCGTTTTAGTAATATTCCGTGTCAAACATATTGATATAAATTTCAGGTCTTTTGGATTCCAAATAAAAACGTAAATCAAAGTGAAATGTAACATACGTTAATTATTTAGTCAATCCGTAGATTAGCTATTTTATAAGAGATGGGCTAATGAAAAATTACGTTATGCAAATACAACATGACAGTTTTAATGTTTCATTCGTGATTAATATGATAAACAAACTCCACCCACATCTTCATAGGAACGGCAGTTTATCTTCAATGTTTCTTCTTCTATTTACAAAGCTAATTGTCCTGACCTATACAACCTATCTGGCCATCTCGTGTCTTGTCTGTGTTTAAAATACAAAATAATGAGTATGTATGCTTGAATTATTGAAATGTCGCCTTGAATTGGAAGGGACCCGGTTGCATTTTTCTACATGCCACATGTGATCGCAAATCGGGTTATACATCGGGTTCTCAACGATGCTCGACTTATATTTAATAGTAGGAAGAAGGAGTATGTTAAGCTTAAATTCAGTTTTAAAAGGTAGGTTAGTCATATTACGCAGTATAATGGGGTTGGGGAGCATATTCCGTCTTCATACTATTATATAATAAGTCAAGCGCCGTTTAGAACCGGATGCTCGACATAACCCAATTTGCGACCATGTGTGGCATGTAGAAAAATTGTATCCGACTTCCAATATCGATTTTCTGGGGCGCAGCACAAAATGAGATCAACAATAATATGGGTGGTTATCTCTGTCGTACACACACAGAGAAAAGGCTCATTTTAGTGACTTTAAAAAAAAATCACTAATGGCGAGATCCTGATTTTTGAAAAAATCTTCAAATGAGCGCGATATTGGCCCCCTAGAACCCAGATCCGGGGTTAGTGTCAGTTTTTATCTATTTTCATCTATACGGGGTAACGTATTTTTACGGTAAAGCTTAATATATCCGTTATTACACAAGATATGAGAAAAAATTGTATACGTTAATTATAGGGTGTCTCGAGCTGCATCTTAAAAAGTATTTTTTTAACACAGGCTGGCCCATAAGTCTTTGGTGATACCAATTTCCTTTTTTTTAAATCAAACCCGTCCTATGTTATTGCATTTTTGCATATTTCATTGAAATATAATCCATGTTTGTAAAAAAAGAAATTCGGGACACAGCGAACTTTCATTAAATGCTTCAAATTTCAATAACTCAATTTGCTATTAACCTAAGGTTCGATGCCCAGGTTTGCCAGGCAAGCAATCCTCAAATGTCTGGCGGCAATTTCAAATTTAAATATATACAAGCTTGCATCAACAACAGGAAACCAGTTTTTTCATGAACATTTTAAGTTTACTTTTGGAAAAATGTTTGTACATTTTCGAACAATAAAGTTATTTTCGTGAAATATGGTACATTGTTTCTAGTATATAGGTTATACTGGTAACCAAATTTGATACCTGTTTTCATTAAAGAAATACATATTTGCTATTAAAAAATGGAGGAAAAAAATGTTTTCGGATTTTTGTGAAAAAACGGCAAATTTTTATTAAATTTTTTTTCTGTAAGTTTTGTCGAAAAAGTTGTGAATAATATCTTGGTAGGTGGGTAAATAGCTTGAAGAAGTTCGTTCACCAAAATAAACAGGCAAGTTTTTTCAGAAACATTTTAAGTTTATTTTTGCAAAATTTTTGTACTTTTTCAAACAATAAAGTTATTTAGATGAAATATGGTACATTGTTTTAGTGAATTTTTATTTTAAAAAATTCTCTAATAGAGAGGTATCTAAGGTGAGACTTTGCAAAAGTTTTTTCAAATGAGCGTGAACTAGGATCCCCAGAACCCATATCCGGGGTCAGTTTCAATTTTTATATGTATATATATATATATATATATATATATATATATATATATATATATATATATATATATATATATATATATATATATATATATATATATACACATGTATCCATCTGATAACTCAAAAAATAATTAACTGATTTCGATGAAACTCGGCAAGTGCCTTTCTTTTATTAATGGCTTGGATGAGTTCGTAGCCAGGAAAATCGGACGGGGTTTTCGGGGGAAATTTTGAAATTTTTTTTGAAAAAAAATTTTTTCGCCGTAAATTACAAAGCTGTTTTCATGAAATGGTACGGATATATTGCCATAGGAGAGACCTTACAACGTACCAAAATTCAATTATCTAAGTTTATAGAAAATTGAGTTATTCGAATTTTGAATTTTCTTTCGAAAAAATTTTTTTCTCAGAAAATTACGTTATTTTAATGAAATTTGGTGGATATCTTGCCTTAAGAAAGACCTTACTACATACCAAAATTAAACTTTCTAAGTTTATAGAAAATTGAGTTATTCAAATTTGAAGCATTTAATAAAAATTCACTACCATAACGCACTTGCTGCGTCCCGAACTTTTTTACTATATAGGTTATACCCGTAACCAAATTTAATGCCTGTTTTAATAAAAAATGCACATTTGAATTTAAAAACATTTTTATGAAAATTCACTACTATAACACACTTGGTGCACCCAGACTTTTCTGACATGTGTAATAAAAATATAGGCATGCTTTTTTCTTCTTATATTCATCTTTATTTTTGGCCATCACAATTTTACTGATAGAATTAGATATAATTTGGTACTAGTGAATGAGGAGATGGCGACTTTTGAATTCTGAAAAAAATTCTTTAAATGAGCGCGAACTGCACCCCCTGGAACCCATATCTGAGTTCAGTTTCTGACTTTATATGTTTGTTTATATATATATTTACATATATACATACATATATATATATATATATATATATATATATATATATATATATATATATATATATATATATATATATATATATATATCTGTGTGTGTGTTTGACAGTTTTATTTAGAATGTATCCTGTGTAGAAATTGTGTCTTGCACAAGCACAAGCCAAGCTTATTTGTAGGAGACTTAAAATTATGATTAATATCTTATTATTATTATTATTATTATCGACTTTAGCCTGAAGGGCTTTCACTCATCCCAGGTATCTCAGATACCAAAGGGACTGAGCTCAGATGGAGCCCTTTCCAAGTTATCGGGCCATAAACGACGACGTGGCACATCCTCATTTCCAAGGAATCTCCGCACGGCGTGGGCAGTTGAAAGTATTAACGCCTTTTGCATAACCTTATAAAGATGCTCCCCAAGGCCCAGTCTTTTAATATTCTCTCGAAGATTCTTAGGAACCACACCAGTTGAGGACATGACTAATGGAATCTTTCGGACACTATCTGCCCTCCACTGTCTCTTTACTTGTATCTCAAGGTCTTTGTACTTAATGATATTCTCGTTGTACTTTACCTCTAGATTATTAGTATTTGGAATGGCGACATCAATCAGCGTCACTTGGTTGCAGGACTTATCCACTATTATTATATCTGCGCTGTTGTGGGCAACTCGTTGGTCTGTGAGTACAGTCCGATCCCAGTACAACCTGAATCAGGAGTTCTCCAGAACAGGCTCAGGAGTGTATCTATAGTGGGGCACCTTACTAAGATCTAAAAGTCCCAGTTTCAGAGCCAGTTCTTGATAAAGTATTTTATCAACTGCGTCGTGCCTCTCTTTATACTATGTTGCTGCAAACACTTGACATCCTCCGGTGACATACTGGATAGTCTCTGATGACTGACACCCAAATCTACATTTGTCATCTTGGACCGAATTATCTCCAACTATATACTTCAGGTAGTTTCTTGTTGGGATGACCTGATCTTGTATGGCCAGCAAAAACCCCTCTGTCTCTGGAAACATCTGTCCGAACAGCAACCAGTAGTTCGTTGCCAACTTGTTGACATGTGCCTGGGAGGTCACATTCAGATGTCGCCCAAGGCGAAGCTTCTGCATCCAGGATTGCAGCTTGTCCTGATCATCCCGATGGTGACTTTGTATTTCACTTACGTTTAATTGTAACGGTGTTGAATGATCGGCCTCGCATATGGCGCAGTGTAGTTCAGAGTAAGAGCCTGCTGATGAAAATATGTATGCAGGTTCACTATCTGCTGGTCCAACTGTTTACCAATATCCAACACTCCTCTTCCACCTTGGTGTCTGGGTAGGGTTACTTGCTTGATAGCACTACGGGGGTGATGCTTTTTGAATTTGGTTAGGAGTGTTCGCACCTTCCGTTATAGATTTTCCTCCAGTTCACAATCCCAAATGAGTAGCTAAGTGCAGAACATGCATATGTATTCAGAGCTTTAGTCAGGTTCTTGCTGTTAAGATGTGATAGCACCACCTGCTTTACTCGTTTTGTATACTCATTTGTCAGTTTGTTTTTCATTACAGAATGGTTTATTTTCCTCGCTTGCTGTATTCCCAAGTATTTGTAACACTTTTTTTACATCCATTGAGGCAATTTGCTGGCCGTTCTGCATTTCATATACACCTGGTTGTATTTTCCCTCTGACTACTCATACGGTGTGACATTTGTCGAGCCCAAACTGCATGTCAATATCTCTGGAAAACCCTTCCCCGATTTTAAGGAGTTGTTCCAGGTGGTTCTTTGTGGAGGCCATCAGCTTAAGATCATCCATATACAGCAGATGATTTAGACTCATTTGTTCGCTGCCATTGCTTTTGATACTGAAGCCATATCTGGTGGAGTTCAGGTGGTTTGATGGTGGATTCAATGCGAGGCAGAACCAGAATGGGCTTAGCGAGTCGCCTTGAAATATATCCCTTCTAATTGGTATCGGGCTGGTTACGATGTTGTCACCCGTTTGTACCTGTAACTGAATCTTTGTTCTCCAGGTAGACATTGTGTGTTCAAGGAACCTCAGGATGTAAGTATTGATCTTATACATATTCAGCACACTTATGAGCCATTCGTTTGGAACTGAATCAAACGCCGTTTTGTAATCCACGTAGGCAGCAAAGAGATTTCTTCGTCCATTGTAAGCTTGATTGCACACAACCGAATCAATTATTAGCTGTTCTTTGCACCTCATAGATTCTTTGGCACACCCTTTTTGCTGCCTCGCAATTATGTTGTTTGTTGCAGTGCGCATATATGCGTTTCTCAAGGCAGGATGTGATCAACTTGTATAGGGTCGGAAGACAAGTTATTGGTCGGTATCTGCAGAACAATGCAGGTCCTTTGGCAGAAGATACGTGTCTCCTTGTGTGAAAAACAATGGCATCTTCTTTGGGTTTGGGTCAAGTATAACATCATTTATTAACACTGCCAATAGATGATGTGTACACCCAAATTTCTTCAGCCAAAAGTTTTGGACGACATCAGACCCGGGTGCCTGCCAATTATGAAGCTCTTTAATAACCTCGGAGACTTCATCTGTGGTAAATGGCTCATGATGCATCTGTTCATAACTCTGACAAGCTCTGTGTTCTTCGTTAACCCAGCTGGCGCCAATATTGCAGGAGGCTGTTGTAGCCAGTTGACATTGCCAGAACGCTTCAATTTGTTCCTTATTAGGAAAAGTATCGGTGGCTGCATTCCTAGCTGAATTAAGCTGATGGTAGAAAGTCCTTTCAGAGCGTTCAAACGATTGTATTGTCGCACTTCCTGTTGTTGCTCGCTTTATATCTCCTAAACTGTTCTGCATATACAGAAAGCTTCTTTTTTAAGGTGTCCAAACCTTCTTGTGCAGTGTGGTTGACTGGGCCTTGTGCTGAGTGTTGTCGAACTCGGCCTATTATTTCCTCTACTCTTTTCTGCATTTTTCTTGTCTGTACTCCCCCAATGTATTGCGTTAGTTGTCCAATTTCTTTTCGAAGTCTTTACACTCTACTTATCAACCTTTTTTCCCATGGGGCCACTCTTGGATGTGAGTCACTGTGATTGGACCTTCGATCAGAAATCTGAATGCCTAAAGTTTTAATTGCTGCAGTTGCTGCACAGTAAATCAGGGTATGCATGTGCTCCAGTGTGTTGATCTCTAGAAGGTGCGATGGCAAAATTATTCTGTTCAAAAGTTCCAATATAATTGCCAGCTTTCTAGATGACCTTAGCCTAGGTAATGGTGGTCTAGTAAGAGGATTTGTTCCTTCATACCCAGCGACTGCACGACTCATTTCTGTGGACAATTTGTCAATGAGTTCCTCATTTTGCTCTGTATCCTCGATGTGTTCTTCTTGCTCAGTATGTACAGGTTGCGGATGACTACCATCAAACAGGATCTCGTTTTCCGGAAACGCTATGTTAGCAATTTAATATTCAACTTCTTATCTGATGGTATTTAGTCTCATTTGTCGAATAAGTATGACACGATACTGATCTGCTACTCTTTGTTGAGTTACCTGTATGTGTGGGTTCAATTTTGAGAAATTCGGTGTGAATTTGTTGCCTATATCTGGTCGTCTGTTGTCAGAGTTGTGTTACTTTGTAGTAAATGCGCATGAGGGTTTTATTCATATCCATAGTCCATTTCATGCGCCGTCTTGGTATTCCCATCTGGGTGAGCGCTGGCTGATTTTCCTGCGCAGCATCCTCAGTGGGTGGAGCTCTTGGTCTTACTAGGCTCCCTTGCTGTTGATTTTTTATTATTATGTTTATTATTATTGTTATTATTATTTGATATAAGCGTTACAATTTCTCAGTATTACTACTGGAAACCTTTTGACCGACACCCCGCGTGCGACGTTGGGGCTCGGCTCGGTGAATGGGGATGACATTCATCATATCAAATTATGCCGATATTATCATTACAGTCTGACTTCCGGTGCTCCAACACAGCAGACGTGTTTGAGGTCGCCACTTAACTGAGGAATTTTGAGACTATGTGACATGTTTGCAGCAGAACAGCCCTCTGCCCCATGTTGAGGATGTTATTTGGTAATCAGGGTTCCTTTAGATTTCCCATGAAATTTTTGGTGACTATTCCTTTCGCCGACATTACGAGAGGATATATAGCCACCTTCTGGAGTTTCCATACGTTTTTTATTTCATATGCCAAGTGTTCATACTTGGTGATCTTTTCAATTTAAGTTTTCTGAATGTTATGGGACAGCAGTACAGCAATATCTATGATCACAGCAAGCTTCATCTGTTTGTTTATCAGTACAATGTCTGGCCTATTGAAGTCCAAAGTGCTGTTCGTTATTATGAGTCAGTCCCAGTACAAGAGAAAGTCCGCTGACTCCAGCACCGCCTCCGGAGAATACTTGTAGTAGGCTGATGTGGTTGATGGGTTCAGGAGGCTGTATTTAAAAGCAATTTATTGATGGATGATCTTGGCGAGCTGGTTATGCCTGCCTAAGTAAGCTGAGTGTGAGAGGGCAGGACATGCTGCCATGACGTGTTTAATGGCCTCTCCATCAGCTGTGCATTTTCGACATTTATCCACTTCTAATTTTAGGCAATGCTCCTTGTAGTTTTTATAACCCTATCGTGAATGGCAATCACAAAACCCTCCGTCTCCGGGTAGAGATGCCCCCCAACCAACCACATAAGCGAAGAGGTTTTATCAACATTATCTGCCTGCAGGTGTCTGGGGTACCTTCCATGCATAGCCTGGTCACTCCACTGGACTATACTGTCCTGGTCAGCTGAAACGCCTAACTCATAGTTGCGCTGACCCTGTCTAAGTGGAGTATAATCCTTATCCTCACACACCACCAACTTCATCAGTTCATCCTGCGATGCAAGAAAACATTGTCACATGTTTCTTTCTTGCTGATTGTTATTATCATTATTATTATTATTATTACTATTACTATTATTATTATTATATATTTATGTATCACACCGATAACACAAAAAATAATGGACTGATTTTGATCGAATTTGGTGAGTTACCTTCCTTTTGCAACTGGCTTGGATAAGTTTGTGAGCCAGAAAAATCGGCCTAGTTTTCCCAAAAATATTGCGTGTTCTTTCAAAATCATTTTATATCGCCAGAAATAACAAAGTTAGCACAACCAAATTTGGTATGCGGGTTTATATCATAAAAAGTAAATTACGACAAAAAGTTATAGGCATTTAAGGAAAACCAAATCGGGGTTTTTCTCTCAAAAGTCAGTCATGATTTGAAACGTTAAAACTGAGCAACATTTTGGCAAAGACCCTAAAATCAACATGGGTTATGTAGACAAAATATCACAGGAGTGTTTTACAAACCCTTAAGTATTAGCTTCAACTGTCATTGTCCTTCATTTTACTGAAATATTTCCAGAAAATTCCTTTCAAATAGACCCTTTCTCCTATGCTTTGACAGTAGTTGTAGTAATAGCATTCATGGTTTAATCATCTATTCGTTTTTACCAAATTTTTGTAGAAAAAATTCGCTAATGAGACCGTGACTTGAATTTTGAAAAGATCTTTTCAAATGAGGGCGAACTAGGCCCCCTAGAACCCATATCCGGGGTTAGTTTCAGTTTTTATCTGTTCTCATATATACAGGGTGATGCATTTCTATGGTAAAGCTCAATATATCCGCTATTGTACAAGATACAAGAAAAAACGTTCTCATGAAATGAATTTAGGGTCCAAGACTTGACCACAAAGAAAATATTCGTATTCCTGTACCTACAAAATTTCTGAAACGTTATATTACTCGAGATTTAACAAAAATGTCAATTTCCACCAGATCACCCCTCATTTATCCCCTACCCCCCGAAGTGATCTTACCCGAAAACAATTTGAAGCATTCCCTTGTCGGGTGCTAACTGGATACCAAATTTGAAGATGATATCCCAATTCGTTCGAAAGTTATTGAGCCTACTAACATACAGACGTACAGGCCGACAGACAGACAGACAAAAAATATTTCGTTCCAGAATCAAGTTTTCTATGTTTTGAGACTTTTTAATGCCGTTTCAGCAAAAAAAAATTAAGAAAGTTCTGGCCCCATATTCCACCCCCACACATTTAACCCCTAATTTAATTCAAGCACAAAATACCAGATGTTTGACGAAATTGAAAGTTTTCTAATAAATAAACCCAAAAACGTTATATTACCTGAGTTTTAAGAAAAAAATATCAATTTTCACCAAATCACCCCTCATTCATCCCCAACTCCCTAGAGCGACTTTATCCAAAAACAATCCTAACCGTTCGTTTATCGGGTGCTAACTAGCGGTGTGCGAAGCTTCAAATTTTCGAACCGAACCAGAACTCAAGCCGAACCTTGGGTTCAAAAAATTGCACATGCCGGCGATGTTAAACTAGTTCGAATTTCGAAATATGTGGGACACATTGTATATATATATATATATATATATATATATATATATATATATATATATATATATATATATATATATATATATATATATATATATGTTGTAGCATCCCAATGCCTTCTTTGGTTACAACATTATGATGGCACTGTTCAAAAGGAATATGTATGTAATTTTTCAAAATTTATTGTTTATATTATCATATTGCAGATTGCCTTCCGGAAATACTAACTATCATGGCTTAACTTTACCCCTCCCCCCCTAACTGTATACCAAATTTGAAGTCAATGTCTCAATTCGTTCTAAAGTTATCATGGCTACAGACATACAGACACAACATTAAGATTTACTATAAAATCTCAAAATAATGAAGAGTATTTTTTCCAAATCCATAGACAAAACGGTGATAAAGGTTGGTACATACTTAAAGAACACAGTCTCTAATTTTGTTTAAATTGTAAATTGGCAGAAACCAGCAATACTTACATTGGCATTGAGTTAGTTTAGCTAAAAATGGCAAGCAATGTAGAACTCCATTTGTTAGTAAGGCTTGTGCTAAAGTAGGGTCTATATTTTTCTGTGCTTCAGCCAAACCCATAGGTAATCTGTAAAATTTAGAATTATTATTTCATTATTGGTTAACGTAAACAATAGTGAGTACCTGTCCAAAAGTGTCTGATACTGTTTCAGCCAAAAATCTTCAGCAGAACTGTTAGAAGATTCCATCCTTTCTAAAGTATCCAACAATTCTAACCTTCGTTCTTTTTGTTTATCGAGTAAGTCCATCAGTAAGGCAGAGAGGTTCATCCTTTTTTCAGCAAGATCATTCTATAACAAATGAATCCTGTAGTTTATCAATGTGTGTGAAATATCCTATGTACTGTGTCTATATAGCAGAAAGCACACAGATTCGTGAATATATGACTAAAAAATAATACTAAATAAATAGATAAATTAGGTAAAGTTTCAATAAATAACTCAAACTTTATGATTTAATCATTTATATTTTAGCAAAGTTTCGCAGAAAATTTTCACTTAATGAGATAACAAATTTTGAATTTTGAAAAAAATGTCTTCAAATTAGCGCCTACTAGGCCCCTTGGAACGCATATCCCAGGTCAGTCTTACACTTTATATGTTTATATATATATATATATATATATATATATATATATATATATATATATATATATATATATATATATATATATATATATATATATATAGAAACGGCCGATTTTTATGGAACTTAGCACATGTGTTCCTTTAAAAAATGGCTTGGATAAATTCTTTAACCAAGAAAATCTGACCCAGGAAAATGTTTGTATCTTTAGAAATAACAAAGCTATTATTGTAACCAAATTTGGTAAGCAAGTTGTTTCTTTATAACATATGCCAAATTAAAATCTCTAAGCTAAAAGAAAAAAGTTATAATAATTAAAAAACAAACAATTTCAGTGGTACATTTAAAATAATATTAATAAAACACACTTCATTCTCACTGTTAAACATTTATTTGAGAATGTTTCATCTAAATTGTATAATTTATTATAATAAAATGTCCATACAATCCATAAACACTGTTATAAATGTTTATAATGAATCTAACTACAACCAAAAATTAATATAATGTGTACTCATGATTACTGACTTACAAGAGATATGATATTGTGCATATGCCCCGCCTCCTCCTATGACGTCACATGGTGAGTAACGTTATAGAAGTCCAACTACACACTAAAACAAAGCCATTCGCAATCAAAAAATTTCTATATGTCAATTTAATGCGGTTGAAGTTATATTCCACTTCGTCGCCTATATCGTCTTTTTCAGATAATATAGTATACAGCACTAAATTTATTCTTTTTTATTTTTATATTAGTATATATAAGCACAAAACAAGTATAATAATTAAGGCGAGCCCTGAATTAACATTGGGGATTCACAAACTTAAAAAGTAGAGAAGATGTTCGCAGACATTTAGAGGGCGTTAACATTCATAAGCTTGATTTGATCATCATGTCGCATAATCACAGTATAGTATTCTGATCTTAAAAAAATACTTCCAACTGTATGCATTTCAATAATAGTAAAACACATAATTTGTTAAGAGGTTATAAGATGTGATAAAACGTCAAACTCCACTGTACGACAGCATATTATTGTTGCATTGGACTCACCACATGACGCCATGTGCGTGACAGTTTAGAAATAGGTAGCTTCATTATCATATATCTCGTTATTTGTATCATAATGTGTACTAACCACATGAATTCCATTCTAATACTGTCTATTTATTATAACTAACTAAACAACACTATAAGTTTTTGGTTATTGGTTGAGAGAAGGGATTCCAATCATTTATAAATAAAATTTAATAACAAGTTTGTGTCCATCGATATTAAAGAGTTGAGACCTTTATAAGCAACACAAATAAACTAACAATATCTGTATTACCTACGAAACGGTTCATAGACTGACAGTAGTAAGTTGAGCGTTAGCAATCTGACACGATCTGTAAATCGTAATTATAATACATTCACCTTTATCGTCAACATTTTTTGTCCTGCTCGCCGAATTTGATTTGTAATTGGTGACAAAAATCGGTGTTATCAAAAGTACCTAATTAGTGTATAGAAACTTAACTTGTGCCGATGGTGATAGTACCCGCTACGATCACAGAAACAGGCATCAGCCAGTAAGCAACAAGCAACCCGTACTCCATACTCCGAATCTACGCCATAGGCAACAGTCTAGGTAGCGTCATCGAGTCATCACTCAACCTGGACCTTGGACAGAGTAACCAAAACATGCTCTTACATAAGGTCAATGTGCATCCTTCTCTTACCTATCCATTATCGAGTGAGAGTATTTTCTCAATTTAGTTGTACTGAATTTTACGTAATATTGCACTTACTTCATAAATTTATTGAAAACATTCATTTGTTAAATTTGTTACGCATTACTTGAGCATTTTAGTTATATGTGAACTCAATATTTCACCGTGATTGTGTGTTTACATAACTTGCAATATATTTAAGTGTTTATGCTGATACATATAAGTAGCACCTATTAATTTATCAAAATGCCCGAACAAGTTACTGTTTTGCAGAGGACACGGGGCGGTGTCAAAGCTAAATTAACTAATTTAAAGAAGTATATGGAAAGCTTCTCTAAAGAAAATATAGACAGTGAGACAATTTGTGAGTTGCATGCAAGGTCCTCATTAGCTCAAACTGAAATCAAACGAGCATTTAATACACTTCAAGACAAAATAGAGTGCATGTGTGAAGCGCAATGTCTTGAACAGGAATACAAAGAGTGTAGTAATTTTGAATCTGAGTATTATCAGGAAATTGGTATTATCAACTCATTAATAAAAAATAGTAATGTCTCGGGAACTGTAGGCGACGTTAAACAGAATTAAAATGAAACTCCAAGTGATGTGGAATCTATTTATAATATTAGTTTGAATGCATCGAACAATTTGAGTAGTATTAAACTTCCTACAATTCATTTGACAAAGTATAAGGGTGACTATATAGGGTGACTTGAATTTAGGGATACATTTAGTTCACTAATTCATGAAAATTCTAACATAACAAACATTCAAAAGTTTCATTATTTGAGAGCTCCTCTAGCAACGACGAAACAACATTGATATTTTATGTGAACGGTACGATAACAATAATTTATTAGTATATACACTCACAAGAAGGCAATTTTTGAAACTCCCTTGGTGAACAAGGACTCCTCGGTATATTTTAGGCGCATGATCGACAGCGTCTCCAAACACCTTCGATCTTTGGACATTTTGCAAAACAAGGAACAAACGTTTGAATCTATTATTATATACATTTTATTGAACAAACTTGACATAAAACCAGCAAAAGATTGGGAGGTAAAAAGATCAGGAGAAACTGCAACACTAAAGAACTTTAAGGAATTTTTGAAAACTAAAGCTGATCTTTTAGAAACTTTGAAAGATAGATTAGATTTTTGTACAACTGTAAACCTAATTCAACGAAAGTCACTGGTCCAATAACAAAAGACGAGTATGAATATGCTTTTAGAGAACTAATCAAACTGCCACAGCAACAAACATTTAGGCAAGATATTAATCTATTAAAGAAACACAGTGAAGGGTAAAAAGGACGACTGCAATCATTATGTCCTTTTCTAGATGAACATGACATTATTCGAGTTGGAGGCAGAATTCAGAAATCCAGCTTACCATACAATGTGAAACATCCAATCAGCCTATGTGGAAACAACGAATAGAGTGTGTTGATATTTTGAGATGAACATTTAAACCTTTTACATGCTGAGCCCAAGATGATTCTATTTACAGTGACAGAACATTTTTGGGTTGCTGGAGGTAGAAATTTAGCAAAACAAGCTATACATCGGCGTTTAAAATGTTTCAATGCACGACCTAGTTAACTTACTACACTCTTGGGGCAACTACCAGCTGTACAGGGTTCATACTAACCTACCATTTTTAAATACTCAAATGGATTGCGCCGGACCGTTCCAACTCTACAAGCAGGAAGAAATCCTAAGATATTTAAATGTTACATTTGTATTTTCATTTGTATGCCCACCAAGGCCATTCATCTTGAACCATTAATAAATTTAACAGATTCATTTATTGCTAGATTTGAGCGATTTTTTTTTTCCAGAAAAGATATACCTTTGCACATGTACTCAGATAATGGTTCAACTTATGTCAAAGCAAGTAAAGAATTAGCTGAATTAGGTAATTCCATGCAACAATATCACAATCAGTTAAGTAATGAAACATCTTTCCTTGGTATATCTTGGCATTTTATACAGTCTTATTCACCAAACTTTGGGGAATATAAGAGGCTGTCGTAAAATCAACAAAATTTAATGGGTGTAAATTTTGACAAACAAATCTGTAACTTTTGAACATTTTTTGACTTTGCTCGTAATGATTGAGGGAACACTACATTCACATGGCTTGAATCCTATGACTTCTAATCCCCATGATTTACGACCTTTAACCCCTGCACACTTTCTACTTTGTTGACCAGTAACTTCAGTTCCAGAACCTGACTACCAGATCATTTCAGAAAATAGATTATCTGCATACCAACACATTCAACAATTGAAGAAATCATTTTGGAACAGGTGGTCACTCAGCTACACACCAGATCCAAATGGAACAAGAATATTCCTGAAATTCCCAATGGAACAATTATCCTATTAAAGGACAGCACACCTCCACCCCAGTGGCGTCTTGGACACATAGTAGAGAGAATTCATGGAAGTGATGGTATGACATGTAGTGAAGGTGAAAACTAACAGTAGTGTTGTCACAAGATCTGTTAACAAGGTTTGTTCTTTACCTATAGATTTGTAATTGACTATGCTGCAGAATGGATTTTTTCAGTTTTGTTGTTTGTTCACTAATGTTATTTCAAGACTTGGGTCTTTCAATGTAGGGGGGTATGTTCAGTTTTTAGTGTGTACAGAATGTATTAATCTGACGTGACACTGTAAATAGTAATTATAATATATTGTAGATAAATTCATATTTTTTAATATACAGTCCACTAAGTTATTTCAACTTTACCAGCACCTTTATAGTCAACAGGTATAAATGTGAAAATATATGAGTCAGTTTAGACTAGCAGGAATCTACCAATGAATAGAAGGCCTACTTTTATAATGAAAAGTTTATATAAACATAGGTAGTGAAAGGCTTCTTTTTGAAATACAGAGTGATTAATGGTATAATTTATATGTTAACTTATCTGAAAATTGATTCATTATAATTTGATAACATACTAGTGGGACATTAAATTTTCAATACTGGAGCTTGAAAAATCTCCTTTCCTCGGTTGATGCTTTTCTGAGATCAAAAAACATATATGTCCCTGAAAAGTTTTTGATATTTCAGGAGAATTTTGATTGTGTCGTATGCAGCCCAGTGATAACTTTCGCTGAATATTCTTGTTTACTGATTTTCAACAAGAAACTTGTTGAATCCATATTGGAAAGCTTTCCTGGGCCCTAATTCACTTATCTTCAAAAATTATTATTTGCTCAGACTCAGCTGATGTTCCGTCTTTAACTTCAAATTTAGGTTCCACTTCTAAAAAGCTTTTTATTATTTATATAATACCACTTATAATTAATCAACAAACAGGAAAAAATATATTTTGTTTCGATTTTCTCTGGGTGAAGGCACAAAATGAAATTTTAAATAAAGAAGCAGTTGATGTCCTTGCAAAATCGGCTTGTGGTAATGAAATGAATCCTATTAACGTTTATACCCCCTTTGACATGATTTCCTTTGCTTAAAACCTAGTTGGATACTCTGGTATGAAGAACATGACAAGTACGCTTCGGCATCTTCCAACCATTACTTCCTCATACATCCACATTCTGCCAATAATCTATACAATAAAGGCACACATTTAAGCAAAAAGTTTTCCAGTACGATCGCTCAGCTCAAGTTCAATCATGGTAGGTTTTCCGCACATTTAAGTGGGTTAGATAAAACCATCTAGTTTTCACGTGTAATCTTCACAACGAGTCTATAAAGCTTTTTTATGATAAAGAAATTTTCAATTTCCTTGAAATATCACCATTCTACCAAATATAGATGACACAGGTGTTTTTATGGCAATATATATATATATATATATATATATATATATATATATATATATATATATATATATATATATATATATATATATATATATATATATATATATATATATATATATATATATGACACTCTAAGGCCTCAATCTGCCTTCTCCTTAGAGCGGTGGATAAACCACCTTTGTCCACCACTCTAAGGAGTAGGCAGATTGAGGCCTTAGAGTGTTCTTACATATTTCCTTTACCCACCTTTGTCCACCACTCTAAGGAGTAGGCAGATTGAGGCCTTAGAGTGTCCTTACATATTTCCTTTAGCTCTTGAAAATGGCTCCAAAATAGTAGCCGACTCGTCGAGTTTTCATAAATTCTGAACGCGGTTCAAGCCGAGAACCAAATATGTCTCACATTAAAGACCGCGGAAATCTTTCTCAACGTGTATATATATATATATATATATATATATATATATATATATATATATATATATATATATATATATATATATATATATATATATATATATATATAAATATAATGGAATCATGTATATCAATTTAATACCATAGGGATTATATATTTTAGTTTTAATGTCTTCTGTGGCTATCGAATTAACTTCAAAGGTCAACCTGCCCACACACACACATCACTGGCTGTGGTTAAAAGCCATCCGCACATATTACCTAACACATTGTTCCTATTAATACATATATTTTTTGGCAATTAAGGTTTTCGATAAGCTCATATTTTACCTACACAAGGCAGTGCGCTATATTGGCTTAAATTTTTTTTACAAACATATACTAGGTTAATAAGCACACTTGGAGAACCCAAATCATCGTAACCCATTTTAAAAGACCTGGCGTTCGTTTCACTAACCAAGTTAGCATAATCAGAGAATGAATAATTCTAGGTTAATACTTAAAAATCCCTTAAATTTTTTGTTTGTTTTCATTTGCTTTTGTGGTTATTGTATTTGTTTTATACATTTTTATATATTTTTTAATTTTTTAGAGGTATAATTTTATGGTAATTTAAACCTTTTAACATGAAGATATGAAACTTACCACTTGGTGATCGATTTCAAGTTTTCGTCTATCTAGTTCTATATGTGTCAGAGCACCTAATTGTGCCTCCACTATTTTAACTTGCTGTACTAAGCCCCAGCTTCTGGCATCACCTCTTTCTAGTAAAGTTCCCACAGCTGCTTTTTGCAATTCACCATCTTCCTGTAGCAATGAAATCAGCTCTGCTTTGTGGTAATCCTGATCAAGTAGAATTTGTGCTAACTTATGGTCAGATTCCAATTCACTAGATGTAAGTAAATATTTGTTAAGTTTGAATAAAATATGTACTAAAAGAAATACTTCAATATGACAATTATGAGTATGCTACACATAATAATGGGCAAAATATAAATGTTTTTATGCATAAAGGATCTAAGATAAAAATCTTATGATGTGAGTAAGGAAAACCAAATGTCGATCCTAGCAAATAAGAACAATGCTTCTCGATTTTTAGAAAAAAATGAGTTAATTAACTTCCTTACATAAAAAGTGTCCTGTCTTGTAATTAGAATCAAGTGAAGTGGGAATGTATAAATTATTACCCAATCAAATGAAGTTTGCAAGTATTTTTTTACATGCAGTAACTATACTTATATTTTTAGGAATGTCACAGGTGTCTATAAGAATGTATGCTGAGTACATAGTAGTAATTTTGTATTTTTATAAATACATGTGCAGGAGGTAGTGATGGGCAAAACGGTTATTTTCTACTAACAGTTGAACCCGTTAACGTTATTTAGTAATAACCATTAAAAAATAACAGGTTCAATTATTTATCTGTTATTTTGAACTGGATAGTTGATCGATAGCATATTTTATTGTTATAGTAGTGACCGTCTGCTGTATCCCCATCAACAACCGGTTGAAATTTAACCGTTTTATTGTACCGACGATCCTACGTTCCTAAAGCTGTGAGCGACAGTGAGCACACTAGTATAAATAGTGTTAAGTATTATGTTATGAAGTAAAGTCCGCTCTATACTATATACCCATACATATTTAGCATTCCCAGTGTCATGTCCATTCATCCCGTTAAATTTAACCGTTGCCTATGAAAACCGATGTTTATTCATCGAAGCTAGTTGCAGTGGAACTGAAACAGATACGAGTCCGAATTCTAGTTTAGTGTTAAGCGTTATTTTGTACCTGTTATTTTTATATATCCTTAACATGTGGTTACTGTTACGGTTTGGCAACCGTTAAAAAATAACAGACCGCAAGGCAGACATATATGTTTCCGACATATAAATATTGTGTGATACTAGTGCAGCCTCCCCAGAATAATATATACCATGAGCTAGTATTGACTGGCTGCAGGCAAAATAATAACTTTTTGGCGCAGGCTGTTCAACAACTTTTTCTGTTGTAAAACAGTAAAATTTTGAACTGCCAATCTACTCAACAGATCATCATTCTGTTTTTCCCAAGACAAGTGGCAACCAGTTGCAACCAGAAGAAACTTATACATCCATCACACTGAGGTGAAAGTTTTCCAAAAGTAGTCTGTAACAAAAAGCTGATGCCATGTTTGTTATGAATTAGAGAAAACATCATTCCATTGGTAACACCATTCCAACATAAGATATAAACAGTAATTTGTTTTCTCCTTAAGTTCAAAAATATCACAACTAGTTATTACAGCTAAAGTGCCATCAGTAAAAAAAGTGCCACAAAAAATCCTCATAAGTAATCTGACAAATCAATTACAAAATAAAAGAAACAAAACTGGTCCGAAAATGCTTATGTGGAACTCCAGTTTTAATAATCTTGCATTGTGAAGTTATGCTTTTCAAGGAATTTACAATTTGAACCATTTCAGATAGGCTACTCAAATAAGAGCTCAACTAGCTTGCCTCATGCCCCCGCACCACATACTGCCAGAGTCTGTCCAGCAACAAATCATGTTGAATGGTACCGAAGGCCCAGGACAAATCAAATAATAAACCATTTACTTATTGTTTCGTTTCAAAGCCACGTAGACATTTATGACATCAACTCGAGATTCACATGAAATTTTTGCATGGGACAAGTATTAGACATTTTTTTTACAAGATACTATTAGAGTTCAACAGTCTGTCAAGTCATTCATTAAGTAAATATTGAAACCTGTGATGAGCACTGATAAGTACACTCCAAGTGTACTTAACTGTCCAGTAATATCAGGTGTAGTTCAATGCTTTTTTTTGACTTGATTATTGTGTCACAAGATGGATGTTTACTGAACTTGAACCGTTGGACATTAAATATCTTTCAAAATATATCTGTCGGGAGGGCTTTCTAAAGATTAGTCGCTCTATAATCGGTGTCCAAAATAATAGCATGTAGAGCATTGCGTCATGCAAAGTGTGCAGAGGGTTGAAATTCATAAGCGGCTTCTGAGAAAAGATATAAATAAGTAAAATATCTATGTCAATATGTATGCATGTCTGTATAGGATACTGATGTAATGTTATAAATTTCTGAAAAATATTCAATATTTCAGCTGTCAGGCGAATCTGAAATATCGATATAATTGTTACATTATCACAATACCGATGTATGGAAAGATCTATAAAACAAAACAGTTACGATGCAATGCCACTGACTTGTGCTGACCAGCAAGTGCAAACTTAAAGTTTGCCCGAGGCTATTATGCTACAAGCAGGGATCTACTTAAGTCAGAGATCACTGCCTTATCTGCGTTCGGCATCGTTCGCACTTGAAGGTATGGTCGATCTGCACATGTTGAGTTCATGTGGATTTATGAGCTAATGCGACTCCTCATTTCGCGAACGACAACAGTAAAATTGGTTTGTTTACATACTAATGCACTGATATTAGTTTATTAACTACTTGCTGATAGTGTATCGACATTAATATCTATTATTTTGGACACAGTACAGGAAGGAACGAGGATTTGTAATGAACTGTTCGGCACGTAAGTAGTTTGATACAAAAAACGTGGGCTTTTCTACTTAAACAGGTTTACCGAGTGAAGGTCGCCGCAAAGTTAGTAACCATTTTCTGAGGGGCAATGTCAAAGTTAGTATGCATAGAAGAATCTGCTACGACCTGATCAGCTCGTTTCTGAATAGAATCTAGATGGGACAAGGTTGTCTTCGAGGTAGCACCCTAGACATAAAAAGAATAATCCAACTGTGAAGCTATCTGTGCTTTATAAAGGGTACAAAGCTGCTGTGATGAAAACA
The DNA here is from genome assembly GCA_964006375.1 of Tillus elongatus. Lineage (NCBI taxonomy): Eukaryota > Metazoa > Arthropoda > Insecta > Coleoptera > Cleridae > Tillus > Tillus elongatus. Next base: position 147,581,504 of record OZ023263.1, on the reverse strand, counting down.
AACTTTTCCTTGAAACAGAAATCCAAGCTTCTTTGCTGTTGCCTTTGTTTGGAAACATGTAAATGTCAGCAAAGATTTCCTGTAACAGTTACATTTAATGTAGAGCCTGGATTTTTAGGCAGTATTTTGCCAGCCACCTGAACACCTGAGCTTGGTATGTCACTTTTCCTAGATACGATGCAATTTTGTGTTTTTAAGGCATTATACATAACCATATTTGCAGAGCCCCCAGCTAAAAATCTTATACAGGGCACCCCCACTACTTATATCATCACCTTATAGTTTTTAACCAAGTGTTTGACAGCATTTTGTGTTTTGATAGTTTTTTTGTTTTTTTTTTTAAATCTAAATGGATGATCGAACCGTATGGGATGGATATTTTAATAGTTCCCACACAGAACAAATTAATTTGGTCTGATTAGGGAAACACAGATTTCAAAGTTGACAAACTGACATTATCCAGTTCATTCACAGAGCCACGTTGGCGCGATAACTATGAGTGTGAAGTAGGCCTAGATTAGCTATAATTGATTTTAGATTTTTTGTTTTTAGATTAGCTAATTTTTTGTAATTCTTATTAATCTAATTGTAATTAGTCCAAAACAAAATAATATATTAAGATTATAATAATGATAACTTACTGCTCTAATAAAGTTTTATTGGTGTCAAATCTGCTTTGATCAAATTGCTGGAACCTTAATGTTTCTTGTTCCAACATATCCCTCATGGTGTTTAGTATATCATCTTTACGTAAATCTTCATTGTACTTAGCAGTAGCTGCTATTAATTTTTGTTCCTCTAGCTTTTCCTGTTCTAGCAACTGTGCTAAAGGTTCTTGACTGAGTGATAATAGCTGCTTTATAGCTATATCAGCATTTTGTTCCTCTAAAATAAAAAAATAAAAATATTGCTTTATTCACATTTTGGATGTAAGAGAAAGGTGCATGTAATGCTCATTAGTAAACTTAGTTGGAAAATACGAGTTGGCACATTCGTATGACAAGCTTGGTATATCAATTATTACAAAAATTATGGAGTTTAAGCTGCATGTTTTGAAATTATTTTCACTCAGTGTTCCACATTTTTAGGACAAATCAAATATACAATTATCTTTCAATGGAACACTGGACACCTCATATATTATTTCACATATGGATTAATATTATTTCGAATACAAGTTTTTACTTTGTTATGGAGCATATTTCAAAAGCTATGGACATTTTCATGTGTAAACAACTGGTGCTGGTGTCTTGATAAATAAATATTGTGACTTTTTTGACAAAGGCATCTTATTATACAAGGTGAGTTAAAACTAAAACTGAGGGCTTCTTCGTATTTTTAATGAACATAACCCATACTTCATGTTTTAAAAACTCTGGACGCAGCAAGTGCGTTATGGTAGTGAATTTTCATAAAAATGTTTTTATTGCAAATATGTGTGTTTTCTTTTTAAGAAACCAGGCATCAATTTTGGTTACCAGTATAACCTATATGGTAAAAGCAATGTGCCATGTTTTATAAAAATAACTTTATTGTGTGTAAATGTACCAAGATTTCCAAAAGTAGACTTAAAGTGTTCCCGAAAAACTCGTTTCTTGGTCAACCTTATAGGTTAATAGCAAATTGGGCTATTCAAATATGAAGCATTTGATCAAAGTTCGCTACCATAACGCACTTGCTGCATCCAGAATTTCTTTTCTTACAAACATGCATTATATTTCGATGGAAAATGCAATAACATAAGGCGTGTTTGATTAAAAAAAAAAGAAAATTTGTATCACCAATGACTTATGGGCGATCCTGTGATTGTAGAAATATTTTTTTAAGATGTAGCTCAAGACACCCTATAATTAAAATATACAAATTTTTTTCAAATCTTGTATAATAACGGATATATTGAGCTTTATTGATTTTTTACGAAAATTCGACAAAAATTATATACCATTAAACGATAAACTCTATAGCTAAGGCTACTGCCAAGCATCAGGGAAAGCGTCTATTTCAAATGAATTTTCTGGAAACATTTTAGTAAAATGAAGGACAATGACGGTTGAAACTAAGACTTCAGTGTTTGTAAAACATCCTTCTTGAGACATTTGATTTCCATAGCCCGTATTAGTTTCAAGTTATTTGCCAAAATGTTGCCGATTTTGACGTTTTAAGTCGCAACTTTGACGTTTTGAGGAAAACCCCAATTTATTTTTCTTTAAATGCCTATAACTTTTTTATCTTTTGACATACAAAGCTAAATTTTGGTATGTAACTTACATATAAGAACATAAACCAGCGTACCAAATTTGGTTGCCCTTACTTTGTTAATTCGGCATATAAATTTTTTTCGAAAGAAAACACAAAATTTTCCGGGAAAACCTGGGCAGATTTTCCTGGCTAACGAACTTATCCAAGCCATTTGCAAAAGGAATTTATTCACCAAATTTAATCAAAATCGGCCCATTATTTTTTGAGTTATCGGTGTGATACATATATATATATATATAAATATATATATATATATATATATATATATATATATATATATATATATATATATATATATATATATATATATATATATATATATATATATATATATATAAACATATAAAAATTCAAACTGACCCCGGATATGTGTTCTGGGGGGCCTAATTAGCGCTCATTTGAAGAAATTTTTTCAAAATTCAAAAGTCGAGATCTCCTCATTAGTGAATTTTTTTAAGAAAATTCACTAAAAGAACATTCAACTTTTATTAAGTGTTTCCTGTACCTCAAACCATTAGTTTTTGACATAGCCTTAATATTTTGAGAAAATAGACTTATTAACATATTTCTAATTATTTACGTTAGCCATGGATACAATGAGAGATTTTTCTTTGTGAAATAAATTTTAAAAAGTGTAATATTCTGGTTTTAAAGCTTATTGCAAACAATTAACAGTAAAAAAAAACAAATATAATAAAGAAAAAAAAAACCTTAAACGAGAAGTTCAAAAATCTGTGGCTAATGACAATTCAGTCGAGGCCATCCCACCTTTTTTTTCACCACCAGTAAAAAAAAATAATTTATTTGATTGATGAACTTCGCTACAACACACTAAAACATTAATAATAATTTAATAATAATTAACTAATCGTGTTTCATTCTTGATAATGAAAAAGCAAGCCAAAACAATTTCAGTGTCCTTTTTGCACGCTATCAATTAAAAAGACGACATTAAAGGTTATCGACATTCTTCATGCCAGTGTCAGTGTCCTTTTTGGACGCTATCAATTAAAAAGAGGACATTAAAGGTTATCGACATTCTTCATAGTTGAAAATAGTAGTTTTGTTTAAAACGTGTTAGCAACCTGCTGTGTGATTGTAACCGCATGACAGTATTTAACTGCAAGTAAAACATGTTTTATTTAAAAAAAATGCCAGTGTCAGTGTCCTTTTTGGACGCTATCAATTAAAAAGAGGACATTAAAGGTTATCGACATTCTTCATAGTTGAAAATAGTAGTTTTGTTTAAAACGTGTTAGCAACCTGCTGTGTGATTGTAACCGCATGACAGTATTTAACTGCAAGTAAAACATGTTTTAATTAACAAAAATGCATAAAATAACAATTCTACAGATGATTGGTTACGGAGATAAAACACGATCACAGATCAAAGCTGCTTGCTATTCCAAGAAAAATTTCCCAATTTGTTGGCTATATCTCAACTAGTAAGATTGAAAAGCAATTTCGCAACATTGGACATGTAAGGCAAATACAAATAAAACCTTTAATGCACCGAGTAATGATATCAAATTGGATTTCATAGTTGAGTTTGAATGTAAACACACATACTTCGAGTCGACAAGCAGCCAGAACATTGGAAGTTAGCCATTCACTGATTATTGGAATATTAAAAGAAAATAAAATGCATCCCTATAAATTGATACAAACTCAGGAGCTCATGGAAGACGATTTTGATAGAAGAACCTCTTTTTAACCGACTTCAAAAAAGGAGGAGGTTCTCAATTCGCCTGTATGTTTTTTTTTTTTATGTGTGTTACCTCAGAACTTTTTTCTAGGTGAACCGATTTTGATGATTCTTTTTTTATTTGAAAGCTGGTGCTTCTCGTGTGGTCCCATATAAATGTAATCAGGATCTGACCAGTAGTTTTTGAGTTATCCTTAATAATGCGTATTTAATTGGCTTCGACTACCTACATTGATGATGATTGTGCATCACAACCAACGATTCAGTCCTTCTGTTGAGAAAGAAACAGTGTTTCGGCGGAAACAAAACTTATCTGAGATTTCAGTATTTAATTTAATAACTAGATACTAGATAGATAGGTGCTTTATTGTCCAAAGATAAAAATCTTATTGACAAGCAAAGTGTTAACATATAAAAGTAAAAGTTGTCAAAAGATAAAAACACAAAAATATAAGTTCACAACAAATAGTAATATAAGTGCCTATGTAACTAGTTTAACTATATATAAATAACATTATAAAAAACAATATAAACATAAATACACAGCTGACTAACAATATAATAAAAACACACAATATATAGAAAGCAGCTCAAATGAAAACAACCAATCAAAACTGTCACAGTAGTGTATCATTAAAAAATTCATCTATTGAATAATAACATTTTTCAATTAAAAATTCCTTAAGCTCTTTCCTAAAAATTTCAATGTCACCAATCCTCCTCAAGTTTAGTGGTATCTGGTTAAATATCTTTTTACTATTATATATCAATGACCTCTTTAATAATGATGTGGACGGTATAGGAAGAGGAATGCAGTTCTTTTGTCTTGTATCACGAGAAGACACTGACCTGATTTCATCTTTATATTTTCCATGCATAAGGCATGCAGTCTTCAAAACAAACAGAGACGGTAGGGTCAATATCCGCTCAGAAACAAATAAAGGTCTACAAGAGTCACGGACACTAACCCCACACAAATATCTAATTATAACACAAATATCTAATTTATAATCTTTATATAAATCATTAAACATTATAATATTTATATAAATCATTAAACATTATGACTAAAATGACTACAACGCCCGCTGGAATACGACATTAAAACAAAGTTTCAGCAACTAACTCAATGGTCTAGAGGTATGATGTCCGCTTAGAGTGCGGGAGCTCCCAGGTTCAAATCCCGGACGAGTCCAAATACCTTTTATTTGCTTTTTTTAACCGACTTCAAACAAGGAGGAGATTCTCAGTTCGCCTGTATGTTTTTAGTGAATTTTTATTTTAAAAAATTCACTAATAGAGAGGTATCGATGGTGAGACTTTGCAAAAATTCTTTCAAATGAGTGCGAACTAGGACCCCTAGAACCCATATCCGGGGTCAGTTTCAAGTTTTATATGTTTATATATATATATATATATATATATATATATATATATATATATATATATATATATATATATATATATATATATATGTATCCAACCGCTAACTCAAAAAATAATTAACCGATTTCGATGAAACTTGGCAAGTGCCTTTCTTTTATTAATGGCTTGGATGAGTTCGTTAGTCAGAAAAATCGGACGGGGTTTTCCGGGAAAATTTTGAGTTTTCTTTCGAAAAATTTTTTTTCTCCAAAAGTAACATAGCTGTTTTAATGAAATTTAGTATGTATGTTGCCTCAGGAGAGATTGTACTGCGTACCAAAATTCAACTGTCTAAGTTTAAAGAAAATTGAGTTAGTCAAATTTTAAATTTTCTTTCGAAAAAAAAATTTTTCTCCGAAAATTACAAAGTTATTTTAATGAAATTTTGTGGATATCTTGCCTTAGGAAATACCTTACTACATAAAAATTAAACTCTCTAAGTTTATAGAAAATTGAGTTATTTAAATTTGAAGCATTTAATAAAAATTCACTACCATAACGCACTTGCTGCGCCCCGAGTTTTTTATGTGTGTTACCTCAGAACTTTTTTCTAGGTAAACCCATTTGATGATTCTTTTAGTGAATTTTCTTTAAAAAGAATGCACTAATGAAGAGATCTCGACTTCTGAATTTTGAAAAAATTTCTTCAAATGAGCGCTATTTAGGACCCCTGGAACCCAAATCCCAGGTTGGTTTCAGACTTTATATATATATATATATATATATATATATATATATATATATATATATATATATATATATATATATACATATGTTTATATATTTATGTGTCACACCTATAACTAAAAAAATAATGGACCGATTTTGATAAAATTAGGTGAGTACCTTCCTTTTGCGAGTGGCTTGGATAAGTTCGTTAGTCAGGAAAATCCACCGAGGTTTTCCCGGAAAATTTAGTGTTTTCTTTCGAAAAAAATCGAAAAAAGTGATATCTCCGGAACTAACAAAGTAACGGCAACCAAATTTCATACGCGCATTTACATCATTATAGGTAAGTTACCTACCAAAATTTAGGTCTGTAAGTTAAAGGACAAAAAACTTACAGGTATTTCAAGAAAAATAAATTTGGATTTTCCTCAAAACGTTAAAGTCGCTATTTTAAACGTCAAAATTGGTAATATTTAGGCAATGAACCTGAAAATAATATGAACTATGGAAGGAAAATGTCTCAAGGACTATGTTTTACAAAGCCTGAAGTCTTAGTTTCAATCGTCATTGTCCTTCATTTTAATAAAATATTCCCAGAAAATTCATTTCAAGTAGACCCTTTCTCTGATACTTTCGCAGTAGTGTTGGCTATAGAGTTTATCGGTTAAAGGTATATCATTTTTGTCGAATTTTCGTAAAAAATCTTTAAAGACCAATATATCCGTTATTATGTAAGATACGGAAAAAAATTGTATACATTAATTATAAGGTGTCTTCAGCTACATCTTAAAAAAATATTTCTACAATTACAGGATGGCCCATAAGTCGTTGGTGATTCAAATTTTCTTTAAAAAATTCACTAATGGGGAGATCCGTATATATATATATATATATATATATATATATATATATATATATATATATATATATATATATATATATATATATATATATATATATATATATATATATATATATATATATATATATATATATATATATATATATATATATATATATATATATATATATATATATATATCGTACCGACAACTCAAAAAATAATAGACCGATTTTGGGCAAATTTGTTGAGTACCTTCTTTTTGTAGGTGGGTTGGATATGTTCGTTAGCCAGGAAAATCGGATAAGGTTTTCCCGGAAAATTTTGTGTTTTCTTTCTAAAAAAATTCATATCTCCGGAAATAACAAAGTCAGGGCAACCAAATTTGGTACGTGTATTTGTATTATAAAGAGTAAACCATGTACAAGTCTCTAAGTTTAAGGACAAAAAAGTTACGGGCAGCTGAAGAAACAAATTTTGGAGTTTTCCTCAAAACGTCAAACTTCCAATTTAAAACGTCAAAATTGGCAATGTTTACGCAAAGAACGTTAAACAAATACGGATTGTGAAAAGAAAATGATGCCAGAAGAGTGTTCTGCGAACCCTTAAGTTTCAGATACAACCATCATTGGCCTTCATTTTACTAACATATTTACAGAAAATATATTTCAAGTAGACCCTTTCTCCGATGCTTTGGCTGTCGGTTTAGTTAAGTTGATGCTTTCGCTGTAAGTTTAGTGAAGTTTATGGTTAAACGGTCTATAATTTTTAGCTAATTTTCATACAACAAATTCGTTAATTCATTTTTACATTTTTTATCGAAATATGATGTATGTTTGTAAGAAACAAATCTGGACGCAGTAAGTGCGTTTTGGTAGCGAATTTTCATTAAATCCTTCAAATTTCAATAACTCATTTGGCTATTAACGTAAGTTTTGTTGGTTAGGAAACCAACATTTAACTTTATTTTCGAAACATTTTTGTATGAACGCAGCAAGGGCGTTTTGTTTGCGAATTTTCATTAAATGTTTAAAATTTCAATAATTCAGTTGGCTATTAACCTAAGGGTCATTGGCTAGGAGACCAGTTTTTTTTCGGAAATATTTAAAGTTTATTTTCGGAAAATGTTTGTACATTTTCAAATAATTATTTTGATAAAATATGGTACATTGTTCCTACTATATATGTTATACTGGTAACCAAATTTCATGCAAGCTTTCTTAAAAAAAATATCCTATTAAAAACATTTTAATGAAAATTCACTACCATAGCACTTTCTGCGTCCAGAGTTTTTTTTATTTTATTTGAAAGCTGGTGCTTGTCGTGTGGTCCCATATAAATGTGATCAGGATCTGATCTAGTTTTTGAGTTATCCTTAATAATGTGTATTTAATTGACTTCGACTACATTGATGATGTTCTTGTGTGTTATCTCAGAACTTTTTTCTAGTTGAACCGATTTTGATGATTCTTCTTTTATTTGAGAGCTGGTGCTTCTCGTGTGGTCTCATATAAATGTGATCAAGATCTGACCAATAGTGTTTCAGTTATCCTTAATAATGCGTATTTAATTGACTTCGACTACATTGCTGATGATTGTTGATCACACCGAGGCGGTGGGCACGTTGCACTTCCGTCTCATTGGATAGACGATTGTGGATCACGCCGAGGCGGTGGGCACGTTGCGCTTTCGTCTCATTGGATTGACGGTCGTGGGTCAAGCCGAGACGTTGAGTACGTTTTTGGAAATTTTCCTTGTTCAAAACTTTTTTCATGTAAGCCTGCATTTTCGAAAGTCTCTTTTTGCGCTCTTCACAAGTCTCTTTTCAAATGGCCCTGGAGGTGGATTTCCTATTTTGAAATAGGCGTGTCTCCTCTTCTCCGTTGGTCTCATTTAAACGGCGCTCTCATATGAGCAGCGCGTTTAGTTGGTCTACTCATATTGGGACTATTTAAAACAAATATAAAGCTTTAGATTCACTAAAAATAAAGAAATAAATAAAAATTTAAACAAAATGGAAAACCGACTTCACAAAAAAATATTCTAAAACAAAAAATGCACTAAAAAGTAAAAAATAATTGCGTATTCTTCTGTCTACAACTTACAATCAACTTATTTTTTCCACCCAATGTACGATCTATGCATTTACCACGCAAGAATGTAGGTACCCACTTAAACTTAACCTCTAACTCAACACATAACTATGACTAACAAACAATTATCAAAACATTTATTTAGAGTTCACCTAAGCAGAAAGTTTTAAATATATGTGTAGACTGTTAAAAGACAATCAAATTATTAGGATCATATAATGTAAAATTATTGTTATTTTTGGAGTCGGTGTCAGCCAAGGAAATACGACAATATACCTTACATTAATAATACGAGAATACCTTATGAAATCTATTTTACAAATGAAATTTTATACAATATACTGTGACAACATCCTGAGACCTTGGAACGACAATATACCAATACCTAATTAAACCTATTTACAAATGAACTTAAATAAGATATTATGCTGTGACAATACCTCGCTCAAGACAAAGTACCATTACCTAATTTAGCCTATTTACAAATGAAATTTAATACAACAATATCAAGCAACATTGATACGAAAATGTAGCTATAATAATAAACATAAATAATTATCTTAAGAAAGACGGTGTAGAATGAAAAAGAATCGCAATCGGTTTATAATCAACTAACTCCTATCGCTTCTCATCATCTCTTGACTGACTGGCGTATGGCCGACGTACGCGTTTGCCTCGTTCACTCGGTTATATCCCTCCAACCATTCTTCCGGGCGCGCGCGCGCAATCGACTCGCCGGCGCCGCGTGCTGCGTATATGTGTGTAAAGTGTGTATGCCAATTGTTATATAGTAAGACATTTCACGTTTAAGTAGTTACAAACCCATCTTGGCTGACACCGACTCCAAAAATAACAATAATTTTACATTATATGAACCTAATAATTTGATTGTCTTTTAACAGTCTACACATATATTTAAAACTTTCTGCTTAGGTGAACTCTAAATAAATGTTTTGATAATTGTTTGTTAGTCATAGTTATGTGTTGAGTTAGAGGTTAAGTTTAAGTGGGTACCTACATTCTTGCGTGGTAAATGCATAGATCGTACATTGGGTGGAAAAAATAAGTTGATTGTAAGTTGTAGACAGAAGAATACGCAATTATTTTTTACTTTTTAGTGCATTTTTTGTTTTAGAATATTTTTTTGTGAAGTCGGTTTTCCATTTTGTTTAAATTTTTATTTATTGTGAACAAATGATGGAAATGTTAGATAACAATGCTATCCAACTAAAACATGTTATGTTTTCTAAAGAGTGCAATTTTACACTTCACGGCCACGCTAATTGTCAAATTGTCGCTACTGGTCTAAAGAAAATCCACACTGAATGAAGATTGGAACCTATGATGGGCACTATTTAGCACACTTCGAGAACCCAAATCACCACAACATTTTATAAAGACCTGACGATCCTTTCACTAACAAAGTTAGGCTCATCAGAGGATGAAAAATTCAGAATTTTTCACGCTAACTTTGTTATTGAAACGATAGTTAGGTATTTTTAAAATGTATTCTGGTTATTTGGGTTCTCCAAGTGTGGTTAATCCACACTGGATAAGATAACACGCAATACCTTGAAAAGGTTAATGTTTGGGTGGAAACATTTGGAAACCATGTCAACAGTCCCCCTTTCATTGATGATACTTTGAATGGAGATAATTACTTAGCACTACTCCAAAATAATGTCGTGCCAACTTTGGCAAATTATATATTGATTGAGCGAACCCGCAAGTTCCAATGAATGTGATACAGTTTGAGCAGGATGGAGCACCAGCACATTACCAAATCAATGTGCGGGTGTTACTCGACTTAATATTTCCAAATCAGTGGATAGGGACGCGAGGATCATTAGAATGGCCAACACAGTGACTCGACCTTCAGCTATTAAACTTCTTCTAATGAGGATATGTAAAAAGTATGGTAGGTATACAAAACTAAACGTCGCGATTCAACTGACTTAAGAAGAAAAATCCCGGGACGCAGTAAGTGCATTATAGTAGTGAATTTTCATAAAACTATTTTTTAATAGCAATAATGTGTGTTTTTTTAAGAAAGCAGGCATCAATTTTGGTTACCAGTATAACCTATATAGTAAAAACAATGTGCCATGTTTCATCAAAATAACTGTATTGTTTGAAAATGTACAAAAATTTCCGAAAGTAAACTTAAAGTGTTCCCGAAAAAACTCGTTTTTTGGTCAACCTTATAGGTTAATAGCAAATTGAGCTATTCAAATATTAAGCATTTGATCAAAATTCGCTACCATAACGCACCTACTGCGTCCAGAATTTTTGTTCTTACAAACATGCATTATATTTCGATGGAAAATGCAAAAATGCAATAACATAAGGCGTTTGATTAAAAAAAAAAAATTTGTATCACCAACGACTTATGGGCCACCCTGTGATTGTAGAAATAATTTTTTAAGATGTAGCTCAAGACACCCTATAATTAATATATACATTTTTTTTTCATATCTGGTATAATAACAGATATATTGAGCTTTATTGATTTTTTTTACGAAAATTCTACAAAAATTATATACTATTAACGATAAACTCTATAGCTAAGACTACTGCCATGCATCAGAGAAAGGGTCTATTTGAAATGAATTTTCTGGAAACATTTTATTAAAATTAAGGACAATGATGGTTGAAACTAAGACTTCAGGGTTTGTAAAACATTCTTCTTGAGACATTTTATTTCCATAGCCCGTATTAGATTCAAGTTCTTTTCCTAAATGTTGCCAATTTTGACGTTTAAATCGCAACTTTGACGTTTTGTGAAAAACCCCAATTTATTTTTGTTTAAATGCCTATAACTTTTTTGTCTTTTGACCTACAGAGCTAAATTTTGGTAGGTAACTTGCCTATAATGATATAAACCCGCGTATAAAATTTGGTTGCCCTTACTTTGTTAATTTTGGAGATATAAATTTTTTTCGAAAGAAAACACAAAAATTTCCGGAAAAACCTTGTCGGATTTTCCTGGATAACGAACATATCCAAGCCATTTGCAAAAGGAAGGTACTCACCAATTTTGACGTTTAAAATCGCGATTTTGACGTTTTGAGGAGAACCCATTTTTTTTTTTGAATGCCTGTAACTTTTTTGTCCTTTAACCCACGGAGCTAAATTTTGGTAGGTAACTTACCTCTAATGATATAAACCCGCGTATGAAATTTGGTTGCCCTTACTTTGTTAATTTTGGAGATATAAATTTTTTTCGATTTTTTTCGAAAGAAAACACAAAATTTTCCGGGAAAACCTCGGCGAATTTTCCTGGCTAACGAACTTATCCAAGCGACTTGCAAAAGGAAGGTACATGCCAAATTTTATCAAAATCGGTCCATTATTTTTTAAGTTATAGGTGTGACACATAAATATATATATATATATATATATATATATATATATATATATATATATATATATATATATATATATATATATATATATATAAACATATAAAGTCTGAAACTGACCTCGGATTTGGGTTCCTGGGGTCCTAAATAGCGGTCATTTGAAGAAATTTTTTCAAAATTCGAAAGTCGGGATCTCCTCATTAGTGAATTTTTTTAAAGAAAATTCACTAAAAACGATTGCGATTGGGTCGGTCATGCCTCAGATATTGCTTAATGTTAGAAGACATTTTTATTTATGATTAGGATGCTGCAAAGACATTCAAGGCATGCATTTTGAACATTAACTAGTAGCATGATGTTTCAAAATTCAAGCAAAACTTTATTTAAGGAAATAAGGAGGAAAATAACGACTTTTATGATCAAATTTTGAAGATTGATAGATATGGATTGCGTGGAAATAAAGGCAACATTTGCAGCTTACTATAAAATTAAAATTCCGTAAATTAAACTTTGCTATTTAATGTAATCAAATTCAAGTTGTCAATCTCATTTTGGATGTTTGGAAAACATATTTGGAAACTACCTCATACAAAATTGCATTTAAGAGCAGGATTCGAAAGTGGTAGTTGTAAAAATCTCTGCGTGGAGGGCTACTGTATCAATGCTTGAATATTTTAAAATTATTAGCGTTGCTCAGGAGCATGAGATATAATGTGTTTATTCCATGGATATTATCTTCAATCGCCTAGTAACAGAGGTTTAATGAATGAGAGAGCAATGTACATTGTGTGTATCGTAGGTTTCCAGGTGACGCATAAGTCACTTAGCAACGTGAACCGTAGCTTAGGAACCCATATTCCTTTTACTGGTTTTTAAAGATACATATAATATTATCACTACATAAACTTATTTTAATTCTACAGGGCGAACAAGAAATTTGACGAGCCCTCCATTCAAATCTGACAGTCAGAGAAACCAATCAAATAGATGACACATATGGCGCGATATTCAACCTTCTCATAATAAAGTTCGAAAAGAGAAAGCAAAGATTTAATGTTTATAACTCTGAGCAATTACATAATGTTTAGTATCCCGTAATTAAATTAGTATTCTAATGCTTGTCTTTTAATTGTTATTATTAAGGCGTTTATTAAACAAATTTTATAATTAACAAATTTAAAAAACCTAAAACAATGTTAAAAATATTACATTTCCTATTCCAGTTCATAAACAGATGGATTGAATGTAAACAATACCCTTCTGTTCTTATGTAGACATCAGTCTTAAACGAGGTTCTACTCCAGCGTTTACTAGAATATGCATTTTATTTTATATTTGACGGAGACATAATTAAGATATATTGTAACAGGCATCTTTTTTATTTTATTTCTTTTTATTATATCTAGAATTTTATAAGTTTGAATTGATATTTATTCCAGAACGTGCTAAACCATAAAATAGCATAGTTAAAAAACGCGATTAATGAATATTATATAATAGGACGATTATGTAAACACAATAACTCTAAAAGATTAAATGCCTCGAACTGACCTGACCTATTTGGCACGTGTGCATTCAATACTTCAGAGTCAGATGATTAAAAAACCAACCTCATTGGCACTACTACTCTACCATTCTTTTTAGCTGTTTCTTTTTAATTTTTGACACAAACATATATTTGTTATTAATTTTGCAAATATTTATATACAATTCTAAATTTACACTCTTGTTTCATTTCTTTTCTGAACACACTTATTTTTGAATTGACGGTCATCTATCATCAAACAAGTTTTTGTAGTCTTATTAAAGCAGGGTATAATTTTTTCACGATATATTTGATGATGCTTTAAATGACTTGAATCATCTAGTGCTGGATATTGTTCAATGTTACCAAATAGGTAGTAGCATCCTGCAATGTTGAATGCAACCCCAATTACCATTCTACATATTGTCACTGTAAGAGCTAAATTTTGCCGTCTGGCATGGAATATAGCGTTGTGTGTTTGGCCGAAACACTAAAACAGAGAATTCTGGAATAAGGCAATAATAGTGTTGACAGTGGTAGTTATGAGTTTGTTATAGGGTAATAAGTGAATAATTAAAAATTAAATTATTGGAACATTTTTTATTATTAGGTTGTTTAAAAACATACAAACAAAACACGATTCCTCTCAATAATTAAAAGTAACGAGTTCCCTCCTTTCAAGTCCGCAGGCTGTGATGGGATCTTTCCGGCCCTGCTCCAGAGAGGCCTGGATATACTGCTTCCCAACATAAGGGAGGTTTTCCGGGCCAGCCTGGCGTGGGGCTACGCCGCAAAGGCCTGGCGCCGGGTTAGAGGGGTCTTCATTCACAAGCCGGGAAGGGAAGTGAGGACTACACGCTGGCCAAGGCGTACAGGCTAATCAGCCTTACATCATTCCTGCTTAAGGCATTCGAAAATATAGTAGATAGGTTTATGTTGGGAGGGATCCTAAAGGATCACCCCTTCCATAAAGGTCAGCACGCGTACCAGCGGGGGAAGTCCATGCTGTGACACGGAAGGTGGAAAGGGCTCTACACTATGGGGAGAGCGCATTAGCTGTGTTCTTCGATGTGGAGGGGGCCTTTGATAAGGCAAGGACGGATACGGTCTGTACCGCCCTACACGATAGGGGAACGCCGAGGTCCCTAATAAGCTGGGTGGCAAGCATGCTGGAGGACAGGAGAGTTTCGCTGACCTTGAGGGGCCGGAGGCTGGACGTTGGGCGGCTGTCCTCAGGGCAGCTGCCTTTCGCCCCATCTATGGTGTCTGGTAATGGACGGCCTCTTGGAGCGACTCTCTGAGAATGGCTTCTACACCCAGGTGTACGCTGATGATGGGCTGGTCTTAGTGACCGGCAAATTCCTCGGCGTCGTCTGTGAGTGCATGCAAGCTGCCTGTAGCATAATAGAAAGGTGGTGTGGTGAGCAGAGACTCTCCATAAACCCGGCGAAGACGGAGATGATCCTATTTACCAAGAAGAGGAAGGTAGAGGGGTTCAGGGCGCCCGTGATGTTTGGAAAACCTTTAGCTTTAGTGCGGGAGGTCAAATATCTGGGGGTGATCCTGGACCCCAAACTAACATGGGGTCGCAAATAGAACGAGTAGTGAGGAAGGGAGTAGCGACCCTCTGGCAGCTGCGTCGTGTGATATGGAGGACCTGGGGACTTAATCCTCGGATCCTTCATTGGATCTACACTGCGATCGTCAGGCCGAGAATCCTCTATGGGGCGTTGGTCTGGTGGTGTGGTGTGAACCAAACTACCAGCAGGAAGCTGGCCAAACTCCAAAGGCTGGCATTCCTGGGTATCACAGGTGCTATGAGGACGACACCCTCAGCCGCGCTAGTGGTCCTGTTGATGCTGCCACCGCTTCCCATCTGTATCAGAAGGGAGGCTATGGCGTCACATCTTAGAATGCGAGACTCAGGAAACTGGTGCGGAGAGGGAGCAGTAATAGGGCATGCAAGAGTCGCCAAGGAGGTGGAAAAGGAAATTCCGATTTCCACCATAAAGGTGCGGGATGCCGAGGACGATATTAGGTTGACTAGGCCATACACCCTCAGGATCCCCAGTAGGGATCAGTGGAGGGAAAATGAGGTTGCATTCCAGCCCGCAATCCTGGTCTGTTTCACCGACGGATCGCGGCTGGAGGACCAACAATCCTCCGAGGCAGGAATATAAATTGAGGGCCTGGGGGTGCGCAAGAGCTATGCTCTTGGCGCATATACCACGGCATTCGAAACAGAGGTGTATGCTATCCTGTATGTGGCCAATAGACAGGATGTGAAGAGGAGTCCCGAGAAATTGTGTACATCTGCTCGGATAACCAGGCGGTCCTCCGGGCAGTCTGCTCGGCCAGAATCAGGTCAACACTGGTTCAGGAGTGCGGTGACGCCCTCAGAGGACTAGCCAGGACGAAGGCGGTGCAACTGGTGTGGGTTCTGGGACACTGTGGCATAGCGGGGAATGAGGTGGTGAATAATCTCGCAAGACTCGGTTCCCGGCGGCCGTTCTGTGGCCCGGAGCCTGCGATAGGCATAAGTAGGAAGACAGTCTCTGTCACCTTAGACAGGTGGACCGAGGAAGCAATGGAGAGGCACTGGGGGTCGGTTGATTCCTGCAGGCAGGCGAGGGACTTCGTGGAGGGGCCGGACAGAGATAAAGCTGACTGGCTACTCGGAAGGAGTCGACCTACGCTTCGCAGCATCCTTGGAGTGCTGACGCGCCCTTAGAAGACACCTCACATTGATAACCGTAGAGAGGGATCCCATTTGCTAGGAATGCGGCGAGGATGAAGAAACGTCCTACCACTACCTGTGTGAATGCAAGGCTTTTGGGAGTCTTCGAGCAGAATTGTTCGGATCGAGGACTCTGCAGAGGAATCAGGTAAGTACTGTCCACTTGAAGACCGTCACGGCCTTCATCTCGAGGTCGAGGCGGTTTGACGACGGAACCGAGGAAGAGTAGAGTATGGTTGCTGGGGTTGGCAAAAAGGGCCCATTGTGGCCTACTTGCTTGGCGTTGGCCTCCCCACCACTTCTACTGCTACTACTACTAAGGGGGTGAGATCTGGTGATTGTGGAAACCACCTGCAAGGTCCATTTGGACCGATCCAGTTGTTTCCAAACATATGTGTCAGTTCTTGACTAACTACTCTAGCAGATACCAACAATTATTACATAAATTTCCTGGTAGGCTATTGATAAAATGTACTACTGTATGCCTCAAAATCTCTAAATACTTCTGTGAAGTAAGGTTTTCATTGTAAATTTTATAATGCACCTTTTCATTTTAGTAAATGCAGAATACATTAAAACTCAATCGTTCTTGGAAATTCCTTTGTCTAGTTAGTTACATGTAGACTTTCTCTAATAATGATTATTTCGACGATTTACGATTCCTTCCCTGGTGAATTTAAACTCATCACTGCAAACTATTTTTGACAGAAAATCCGGGTCATCATAAAGTCTTGATAGGATATCTTGGCAATATTGAGGCCTTATACGTTCATCTGTGATATGAAGGGCATGTAGCGGAATCTCCAAATAAGGATGCATTTCATATTGTTTCAGGATTTGTTGAACTGACATTCTTGAAATGCTCAAATCTTGAGTAGCAGCCGATATAGAGCTACGCTGATAAACTTGAAAATAACCCAAAACATTTACCTGATTTAGCTCATCACCTGTAACAGGCTTTGCATGACCTTACGTCGCTTGATACTGCCAGTTTCCAAAAAAGGGGATTCCAGTCTTTGAAATTTATTTATGTTCATTACTCGTACATTCGGATACCTTTGGTTAAATATCCTGCAGATTCTGGACACAATTTTGGCACATTCACAATGAATATAAAATAAATTTAGAATATTACCGGTGGAATATATTCACTATTTTCCATTCTATAGCAATTAGATAATGCACCTTATACAAATAGGAATATCACTAATAACAAAGTTTAATGTATACCACTATGATTGTTTACACAGTTTTGACAACTAGTGACAAGCTTTTTAAAATTTTTAAGATAGTTTTCAAACTCATGGCCTGCGTTCTGAATGTGGATTGCTATTTATTATTTATGATATATCTTTCAATGTATACTTCTTATGTTTTTTTCTTCTAAAGGCATCTAAACTGATTTATTGTCATATAGTCATCTTGTTCAATCATTCTCAATATTGGCATTATAGAATTTAGTTGTGAGACCTTCTTCTTCTCTTTTATTTAAAGAAACGGGAATAACATAAAGTTGCCAGTATCACTGATAATAAGCCTTTAAAGACTGGTGGAGTTGATAACATAAATGTTAAAACAATTAAGACTCTGTCATATGGTATAATAAATCCACTAGTAAACATTTTAAATATATGTATTGAAAAAGCTACTTGGCCTTAAGCTCTAAAAAGTGCAGACATTATTCTAATACATAAGGTCAATAACAAAAAAATATTCTGAGAATACCAAAATTAGCCAAAATAGTAGAGAAATTAACATACAATAGACTCTATGACTTTGTCAATAAAGGTGACATATTTTCGGAAAATCAATTTGGTTTCATTAGAAATAAATGCACTAAAGATGCCTTGTATTATATCTCCAGCATAATATACGATAGTTTAGACAAGAGTAAACCTACTGGAATTACTTTCATTGACTTGGCTAAGGCTTTTGATATAGTCAACCATGAAATTCTTTTACAAAAGCTTTACAACTATGGGATCAGAGGTACCAGCCATAAACTAATGTCAGATTACTTATCTAATAGGCAACAAAGAGTTAAAATTAAAGACTATATAAGTGAGAGTAAAACTGTTGATACTGGGGTTCCGCAAGGAACTATACTTGGCCCTTTACTGTTTATACTTTATGTCAATGATATGCTGAAAGATAATGTAATTTCATATGCAGATGATACAGCAGTTATTGTTACTGATGAGACCTGGTCTGGTGTTGAAGCAAAAATGAATGGTGAATTAAGTTCCATATCTACCTGAGTACTTTACTCAGCCTGTATACAGGACACTGCCACTTGCATCACCACATGCACCGAATTGGAGTCTGTCAGGAAACTGAGTGCCGGCTGTGTATGGAGAGTGATCAGACAGTAGAGCATGTACTGTGTTCCTGTCCGGATACCTGCTCTTTGGCAAGACAAAGCTTGCTCCGGAAGATCTGGATCAACTTTAGCCCACAAAGATTATCGACCTCTGCAGGAGGCTGGCTTTGTTGGTCGAAATATAGACCATTAGATGTGAGCCACAATAGACTTTATGGTCACGGTTGAGCGACCGGTATGGCCCACTCACATTCAAACCTAACCTAACCTAACCTTCCTGGATAGCGTTAATAATTTAAATATTATAATTAATAATATCTGGGAATAATAATTAATTATAAAATGAAGTGGGATAAACGTATCGAGTATATAGTTGATAAAACCAAATATTTAATTTTCATATTTTATAAATTAACCAAAGTTTTGGATTTGAAGAGTCTAAAAATGATTTATTATGTGTCGTTCAACAGTATTATTAGCTATGGAATATTAGCTTGGGGAGGTGCATACACCAATGTATTGATCTTGTTAAATAATTTACAAAAAAGACTACTTAAGATAATCAACGGAAATAATTTTATTGTTAACAATCCTCTAAGCACTGAGCAACATTATGCTATAGCAGCATTAAATTATCATTATGGAGATCTTAAATCACAATTCCTTGCATCTAATAGTAAAACAAGGAATAAAAACATCAAAACTGATAGTAGTAAAAATAGTCTAGTTAAAGCAATTTGACTATTTAATAATTTATCTAATAACTTAAAAAATTTAAAAACATAAAATACGAAGAAAAAGTTAAAAGAATGGATTGTTGCCAATGTAGTTTTTATTTGATGGTTTATTGGTTACTGGTTTATTGTTTGTTGTTTAGATTTAAGAGAATGTATTTTGCAGACAAATTGAGCTTTTGGACTGTTGTTCGCATTTACAGATTTATGTTTGGTTATTTTAATTTTAAGTTTTACTTTGTAACCAGTCCCACCAACAGATAACTATGGTTATCTCAGTAGGAGTTGTATGGATTATATAATCTTCGAAACTGTTATTATACAGGTTAATAAATAAATCATTAAACTATTAACAGGAAGACTATTGCAGACAGGTATAGGGTATGCTATAACTAATCGATGTAAAACTAAATTTTATAACCAAATATGTAAAAGTATATAGGGTGTTCCATTGGAAAAAAATGAGCTTTTGATCTTTGAAGTTCTCCTGATTCGCCAGAGAATTTTGACATACTGTATATGTGAGATCAATTATCCTTATACATTCTACAAACCTAATATCTCTGCTGGCGACTAACAAAATTTTACTTCTTGATTATGAAAAATAAATGACAACGAATGGCTTCAATATTTCAATGCAAATGAATAAGCATTTTAAAAATGACAATAACTTTGAAACAATTGAACGTAGATAAGGATAGTTGACTTTGGCGTACACAGAATTTTACGTACAATTCAAATATGTAAAAATATACAGACTGTCCCATTTAAAACAACAAAATTGATCGATACTTCCGGTTAAACCGGAAGTGATATCGACTCCAAATTATTTTACGTGGAAAAAGCATGGTCTTATATATGAATGCAAATTCTCAGAATTGAAATACGTTAATAACTAAAAAAGCGTCTAACCAACGCATTTCGTGGCATACCCTATATTATATATATATATATATATATATATATATATATATATATATATATATATATATATATATGTGTGTGTGTGTGTGTGTGTGTGTGTGTGTGTGTGTGTGTGTGTGTGTGTGTGTGTGTGTGTCCGTCTGATAAGTCAAAAAATAATTAACCGATTTCAATGAAACTTGGCAAGTGCCTTTCTTTTATTAATGGCTTATATATATATATATATATATATATATATATATATATATATATATATATATATATATATATATATATTATATATATAATATATAAGATATATTGGTCATGCGCTGCAACGAGTAAGTCGATTTGTGTTTCGCTCCAACAGATTGTAGTGAATAAACGTGAGTTAAATCCCGATAAAAATTGAAAGTTCGTGGCTGACAATATTGTCGGCCAGTTATCTAAGTGCACAAGTGTTTACACGCCTTAAAGAGATCTAGTTAACAAGAAATCTTTGAAACAAAACTTCAAACTGCAATACAGGAGATTCACTAGAAAATTTATAGTTCTACCATACTAATAAAATGGGTCTCACCAGAGCACAGGAAGAAGAACTAGGTAATATTGTTTCAAGAGAAGTAACCAGGTGTTTACAAGATGCAAATATATTGGACAAACTTGTTAAGAAAATGGCGACAATTATGTTGGATAGCCTAGAGTCCAAGTTGGATGAGATAATTAATAAACAAAGCAGAACTGAGAGTCAGGTTACAGGTTTGAAACAAGAAAACGAAGAACTTAAAGACAAAGTTGATGAACTAGAACAAAGGCTGCTATGTGCTAATACAGTCAGAATACAATGTCTGGAAGAAGTCGATAACGAAGATACAAACGATAAAATGAAGACGTTTTTTAAAGAAAAATTAAATCTACAAATGGAAGAGGATGATTTCACCAAGTGTTACAGGATAGGAAAAAACAGAGTAGGCAATAAACCAAGGCAGATTGTTGTAAAGTTTGCCAATGAAAAGAAGTTTAATGATCTGATGATAAACAAGGGCCTACTTAGGAATACAAAGGTATATATTACAGAGGAATTAACAAAGAGAAGGTTAGGACTCTTCAAGGAAGCCAAAGAAAAAATTGGAAAAAAAAAGTATGGATATGGAAGGGAAATATATACACAAAGATGGATGGCAAAAAAATTTAGATAAAAACAGTTTTGGATTTGCAGAATATATGTCAGTGATGTTGGAACGTTAGCACACAAAAAGGTGATTTTTAGAACGCAAGTAAGTTGGGGATATTGTATACATTTCTTTTGTTTTTGAGTGGTGCTAATTTTAAGAAAGTTATTGTGATATACCGTATGGGTGTATTTGTTGGGTAAAGCTATAATTGTAAGTAAATATCAAGATATATATTACCACTATAGGTGGGTTGAAATTATTGGAATAAGTATCACTGCCTTTGATATCTTATCTGAGAATAAAAAGAGGATAACATTTTGAAATATACTAATAGGGAAAATAATACTTGTTTATTTCGCTCTAGATAACTGAAAGGGAGATATATTATAATACAGAAGTAACTTGTTTTGGTTTGTTAATAAGCTTTTGGTCTCTCAAAACCATCGACTTAAAGTAATATACAGGATTGTTTTATTCAGTTTTTATAATATTTCGGTTAATTATTATAAGATTATTTTTGTTAATTTTGACTGTGAGGATATCTGATCGTCTGGCTACGAATATTGGTATATTTTTCGGGTTTCTTACTGTCTTATATCTTTTGGAACACCTATACCGCAAATATAAATAAATAAATAAATAAGATATGAATGAGGTTGATGAATTTTTGGATGTTTTGAATGCATGCGAATTTAATGAACAAACAAGATATGTAACTTTGGAAAGTTTTGGTAACGAAAGTACTACTGCTAATGGATTGGGTTTCTCAGTAATGCACATGAACGTGAGGAGTATAAGAAAACATTTTGATGAGTTTTTAGTTCTGTTAAAGGGATGTCCAAAAAATAAATTTGACTGTATAATCTTGAGTGAGACCTGGTCTGTATCTGATATGAATGTTTTTATGATTGAGGGTTTTGATGTGATTTATAGTGAGGGTAAATGCAATCAAAATGATGGCGTTATTATGTACGTAAAGAGTTGCTACAACGCAGAAATGAGTAAAGTAAAGTTTGGTGAAGTTACATGTGTTAGCTCAGTTGTAAAATTCCATCAAAAGTCTATTAGTATTATCGGTATGTATAGGTCACCATCATCAGGCGCAGACATTTTCCTAGATAATTTGAGTGCATTTTTGGACAAGAAAAGAAATTTTGACATTGACATAATAGCTGGAGATATTAATATTGACATATTAAACTTGAAAACCCCTACTAATATCAAGTACGTAAATATCTTTGAGAAGTATGGATATGTGTCGCAAATAAATTTGCCTACTAGAGTAGCCAAGGATTCTGAGACATGTATAGATCATATGTTTGTTAGGCTGGGCAAGAGTATTGCAAAGCAATACAGGGGGTCGGAAATATCAGTCAGGCCTTGTGTCCTGCAGACCAGTGTCATGGATCACTACAGCTGCTTTGTGGATTTTATGGTCCAAAATAATGCAGATGGTACCCTGAAGTCTGCTGAAGTTCACACAAAAGTTAAAACAAAAAAAGTTGTGGACAGGGAAAAAATTTTTCAGCACTTAGAATCAGAAGACTGGAGTGTTTTCCGGGACATGGAGGATGTACAGGTAATGACTGACCACCTGACGGATATATTTACTGGCGCTATTAACGGAGCGACAAATATTACCACCATCGTTAAAAGAAATAAGCAACCTTGGATAACACATGGGTTAATCACCTCGCTTAGAGTGAGAGACAAATTGAGATTAAAGTGGCTTAAAGATAAAAATAACCAGGCTTTAGAAACTCAGTATAAAGTCTATAAGAATAAGTTAACAAACCTGATTAGGGAGACAAAGAACAACTACTATAGAAACCGAATCAGATTGTCAGAAAAAAATAAAAGCAAGGTTTGGAATACGATTAATGAAATAACAAACAGGCGAAAGAAGGAGGTACAGAGAATTACCTCAGTAAAATTAGCGAATGGTTAGACCACTAAAATCGGTTCACAGACTGCTAACGCCTTTAACGAATTTTTTATTGGTTTCGGGCAAGGGCAGGATGGGGCAGGAAACAAGAATTACAGTGGGAAAAGCTATAAAAGAGACAATGTTTCTTCAAGCACTTTTTATTTAAACCCGGTTACAAACAATGAAGTCATAGAAGTTATTAACTCCTTAAAAAATAATTCTGCACCTGGAGAGGATGGCATAACATCTTACTACGTTAAAATAGCACACCAGTTTGTGGTAGGGGCATTGGTGATTATAATAAACAAAATATTTGAGACAGGAAAAATCCCACTGCAATTTAAAAAAGGTGTTGTTATGCCAATACATAAAACAGGTGACCAACTGCTAATGGAAAACTATAGACCCATTAGTCTAATAAATACGTTCGCAAAGATTTTTGAAAAGTGTCTAAAAAAAAGAGTGATTAGCTTTCTTGACAAATATAGTATTCTCTCCCACAACCAGTATGGTTTTAGAACAGGTTTATCCACAGAAAATGCTCTTCATAAACTGAAGACAACTGTTGTGGGCAATTTTGAAAACAATAGGAAAGTCATCGGAGTCTTTCTTGATCTTCAGAAAGCTTTTGATACGGTCTCTCATGAAACCCTTTTGAATAAGTTAGAAAACATTGGTTTTAGAGGAGTTGCGTTGAGTTTGTTTGAAAACTATTCGAAAAACAGGCAACAAATTGTGAGATTAGATAGCAACACAAGCGAAACATTGACAATAAAAAGAGGTGTCCCACGAGGAACAATTTTGGGTCCAGCTTTGTTCTTGATATACATCAATGATGCTCTGGCAGCTTTTGACGGTGATAATGTATCCTTGATTTCATACGCAGACGATACAGTTTTGCTCTGTGATGGGATTAACTGGCCCGAGACAATCCGAAGTGCGACGTTACTGATTGGGGAACTCAACCGTAGGCTGAACCATGGCAGTTTGTATCTTAACGTCAAGAAAACAAAGTATATTGCGTTCTCGCCAACATCCGCTGGACTTGAAACAATGCCAGATATAGTTATCCCTGGACACACTGAACCTATCAACAGTGTAGATAGTCTAAAGTACCTCGGTATTATGGTAGATAAGAACTTAAAATGGCAAACGCACATAGAATATCTGAATAATAGGCTACGTAAACTTATCTATGTTTTTTATGTTCTGCGAGAGATAATGTCTCTGAATACTTTGCTTGACGTTTATGATGGATTGGTAGCGTCCATATTACGATACGGAATATCCTGTTGGGGATCAGCTTATAAATCGACATTAAAACCGCTTTACATAACACAGAATTTCATATTAAGAACTATACTAAACAAAGCAGTTGATTATCCCACAAAATTGTTATACAACTCAAATACGGGTGTTATGAATATTAAGGGGTTGTATATTCTTGCGCTCGTACAGTATACCCACGGGGAGGCCTTATTACAAAAACAGACACAGCATCAATATCTAACAAGGCAGGTAACAAATAGAAATGTACTAACATCAAGATGTAAAAAAACTATTTCACGGAAAACTATTGACTTTCTTGGACCAAGATTATATAATCTTGTTCCAGCCAAACTTAAGACTATAGAAAAGATTTATAAATTTCGGAAAAAAATAAAAGAATACATATTGCAAAATTACGAAAGATTAGAAATCTTAATACAGCATTTTTGAAAAAACCATGGTACGTAAAGACAGCTTATAATTGTGGTTACGAATGAATAGCAATGGAGGAGTGCTGCATACGTGGGTGTGCAAGTGTGGGCGTAGCGTTAGCGTGAGAGTATGTCGGATATGTGTGAGTGTATGCTTGTGACTTATGGGATGATGTGCGAAGGCGGGAGCTAGTGAGTGTCTGTGAGTAAGTATAAAAGTGTGTATAAGCGACTTATGGGATGGTGTGCGAGGGCAGGAGCTAGTGAATGGCTGTGGGTAAGTATAAATGCGTGTATAAGCGAGAGTGGTTGCTTTTGACTGTGTATTGATTGGAGACAGGGTTGTCCTCTGCTTGTGCCAGGAGTAGATTGGGTGGAAGACAGGATGGGTTTGAACAGAGAGACATTAGAGGGATGAAATGTTTTGAGAGATTGTTGTTGATGGATATACCTCATTTATTCACACTGGAATAAAGGTGAGAGGGTGTGTGCGGTGGATGGAGGGATGCTTGAGAATTTCAATAATTTAAATATTGAAGGACGGTCAGATGTCTAATGTAGGATTTGTTGTAGTGTATGCTTTGATAGGATAGCTAATTATAAGGCGAAGCACGCACAAGTATGAGTATACTTATGTGCTTTAACTTTTTTGTTGTAAATTTTGAGTATAAATTTGTATTAATTGTTGTTGGCAAATAAATAAAATATATATATATATATATATATATATATATATATATATATATATATATATATATATATATATATATATATATATATATATATATATATATATATATATATATATGAACATATAAAAATTGGAACTGGCCTCGGATATGAGTTCTAGTGGCCTTTGTTCGCGCTCATTTAAATAATTTTTGTTCAAATTCAAAAACATTCAAATACATATAACCTTGTTATATTTCAATGGTTGATCACAATTACAACTTGACACAACAGCTCACAACAAATAAAGTAATCATAAAATTCTTGTTAGTTTGCAAACGTTTTAATCTACGGATAAAATAAAACCAGGTAGAAAAATTAAACAATTATACAAATATTACAAATGAGCCTTATCTCTGTTTGGATTCGACAAATTGTCATAGAAAATCGATGCACACGCGAAAGCATTACCGGTTCCCTTCCAGTGTAAGTTCATCTCAATGCATTTCAACGATGCGAGCATACTAATTAATTTGAATTTTAAACATAGACAAGAGACGAGATGGCTAGATATCTTGCGCAGATCAGGCCAATTGGCTTTGTAGATAGAAGAAGAAACATAGTAAATAAGTTGACATTTCCATGAAGACATGTGCGGAGTTTGTTTACATTTTTATATCATTCGTCGTAACTTGTCATATTCTCGTAATAGCACATAAGAATGAAACACTAATAGTGTCATGTTGTATTTGCATAACTTAAATTTTTAAGGCGCCATCTTTTAGAAAATAGCTGGTCTACTGACTGAGGAAACGAGCTAGTTCCACCAGACATATTGACTAAATAATTAAGGTATGTCATATTTTACATATTACTTTGAACCACGTTTTTATTTGGAATCCAAAAGACCTGAAATTTAAGAAACTTATTATTGGATACCTATTATAGGCAACGAGTGATTCTGAGCAAATTCTGTGACAAAAAATTGTAAAATCATGGTTTGGCAAAAATGCTGTATTTTCTTTATGAAAGCGATATTTCCTTAAAAATTTCTTTATCGCCTTCCTTGAACCTTGATCTTTCTGCTATATACTATATTTTCATTCTAAAGCTTTAATTAGGACAGTTTAACTAGCTACAAATATGGTGTATTTTAAAGATTTTATTGAACCATCCTCTTATTAGTAGTGTGTTTTTTTTCTCAACAAGAATGAAACACGTTCAGTTATTAATTTTCTAAGTTCGCCAATCAGATGAATTTCTTTTTTTTTACTACTAATTTTTGCAATAAAATTGAAAACCATAGCATAGTAGATAATGAAGAAATCTCTCAAATGAGGTATCACAAGCCCCTACTTCCTGCTTAAAAAATTGGGGGTTTCAACCGCCAGTCAAAGGAGGTTGAATTCAGGTGTGATCTTTTCAGGTTGCAGGATGTAATTTTTAAAGCTAAAATTGACTTGTGGGATTTTATATAAATATGCACAATAATTGGGATACTAAATTTATTCCCTTTGGCTGTTCCAAACTGTATATACTTGTGTACATACAAAGTGCTAAAGAATGTATAATAGAACAGTTATTGAATGGCAACACTAAAGTTATTATTATATAATAGGTGAAATGTATCCTGCCCCATCAATACACATAGGGAAGTAGTCCTGTTGTTATTTAAGAATCCACAAACACATCAAGAGTGAATAATAGTACACATAGACCTAGACTTGAGTGAGATTTAAACCAACTTAAACGTGATTAAACTCAAGAACCTAATATTTCTTAGATTTATAACTATGGATGCTTTTCCAAATATAACAATAATAATAATAATAATAATCAACAGGTGACTGGAGAACCGGTGCATATCTGCACTGTGGTCTGACTGATACAGATACCTTCCTGATTGTTATTGTGTCTGGATCTTAGATATACTGAAAAATGTTGCCACTCCACGAAGACCAGTAATGCACTGAATTAATAGTTCATTACTGTGGTGTGGTACGTCTTTAAACGCAGGATAGATCTATACAGGTTCGATGTTATCTATATAAATAAAAACGAAATTCTGTAGGTACGTTCATCACTAGAGAAAGGCTGGACCAATTTGGCAAATTTTATTTTTAAGATGTTCATAATAGTCCGAATAGGGTTTTTAGGGAAAGTTGTCTGGAAAATTGGGCAAAACTGAAAATCCTTTCTTCTCCGATTTACTTTGCTACGTGTGCAAATTTCATTTGACACTGAAGTTTGTAGAGGACAATGTCTGTCGGGTCAGCTAGTAGTTCAATATTTTCGTAGAGTTAACGATAAAAAGCAAAAAAATACTATATTATTCTTACTTTTAGCGTTAAATATAAAATCAACAACTTTCAAAACTTCATTATTTTTACCATTGACAAAATGAACTTACAGCCATCGGCTGCAAATTTCGACCAAATTTATCAAAAGTCTAATAGTTTCAGAGACAAACAAAAATAATTGATTATATTATTATTACCGGTTTTCAAGGACCATAATATTCATCAATTCGTAAATTTAACAATAGGAATTAAAAATAACCATCCATCCACGCAATGGCCAATGTAAAAAGTTAGTAGCAGATCCAATTATTTCATATTTATGTTGAAAAAAAAATTAATTTCATTTTCCTGTTAGTCTACTTGTTCCCATTTTTCGAAGAGGTGTGTGTCATTTAAATAATGTTATCAGAAAGTAATAATTAGGTCACAAACTATGTATGTCCAAAAAATGTTGCCTTCGCCCTCACAATTTCTTTCAGCAAGCATTTTTTATTTTACTTCTCTTTTCTAGCAGTTTTTCTTTATTCCTCTTCATATATGTGTACCTTGCCTTTGTCCGATTTCGCTATGTCCATATTTAAAAACCTTTCCTCCCATAAGTTAACACTCCATACATATTTTATTCATCCTTATATCAATGTACCTTGTTTTTCTCCTTTTCCCCATGTCCGCATTTTAATAGCTTTCCTCCCATATGTTATAACACTCCATACATATGACTTGATGCACCTCCTCCTCAAAATGTTTATCAATCAGAAGACTATTTTGTCTATCAAATGCTTACTTTTCCATCACAATCCCCCTCCTCAGTTCTTTGGGACAATTACCATCATCCACAATATGACTTCCAATGTATGTGACCATTTCTTTCCATTTTTTGTCCATTTAGCTTCATTTATTATATTTATTCCCACAGTCCTATCCTAATTTACCTTCATTACTTTTTCTTTTCATCATATAGATTTTTAATTTAATTTCTCTCAACACTAG
Source organism: Tillus elongatus (assembly GCA_964006375.1). Taxonomy (NCBI): domain Eukaryota; kingdom Metazoa; phylum Arthropoda; class Insecta; order Coleoptera; family Cleridae; genus Tillus; species Tillus elongatus. The sequence continues at coordinate 147,552,170 of OZ023263.1, read as the reverse complement.
CCAGTGGACTAAGCGGTTTCGCAATTCTTCAATTTCTCCTATCAGCACCAAGCCATGTGTGTACCTTGTGCAATGGAACCACTGCCCAATTCTTTTGTTTCTTGCTATCTTTTTTATCAGCCTATTTACTGGACACATCTATAAATAAATTGAACAAAGATAACAATAAGGAATATCCCTAGTATACACAATTTCTTGTTTAGCTTTAATTTCATATCCGTTAATATTATGGTACTTTCATTTTAGTATAGATTGATCTCTCCAATCAAATCCAGCTTTCTTGATTATATGAAACAATATTTCCCAGTCCACATTGTCAAATGATTTTTCTATGTATATAAAAGCAATAAACGTATCCCTTATTTTTCTCAAGCCTCTTTCTCCCATTGTTTTAAGAGCCAGTATTGCTACTAGTTACTCGGCCGGGTTTGAATCCGCATGGATCTTTATCTAGGCAAGTTTAAGTTTTGGGAATAGTAGTAATTTTCTCCTTTATATCCTTTCTTTACCCCTTAACACATTAACAAAAACATGACTTGTCACTGAAAATGATAGGACACTAGAGGTTTAACTCAGCTCGTTCTTAGTACCAGTGCCTATTGGTACCATCCTGTGCCTACTGGCCAATGGCAAAATGAGCCAAGTGCAGTATGACTGTAGCCCATAATTTTTAAGTGTATCGTAAATCATCCTCAATGTTAGCTGTCTACCTGTACTTGCCAACCAATGTTATCAGATGCCTTAGTTGTGCTAAAACAGTTTCTAAGAGCATTGGGTCTTAGGAGCCTTAAAACCGAACCCATTTGCAATTTAGTTAAAGAACATCTCAACCTCGCGAACGTCTACCGCCTTACATTGTGTCAACATTGACAGTTAATGGCATTTCTCGTAACAGGAGGCATTGCTAAACAACATTCTAAGCTTTGTGAAAAATGTAACATAATTGAATGCGTTTGACCAAATGTTGAAAGAAATGTAATCAAAACCAGTTACACATAGAAAAGGCTCTAACGCACAAATAAAGAAAGCCTATCATGGCTTCAATATATTTGGTTGCCACGACAACAAAACCGAATCATAGTTTACGATTGGTCGTCTGAACCAATGATTAACTAATGTCACATTAAATATTTAACTAGGCTTTCTGCAACCAGGCATCAAAGTTTAAATGGTGAAAGTGTTGGCGTTTGCTACACTTAATAGGAGAAATCAACTGATGAACAATTATAAAGATATCTAGATATAAACAGGGTGTAGCATTTTTTATGTCGCACAGTATACATTATGTACAGTAAAACATGTGACTTGATAAGCTCATACTAACCCTCATGTAACTGTTCGACGAGTCTAAACCTATCAAGTTCTTTTTCTCTTTGTAATTTTGTCAACTGAATGTCAAATTTATTTTGTTCTTGAGTGAGGTCTGCCAGAAGCTGAAAATAACATAAAAATTACTAGTTTTGTTATTACTGTTAGTTTAAAATAGATGCAGATGTGGAATGAGTTCGTTAAGTTTTTCTATTTCTTGTTCCAAATAAATTTAGTTGTGTATTTTTTCTACAAATAATGATATAAATAATTGACTGAATTTCTTATGAATAGGGTGTTCAAATAATCTTGACCGACTAGCCTATCTCCATAAGCATTTTCTGTGGGACTCCCGGATAAAAATTTTGATTACAAATACAGCAGAGAAATTGTTTGAAAATTGTTTTCAAGTTCCTATCACAGCCACAAGAGGGCGTAATAGCAACTGCCGATCTAAAAAGTTCTATTTTCTTGGAAAAATGGCTAATACATATATGAATTATGTAACAATTTTTACATATACCTTTTGCTCTAGCTATTCAAATAAAAAAGTTAACAGTAGTAAAATCAGTATATCATAACTTGGGCTTGAACAGACATACATTATAATGGTTCATTTTATTCGATGAGTTTCAATTGGTATTTAATATGAATTGCTCCGTATCGTGATCAGCTCACGACATATTTTGAGTTTTATATTTATTATTAAAATTTTCAAATACAAGCATAGAATTTTCTCATGTTAGTAGGATTAGGAGTTGAAAAGTGAGAGAAATATAATAAAAAATCACGTTGATATCTTTATGAGAACTAGATATATAACCAATCCAAATTTTATTCCATACTCTGCAGCACACTGTCAATATGCTAAAAATTAAAGAGTTAGCTTTGGAAAAATACCAATTGACTCCTTTGTCTGCATGTGTTCACCTTTATACGCAAGCATGGAAGACTGCAATAGAATTTCTGTTGATATCCTGATTCCTGGTAACATAGACTTTTATAGCTGCTGCTTGCAACAATCTAGAATGTGGCTCTATAACATGATTCTTGTTTCCTTTTTTATAACTTAAGAATTTCTTTTCGTTTTGTTTGTTTGTTTGCTTTATGTTGTTATATGTAATACTGAGATGCTCTCTCTATTTAAATAAATAAATAAATGTGTGTGTAAGCTCCCTCCACACAAGTCAAAGACTTCTGGGTGCTGAGTTTGTCTACTGTGGTGTTATTATTATTAATAAATAAGACTTGTTGTCAATCATTAGAGAATCTCGTATTGAGGTTTACAAATTAAGACAAATGTCATCAATGTCTTAGCCTATATTGATCTGAATCCTCAAATGAGCATTCAACAAATATCTAAAGATTTGGGAACAGTCATGACCATTGTGCATAATATTTTGAAGGTACTTAAGAACTGAATACAATTATTTCAAATAAAATAAATGTCTTAGGAGGCGAAAATACCTTTGTTCATTAAAAAGTATTTTTATACTTCCCATTATTTTTTTTTTAGGTTGCACCCATATCATCTAGTGTTAGACCAGACCTTAACTGAGAACTACTTTTCTGATTGGTTTCAAATATGCAGGAAGAAAATCTGCAGTTCATACATAATTAACATTACATAATTCATATATTTATTAGCAATTTTTCCAAGAAAATAGAACTTTTTAGAAAAGAAGTTGCTATTACACCCTCTTGCGGCTATGATAGGAAGTTGAAAATAATTTCCAAAAATTTCTCTGTGCATATTTGTAATTAAAATTTTTATCCAGAAGCTCTAAGAAAAATGGTTACGGAGATATGCTATCCGGTCAAAGTTATTTGAACACTCTGTACATAACATCTTAATGGTTAAACAGGGGGATTCATCTTGTGGCGTCATCATTTATCAAAACAGCGAGACAAGGATTTTATATGTTAACGATGGAATCTCAGGAACGTGAAAAAAATGTAAATACAAGGACCACCAGAAAAAACACTGGCACGACTGGTGTACTTAGCTGATGGGTAGGATAAACACTTGTTTTTTCCTTATTAGAGTATGTGCACATTGCCTTTTACATCAGATTCAAATAGCTGCAAGGCCAATGTCTCCCACTAGCTAAATTTACTTTTAACAGCTAATTGTGCCTTAATTGGTAAGGGTGTTAAACTTAAGATTTTAGATATTAATATGGGTTTAAATTCCACTATCAGCCATAAAAAGTTTTCGGCATGGGAATTAGAATTAGTAGTATCATCATCATCATTGTTACTGTTAATGACCTAAAGTTGGCAAGATGGCTTCGACAAAAAAAAATATTAAATTATAACTTATTTTTTCTTCTAATATAAAGCGTGTAGAACATGTAAAAAAATACAATTTAAAAGACAAACCAACTTGATGAATGTTCATCTGCCCAATTGTTTTTTTATGACAATGGATGTTTTCTGCAAACTAAATTGTTCACTGAACAATCAAATCTGGCACCTCATTGACATATCAAATTGAGTTATTAGCTACAACACACTTGCTGCATTCACAATTTTTTTTAAAGAAGCTACGCTAACAACTAAGGCCACTGGCAGTCTGGTTAATGATATTACTAATTCAAATTACACATTCAAAAATATTTTATTTTCAGTGAGTATTAATTATTTTAACATTTATTTAAACTGATGTTCAAAGTTAGGAATGAAACAAAATGTAGTGAATTTATTTCTGTAAATAAGTGGCAGTTCATAACGGATTTTTCACTTATTAAACTTTTAATGGATAAATTTAGCATTTTAACTTACGATTACAAATGGCACTGGTCAACTTAAAAAGCCAAATGGTGAATATAGAAACAGCCCTGAGGAAAGCACTAGAGTTTTTCTACAGACCCATTTCCAGGCTCACAAAACACAGAAGATAATTTGCACCAGAGCAGCCCAGCTGATCAAGGGTTGAGAACCGAGTGAGATTGGGGAAAAGACTGGCAAATAAAATCTTCAATATTAAGAAAATTAAATGGGCAATAGAGTTTCAAACCCTATAAATCGCCTGGCAGAGATGAAACATTTCCAGCCTTGAGTTTTGACATATTAAAGGCCCACCTGCAACGAGTAGTTAAAGCTAGTTTAATCCTAGGCTATATTCCACAGGCATGGGGAGAGCCAAATGTGGTGTTAATACCAAAAACAGGATGTTGCCCTATGGACGAAGCAAAGTCCTTCCTCCCAAAGACCATGGAGGAGCAACAGAACACTTACTATGTCACTGCATGGCTCAGTTCTGCAAAAGGCTCAATTACCTCATTGGAGAGGTAAATCTAACATCGCAGGAAATATGTAAAATAGCCCCTAACAAGATAGTAGACTATATCAAAAGTCTAAATATTTTGGGCAACTATTAGAAAATAGATTCATGCACAAAAGAGCCACGAGGATCACAGCGCTGAGAGGCCATATATATATATATATATATATATATATATATATATATATATATATATATATATATATATATATATATATATATATATATATATATATATATATATATATATATATATATATATATATATATATATATATATATATATATATATATATATATATATATATATATATATATATATATATATATATATATATATATATATATATATATATATATATATATATATATATATATATATATATATATATATATATATATATATATATACATACATATATATATATATATATATATATATATATATATATATATATATATATATATATATATCATTAAACAATCTGCTCATTATAGAGCATCGGTGGTTCAAGGGTAAGAACGTGTACCCCTGAACCGAAGGGTACTGGGTTCGATCCCAGGGTTCTCCTTTCACTTTTTCAGTACAAACTGTAACATTAACATCAACCAAGGTTCTGGCATTGTATTTGAGTAAGTTGAATGTCTGCACGTTCCGCCCTTCGGAGGGGGCGTACGTCGGTCCCGTGTCCATGCAATGTTGGGCACATTAAAGATCCCAACCCTCCTTCAGAAAGGCAGGGGTTCGGCAAAATTTCCAGGAATGTGAGGTGAAACTGCTCCCTGGCGTCGGTGATTGGCCATAGTCGCAGAAATAGGCCGACGTTAAAGAAACAAAACACACACACACACTACTGTGCATTATAAGATTTATCTCAGTAAAAGTTTTTTTAAATGACTTGCTAATTATAAATTAATTAATTGATTTCCTATAAAAATTACTCGCTGAATTTTGAACAATATTTAGACTTTGTTGTTGGACCACTATTCTCTACTTAGCCACTTACATGTTCTTTCATTCAAAGTATTCTAACAGCTAAATGCATCAAGAATTATTTGTAAAATAACTTAAGTCATAGAAGCTTATCGTCGCGGCTCACTTTAAATATAAAGGGACTGAACACTTTAGTTAAAAACATTAAGTTTTGTTACAATATAAGTCATTAAAATTATCATGATTTTTCTCTACCTACATGAGGAGCTTAATTATTAAAAATAATTCTCTTCTAACACCAACCTTTTCCCTATTTAATTTTTGTGTGTTGGCCATCTGAAATTCTTGTTGATGGAAAAATTCATTTTGTTTTTCGATTTCTAGGAATTCTTGAAGTTTTTGTTGCTACAAAATATGAAACAATTTATTTTTAAAACATTATCAGCTAATAACTATTATATATATCAGCAGAACACTATACAGGATGGTCCATAATGAATGGTCCACAAGGTAACTGTAGATTCTAGACTTGAAAACGATACGATTTCGCCAAATATGCCTTAATAAAATTTTGCTCGTTTAAGAAATACAGGGTGTTAAATATTGATTTTAAGTTTGAGATTTATTCCATCATTTGGACAACTTTGGATGATGGGAAATCCGAATCTAAGCTTTGTTTTTGGGTTAGTTGTAGATTTTGAATGAGAAGGCAAATAAACTGACTATTTTTAAGGAACAAAGGTATACTTGTCTAATATCGATAAAACATGGTGGTGTCAAAATATTCACACTTTAATCATTTAATGCACGTGTACTTTCTGATCATTGCTAATATTATTTCCTCACTAACACAAGTATGCCTTGATTTAAGAAACAGACACTAGTGCGGATAAATTAAACAGTGTGACATTCCTTGACAATCAACATCAAGAGTTGCAGAAAGCATTATTTTTAGTTTCTTTTAAAGTCTGAAAAAATGCCAAGGTATAACGCATTTACAAATTTTGAAATACGAGATATGATTTGTGTATATGCTCAAGTCAATTCACTAAGTGAGTGGTGAACGTGGTGGCGACACGTTTACCACTCACTTAGTGTTTTAAGACTGGCTATACTGTAGCCGTGTTATTTTTGGTGCATTTTTGCTGCAATTAGTATGCCGTACTGAAGAGCTCTAATGAGAGCGAAACCGGTCTACGGTTCTAATTGTTGCGAGAAGGCATCTAGTCTTACTCAAGTCAATTGTTATTATCCCCGTTCCACAGCCAGAAGATATTTGGAACTGAACCGCAGTCAGCCAGATCATAACATTTTTCAAAAATTTTTTATTCGATTGGGGAAAACGGGTGAATTTCATCCTAAGTGTAGGATTGGCCGTCCAAAGATAGTACCTGTTCAGCAGAAAGAAGAAATTCTAATGCATGTAGCGGAAAGTCCCGAAAAAAGCACCAGGTGCTTACATCCAGCAACATGGGTTAATAAAACTACAATCCTCAAAATTCTTCATGATGAGGATTTTATCTGTACCATTTTACCCCTGTCCACAATTTGTTGCCTAGTGACCTACCTGCAAGATTAAACTTTTGTAACTTTTTAATAGAAAAACAAGGTAATGAATCTGCATTTTTAAATAAGGTTCTGTTTATGGACGAGGCCACCTTTACGAGACATGGTGTTTTCAGTTGGAGAAACAATCACACTTGGGAGCAAGAAAACCCGTACTTAATTAGAGAAAGTGATTTTCGGCATGAATTGTCCATAAATATTTGGTGTGGCATTAGCGATAATTTTATAGTCGGCTCATATGAACTGCCAACACGACTTAATGGTGAAGTTTACTTGCAGTTTTTGCCAAACAATTTATCAGATAGATTAGATGACGTTCCACTAGATATTAGACAAAACATGTGGCATGATGACCTGCACATTACACCCTACTTGCTCAAAACTTAAAACGTAAGTTTTCCACACATATGTTAGGTCGTGGCAGAGAATTTACTTGACCAGCTCGTAGCCCTGACCTTAATTGCTTAGATTTTTACTTTTGGTACCATTTTAAGGATTTAGTTTATAAGGAAGAAATTGTATCACGTGAGGATCTTCTACAAAAGATTCATGAAGGAGTTAATGCCATTTGTAACAGAGTTTTCTTTAAAGTAAGACGCTATTTAAATAGGGCAATAAGAAAATGTAATGAGGTTAATGATGGACATTTTTCACATTTATTTAAATAGTTGCTATTGATTATATTATTCTATTGTTGCAAATTTCTTGTTAACTAAAATTTAGGTGCAATAATATTGAGTGTTTTAAATGGTGAACGTGTTTTTGGGTTAGTAAGGATATAATATTGGCAGTGATCAGAAAGTTCACATGCATTGAATGATTAAAATGAGAATATCTTGACAATGGCGTGTTTTATCGCTATGCTGCAAATTGAATCACAACTTCTACATAGCTGTCATAATCTAGTCTCCTCAAAAAGACATTCTCATTAAATTGATTTAGGGATTTAAGGTCCATGACTTGATTACAAAGAAAATATTCGTATTCCTGTACTCATAAACTTCTGAAACGTTATATTACTCGAGTTTTAACAAAACAATGTCAATTTTCACCAAATCACCCTTCATTTATCCCCTACCCCCTGGAGCGATTTTACCCAAAAACAATTCGAAACGTTGCTACGTCGGGTGCTAACTGCATACCAAATTTGAAAATGATATCTCAATTCGTTCGAAAGTTATTGCGCCTACGAACAGACAGAAGTACAGGCTGACAGACCGACCGACAGACAAAAAAATTTCATTTCAGAATCAAGTATTCTATATGTTTTGAGATTTTACGCCGTTTTAGCAACAAAAAAATTTCGAAATTTCTGTCACCCATATTCCACCCCCACACATTCAACCCCTAATTTCGGCACAGAATTTCAGATGTTTAATGAAATTTAATTGTGTTCTAATAAACAGACCCTAAAACGTTATGTTACTAGAGTTTTAACGAAAAAATGTAAATTTTCAGCAAATTATCCCCCATTCATCCCCTACCCGTTGAAGCCATTTTATCCAAAAGCAATCCGGACCGTGCGTTTGTCGGGTGCTAACTGTATACCAAATTTGAAGACGATATCTCAATTCGTTCTAAAGTTATCGTGGCTACAAACAGAAAAACATACAGACTGACAGACACAAAAAATTTCGTTACCATCATGTTTTCTATGTTTTCATACTTTTTGCGACGTTTAAGTGTATTGACGATGTGGAAGTAACAAGTATCTTTTAGTTCCTTAAAAATAATCAGTTTATCTGCATTTTCATTCAAAATCGTGATAGAGTTTTGCATTAAAAAGTTATGATTAACAATTTGTATTCGACAGTGTGTAACTAGCGCCCTCTACAACCAATCTAAAAACTAAGTTTAGATTCGGATTTCCCACCATCCAGATCCCCCGATTCAGAGTTTTCACATTTTCTTAAAGACTATCCAAATTATGGGTTAAATCTCAAACTTAAAATCAATATTTAGCCCCTGTATTTTACCAAGGCATATTTGGTGGAATCGTATAATTTTCAAGTCTAGAATCTACAGTTACCCTATGGCCCATTCATTATGGACCACTCTGCATATAGCAAATATGAAATGATAGACACACAAAATGCGTGCTACTAAATGAAAAATGAAAAAAAAAAATAGCACCAATAAAACCTAATTAGTAAAGCTACATAAAGCTGTTAAGCAAAAACCTACAATATAAATAATTAGTGAAATAAAAAATCAAATAAACATGCCTTAATGTTTTCTAACTCCCATATCTTTGCCTAGAAAGAAAAATAAAAAGCCAGTTAGATGAGGGTTAATGAAACAGGTTTACTATTTTAGCTACACTTAGTACAACAACGAGAAGCAATGCCCAAATTTAATATGTGGAGCCTAAAAAAATCACAACTACTTTCTTTTCTATTTTCCTATTTATCTACCCTCTACCCTGTTGTCTATTAAATATATTGAGATCTCTCTTTCGCTAATGAGACCACAACTGTGAAATTTTCAAAAATTTTTTCCATATGAGCAGAAAATAAGCAGCCTAGAACCTACAACCAGGGTAAGTTACGGAGTGGTTTTTCATTATTATGCTTAGGGAGGGTTGCTGTGTCCGCGAGTTGACCGCATAGCTGTGTCAAGCACAACTCGAACAACACATTCATTTTTGACATTTCTGTTTGATCTTACGTATTTATTTATAAACTTCAAAAAAGGTTGTAAATTTTGCTGTTATTTGAAGACAATCACTGTTTTTAGTGAATTTTCTTAAAAAAAAAATCACTAATGAGGAGATCCCGACTTTTGAATTTTGAAAAAATTTCTTCAAATGAGCGCTAGAAAACATATGCGGGGTTAGTTTCAATTTTTATATGTTTATATATATATATATATATATATATATATATATATATATATATATATATATATATATATATATATATTTATATATATATATATATATATATATATATATATATATATATATATATATATATATATATATATATATTAGAGGTGTGCGAAGCTTCGAAATTTCGAACCGAACCCGAACTCGAACCGAACCTTCGGTTCGAAAATATGTTGGCACTAGCGATGTTGAAGTTGTTCGAAGTTCGAAATATGTAATTCTCCAAAATAGTTCGAAGTTCGTTGCTCAAAAATACTTCGAAATTTAACTTTACAGGCATTGAATGCTGGCAAAGATAGCGAAGTTGCGGCCCCGTTAACTCGGTAGCGGCGCTTTAAACTCGTTATCGGTCTCATTGAGTGGATAGCATAATTTTAGGAGATTTCACTCATGCATATTTTTGACAGTTGGTGGGCACATTGTGACACTACGGAGCCATTTATCAATAACAGAATTATTTTTCTTATATATCCTAGCCTCCCAATACCTTCTTCAGTAACAACATTATGATGGCGGTGTTCGAAAACGATCGGTAACGTAAAGTTTCAGAATTTATGAGGATAATTGCAGATTGACTTTGGAAAACACTGGTTTCAACATGATTTATTTCACCATGAGCCAAAACGATCAGCACCAGAAGGCATTTTCACCCAATCAGCCTGCAAATTTGCCGAACTCTTCCTTTTTGTTAAAAGAATGGGAGTCTTTCACATATCAAATATTGTATGGTACAATATTCCTAAATTTTGTGTTTAAGGAAATGATATATGAACACTGAAGAATTTTGGGTAGTTCGATGTTCGATTTTAACATTCTAAGAAGTTCGAAGTTCGACTGTGAACCTTAGACATACTATTTCAGAGGTTCGAAGTTCGAGGCAACATATTTGCTTGGGTTCGTTCATAGTTCGGTTCGAACAAAACATGGGTTCGCACACCTCTAATATATATATATTTATATATATATATATATATATATATATATATATATATATATATATATATATATATATATATATATATATATATATATATATATATATATATATGTATGTATCACACTGATAACTCTAAAAATAATGGGCCGATTTTGATTAAATTTGGTGAAAAAATTCCTTTTGCAAATGGCTTGGATGAGTTCGTTAAGCAGGAAAATCTGCCTAGGTTTTCTCGGAAAATTTTGTGTTTTCTTTCGAAAAAATTTATATCTCTGGAATTAACAAAGTAAGGGCAACCAAATTTGGTACGCTGGTTTATATCCTTATAAGTAAGCTACCTACCAAAATTTAGCTATGTAAGTCAAAAGACAAAAAAGTTATAGGCATTTTAAGAAAAATAAATTGGGGTTTTCCTCAAAACGTCAAAGTGGCGATTTAAAATGTCAAAATTGGGAACATTTAGGCAAATAACTTGAATCTAATACGGGCTATAGAAATAAAATGTCTCAAGAAGAATGTTTTACAAACCCTAAAGTCTTAATTTCAACCGTCATTGTCCTTCATTTTACTAAAATATTTGCAGAAAATTCATTTCAAATAGACCCTTTCTCTGATGCTTGGCAGTAGCCTTAGCTATAGAGTTTATCCTTTAATGGCATATAATTTTTGTCGAATTTTCATAAAAAATCAATAAAGCTCAATATATCCGTTGTTATATAAGAAAAAATTTTGTATTCATTAATTATAGGGTGTCTTGAGCTACATCTTAAAATAATATTTCTACAATCACAGAGTGGCCCATAAGTCATTGGTGATACAAATTTCCTTTTTTTTTTTTAATCAAACACGCCTTATGTTATTGCATTTTTGCATTTTCCATCGAGATATAATGCATGTTTGTAAGAAAAGAAATTCTAGACGCAGCAAGTGCGTTATGGTAGCGAATTTTGATCAAATGTTTCATATTTGAACAGCTCAATTTGCTATTAACCTATAAGGTTGACCAAGAAACGTGTTTTTTCGGGAACACTTTAAGTTTACTTTTGGAAAATTTTGTACATTTTCACACAATAAAGTTATTTTGATGAAACATGGCACATTGTTTCTCATATATAGATTATACTGGTAACCAAATTTTATGCCTGCTTTCTTAAAAAAACACACATATTTGTTATTAAAAACATTTTTATGAAAATTCACTACCATAACGCACTTGCTGCGTCCAGACTTTTTTAAATTGCAACACAACACACTTTGAGTATAAAAATCACGTATTATATATGTATATATTCTAGCTTATTTCAGGATTTTTTTTATTCTTACAGTCGCAATCTTGTAAAAAGCAAATTTTTTCTATAAAAATTCGCTAAAAAATATAGGTAGGCCTATATGACCAAAACAGTTGCAACAAAAAAAATATTAAAAAACGCTCGGGACGCAGCGAGTGCGTTATGGTAGCGAATTTAATTAAATGCTTCAAACTTGAATAACTCAATTTTCTGTAAACCTAGAGTTGAATTTTGGTATATAATAAGGTATTTACTGGGGCAACATATTTGCTAAATTTTATCAACAAAGGTACTTTCCAAATTTCATCAAAATCGGTCAAATACTTATTGAGTTAAATATATATATATATATATATATATATATATATATATATATATATATATATATATATATATATATATATATATATATATATATATATATATATATAAATTCAAACTGAGCTTGTTTCGGGTTCTAGGAGCTCAAACTCACGCTCATATGACAAATTCTTTGCAAAGTCTCACCACTGATACCTCTAAAGTAACGAATTTTTAAAAATAAAAATTCGCTAAAAAGAAGAGCATGCTTATATTTGCATTTTGATATGCCATATTTTTTTCGAAGGTTTTATCAGTCATTTAATTTTGATGACAACACTATCAGTAGTTTTTAGCATAATAAAAATAATTAAATTTCATGGACTCTTATTTTATTGAGATTACAGGACTGTGTTTATTCTTTTGTTTAGATAAGTTTTTTTTGTGTTAGTGCTATATTAGGCATCCAAATGTGTTTAATTTGCAAATGTGAGGAGGTTGCGATGCCATATAGGTGCGTACTAGTGCATATAGGCTTGCCACATTCTATTGTTGTTCGTAGGTTGTGTTATATTTTATGGTGTGATTGTCACATTTGAGTGCTTTCCGTTGTGTCCTGATTCAGGTGGACCTGCACACAAGTTTTACTTCAGTTACGCTTGGATAAGGTGCAGCCTAATCTAGCTTATATGGAAGCTTATCAAAGCATTCGAATAAGAAATTTGGATTTGTAATTGTGTGTAGCTATGCAAATAGTTGTAATTGATTGTATGAATCTTGTACTTAATAATAATATACATGGAAGTTCTAATCAACACAGAACGTTATAAAAAGAGATTGTGCACAACCAACCTACAATTTTGTAAATTGTCAACCCTGCCACTTTCTTCCCTAATACATGGACAATGCATGTAAAAATAGATGCAGGAAAATACATATATTTCAGTGCGACAACTAAAAATAGTACTGCAAATTGAATCATAACTTCCACATTGCTGTGATAATCTACTATCCTCAGAATGACACTCTCACGAAATTAATTTAGCGCCGATGACTTGACCGCAAATAAAGATATTCGTATTTCTGTACCCATAAACTTCTGAAACGTTATATTACTCGAGTTTTAGCGAAGAAATGTCAATTTTTACCAAATCACCGCTCATTTAGCCCCTACCTCCTGGAGCGATCTTACTCAAAAACAATTCGAAGCCTTCTTGTGTCGGGTGCTAACTGGATACCAAATTTGAAGCCGATATCTCAATTCATCTAAAGTTACTGCGCCTACTAACAGACAGGCAGACCGACCGGAAGGCAAAAAAATTTTCGTTGCCGAATCAAGTTTTCTATATATTTTGAGACTACGCCATTTTAGCAAAAAAAAATTTCGAAATTTCTGTCAGAAATCACCCCCACAATTCAACTCCTAATTTAATTTCAGCACACAACACCAGGTGTTTGACGAAGTTGAAAGTTTTCTAATAAACAAACTGTAAAAAGTATTAATCGAGTATTAATGAAAAAATGTCGATTTTCATCAAGTTACCCCCCATTCATCCCCTTCCCCCTGGAGAGCCAAAAGGAATCTGAACCGTCCGTTTGTCGGGTGCTAACTGTATACCAAAGTTGAAAACGATATTTCAATTCATTCTAAAGTTATCGTGGCTACAAACAGACAGGCATACAGACCCACAGACACAAAAAAACTTTGGCTCCCAAATAATGTCTTTCATATGTTTTGACACTTTTAAGACGTTTATGTTAAAATAATAATAATTTGAAATTCTTATTGGCGATGTAGAAGTAATAATTTAACCGATTTTGTCAAAATTTGCCCAAACAAACTAGTTGTTCCACGGAAATTTTTTTTTTTTCTGAAAATAATAATATTAGTTTAAAGCAATTTAGTACATACATTACTTTAATAAGAACTGTACTATGTAGCAAATTTAAGCTTCCAGATTAATGACAGAATGAGGTAGGAGGATTTAAACAAACATTGTTCACATGTCCAAGAGGCAAAAGTGACACACAAGATTAAAATTTTTTGTATGATCAACAAAGTTGATTGAATTTTTTAAACCAAAAAAAAAGTTATTTCAAGGCAAGAAGTTAAAAGACTAAAAAACAAGCAGTTTTGTACGAAAAGATAAGATTGGCATTATTATGTATTGAATAGGCGTACTTGTAATACTGGGCATGTAGCAGATCACTACCCTGCTTACAAAAAACAGGGGTTCAACAAAACTTCCAGACTGCAAATATGAGTATGTTCTTCTTAATTTATTTACTTTTTGGCTACATCAATTTTGCTTACAAGTGATATAATCTTGTTATTAATTTTTGCAACTTTTATTACTGATTTAACTAGACAATTTAATAATATAAAATAACTTTATAAATACTTGCAATCATAATGCACTTGCTGCATCACAACTTTTTTATGATAACTAAATGTTCAGTATTCATCTCAAAAGTAAACGTTTCATTTGGAAGTTAATTCGGATCTCCGGGAGAGGGGTGTGCAGGGGGCGCCGGCATCAAGATTTAACATATCCTTCTCAAATATATGTGGCCTAAATTCTAACCTGAACTCCGTCCACCATTTCCTCCAGGCTAACAGGTCCCAACTCCTCTTCCGCACTGAAACCCAAATCAGTGCCAAAACAGCCACTAATCACCTTAATTTCCCGGGGTATGAGCTCCTTACTTTCTTTAGCATAGAGGTGTGTACACATACGTCTGTAGCAATCTACCCTGCACTAGAGTCCCCAACTTGGAAGCTGGAAGAAAATACATACTTTGGATGAAACTCTCAGGGCTGCAACTAAATTCATCTGTTGCATTTACCAGTCACTTTCTGACAACAACTTTGTCCAGCTCTTCTGAATATCCTTACTCCGAGGTCATTATTCTTGGTGACTTCAATGTCCATAATAAGGAATGGCTAGGATCTTCAAAAACCGATCCACAAGGGAGAGCAGCGGATGCCTTTGCAGTTAGCAATTCTCTAGCCAATATGCTTTAGCAACCTACTTACTTTTCTCGCATCCCAACACACAGCTCAAATCGCTTGGATCTCCTTCTTACTACAAAACCTGAATACTATAAGCCATCAGTCACCGCCCCCATTGGTTGCTCAGATCACGGCATAGTCACTGCTTCCTGCACAATGCGACCCAAGGCCACACAGTCATCACACCCACGAACTGGGATGAAATGCGGGATTACTTTTCCTTATTTCTATAGGCGTCTGTCTGCTTCTCTCATCCTGACCACTCTGATATCTCACAAAATGTCACGGAAATCATCCAAGCTGGCATGGAATTATGTATTCCACATACACAAGAAAACCTCTTCAGCTAATCAAAAGCCCTGGTTCTCTAAATCCTTTGACAAGGCCAGACTTGAAAAGGTCAAAGCTCACAAAACGCTTCTACACAATCCCAGTCAAGAAAACCGTCAAGCATTTAACGACGCAAGAAACGGCTAGGTCCGCATTCTTTCTGAGGCAAAAAACTCGTTTAATAACCACATAAAAAACAATGTCCTCTCAAGCTCCAACGGCAGCAAACACTTCTGGACTCTTGCTAAATCTATTGGGAATAATTTCTGCAAGAGCACGTTCCCACCTCTTGTTTCAGGGGATGAAATTGTTTCTACCGCCCTGGGCAAGGCTGAACTGTTTGCCTCGTTGTTAGCCGGCAATTATACTCTCAACCCACCTCCAAATGTTCAACCACCAACAGTCCCTAATGTCATGCATAAAATGATGGATATTATTTTCAAAACTAAAAAGGTACGAAATATGCTCTCTTCTCTTAATACCAGGTAAACCTCTTGCCTTGACAAGATCCCAGCAATTGCTCTCAAAAAATGCGCACCAGCACTTGCTCCTGTCCTGACTCGTCGTTTCAGACATCTTACAATAGAGGCATATTCCCCAGTAACTGGAAAACTGCTCGAGTACAACCCATCCCAAAAAAAGGAACCAAAGCACATAGCAACTACCGACCTATTTATCTCCTTTCAGTCATCTCTAAAGTGATGGAAAAATATAATATAAACACCGAATTACTAAAATTTCTTGAAAAACACAGTCTAATCCATGACAGGCAGTATGGATTCTGTCAGCGCAGATCAACTGCCGACCTCCTTTCATTTGTCACCCATTTTTGGAACAAGTCTATGGAACTACACGTTGAATCACAGATTGTCGCTCTAGACATATCCAAAGCATTTGACCAGGTCTGGCACACAGCGCTGCTTAATAAACTTCCGGCCGATGGCCTACCACCAAAACTCTGTACCTGGACAGCAAATTTCCTCTCCAACCGGAACATTTCCGTTGTCGTGGATGGCCATTCCTCTAAACTGCATCCAATTAATGCAGGAGTCCCTCAAGGTTCAGCTTTAGCCCCTACTTTGTTTCTTCTCTACATCAATGACCTCCTCTCTAGCACATCCAACCCAGTTCACAGATACGCGGATGACAGCACCCTCCACTCAAATATACAATATTCTAAGCCTGTCTCTTCAGCCCAATTAGATGAGGATCGCAAACTCATGGAGGGTTCTGTCTCTGTGGATCTCCAAAAAATATTTGACTCAGTCTTGAGTCAGAGATACACCAGCCATAGACCCATCACAATGAACAACCAAGTTATTTAAAGTAATGAGTCCTTTTCACTTGTTGGCATTTCTGTGGATCAAAATCTCAATTGGCACCAACATGTCACATCAATTGTAGAAGCGGCTGCTAAGAAATTAAGTTTCCTCTTCCAGGCTCGCAAATACTTTTCACCAGCTAATCTATATACCTTATATACTTCACAAATAAGGCCAAACCTCAAATACTGCTCCACATCTGGGGTGCCGTTGCCGCTTCTACACTCGCTATCCTGGACTCCATTCAGAAGAGAGCTATACGTCTCATCGGTGACCGTACCCTCACCCAAAGGCTGCCATCCCATGCCCACCGACGTGCCGTTGGTGAACTCTCTTTTATAGATATCTGCATGGGCACTGCTCAGAGGAGCTTTCTTCCATAGTTCCTCCACGTGCTGCCCCCAACTGATCTACCAGGGGAACAGAACAAATGCACCCTTTTACTGTCCAGGTCACCAGACATAGGACATCTTGTTATGCCCGCTCTTTTGTCCCGAGGACTTTAAAGTTGCCTTGCCAGCACATGTTTCTCCTTTTCCTCCGAACCTCCAAACAAGTCCAGAATTAACAAGTTGCCTCTTTCCTCCTTGTCGACCCCCATGGTACGATAGTATTTAGGCTGTGAGCCCTCGTGGTGTGTTGTTGAAAAAAAAAAAAAAAAAAAAACAACAACAACAGTTCAAAGCTGTTCCAAGAGCCAGATATATATTATCAGCACTATATGCCAGCGTCTTGAGAAGCCGAAGCTGAATGTCCTCTAGTGCATCCCTATGAATGCTGTAATAGGGAGCCCAAACTACTGAAGCATATTCCAAATGCGGTCTAACGTAGGCACACTAGAGAATTTTCAAGGTGTCTATACATGCAAATTTATTTGAGTTTCTGATGATACAGTCCAAGATCTTTGAGGTTTTAGAGATGGCATTCTTAATATGATTCCCAAATGAGAGTCTGCCAACAAAAAGAACGCCTAAGTCAGCAACATTGTTAGATCTTTCAAGTATTGAATCTCATAATTCATACGGAAAACCGATTATATGCTCATTGAGTGATAAGCACACTTGCAGAACCCATATCACCACAGCACATTAAAAAAAAAACCTGACCATCGTTTCACTAACCAAGTTAGTGTCATCAGAGGATGAATAATCCTCGGTTAGTGAAACGATCGCCAAGTTTTTCAAAATGTGTTGTGGTGATATGGGTTCTCCACGTGTGCTTATCAGTGCCCATCACAGGTTCCAATCTTCACTTAGTGAATTATGGCTTCCAGGTCCACGGAACTGAATCTTTACCATAACAGAATTATTAATCCTCTGATGACGCGAACTTGGTTTTTTTAATGTGTTGTGGTGATTTGGTTTTCCAAGTGTGCTTATTAGTGCTCATCACAGGTTCCAATCTTTACTTAGTGACTTATTCAGTGTATATGTTATAACCTCACATTTACAGACATTCAGCGGCAGCTCATTTTGTAAGGTCCGGGAATATATTCTACACAAAGTTTCCTGTAGTTCAACACAATCATCACGGTTGTTAATGGTATAAAAAATCATCAAGTTATCGGCGTAAAGCAGGTGAGGAACCTCAAGGACGTTAGTGATATCATTGATGAATAAATTAAAAGACAGAGGCCCCAGACCAGATCCCTGTGGGGCAGCTGACACAGCCAAAATCTCGACAAACCGAAAGACAGAGTAAACTCTACCAATAAGGTATGATCTAAAAAACCTTAACAGCTTAAGAGAGAACCTGTACCAATCAGTCTGTGAAAAACCTTAGGGAAATCCAAGTAGATAACGTCGGTTTGAGATCCCCTGTCCATTGCTTCACTTCTGTAGTCTGTAATACAGACTAGGGACTGGAATAGAATGACCTAATATTCGATAAAACATGGCATTTTATAAACAGTAAGTATATCACATTGGTTGAAAATAAATAATTTACAATCAGACTTTAAATGTAATGATCGCTTTAGCAGATTTAGACTTTGAAAATCATTACTACTAAATAAATTTGACTGGCAATTTTTCACTATAATTTACCTATTCATTTTTTACTTATTTATTTTGTTTCAATGAAGGTAGTTTAATGAAACTTCATATATAAATTACCACAAACACAAAATTATAACTCCAAATTTAAGCAAGAATTAGATAGTTGTTGCTTTAAATACTCTTTAATTATTAGTTCCACATGACCAGTTTTCTCCATTATATTTCAGTTTAAATTAAAACCTTTTTAATAATGATACCAAATGATTCTATAAATATGTAGTAAGTTGAAAATATTATAGTTAATTGCACAAGAATTCACAAAAAGCAATAATAACTCAATAAATAAATTTGCTATTTATCGTTAAGCTTTCTAAATGGTGTTACGACTCTCAACATCAAATTGTTATCATATCTGGTGTAGTTATTATGGCAAACCACACAAATTCTACATCAATGAATCACAGTTGCATATACTTCAAATTCAGCTACAGAATACAATTGTTTACTTGCAAATGGTAGCAGATCGTCTCTCCATGTATAATACAGTGGAAGACATTCGGAGACAACAGGGCAGGAGTTTGTGGGATCACCTTTTCAATTGTATATCCATGGTAGTAACTAAACATATTTTATTAGGCTGTATAATAATTTAGCTAGACTTGATCATTTCCATGCACAACCAAAAAATATTAGGATACTATAGCAATGAACACTAATTTATTAGAAATGTCGTTGTGAAATTTCACAATAAAGATGTAAAAGAATGCCCATTGAAATAGGGAACATCAAAAACTTGGGAGCTTAGCCATCATCAAGTATCTGTATTTGAAGTCGAGAGATGGACAAATTTACGAAGATATGTTCAACACCCCTGGCGATCAAGTTCCCTAGTAAGCAACCGCAAAGATTGGATTACATGCTTGAAAAGATGTAAATTTTCTATTTAAGATGAACAGTGGCTGAGCAGACTAATTTCTGTGTCTGTCCCCGATGCAGTTTATGACATGATATTATCAAACTGCCAAATCAGACTAAAACGAATATGGAAGGGATAGAATATATGATACAACCGTGTTTAACATATTCTATACTTCACATAGATTTTAGCATGGAAAAAATGTCTGCAGAAAGGATCCCCAAATGTCTAAATACAGCAGAAAAAATAGTAAAATAGAGAAACACATCACAATCAATCTATAACCAGTTTGAACAAGATCCTGATTTCTTAAACCATATTATTACTATGGATGAAAATTCAGTACACCTCTGACCCAGAAACAAACCGGTAATCGATGAAATGTAGATACTGTGGTTATCCAATGACTAAGTTCAAAAATCTGGTGCAAAAGTATTTTACGATAGCTACAACAATAACTGGGAATTTTTAATTGACATTACTACACACACACACACACACACACACACACACACGCACGCACGCACGCACGCACGCACGCACGCACGCACGCACGCACGCACGCACGCACGCACGCACGCACGCACGCACGCACGCACGCACGCACACACACACACACACACACACACACACACACACACACACACACACACACACACACACACACACACACACACACACACACACACACACACACACACACACACACACACACACACACACACACACACACACACACACACACACACACACACACACACACACACACACACACAAAATGGAAAATAGGCGAGGAAGGCTTTTTCAAACGTGTTTTGTTTTTACAAGACAATGCCCCATCACATAAATCGCAGTTTGCCATAAATCAATTTGTGATTTAGGGTGGAATATTGCTTACCTATTATAAAGCTGGCTCAATTCGTCCAAACATATTATTACAGTAACAATCTTATATCACATAATAATTTCTAAAGAAGTTCAACAGTGGCGAATTAATAACAATTTATTTTAACAACTTGACAACCTACGAAAGACAAACAAACCCCCAGTCAGTTGATCTATTATCAGATAGATAAACTGAAAAAATAATTTCATTTTCATGGGACTGCTTGTGTCTTGCCTGACAGTCTTGATCAATTAAAGAAACTTATTCATTGTTGTTGCCCTTACTTAGTGAAATCACTCCATACTAAATACAGATATAGACATATTCTGTGGCTTCATAAGTGCTTGTTTTCATCCCTGCAACTGATACCATAGGCGAAACCGGTTGCAAAGACGAAAACAAGCACTTGTAACTGTTATCATAGTTATTATAGGCTAGTTCTATTTTTATGTTAAATATTGACATACATCATGTAGACATTTTGAAAGCCTCATCTGTCATCTGTGTTTCATTTTATTTTCAATTTGATAAATTTTTTGATCAAAACATCATATCATAGCATAGCAACAGATCTTTATTTGTAGTTGTCATGATTTCGTACGAATTCAATTTTTATCTGTCTGAGAATGCTGTCAAGCAGTGAAACTAGTCACAGAAACATTGAAGAACATTCTAGAACATCCAGAATTCATAAGGGTCACTTGCTCCAGTTAACTTACGCGCTGGCTACGTTCTTCACCTACAAAAACGAAGCCAGAGAAGTAGTCTTCAAGTCTGTATGTAGTATGGACCAGTTTCACCAAGTAAGGGCAACAACAATCAATGAATTTTAGATATATATTTCTTACTTTATTATATTTAAATATCTTTCAATATCTGCAAAAAATATGAGCATTCTTCTCTGTGCAGCAATTACAGATCTTAATTTTTAAATGCTTTACTCACACTAAATCCATCATCTACCATATCATTAGTGTGGTGAACCAGAGCAGAATCGGTTTCTTCTAAATCACCAGGCTGAATATATTCAGAACCAGTATCTTCAAAAGGGATATTAATAATCAATATTTTAAAAATACCTACTATATATATACTATATATATATATATATATATATATATATATATATATATATATATATATATATATATATATATAATTTAGTATATATCTAAGCAACAGAATATATAAGGTACCTCTAAAATACCAAAGCCTTTGCAAGAAATACAAAATAAAAGTTCTAATACAGTTATTCTGGTCTACAAACTTATTCAATATGCTACAACGATTAGTGGACATGAAAAATGTAAAGGTTGGTTTACCTGCTCAAATAATTTGGACAAATTGCACAAGCAAATTGTTACAATAAAACAGAAGCATGAGATTCGCATAAAGTTTGACTTATAATAAAATTTGTCTTGGTCAATATTTTCCATGAGTGTTGAATAAAAGTGTAAACGATGCTTCAACTAATACAAGCCATTGTGATATATACTGCCTTTAAAAAAAAAATCCGAACAGCCAGTAAGAGTCGACCAATTGCAATGAAATTTTCTATACTACTTTGTTTTGTTTCTGATAAGAAATTATAAAAATTTAAATGAAACATTTTTTAATTTTGATTTATAAAAAAATCAACTGTTTAGATTTGCATTCCCTTCAGTTTGAAGCAATATTTTGTACCGATTTGTGCTCCCTTTATTAAATCATTAAGTCATTATGCCTAGGCGCGCGTTTACGGAACAATTACAATCATTTAAGTGAATTCGAAACAGGACGCTTTGTTGGTATGCGGAAAGGTGGTTTTTCAATCCGACACATTTCCGGCCACATAGGACGCAGTGTGTCAACAGTCTTAGTGTTGGTCCAGGCGGTCTGAAGAAGGAATCCATAACCGTCATCATGGATCCGGACGATCTCGAGCAACTTCAGCACGGAAAGATAGTCACTTGCAGATGGCAGCTTTACAAGACAGAGTTTCCACAACACGGTTGATTGAAAGCTTAGTTCGTAATTTTGCAACAAAAAGTCTCAATGGAAACGATATATCGCAGAAAACGCGCTTTTGGGCTTCGTTCGTGTGGACCATTTTTACATCTCTCACTGCTCACTGACACCTCGACATTGTGCTGCTCGGCTTGAGTGTTGTAACATCAGATCAAATTGGGATAGTAAATGGAATCGTGTTGTGTTCTCTGATAAGTCTCAATTCATTCTTTGGGTCCACCATGGTCGCAGAAGAGTAAGATGATTACGTGGAGAATGCATACAACCCTTACACGGGGGGTGGGGGGCTGATGGTATGGGGTGTGATAACGTAGGGTAGCATCCCCCCTCTAATTTTTATTGACAGAAATTTGAATGCAAATGATTACATATGAAACATACTGTAGCCTGTTGCACTGCCATACCTAAAGGGTTAATACACCCCCTTTTCTAACAAGACGACGCAGGTCCTCATACAGCAAGGGTTACTACAAAGTTCTTACAAGAAAATAACGAGACCCGGCTTTCATGGCCTCCTCGTTCGCCAGACTTGTCACCAATCAAACATGTGTGGGATATAATTGGCAATCGACTGGATAATTTACCCCAACCACCAAATAACCTAATTGACCTTCGTCGCCGAACTCAAGAAGCGTGCGAAGACATTCCTCAGGATACCATAAATCATTTCTCGAATAGTTACCGATTGCATAAGAGACCACGGCGGCCCCACTCATTAAGTAACTTTGTTATTTTTTAATAATTTAGTTTGACAATGTAACCATTTTTCAAGTTTGAATTAAACACACATCATGTATAAATTTTATTAAAATTGATCAACTCTTACTGAGTGTTCGGATTATTTTTTGAAGTCAAACATCATAAGAATTCATGCTCAATATCATATCTTGTATGTCTATATCATGCATTAAAAGCAGGAATTCCTAGTAAATAGGCTTCAATTCGATAAGCACACTTGGAGAACCTAAGTCACCACAACATATCTTAAAAAACCTGACCCAAGTTAGCGTCATCAGAGGATGAATAATTGTAAACTCTTTTTTTTACAATTCTTCACCCTCTGATGACGCCAACTGGGTTAGTGAAACGATCGTCATGTTTTTTTAAATGTGTTGTGGTGATTTGGTTTCTCCAAGTGTGCTTATCAGTGCTCATCACAGGTTCCAATCTTCACTTAGGTTTCAATTCGGTAAACTCTGCAGTATAAAAAGCACACCCAGTGTTGATTTTCAAATTATACTAAAATATTTAAAAAAAATATAATTTCTTTAGTCCCAAAAATTTGAAAATATGCAAGTTAAGATTTTTAAGCAATAAATTAATTTATTTTAGAAGATTATTACTACGAGGAAAATTATTTATTGTTGGGTGTTTTAAAAATATTAATTACCACCAAATTTGTAGATTAATTGCACACAATAAAAAGTTTAGACATGCCCAAAGTACATTCAGTGTACCTGACTGGTTGAATAAAATTATATTCTATCCTCTTCTATTCTAGTAAGTAAACCTAACTCGCCAAGTCACTTCATTTATGCAAACTTGAATGAACAAGTCAGTTTGTGTAACTGACTTGAACATATAAACCACTTTTAACAAATCATACTTTGATGTGTTACTAAAGCTAGCTTACAAAATCAAACATTATATCAACTAACAATGAATATACATATTTTGTGCTTACCTTCACATATAAATTTCATAATAGCTTCTGTACCCTTCATCGTCACATCTGGTGGAGGATAAATGAAATGTTCTCCATCTAATTCCAAGCATAATAAACGATGTGCTCTACAAACACTTTTTGGCAGTTTAGTTAAATTCTTATTATTAGTAATAAAAAATTTTAATAGGTTTTTTAAATTACCAATGCCTTCTGGCAAACATTTCAAGTTGTTTCCCGAAACATTTAAAATTTTTAGTTTTGCTAATTTACAAATTGTATCAGGCAACTTTTTTAATTGATTGTTATCGACATAGAGCTCCTGAAATAAATAAAAATTCGGAATGAATTAGAAACATAATTACATAAAAAATTCTAAAATATACAATACAAGTTTTGGTAATTCTGCATATTATGGGCCAACAGCATGTTCGAAAATTGGTTTCCGAAACATGTTTAAAACTACTAGAGTAGTAGCAGGACGGTGGAATAAAAAAGGAACATCAACAAAAACAGCTTAGTTGGACTTCTATAAGCAACCCTTTTCACATTTTGGAACAACACACTCTACCAAACAGGCCTGAAGGACGTGACCTGATCTAACCTGACCTGAGCTGACCTAACCTGATCTGACCTGACCCGACCTAACCTGATCTGACCTAACCCGACCTAACCTGATCTGACCTAACCCGACCTGACCAGAAAACGTTGGAGACAACTGACGAAAACATGCCTTTTACAAAAAGAAAAAAAGTGTTACATTAAACTTTCCCTATGTGCCCAGCGACGAACTAATAATGTCAATAATTCAGCAACAACAAATTCCCACAATGTAAAAGCGAATTTCCACAACATAAAAATAGTATCAAAGTGCATATAAGGTAGTGAACTTCATTTATGAGCAGTTGATTTTTCGAAAACTAGTTGGCCTCTAATATGCAGTATCACCTAAAAAATTCTGCTTCACATATGAAGCGATTAATTATTTTACAACTAACACATTAGACTGACATTTAAAATATTTAAAGGAATTCTGCACACCATATAAGTATGCCTAATAGACAATTTGCATGGGTTTTCATTAAATTCATTTAACATTTACCTAACAGTTTTTCAGACACAGAACACTATTACATGTATGAAAATACCCAAAAAAATATGTAGTGGACAGAAAAATAATTTTAAAATCAAAAAAATTCGAACTATTATCATGTGACCGCGGACGTTCTGTTATTGGTCGTGACGTACTTGGAGAGTGAATAAATGACGTGTTTACATTTGCCTTATAGTATGATAAGCACGGTCGCTTGTTTCTCAACACCATGGTGAATTTTATTCGTTTATCGGGATCTCAAGCTCATCGTCATTGTTGACATTACCGTCCAGTGACGTCACAGATCATGCCGGCAAAATAGTGGTGTTCAAAATCAATTATGAAATTCGCATTTTCAAATATTTTTTTGCATCGTTATATTTGTAGTATGTGAAATGAAAAAAATATCAAAAATCATCTTTGTGGGATGTCTATCAGATGTGATAAGAAAAAAAAACATGCAAATTGTTTATTCATCAGAAGAAATGTAGTCAAAAATGGTATTTTCCTCCTTCTGACATCAACTTTCAAGCTAACATCTCTTCTAATAATTTTCAAAATATTCACCTGATTCATTGTACCTTATAAAAGCAATGTTTTATGGAAAAAAAGATTCAGGTATGATTCCATGTAGGTAACACCGTTTTCGCTTGGTCTGGGTGAATGAACTAGTCAATACAAAACTAGGAAAGGTCGGAAGCCACAGTGACGAGACGCTAATTGCCGAAGCCGTACCGACGTTGCCAAATGTACTTCTATTGACATTTGAGCATGCATATTTGACACTATCCCACATAGCATTTCAACAGTGAATGTTTCTCGATTTCATTGTTTTATTTTTTATTGTTCAAATTACAAAAATGGCAGTTATGTGTAGAACATGTGGGAATATTTTGTCCACACAATCCACACATAATAAACATGTCCGAGAGGTTTATGAAGAAGTCCCAAATTCTGTGTCTTACGGGAAAGAGTACTACCTAGTGGAGTTACCACTGCCTTGAGCAGGATTGTGATCGTGCATTTTCAGCGAGATTGGTGGACCATTGGGAAAAAGTTCATCTTATGAAATTTCCAAAACAATCTTGGGTTATGAAGAATTTGAATGGTATGTGTCAAAAAAAAAACAACAAAAAAAAAAAACAAAAAACAAAGAGGAAAACAATTATTCGTTATGTTCTAATAAATGATACCCACTTATTTTTCATTAATCAAGAACAATTTTTGTAGACTTCGAAAAGTGGAAATCAGAGATTGAAAACTCAAACAACTGCTCTCACGCTCTAAAGAGTAAACATGCTAGCACCAATGGTGAAATATTTTATTATAATTACAACAGAAGTAAAACATGTAAGTATGTATATAACTGTGGAGAAATTACTGATGTTTTCATTTTTCCAAGTGAATTTAGTCCATAGATAGAATCTAAATTGAAACTAGAAGTGTTTTCGGATTGTCTATTCGTCGGCTTACTCAAAAAATCTCGTAAGTCCAGCATTTAGTTAAACTTGAAAAATACGAAACTCCGAATCAATTTTAAATAGTGGAATTGCAGACTAAAAAAATGTATTGTGCTACATTTTGGAGATCAGCAAAAAATTTGAAAATTTACCAACCACGTGACTTAAAAATGAAAGACTGTTGACATGTTATCCGATGAGACACGATGGTCTTTGCATTTGTTGTTGTGGAGTTACAAGCTTTTCTCTTCCAAAACAGTGAGAATGAACTGACGAGGTACTCTATTTTGTTTGCATAACATATTTCTTTTTATCTGCGATTTACAATAGTCTCTGAGTTCAAAGAGCTCATAATTTTTGTTCAAAGGTGCACTTATCTATGAAGTTTTTTGACTAAGCCGAGAATATGTAACTAATCTTGTAACATTGGTGGGTTATGTTCCACAAGAAAACAAGCACAAAAAGATTACAAAAAAGTCAAGGATCTTGCAAGATGAATAATTCATGTACAAGTCAGATTAAGGTGGTAAAAGGAAACAACAAATCTGTTGTGGAGTGGCAAAAATGTCATTACGGCCACACATTTGATTTGCAACATATTACATTGCCAATATTAAAAAAGCAGAAACTATAAACTTATCAACGTAGTAACACCACGTAAATAATAAAAACAAAAACATTAATTATATTAATTTCAAATTATATCGTGGAATTAATATTAAATTCCAGTTACACTGAGAAAAAAATTATCATGTATTCTATCTCAAAACTACTACTCCAATCAGAAAGTAATACTGATTACGTTCAGAGAAAAGTACCCTCAGTTTTTATTTTAAAGCAAAATGTCATAATAAATTATTCCTTAGGAGTACTAGACAAATTCAGATACAAATTTTAATTTGTATAGAGGTGTCCAAAAATTTTAGACATGGGCATGGATATTTTCCTTATTATCTATTTTACGAAAAAAGGAATGTATAAAAATTCCAGCTGTACCCGCAAATAATCTCAACATCTAACATCTAATAAGTACACTTGGAGAACACCCAAATCACCACAACACATATTTCAGAGACCTTACGATCGTTTCGTTGACAAAGTCAACATCTTCAGAGGAAGAAAATTCTGAAATATGTGTTGTGGTGATTTGGGTGTTCTCCAAGTGTACTTATTAGTTCTCATCACAGGTTCCAGTTTTCACATAATCTAACATCTATATACAGGGCGATTTAATCATTTACACCCTAATACAGTGAGCTTATTTTTGATACTTTAAATAGGAATAAATAGTGTTGCTATCTGACCCTGGTAAATTTCGTGTTTTTTTTTTCTTATTGCACTGTACATATATAGTAATTATTATTTGCCTGCAAAGTAAAGCCTTTTATAGACCCTTTTTTTGCAAAATCAAAAAAATAACACCTTTTTTAATCCATATTTGCTCACCTCACCCGATATTTCTCGCAAAAAATGATTTGATCACTAAAGAAAATTTGCTATAATATCACAGTTGCTGCAATAGAAGTCTTATTTGTTATGGATTTGGTCGATTTGGCATTCTATCAAAAAACAAAAAAAAACTATTTTGTTAACATTTTAAAAATTTCAAAATTATGTACAGGTGAGCCATTCATTATTTTCTTCAAAACTAAATAAGATTTCATACATTACATATAAATAAATATACCTTTCTACTCACACAATATTGGAATCAACACATGATAATATTGGAGAACATTTAAAAAGTCTGGACGCAGCAAGTGCGTTATGGTAGCGAATTTTCATTAAATTAGGTAGCACTTGGAATACATTTAGTGCTTGTGTAAATGTTATGATAAAATGTTATATATATATATATATATATATATATATATATATATATATATATATATATATATATATATATATATATATTGGATAAGCTGAGGCGATCCAAATATCCAAATATATTTAATAATAATAATATCAACTTTATTGTGTTAATAATTAATCACATAATTAATTTGCAATTATAAGGATATGTTAGCTCTAAGAAAGAAAGATAGAAAAATTGCGAGATTCAGCAAAGGTGCTCTTACATCTAACCATTTTGTAATTACACTAAAACTAAAGCTACACACAAGTATAACTATAATATGCACTAAGTGTAAAATAAAATAATGCTAAGATAAATGCGGATTGAATATATACAAACCAAACAAAAATCCACATAATAACACAGTCCAAAAGGATACAAAACAGTAAGCCCGGTAGCACTCCTAAAGTATCAAACAGCACCCAGAACACATAAAAACTAAACAGACTTG
The DNA here is from genome assembly GCA_964006375.1 of Tillus elongatus. Classification (NCBI taxonomy): domain Eukaryota; kingdom Metazoa; phylum Arthropoda; class Insecta; order Coleoptera; family Cleridae; genus Tillus; species Tillus elongatus. The sequence goes on along the minus strand of OZ023263.1, from coordinate 147,522,670 downwards.
AGTTTTCCCTTAAAAACCCCAACACTAGTTGCGGATTTCACTTCCTGTGGCAGACTGTTATACACCTTTGGAGCACTATAACTAAACGATCGCATAAAAATTGACATATGATGCTTAAAGATTACATACAAACCACGAAAACGAGTCACCCTGGAATGCCTATCACAACCTCTAACCAATTTATTGTGCAAGTAAGTAGCCACCCCAACATTGGTTAACTTAAAAACCATACACGCCGTATGCAATCTATATCTCTCTTCGAAACGTTTCCAACCAGATGACCTGTATCTATAGGAAATGCGGTCAAACTTTCTCAAGCTATAGCAGAATCTGAGACAAGCATTCTGAAGCCTCTACAGGCTGACCCTATCGGCTGCAAGAATGGCTGGCCAGTAAATTGTGTCACAGTATGATATGTAGTTACGTATAAGGCACTCACACAATTTGAGCTTCACAACACTGTTCAATACGTCCTTATGGATATAAAGAGCTTTCAATATGCCAAATGAGTGTCTAATGAGCTTACTCGCGTGCCCCCTAAATCTTAAATCAGGGTCCAAGATGAGACGCAGGCTTTGACAACTGTCTGCGGGACATAAAACACTTCCATTGAGCACCAGTGAGAATGACGTATCGCCAGTAACTAAAGCCCTCTGCTCGCCCAATACCAACAACTCAGTTTTCCTTTCGTTTAAAATAAGGCTGTGTCTCAGAAATCGATCGCAGATCCGTATTAATGCTCTCAACTGCCAGTAACATTCTTTCCGAAGTAAAATGACAGTATAGCTGAAAGTCATCGGCATACTGATGAGAATCACAATGCTTTAGAAAGCTAGAAAAATCGGCTGTATAAACAGAAAACAACAATGGGCCCAAAATAGTGCCCTGAGGAACGCCTCTGGTTACGGAAATAGGATTAGAAACACACGAGTCTACCTAGGCTCAGAGTTCTATTGGTAAGATAGCTAGTGAAAAAGTTCCGTGCAAGAGCATTAAAACCAAAATATTTCAACTTAGTTAAAAGGGCTTTATGATCTATGGTATCAAAAGCTTTGCTATAATCTAACAGTATTAAACAGGAATGTTCACCCTTATCAGCCGCTCTATACAAGTCAACTGTAGCATGCAAAAGCGCAGTAACAGTACTGTGATCCCTCCTAAATCCAGACTGTATTGGCGGAAGAATATTGTGGCCAACCAAGTACTTGGAAAGCTAAAACTTAACTATCTTTTCCAAAATCTCAGATAATGTTGGTAAAAGGCTGATAGGACGAAAGTCACCCAAGTCAACAGCACTCGTCTTGTTAGGCAATGGCAGAACCAGTGCATGCTTCCAAGCCTTCGAAAAGACCCCATTTCGCAGGCAGAAATTAACTATAAAGACTACATGTTGAGCTATATATGGCATAAGCAATTGCAGCATTTTTATATTTATACCATCTGCACCCCTCGCGTTAGACTATAGTGACTCGAAGACAGACTTGACTTCGTTTATAGACGACTCAACCAGTACAAATTTGCAACGTTTTACAACTTACATATTCATTATAATTAATTTAATAACACCATTGCTACATGATTGCACCTTTTGTCTCAGTCAATAATTACACTGTGTTGTTAGTCGATGACATTTATAGACATCGATTTATCAGGGTCGTAGTCAATGAAATACCACTTCTTTAATCAATGACCTTTAGAATATGATTCTCAGAGCTGTGCCATAGAAACACAGATATTCTATTCGGATCGTCAGCTGACAGCTCTTAAATTCCATTCTCGTTTGCGTTTGTCATTTTAGATAAGAACGTCTATATAAATCATGCCGTCTCTGCTGGAGCTCTCTTCCGTCTGAACTATTGGCAAAATTAAAATGTCGAAAGCAATTATGGGCTGAAAGAAAAAGCAGCATGCCCATATGGGGTAAGTCAAATAAATTAAATGCTGATTGAATGCTAGCTAGAATGCAATGTCATTGCTTTGAGAAATTGCTCTGTTTAATGCTTCTCTTGTTATTTTGGTGGTAGCTTGCGGGGATGTTCATGTACATTTTTATTGATAATAAAGATTATATTTTTCTAAAATTAAAATGCAGATTAGCTTTGTTCTTATGTAAAGACCTAGCCAAGCTATCACACCCACACCTAACCTCAAATTCGGCAGTGCACTAAGGTGACCTGAATTGTTTCTAGCTCCCCCTTTTGAAGACATCTTTTTGAAGACACCTTTTGAAGACACCCTTTTGAAGACACCTTTTTGAAGACACATGTTTGAAGACACCTTTTTTGAAGACACCTTTTTGAAGACACCTTTTTTGAAGACACCTTTTTGAAGACACATTTTTTGAAGACACCTTTTTGAAGACACCTTTTTGAAGAAACTTTTTTGAAGACCCGTTCTGTACCGTTTGCAACACCTGTTTTGTACCGTTTTGAAGACATGTTTTCAAGACACCTTCCTCCTCAACAAATGGAACAAGACCGGCAGTAATGAGCAATCCGTGACTTGGAGCGCACTAACGTCAAGCCAAGCAGAGCCCTACTAAAGTCTGTCGACGGTCTGGACAGTTACAAGACTCTGCATCTCTACTGGGCCCCCATGAAACACCATGTCAAAAGCAAAAGTTAAGTACCTGGTTCATCTGCTTTCATTGTTTTCACTTTAAATTTCACTAATAACTGCCGCAAGCAATCATTATTACATACAACACTTTGCATTACATAAATCCACCTTTTATCAATAAATAACAATAACAGAGTAATGATTTTTATTTATGGGTTCAACGTCACCTAGATTTATAAGGCCAATACTCACTTCTTTTTATTTACATTAAATGTTAGCTCTTGGCTGACTAGCCACATCATTTCCTTTTATAATTAAAATTTTAGCGAATCCTTTGGTCATAAAATTTTAAATAAAATAACCATTCACTATTAACCTTATAAATTCTTTACTGAGGCCTGGAAAAGGTTTATCTTTATATAAACTATCAATAACAATCTCATCTGTTCTAGAGTCAGGAATTCCATTAATAAAGAACTCATCCAATGTACCCAACTTTGAACAAGAGTTGACATCATCGGCGCGGACATGTAAGAGCCTTAAAGTCCTCCTGAAGTTTTTGGGATCACTATCAAACTTATAGTTCAAGTACGCCTTCTTTTCTGACCTCATGCGCGAATTTACGAAGTTCCTCATCTGTCTCTCTTGTAATCATTAAGGGCAACATCTGTCATTCGTTTTTTATACTTAGAATAAAGGGAGTCTCTAAGACGCACCATAAGCCTTAGTTGTCTGTAAGCCAGGGTGCAGGGGGCCTAGCAACACGGATGGTCTTAAAAGGTGCATGTATGTTGAATAAACTGATAACATTCTCATTGAACTAATTTACAATTTGGTCAATATAATCCATTAAGTATATTGCATTAAAATTTACTAGCCTGAGGTGATCCAAAAACATTTGAGTTAAAATGAGAGAAATTCTATAAGTTAAAATTTTGACAGGATGCTTGGACTTACAAAATCTCCAGTAGGAGACAACCAGACAATTATCTAAAATGTCATACACACTGATGATCTCACAACCCAGTAACATTCTGTCAGAAGTGACGATAACACCCAGCAATATCTCGCTGCGATCTGCAATCCTTCTAGGCTCCCTAATTAGCTGAGATAAGCCATATTTCGAAAATAGATATTCCAGAAGAGTAGAACGGTTAACATCAAGCAGGTCCACATTAAGGTCTCCCCCAAATAAGGCAGTATCAAATTCGGGGAGACAACTAACCAAAATATTCTCCAACTGGTCAGGAGTACTGACCAGGTTCGCATTTGGAGGTATATACAATAAACCAAAACAGACCTTTTTACCCTTCCATTTCAAGCCTACCCACAGTTGTTCTAAAGGACCATCAGATGAGGTATCAAGGACACGAGACTTCAGGATGGCTCTGATATACATAGCTACACCACCGCCTCTCCCTGTCCGATCCTTTCTGACCAGGCATGCTAACTGCAGAATCCTTAATATTATTACCCAGCCAGGTCTCCAAAATCACAATAATAAAGTAATCTTTCTCGGCAATTAAATCCGCCAAGAGATCAAAGTCCTTGCAATTAGAACAGACGTTTAAGTGGCAAAGGTAAAGTTTGCCTCATTCATGTTCAAAATGAAAACGTCTCAACAAAAAAAAACGAAAGAAAAATAAGGCACTAACGAAATTACACAATGACAAGCAAGTCAAACAATATCCTAAAAACAGTTGTCTTAAATCATATAAACAAATAATCAGACTATAAAATAACGCAACAGATCAAACAATTCGCATCACTCTCTAACAAAAGTTATATAAAAAATAACAATGTAATATATAAATGCCTAAACATACAAAAGTATAAAATACTACTATTAATTACAAAAATAAAAGCCAAATCTAAATAGCTCATCAGTAAAGCATAAAAACTCATCAGCTTATAAAATCAATAAAACAAACCCAACAAACATCAGGGCGCAATTATCAAATCACTCGTACACATGCATATCTCTACGATAACAAGATGCATGCAATTTATCAATGGTCAATAAATAAAAATACAACAGTCTATAACCTAATGTCAACAATTAAAATTATCTCAATCCTAGTATGAATACACAACAAGAGGCACAAAATGTGTGATGGTCAATAAAAATTATTTAAATTTATAACTTAACACCAATATTCAAAATCAGCTTAAGTTTAGCATTAATAGACAAGGTTCGTTAAGCCAAGAGCAAGAAAAGGAAGGGATATAAATTCGATACACAAATTACAGAATATTACGCTCTAACCTAGTTATTTTTCGTCACTTTAATCATACTTAAGGGTGTACGTCTGCCTGTTGAGCTATTTTTAGTGCCACTCCTGGAGTTAGTTCTCAGTATCTTCCTTGATAATTCTCCCCAAAGAGAGTTATCCAGTACTTCAGCCAAGTTCACCTCAGTTTGGTTAGCTATCTCTCCTTGGATTCTAGGCGTAGCAGGAGTACTGCTTGACTCTATTATTACCAGCAACTTCCTCTTCGTTTCCAGTTTCCACCTCCGGAAGATGCTTGGCCAAAAAACTGTACCGTTAATATGAAGCTTACCACCCCTTATGTATGGCCCCCAACCATTTTCTTTGGGCTAACAAAAAATGTTTCCTAATGTTACCGTCTTCACGTCGTTGTTCCTGAGAGAGATCATGCTTAACGTATATTTTAGGTCCTTTCATTCTAGTAAAAATTTTAAATACCCGACTCTTAACATGATATGACTGAAACTCCATAATAATGGGCCTATCATCACTATCCTTTTTTCCAATTAGGTATTTATTATCCAGCAATTCTCTGCACAAGTTTAGGTCCCGCAAACTATTTAGTTTCTCAACAACAAAGTCCAGTAAATATTTATCCTCGTGTTCAACCATATTAATACCGAATATTATAATATTGTTCCTTCTAGATCTCTCTTCCAGATATCAAACTCTGTTATTTAACAGGACAGTTTCTCTCCTCAGATCATCAACCTGACTCTTGTAGGCATTGATTTCCCCCTTCAGCTCACTTGCCACAGCCTCAATTACCTTTCTCAATTCAAGCTTACTCTGTGTCACCGCCTCATAAACCTTACTGATCACCCCTGTATATCAACACCAGACATTGCAATCCAATCTAGTAAGAATATTCCACCAGCATACAATTGGAGCTTATCAATTTACGATTAAATTCCCCTTTGTCAGTGAAATGTGATAAAGAAATAAACAAATAAAGCAGCACTATTTTAGACACATATATTTCTAAACAGCTCACCAATGGCTTTACCAATCAACAAAGCACCTCACTACATATGTGCTGCACACAATAATCTAAATTCTAACTTTCCACTCTCGATTTGCGTTAAGGATATTGGCAAATTCTTTTGACCCCAGAAAGCAAGCCCATTACTGCTTTAACTGTCTCAGAGGTAGGGGACTGTTCCAGTTTTGAGTGATGAGTTATGGGTTGCATTCAGCAAGCACAACGTTCCAATGCCTGTTAGATGCCGTCATAACACCAGATATGGATGACATAGCGTTTGCACACTTCGACTATGTAATAGTACTGGGGGAAACTTTTGAGGAGCACCTGGATGATCTCAGGGAGGTATTCCGCCATTTACACGGTGCTAACCTTCAATTAAATCCCGAGAAATCTCATTTCTGGCACCGTTTACTTAAATACTTGGGCCACATAGTAGACGCTCAGGGCATACATACCGATCGCGATAAAGTAGCAGCAATGACGGCCATGCCACCATCTCACAATGTCCCAACCCTGGACCGATTTTTTGAAATTTGTTCGTGGTACAGAAGATTTATAAGGGACTTTTCTCGAGTGATGGCTCCGCTAACTAAACTCCTGAAAAGGAAAGCGAAATGGAGTTGGACCGAACGTCAGTAGCAGGCGTTTGAAGAATTAAAAGCTAGCCTTATGGAAGCACCAGTGTTAGCGTGTCCTGATTTTTCAAGGCGTTTGATTCTACAAACAGACGCTTCTAATGATGGTCTGGGGATTGCGCTAATCAACAAATGGAAGATGGTGAGCATGCGATCGCCTATGCAAGCCGCACAGTAATGCCTCCCAAAAAGAACTATTCCGTAGCTGAGAAAGAATGTGTGGCCATAATATGGGGTATAGACAAGATGAGACCATATCTGGAGGGTTACCCGTTCACATTCTTGACTGACCACATGTCTCTCCGCTGGCCTATACTGTACCTATAAATTATTTTGTATCATGGAGAAATAAAATGTGTTGTGTGATCCTTAAAATAATTGTTTTCTTTAGTAACCAGGAATTTCAAAACTATAATTGTGTCCACGCTTCAAGGGCAGTTGCCACCTTTATTTTTGTAAATTGGAAGTAGGGGCATGTGTATCAAGCCTCATTTGAAAGGTCTCTTCATTCTCTGGGAATATCCTATTATATTATTATTTGGATATTTTTTTTGCAATCCCTGTAACAATGAAATTATATCTTTTAGGATGTCCTCTTTGTTTACGTAGTTCAGTAATTCATATTTTTGTAACATTTATCACTGACACAAAAAGTCTAATAGGATTATGGTTTTCTTTATAAAATAAGTTGATTATACGTCTGGTAACCGGACTGTGATCCCACTCTATTTCATTACTATAATTTAAGATCTATTTAATTATTATTTACTTATTGCCAGTCAGAACATCAAATGTTCGAAGTGCAGACTGGCAACACAATTATCCATAGATAAAAAGGTAAAGGTAAGATGCTTACTGGCAATTAGGCCATTGCAGACCCTTTTTGCTCATCTAAACTAACCTACCCTCCACCTTGAGCTCGATCTCAACCACGACAGTGATTTGAAAAATCATCCGTCGCCGGTGAGTCTCGAACCGTCGTCCCCGTGTCTGTATTGGAAAGTCTGAATCGAGTTTCCCGCACAGCCTCGGAGGCGCTTATTATCCATAGATAAGGTCCCCTTGTCTATGCAACTGTCAGTAAAACTACATTTGGCAACATCGGTACAACCTGGGTAAATTAGCCTCTCGTGCCACAGTCACAAAAATGATGCTGCATTCTCTATGGCATTTTTAAATATGGTGTACTCACAGTATTTATAATTGATTATGAACATAAGACCAAGGTGCAACATACTAAATATTTTCATAAAGGTATTTCAAACTGCTACTCACCTGTAGATTGACTAAAAGACATATATCATCGGGAAGTGATGTAAAGGCATTGTTATGGATGTCCAGTATCCTGAGAAAGTGTAGATCACTCAAGTTTCCACCGCCAGTCAGAGAACTGAGACAGTTGTTCTCCAGGCGGAGCTCTTCCTTGAGGAAGACCTTGCACAGTGAGTAGATACCTTGAGGCACATGTTTAATATTGCATTCAGACAGGTCAAATATTGGTTCAGGAGTCTCCCTGGCCTAAAAAGCAAAGGCTTAATGTGTTGTATGAACATTGTCCGTTTTAAGTATCTACATAATGCAATTAATAAAACAAAGCCTGAGGTCGGTTAAAACAACATAAGAGATTACACTGTCAAACAGGGGAAGAAATTTAACAAGCAAGTACTTTTTGAACCCTTCACTTGTGATTCCATTATACACAGAGAAAAGCGTGGTGGTGGAAAGAACGAAATATTGATTAATAACAATTACAACAAAAACAAACTCACCAGATACAATTTGTGTTCTAATTTGGCTTTATTTTCACCCTTATTTCTACGAAACATTTTTAACAACTGAACAAATATCACAATGATTTATTAAATAAAAGGCACCTTTGACCATTTGTATAGCTTTGGTCATTAGACATTTAGGTGTTTATATTTAAATATTTCAAACCACCGATTCACATGATTGTAGACAAGTGTTTGTTGTAATAAACTTAATCTAAATTTTTAATTTGGTTTTTGTTTGTGTTAAATATTATGTCATGTCAAATGTCAATTGTCAGTTTTGACAATCGCTAATCAAGTGATCTAAATAATAAGAATAAAAGGTCCGAGACGCAGCAAATGCGTTATAGTAGTGAATTTTCATAAGAATTGCGCAATTATAGTACTAGTAAGATATATTATTAAAACTAATTCTTTAAATTTGGTAAAGGTTTACTTTCGGGGCGCGTGTTTGATTTTGATGAAACTTTGTACATAGACATGCTTTAGGGTGTAGATGACGAAAATCACAATAAAAATGAGGGCGGAAGCCAACTCTTGGAGTTATTTGGGCATTCTTGTAGGAAAAACGTAAGTTGTACTCACTTTTGCGGCATGTTTTGCACATTTTCGGAACTCCGCCTTCGGACAGGACCCTTGGGTTTTGTCAGATGCCGGTCCCAAGCCCGGATAAAGGAGGAGGTCTGTCCGAAGGCGAGTCTACCACACATACCACACACACACCACACACACACACACACACACACACACACACACACACACACACACACACACACACACACACACACACACACACACACACACACACACACACACACACACACACACACACACACACACACACACACACACGGGGGGGGGTCCGGGGTGGAACCGTACGGGTCCGTTGGGGACGCTGCTGCCAAGGGGAGCGACGGGGAGCGAACTTCGTCGGCTGAGAGTCCGGCCGGGCCCATGGACGTGTTCATGGGAGGGGCCGAAGACGAGGAGTCGCGAAGGAAGCGGAAGAGGGGAAGAAAAAGGAAGTAGAGAGCCCAAAAAAGGAGGCGAGAGAGGGAGGAGATGAGGCAGCAGCGTCGTCAGGGGGGTGTTGGCCCTTCAGAGGCGCAGACTACTTCAGCAGCGGTGGCCCCGCAAGACGGGCGGCCGCCGCAAATCCCCTTCGCCTCTGTGGACGGTCGGGCTACTTTCGAGCCGGGTGAACCCTCAGGGATCGTCAAGGCTGAGAAGCTGCCGGATCGGGCGGCAAGTGCGACGACGGCACCGTGAGGCGAGAGGTAAGGAAGTGAAAGAAATTGTCCTGCCGACGGGACCAGGCGAGGGTCGAGGTGTGCGGGAGGGGCCGAAAGGTTGTACCCCTACGACGTTCCCCGGGCGTTCGGCAGAGAAGCAGGGAAAAAAGAGGTTTAAGGCGCAGCCGAGCCCACAGGGACGGAAGCTGGACAGGCGGCCACCGACTCAGGAAGGATCATCAGGCTCTCCGGGGTCGAGGCCGCCAGGCTGGCCCAAGTCAGCTGGGGGCGCATACGCGAAGCGCCCAAGTGCAGAAAAAGAAACACCGCCGCAGAGGCGGGCCAAGAGGGTTAGCCGCGGGTGTGAGTCGGCGGCCGGGGGAAGCGGCTAATGTGTCCCCACTCCTGCGTACGGAGCGCTGCCGCGACCCCGGTCGCTGTGGCGGGCCCTTCGGGAACGTCAGGTACGGCGGGTAGGAGGGAAATGCAGGTAGTCATCACCTCCAACCGGGGGGATGGCGTAGTCCTGACGGAAGAGGCGGAGTCAATTAGCAGGAGTTTGCTGGCGGGGATGTTAGACGCCATGACGGTATCCGATAGGGCGTTGCAGCTCCGCTTTCGCAACTCGGGGATAGCCGATCCGGGGTGGTTCTTGGTGACCGCCGAGGATGACAAGTCCCTGAGTTGGCTTTTCAACGGCTGGTCCGGGACGACGGTGGGGGAGATCGCCTTCACCGCCGTAAGGATAGCGGGCGACCCATGGCCGGTCCCGATCTGATTTTGGCTCAGAAGTCAAGAGGTGCGGTCGCCTGCGCCCGGCTTGCGGGGGGCAAATGAACTGGCTCCGACCAGGGGAGGCCTTCGCCCGAGCGGCGTCGCGATTAAATTCGCGGGGCTGCTGCGGGTTGGCCGGATCAACCTACAGCATAGCCGGGATGCTACTGGGGAGCTACCAAAGCGCAGGCGGTCCAGGCGGCGTGGTGTTGATTCAAGAGCCTTATATGTTTAGGAAGCAAGGCAGAGGGCTTGCAGGAATCGGTTTCAACATCATTGTTGGTGGTGAAGCACAGGAAGAAGAACCACGGACATGTATACTGGCGTCGAGGGATCTGGACGTGATGTTGCTGCCGCAGCTCGAATGTAGACCGTGAGAGCACTCCCCCCATGAGAAATCCAAGGAAGACCGACTGGGTTGCCTATGTAACAGGCCTCGGACGGTCGCCAAGGAGCCCGGAGGGAAGAAGACTCTCTACAGAGGCATTAGATAATGAGGTCGAGGCCCTAGAAGGTAAAATAATGGCAGCCTACGAGGCCACGTCACCACTTAGGGGGGAACCGTCCATTTAAGTCAGATGGTGGAACAGGGATCTCGCCGTACTACGCGGGCTGACTCGAAGAGCCTTAAACCGAGCCGTCCGAGAATCGAGTGAAGCGGCCTGTGACGAATTCAGGACTGCCAGAAGGGAGTTTAAGAAGGAATTGCGACGGAGTAAACGAGTAAGTTGGAGCGCGTACTCCGGGGAAGTCAACTCCCTGCCTGACGCAGCCAGGCTGGTAAGGGTACTCAAACAGGAGGTAGGCAGTAATGTAGGATCCTTAAGGAAACCGGACGGGAGCTGGACAAGCACCGGTGAGGAGACCTTGCGTCATCTCGTTCACCCTCAGGGCAGCTGTCTTTCGCCCCATCTATGGTGTCTGGTCATGGACGGCCTCTTGGAGCGGCTCTCCGAGAACGGCTTCTACGCCCAAGCGTACGCTGATGAAGGGCTGGTCTTAGTCACCGGCAAATTTCTCGGCGTGGTCTGTGAGTGCATGCAAGCTGCCTGTAGCATAATCTAAAGGTGATGTGGTGAGCTGGGACTCTCCGTAAACCCGGCGAAGACGGAGATGATCCTATTTACCAAGAAGAGGAAGGTAGAGGGGTTTAGGGCGCCCGTGATGTTTGGAACACCTTTAGCTTTAGGGCGGGAGGTCAAATATCTGGGGGTGATCCTGGACTCCAAACTAACATGGGGGTTGCAAATAGAACGGGTTATAAGGAAGGGGGTAGCGACCCTCTGGCAGCTGCGTCGAGTGATTGGGAGGACCTGGGGAGTTAATCCTCGGATCTTTCACTGGATCTACACTGCGATCGTCAGGCCGAGAATCCTCTATGGGGCGGTGTGAACCAAACTACCAGCAGGAAGCTGGCCAAACTCCAAAGGCTGGCAATCCTGGGTATCACAGGCGCTATGAGGACGACACCCTCAACCGCGCTAGAGGTCCTGTTGACGCTGCCACCGCTTCCCATCTGTGTCAGGAGGGAGGCGATGGCGTCGCATCTCAGAATGCGAGACACAGGAAACTGGTGCGGAGAGGGAGCAGTAATAGGGCATGCAAGAGTCGCCAAGGATGTGGAAAAGGAAATTCCGATTTCCGCCATAAAGGTGCGGGATGCCGAGAATGAATGAAAATGTGTAAAATATGACAAAAACATGCCGTAAAAGTGAAAACTACTTACGTTTTACCTACAAAAATGTCCAAATAATGACAAAAGTTGGCTTCTGCCCTCATTTTTATTGTTGACACATCGTTAAACCCGTTAAAATTACCTAAATTATAGTGAAAACGTCATCGCGATATCTCCATCCCTTGTCGATTTATACGAGAAAATGTTAAAAATTTGACTACCTACCGCAATCGAATCAAGTAACCTTTGCGGGAAAACAAATCACAACACTATAGTAACTGACGTAACTGAAACGGTCACAGATTTGACATACGTCAAAAGTAAGTTCTCAGAGTTTCTTTGGTTTTGATTTACTTTTTCATATGTCATTTATTAACGCGGAGGCGCATGATATGTTGCGCATTTATTTCCAATGTTTCGAATACGCTACAATTGCGTCGCGACAATATGCAGTGACATTTCCACAAAGAAAACATTTTTCTCGAGAAGTGTTTTCAAGACTGGCTAGGCGTGTACGGGAAACTCTCAACGTGCAGCCCATTCAAGCACCTTTAAGAATTCGTAGAACACGCACTAAGGAAAATATCAACGTTTTGGCCTACGTGCAATACGATCCCACCTTAAGCACCAGAAAAATTTTCGACGACTTGGGAGTTCCAAAAACAATTGTCCACGAGATTCTTCAAAAGAATAATATGCATCCTTACCACATTGTTTTACATCAGGCATTAAATCATACTGATTATGATCATAGACTAAACCATTGCCACTGACTCCTAAATATGATTCGGGAAAATCCAAATTTTCTGTTACGCATATCATGGACTGACGAAGCCACTCTCAGTAGCACAGGGGGTGTGTATTTGAGCAATATGCATTATTGGTGCCAGCAAATTCCACATTGGATGCGGCAAGTGGAACATCAAAATTGTTGGAGTTTGAACATATGGTGCGGGATGATGAAAGGAAAAATTATAGGTCCACATTTGTTTTGGGGCAATCCCTTACTGGAGAAAGGTTTTTGGAACTTTTGAACGTTTCTCTTTCACCATTTTCAGAAGAGGTCTCCCTGGAACAAGAAGGAACGTGTAGTTCCAGCTTGATGGTCGTCCGGCGCATTTTGCAACCAAACGTACGTCCGTATTTAGATGAGCAATATTCGAATCGCGTTATTGGAAAAGGAAGTCAATTTCCCTGGCCGGCGCTTTCGCCGGATCTTACATGTTTAGATTTGTACCGATGAGGTTAGAAGCTTGTCCGGGGCTTAAATTGAAGCAGCGCTTTTTCTTGCGAAATTAGATTGAATAAATGCATCCAGAATGATGGTGGAGGTTTTGAACATTTGTGAACTATTTCCGGCTAAACATTGTTTGGGTAATTCTAAGATTTTTGTGCTTCTCCTGTTTTATTGCTATTACTGATGTTCCGTTGGCCTTTAAACACGCTTCAAAACTAAGTTTTGAACCAGTCCTAAGCCTGGATATAGTGCGAAAAAAGAGAATACCAGACGTATTGACAATTTTGTTATTAAGTTGGAAGCAAATCGAACCGTAATTGTAGTTACGTCGGTTACTATGGCTATGTAGTTTATTTTACCCATAAAGCTAATTTGATCCGAATGCGGTATTCAAATTTTTTTACATTTTCTCGTATAAATCGAGACGGCATTGAGATATCGCGACTAGATTTTCACTAAAATTTAGGTAGTTTTAAGCCGCCTAACGGTCTGTCAAATAAATAGTACCGTTCTATTTAATTTTCCAAACACAACTAAAATATGTAATCGCTATGTGAAAACTGAAACCTGTGATGAGCACTAATAAGTACACTTGGAGAACACCCAAAATCACCACATCACATATTTCAGAGACCTTACGATCGTTTCGTTTTCTTCCTCTGAAGATGTTGACATTGTCAACGAAACGATCGTAAGGTCTCAGAAAAATGTGTTGTGGTGATTTTGGGTGTTCTCCAAGTGTACTTATTAGTGCTCATCACAGGTTCCAGTTTTCACATAGCGATTACATATTTTAGTTGTTTTTGAAAAATTAAATAGAACGGTACTATTTATTTGACAGACCGTTAGGCGGCTTAAAACTACCTAAATTTTAGTGAAAATCTAATCGCGATATCTCAATGCCGTCTCTATTTATACGAGAAAATGTAAAAAATTTGAATACCGCATTCGGATCAAATTAGCTTTATGGGTAAAACAAACTACATAGCCATAGTAACCGACGTAACTACAAATACGGTTCGATTTGCTTCCAACTTGTGTAATCGCTACAAAGAACGCCCTCTAGTTTATTAGTTTATAACCGAAAGGTCCGACAAAACATATCTTTTAAAAGACTATAAAATGTTCTTTGAAACGAGATCAAAATATTTGAATAGGTTATATGGTTCAGCAGATATATATTAAAATGTAAATAATGGAAAATGTGTTGCCCCCCCCCCCCTATTATGACAGACATGACAAAAAAATGTCCTAAATCAAAGTGGTGCGGTATTACCGAAGTTTTCAAATGATGTTTTCAAAGTTATAGCCCATCACTAAGTGAGTGGTGAACGTGTCGCCACCTAATTCGGAACCAAGTACTATGTTGTCACGCCCGCTCCAAATAACACAGTGTTAAAAATAGAGACAGTATACAACTAACTAACAATTTAAAAAATTGTTAGCCCTGGCCCATTTCTACCCCAATATAGGGACAAAGTATGTAAGACTAGATGCATTCTTGCAACAATTAGAACCGTAGACCGGTTTCGCTCTCATTAGAGCTCTTCAGTACGGCATACTAATTGCAGCAAAAATGCACCAAAAATAACACGGCTATCGTATAGCCAGTCTTAAAACACTAAGTGAGTGGTGAACGTGTCGCCACCTAGTTCGGAACCAAGTACTATGTTGTCACGCCCGCTCCAAATAACACAGAGTGTTAAAAATAGAGACAGTATACAACTAACTAACAATTTAAAAAATTGTTAGCCCTGGCCGGTCTAAGGTTCTAATTGTTGCGAGAATGCATCTAGTCTTACATACTTTGTCCCTATATTGGGGTAGAAATGGGCCAGGGCTAACAATTTTTCAAATTGTTAGTTAGTTGTATACTGTCTCTATTTTTAACACTCTGTGTTATTTGGAGCGGGCGTGACAACATAGTACTTGCGGTTCCGAACTAGGTGGCGACACGTTCACCACTCACTTAGTGTTTTAAGACTGGCTATACGATAGCCGTGTTATTTTTGGTGCATTTTTGCTACAATTAGTATGCCCTACTGAAGAGCTCTAATGAGAGCGAAACCGGTCTACGGTTCTAATTGTTGCGAGAATGCATCTAGGCTCATCTCCCAATTTTTCGAGATACATAGTATGAAGTTTATGTTTCTTCGTAGCAATTACGCCCACTAGCGGTCGAGTTACGAACTTCAAAATAATTTCCAGCCATTTCTCCTGCTGACTTTACTTATAAATAATTTTCCCAGGCCTCTAGGCCTCAACATTGTCAAGATACAGACGCTCCATACTCTTATCCGGACAGATCCTGTATACTTCTATTGTTAATGCGTTCTTCAAGAACTACAGTTTACTTTTACAACACTATGATCAGAGATGGCGCTGAAGTTAAAAGGAGGAATACTTTGAAGCATTATTATATACCTTTCGGTTAAGAGCGGGATTCGAAAGTGGTAGTTGTAGAAATATCCGTGCGTGTGAGTGTGTGTGTGTGTTGGGGGGGGGGGGGGGGGCTACTGATTCATTACAAGAATATTTTTAAATTATTAGCATTGTGCAGAACCATGAAGGATAACGTTATATTATATACAATATGAAAATTGAAACTGACACCGAATATGGGATCTAGGAGCCCAGTTCGGGCTTATTTTAAGAATGTTTTTCTACAAACTAAAAATGTAAAATTATAACAAAACAGTCATTTCAATGTTTACCTCCTGAGTAACATCGCCTTTATTTTTTATTGCAGTCGAAATTCGTTGGAATATAGCATTGCATAGTTTGCTCAAATATTTGTTTATATCTATGGATGTTAATTGCACTTGTTGATATTAAATCCATACGTAAACATTTAATATACTTTATTATTTCACTAACTGAATAAACTATATGATACATTTAACTATAAAACAATCACAACAGCACATAACAGATAACTGACCGAGCGTGGAGAGACGTATCTTCACTGTGTCGGTTGGTAGCGAGGAGAGAGCGAGAGAGATCCCTGGTGTCTCTTATATAGTAGTTCTTGACAGCTTGCTGTCGAATAACGTAACGCAACGTTTAGCTGTCAAGAGAAACATAGGGTAGTGTTGACTAAAACACTGCGGTCGGAACCACCGCCACATACTCCCCTCTCAGTGGCAACGCTATTAGTTCAAGTATCTTCGTGGAAATCGAACTCTACGTCCATGGCGTGTAGTTTGAACGGGAACGGGAACTTCACTGTCACTTTCAGTTTCACTAGGTGTTGGACTTTCACTGTCACTTTCAGTTTCACTAGGATGTCCCTGAGGCTGGAAAGTTGTCTGTTCGTTATCACAAAGAATGAATGCGGGTTTAAGACGGTCAACAGAAATTGTCTCTTCTCCGTGTGATTTCTTGATTTTGAAGACTTTGTCAGTTCGGGATAACACTTCAAAGGGGCCGTCATAAACTGGTTCGAGGGTTTTTCGCGGAATATCAATGCGAACAAAAACAAAAGGAGCTTCCATAAGCTTAGGATGGACAAATACCTTTTTTGCAGTATGATGTTTAAAAGGTACTGGTCGAAGTTTCCTTATGTCATCTTTCAGCTGAGATATAAGTGGTGGAACATCATGAGCTTGTGTGCTGTTGAAAAAGTCGGTGGGAAGTTTGATTGATTCTCCGTAGACTATTTCAGCGGGTGTTGAGCGATATTCTGGAATTATGTACGATCTGAGTCCTAGTAACACAATTGGCAATTTAGCGACCCAGTTTTCGTCCATATGGGCTTTCAAGGCCTGTTTCAGAACTGATCCGCGATATATCAAACTGGGCGTCAACCTGCATTTGCCAGATTTTCACGTTACGTCTCCATATAGGAGGTAATTTTATTGCAACCCTTGCCATGATATTGCTGCTTGAAGAATCTTCGGCCATTGTGAAAAAAATTAGATAATTTTTAAATTAGAAAAGAGTGACTTGTTTAGATATTCGTTTTCTGTAGGCATGAGCACGTGCGTGGAAATTAGGCGACGTCGGCTGGAACATCAGGCTGGGCATCTTCGGCTTGCGGCACGGGGTCACCAATATGGATGTTAATTGCACTTGTTGATATTAAATCCATACGTAAACATTTAATATACTTTATTATTTCACTAACTGAATAAACTATATGATACATTTAACTATAAAACAATCACAACAGCACATAACAGATAACTGACCGAGCGTGGAGAGACGTATCTTCACTGTGTCGGTTGGTAGCGAGGAGAGAGCGAGAGAGATCCCTGGTGTCTCTTATATAGTAGTTCTTGACAGCTTGCTGTCGAATAACGTAACGCAACGTTTAGCTGTCAAGAGAAACATAGGGTAGTGTTGACTAAAACACTGCGGTCGGAACCACCGCCACAATATCCACAGTTTTTTCAATAAAATGAAGTTTTCCTATCCTTTTGGTTACATATAGCTGACACTTCGAATCGAGCCGCCTCATCGTCCCATTGTATTGTTTGCCACTGCTGAGATGTTAATTCCTATGTTATTTTGCCTATCTTACTATATTTTTTCGTCTGCTGTTGTGTTAACAGTGGCTTTTCAGTGGCTTAAAGTAAAATTGCCAGTTTTTTGTTTGTTTATCTTTCTTTACTGAAAACTTATCTTGTAATTGCCAAATATCATTTTGTGAGCATCCATGTAACATGTGGATCTCGAAATTCTCCTTCCAACAACATTACTCCAAGGAGCCTTTAACTCAAAATAATTGACACACCTGCTGTTGTCTATAATTTTCCTTAATGCTCTTATATCGGCATCTGTAATTTCGCTTTTTTTCACATGTCGGTACTTTGTGGTAACTAAACCGATAATTTTATATCTTCCAACTATATTTTTACACCATACTGCGATAACTAATAAATTTGCAATTTCCGAGTTTGAAATGCCACACGAATAATAGCAGGTCTATTAACAAGACACTGCCAATTCAATAAGTACCTACATATGCCAGAATAACCCCAATCGACGCTCTGGAATCTGATCAAGGAAATACGGCTGGACGTATGCATAAAGTTATAGAATAACAAATTGTTTGCAAATATAATTATTTTATTTACACTTATTTACAGATAAATATACAGTATTTTTGTGCGTCTACAGGTTATTAGGTAGGTATTACTTATATATATATATATATATATATATATATATATATATATATATATATATATATATATATATATATATATATATATATATATATATATATATATATATATATATATATAATTTCTTGTAACATATCACAAACTTCATTAAAATGTCTGCACATACCAACACAACTTTCAATTAGAAAAAAAGGTTATCATTTTAACAATTTTCTCTATATGGTAACAATAAATTATTATACGTGTGTTTAACAACTAACATTTACTAAATAAATCAACAGAAAAAACAGTGAGACAAAACTTCGTAGCACCATTTAATAACACATTTAACATACCTAATAAATACAAAACGGGCTTGTATCCTTACATGATGGTGGACCTACGCCAGGCATATGTTGCCCACTATATCACAAATAACACGTTTCCCACTCTAGCACAATAGCATAAATTGTTTATTATGCTGTGTCAGCAGCACAAGTGATTATGCATGTCAGACTAATTAATTCTATGAAGGTAGCTTCTTCTTCGCATTAATCTTTGCATTGAATGTGTAGTCAATTCAATGCAAAGATCAATGCGAAGAAGTTACATAGAAAAAAATACCCTGACAAGCATAACCCATTTAATTCAAAGAAGCTACATAGAAACAACTACCCTGCAAGCACAACCGCTTGTCCTGCGGGCACAGCATAATAAACAGTTTATCATGTGCGAAGTACGATGGGCTGCTAGAGTGGAGAACATGTTATTATTTTTCATATAGTCTATCATGAAGCTGAGAACATTGTTGTTTCAACACATGCAAAGAGGAAGGAGGAGGTCATACGGCCTTTAGTAAACTGATTAATTCTACTTATGTCTAGCGATACCAATTCTACTTTTCATCTTGGGCTTCCGCATGCGCAGTGAGTTACCGGGATAATTACCCCTGACGTGCTGTTTACACACAATCCTCCCAACTGACCTTCCTGACCTGCCCGGACACCACTTTACCTAATTAAAACGCTGGGGGAAGGAAAACCATCAGCTAATGTAAGAATGAGGTAAAGTCAAAAGTAACCAAAACCGTCCGGCAATGCCGCTTTCGCAATGCATGAAATAACGGGACCCCTCTACTTAAGGATCGCCAAAAAAGGAAATGTATAATTATACTCACATGACCTTGATGTATGGCAGGGTTGGTTTTTCCTCCCCCAGGCGATTTAATTAGGCAAACTGATGTCAGGGCAGGTGAGGAAGGTCAGTTGGGAGGATTGTGTGTAAACAGCACGTCAGGGAGGTATTTTATTTCGTTAAAATGGCAAAAAACTGATGAGTTGCGTGCCATGTTAATTATCCCGGTAACTCACTGCACATGTGGAAGCCCTGGATGAAAAGTACAATTGGTATCGCTAGGCACAAGTATTAATTCAGAGCTGGTCGCTTAAATATAATCTAGTGTTGTTGTTTGTTTATTATGTGTAAGAGACAATCCTTAAGTAATGGAGCCTTACAAGATAAGTAGTATTGCTAAGTAATACAATTTACCCTTATTTATCATAAAATATTAATGAAAATGAATATGAAGAGACAATAAATATCACATGCTATGCTGTTTAAGTGACAAGTGACAATATAACAGAGAGGACAGATTTTTAACTTTTTTGTTAACCATTACCTACCTATCTAGTTTGCCTGTAAAAAATTATTTTTAATATATCCTTGATATCTATTTATTATGTTTAATAAGTATCAATTCTGCGATATCTCATGTATAGATGTATTCAATTTATAATAATTTCAAGAAGTTTTGAAATTAAATATCTTTATAATTTTTTAGAGTGGGTTATT
This sequence comes from Tillus elongatus, assembly GCA_964006375.1. Lineage (NCBI taxonomy): Eukaryota > Metazoa > Arthropoda > Insecta > Coleoptera > Cleridae > Tillus > Tillus elongatus. The sequence continues at coordinate 147,502,572 of OZ023263.1, read as the reverse complement.
TTAGACAACCCATCTATTAACAAAGATATTTGGATCCATAGAATTTATCATAAAAGAAGGATATAGTACAGGAAAGAGATATTAAAATAATGTGTAATACCGACAAATATATTGTAATGTATATTTATTTCAACTGCAAGCCATCCTACCGAAATGTGATTGTACGGGATACGGGTACTAACTTCGTCCACTGTTAAAATATTTGCCTAGCATAATATTGATGCCAAACGAGAAATGGTAATACCGGAAAGATCTATTACAGGCAAAATTCTATCACAATATTTTCTAGGCAGAGAAAGATACACTAAATGCGTTCTATTGTAAACAGATAATACGATAAAAAAACAGATGTGGTACAGCATACTGTGTAGGATGTAACGGAAGTTGTATCGAGAAATGCCTAGTGCACTAATTTTACATTACAGGAATAAAGCATGAAGCATCCTTTCATATTACAGGCCAACTAAACAATCTACAATCCAATGTACCTGGCACTCCGCTGTGTTGCCACTGTTTATAATTTTTACCGGCCATGGAAAATATTTTACTCTCTGTAACTTTATATGTTTAAGTAATATGTATAATATTAAGCAAAATGTATTCGCATCACCAGTTCTAATATAATGATTATTAAATATTACTTAAAAAAGCTAAAGTTATAAAATTGGATATTTCAGGAAACTTTATATATGCATGATAAATATTATGATCTCCAAAAGAGATATCATAGATAATATCGGGTAGTACATGTTCACATATGCACAATAAGCCAAAGGCTGCGGTGCTATCGGGGCGGCAAAGACACGGACGAGCCCTAAGGGAAAAAAACCTGTTTACATAAAATCAATGAAAATGTGTACAAAGAGATACAGCGTCATTTTTTATTATACTTACTTTTTTTACATCGTCGGAAACGTATCGTTATTTCTCCAAAAGATGAAATTCAATTTTTAATGTGGTCAGACGATAATAATGAAATGAATATAAGAAATTGTTTTCTAATCATGCAAACGTTTTTGATTATTTTATCGTTCAAGTATCTTATCATCACCCTGTCAAAAATAAACTTCCACTTAATGCGTATCATTTAAAATATTTTCTAAAATATTTTTTATGTGTTAACTCTATTTATATGTGGATTTTTTCCTAATAAGTTTGAGAAAATGTTGATACAGTAATTTACTAGAAAAATTGAAGATGTATAATTTCATGCAATTTATTACTATATGATTAGGATTCCTAATAGACTAATGCACAGTTGTGTTGTTTGTTTTTTATTTACCTACTGTCGGTCTCTTTCCGCGACAATGGCCAATCACCAACAACAGGGAATAGTGTCACCTCACCAACCTGTACATTTTGCCAAACTCCTTTCTTTTTGTAACGAGGATAGGGAGGTGCCAACATGGTATGGACACGGGTCTGAAGGCTTTAAGTCACGTCCGAAGAACGGAGCATGCTCACATTCAGCTTGCTGAAACAGTATGGTGGCTTCGGGAGAGGTAAAACTATAGTTTGCGCTGTAATGTTTTTAAGGAAATAAATGTGTTCCTCGCCTCAGCGTGCCCGGATGTCGAATCCAAGCCTTTTGCACAAACGGCTCATGCTCTATCCGTTATGGCACTGAGGCTACTAATGTCAGACAGCTTTGATAAACAATAATCAGGTAATTGGTAGTTAAAATTCATTACTCACTGATTATTACTTATGTTGCACAAAAACAAGTGTGCTCTTTTTTAATTCTGTGAAAAATTGTTAATTAACCAAGAACATATTTTTTGGTGCAAGAAAACTAATAATCATCATTCATTTTAATCTTTTATTAGTTGATGATTGTTGGACAAAACTTTGTGCAACCGGGGATAAGAGATGACTTTTTTTTGTTTCACTTCTTTTTCCAAGTAATACAGCAAATAAATACATTTGGTCTTGTTTGGTGTACCAAAAACAATTTCAATAGACTTAGAGAGGTCTACAGGCAGTGAAATTGACCGCAAAGGCGAGTTAATTTTAAAAAAAAGAAATAAATTCGTAGGAATTTCTATCCTAAATATACAATTTCTAGAATAGTATTTTGCTAAAATAAGCAGCTAATGAAAAGTGTAAATATTTTATATTATAGTATAGTATTTGAATGAAACTACGTGAAATAAGTGACGATTTTCTAGGAAGTAAAAGTGCCAGGTGGTCGGTATTTGTCATTTTAGAAATATCGATCACATGAATGTAGCCCTTTTTTGTATTTTTTTATCAGTCACAAACACACACCGAAAATTTTACTATATTAATAATATAAAATATATAAAATAAATGTACGTGTAACTATATGTCAGTATTCTTTAAACATATTTATGGGAATGCATATAAATACGTCTCTGCACACATGCGTGCGTGAGTGTGCATGATGTGCGTTTTTGGATAAGAAAAAAAATGCTCGTTTTTATTTTAGAGCCATATAGACCACTGTGGCTAAATACTTAAAGAATTAATAACGTGCCCAGGAAAAAAATTTGCAGAGCAACATTTTCAAAATATGTACTTATATCTTTCGATATAATAATTATTTGACTACGTAATATTCTTATAAATGTATTGAAATTTGTATTGAGAGACTTAATAAGTAGTAAATTTTTTTAGTTAGTTTTATTAACAATACTAATTGACATGAGTCACTTCAAATTGATCACTGTTTAATATTTATTGGGACACGTATTTGGTATCAGAGTGGAGATCTGAGTAAAACAGATTATTTTTCTTTGGAAACAAAATTTCCTTGTATTTTATCTGAATTTTTCTGAAAAGACTCTAATAATTATAATACTATTAACCTTGCAGTTTCTTGTTATTAAGTAAAAGTTAAACTGACTAGTTTTTAAAAAAAATCTCTGGACGCAGCAAGTGCCTTATGGATTCAAATTTTCTTTAAAATATTTTTAGTAGCAAATGTCTTTCTTTGATGAAAGCAGGCATCAAATTCGGTTGCCTATATAGTAGAAACAATGTACCATATTTCATTGAAATAAATTTATTGTTTAAAAATATATAAACATTTTTCAAAAGTCTAGATGCAGCAAATGTGTTATGGAAGTGAATTTCCATAAAAATGTTTTTAATAGCAAATGCGAGCAGGCATCCATCTGATTACCGGTATAGCCTATGTGGTAGAAACAATAATGTACTATATTTTATCAAAATTACTTATGGTTTGAAAATATACAAAAAATTTCTGGAAATAAACTTAAATGTTGGTTTTCTATCCAACAAAGCTTACGTTAACAGCAAATTGAGTTATTGAAATTTGAAGGATTTAATGAAAATTCGGTTAATTTGCAGATAAGCTCCCGAACGCTTTTCAACAAATTGTTTTTAGAAACATTACTAGGACCCCACCTGGATGCACAAACCACAAGAAAAAATTCTTGTTCACACCCCCCAAGGAAGTTATGGGACTGGGAGTGAATGGGGGTGGTGTGCGGGGTAGGCAGGGTTTAAGGGGTATATGGCTTTAAGATGTGAAAAAGAAAGCTTTCAAGCCCGCTTTATTCGAATTTTCTGCTCAATATTTACTTTTTACTACCTACCCCGCTCAGCACCCCGACTCACTCCTGGTCCCGTAACTTCCTTGGGGGGTGTGAACAAGACATTTTTCTTGGGGTTTGTGGATCCATTGGTGGGGGGAGGGTATGTGGGGGCAGGTTTCTGAAAACAGTTTTTTGAAAAACGTTCGGGAGCTAAACTACAAATTTACCGAAAATTCGCTACCAAAACGCACTTACTGCGTCCAGTTTTTTTTCTTACAAACGCATCATATTTAGATAAAAAATTTAAAAATGCATTTGTGGCGGTGGTTCCGACCGCAGTGTTTTCGTCAACACTACTCTATGTTTCTCTTGACAGCTAAACGTTGCGTTACGTTATTCGACAGCAAGCTGTCAAGAACTACTATATAAGAGACACCAGGGATCTCTCTCTCTCTCTCTCTCCTCGCTACCAACCACAGTGATCACACGTCTCTCCACGCTCGGTCAGCTATCTGTTATGTACTCATGTACTGTCTGTGATTGTTTTATAGTTAAATGTATCATATAGTTTATTCAGTTAGTGAAATAATAAAGTATATTAAATCTTTACGCATGGATTTAATATCAACAAGTGCAATTAACATCCATATTGGTGACCCCGTGCCGCAAGCCGAAGATGCCCAGCCTGATGTTCCAGCCGACGTCGCCTAACTTCCACGCACGTGCTCATGCCTACAGAAAACGAATATCTAAACAGGTCAGTCTTTTCTAATTTAAAAATTATCTGATTTTTTTTCACAATGGCCGAAGATTCTTCAAGCAACAATATCATGGCAAGGGTTGCAATAAAATTACCTCCTATATGGAGACGTAACGTGAAAATCTGGCAAATGCAGGTTGACGCCCAGTTTGATATATCGCAGATCAGTTCTGAAAAGACAAAATTCAGTCATGTACTCGCTATACTCGATCCTGATGTCGCAGAGTCAATTTCAGATTTTTTAACCAAACCGTTATCATCAACCCCCTATTCAGATCTAATGAAACGTCTTTTATTAGAATTTGAAGAGTCCGATAGTCGCAAAATAAATAAACTTTTAACAGAATTAGAATTAGGCGATAGAAAACCATCGCAACTTTTACGCGAAATGAAGTTTTTAGCTGGTAGTCAGATTGGAGAGGATTTCCTTAAAATTTTATTTCTACAACGTTTACCAGTCAACGTTCGTTCAATTTTGGCTTTGAGCAACGATTCTCTAGAAAATTTGTCGGTTACAGCAGACAAAATCGTGGAATTTTCCGGAGATAAATACAACGTGGCTGAAATTCAGTCACGCGAGCCCGACAAGCTAGCCAAGTTAGAAGCGCAATTAGAAAAGCTAACAGCATCGGTCAACGAATTGCGAACGCGTTCCCGATCTACCTCCCGAGAAAGACCCAAGCTTTCTCGAAATTCCATAAACACAAATTGCTCAACCTCCACGTGTTGGTATCATGAACGATTTGGCAACAAGGCTAAACGTTGCATCCAACCTTGCAATTTTAAAGCTAAACATGTGTCGGAAAAACTAATAAGGCACTCGCTCCACGCAGCAGGAGACGAGAGCCACCTAACACGCCGCCTTTTTATTTTTGATAGACGCTCCAATATGAAATTTCTAATCGACTCTGGAGCGGATATTTCAGTTATTCCACCCACTCACGACCAACGGATATTTCAATCGAAACGTACCTTGTATGCTGCAAACGGGACCCCTATTCATACCTATGGCGAACAACTATTAGATTTGGATCTAGGTTTACGCCGTAGGTTCTGCTGGCCCTTCACACTTGCCGATATCAAGCAACCAATTATAGGCGCTGATTTTCTAGCAGAGTTTGCTTTACTTGTGGATATGAAACATAGACGTTTAATCGATACAAAGACAAACCTCTCTAAGGCCGGTGCTAACCCACCACCAGGATTTAATTCTAAAATTCATCTCGTAGACCCGACACACCAGTACTTCAAATTGCTACAACAATTTCCTGAACTTTTTAAGAAAACTTCTTCTAGCAACCTTCCAGAGGTTGAGTTCTTGCATACTATAAGTACGGAAGGACCACCTGTCACTGCAAAAGCTAGAAGATTGCCCCCGGAAAAGCTAGCTCAAGCAAAACTAGAATTCCAGCACATGATGGACTTGGGAATTTGTAGACCCTCCAAAAGTCCATGGTCAAGCCCCCTCCACATGGTGCAAAAAAGGATGGCTCATGGAGACCATGTGGGGATTACCGAGCACTAAACGCTAAAACAATCCCAGACAAATATCCCATTCCAAATTTGCAGGATTTTAATGCCCAGTTAGAAGGCAAACGTATTTTTTTCAAAATTAGATATCATTCGCGCTTTCCATCACATCCCAGTAGCACCTCAAGATATTCCCAAAACAGCAGTCATAACGCCATTTGGGTTATTCGAATTTGTTAAAACCCCATTTGGCCTTCGTAATTCAGCACAAACATTTCAAAGATATTTACCTTCAATTTTAAGACATCTTGACTTTGCCTACTCCTATCTTGACGATATTCTCGTTGCATCAGCCTCTGAAAAAGAACATCAAGAGCATCTAGCAAAACTTTTTCAGACACTTCAAGACAACGCCATCCGTATCAATTCATCTAAATGTGAATTCGGAGTGGCCGAAATTTCATTTTTAGGTTTTCGTGTTAATAAATCTGGATTATTTCCACTTCCTGAACGCATCAAAGCTATTACCGACCTACCTCTTCCCGATACCATTTAAAAACTCAGAAGATTTCTAGGTCTCATAAATTTCTACCGTCGTTCTCTTCCACGTGCTGCGGAAATTCAGCAACCACTATTCGACCTCTGCCAGAATCCCAAAAAACGCGACAAACGTAAAATCGAGTGGACTCCTCAGACTCGAGAAGCATTCGAACGTTTGAAAGAGGCACTAAAAAACGCTACACTAATAGCTCATCCGTCTTCTTCGCTACCACTGATTCCAGCACATGATGGACTTGGGAATTTGTAGACCCTCCAAAAGTCCATGGTCAAGCCCCCTCCACATGGTGCAAAAAAGGATGGCTCATGGAGACCATGTGGGGATTACCGAGCACTAAACGCTAAAACAATCCCAGACAAATATCCCATTCCAAATTTGCAGGATTTTAATGCCCAGTTAGAAGGCAAACGTATTTTTTTCAAAATTAGATATCATTCGCGCTTTCCATCACATCCCAGTAGCACCTCAAGATATTCCCAAAACAGCAGTCATAACGCCATTTGGGTTATTCGAATTTGTTAAAACCCCATTTGGCCTTCGTAATTCAGCACAAACATTTCAAAGATATTTACCTTCAATTTTAAGACATCTTGACTTTGCCTACTCCTATCTTGACGATATTCTCGTTGCATCAGCCTCTGAAAAAGAACATCAAGAGCATCTAGCAAAACTTTTTCAGACACTTCAAGACAACGGCATCCGTATCAATTCATCTAAATGTGAATTCGGAGTGGCCGAAATTTCATTTTTAGGTTTTCGTGTTAATAAATCTGGATTATTTCCACTTCCTGAACGCATCAAAGCTATTACCGACCTACCTCTTCCCGATACCATTGAAAAACTCAGAAGATTTCTAGGTCTCATAAATTTCCACCGTCGTTCTCTTCCACGTGCTGCGGAAATTCAGCAACCACTATTCGACCTCTGCCAGAATCCCAAAAAAACGCGACAAACGTAAAATCGAGTGGACTCCTCAGACTCGAGAAGCATTCGAACGTTTGAAAGAGGCACTAAAAAACGCTACACTAATAGCTCATCCGTCTTCTTCGCTACCACTGATTCTCCACGTCGATGCTTCTGACTATGCCGTAGGCGCTTCCCTCCAACAGCTACGTGATCAAACACTAGAACCCCTAGGTTTCTACTCTAAAAAGCTTACTTCAGCCCAAAAATCTTACAGCACCTACGATCGCGAACTTCTAGCTGCTTATCAGGCAGTTAAATACTTTAGATATACCCTAGAAGGTCGCCATTTCACCATTTATACGGACCACAAACCTTTGACATACGCTTTTTAACAACGCGTCGATAAAGCATCTCCAAGGCAACTACGACATTTAGACTTCCTAGGCCAATTTACCACAGACATTCGCTACATACCAGGTCCTACAAACATTCCCGCAGACTATTGTTCTCGCATTGAAACAATTTCACTTTCTTCCACTGTGTCACTCCAAGAAATTGCGCAAGCTCAGTCATCTTGTGAGGAACTCAAACACCTTCTGCAGTCTAAATCTTTCTCATACAAATTTCAAAACATGCCTCTTGATAACGGAATGAATCTTATTTGCGATTCTTCTTCAAAGAAACTTCGCCCATTCATACCGCTCAAATTTCGCCGAAAGATTTTCGATTCTATCCACAATTTATCTCACCCAGGCATATCAGCTTCAGTCGATCTGGTCCAGGATAGATTTTGTTGGCCCAAATTGAAAGGCGATGTATATATTTGGTCTAAAACTTGCATTCCCTGCCAGAAAGTCAAGATATGGAGACACACTTCCAGTGCCATTGGACAAAACACCCCAGCCACGAGAAGATTCTCGCATATAAATGTTGACATTGTGGGACCATTACCAGCATCAGAAGGTCAACGCTATCTGTTAACAATAATAGACAGATTTTCTCGATGGCCCGAAGCAATTCCATTGTCAGATATTACAGCAGAAACAGTAGCGAACACTATTTTATCATGCTGGATCTCTCGTTTCAGTGTTCCGCAATACATCACCACAGACAGAGGTAAACAAATCGATTGCCACCTTTTCACACACCTCACTAAAACACTAGGTGCAGACCACATCAAGACCACAGCTTACCACCCAGCAGCAAATGGTGTAATCGAGAGATGGCATAGAGTTCTGAAACAGGCCTTGAAAGCTCATATGGACGAAAACTGGGTCGCTAAATTGCCAATTGTGTTACTAGGACTCAGATCGTACATAATTCCAGAATATCGCTCAACACCCGCTGAAATAGTCTACGGAGAATCAATCAAACTTCCCACCGACTTTTTCAACAGCACACAAGCTCATGATGTTCCACCACTTATATCTCAGCTGAAAGAAGACATAAGGAAACTTCGACCAGTACCTTTTAAACATCATACTGCAAAAAAGGTATTTGTCCATCCTAAGCTTATGGAAGCTCCTTTTGTTTTTGTTCGCATTGATATTCCGCGAAAAACTCTCGAACCAGTTTATGACGGCCCCTTTGAAGTGTTATCCCGAACTGACAAAGTCTTCAAAATCAAGAAATCACACGGAGAAGAGACAATTTCTGTTGACCGTCTTAAACCCGCATTCATTCTTTGTGATAACGAACAGACAACTTTCCAGCCTCAGAGACATCCTAGTGAAACTGAAAGTGACAGTGAAAGTCCAACACCTAGTGAAACTGAAAGTGACAGTGAAGTTCCCGTTCCCGTTCAAACTACACGCCATGGACGTAGAGTTCGATTTCCACGAAGATACTTGAACTAATAGCGTTGCCACTGAGAGGGGAGTATGTGGCGGTGGTTCCGACCGCAGTGTTTTCGTCAACACTACTCTATGTTTCTCTTGACAGCTAAACGTTGCGTTACGTTATTCGACAGCAAGCTGTCAAGAACTACTATATAAGAGACACCAGGAATCTCTCTCTCTCTCTCTCCTCGCTACCAACCGACACAGTGATCACTCGTCTCTCCACGCTCGGTCAGTTATCTGTTATGTACTCATGTACTGTCTGTGATTGTTTTATAGTTAAATGTATCATATAGTTTATTCAGTTAGTGAAATAATCAAGTATATTAAATGTTTACGTATGGATTTAATATCAACAAGTGCAATTAACATCCATAGCATTAACGAATTTGTTCTACGAAAATTTGCTATAAAAAATTATACACCCCTACTCACTCCTGGCCCCGTAACTTCCTTGGGGAGTGTAAACAAGAAATCTTTTGGTGTTTTGGGGGAATAGGGGTGCTGTGCGGGGTAGGCAGGGTTTAAGGGGGATATGGCTTCAAGATGTGAAAAAGACAACTTTCAAGCCCGTTTTATTCGCATTTTCTGCTGATATTTCCTTTTTACTACCCACCCCGCCCAGCACCCCTATTCACTCCTGGCCTCGTAACTTCCTTAGGGGGTGTGAACAAGAAATGTTTCTTGGGTTTTGTGGATCTAAGGGTAGGGGGGGGGGGTGCTGGGCAGGTTTCTGAAAACAGTTTTTTGAAAAACGTTCGGGAGCTAATCTGCAAATTTACTGAAAATTCGCTACCAAAACGCGCTTACTGCGTCCAGATATTTTCTTATAAACGCATCATATTTCGATAAAAAATGCAAAAATGCATTAACAAATTTGTTCTACGATAATTAGCTAAAAAAAATTATAGACCGTTAAACCAAAAACTTCACTAAACCTACAAATAAATATCCAAAAAGCCACCAAACTTAACTAAACTGACAGCCAAAGCATCAGAAAAAGGGTCTATTTGGAATGGTTATTCTGTAAATATTTTAGTAAAATGAAGGGCAACAGGGGCGTGCGGTGACATTTTAAATAAGGGAAGCAATTCTCAGCAACTTACCTATTTGTAGTGTAACTCAATTGTTCTGTCGTTTTTGGCAAATTCGTAAATAATGTCGTCATAAAACTGTGGATTCTGGGACATGTCCTGGACGAGGTTATTTTCAACTGACAAAATTGAAATTTGAGAAAGTCTTTCCTGTCCTGTTGAATTCCTAACAAAACTCTTGATATGTTTCAATGTAGAAAAAATTCGTTCTACAGATGCACTAGTAGCAGGAATTGTTAATACTAATTCACATAATTTGAACACTTCAGAACATGCATTTTCCAATTTTGATTGTTTTAAGAAAGTTAAAAGTTCACTCGCATTAGTTTTTGTGTCAATAACATCGGTTTCATAAATAACTGTAAGTTCTGATCGTAATAAGGCTTTGTCAAAATAATGTCCATAGTGGTGGAATAATGATTTGAATGAATCTTCTGGGAAATGTATCCCTTTAAATCCTCCAAAATTACACAATTCAAGAAATTTCAGGTCACTGAGATGATCAAATCTGCAGTTAATTTGCTGCTGAATTTGATCTATGATTTCGTATAAAAGGCGGCGATAAGAAGTTTGAAGGTATCCCACATTATCAGTGCGCAGATGCTTTCTTCGTGGCTCTACTTCTCCCAATTCAATTGTTTTTTCCCAGAATTTATCAAATTCATTCCTTTTTTGAATTATAATGGATTTAAATTCACTAATTTTTTTCAGGCAAAAACCAATGTCATTTGTTTTACATTGCAATATGTTAAATACATTATCTGAAAACGGAAATATTTCCGAAAATATATTAAGTAAAAAATTAAAATTAAAGTCTCTTTTCAAATCATCCCAAAATCCTCTAGAACTATTTATTGTTTTTGCGTCCCAATTTTTGCTATTTTCCATAATATTTTCAAAAAGTTCAATTAACGATTCACGGTGTTCAAATACAGTTTACTCAAACCTGCCGTTGTAGTCCCATCGCGTTGCAGCTACTTTGGGTAAACGTTTTTTAACAATTGAGTCTAAGGCTTGTGTGCGCTTCGTAGATTTGGAAAAAAAGCAGCCATTTCACTTAGGGTAGCAAAAAACACTTTACATTCTTTAATATGATTTATAGATTGGGATAAAATTAAATTAAATTTATGAGCACAACAGTGTACAAATAAAGCACTGGAGAACATTTCCCGCACTTTAGATTGAAGACCTCCTAAATGTCCGGCCATAACAGAAGCTCCATCATAGCTTTGGGCAATTAATTTATTATAAGCCTCCTCAATATCTTTCATAATATTAAGCACAATTTTATATAGAGCCTTTGCGGTACGATCTTCTGTCACATTTTTAAATCCTAAAAATCTTTCTTGTACACTCCCATCCATTTTTACGTAGCGTATTACTACAGATAGTTCACTTAAATTAGTTACATCGGTTGTTTCATGTAGAACAACAGCAATGAAACGAGTCTGTTTAATTTCCGATTTAATTATGTTCAAAATAATAGTGGCAGCGGCCGAAATTAAGTCATTCTGAATGCGATTTGATGTCCCGCGAAAAACGTTAGACTGTTCCAAGTGATTTTTTAAACAAATGTCGTACTTGGCTATTAAAGAAACTAGGTCTTGAAAGTTTCCTCTATTTGCAGATGTAGTTGTTTCGTCATGACCTCTAAAGCCCAATTCATGCTGAACAAGAAAACACACAACATCAATAAGTCTTTTTAATATGTTTCTGTTTTTATCAACCAATTCATTGTGTTGGCGACTAATTTCTATCTGCTTGTCAACGGCGTGTTCAATTCGCGTTTTTCCAAAGACACTTAATTTTAAAATGCTCTGTAAATGCGCTTTAGACATAACATGTCTTTTTACTACTTTATGTAGATTATTCAAGTCGGAAAACCCACTTTTATTCCACACTCCCTTTTCAGTCACAAATAGACTACAAGGCCAACAAAACACTTTATTCCTGATTTCACAACGCGTTAACCATTCATATTGTTTATAAGTTTTTTCGGCGTTGAAATGTCGAATACATGTTTTAATTCTTGTATTTAAGTTTTTTAGAGTAGGTTTCGGCCTACCTTTATTAATAATAGCAAGTTTTTCAGCAAACTGTAAATTTGAAAATCCTTTGGTCATCAAAAAACACACAACACAATCACAGTTATTATTACCACTTGTTTGTAAAGTTTGTAAATCCCCACCCCCACCGTCGCCGCTGTTAAAAGCTGATGTACTTGTAGCCATATTAATACTCATAAAATGCCAATGTATTTAACTTAGACGACTGCTTATATTTACGAAATAATGCGAGACATTCTCTTTGTATGTGTAGCGCGAGTCTTCCCGGTAAAATACGTTCTAAAAATACACGTACACACGTCGAGCGAGCGAGCGTTTCTCCTCAAGTGGTCTGCTGACTACATGTATTTAACGAAAGTCATTGCATCCACCCGTAGTATCAGGTTCATGCTGGTCGTTGGCGGAGCATTTACTGCGACGACGTCCTTGCGAAGAGCGCATATACAAACAAGTACAGTATGACGCATAATAAATAATTATGTGTGTGAGCTTGCGAATTAAAATTTTTAATAATTAAATTAGTTTCAGAATTTGAAATTTAATATTTAAAATACAAAAGAGATTTTAAATATTGCGGTTTAATATACATTATTTTTTAGTAGGTATGTAGTCGTTATTTTAAGGGAAGCAATGCTTCCCTTGCTTCCATGGACCGCACGCCACTAAAGGGCAATGACGGTTGAATCTGAAAGGGTTTGCAGAACACTCTTCTTGCAATATTTTCTTTTCACAAACGGCATTTGTTTCACATTATTTGCCTAAACATTGCCAATTTTGACGTTTAAAATTGCGAGTTTGACGTTTTGAGGAAAACTCCAACATTTTTTGCTTTAACTGCTCATAACTTCTTTGTCTTTAAAGCTAGGGACCTAAATTTTGGTACAGAGTTCACTTTATAATACAAACACACGTACCAAATTTAGTTGCCCTTACTCTGTTATTTCTGAATATATGAATTTTTTTATAAAGAAAACACAAAATTTTTCAGGAAAACCTGGTCCGATTTTGCTGGCTAACGAACTTCTTCAAGCGACTTGCAAAAGGAAGGTACTCCGCAAATTTTATCAAGATCGGTCCATTATTTTTTGAGTTATCGGTCATATATATATATATATATATATATATATATATATATATATATATATATATATATATATATATATATATATATATATATATATATATATAGTTAAATAAGGCCCTTTTGGCTTTATGATAAAAAATAATTTATTTAAACCCAAAAAGTACTATTAATTAACAAAGTGATTAATTACAAGTTACAACTAACGAACTATGAACGTTGTTAATCGTGGACAAGTAAAGAATGAATTCTAAATCTACATAACTCATACTTATAAACTAGGATTGATTATGATGCAGTTTCTAATTGAACTCTGTGACTGTGTGAGGTCGATGTCATGCTGAGTGGACTAGATCGGGCCGGATGTCGTGGTATTGTTCCTACAGCAATCGGCTACCAGGCAACGTAACTCCTCCATCCCTAATGTGAAGGACGTCCTCGTTCTTTTCAGTAAGCTCTTCAGCTGCACATAGGTTTTTTGATTTGCGTAGCATGGCCTTCTTCTTGAACTTATGTATGGAGATGTAACACAAGATGACCACTAGGATGACGGTGATTATGGTAGTCATTCCCATGTGTGTTGAATGTACCAAAGGATGCAGTACATTGTGATGCTTCCTTTGCTCCATCTGACTTTTCAACTTGCTGGCTTCCTTGAGATGAATTGGATTGAATCTTATGATATGTTGCGGCTGTGGCTGTAAGGGTTGTATCAACTCGGGTATCCATGTAATGTTTGGACTGGTTTCTTCATAAGTCTCTCCATTTATAGATATCTTGCATCGTTCTTGACTGGCTACGAGGGTGTTGGTTGTGGTAGTTTGTCTGTCTAGTCTTGACGGACACTCTTCTGAGATGCTGGTCTTCTGGTTAGTGATCAGTAAGATATTTCCATTTCGGAGTTGAACGGATGCTGTGTAAGAATTGGTTGTGGTGGCAAAGAGGCATGTTGATACGTTGTCTAATTTGCATCTTTCTTCATGGGGTTGGTCAGTACATATTATGGCTTCCTCGACAGCTGGGCATTGTTCTGCTGTCCACAGATTTTTCTGCGGTGTTTCCAAATAGAAGGAAGCAGGTGGTACAAGGACTCTATTGGTTTGAGGTGTTGGGATGATTCGAAAATATGCTCCTGATGTGGGATGTAGGATAGGAACCTTCAGGAGGCAAACAATTGTATCTTTTACAGATAAAACATTAAATTTGGTAAATTCTAAAATTTTGAAAATATGATTTTGGTCAAAACTAATTAATTCATTGTTATTATAAATGAGTTTCAGATGTTCTCTAATGACCTTTAGGTCTTTTGCAGTAAATATTTCTATGTTGGTTAATTGATTGAAACTAAGTGAAATTGTTCTTTGTAATACTTTTATATTCTCTAGTAATTTTGAACTTAGTGCTATCTGAAATTCTACAACAGCCTTATATTCCGTTTCGCGTTGCATCACATCTAGGGTGATTTTTAACGAGTCTAAATTTTTGTTAATCGATTCTTGTTCCTTTTCGAATCTTTGAGTCATTATATTGGCAAACGAGTTCAAGCTATCTAATTGAACCATTATCTCGTCTTGATTCGCATACAACAATTCTACGTTTTTATTGATTTCTTTTAGATCCTCCTGGTCCAAATTGCCAGTGATCATTCTTATAACCGATCCTGCGCCATCTATGAGACCGCGTTTGTATCTAGTGTGTGTTAGCTTTTGTAATTCATTTCTTATAATTCTTAGTTGACTGTTTAGAATTCGTGTATAATATTTGTTGATGGAATTTGACTTAATTTCACTAATCTGATAAGCGTTGTATATTAACTGATTATAGTTTTCATCTATAAGGGTGAGATTAAAATAAAAATAAAATCTATGGTAGTGATTTAGGATTTTGGCGATTCCAACATATTCTTTGAAATAGCCGTTAGTTTGGATGGGTTGAAGTTGAAGGAGTAGGGCTGTCCTCAGACATAGGCACAGCAGGCTGTAAAGAAGGAAATTTCTTTTTAGTTCTTTTGGTTTTATTTAAATGAGCCGTTTGTTTTCTCGAATGGGGAAGAAGTATTTTATTGCGTGGTAATTGTATAGGGTCGGAATGAATTTTATAAAGGGGATCTGCCTTTCGGATTGGTGGTACTCTTACTGCAACGTTTTCTTCATTAATTTGGATGTTTTGTTCTCGAGTTTCGTTGAATTTCTCGAGACGTTCTGTTGCTTTATGCTTTTGCTTTTCATAAATAGACTTGTAAAATGGAAGTATTTCTTTTAAGCGTCTATTGTTATATTCCTCGAATACTGTTTGATGAGGATCGATCGGTGGTATGTCATCATATGGGCCGTAGAGTAGTTTGAAAGGAGAGTGGCCTGTCGAAGAATGTATTGATTGGTTGTATATCAATACGGCAGTGATCATGAGTGATTGGGGGCTTTCTTTTGGGTTTTGAATTTTTAGTACACGTATTTTTTCTAATAATGTCGAATGTAACCGTTCTACAGGAGAATTTGAATTTGGATTTTGAGGGGTAGTAATGTGTAAATTGATTTTAAATATGGAACAGAACTCTTTGAGTACAGCATTTTCAAATTCGCGGCCTGGGTCCGAGACCATCTTAGAAGGGTAGTTGTGGTGAGAGAAGAAGTGACGTAGTTTGTTAACGATGATCAGGGCAGTAGTATCGATAATGTAATATGCTTGCGCATATTTACTGAACAGATCGACGATGGTTAAGAACTTGCAGTTATCAAAGCTGAATACGTCGATGTGTATAACTTCGAAGGGTCTAGAAGCAATCAGTGGTCCTTGAAACGGGGGTTTGTAAGGGTTACGATCATATTTTGCCTGAAGGCATACGTCGCATTTATTAATAAAGTCGTTAATTTGAATTTTCATGTTAGGCCAATAAAATTTTGTTTTTAGTTGTGCGTACGTCTCGTTAATGCCGTTATGGTTTTGTTCGTGATAGTCTTGTATTGTTCCTTTTTGTTCAGTAAGTTTCGTTACGTCTTGTAATCGTTTTGTACATTTAATTATTTTAACAGAACTATTGAATAGATTGGAAGCTATTATTCTAAAGTAATGTTCAAGTTGTGGGTCCAAGAATAATATACCGTAATTATTATTAGGGTTGATGTAAGATTTTAAGAAGTCAGTCATCTGTTGCAGTTCGTGTTGTCTTTGGATGTATACTCTGTAGCATTTGTTTTTAAATAAGTTGTCTGTCTTTATTTCGTTATGAGGTCCGTAATACATAATTATCTGATATTTGAAGTGATTTAAAGGGTTTTCAGAAATGGGCATAGTAAAGACGGGGTTTTCTGCAGAGGTGTGTTGTGTTTGTGAGTCAGAATGTCGTTCGTCTTCCTGAGTGTTAATACCTAAATCTTTAAGATCGTCGTCGTTTAATACTCTAAGCTCTGATGGATCTAGATTATTGAAAATTGATGCCAGATCATCGTCGTCCTCAACTGCGTTGATTTCGACACGAGATAAAGCATCGGCTACTACGTTTTCTTTACCTCTTTTATATTTAATTGCGTAGTCGAACTCTTCTAATTTCAAACGCCATTTCACTAAACGTGAATTTGGCTCTTTAATAGAAAATAACCATACAAGTGGTTTATGATCGGTTTCGATCGTAAATTTATTTCCAAAAAGGTAAGGCCTAAAGTGCTTAGTGTTTTCGACTATTGAAAGGAGTTCCTTCTCAATTGTTGAGTAGTTCCTTTCAGCGGAATTTAAAGTGCGGCTATAGTAAGCTATGGGCCTGTCGTTTTGTGACAAAACGCCTCCTATAGCGATATTACTAGCGTCAGTAGTCAGGTGAAAAGTTTTTGTAAAGTCTGGATACATCAGTATAGGTGAATTTGTAATAAGGTCTTTGGCTTGTCTAAAGGCATTTACGTACTCTGTATCGTTAATGTCAATTTTGGAGTCTTTCTTAAGGCATTTGGTTAAGGGGAAGAGGATTTTTGCGAAATTTTTAATGAAGCGGCGATAGTAGCCTATCAATCCGAGGAATGACTTTATTTCTTTTTGGGATTTTGGTATTGGATAGTTCTGTATAGCCTTGATTTTATTAGGGTTAGGACGGATTCCGTGGGTCGTGATTACATGCCCAAGAAACTCGACTTCCTTACGAAGAAATTCGGATTTGTCTAGTTGGACTTTGAGGTTAACCTCTTGTAATTTTGAAAATATCTGTTTTAGATGTAGCAAATGTTCTTGTAGGGACTTAGAAAAAATGACGATGTCATCCATGTATACAAAACATGATTTATAAAGGAATTCCCTAAGGACATTATCCATTACGCGCTGGAAAGTGCTCGGAGAATTACGCAACCCAAAGGGCATGCGCACGTACTCGTAGTGCCCATTATTAACGCTAAAGGCGGTTTTCTCTATGCTGCTTTCACCTAATTCAATTTGGTGAAAACCTTGGGCCAAATCAAGTGTAGTGAAATACATGCACTTGCCTAGACTATCGAGTATCTCATCTATCCGAGGTAAGGGATATTTGTCGTTAATGGTTTTCTCGTTCAGCTTTGTATGTAGTCGATAACTAAACGCCATTTACGTTTTCCCGATTGATCCATGCGTTTAGGCACGATCCATACAGGAGATGCATATGGTGATATAGATGGTCTAATAATTTTGTTATCTAATAGCTGTTTTATTTGTTTTTGAATCTCTACTTTGAGATTGTAGGGATATCGATAGGATTTGACATGTACTGGTTCGTCATCTTTTGTGTGTATGTCATGTTTAACACAGTTAGTGAACGTAAGGTCACTGTTTTCATGGTAAAATATATTTTTGTATTTGTTGCATAAGGAAAATAATCTTGATTTTTCTTCGGTATTAAGATGCTCTACTCTTAATTGTTTTAAAATGTTAGGTTGGTTTTGTTTTATTGGTTCGTTAAGTTCGTAATAGTTTTGTAAGGGAGTGACTTTAATTCGTTCGTTGAAGTAAACTTCGACGTTGTCAGATGTATTTTTTGTAATGGGAATTGTGCAAATGCCAGAATGAGAAGTAGCTATAGCTTCTTCTACAGTTACGGTGTTGTCGGATAGTTGGGGAATCAGAACGGTTCCATTTTCTACGTTAACAGGAATTTTGATACTATTTACGCATATTTGTTTAAAGGGCTTAAAATTTTGAGGGTTAAGTTCGAAATAGAAAGGGATCTCTGTCTTGCCTAACGTTATAGTCTGTGTCTCGTAGTTTATACGTGCTTTCAATTTCTGGAAGTGAGCAGAACCGATCAAGGCGTCGAAACGATCATGCCATTGCATGACATGAAAATCGAAGGGGAATTTAATGCCATATTCTTGTAATATAGGGAACTGAATGTTATCAATACCTCTGGAAATTTTGCCAACGGATTTCATGGCGAAGGGTTTTTGATAGAGATATTCGCTGAAAAATTCGTAAGCCGGACCTGGATTCATGATGCTATCAGACGCACCACTGTCAATGAGTATTTGTAGGCCTAAAGAGGGTAGACAGAAGAAGGGTAGTTTGGGTTGCATGGCAATATTATTTAAGTCAAGTTTTATAGTGTTTCCGAGGCTGTATTGTGAAAATCCTGATTTTCACTATACGGTTCCTCTGGTTCCTCGAGTTCCTCGTTATAGAAGACCTCATCAGGTTGATAATCATTATCATCCTGGTATACATAGTCAGGCTCTTGTTCCTGCTCTTCAAAAGTTTGGTTGTTATTTATTTGAGGAATGGGGTGATTTGTACGAGGGCGATTGTTTGTTAGGTTAGTAGAAATTGACATAGGGGTTGCCTGATTATTAATTCTTCTTCCGAAGACTTGTGAATTACTGGGGTAATTTCGTTGTTGTGGAATTGGTCTTAAGTTTGAGATAGGTCGGCTTGGAAAGGATTGTCGAAACGTTGGTTGTTGATTATGACTTTGTGGGGGTATTCTCTGGAAATTGGGCCGATAGTTATAATTTTGTTGGGGTATTCTCTGGAAATCGGGCTGTTGGTTATAATTTTGTTGAGGTATTTTCCGGAAATTGGGGTAGAAGTCGTTTACCTTCCTATTAATTATGTGGGGTTTTTGTTGCTGAGGATGTTTGTCGTTTTGACGGAAATGAGATTCATCCTTGTCTTTTATGACTTTTAGGAAATTTACTTGCATCTGCTCGTTATCAATGCGATGGCATTCGAGCAACGCTGTTTCTAAATTAGGGATGTTTAATAACCGTAAGTGACTGTGATATGGTTCGGCTATTCCTATTTTGAAAGAAGTAACAGCTGCTGTTTCGTATTGCTGTTTCTTGTAGGTTTTTATAATGTCGTCTAGGGCTTGTAGGGAAATATGTTCGTTTAACATTTTTAATTTGTCTTGTATAGTGTTGTAAAAATCAGTGGCAGTTTGAGTTTTACGCATATAACTAGTTCGTAGATCTGTCATTAAAAGGTCTTCTGATCTAGGGTCTGTATATTGGGCCTTAAGGGCATTTTCAATATTTTGCCAAGAAATGTCGTCTAGTTTCATAAGTATATCTCGGGCTTCACCTGTGATTTTGGCCTTAATGAATTCAATAATCATTCGGTTACAATGTAGGTCGTCAGGTGTGTCGCCTTGTCTTTTGTAACATAGGATATAAGTGCGGCATTGATTCAGAAAATATGCCAATTGTTTTTGTCCACCATTGTACTCAGGAATCATCGCCGAAGCTTGACAGATTTGGGTGATTGATGCCTCTGACATGTTTTGGAAATTAGGGGTTTCTGATGAATTAAAAATGAGTGAATCTGCGGTTAAATTTGGCAAGATTCTTTCCGGAATTCGGGTAAATCTTATGGGAGACCTTTCACGAAGGCTCATGTAATGTATTAATAGATATAAAGGAGATTTTCT
Organism: Tillus elongatus; assembly: GCA_964006375.1. Lineage (NCBI taxonomy): Eukaryota > Metazoa > Arthropoda > Insecta > Coleoptera > Cleridae > Tillus > Tillus elongatus. The sequence goes on along the minus strand of OZ023263.1, from coordinate 147,482,403 downwards.
TTTTAAATATTAATTACAGGTAATAAGGGTATAAAATTATTAATTTTTTGTTGTAATAAATGGATAAAATTTGTAATTGATAGAATAATAATCAATCCTTAAAATAAATGCTTAATTCTAAAGGTAATTAATAATTTATAACTAAAAGAATAATAATACGGTGCAAAATTATTATAACTGCATAAAATCTTAATGCTTTAAAATATTTCCGTTAAAATTGTTTATCTAGAGAGTTTTTAATTACAGTGGATATTTATACGATAAAAATTTACTCTAATTGTACTAAATGTTTTAATTTCTACGCTAACAATGCTTTCTTGTTATAATGTGTATTACAAAAGCGTTTTATCTAGTTACAACGGATCACACGATTCTGTTGAAATTGAATCTTGTATAATATCGCGTCTGTAAAGTTTTTTATTTTGTCATCAGTTTTTTACGTACAATGACTGAATATCAAATTAAATGCGACGGTTAACTAAGTGCATGCAGTGTTTTTATTAAACAACGACTAACTTGTGATACTGCGTTAATTTTAGAGAAATTTCATTAGATAAAATATATTTATTAACGTAATTATCACTTAATGCTAAGAATTTGTTAAACTGTATAAAAATAATTCTGCTTTATTTCATGTATTTTCGAAAAATTAAATTTGAAAATACAGTAAAAAATGCTTGTCTTTATAACTTGTACTATGAAAAAGTACCTTGTAATAATATCAATAATTATTCGTTTAAAAAATAAGGCTTGTATGTAGTAAATTAAAAGAAATTTGTTAACGCTATTAACAAAATATTAATTATAATAGGTATCACGAAAGAAGATAGCTTTGTGATAATATAAATAATTATTATTAATCAATTATAGGGCATTTATGAAAAAAAGGATTTTTATGATGCCTTAAATATAAGTATTGCCAAAGAAAAACTTTGTGAATACTAAAAATAATTTGTATTTACGAAAAATGAATTTTGCAAATACTTAAAAGACATAATTGCATAGGAAATGAAAGAAATGGATCAACTTACAGAAGGGAAACTGCTTTGTTGGTCATCTATGGCTTTTCTTCCAATGCCCTTGCTCTTCTTCTTGGATGGTTCTTCCAGCACAAACGTTCAAAAACGACCGACAATTTTGCTACTTTTAAGTTGCCAAAACGTCGTTACTGGATACAGTTCGCAGCGCCAGTTAAATAAGGCCCTTTTGGCTTTATGATAAAAAATAATTTATTTAAACCCAAAAAGTACTATTAATTAACAAAGTGATTAATTACAAGTTACAACTAACGAACTATGAACGTTGTTAATCGTGGACAAGTAAAGAATGAATTCTAAATCTACATAACTCATACTTATAAACTAGGATTAATTATGATGCAGTTTCTAATTGAACTCTGTGACTGTGTGAGGTCGATGTCATGCTGAGTGGACTAGATCGGGCCGGATGTCGTGGTATTGTTCCTACAGCAATCGGCTACCAGGCAACGTAACTATATATATATATATATATATATATATATATATATATATATATATATATATATATATATATATATATATATATATATATATATACACAGATCTCTCCATAAGCGAATTTAAACAAAAATCGCTACAAACCAAAAAAGCTTAAAAAAGTGGCATTGATTCATTGTCCTCAAGGTACTGTTTGTACGAAACATTTGTCCCATAGGCCTACTTTCTGCTCTCTTAATATGCCTTTATTAAAATGTGCCTATTAACATATATCACTTGAAACATATTTTAATAGTGAATTATAAAATTTGACAGTTTCCGAAGAAGAGAATGTGCTCGTGTTTCACTTCGATAGGGTGTCTGATTTTCGACAAAACCCATTTTGAAAATTATGCCATATGCCATAAAATATTAGAGAACGGATTGTAACTTGTATTTATCCTTTTTTTAAATTTCATTTAAAATTATTATATTTTATAAAGATCCTCCAGCTGGTGTCTATAAGTGTAAATCAAGGTAAAATTGAGTTACATTTTATAGAAAACAAAACTTTCATATTTTCAATTAGCAGGCCATAGAATACAAATATAAGACTAAGGGCATGCACAATAAGCCAAAGGTTCCAGTGCTATCGGGGCGGCAAAGCCACGGACGAGCCCTGAGGGAAAATAATAGTGATATTGATTTTAACTAAGTATTCTATGATCAAAACTAAAACAGAATAATCGTACAAACAAGTTCAGAAAAAAAGCTTCACAAGAGCTCTTTCAGGCGAGGATACCATATGAGAGATACGTGTATCCGGGATACTGGATTACGGTCCAAATTTTCGAATTTTGTCACAGCGAGCGCCCAGCGTCGGCCATGGACAGATTTTATTAATTAATCGTAATTATATGGCTAAGCTATAAAGTTGTCGGTATACATAATTATGCTATCCACATTAATAATTTGGATCTTCTAATTCACCACCCCACTATACTAGTAATCGTGTTTTAAGAGGTAAATTTAACCTTTTAGAAATGTCTGTGCGAGATACAGATTTTGTATCTGGCGGCTGAGAAGGTGGGATGGAGAAAATTGGTATTGCAATACTGAATGTGTTGCCTGATCCAGTCCAGTGTGAGGAGGGCCATTTAAGCGCACACATTACAGACTCCTGGTCTAAAAGAGCTCCACAGGAGCTAGCTACAGCCCTCCACAAAGTATAAAACTTGACATGATGACATTATAGTTTCCTCTGATATGAAACTCAATTTTAAGTTTAATTTTTACAAAATTTTGAACCTCAGCAATTCTAATACACCAGACGATGAACTTTAATGAAATCGGATCTTTTTAAATTAATTAAAAAATTCACACATAAAAGTTACCGTCGATTTATAGTATATAACATAATTATCTAACTGATTTTTCTCGAGACCCGTACATCCCATCAAAGTGAACCAAAAACATATTTTCTTCACAGAAAACTATTAAATATTTTATTATTTAATGAAATTCACATCCAAAAAAAGTTGAGGTAATATTTGCATTCAACCATTTGTTGAGTACCTACCTTTTACCAGTGACTTGGATAAGTTTGTTAGCCAGGAAAATCGGCCCAGATTTTCCCAGATTTTTTTTGCTTTATTTCGAAAAAAATTATATCTCCGGAAGTAACAAAGTAAGGGCAACCAAATTTGGTAGGCGGGTTTATCTTTATAGGTAAATTACGTACCAAAACTTAGCTCTCTAGGGTAAGAGACAAAAAAGTTTTAGGCATTTACAGAAAAATAAATTGGGGTTTTCCTCAAAACGTGAAAGTCGCGATTTAAAACGTCAAAATTGGCAACATTTAGGCAAAGAACCTGAAACTAATACGAGCTATGGAAAGAAAAGAGAAATGTTTTACAAAGCCTGAAGTCTTAGCTTCAACCGTCATTGTCCTTCATCTTATTTAAATATTTCCAGAAAAATAATTTCAAATAAACCCTTCCTCTGATGCTTTGGCAGTAGTCTTAACTATAGAGTTTATCGTTTAATGGTATATAATTTTTGTCGAATTTTCGTAAAAAAACAATAAAGCTCAATATGTCCGTTATTATACAAGATACGAAAAAAATGTATACATTCATTATAGGGTGTCTTGAGCTAAATCTTAAAAAATCTTTCTACAATCACAGGTGGCCCATAAGTCGTTGGTGATACAATTTTTTTTATCGAAGACGCCTTATGTTACTGCATTTTTTCATTTTCCATCTAAATATAATGCATGTCTGTAAGAAAATAAATGCGGGACGCAGCGAGGGCGTTATGGTAGCGAATTTTCATTAAATGTTTTAAATTTAAATAGCGCAATTTCCTATTAACATATGAGGTTGGCCAAGAAACCAGTTCTTTCGGGAACACTTTCAGTTTACTTTCGGGATTTTTTGTACATTTTCAAAGAATACAGTTATTTGATGAAACATGGCACATTGGTTCTACTATATAGGTTATACTGGTGACCAAATTTGATGAAATGACGGTTGAACCTGAAACTGAAAGGTTTGCAGAAGACTCTTCTTGCGACGTTTTCTTTACATAATCCGCATTTGTTTCAGGGTCTTTGCCTAAATGTTGCGAATTTAGACGTTTTAAATCGAGACTGACGTTTTGAGGAAAACCCAATTTTTTTAATGCCTTTAACTTTTATGTTCTTCAACTCACACACTTAAATTTTGGTACGTGATTTATTCCACCAAGTGGACCTCCGACTACCTGTTTTGTCTTTAGTGAACAGTTTGCGTGATATGCTGAGACCACAACATCCCTTACCTGTTCAGCTGCAATCTCAATATCTTCACGATCCCTCACTGTGGGGATAGCGGTGAGGGATTGCTTGTACCCCCTAATCCGTCCTCCTCAGGTCGCGATACTCCACCACAGGTCTAGGGCCTATTTCAATCTCAAATAGGATATGGGCATGGTCTGAACATGAGGGTTCAGACGACACCCTCCATTTGAAGATTTTGGTGCTCAACAGCCTTGAGCTGATCGTGAGATTTAAAACCTCTCTTCGGTTAACCGTTAGAAAGGTGGGTTCCGAGCCTATGTTAATGACGACCAGCTCTTCCCGTAATATGTATTCAAACAGTGACTCACCTCGCCTGTGTCCGTGCTCCCCCAAACCAGATTATGGGAGTTCACACCACACCCCATTACAAGATGATAATTGTTCCTCTTGCAGTAGCTGATCAATTTCCGCACCTCTGCTGGAGGAGGTTGGTCTGCATCTCTGTCTCCGGGGAAGTAGGCCGAGCAGGCCACTACATCCAGCCTGGTCCCTCCGGTTATGATCATGAGATGGATGGCTGCCATGTCCTTGGTACAGTATTCTGAAAGTGCAAAATACTGCAAGTTGTTTCTGATCCAGATACAGGCTCTGGGGTTGGTACCAGAACCCACCTCTACTATCTTACCAGAAGTATTACCTAGCCCTTTGGTTCCGTCCGAATTGGCGGTCCAGGCCTCTTGAAGAAGAGCAATGTCTACCTGCTTTTTTTTTAAATTTCATGCTAAGGAGGTATGTAGCAGCCTTAGCGTGATGCAGATTTGCTTGTATGCACCTAATATTGGTGGTCATGGGACAATAATGGGGATAGTCATAAAGTGGGAAGGGTAAGGAAATAGGTTTTGGATTAGAATAGGATTAGGGTTTAGAATGCAGGGCCATCCTCCTTTACTGAAGCTCGATTACCAAGCATCCTAGAGGAGGGTCTACCTGTGGTAGTCGTGCGAGGCGTGGATTTTGCTCTCCCCTGTGGTTTCCCTCTAGAGGTTTTAGTGGAAGGATATATCCTGCCACCTCCTCTATTGGGGCCTATTCTGCTGGTGGGTTTAATTCCCCCTGCGGTGTCACTTCCTGAGGGTAGAACCGGGGGGATTGATCCCCCTCCACTCTCGGAAGGGCCTGCTCCAGTCGCCGTAAGCTGACTGGCGATGGTGGTACTAGAAGCTGTGGTTTTATGCTCAGCCGCAGACCCCCTTACCCTCGGCCGGAACAACACCTGCCCAAAGCCAAAGTATGGTCTGAAGTCAATTCCTCCAGCATAACCATGGACATTTCATCAACCGAGAATATCCATGTTTGTCCTGATAGTCCCGACGCTTCTCGGTGTGGTACAGTCCACTTCCGAGGGTTCAGGCCATCATTCATTCCTCTCAGTCTGGTGAGCACCTCCTCGGGCGTCAATGAAGAATCCACCCCGTCAGGGATATATGCAACACAGACGTGGGGCTTGGGGAGGTCCTGTCCTCTCACCAGCTTGAGACGAGCCCCTTCCCACGGCTGGAGCCCCCCAACTACTCGCTCCAGCCAAAGCGAGCTGACTTCATCGGCACAAGTAATAAGGAGCCAGCCAGGCCAATTTGCACAGTCACGAAACCTTATACTTGGCTCTTCCTCTGAACTGCACTGTACAGCCTTCAGAATAGACCTCTGCAGAAGCAGCAGTTGTTCATTACTAAGTGAGGAAGAGGGATATTTAGAGTGGATGATGCCCACTCTCGCCCCTCCAGTCACCTCACTGAATGTCTTCCTGACAGCAACCTCTCAGGGCTTTTTTGCCCTCTGTTGTGGTGTGCTGCCGTCTGACCTGATTCGCTTTCCGCTGACGGCACCCTCAGCAGAGGCATCAGACTCCTTGGGTCGTTTTATCGCATCCTCAGAGCCCTTAGCCCCCACCCGAGCTCGGCGGGATCCGACTTCCGCCAGTACCTGACTCAAGGCGGTTGAATAAGGTACACCCGCCTTGAGCAGACGACTAAGCGGTCTCCTTGCGGATCCGGGTAGTCGTTGTTTTTTCCTCCGCTCCTCCGTGTGGCGGAGGCGAGACTTTAGGAGCTCCCGCTCCTCATCGGAGGACATAGATTTGGAGGATAGGGAAAGGATGACCGCCCTTCCATCTGTTTGGCTGTAAGAGAGGGGACAACCCTCATTTTTACCTCCATGGGTCCTCCAGTTGCCTGGAGATCGAGAGTATTATTACCCATCTCGTTTGGGTCTGTGCTTTTTGTCGTGTCCATGTTATATGATATATCCTTCCACTAAAACCTCTAGAGGAAAACCACAGGGGAGAGCAAAATCCACGCCTCGCACGACTACCAAAGGTAGACCCTTCTCTAGGAACCTTGGTAATCGAGCTTCAGTAAAGGAGGATGGCCCTGCATTCTAAACCCTAATCCTATTCTAATCCAAAACCTATTTCCTTACCCTTCCCACTTCTTGACTCTCCCCATTATTGTCCCATGACCACCACTATTAGGTGCATACGAGCAAATCTGCATCATGCTAAGGCTGCTACATACCTCCTTAGCATGAAATTAAAAAAAAAGCAGATAGACATTTCTCTTCTCCATGAGCCCTGGACCGCCAATTCGGACGGAACCAAAGGGCTAGGTAATACTTCTGGTAAGATAGTAAAGGTGGGTTCTGGTACCAACCCCAGAGCATGTATCTGGATCAGAAACAACTTGCAGAATTTGCACTTTCAGAATACTTTACCAAGGACATGGCAGCCATCCATCTCATCATCACAACCGGAGGGACCAGGCTGGATGTAGTGGCCTGCTCGGCCTACTTTCCCGGAGACAGAGATGCAGACCAACCTCATCCAGCAGAGATGCGGAAATTGATCAGCTACTGCAAGAGGAACAATTATCACCTTGTAATGGGGTGTGGTGTGAACTCCCATAATCTGGTTTGGGGGAGCACGGACACAGGCGAGGTGAGTCACTGTTTGAATACATATTAGGGGAAGAGCTGGTCGTCATCAACATAGGTTCGGAACCCACCTTTCTAACGGTTAACCGGAGAGAGGTTTTAAATCTCACGATCAGCTCAAGGCTGTTGAGCACCAAAATCTTCAAATGGAGGGTGTCGTCTGAACCCTCATGTTCAGACCATGCCAATATCCTATTTGAGATTGAAATAGGCCCTAGAGCTGTGGTGGAGTATCGCGACCTGAGGAGGACGGATTGGGGGGGGGGGCACAAGCAATCCCTCGCCGCCCAACTTGTGTCCGCTATCCCCACAGTGAGGGATCGTGAAGATATTGAGATTGCAGCTGAATAGGTAAGGGATGTTGTGGTCTCAGCATATCACGCAAAATGTCTACTAAAGACAAAAAAGATAGTCGGAGGTCTACTTGGTGGAACAAATACCTCGAAAAATTACGAAGAGAAGTGCGACGTCTCTTCAATCGTGCTAAGACTACATGCAACTGGGAACAATATAAATCCGCTCTAACACATTACAACAAAGAGACAAGGAACGCTAAGAGGAAGACGTGGAGGAGGTTCTGCGGGGGCACCGCTAATTTGCCCAGCAGCGCCAGGATCCACAGAATTCTCTCACGCGCCCGTGTCCAGGAACTGGGATCGATAAATCGACCAGATGGTTCCTTTACAGAATCACAAAAAGAAACGTTAGAGCTCTTAGCACACACACACATCCCAGATTGTCTGATCCTGAGCAATAAAGATGTCCTGCCAGCCGGGGGTCGATTTAAACGCTCTCAAAGGGAAGACTGGTGGGTTGTTCGGAGAATGGTTACAGCCTCGGCAGTGGAGTGTGCTGTGAAACATTTCCAGCCATTCAAGGTGCCAGGGAAGGATGGGGTGATTCCGTTCCTACTACAAAATGGACTGGAGATTCTCCTCCCATTCCTAATCAGGCTGTATAGAGCCAGTCTGACATGGAACTATATTCCATCCAGCTGGACGGTGATTAGGGGGGTATACGTTTCCAAACTGGGATGTAATGGCCTCCTACCCAAATCACTGAGACCTCTCAGTGTAACCTCTTTCCTCCTGAAGGGATTGGACAAAATATTGGGCGGACACATTAGGGGAACATCTTAGTCAACAACCCCCTTAATACTCACCAGTATGCCTACAAAACTGGCAAATCTACTGAGTTAGCACTCAATAACCTCGTCGAGAAAATCACACACTTCCTGCATAACAGGAAGGTGGCGGTGGCTGCATTTCTCGACATTAAAGAAGCATTTAATAATGCATTACCTATCTCCCTCTACGAAGCTACTATCGGTAGAGGGGTAGAACCTGCCATTTATGGCTGGATCGGAAGCATTCTTCACAATCGGACCGTTATTACCTGGTTGCAGGGGAAGGTGGTCAGCTTCAGGACTGCTAGGGGGTGCCCTCTGCTGTTGTTCCTCTTTGTGGACGATTTGCTGCTATCCTGGGGCTGTGGGAGGTTGAGGTCCAGGCGTTTTCTGATGATCTTTTCATAATGGTTAGAGGCAAATCTGAAGAGGAACTTGCAAGTACTCTTCAAGAGGCACTAAATGTAGTGAATGATTGGTGTCGGAGGGAACAGATGTCTGTGAACCCCTGCAAAACGATCATTGGTCCATTTACCAGAAGAAGAAGGTTGGACAAATTAAAATCACCAATTCTTATGCGGAAACGATTCCATTTACGGAAAAAGCAAAATATCTAGGGGTTACCCTAGATAAGAAGCTCACCTGGGACGTACAGTTAGACAATGCCTTACAAATTTCAAGATATTGCCATTTTCTCAAACGAGTAGCATTATTTGGCTGCCTCAGTGTTGTGTCAACCGTTGTTTTGAACATTTAGTTTTTTAATCACTGACATTTTAGTTGTAAAGACCTAGTTCGTAAGTTTTATTGTTTTATTGCTAAGTTTTAATTTTAGTTTTGCATGCTAGTTTGTAAGTTTTTAATTTAGGTTTGACAATTTTAAATATCAATACAATATATATATATATATATATATATATATATATATATATATATATATATATATATATATATATATGATTATAAGATAATGTTTGACAAATTAAACTTCACGTGTCTCAGCGTTTTCCACAAAAACTATTTTTTGCTGAATAATGAATTTTATTTCATAAGTGTGTTTCACACTATATATATATATATATATATATATATATATATATATATATATATATATATATATATATATATATATATATATATAGTGTGAAACACACTTATGGAATAAAATTCATTATTCAGCAAAAAATAGTTTTTGTGGAGAACGCTGAGACACGTGAAGTTCAATTTGTCGAACATTATCTTATAATCATACTTAAAAAAATTAAACATCCACCATTTTACCCCCACCACTTTATACATTAAAAAAAGCAACCCTACATTTTTTCATCACAATTCGATGGATCACATTTTTCTAAATGCGGAAATACCCCATATGTATGGTCTAATATTACAGTTTTCAATACAGGGTGGAAATTTAATACCGGAATATTAAAACTAAACAGTTTAGCCTGAAATTCAAATTTCGAAAATAAACTTAATAAAAACGTCCCTTTCTTATAATAAATGTTCAAAATGTTCTCCATTCAATGAACAAAACGAAATAATCTGCTCTGGAATTATTCCCTAAGGCTGTTAAACACGACAGGCGTTACGTTCCTAATTTCTGTTGTTATTTTCATTTTCAAATCATCTAAATCAGTAGGTTGCGTTTTATACACGCTGTTTTAAGGTATCTCCATAAAACGTGTAAGATCTGGTGATCTAGCGGGCCATTCTACCAAACCTCTTCGTCCAATCCATCTTTGTGGAAAGACTTTAAGTAAATACTCCCGTACTTTAAAAGCAAAGTGGCGCGGTGCACCGTCTTGTTGACATCATATCCTTTCATGGGGAATATTAGGTTCCATTACATTTGGATACAGTTCTGCTAACAATGGGACAACATGTTCTCTTAGCATTTCTAAATATCTTGGACCGTTTAGATTTTCCATAAAAACAGGTCCAACTACGTGATCACCACGTGATACCAGCCCAAACGTTCAACTTCTTAGGACGCTGAGTGTGTGTTTGTCGCATCCAGTGGGTTTTCGACAGCCCAGTATCTAAAATTTTGCTTGTTTACATCGCCATTCAAAAGAAATGTTGCTTCATCGGAAAACAGAATGTCAGCAGAAGAAATAACATTTCTAGGTAACATGTCCAGCAGTTGTTCACAAAATTGCAGTATTCTATCAGAATCACTGTCAGTCAATTCTTGAACGTGTTGTAGTTTATAGGGATGCATTTATTTGTTTTTGAGACACCTTAAAACTGTTGGTTGACTAACATCATTTTCACGTGCAACTTGACGGGTAGAAGTTGATGGTTCTTATTGAAAAGCCAAGAAAATATTGAGTTTTACATCTTCTTCAACAAACTTGGGTCTCCCAGGCAGTGGTTTAATGTGTCCATAATCACGAAACTGTGAATGTATCTTAGACACAGTTCCCTGGGTTAGTGTGGGCAAATCTGTATGTTTTTAATGAAATAGGTAAATAACTTCTGCGGTGTTCTACAAATATCACCATACCCAATTATCATTAATATTTCTGTTCGCAGAGTTTCAGTTAAGTATCGCATTATTAGACCAAAAATTAATTGAAATTATCGGCACAAAATTACGACTAATTTATTAAGAGACCGTGCATTCAACATAACACACTACAAAATAATACAGAACTGTTAAATTTCACCTTTCACACTGCAAAAATTGGTAGTTAATAAGAAACGATTAATTATACCAATTACGTTTTAGATAGAAGACAAGATAAGAAATTTAAGATAAGAGTCAGTGAAGAATTCTAGAGCAGATTATTTGGTTGTGTGCAAGTGAATGGAGAACATTTTGAACATTTATTATAAAAAACCCACTGAGCAAGGTAATATTGCACCAACCTTACAGAATCTTTTCCAAAGAAAGTGTAAGTTTGATAGATTACTTACAGAAAGCCTCCTGCAAGTTTGCTGCAAACAGCAAATCTTCCCCCCAGTGGCATTACAAATGCAAGTGTTTCTTTTGTAACCTTACTGCAAGTTTACTGTAGTCAGCTGTTACAAACTTTATACTTACAAATGTTACCTACAGCAAGCTTCAATTTTAAAAGGGCCTGGAGAAGTTTTAAAATTTAAACTTACATTTGCAACTTATCTGCAATTGTACATTATATATATATATATATATATATATATATATATATATATATATATATATATATATATATATATATATATATATATATATATATATATATATATATAGTGCAAGTTTGTAACTTGGAATAATTCCAATTATTAATCTCCTTCAGGTTTTTTTCAAAAATGCTCGGAGTGGGATAATATTCTCAGCTACAATCTTTTCAAAAATGTATTATACAATTTGTGTCAAATGTCATTGATAACTTTTGTAAATGACAACCTTAGCTTTTTGTTGACTATTTTTAAAGTACACGTCAATCTATACAAAACCACCAAATTTCAAATTTTTATTATAAATCTTGAGTTGAAAGCACGAAAAAAAATAGTGTAGTTACAATGAATACAAAATTTAAATCTGCTGGTTTTCTACAACTTCACATGTAAGAACTTTAAAAATAGTCAACAAAAACCTAGGGTTGATCTAAAGAAATTATCGATGAAGTCATTTTTCAAATATGGTACATACTGTATATATTTTTTAAAATACTGCAAAAGACTTGAAATACTAATCAATGTGTCCAAGCATTTTTGAAAAAAAAGAAACTCTATTTGATTAACTGAATTTATTTCAACTTACAAACTAATACTGAATATAGGTATAGGTGTATTTATTGACCACCAAATGTAGATGGTAAGTCACTGCCTTTACAAGTACCGACTATAGCTACTAGATACGAGATAGGTAAGACATATAGCAAGAGTGTCCATGTTTAGGCTAAAATGCAGTTCTAAGCAAAACTTGTGACAAAATAGGTAATTGAACTCGTGATATCGTTATTAATTGACAGATTTCAAAAATTATTTTTTCTAAATGAATACCAATTAGTTGTTTTTGATATTGTTTTACTAAATAACTCTTAGTCACATATGCGACATAAAATAAAGTCAACATATCAAATACTATTGTGAAAAAATAAATATCTAAAATGGTGCATTCATTTCGATTTTAGAGAAAGTTTAATTAAGCAAACGTAAGAATATGCAATGGATTTATCAAGCGCATGGAAACGAATACAACTTCAATGCAAAAATAGCCTAAACATGGCGACAGTCTCTGAAAGCGTTCACGCATATGTCTTAACTATCCCTATCGAGTAATTATAGTACCAACAATGTCTGTGTACATTCAGAAACATTGAGTTAAAATAAGGCAACATTATGACTACAATGAATTACGTATATACAAAAAAAGTCTGTTGCTAGTGGAACTTGCCTTCAAGGCTTTTGCCTAACGCACACACACACACAGGCACACACTACAAAGAATGAATACAAATAATATGTAACACTATAAACATTAGTTTGGAGCACCAATAAATTCCTTCACCTTGTTTTTTTTTGTTTTATAACACCGACTAGTGCCTACTTTAATCTTGTTAGTGGAAGCATCTTAATAACATTAGGTAGAAAATTGAGGAATTTGATTCCCAAGTAATCAAACATCTGCTTTGTTTTCTCCTTTTTGCGCAACCGTATTTTTAATTCATGCCTGCATCTGGTATTGATGTTGCGAGCTTGACCATTCACTGGATATTTTGAATACATATACTGAAGAAGAATATGGCTGGAAGGGTACTTAAGTATCCCATTGGCCTCGAACACATCAGGGCAGCTTTTTCTTGTACCTACGCACACAATGGCCTTATTGCTCCTTTTTCCATGATAAATACATGTTCCGCTGCTGACGAGTTAACCCATATTCCATACGAAAGGATACGGCGACAATGTGCAAAATAAGCAATCCTGGCAGCTTGATGGGTACTGTACTGTTCCACTGTTCTTATGATGTCGGTTGCTCTGGATAAGCCTCTTGCTTTCATAGGTCAATCATGTCATTTGACGTTTTAAAATGAATTGGTCTGACCAGGTAAGACATCTCCACACTGCTTCTAAGGACATAACAAAATTCGTATTTAGCAATTAGGGTTGAAAATGAAAACTGACCCTGGATATCGGTCGCAGGGGTCCTAGTGCGTGCTCATTTGCAACATTTTTTCAAAATTCAAAAGTTGGGATCTCCCCATTTGTGAATTTTTTCTACAAAAATTCACTAAAAAGGCAGATCCCATTTCCCCATTTCTGGTATTCACAAATTCCAGTGGAACTTGTCTGTTTTTTTGCGAATAGTCCCTACTCCGGTCAGTTTGTGTCGTTTGCGGAGATTTGTAAAAAGTTCAAAACTTGGATACCAATTGTCGCACGTGATATTTCTATCACTCCTTGAAAGAGGAGCAACTAACCTATCCATCCTATATCTTTGGACTATTACTAACTCTAAAAGGACCCCCAGGGTGTTGGCCAACATACTCCTCCATATTCAAAAAAGATTAGCTTGGGCATCAATTAAAGCATGAATTTGATCCCATATATAGCGGGTTTGTTCGGCATGTATTACCGGAATTGACACCTACCTCTGAAAGATTCGAGCTTTTCGTCTATTGTTAGATATCGACCCGGTGAATATGAGTTTTGACAGTTTTCGTTGAATCTATCGACAATTGCTCTAATAGCAGCCAATTTGCGAATCTTCTTTCTTTCATCTCGGTTATTCTTGTTATCGAACCGTAAACAGGACACCAAAAACTCAGATTTTCTTTGGGCCATTGTACTTCGAAAAACGTCTGTACCTGTTCGATCATTACACAATAGCCCTGATTACTTTTGAATATTCGAGCTAAAAACAAAAGACAATTTCGATTTCAGATGTTTCTTTATAATGTGGCGATTCTTTCCAGTCTTTTGATTTCTGCAAAAATTTTATATTTATGTATTTGACAATATTATATATCATATTATCATTAATGAACAGAAGGAAACACTCCTTTTTTGCGTATGGACGTATGCATGGTAATTGCATTATTATATTTTTGGCTCTCGTCCTAACATTGCTGACAGGACACGTCTTCTTCCACTTGGTACCGTCTTTTCCAAGAAAATAGGTTTGGTTGTTCGTGGCATTTTCATTATTTTCAAAACTAAATTCAGAAACCTCATCGTTGTCTTTATCACTAAGAGCGCCATCAGTCAATTATCCATTGCCGTTTCCCTCAATCTCATTAGCTTCTTGCTCCATATCAGGGGCTATTTATACTAATTTTATTATCTTTACCCACGTTTACGGAACCTATAGCTTCTCCCTCACTCAACATATCGTCCCATAGTTGCTGAAATCGTTTCTGTTCCTTTTCATATTCTGCCATTTCTATATTATATTTGAAACAATATATCTTTTTAGTACTGACCTATTTACCTGCTTAGTTTTACTTACCCTTGATTTTTCACAATAAAACCGCTATAATAACTAATCTGACAAACACAATAAAAAGTATACAATTTTCGACACCTGGGGTGTCACAAACCCCAGACGACTTTAAACGTTCACTACACGAGAACTAAACATAGATTAATGCAAACATATGGTGGCGTTATACACAATATCTTTGAAAGGTACTGCGCATGTTACGATATTTGGCGCGCTATTTGAAAATGTATAGCCACTAAAAATGCATTGCGGTTTGTTAAGCCCCACCTGTCGGACACCGAGTTAAGAAATATCACAGTAAGTCTGGAATGTGTGAAAATTGGTGAAACACACGGGTACTTAATACAAAAGTGGGTTGATTTAACCCAATTTACCCATAGACGAAACTTTACCTCAACTGAAATACAACTCTCTCAAATCAAATAATTCTGAGAGGTAGGAGTATGTTAAATTGATAGGGGTGAGCTTTTAAATATGCGAAAGTTAAGTTAAATCAGCTGAATTGTGTCCTAAGTGGGTACATGATTTTTCCATCAACGCTTACATATTAGATAGTAATTTAGTTATTGTGATACATTCTCAGTCATAGAAGGAAGTGCAGAAAATCCTACTTCACTGAATAAGTATATTCCAGGTGCTGCTGGTGTCATTTTAGATATTTCATCAGGTGTAAATTTTACAAAAGTTGGTGTTTTAGCCGATGTTGTTGCAATAGACGCAACACTGTTAGGTACCTGATGCAGTATTTATGTTTCTCTCAGTAATCCGCAATTGCATACAAAATCATTAGGCGTAAACACATTTCGGTCAAAAGGGAATAGTCCCATTTTCTTAAATCCAGATTGCATGGAATCATGAGACGTTCAAATGCCAAACAAACAAAAGACGCAACAGCAATAAATAGATAATGGTCCACCATGATACATCAACCATGAATCAATACTAGCATTATAATGCGCCTAAAACGATGCGAACACTGATCTATCCAGTGGTTCAAGCTTATGGCTGCAAGGGGGTGGGAGGTTATGGGGAGGTTGGTGCGACAATTGTAACCCCGTTCTCTATTTTGCAAAATTTATTGTTTCTACGGTGAGATGGCTTTCGTGATTATCAAAAACTAAAACTGTAGGATTTTTTTGAGTGGATCCACTATATTTTATGAAGTGTTTCATAACAAATGGAAACAGCTCCCCATTCATCCAACCTGAAGTCGTTGCGATACCTAATGTACCGGGTGGTGCCCCATCCAACCTATGCTGGTTGAATTTCTTTCTGGGAAATACCGTGACGGTTGGCAGAGCACTTCCAGTGGCACCTATTACGCAACAGGTGGTAATCAATACTCCACGTTTTGCTTGGCTCCTTTGGACGACAAACCTTTTTTTGGGTTTTGTACATCTGTCGTGCCTGTTTCGACAAGGCTATAAATTTGAGTGCCACCAGAGCATTTTTCACAGCGGTCTAATGCTCTTGCAAGATTGTCGAAGAATAAATTCACGTTATGTTTATTGTACCATGATGCTTTCGAAAAACTAAACCCTTCAGGTTGTCGAATACTCAACTCTTTAACATGTCCTTTTAGAAATCCGTGTAACCAGCCGATACCTGCCATTTTTTCCAAGTTTCTGGTATTTTTAAAATTAATTTTAATCATCTCGTAAGCCAAGTCATGAATCTCTTTTGTTGTTTTATTGTAGCACACTTTTTGGCATTTAATGACGTAGCAAGCCAGCTGTTTTTCTTCCTCTTTATTGAAAACTAAACTGTGGCTATAGTTAGATTTCATTGATATTTGCACATAGGGATCTGCCTTTCCTTGTTATTTTTCACATATCTTTGTAATGCCTGTAAAGACACACTATTTTCTGACGCAGCTTTTCGAGGCGATAATTTTACGCCACCTTCACCTAGTAACACTTGCCTAACAGCCCTTCTCATATTTTCTTCCAAAATATTTCTTTGAGACTTTTTCTCTTGCGACCTCTAGACATCTGAAAAATTTTAACTATGACATAAAATATCTAGGGACAGTGGGCCACCATTAGACAGTGTCTCAAGGTGACCCCAAATATGTGTCTCATAGTAGCCCATTTGCACATGTTTAAAAATATTTTTTTATATCTAGTGCCCTTTAACATTTCATAAATATGTTAGGCAGAAAAGGAAGCTTACTATTTATTTTATTCTTAAAAACGGCATAGCAATTTTACTTTTACCTTAATTATTTGTCACTCTTAAATGTTGGCGCTAAAAACTTCGACACGACATACATGCGTCCGTGACAACTCAACTGACGTAATCTGGTCAGGCACAGAATTATATTGGTAACCAAGTATACGAAACTATAGTTATACGTTTGACCGCTAGATGTTGCATTATACCTAAGTGGAAATATTAAACTGCCTCAATGTGCCCATGTCATGGTGACTCACTCTACCCTACACCAAAAGTATAAACATACAGAATACA
The DNA here is from genome assembly GCA_964006375.1 of Tillus elongatus. Classification (NCBI taxonomy): domain Eukaryota; kingdom Metazoa; phylum Arthropoda; class Insecta; order Coleoptera; family Cleridae; genus Tillus; species Tillus elongatus. Next base: position 147,465,148 of record OZ023263.1, on the reverse strand, counting down.
AGATTTGGCTATTTTTATGGGTTTCTGGACGGTTTTTTCCAACAAATTTTTAATAAGAATTGAAAAAATTATGGATTATAATAAGCCAACTTGTATTTAATCAAATAGATAAAATAAGATCTATCAAAATTCTAGTATTATAGAACAGGTTTATTGCAAAAAATCGGCGGCGGGCGGATAAAAATTATGTGTCAAAAAGTGACACTGTACCTCAAAAAATGAGCACCCTGAGTATTACTAACTTTTAGTCACCAATAATGTATTTGTAGCGTAGCTAATAGCACTAGCATTTCCGCACAAATTAAAAATTGCTGGCTAATTATTCTCACGTTGTTTAGAAAACACTGTTTTAGGGCTACACTTTTCTAGAAGCTGCATTTCTTAAGCGGTGTGTTCTTGGATATAGATAAGCTCACTTAAATCGTCATATTTTTACTTTCGTTTATAGTGTAATAGGAAGTCATTCTAAATTTTAAAGGCACCTGTATTTAATTTTACAAGTTGTTTTGGCTACCGCAAGGAGGCTAACTACCACAATTGCGTCTTAAATTATTTGTTTTCGGGCACAGTTTCTATCACATGTACTTCTTTCTGTTTTCTCATCCTGTACTCTGTAGGTGTCAGCATACCTCTTAGTATAGTGTCATATGATACATTTATACCCTTTTCTGTCATTTTACAGTACGTGTCCCAACACTGCTTTTCTTTAGGGTTGTCAAAAGTTTCTTCTTTTTCCTCTATTTCTTGCTCCTTTCCTTGCTTTTCTGAAGGTGGTATTGTGTCTCCGATTTCCGTTTTCCCTTCTTTATCTGGTTTCGGTGTAGATTCCTCGGAATTTTTTGTTTTAAGATTAACTGTTATGCCATCTGATGTCACTGGTATTTCTTTCCCATTATGTTCGTTGAATAAACTGAAAAAGAAAACAATTACTATTATTTATAAAAATTATAAACCTAACAAGAATTTGATGATTATGGGATTAATAATAATAATGATATGATGTGAAAAGCTGGATAACATAAGGTAACTGCTAGGGTCCGATAGCGAAATCATTTAATTATAATTTGTTCTCGAATACCTTTAAAACTATATTAGTTGGCCCTGACTTCTCAATGAATTTGGAACAAGCAAAAAAAATTGCCATAACTTTCCTATTTAATCAATTTTCTAGGTCTTGCGGTTTACAAGATGGGACAACTTTAAGGGATAGCCCATTTAAATTGCACATACAGGTGGTGACAATAACCTATGTAAGCAGAAGAGAAATCTTTTTTTCAAGATTTCGGAATCAATTTTGATTAAACCTTACAGGTGGATGAGGGATGATGAAGTTTTTTCCAGCTTATACGAACCAGAAAAAAGATGGACATTCTTTAGCTTTTTTAATGAAATTTCGTACACAAAATTGAAAAAAAAACATGATTGCATATAGAAAAAAATGATGTGTCATTTTTTGAAGGGATGTCTCTGGGCGCTAGAGGGATGCGGCAATAACCTCGAAACCAAGAAAAAAGTTGGTCCCGTTCAAGTTAAAATTGACCCGTTTTAGCATTTTTCCAACACGGACGAAATTGGACATTTTAGGTAGTGTAAATCTTAGTTGGGACACCATGTATAAACTAACGATATATTCGAATTTTAATTACTCTATATAATTCAAATGAGAAAATAACCACATTTGTTGACCTGCAATCTTCAATTGGGACCTTACTTTGAAGTTGTTTTACGCAAATGCAGTGTGATAAATTTGTCTTGGTAGGAGAATAACGCCTTGATTTAAAGCAAGTGCAATAATGATAAAGTTGTCTCCACAGAAGAGTAACGCCCTGAATTAATGGCGAAATGAAAGTAGGCGAAAGGCTTAGAAAGCATACGAACTATAAAGACGACTTAGAGATGTCTCTAATACAGAACCTTTACCTATCATGAAATAGTTAAGCAATTGAAATGATTTACAACTTTGCAGTTTGATTCTTTAAAGTTTTCCCAGATATCACAGCAAAGTTCGATGATTTTACAGTTAGTGTGGAATAATTATATGCATTAATGAACTGACGAAGAAATTGACTCTTTTAAAGTTATGGATTTGTTCGACCTCGCATGACAAAATATAATATCAGGTCTCTCTGGGAACTTTTGCTTTAGTTAGGGGTGAATTTACGATAGGGTTGAACATTCGTAGAACGACTTTGAGTTTGGACAGAAAAAAAGTGGGAAGTTTGGTAATTCTTTTTCATTAGGAATGTCTTTTATGAGTGGATTTTGTGTAATTTGTTAAAGTAGTTAATTATTTTTGTTATATAAAATTAAACTAATACTTTCATAATTGAATCAGTAATATCCCAACCTACAAAAGTCAGCCTTTAAAAAATTCTGATAAAATATAATTAAAATAGCTACTTAAAAAGTAACAAAATCATTTAATGAATTTTCCGTAAAAGAGTATTATATTTTCTTGAAGTATACTCCACTTTTATACGAAAATCCCTACCTCCAAGATGTTTGCTATATATTATTATTATTTATTTGCTATTTAAACTTTACAGTGTGAAATACAAAATATGTGCATGTAGTCACTGCTTTTGTAGTATATATATATATATATATATATATATATATATATATATATATATATATATATATATATATATATATATATATATATATGTATATATATATATATATATATATATATATATATATATATATATATATATATATATATAAACATAAAAAAATTGAAACTGACCTCGGATATGTGTTCTAGTGGTCCTAGTTCGCGCTCATTTAAAAAAAAATTTGCAAAGTCTCACCATCGATACCTCTCTATTAGTCAATTTTTAAAAATAAAAATTCACTAATAACATAATAAGCTTCGCAAATAACTACAAATTTGTTTTGAAAAACCTTGTAAATAATAACATTTTTTCTGGAAAACTTTTGTAACTTTAGTGAAATTTGTAACACAACATTTTAAAGAGGCTTGCAGCACTTACACACACACACAGATATATATATATATATATATACATATATATATATATATATATATATATATATATATATATATATATATATATATATATATATATATATATATATATATATATATATATATATATATATATATATATATATATATATATATATATATATATATATATATATATATATATATATATATATATATATATATATATATATATATATATATATATATATATATATATATATATATATATATATATATATATATATATATATATATATATATATATATATATATATATATATGTATTGATAAAGTATGGGTTTTATTTATGACGAATTGACCCACGATTAGGTGTCAATTGATATAAAAAAAGGTTATCTGAGGTTTATATTATTATATAGGTGTGTTAAAATATATTGTTTGACTAATATTTGCAATAATTGATATGGTAACTAGTTTAAATTAGATTTATTGCTTTTGATGTTAATTTCTACGTGTATTTTCTTGTAAGTTTTATTTGCCTGTAAAGTTTAGTGAAATGTGTTGTAAATATTTTTATTACGAAATATATGTATTTGTGTGTGTAACTTACACCTGGATGTGCTCAATGTATTTTTTTGTACCTGTTTAACACACAGAAAACGACTAATAACATACATGAACGGCCTCTCACCTCAGGGAGCTTAACAAGCAAGTGGGTTCAAGTCCCCTTAATTTTTTTTGTAATTTCGAATGTTTACATATGTAAAATTTTAGACCACTGCTCCTTTCCTTTACTTATCAATTTATAATTCCCTTTTTTTATTGTTCTGGATACTGACACTTTTAATATTAGTGGGCTTCCCAAATATTTACTTGTGTGAACGAAAATAAAGCAAGAATTTAAAGTTTAACACACAATAAGAAACTTTTATTAATATTGAAACCCGACGAAAAATGCCTATTGCTACTAGATATTTATAATTTACTTATTTGCTGAATATTCAGTTTTTATTTATTTTATTTAACAAAGTCAACCCCCTTACATAGAGACTGGCCAGTATATTGCTTTACTATTTTTATTTAATTTACTTATATAGATCTCTTACACTAAATAGACTATAAAGATAACACCAGCTGGTGAACGCTAGCTTATTCACTTTTCTAAATTTAACGCGTAATCAATGCATGATCTGTTCGGTGCTGAGGTAAGTATAATGGTCTCTATTGTCGAAATATGGTTGCTTTGAAAGATTGGGGCCCTGATAGCTGTATGTTTTATCGCAGTTTAATTTTTTGTATAATACGTTTTTTGGTGCTGTAGCTGTGTCACAGAAAGTAAGTATTATGATGTTTCACACTTACGATTTTATTCTCAAACTCTTCTTCTGCCGACTAGTTCTTCTGCTGCTACAAGGTGATCGGTCAGTCTCGTATCTGTTTCCTTAAACTTTTTCACTTCAATCTCTCGTTCCCAAATTTCTAACACAATTCTCCTCGTTCCATTTTTTTTTAATAATCCAACTTCCTAATAATTTTTATAATAATCTGTTTATTTTCTACTTTGTATAAAAAGTGATTTTTAATTTTTTGGTACTTTTAAATTCTTTAGTCTCAAACAACTTTTTCTCTACAATGCAAAATAGTTTGGTTTAAGTCTTACTAGCACTGGAAAACACAAAAATTGATATCATGTGAATTAATTTTCCTATAACTGACACTTGTTCATCACTTGTTCATCAGGATGTCACGAAAATTTAGTACAGGTTGAGTTGTTATAAAATTCCTTACTTGAGAAGGTCTTCCACCTCAAAGCATTAAATATCGGCTAGATCGGGGTGTACGGTGAAAAATTTCCGTCTTATTCTGTAGTAAAAGATTGGTCTAAACGGTTGCGAATGAGGCAGTATTCCTTTGAAGATGACGCAGGAACAGGAAGGACGCTGGAAGTGGTGACGGACAACATTGTTGTCCTTGTTGAGGATCTCGTATTAAGCAATCGACGCTTGAAAGTAAAAGAATGATCAAAAATGTCGGGGGTTTCTGATAAAAGCGTCCGCCGAATCCTTAACGAACATTTAGGCATATATAAAGTTAAAGTTGGGAGGCATATATAAAGCAAGGTGGATCCCCAGACATATTCTAGCAGTTCAGCGCCAGCGTCGTGTTGAAACTGCCTAATCCTTTTTGGACCCCTGTGGAGAAAACCCCGTGGACGTATTAAAGACAGTTGTCACAGAAAATGAAACTATGGTCCTTTACCATGATCCTTTGTGCAAAAGGGAGTCGATGGAATGGAGGCGTAAAGGAGAAGCACGCCAAGAAAGTTCAAGGTCTGTCAGTCGACAAACTTGATGGCTACGAGATTTTGGGATATTCTTCTATAGACTTAAAAGAAGGCAACCACACAGTCAACCGGGCATATTATGCAACACTCCTGCATGAATAACGATAAAATATTCTTTTTTTGCTCCATGACAATGCACCCGAGCACACTGCTAGAATTGCACAAGCCGCAATTCGTTACTGCGGTTTCGAACGAATTGATCACGCTCTGTATAGTCTAGATATTTCCCCAGTAACTACTACCTATTTGGAAAATTGAAAAACGACCCTCGCCGTCACCATTTTAGTGTCGATGAAGAGGTTAAATCTTCAGTTTGGGCACATTTTGAGGACAAACTGAAAGAATATTTTTTATGGGTATCGAATTGTTACTGAAACGATGTAATAGGTGCATTGTTGTTAGGGGGGAGGGCTATATTGAAAAATAAAATTCAATACTATATATATGAGACCGCAAGTTCCGGCAGAACTGGAGTGGTGGTCGTTAGTGAGTAATGTAATTCAACACCAATCGTGTATTAGACAGGGGAGTAGTTGTTTTCGCTTACTAGTTTACATAAAAGTAGCATTTATCTTCGAAAACACAAACATTTTCTGAAATAAAAATCTAATTCATTCTAAGGAAACCGATATGCTAATCAGGCTGTTTAAAATTTGAAAGAAAAATAAAACAAATTTGCTACCATAACGCACTTGCTACGCCAGAACTCTATTAGGCTTATAACAATATGAAAATAGTTAAATTTGTACCTTTTGTTAAAGTTAACTATTTACGTTGTAAATCCAAAATCGTACAATGAAAAAAGACGTATTGCTATTATAGTCGTAAACAATGTTAAATTAGATAATGCAGGATCAGAATTCAAAATTTTTTATGTTAATTTATTAATTGACTTTTATTAATTGGAAAATTAAGCTAATTTCTATACCTGAAATAATACAAACTATAAAAGTATGAACTAGAGCACTATGACCTGATTAAAGGGTATTTCGCGACGATACGAACAGTGGCATCTTTTAGTCCATAAATCAAATTTTGTCGATATTTGTAGTAAACATTTCATGTTCTGATTTTAGAGAGATAGGATGGTATATGGGGCGAACTTTCAGCAGAATTATTCTTTCCCTTGTTTATGCCCCACTTACCCACTTTCTATTCTATATAGATCGCAGCTTTATGTTTATGTATAGTCTTTGATAAATGGTTAGGAAATTTAGGTTCAATAATGCAATCAATAAAACCTTTGGAGCACACAGTGTAATTTGACTTTTATTTAGTGTTTCAGCATCCATACAATACCTAGTAAAAGTTTTGTTCAAAATGTCGGCGCACATTCTGTAACATTTCTGGGGTGATTTGGCGGCATTAGTTTACGATACGCTGGTATAAATCTTGTACGGAATCGGGCTGAGTAGAATAAAATTTACCTTGTGTGTGACTCCAAAAAAATAAATCTAGTGGTGATGAATATAGCGACCGTGCGGGAGATTATATGTCTTCATATGTCAAAATTTTTAAAAACGTTTATGGAAAAAATAAGTACGCCACTGGATTCGCTATTCTTCAAAATTGTTACCTACCAAATTTCATTTAAAAAAATAACTATTATGACGGAACTATGAAAGTTAACAATAACATCTCAAAAGTGGAAGAAAAAAAGTTTATAAATGCTGTGACATGAAAATAGTTTTAGTAGGCCGTGATCGAATGACATAGGAAACAATTTTCACCGGATCTATAGACTTCTTTATTTTCTAGCTTTTGAGATCTCGTTAAAAAATCGCGTTATAAATACAAGAGTTGCGGGGGTGTTTCCATATACAAGGGTCACAAAAATAAACCTCTCTGAAATGGTTAATAATTTTTCTTTTTTGATAAATTTGGCATATATCTATTTTGAGGGATGCCGAATGAAGTGGCGTATTCATTTTTTCGCTAAAATGGCGCTAAACCTTTTTCCAATTTTTTGACATAGAAAAAACTGCATTGGTAGGCTTTGGTCAGGTGACATAGAGAACAATTTTCACAGCATTAATAAAGTTTTTCAACTTATATCTTTTGATGTTTTGTTCATCAAAATAGAATAATAAATACAAAAGTTACAGGGATGTTCGGCCACACTATATATATATATATATATATATATATATATATATATATATATATATATATATATATATATATAATGTTAAAACATTTGTTCGCCTGTTGCTTTAATATCTTATCCAACTGCCATTTTGTTTAGTTGTCGGTAAGTGTTTTTAATATTTTGTTATTTTAATTTACTGTGGGATTTTAGGCTTCTGATGAAGTCATAAATACAGGACAAAATCTATAGAGCTCGTTATAGCAAAAAAAAACTTTCGCTTTTGTTGCCCAACTTTATTGGTCGATCTGCCCTTATTGGAGATTCTATAGTTTTAGTGGCTAACAGTAACGACTGTTACTCCTCCTGAGATCTCATTCTAAGAAAACAAAAATTGGTCGAACTGGAAATCAAAAAAGGACAGAAGACAGATATGTAGTTAACAAACTCTATGACATACTATAGATACAGATTAAGTTTTTTTTGTGGAAAATAGCCAGGAAGTACAAAACAAATAATTTGAAAGTTTTATGCCTTTTATTCAAATAAACGCCAAACCGATGTTTTCAAACGCCCAAATTGGTGATTTTTAAACAGATTCTACAACGAATACGGCTTATGGACAAAAAACATTGCAAGAAGTGTGTTTACCAAAGTTTTAATTCATTTGAAATATAACTTTTCTGATATGTTCTGGCAGCAGCTTAAATTACTCCCTTGTGACTTAAACGTGTTTTATCAGTCTCACATGTGTCGTTGTCGAGAATAGACGTCCCTTGCCAGCGCACCGCACCAGGCCCTTCTCTGAGTTCATCGTTAACCGAATTACTAAATAAATATGTCAACAAGAAGCAAACAAGCTAAAATAACCACAGATGCTGGGGAATTCTCTATAATTAATTCCATTACGAAAGCGTTTAATTCGGAAACATTATTAGACAAATTAGTAGACAAATTAGTAGAAAAATTATCGTGTCGAATGGAAAACAAAATAGATGAAATGGTTAGAAATTACAGTGAAAGAATTTCCGATTTACATAATATAGTAGAATGCCAGCAATATACCATCGAAAAACTTCAGTCTGACATTGATATAATGGAGCAACAAAGAAGAAGTAACAACTTACGCATTTTCGGAGTTCCTGAAACCTTAAATGAAAACACAACAGCTATTGTGGAGAATGTCATTAAAAACAATCTCCAGGTAAATACATGTAGAAGTATTTCCTGTTACAGAATAGGGAAAAAATCAGAAAAAGCAAGACCAATTTTCGTCAAATTCAACGATTTGCAGGAAAGAAATAAGGTGTTCAAGAACAAAAGGCTACTAAAAAATACTAAGATAACTATTAAAGAAGATCTGACTAGAGCTCGGCTAGAGATAATAAAAGAAGTCACCGAAAAATATGGATACAAAAACGTCTGCAGTCTAGATGGAACCATATTTTTCAAAAAGAATGACAGGATCACCAAAATTGCGAATTTATCGACATGGAAAAAAATGTGTTGCCCTCAAGTGTCGCGGTTAAGTTCTGTGTTGAATGAAAACGACAGTGCCAGAGAAAGCTTCTGAACAGGGTGATGGATCACTACTATAGCTTTTACATATAGTTTTATTAGTGCTTGTGGTGTAGTGCTTACGGCAGTACCGATATAGTTTTTGTCGCGTACATTCCAATAATTTAGTGTAAGTAATTTAAAATAATATTTTAAATTAGTTCCCTGACTATTGCATGTTTTTTCTCGTTTGTCTTAACTTGCTGCTTTTAGTTTCCTTTTTGGTTTTTACTGTTTCATTTAGTTTAAATATCTTTAAATGAATCATAACTTGAATACACTACTCGACGATCACGAGCTTTATACATGCAACTACCAAGATAGCTTGGGAAATTGTTCCAATGTAAACAACCCTTCCAATATCAATATTATCCATATTAATATTCGGAGTTTACAAAAAAATTATAATGAGTTGCTAGTTTATTTAGAATCACTAAACACAAAATTTGATATTATAGTGCTATCCGAATCTCATCGTATTTGGGATCTAAATGACTTCGATATTCAAAATTATGAAATTTTTCACAACAATAGTAAAATAAATAAATGTGACGGGTGCATAGTATACATAAAAAGAACTTTAAGACCTGAATGTGTAATTTGGAGCTCGGGCCAAACGAAATTATTACGCATAACTTTCTGTAAAAATAATACACAAATGGGTTTATTAGCATATTATAGGCCACCATCATGTAATACAAATGACTTCTTGAATAATTTAAATGATATCTTGGCGGAAAATTCACAGCTTATGAGAAAAACAGAAATTTTCTGTGGAGATATAAACATTGACATACTTAAAGCAGACGAAACCAGCAACATTTACTTAAATATCTTAGCGGAAAATGGATACATGGCCAGAGTCAATAAACCTACTCGCATTGGTAAATTATCTGCTAGCTGCATTGATCATTTCTTTTTTAAATCCAATGAGGTAAATATAATGAGCAATTCCATTATTTTAAAGTCTCCGATAACCGATCATTTACCAGTTTTACTATCTATTGAAGTCAATTCTCAGACCAGACCGGACGAAAGTAATAAATCAAGATACACTTACAAGACGAACTTCAACAAGCTGAGACAGTACCTGCTAAGTGAGACATGGAAGGAAGTTTACGACACAGATAACCCCAATGACAGTGCTGATATATTCACACAACGTTTATTCTCACACATTTCTAATAGTATAGAAAAGCACACAGTTTTAGTTTGTAATAACACAGCAGGGAGGAAACCCTGGATCACATCTGGTATAATAAATTCCATGCAGACAAGAAATAGACTGCGAATACTAGCCACACTTGATCCTGAAAATAACGAAACAACACAGAGGCACCATAAATTTAGAAATATCTTGAACAAGACAATTAACAAAGCTAAACGTGAATATTTTAAACATCTTATAAAAAACGCCGAGAATGACCCTAAAGACACATGGAAAGCAGTCAATACAATAACTAATAGATATAACCAGCGTAGTAAATGCATAGTTAAATCATTAAATATTAATAACGAACTGATAGAAAACAATATTGAGATAGCTACGGGTTTCAATAATTATTTCATGAATATAGGGCAAGAACTAGTTAGTAATATCCCCAAACATTGTAGAAAAAGGACAGCGACAGAACATAAAAAATCTCCTAATTCAATACCGGCAACCTCATTTTTCCTAAAACCTGTTACAGAACTAGAACTAACATCATATATAAACAAATTAAAAAACTCGTCATCTACCACCCATGATCTTATTACTAACCAAATTATCAAATTATTTTATAAACTCCTTATTCCTCCTATGCTACATGTAATTAATATCGCTTTAGCAAATAGAATTTTTCCAGATATCTATAAATTATCTACAGTAATCCCTCTTTTTAAATCGGGCGATACAACTGTTTTACCATCCAACTACCGGCCCATTTCACTAACAAATGTAATTGGTAAATTAATCGAACAGTGCATTAAAACTAGGCTCCTTAATTATCTCGAAAAAGATAAGTTATTAAACCCTAATCAATACGGTTTTCAACCCGGCTCTAATACAGAAAGAACAGTTACTGAAGTAACAGAATATATTTATAAAAATTTAGATAATGGAAATAAGTGCATTGGAATATTCCTGGACCTTGCTAAGGCATTTGATACCATTTCGCACGAAATTTTAATACAAAAACTTGAAAATCTTGGGGTAAGAGGAATCTCTCTGCGTTTACTTCAATCCTATATATCCAACCGTCGACAGAGGGTTAAAATTAACGGTTTGTGTAGTAACTACGGCCTTATCACATGTGGGGTGCCTCAGGGAACTGTTCTTGTTCCTATTTTGTTTCTTGTATATCTAAACGATTTGCTAAGTGTTAACATTCCTGAAAAAATTGTATGCTACGCGGATGACACGGTGTTACTTTTTCAAGAATCTAACTGGAAAACTGTAAAAGAAACAGCAGCTGAGGGTATTATGGCGGTAAAGTCATGGCTCGACTCCAATCTGTTGACTTTAAATCTTAAGAAAACAACATTTATAACATTTGCTTCCTAGATTGTCACAAATACCAGATATAAACAGTATTACTATACATGACTATGACTGCTATAATAAAAATAACTGCGCCTGCGTTAACAAAATAATACGTACAGATAACACACGATATTTAAGTATCATTATTGATCAGCTGTTGAAATGGAATTTTCACACAGATTATATAAACAACAAACTAAGAAAAACAGTTTATAAATTTAAACAATTAAAGCATATTTTATCGTGGAAGTGGCTAAAGTGCGTCTATATTTGTATTGTTCAGTCAATCCTTAGCTATGCTATCATAGCATGGGGAAACGCATACGAGGTACACCAGAGATGCCTGAACATAACACAAAAATGGATCATAAAGAAAATGCTGAATAGAACAATATTATATCCTAGTGTAAAAGTGTTTCAGGATAGCGGTATATTCACAGTGTCAGACCTCTTCATACTCTCAGTTGCTAAATTCATGAAAAAATTCCCCATTTATCATTCACCTATCTCTCATTCTATTACAACAAGATCAATTAGCTCAAGCAAAGTAACAGTTCCCTTTAGGTCCTTGAATCTTTCACAACAGCACATTTCATACATGGGGCCACTAATATACAATGAGATTCCAGCACACTGCACACAAAGTACTTTTAAAATTTTCGTAGGTTCTTTTAAAAAGTGGTACGAGACAAACAAGGATCAATTACGCAAAAAACTCTCACAAGCTTAAGAAACATTATTTTATTGTTAAACTATTTAATGTTTATTTTTGTGTTGGTATATATATATATTTTCTCTTCTTTACATTCATTCACTTCAACTCGTCTTATATATTATATAATTTTTAAAACTAACATTTTTCTTTATTTTTTATATAGATATAGTTTTTTCTCTTATAAACGTGCCTTAAATAATATCGAACTTCCATTACCGCGACATAAATAAATAATGTGTACACACAAACCCGCACGGGTTTACAGTACACGCATTAAAAACATTTTGTAGGATATTAAATTTAAATTTAAATTTAAATTAGAATAAGGCCTAAATTTGATTTTTACAATAGATTAGAATTATTTTTAGATTAGTTTTATGTAATGTAATCGACTTTCGAATTATTCTGTATTTGTTTAAATGAACAATAAACATATTATTATTATTATATTATTATCTTTCTCTTTAACAAAATAAACTTGAAAAAACCTCCTTAATCAGTCAATAAAGTGTTAAACGGACAAACCATATATATATATATATATATATATATATATATATATATATATATATATATATATATATATATATATATATATATATAGCCAGTAGTAAAGTTCGAACGCAGCAAGTGCGTTATGGTAGCGCATTTTCATCAACTTTTTATATGTAATTGACAAATTGGTTTGACAAATGTCAGATAAAACTTCACATTTACAGACTGGGTAACCTAAGTATTTCTGACAACTTCAAAAATACAAATATGAGTGGCTATCTCGGTGGCGCAGTACCTTTAGGTGTCGACGTTCCTTAATAAATAAGTAAGGGTCGAGGTAGCCACTCACATCTGCATTTAACAAGTAAGTCTGAAATACTTGAGTTATCAACTCTGCCAATTTGAAGCATCATTATCTGACATATTTGGAGTTAAGCAACGTTAAGAACGGTCAGGTCAGGTCAGTTCTTGAACGAGTGACTGGTTTGTGACCTTTTGTGAGTCTGATTTTGTAGAAAACTTTTTAAGTGAATCTTCGTAGAAAAATATCTTAGGGGAATTTTTGTAAAACTTTTTCAATGAATTTACGTACAAAACATTTCTTATCGAAATTTTGTCAAAAAAAAATGGATTTCTTTCAATTGAATATTTTAAAATGATTTCGTGGAAAATAAATTCTAGTAAATTTTCAAACCACAATTTTTATCGAATTTCAATAAACCCCTATAATGAATTGTTTAAGCATATATTTTCCTAGAATTTTTTTGAGGCGATTTTCATGAAAAATGTTTTTCAAATTTTCAAAGACATTTTTTCAGCTAATATTTATAGACAAATTTTTGACTAAATTGTATTTTCATACAAAATCTTTTAATCTTGTGCTCTCTTTCGGTCTCCGAACTAAAAAAATTAAATTCCTATAACTTAACTTTCCATAAAGTTAGAACCTACAATTTGGTATATCCTAGTCTCTTGTGACCGGAAGCTTACTTAAATAACTTTGTTATTTTCGAAGATATAAAAATTTTCCGGGAAAAAAAGTTTTCCCAGAAAAAAACTGGTTTGATCGGACGCGCTAACGAATACACTAAGCTGTTTACAAAAGTGATGTATGTACCTGCCAAATTTATAATCTTCCCTTCGTTGGATAATTAAACCGGTTTTCCGGAAAAAAAGTTTTTTCTCGAAACGAATTTGTATTTCCTGAATTCTTTATTTTTGTGATTTGAAATATTTTAATGAAAATTGGCTACCACAACGCACTTGCTTTGTCCAGATCTTTTATTTTTCACAAGCTTTTTCTCAGCTAAGAAGCCTAAAATCAGAGGAAACGTTATCTACCTATGCAATAAATTCCTAGCAGCGTGCACAACTCTTATGTCCTTTGCAAACTTTGAACTTCAAACAAGTAAGTATGACATTGAAAACAAAATCGAATTGGTTCTCTTGTAGGAAGATGTCACGGAAATGGAAAACGGTTGTATTAATAAAGTCCGCGATTTACTGTTCTTGAATCTGACGATGCAATGTTATCGATATTGACTTGTTCTAGTCGGCATATTATATATCAGCCGTGATTGGTACCGCTTAGCTTAACATTTTCAGAGTATTGAGATTTAAAATATATTTTTTATATTGATATTAATAATAAAACCTGAATCCAATAATAAATTCATGCTTCGCATAGATCAGCTGACATGTAGAAATTAAGCTTGTACCATTTGTAGTTGGTTGTCGTTTGACGAGCCTGGGACGCAACCTTGAGATATCAGATGTTATCGGATAGGACAATGCACGATAATACTCATCGATATAATATAATGATGGTCGAATTGCGATGATAGAAATTGTAATAGGATTTCGAAACCGAAGTGATTTATTATAGTTTTATTTTTCTTTGATAAATTAAATTACTGAATTTGATTGATCTATTGAAGAAATTGACAAGCAATGTTTTCACGAAAATGATATGCAAGGTTGTACTTGAAAAGAACCCTTTATAAAATTGGTGGGTTTTTTCACCTAGTTAGTTTAATTAAGGGTAAAATAGGTTCTACTTTCATTAATTTATATGTGTATACTGGATGTCTCAGGTGTCCTATTTCAACCGCATATCTCGACTGGCTTGATGGCTGTAGATTTGTAATTTTGACTATCGCATATATGCTTAGAGATCTTCAAAAACAACTGGAAAACAAAATGGTGGAATTTCCGGTTTAACCCGAAGTGACAACATCTTTTGATTTTCTGATGACACCCTCTATATTTTTTTCCAAGAATGAGAATGTATGCCACATTACGTTTACAATGATGTATCATGAGTCATATTTTAATTTTATGATGGCTTAAGAATAGACTTTCTGTAAAAGATCATATACCATCGTAATGTTTTCTTAATTTTTGGCTTACCTACATGATAAGGGTCTAGTGTAAAATATTTCAGTAAAAAATTGTAATTTGAGTAGTATTTGACACACGCTTTTAGAGAGTTTTTCATAAAACGAAACATTAACTAACGAGGAGATCTAATATTTTAATTTTTTTTATAATTGTCCTTCTTAAAACGCCAAAGTCCCCGCGATTTGAAACGTCAAAATTTTCAATTCTCAGACAACAAATTTGAAACAAATACGGATTATGTGGAAAATATGTCGTACTAAGTGTGTTTTACAAAGTCTTAAGCTCCAGCTTCAACCATCATTGTCCTTCATTTTACTAAAATATTTTCGGAAAATCCATTTCAAATAGACCCTCTTTCTGATTAGTTTTAGCTATAGGGTTTATGGTTTAATAGTCTATATTTTAGCAAATTTAAAAACTTCGTTATTGAGAGGACTGCGACTTATTAATTTTAAAACGATTTCTTCCAATGAGCGCGAACCAGAACCCCTAAAACCCATATACGGGGTCAGTTTCAGTTTGGTCTGTTGACACATATACAGGGTGACGCATCTCTACGGTCAAGCTCTATGTAAGGCTAGATGCATTCTCACCACAATTAGAACCGTAGACCGGTTTCGCTCTAATTAGAGCTCGTCAGTACGGCATGACATACTAATTGCAGCGAAAATACACATATAAAGTAATACGGCTATGGTAGCCAGCCTTCCAACACTAAGTGAGATGTAACCAGGTTGTATGTTGTCACGGCAGCTCCAAATAACACAAAATGTTAAAAATAGAGACTGGATACAACCAACTAACAATTTAGTAAATTGTCAGCCCTGGCCCATTTGTACCCCAATATAGGGACAAAGTATGTAAGGCTAGATGCATTCTCACCACAATTAGAACCGTAGCCCGGTTTCGCTCTAATTAGAGCTCGTCAGTACGGCATACTAATTGCAGCGAAAATACACCTATAAAGTAATACGGCTATGGTAGCCAGCCTTTCAACACTAAGTGAGATGTAAGACACGAAACACATGCGCCACCTCGTTGCGGAACCAAGTAGTATGTTGTCATGGCAGCTCCAAATAACACAAAATGTTAAAAATAGTGTCTGTATACAACCAACTAACAATTTAGAAAATTGTCAGCCCTGGCCCAATCTATTTTGACAATCACAGAGTGGCCCATAAGTCGTTGGTGATACACACTTTATTCTTTTAATAGAACACCCCCGTATGTTATCGCATTTTGTGTTTCCCATCCAATTATAATGCATGTTTGTAAGAAGAAAAAATTGATATCGTTCATCGTTTTTGAGTTATAGCAATTGTTTTGCAACTTTTCACATTTTTGGCACATATTTCAGACACATCGAAAATTGTGATACGGCGTTTTCATCAATAGATAACGAAGCCCCATGAAAATGACACATTCAGAGAGCTTTTTGTTTGTATTGCTCGTCGAAAAAATCGAGCTGCCGTATACAGGCACTCTCAAATAGTGGCTGAATTTTAAAAGTTTTCGCAGAAATGTTTTTAGTGTTTCTGTAGAAATTATTTTTGTAAGATTTTTGTGATATGTTGGCAATTAATAATAAATGTTTAGTAAGTTATTGTAAAAAAAAGTTGGCGAATTTTTGAATAATTTAGTGTAACATTAGCATTTTGGTTTAAATTGGCAAATGTTTCATTTAAACATATCAAGCGATTTACAAAAATGAGTTTTTTGGTGTAGTTTTTGGTATAGTCAGTATGTTCTGCATATCAACTGCAAATAATTTATCTGTGTTTTCCCATGTTTTGGTGACGTCACCTTCGTATGACTTTCTTGGTGCTATGTATTTCTTTTTATTAATTTGGTATTGCCTACAAGCTTCACAATTCTCTGGATGATCGGGTACCTCTTCCATGTTTGACGAATTATCGTTTGTTTCACGCATATGATTACTATACAGCAAACAACTTGGACACTCGTCTTGCGAAGGCTTGGAGAACCCTATGTTCTCTTTCTCCAACAAAAAAATTGATTACCGAGCTTTTTGTGGAATTAGTAGGCTCCCATTTGACACTGATATCGTGGCCTTCGTAGTTCAAGAGCGAAATAAACGTGTTTGAAAGATTGAACTGAACTGATTTACATGCACTCCCAACTCCCACACACCGACGAACGATTGAATTAGATCACGTGATGTACCATACGGATTATCCATTGGCTGTACGTTTGGTAGTAAACGGATACTTTCAATAACAAGCAGACTTACTTGACTTTGTATTGTGACTATGTACGAAATATGTGTAGTTACTGAAGTTACCACATATGGCTTATTGCGTATGTCGACTTACTTGATATTTTGTACATGTTTTGGACTTTGTAATTGTAATATATTATGGTAAAAATTAGGAGGTATGCTTCAGCAACTCATTATATAATTGACGATTTTTAACATACTACACTTTTGAAAACACTACTAGGTAGTTATTTTTGAGCTGAATCGTCTGGTGATAAAAACTCATACTTTAGAATTACTTTATTTTGGGTTGGTAAGGCAGATCTACTGGTAAACCCAGTATATTGTTTGTATCGCTGATACTTTATAAAGACCAAAATGTGTTCTGATTTTATTACAGAAACTGCTAACTTTAATCCTAAACTTTCACTTTAAGTATTCTCAAAAGGAATAAGCTTACTTACCACTCATATCTATTATGGATGTTAATTGCACTTGTTGATATTAAATCCATACGTAAACATTTAATATACTTTATTATTTCACTAACTGAATAAACTATATGATACATTTAACTATAACAATTACAACAGTACATGAGTACATAACAGATAACTGACCGAGCGTAGAGGACGTGTGTTTACTGTAGCGGTTGGTAGCGAGGAGAGAGAGAGATCGCCTGGTGTCTCTTATATGTTGTAGTTCTTGACAGCTGGCTGTCGCATAACGTAACGCAACGTTTAACTGTCAAGAGTATTTATGCAGAAACATAGAGTAGTGTTGACGGAAACACTGCGGTAGGAACCACCGCCACATACTCCCCTCTCAGTGGCAACGCTATTAGTTCAAGTATCTTCGTGGAAATCGAACTCTACGTCCATGGCGTGTAGTTTGAACGGGAACGGGAACTTCACTGTCACTTTCAGTTTCACTAGGTGTTGGACTTTCACTGTCACTTTCAGTTTCACTAGGTGTTGGACTTTCACTGTCACTTTCAGTTTCACTAGGATGTCTCTGAGGCTGGAAAGTTGTCTGTTCGTTATCACAAAGAATAAATGCGGGTTTAAGACGGTCAACAGAAATTGTCTCTTCTCCGTGTGATTTCTTGATTTTGAAGACTTTGTCAGTTCGGGATAACACTTCAAAGGGGCCGTCATAAACTGGTTCGAGGGTTTTTCGCGGAATATCAATGCGAACAAAAACAAAAGGAGCTTCCATAAGCTTAGGATGGACAAATACCTTTTTTGCAGTATGATGTTTAAAAGCTACTGGTCGAAGTTTCCTTATGTCTTCTTTCAGCTGAGATATAAGTGGTGGAACATCATGAGCTTGTGTGCTGTTGAAAAAGTTGGTGGGAAGTTTGATTGAGTCTCCGTAGACTATTTCAGCGGGTGTTGAGCGATATTCTGGAATTATGTACGATCTGAGTCCTAGTAACACAATTGGCAATTTAGCGACCCAGTTTTCGTCCATATGAGCTTTCAAGGCCTGTTTCACAACTCTATGCCATCTCTCGATTACACCATTTGCTGGTGGGTGGTAAGCTGTGGTCTTGATATGGTCTGCACCTAGTGTTTTAGTGAGGTGTGTGAAAAGGTGGCAATCGAATTGTTTACCTCTGTCTGTGGTGATGTATTGCGGAACACCGAAACGAGAGATCCAGCATGATAAAATAGTGTTCGCTACAGTTTCTGCTGTAATATCTGACAATGGAATTGTTTCGGGCCATCGAGAAAATCTGTCTATTATTGTTAACAGATAGCGTTGACCTTGTGATAGTGGTAATGGTCTTACAATGTCAACATTTATATGCGAGAATCTTCTCATGGCTGTGGTGTATTGTCCAATGGCACTGGAAGTGTGTCTCCATATCTTGACTTTCTGGCAGGAAATGCAAGTTTTAGACCAAAGAGATATATCGCGTTTCAATTTGGGCCAACAAAATCTATCCTAGATTAGATCGACTGAAGCTGATATGCCTGGGTGAGATAAATTGTGGATAGAATCGAAAATCATTCGGCGAAATTTGAGCGGAATGAATGGGCGAAGTTTCTTTGAAGAAGAAGCGCAAATAAGATTCAATCCGTTGTCAAGAGGCATGTTTTGAAATTTGTATGAGGAAGATTTAGACTGCAGAAGGTGTTTGAATTCCTCACAAGATGACTGAGCTTGCGCAATTTCTTGGAGTGACACAGTGGAAGAAAGTAAAATTGTTTCAATGCGAGAACAATAGTCTGCGGGAATGTTTGTAGGACCTGGTATGTAGCGAATGTCTGTGGTAAATTGACCTAGGAAGTCTAAATGTCGTAGTTGCCTCGGAGATGCTTTATTGACGCGTTGTTCAGAAGCGTATGTCAAAGGTTTGTGGTCCGTATAAATGGTGAAATGGCGACCTTCTAGGGTATATCTAAAGTATTTAACTGCCTGATAAGCGGCTAGAAGTTCGCGATCGTAGGTGCTGTAAGATTTTTGGGCTGAAGTAAGCTTTTAGAGTAGAAACCTAGGGGTTCTAGTGTTTGATCACGTAGTTGTTGGAGGGAAGCACCTACGGCATAATCAGAAGCATCGACATGGAGAATCAGTGGCAGCGAAGAAGACGGATGAGCTATTAGTGTAGCGTTTTTTTAGTGCCTCTTTCAAACGTTCGAATGCTTCTCGAGTCTGAGGAGTCCACTCGATTTTACGTTTGTCGCGTTTTTTGGGATTCTGGCAGAGGTCGAATAGTGGCTGCTGAATTTCCGCAGCACGTGGAAGAGAACGACGGTAGAAATTTATGAGACCTAGAAATCTTCTGAGTTTTTCAATGGTATCGGGAAGAGGTAGGTCGGTAATAGCTTTGATGCGTTCAGGAAGTGGAAATAATCCAGATTTATTTACACGAAAACCTAAAAATGAAATTTCGGCCACTCCGAATTCACATTTAGATGAATTGATACGGATGCCTTTGTCTTGAAGTGTCTGAAAAAGTTTTGCTAGATGCTCTTGATGTTCTTTTTCAGAGGATGATGCAACGAGAATATCGTCAAGATAGGAGTAGGCAAAGTCAAGATGTCTTAAAATTGCATGTAAATATCTTTGAAATGTTTGTGCTGAATTACGAAGGCCAAATGGGGTTTTAACAAATTCGAATAACCCAAATGGCGTTATGACTGCTGTTTTGGGAATATCTTGAGGTGCTACTGGGATGTGATGGAAAGCGCGAATGATATCTAATTTTGAAAAAATACGTTTGCCTTCTAACTGGGCATTAAAATCCTGCAAATTTGGAATGGGATATTTGTCTGGGATTGTTTTAGCGTTTAGTGCTCGGTAATCCCCACATGGTCTCCATGAGCCATCCTTTTTTTGCACCATGTGGAGGGGGCTTGACCATGGACTTTTGGAGGCTCTACAAATTCCCAAGTCCATCATGTGCTGGAATTCTAGCTTTGCTTGAGCTAGCTTTTCCGGGGGCAATCTTCTAGCTTTTGCAGTGACAGGTGGTCCTTCCGTACTTATAGTATGGAAGAACTCAACCTTTGGAAGGTTGCTAGAAGAAGTTTCCTTAAAAAGGTCAGGAAATTGTTGTAGCAATTTGTAGTACTGGTTTGTCGGGTCCACGAGATGAATTTTAGAATTAATTCCTGGTGGTGGGTTAGCACCGGTCTTAGAGAGGTTTGTCTTTATATCGATTAAACGTCTATGTTTCATATCCACAAGTAAAGCAAACTCTGCTAGAAAATCAGCGCCTATAATTGGTTGCTTGATATCGGCAAGTATGAAGGGCCAGCAGAACCTACGGCGTAAACCTAGATCCAAATCTAATAGTTGTTCGCCATAGGTATGAATAGGGGTCCCGTTTGCAGCATACAAGGTACATTTCGATTGAAATTTCCGTTGGTCGTGAGTGGGTGGAATAACTGAAATATCCGCTCCAGAGTCGATTAAAAATTTCATATTGGTGGTGTTAGGTGGCTCTCGTCTCCTGCCGCGTGGAGGGAGTGCCTTATTAGTTTTCCGACACATGTTTTGCTTTAAAATTGCAAGGTTGGATGCAACGATTGACCTTGTTGCCAAATCGTTCATGATACCAACACGTGGAGGTTGAAGAATTTGTGTTTATGGAATTTCGAGAAAGCTTGGGTCTTTCTCGGGAGGTAGATCGGGAACGCGTTCGCAATTCGTTGACTGATGCTGTTAGCTTCTCTAATTGCGCTTCTAACTTGGCTAGCTTGTCGGGCTCGCGTGACTGAATTTCAGCCACGTTGTATTTATCTCCGGAATATTCCACGATTTTGTTTGCTATAACCGACAAATTTTCTAGAGAATCGTTGCTCGAAGCCAAAATTGAACGAACGTTGACTGGTAAACGTTGTAGAAATAAAGTTTTAAGGAAATCCTCTTTAATTTGACTACCGGAAAAAACTTCATTTCGCGTAAAAGTTGCGATGGTTTTCTGTCGCCTAATTCTACTGTTAAAAGTTTATTTATTTTGCGACTTTCGGACTCTTCAAATTCTAATAAAAGACGTTTCATTAGATTTGAATATGGGGTTGATGATAATGGTTGGGTTAAAAAATATGAAATTGACTCTGCGACATCAGGATCGAGTATTACGAGTACATGACTGAATTTTGTCTTTTCAGAACTAATCTGCGATATATCGAACTGGGCGTCAACCTGCATTTGCCAGATTTTCACGTTACGTCTCCATATATGAGGTAATTTTATTGCAACCCTTGCTATGATATTGCTGCTTGAAGAATCTTCGGCCATTGTGAAAAAAATCAGATAATTTTTATATTAGAAAGGACTGACCTGTTTAGATATTCGTTTTCTGTAGGCATGAGCACGTGCGTGGAAGTTAGGCGACGTCGGCTGGAACATCAGGCTCGGCATCTGCTGCTTGCGGCACGGGGTCACCAATATTGATGTTAATTGCACTTGTTGATGTTAAATCCATACGTAAACATTTAATATACTTTATTATTTCACTAACGGGATAAACTATATGATACATTTAACTATAACAATTACAACAGTACATGAGTACATAACAGATAACTAACCGAGCGTAGAGGACGTGTGTTTACTGTAGCGGTTGGTAGCGAGGAAAGAGAGAGAGATCCCCTGGTGTCTCTTATATGTTGTAGTTCTAGACAGCTGGCTGTCGCATAACGAAACGCAACGTTTAACTGTCAAGAGTATTTATGCAGAAACATAGAGTAGTGTTGACGGAAACACTGCGGTCGGAACCACCGCCACATCTATAACAACTTTTCTTACGCCATGAACAGCTTCAGTAGAAAAAAGTGGGTAGAAATAACAAACTTTAATTTCATAATAATATTACGTCTTTTCCTGATGACCTTACTCCTATATTATGTGTAATGTGTAGGTTATTAATCAATAATGTTAAATGAATTAAGGTTTAGTTTGATTATGACGATAGTGACATAGCACACAAGACAGTAGACAAACGCAAAATTGTCACAATGACAGAAGCTAAAGTCGGTACTGCCGGATTGAGTAGAATTTTAGAAATACATTTAAAAATTACGAATGGTTAATTGCAAATTTATGGATACTAAATCGGAGGTTTTAATTACTTTTCAATTACCTGATTAAAATATTCACTTCTCTCCAATAATTGTGACAAAATAATATCTGAGGTGTCGTATATTATTTTGAAATTTATATGAAATCTGACGACCCGGTAACATACATTTACCTAATAGTTTCTCTTACATAGAACATTATTACATGCATTAAAACACCCAAAAGCATATGTAGTGGACAGGAAAAGACTTTTAAAATAAAAAAATCTAATTATTATCATGGCACCGCGAACGTTCTCTTACTGGTCGTGACGTACTTGGACAGTGAATAAGTGACGTGTTTACATTTGCCCTTGGTATGATAAGTACGTTCGCTTGTTTCTCAACATCGTGGTGATGTAAACACATAGAAACAAGCTCATTGTCATTGTGACATTACCGTCCAGTGACGTCACAGATGATGCCGGCAAAATAGTGGTGTTTGATATCAATTATGAAATTCGCATTTTCAAATATTTTTTGCGTCGTAATTTTTGTAGTATATGAAATGAAAAAAATATTTAAAATCACCTTTGTGGGATGTCTATCAGATGTGATAAGAAAAAAAAACATGCTAATTGTCTATTGAGCCTCACTGTGACTTTGGGCGATTTATATTGTATGTAGAGTTATTTAAACAGTATAGCTACACACCCGTCTTCTGTCTTTGTCAACACATAATTCGTAATATCTTATGGAATTTAAAGCGATGTCGTAGATTGTTTATTTTTCACGAATTTTCAATTTAGAATAACTTTTTTGTTCGCGGGCCATTTTATTTGAAATTCCGCACACAGATTAGTTCAAGTGCCTTCTATTCACCTTTGAATGTTCGTTTAAATCACTTTAATAGTTAAGAAAATATTACGTTTTAAAAAATACTTTCGAATTTTTTTCTAAAAAAAATTGGGAGTTGACGGCTGAGTAATTAACTCATCCAAGCCATTAATAAAGTCAAGGTACTTACAAAATTTTCTCGAAATCAGTTAAGTATTTTTTGGAGTTATCGGTTGGATACACACACACACAAATGTATTCATATATATATATATATATATATATATATATATATATATATATATATATATATATATATATATATATATATATATATATATATAAATCTAAACGAACCTTGGTTTTGGGTTCTAGAGGCCCTTCAAGTTTTGAAGTAGTAGTAGTAGTAGCAGTGGTGGGGAGGCCAACGCCAAGCAAGTAGGCCACAATGGGCCCTTTTTGCCAACCCCAGCAACCCAGCAACCATGCTCTACTCTTCCTCGGTTCCGTCGCCAAACCGCCTCGACCTCGAGATGAAGGCCATGACGGTCTTCAATTGGACGGTACTTACCTGATTCCTCTGCAGAGTCCTTGATCCGAACAATTCTGCTCGAAGACTCCCAAAAGCCTCGCATTCACACAGGTAGTGGTAGGACGTTTCTTCATCCTCGCCACATTCCTGGCAAATGGGATCCCTCTCTACGCCTATCAATGTGAGGTGTCTTCTAAGGGCGCAGTGGCCTGTCAGCACCCCGAGGATGCGGCGAAGCGTAGGTCGACTCCTTCCGAGTAGCCAGACAGCTTTATCTCTGTCCGGCCCCTCCACGAAGTCCCTCGCCTGCCTGCAGCCATCAACCGACCCCCAGTGCCTCTCCATTGCTTCCTCGGTCCACCTGTCTAAGACGACAGAGACTGTCTTCCTACTTATGCCTATCGCAGGCTCCGGGCCACAGAACGGCCGCCGGGAACCGAGCTTTGCGAGATTATTCGCCACCTCATTCCCCGCCACGCCACAGTGTCCCGGAACCCACACCAGTTGCACCTCCTTCGTCCTGGCTAGCCCTCTGAGGGCGTCAGCGCACTCCTGAACCAGGGGTGACCTGATTCTGGCCGCGCAGACTGCCCGGAGGACCGCCTGGCTATCCGAGCAAATGCACACACATTTCTCGGGACTCATCTTCACATCCTGTCTATTGGCCACAGACAGGATAGCATACGCCTCTGTTTCGAATGCCGTGGTGTATGCGCCAAGAGCATAGCTCTCGCGCACCCCCAGGCCCTCGATGTATATTCCTGCCCCGGAGGATTGCTGGTCCTCCAGCCGCGATCCGTCGGTGAAACAGACCAGGCTTGCGGGCTGGAATGCAACCTCATTTTCCCTCCACTGATCCCTACTGGGGATCCTGAGGGTGTATGGCCTAGTCAACCTAATATCGTCCTCGGCATCCCTCACCTTTATGGCGGAAATCGGAATTTCCTTTTCCACCTCCTTGGCGACTCTTGCATGCCCTGTTACTGCTCCCTCTCCGCTCCAGTTACCTGAGTCCCGGATCCTAAGATGCGACGCCATAGCCTCCCTTCTGATACAGATGGGAAGCGGTGGCAGCATCAACAGGACCTCTAGCGCGGCTGAGGGTGTCGTCCTCATAGCGCCTGTGATACCCAGGATAGCCAGCCTTTGGAGTTTGGCCAGCTTCCTGCTGGTTGTTTGGTTCACACCACACCACCAGACCAACGCCCCATAGAGGATTCTCGGCCTGACGATCGCAGTGTAGATCCAATGAAGGATCCGGGGATTAACTCCCCAGGTCCTCCCTATCACACGACGCAGCTGCCAGAGGGTCGCTACTCCCTTCCTCACAACTCGTTCTATTTGCGACCCCCATGTTAGTTTCGGGTCCAGGATCACCCCCAGATATTTGACCTCCCGCACTAAAGCTAAAGGTTTTCCAAACATCACGGGCGCCCTGAACCCCTCTACCTTCCTCTTCTTGGTAAATAGGATCATCTCCGTCTTCGCCGGGTTTACGGAGAGTCCCTGCTCACCACACCACCTTTCGATTATGCTACAGGCAGCTTGCATGCACTCACAGACGACGCCGAGGAATTTGCCGGTGACTAAGACCAGCCCATCATCAGCGTACGCCTGGGCGTAGAAGCCATTCTCAGAGAGCCGCTCCAAGAGGCCGTCCATGACCAGACACCATAGATGAGGCGAAAGGCAGCTCCCCTGGGGACAGCCGCCCGTCACCCCAACGTCCAGCCCTCGGCCCCTCAAGGTCAGCGACACTCTCCTGTCCTCCAGCATGCTCGCGACCCAGCTTATTAGGGACCTCGGCGTTCCCCTCTCCTGTAGGGCGTTACAGACCGTATCCGTCCTTGCCTTATCAAAGGCCCCCTCCACATCGAAGAACACAGCTAATGTGCTCTCCCCGTAGTGTAGAGCCCTTTCCACCTTCCGCGTCACAGCGTGGAGCGCCGTCTCCGTCGATTTCCCCCGCTGGTACGCGTGCTGACCTTTGTGGAAGGGATGATCCTTGAGGATCCCTCCCAACATAAACCTATCTACTAACTTTTCCAATGCCTTAAGTAGGAAGGATGTTAGACTGATTAGCCTGTACGCCTTGGCCAGCGTGTAGTCCTCCCTTCCCGGTTTGGGAATGAAGACCCCCCTAACCCGGCGCCAGGCCTTTGGGACGTAGCCCCACGCCAGGCTGGCCCGAAAAACCTCCCTTATGTTGGGAAGCAGTATATCCAGGCCCCTCTGAAGCAGGGCTGGAAAAATCCCATCGCAGCCTGCGGATTTGAATGGAGCGAACTCGCTCACCGCCCAGGTTATAGAGCCATCTGTGACCACCTCCTCCGCCAGCTGCCAGTCCGCATTCGGGACTGTCCACCGGCCCGGTTCGGCAGCCTCCGTGACGGCTCCACCGCCCTCAAGGTGAACTTCGGCGAGATGACGCAGGGTCTCCTCACCGGTGCTTGTCCAGCTCCCGTCCTGTTTCCTTAAAGATCCTACATTACTACCTAACTCTTGTTTGAGTACTCTCACCAGCCTGGCTGCGTCAGGCAGGGAACTGATTTCCCCGCAATACGCGCGCCAACCAGCTCGCTTACTCCGGCGTAATTCCTTCTTAAACTCCCTTCTGGCAGTCCTAAACTCGTCCCAGGCCGCTTCACCCGATTCTCGGACGGCTCGGTTTAAGGCCCTCCGAGTCCGCCCGCGTAGTACGGCGAGATCCTTGTTCCACCATCTAACTTTGATGGACGGTTCCCCCCTAAGTGGTGACGCGGCCTCGTAGGCTGCCATTATTTTCCCTTCTAGGGCCTCGACCTCGCTATCTAATGCCTCTATAGAGAGTCTACTCCCCTCTGGGTTCCTTGGCGACCCACCGAGGCCTATTAGATAGGCATCCCAGTCGGTCTTCCTTGGATTTCTCCTGGGGGGAGGACTCTCACGGTCCACATCCAATTCAAAGCTGATCATACGATGATCAGACATTGATATGTGTTCCGTCACCCTCCAGTTAGATATATCCTCCGTTATTCCTCTGCTCGCTAACGTAATGTCGATCACCTCCTGTCGGATACGATTGACAAACGTTGGAGCTGTACCTCTATTTAATACCTCTAGGTTCGTTGTAGCCAAGTACTCTAACAGAGCCTCACCGCGTGGGTTGGTATCCGTGCTGCCCCACAATCTGTGGTGAGAATTGGCATCGCAGCCTATTATCAGTTGTAGCCCATGCTCCCTCGCGTAATCGACGATACGCACCAATTCCTCCGACGGAGGCAGCCCCCGCCGATCGTAGGGAACATAAAGGCTGCACATCAGAACCTTAAGCCTAATATTACTCACCTTATACTCCAGGACAGCTGCTGTGACGTCCCTGGACCCGAGCTGCGGCAGCAACATCACGTCCAGATCCCTCGACGCCAGTATGCATGTCCTTGGTTGTTCTTCCTGTGCTTCACCACCGATGAGGATGTTGAAGCCAATTCCTCCAAGCCCTCTAACTTGCTTCCTAAACACATAAGGCTCTTGAATCAACACTACGCCGCCTGGACCGCCTGCGAGGAGCTTAGCTAGCTCCCCAGTGGCATCCCGGCTATGCTGAAGGTTGATCTGGCCCACCCGCAGTTGCCCCGCGAAATTAATCGCGACGCCGCTCGGGCGGAGGCCTCCCCTGGTCGGAGCCCGTCCGTTCGCCCGCCGCAGGCCGGGCGGAGGCGACCGCACTCCATGTCGGAACTCTGGTTACACTCAGAGTCACCAACTCGAAGTACAGCCGCCAGCCTTGCCCGTCCAGCTCGCGAGCTACCTCAGGCCCCACCGAAAAGACCAGACGCCATGCCCCAGGTCCTCCTGCCGTCTCCAAGTGCCGCCACTGCCCAACATTGAGCGAGCGGTTCTGGAGCGCAAGCATCCTGACAACATCCTCTAGGTCCACCTCTTGACTTCTGAGCCAAAAGCCGATCCGGACCGGCCATGGGGCGCCCCCTGCCCTTACGGCGCTGAAGGCGATCTCCCCCACCGTCGTCCCGGACCAGCCGTTGAGAAGCCAACTCAGGGACTCGTCATCCTCGGCGGTCACCAAGAACCACCCCGGATCGACTATCCCAGAGTTGCGGAAGCGGAGCTGCAACGCCCTGTCGGATACCGTCATGGCGTCCAACATCCCCGCTAGCAAACTCCTCCTTATTGGCTCCGCCTCCTCCGTCAGGACTACGCCATCCCCCCTGTTGGAGGTAATGACTACCTGCATTTCCCTCCTACCCGCCGGACCTGACGTTCCCGAGGGGCCAGGGCCCGCCCCAGCAGCCGGGGTCGCGACCGCGTCCCGCACCCGAAGGAGTGGGGACACATTAGCCGCTTCCCCCCCGGCCGCCGGCGCACACCCGCGGCTAACCCTCTTGGCCTGCCTCTCCGGCGGTGTTTCTTTTTCCGGTCTTGGGCGCTTCGCGTACGCGCCCCCAGTTGACTTGGGCCAGCCTGGCGGCCTCGACCGTGGAGAGCCTGATGGTCCCCCCCGAGTCGGTGGCCGCCTGTCCAGCTTCTGTTCCTGTGGGCTCGGCTGCGCCCCAGATCTCTTTTTTTCCTGCTTCTCTGCCGACCGCCCGGGGGGCGACACAGGGGTAGAGCCTTTCGGCCCCTCCCCCACACCTCGGCCCCCGCCCGGTCCCGTCGGCAGGACAATCGCCTTCACTTCCTTTTCTCTCGCCTCACGGTGCCGTCGTCGCACCTGCCGCCAGGCCGCCCGATCCGGCAGCTTCCCAGCCCTGACGATCCCTGAGGGTTCACCCGGCTCAGAAGCAGCCCGACCGGCCGCAGAGGCGAAGGGGATTTGCGGGGTCGCCGCTGCCGAAGCAGCCTGCGCCTCTGGAGGACCAACACCCCCCTGATGACGCTGCTGCCTCAGCTCCTCCCTCTCTCGCCTCCTTTTCTGGGCTCTCCACTTCCTTTTCCTTCCTCTCTTCCGCTTCTTTCGCGACTCCTCGTCCTCGGCCCCTCCCATGGACACGTCCATGGGCCCGGCCAGACTCGCAGCCGACGAAGTTCGCCCCCCGTCGCTCCCCCCGGCAGCAACGTCCCCGACGGACCCGTACGGTTCCACCCCGGTCGCCCCGCCAGGAGAGCGGAGAAGCGTTTCTTCCAGTTCCCTGATGGAACTGCTTAGAGAGACAGGGATCTCTCCACCTACTACCTCCTCGCTTATTTTTGGCACGTTACCTATATCTTTTATGTCCTCATCCATGGTTGCTAGAAAAAATTTGTGTGATGGTGTGCTTATGGTTTGGTGAGCGAATAGATACGGGAGGTCACCCCACCGCCCCCCGGCGCTCCATCCATGATGAGACTTGATTCCGTTGAGAGCGGCTCTGCGGCCACGCCGTGGCGACCCGAAACGCGCAGCTAACCCCCTGTTCCGGAGCTACCCGGTGCTGCTGACACGATCGAGCATTTTTCGAATGGATGATAGGGCAGCCCCCTACACCGGCCAAGGCAAGGGTGGGCCCCTGTACTGTCCATACGGCGCCAGGTGTGCCAGCCCTGGTTTGCACAGCGCTGCCAGTCCAGAGCAGGCTCCGCTTCAAGTTTTGAAACTACTCACACAGTTTTCTTAGCATCGACAAAAAAACTTGTAACTGTTAAAGATTATTCTTCCGTATTTTCTTTACCAAAAAGATATACTTGCCGAATGACGCCAAAATCAACAGTTTTCAAAATATTTGCTATTTTCAGAGTAGCTGCAACATATTTTTGGAATTTATGAATTATTCTGCATACACGGTCATCAAATTTTATTGGGGTTGGATAATATAATTTCTGAGAAAAAATTATAACAAAAATGTATAATTAATAATTAATTCTACGATCAATAAGAACGCCTAGTGCGGCATCATCTGCTGCAACACTTTTTTATCGACCTGGCCAACATTTTTTATTTATCGGCAGTCAATTGGACTATTCTTTATCGTAGGAAAATTCACAAATTACAAGCAAATGTTTTTCATTAAAGTGTGTGTGTGTGTGTGTTTTGTTTCTTTAACGTCGGCCTATTTCCGCGACTATGGCCAATCACCGACGCCAGGGAGCAGTTTCACCTCACTATCCTGGAAATTTTGCCGAACCCCTGTCTTTCTGTAAGGAGGGTAGGGATCTTTAACGTGCCCAACATCGCATGGACACGGGACCGACGGCTTTACGCCCCCTCCGAAGGGCGGAACGTGCAGACATTCAACTTGCTCAAATACAATGCCAGAACCTCGGTTGATGTTAATGTTACAGTTTGTACTGAAAAAGTGAAAGGAGTACGCCGGGATCGAACCCAGTACCCTTCGGTTCAAAGGCACACGTTCTTACCTCTGAACCACCGAGGTTCATGTTTTTCATTAAAATTCGCTAGACCATACCTATTATTTGCGATACTTTCCAAAAATTTACACGAAAATTCGCTGAAAGTATTTCTTTCAAATTTGTACAAATTTTGCAAAAAAATTGTATAAAAATACACTAAAAATATGTTTTCGATTAGTTACTTCCCCATCATCAATACGTGGCATTGCGACACAAATTTCAAATATTTTTTTCGCTTAAACGTCGTAAAATGTGTCAACACATATAGAAAACCTGATTTGGGAACAATTTTTTTTGTCTGTCGGTCTGTTTGTAGTCAATATAGGGAGCATGCGCGTTAACAACTAGCGCTACCAGTGGTGACACAATATAACCAACAACAGCTGTTTCATCCATATTCTAACGGATATCAGTGTTACTTTTGCACACGGAAATACATTGGAAAGAAAGTCTAAACCTAAAAGTAATTTGTTGTCCTGTTGACTGCTATAATACTGAGAAAACATGTGATGGTAGAAACATCACCTTTACTAAAAAATACAGCTAAACCCATATTTAATTATTTCGTTCATTTCTCACTGTAGCAGATTCATTGCACCAAAATTTTTTAACAAACCGCCTTATTTACGAGAGTTTTTTTACTACGGTGGCTAAATATTATAAAATGCTAATTAATTTAGCTGTACATCTAGCAGCTGTACATAAAAATTTCTTGGTAGACGTATATATATATATATATATATATATATATATATATATATATATATATATATATATATATATATATATATATATATATATATATATATATATATATATATAATTAATGTAGCATACATATAACCATCTACTGTATCAGTTAAATATATGCGAGTGCATCTAGCTGCTGACATTTCTGATATCAATTATGTTACATGAAAGTTACTCGATACATAATCTTAGCTATTGAAATAGCAAGTTTTATGTAACATTTATGTATCTGATTTGTAACTGTGTTTGCTGGGAGTCAGTCAATAATTTATTTCCACACACTTGTTTAGTATGTCGTGTATCTCCTGTCATGTTAAACAACCTCTAGCTGTATGTAGGTATGTACCTATCTAAGTCTTATATATGTCATATGTCATTCAAATAATCTGTCATGTGTCAGTCCTAGCTTTGCTTATTTGGTTTGCGCATGGTGTGTGTGTGTGTGTGTGTGTGTGTGTGTGTATTTAAATCTCAAAATATTTTTTGTGTATATATCCAAACCAATGTTCATCAAGCGACCATACTTATCAAACCATAAGGCAAATGTAAACACGATATTTATTTACTATCCAACTATGTCAGGGCAAAAGGCAGAACGTTCGCGGTCACATGATAACAATTCGAATTTTTATTTATTTTAAAAGTCTTTCTTTCTGTCCACTGCATATGTTTTTGGGTATTTTCATGCATGTAATAATGTTCTATGTATGAAAAACTATTAGGTTTATGTTTAAAAAATGTAATGGAAGAACCATGCAAATCTATTGACGAAAATATTGGTGAACATACATTAAAAAAAATTGAGAATTTCCCTCGATTTCCCTGAGATCTTATCACCACATCCTGACTTTGTGAAATTGGGACCACCTCAGGAGTATATATATATATATATATATATATATATATATATATATATATATATATATATATATATATATATATATATATATATATATATATATATATATATAATATTTTTTAAATTGGTCCACAATTGACGAAAATATCGGTGAACATACATAGAAAAAAAAATCATTTTTGAGGATTTTCCTCGATTTTCCTGAGATTCCACAATCAGATCCTGAGTTAACGAAAACGGAACCACCTCAGGGGTGTACACTTTCAAACAAAAAAGATTGTTTAAAATTGGTCCACGATTGACGAAAATATGGGTGAACATACATAAAAAAGTCTGGACGCAGCAATTGCGTTATGGTAGTGAATTTTCATAAAAATGCTTTTAACAGTAAATATGTTTTTTTAGAAAGCAGGCATCAAATTTGGTTACCAGTATAACCTATATAGTAGAAACCATGTGCCATGTTTCATCAAAATAACTTTATTGTTTGAAAATGTACAAAAATTTCCGCAAG
The DNA here is from genome assembly GCA_964006375.1 of Tillus elongatus. Lineage (NCBI taxonomy): Eukaryota > Metazoa > Arthropoda > Insecta > Coleoptera > Cleridae > Tillus > Tillus elongatus. Next base: position 147,432,500 of record OZ023263.1, on the reverse strand, counting down.
TAAACTTAAAGTTTTCCCGAAACAACTGGTTTCTTGGTCAACCTTTTAGGTTAATAGCAAATTCAGCTATTCAAATTTGAAGCATTTAATGAAAATTCGCTACCATAACGCACTTGCTGCGTCCCAAATTTATTTTCTTACAAAGATGTATTATATTTCGATAGAAAATGCAAACATGCAATAACATAAGGCGTGTTCGATTAAAAAAATGTTTTTAATAGCAAATATGTTTTTTTTAAGAAAGCAGGCATTAAACTTGGTTACCAGTATAACCTATATAGTAGAAACAATGTGCCATGTTTCATCAAAGTAACTTTATTGTTTGAAAATGTACAACAATTTTCGCAAGTAAACTTAAAGTATTCCCGAAAAAACTGGTTTCTTGGTCAACCTTATTAGGTTAATAGCAAATTGAGCTATTCAAATTTGAAGCATTTAATAAAAATTCGCTACCATAACGCACTTGCTGCGTCCCGAATTTCTTTTCTTACAAAGATGTATTATATTTCGAAGGAAAATGCAAAAATGCAATAACATAAGGCCTGTTCGATTAAAAAAAAATTTGAATCGCCGACTTATAGGCCACCTGTAATTGGAGAAATAGTTTTTTAAGATCTAGCTCAAGACACCCTATAATTAATGTATACATTTTTTTTTCGTATCTTGCATAATAACGGATATATTGAGCTTTAAATATTTTTTACGAAAATTCGACAAAAATGATATACCATTAACCGATAAACTCTATCGCCAACACTACTGCCAAAGCACCAGAGAAAGGGTCTATTTGAAATGATTTTTTTTGGGAATATTTTAGTAAAATTAAGGATAATGACGAGTGAAAATAAGACTTCAGGCTTTGTAAAACATTTTTCTTGAGACATTTTCCTTCCATAGCTCATATTAGTTTCAGGTTAATTGCCTAAATATTACCAATTTTCACGTTTTAAATCGCGACTTTGACGTTTTGAGGAAAACCCAATTATTTTTTTAAATGCCTGTAACTTTTTTGTCCTTTAACCTACATAGCTAAATTTTGGTAGGTAACTTACCTATAATGATATAAACCCGTGTGGTTGCCCTTACCTTGTTAATTCCGGAGATATAAATCTTTTTCGAAAGGAAATACAAAATTTTCCGGGAAAACCATGGCGGATTTTCCTGGCTGACGAACCTATCCAAGCCACTTGCGAAAGGAAGGTACTCTCCAAGTTTTATCAAAATCAGTCCATTATTTTTTAGTTACAGGTGTGACACACACACACACATATATATATATATATATATATATATATATATATATATATATATATATATATATATATATATATATATATATATATATATATGTATATATATATATATATATATATATATATATATATATATATATATATATATATATATATATATATATATATAAACAAATAAAGTCTGAGACCGACCTCGGATTTGGGTTCCAGGGGTCCTAAATAGCGCTCATTTGTAGAATTTTTTTCAAAATTCAAAAGCCGGGATCTCCTCATTAGTAAACTCTTTTTAAAGAAAATTCACTAAATGTGAGGATTTCCCTCGATTTCCTTGAGATCTCATCATCAGATCCTGACTTGGTGAAAATGGGACCACCTCAGGAGTATACCCTTTCAAACATGTTTTTAAGATTGGTATACAATTGAGGACAATATCGGTGAACATACATAAAAATACATACGCACCAACATAGAACCTCCTCTTTTGTTGAAGTCGGTTAATTCCATTCCATATTCGACAAACTTCACATTTTGACATACCAAAAAATTATTTTAGCTTTTATTTCTCCCATCTAATGATTCAGCCATTGCCTTTATTTACCGAACATGTGGATCTTAGCCAAACTTTTACATGGTCTATTCCTGGACGGTCTCAATGCTAATTATTTAAATTAATTCTGTGGCACCTTCCTTTGCTGATCTTACATTATCACCTACTCACCTACTAAACCTATTATTTCTACTTTTGTGGGAGTTGGGAGCATTATCACAGCTAAATAAGCATAAAAGCAACAAATTTAATTTACACACCAATTGTCAACAATTTAACATCTCACATTTTAAATATAATTGCTACATCACACTTTAAATACAAAAACAAAATTTAAATATTTGTTAATTTGAACTAAACTCTGGATTTAAGCTTTTGGGGCAATTCTAAATAACTTCTTTAAGTATACTTTATGATAAAAAAGCATGGCGTGGTTATTTAATTTTATTTCAATTTATTTTGTGATCATAGGTGGTTTTGCATTTGAAATGCGGGAGTGACTTTACAGTCGTAAGTAGACCATAGGGTATAGTGTACTTTAAGATCAATTTGATTTAAATCGGACAAAAACCAAATCAAGTCTTAGGGTGTTACATTTTTAAGTGGGACACACTGTAAGTATTCATTACAAAACGAAATAAAAATTAAAAAATATTAGGAGACTCACCTTGACGTTGCAGGACTCCCATCTTCAGTCGTACTTCTCAGTGACCTTCTTTTAGGGTCTCTTTCGTATTCTGTTGAGATAGAGTTTCTTTTTTCATTCATCTTTTTTACTTGGTTATTACTTGGGGTAGGTTTTGCTCCTGCTACGTTCCCCAATAACAGACCCGTAGCCATCGATGTCCTTCTCGATGGAAAACTAGCCGAAAAACTTCTGATTGCATGTATGCTTGATTGTTGAAAAGATACTACCATGAAAAGGAAAAGAAAAAATATCATTTATTACAGTAAATGAAACAATAATGTCTGTTGGATATATTGACATTGCGTGTTCTTTTCTGCGATATATCTTTTCGTGCAGAATCGATTTATGTTTGAATATTTTTATGCAAAGTTAAATACGTTTAAGAGTTATGGATATGTGAAGACCTTGTTTGAGCGGTCCTGCCATAGCACAATAAAGATACGAATATCTATTAATGTGAAATAACATTTTTTATTTTATACAGATTTATTAACCGTTGTTTTCGTATTTAAGTTGGCGACGTTTATTTATTTTGGTAAAGTGCTCCCGATGTTGAGACTATGTATTCGAACGATAACGTAGAAAATAATTAAACGATTTCGAACAAGCTTGGCAATTACGTCCCTTTTGTAAATCTCTTGGACAATCGTTAATCGGCCCGATTGGACCAGTTTTTCGAAAAAAAGTTTTAATCCTTAAAAATTAGAAGCTATTTTAATGAAATTTGGTACAGAGGTGGCCCTAATAGAAACATACGCACATATATAAGAATTGAAGTTTATTTATTATTATTTTTCATTATGTTATTTATTTATTGCAAAATTAAGTTATTAGAGTTTGAATTATTTTATTAAATGTCCAAATTTATAACCTTTAAATAAAGATTCTGGAGCAAATGCAGTTTGTAAAGAACAAGTGTTGCATGAAATGTGTTCTACAGAGTCTTGACTCTCTGTTTCAATAGTTACTTTTCTTTATTTACTTCAAATGTTTGCAGACAATTTGTCAGTTTGGATATGTACCGACCTAAAAATTTGTGACAGTCAATTATTCCTGTAAGGGTGGCCGGTTGTAATAAAGGTAAATGTCACATTCAATGATTTCTAAACGAAGATTTTAAACAAATGCGGCTTCTAGAAAGCAAAATATTGCGTAACACGTGTTTGATAAGTTCTTAAATTTATGTTAATTTGTTACCTTATTTCATTTGTCTAAACTGTTTGAACAAATAAATTTGAAGTAGCTCTTTTTTGGCAGTCTCGTATGAAAAGCTTCAGCCTTTTATCAGTTTCAAAAAGTCTAGACGCAGCAAGTGCCTTGTGGTACCGAATTTTTATTGAGAATAATTGTATTTGTCAAAAAATTGTTATTAAAAATAGTAAAAAAATGTTGAAAAAACTTTAGATGCACCAAGTGCGTTATGCTAGTGAATTTTAAATAAAGTAATTCTCATCTTAAATGCTTAATTTTCCATTAAGCTAGAATGTTTAATTTTTAGACATAGTAAAGCCTCTATAAAAGCAGTATGGGTACTACATTGTACAAAATAACGTTATAAATTTTACAATGTTCTTTAAATCTTTTTTTGAAAAACCGCTTGAGTTGGATAAAATGAAGTTAAACATGCGATTAACAACGTAAAACACCTGCCACGTTTATAATTTCGCAGGTAGCTTCCTTTTGTAAGTAGCTTGAATCAGTTTCCCCGGAAAAAATTTACCTGTTTGTAATTATAATGAAATTTGTACGAAAAGTTTCCTATAAAGAGATAGTATCCTAGATATTCCAAATTTTAATTTTCTGGCTTCATAGAAAATTGAGTTTTTTCTCAAAATGAGAGCACAAGATTAAAAACTAATAAAAACAACTACAGTATACTCTCGATTATCCGGGCTAATGGGGGGATCGGCAACACGGATAATACGAACCTAATGAAATGTGTGTATATTATATATATATATATATATATATATATATATATATATATATATATATATATATATATATATATATATATATATATATATATATATATATATATATATATATATATATATTGCTATAGATAGCAAATGATAGGAAAGATTACGAAATTTTAATGGGAAAACGGGAAATTTATGCATACTAGTATATATAAAATAAATGTATACACCCTAATGTAGCAATGAAAGAGTTTTGGCAGGAGATGTCAACGCCCGACATGAATGTCAGTGACCCATGTAGCAACCCTCGATGTTAAGTTACATTCGAGTAATAAAAAATTATATTATATACTAGAAATATCCGTAAAGAAACCAAGAACAATGCTTCAGTTTTGTAGGGAGAATGACATTGTAGATAATAAATGCAGTTCTGTTGATTTTATTGTATGTAAGAAATAGATATGACCAAGCTAGCTAAAGACTCAATGTAGTAAAAGAGCGGAGGTCATTTGTAAAAAACAAAAGTTTGTGGAGTATTAAGGTAATGTGCGCGTAAGAAAAAAACGTAAAAAGACACTAAAGGTTTGACGGAAAACTCAAACACAGGTGGTGTGACGAACAATAGCGTTTTTTCACCTGTAAGAGAGTTAATAAAAGCAACGGTCCGAGAGGGTCCGGCGTCTTTTCCATCCAGTGAATTCATCAGTATCACTTTACCAGACCAGGTGATCATCGTCATAATTATGTAAGTTGACATAAGAGATTCCAGAGTGCATCGAAGGGAGAGTATAAAACACCTCCAGAGTGCTACGACTATGGAATAAATATATCAATATGTTAACGAAGTAAATCCGTTAATAATCAATAAATGGACAGTAAATTATGGCATGGACAAATTAGAAAGATAATAATAATTAATCAAGGGCCGTATTAATGGAAGAACAATAAATAATCCAATGGAAAATATGTCAGTAAGTGTTACCTTTTCCTAAATTGACCAGTGCGGGTTGAATTTCACCATTTTAACAGCACCAATCAAATATTTTTGTGCTAATAAATTTCAAAAACAAAAATTTTGTTTGAAATAAACGGAAAGAGACCGTGATCTCTGTAGAATTGTCGATGTATATTGATTATGTAGTATCCATGTTTAATTAATTGTGTAATTAGTTATAATGTTACCAGAATGTTTTAATAGGATTTTTCAAGTCATATTTATGTAAAGAATGTTTTAAAATATCTCTTTGTATTTAACGAGTGTCATATCGGCACAGTTAAATGTTTTAATAGGATTTTTCAATTTATGTTTATGTAATGAATGCGTTAAACGTTTCTGTTTGTATTTAATGTGTGTCAAATAGACACCGTAAAATTTGTGTAATGAATTAAATGGAATGTATAACAGATTGTAATTAACGGAAGTATTGTTTTTGGTTGATAATTAATCAGCAAAATTGTTGTATAGCCATCTGTGCAGAGCGAAATTAATTTTTGATCAAGTGAAAATCAATAAATGAATTTAAATAACACATATTAGTGAATTTTAATTAGTAGAAGCTAGCTGTAATTATAAGAAACCCAACCTGATGATTAAGACATATGTTCTCAGCTCTAAAATAAATATTTGCAGGGATATACTACCCGTAAAGTAAAGTAGAATACCATAGCAAAATGACGCCCAAGTCGTGGGACTTCTAGAAAAATTTGAAATAAAAAGAACATGATTAAAAATTTTTTCTTTGTGTGTAAAAATAAAGTTATTTTCATAGAAAATTTCAAATAAAATAAACGTTGCAGGTCGCCACATAGCAAAATGGCGCCGCAACTAAAGGGCTTTAAAAAAAAACATAATCATATAATTATCAAAATTTTTTTTTGGTCTAAGTTAATTTATTTTCATAGAGAAGAAAAAATTAGTTTCAAACCATCATAACTTAAAATCAAGTTGGTTCGCCAAGAAATTAGCAATTTTGGCTCCCAACAGCGGTGCATTAAAAAAATTTTGTGCCAAAAATAAATTTAATTTCATATAAAAATTTTAATAAAATAAACATTTGTTCGCAATATAGCACATGATTGGCACAAATACAGGGTTTCTGTTAAATTTTAATAAAATTTTAATTACGTTAGAATAAAGCAAATTTTCATAAAAACGTAATAGTATTGTAACACAAGGGATTTGGAAATAAACCATATTTTAAATAAATTAGCACGACTCATTTAAATACAGTAAAGTTAAAATAAATTAGTTCAACCAATTTAATGAAAATTAGCAAAAATTCTAATACCGTATGATATTTTAATATGAAACAGTAAGTTGCACATATAACCAATTGTTTTATGAAAAATAAATAACGGTGGTGTATTTGAAAGGGTCAAAGCTTAGAAAGGGGGACAATTAAATTTTAAATTCACAAGGAAATTAAATAAATCAAGCTTGAACATGTCCGGGGAAAAACAGTTAGAAAGTGATAAACCAATTGGGCCAGAATCTGAAGAACCTATAATCAGCGTACCTGAAGATCCGGAAAGAATGGCAGAGCCAGAACCACAAAAACCTAAACAGTTCACGGAATGGAGGGGACGTAAAGCAAGTTCGGAAGAAGGGACCATATCACAGGAAGAAGAATAAACCGAATATCGGGGCGATGAAACCTTAATAATAGAACAAGAAAAGGGACAGAATAGCGCCGTCAAGGAAAGTCCTCTGGAGCAAACAGTAAAAGGACAGGAGGAAGAATCAAAAATGGGTAAGTTATTCGCCGTCTTGTTCAAAAAAATGGAAGAAGATAAAAAAGACATAAATAATAAATTCGAAGAAAACAAAAATGAAATTAAACAAGATATTGGCAAGTTGGAAAAACAACAAAAAGAATATATTAAACATACGGATGAAAATTTTAGGAGATTGTATGAAAATATACAACAAAACAAAACGGAGATTTTAACAGAAGTAAACAAAAAACAAAGAGCTATGGAAACCAATTTCCTCATAAAAATACACCAGCTGGACGATGAAGTAAAAACCACACAAAAAACATGCCAAGCAAGCCACAAGACAATCAAGACGGAGATGGACGCGGGAGTTCAGGCATGCCATGACAAAGTACGAGAAGAAACCGCAATGAGGAGGTACGACATTAAAAAGGTCGAAACGTTAGTAAAGTCGGTGGACCGAAATGTGGTCAGGGTAGAACAGGAAACCGCTGAACAATTAATAAAAATAAAGGAGGAAATCCAAAATGAAACTAAACAGCATATTTCCAAAGCAATCGTCATGCCAGGCTATAGTATGGACCACATGCAAATGGGGTCGTACGACGCGGAAAAGGTCGAAACGCGGACGGGGCCAGATGAAGTTCCAGTGGAGCAGGAAGCTGCTGGAAGACATATAAAGAACAATATAATGGAAATAAGCCTGGAAAAAGATGGGGACACTGCCAATAAAGAAAAGTTTATAACGGCAACCCAGTATTTTTATAAGGTCAAGATTAAAAATGACCGGAAAATTAAAAATATGCTTCAAAGCAATGATCCGCGCATTGGAAACAATAACAATAGCCGGAATAATAAAATAGGTAACATTTTTGTAGAAAGGAATCATTTGTACAATAGATATAAGCGTCAGAAATCTGATAAAAACAAAGATTCTGGAAACCGAAAAGGATTTAAAAGGTATAAGCCGGAAATTAAGAACAGACATATTTGGCATAATAATTTAAATAACAAGACACGATGTTGTAACTACAATAATTTTAATATAAGAAGCAAAAAGAAAAAATTTAAGATAAAGAAAAATTAATCTGCATGAATTTGATCGAATCCGATATGACCTAAGCAATGAAAAGGATAATCGCATGCCGAATAGACGAATTTTAATGTACAAAATAAATAGTAAAATTACCAGACAAAGAATTTTCTCCTAAAATAAATAAAATTGATTAGATAGAACTATATGACGAAAAGTTGGTCAATTTAAAATAAAAATTACAGTAAAAAAACCCTGAGAACAGAAAATATAACAAGTAGGCATTCAAATAACCCGAAGAATATATACCCTGAGAACAGAAAATAAAACAAGTAGGCATTTAAATAACCCGAAGAAATACGAATCAGAGAAGCGAAATTTCATAAAAAAATTTAAGTGATAATAAATAAGGAGCAATGCTCGAATTAGATGCAGTTATTGGATAAGTCAATTAATATAATCATAATTCAAAGGTAGAAAGGGGGAAATAAGTTAAAATAAAATAGAAAATTATTATTATTATTATTGAGTAATAGGAAACATGGAATAAGTAGACGAGAAAAATATGTAAAAGGTCTAAAAGACAGAAACCGGTTAAAGTACCGAGAAATAATTATAATTAGCAAAAAGATAGAATATATAAGGGTCGGATTGATAGGAAAGAATTTGTATAGATGGTGTAGCGATAAGATTGAAATATGAAAAAGGTGAAGTAAAATGATTAACGATACAAAGATATCGGTCATTTAAAATGAAGTATAGTATATGGGCGATCCCAAAGAGGTCGGTCCCGAATTATTGAAGTATATATGTGAATAGAATATTGAAAAGAATATAGAAAGTATATAGAATGAATAATGAAAGTATAATATGATGCAAGTAATAATGAAATATGTATAGGGGGTATGTGAAAAGTCAGAAGTAGGGAGACCGTATATGTTATGTAGAAAAGATAAATTATTAGAAGTTGATAAATAATAGAAGTATTACATAGTCCTATTCCATGGTAGTATAAAGATATGATAATTTAGCATAATGAAATAAGATTGAAAGGAAAGATACCCCATAAAAATATGACAAATAAAAATACCAATAACTGTCATTTTTTTTTGAAATAAATTCTGAGGGAGGTTTGAATAAATCGAAATAACCAGGGGATGGCATAAATTTAGACCATATAGAACAATCAATTGATTTGCCAAAAGAAAGAAATATATAAAAGCAATTGGTGTGCCATAAAAGGCGGTGTTGAATAAAATAAAATGTTTTAATTATTAAAGTGTCATACAAGTCGATTATGAATTAAATTTAAGAGTTTTAATATTAGAATGCCATGAAAGGCAATTTTAAATAAAATAAAGGGTTGTAATGATTGAAATGTCATAAAAGTCGATTTAGAATAAAATAAAATTTTGGAATGTCAAAAAAGGCGATTTTGAACAAAATATTTTAGTCAATGAATAAAGATGATCTGACTAGCAAACAGTATCCAGACTCACTTTTAGAAAGGGGGAATTGCTATAGATAGCAAATGATAGGAAAGATTACGAAATTTTAATGGGAAAACAGGAAATTTATGCATAATAGTATATATAAAATAAATGTATACACCCTAATGTAACAATGAAAGAGTTTTGGCAGGAGATGTCAACGCCCGACATGAATGTCAGTGACCCATGTAGCAACCCTCGATGTTAAGTTACATTCGAGTAATAAAAAATTATATTATATACTAGAAATATCCGTAAAGAAACCAAGAACAATGCTTCAGTTTTGTAGGGAGAATGAGATTGTAGATAATAAATGCAGTTCTGTTGATTTTATTGTATGTAAAAAATAGATATGACCAAGCTAGCTAAAGACTCAATGTAGTAAAAGAGCGGAGGTCATTTGTAAAAAACAAAAGTTTGTGGAGTATTAAGGTAATGTGCGCGTAAGAAAAAAACGTAAAAAGACACTAAAGGTTTGACGGAAAACTCAAACACAGGTGGTGTGACGAACAATAGCGTTTTTTCACCTGTAAGAGAGTTAATAAAAGCAACGGTCCGAGAGGGTCCGGCGTCTTTTCCATCCAGTGAATTCATCAGTATCACTTTACCAGACCAGGTGATCATCGTCATAATTATGTAAGTTGACATAAGAGATTCCAGAGTGCATCGAAGGGAGAGTATAAAACACCTCCAGAGTGCTACGACTATGGAATAAATATATCAATATGTTAACGAAGTAAATCCGTTAATAATCAATAAATGGACAGTAAATTATGGCATGGACAAATTAGAAAGATAATAATAATTAATCAAGGGCCGCATTAATGGAAGAACAATAAATAATCCAATGGAAAATATGTCAGTAAGTGTTACCTTTTCCTAAATTGACCAGTGCGGGTTGAATTTCACCATTTTAACAGCACCAATCAAATATTTTTGTGCTAATAAATTTCAAAAACAAAAATTTTGTTTGAAATAAACGGAAAGAGACCGTGATCTCTGTAGAATTGTCGATGTATATTGATTATGTAGTATCCATGTTTAATTAATTGTGTAATTAGTTATAATGTTACCAGAATGTTTTAATAGGATTTTTCAAGTTATATTTATGTAAAGAATGTTTTAAAATATCTCTTTGTATTTAACGAGTGTCATATCGGCACAGTTAAATGTTTTAATAGGATTTTTCAATTTATGTTTATGTAATGAATGCGTTAAACGTTTCTGTTTGTATTTAATATGTGTCAAATAGACACCGTAAAATTTGTGTAATGAATTAAATGGAATGTATAACAGATTGTAATTAACGGAAGTATTGTTTTTGGTTGATAATTAATCAGCAAAATTGTTGTATAGCCATCTGTGCAGAGCGAAATTAATTTTTGATCAAGTGAAAATCAATAAATGAATTTAAATAACACATATTAGTGAATTTTAATTAGTAGAAGCTAGCTGTAATTATAAGGAACCCAACCTGATGATTAAGACATATGTTCTCAGCTCTAAAATAAATATTTGCAGGGATATACTACCCGTAAAGTAAAGTAGAATACCATAGCAATATATATATATATATATATATATATATATATATATATATATATATATATATATATATATATATATACACACCTATATGAACACACACTCACACACACTCACACACACACACACACACAAATAATAGAGGTTCAATGAAAAAATTACAGTAGATCAATAATGATGATTTCAAGTTTTTGTTACACCGTTAGAACGTGTCTTTTCCGTTTTAGCGATATGCTGTATGTATACCCAATTTAATAGGAATAGTGACTAGATCGTGAACACACAAACCCGCTTTCCAATCGAAAATCAACTGACAAACTAAGTAATTTCGGTAGCCTTAAAAAATTGAAAAGAAAGTGCATTCAGAATGTTTAACACCTGTGTCTTTCTGCCGACCATGCAATCACGAATGAAATCAAGTGTAAAAGATAGGGGCAATTAAATTTATGACCTTAACACAAACATTCCGGGATATAAATTTTTCTCGGCGTTTCTATTGTAGTGACAGGGACGTTCGAAGATAAATACAAATTCATCACAACAAAATAGGCAGTTTATTCTGCTTATACATATACATACTACTACACTACCTACAGTTTTATTTTCCTCAAGATTTTTGCAACGTAGTAATTATAATAGGCAGACCCGTACTTAGATGGTCGTTGGTTTTTATTAGGATATTTATTATACTGGGGCCCCATTATATTTTGACCCTTTATAAATTTATATAACTTTTGAAATAATTGATCTAAAGAACTGCGGGTTTCGCCAGTCTTCTTTTATTTTTATAAGTTTGTGTCTGGGTATCAGTATTTTTATACTCACTTCCGCTTTGACCAGAAATGACAAAACGTATTTTCAAGGATAGGGCAACTTTGTAATCTTAAATGGAACACCCTGTATATGTATTCGCAGTTTAAAAGCCCAATATTGCCCCTTTTCAAAAATGCCATACTTGTTACAGTTATTATACAGAGTGATGGTTTTACAAGCCTTTAAAATAAATATTGCGTCTTATCTGAAATCTACAAAAAAATGATTGTTTCGCAAAATCCAATATTGAAATTGAAGACAGCAACACTTTCAAACGTCAAATTAGTTTAATGACAAACAATAACATTTTACTTGAACTCTATGAAACAAATTGTGGCAGTATACTTATTGAGAAATAAGACAGATACCCAGAAACAAATCTATAAAAATGAGCCTTTCTTCATATCAATTATTTCAAAAGTTACACAAGTTTATAATGGGTCAAAATATAATAGGGCACCCGGTATTTGGGTGAGAGGAAACTCACTAAGTGAAGATTGGAACCTGTGATGAGCACTGATAAATACACTTGGAGAACCCAAATCACCACAACACATTTTAAAAGACCTGACGATCGTTTCACTAACCAAGTTAGCGTCATCAGAGGATGAAACATTCTAAATACTTAAAAACTAACATCAACTTATATACCGGATCTCAGGTAAAGAGATCGAACCGTGATGTGACACTACTGGTAGGCAAATTCCAAAAATACAATACACTTTGGAATTTGCCTACGAGTAGCGTCACATCTCGGTTCGATATCTTTACCTGAGATCCGGTATATAAGTTGATGTTAGTTTTTAAGTATTTAGAATGTTTCATCCTCTGATGACGCTAACTTGGTTAGTGAAACGATCGTCAGGTCTTTTAAAATGTGTTGTGGTGATTTGGGTTCTCCAAGTGTACTTATCGAGAGGAAACTGCAAAAACTGAAATTTCGATCTATCCTGATTTGAAATTTTAATGAATTTCTCAGCACGGATAATCCGCACACAAATAATCGAGAGTATACTGTATTATTAAATTGAAAAAGGAGGATATTCTGGGTTTAGGTACTGAAAGATACACATTAAAATAAGTTTTACTCGGCTAACAATTTTTTGATAGAAACTCATCTTAATACAAATTCACTATCATAACGCATTTTTTGCGTCTACACTTTTTATAATTTATTGCAGTATGCTTCAAAAATGTTAATATAAAATATACACCGATGGACCGATAAAAGCTACCAATGAAGTTACAAACTAATAGCTTTTCTACTGTATAATTTTCACCGCTATAGTGTGATTAAAGATTTTAAACAAATTATCTATTTATACTGACATGGATTCAAAAAACAAACCGTAATCAACACTGCAAACATTTCTGTTAGCCGAAAATATAGTCGATTAATTTACATGCATTTCTGACCTATAAAGTTTCCGAAATGTTGTCTCCTGGTCGCAAGGCAAACTCTGGATTCCAAATAAGTCGTGAGGAGTTGTACTATAAATCATATAGGATCTAAATGTGACTTTTTGTCTAACACGCCGTCAGTTAGATTAGTCTCTGTGCTTCTTCGTTGCGTTCGCCCATATCATCCGCTATAAATCCACTTCTAAATGGTATTAGTCCAGGCAATTTTGTGTCTGGCAAGACACCCATTTACCGCCAACGCCTGCTAGAGTAAGTCTGATTTTATTTAAAACGTTTGTTGGCACAAAATAATTTTTAAATGTAAATTTTCTTGGTGGGGTATTAAGAAAATTACGTTATTAAATAGCTGCTTTAAAGGACTCCCTTTTAGTATTTCTTAGCCCTCTTTATCAGCATCTCCTATTACTAAAGGTTTCATCTACACATTTCAAATTTCAAAATATCCGAACATGATCCCAAAGTCATAAAAAATCAAGGCTTTGGCCATGTATAACATTGCTTGTCTTCAATAACGTAACGCCTGCAGGTATTCGTACTACGTTGTGAAGCGATGCCAAGGATATTTTATGTTGCGCCGAATAGAAAATATGGCAATGGCGTGACATTTAAATCCACAATATTGTACCATTTGATTTGAAACATATAATCAGAATAGGTACAACAAACTTATAAAAAATATCTAAATTAAAAAATATGATTAAAGCAAAGGAACGACGCTCTTGTGATAGATTATGTATTTAAAGTCACCTTATTCCAGTGGCTGCTCGTGACTTTAGGATTGGGTGAAGCAGAGTCCGCACGGTCCCAAAGGAAGGGGAGAACGAAAATTTTTAAAATGTTCAAGGTCACACGTTCTCATGGCACTTCAGAATTTAAATTAAAAATCCATTTGTACAAAAATATAGACTTTCACAAGGAATAATTTTCGGAATAATGACCACGAATACTCGATTAGAGGGCATAAATAAATACATTTATTATTTTTTACATTATTTTTATCACAACGCGTAGGGTAATGAAAATTTGTTTCTAGTGGGACGAGATACAAACTTTTTTTTCCAAATTCAAGGCCCTTCTCTTTTTTTTTAATTGAAATTTTATATCTAATATTTTATTATTTTGAAATTAATTTTTTAGAGGTGATAATAAACAAATTAATTCCACTTACCAAAGAGAAACATGAAAAATCCAGCTTCTCAAAGTCTGTAAATATAAAAATATTTATATAGTCACTTCACTTTAAAGTTTTTTATGTTTATTTCTTGAATATTAGGTCTATCCTTCTGTCTTTCAAACTTGCGAATTTATCAATAATATCACCATAGAACGGGTTTGCGCTTAATAACTCGTTCAGGAACTCCTTTTCGATCGAAATTTTTGCCAAATTTGTAAGTCTGCCTTATGCCATTGTGTTTCGCAGGTGGGTTTTAATCCAGCGTTTTAAAACTTCGTTCAACAGAAACACTAGTGCATGGTATCGTTACAACTAAGTAAAACAATTTATATGCTTTTTTAAAGATGCTGTTGTTTTCGGTTAAGAGTTCCATAATTTTTTCTGGTTTTACATTTCGGTACTGATCGTCGCAACAAATAAGAAGTAATTCATTTTTCAGCCTCTGAATGTCAGGAATATAATAGGGTAGTGTACCTTTAAATTATCTAATGCCTCTATGGGAAATGTTTAGGAATACGCTACAAGTTTTGAAGTATCCATTAATGTAATAAAATGAAGTTTTTCAATGTCTTGAAAGCGTGTAGAAATTTTCACTGAAATAGTATCTAAAATCTCATGATATAGAAATTTATATTTTTCACAAACTTGATCACGTGTAAATGTAACTATTTTCCATCCCTCGTGGTGCTCAAGTGACATTGTTGTTTTTGGTGCAACAAATTCGAAAATTTCTTAGACATTATTTTCATTTATTTTGTTTAAGAGCGCCTGCATATTTCTAATTTGTGAGATGCACAAATTAATGCCACACGACTTCTTTTGTAGCACATCGAAGAGCACATCAGTAAGTCCAAAAATTTCATTAAACATAACAACCAAAATGGCGAATTCAAAGTCCTTAAATTTATTTAAAAACCCTTCGTTTAACCTAACTGAGATGTCATAGTCATGCACAATTTGCTCAAATACTTGTTTTAAAGATCCTATTCATGTTTTATAACACTCATCATTTTAGATTGCGATGACCATCGTGTAACAACGTGAGTAGGTATTCGTCTTCCTACGACTGTATCGGCTACGTAAGTTCGCTTGGCGGTGGTGGTGGAAAAATGATGGTATACCACTTAAATATGCAAAAAATATGCGACACTTTGAAATTGCGTTACAACTTTTTTTCAGCACTAAATTCAAACGATGCGCCATACAATGAACAAAAATTGCTTGTAGCGCTTCGTCTTTGATTTTCGACTGAAGGACATTTAATTGCCCTGACATAACGCTTGCTCCATCAAATCATTGTCCAATAAGTTTTGATTTACAGTCCTAATTTTCCAGGCATCTTGATACAACACTAGACAATGTCTCTGCGGTCCGGCCGGACCTGACATCATGAAATCCCAAAAATCTTTCCACCAATTTTCCGCTAGAATTTACATATTTAATAATGATGCTCCACTGAGATTTTTGTAGAATGAGAGTACTATCATCCACTTGAATCGAAAAAATTTACAATCCGATATTTATTTTCAACATATTCTTCAATATATTAGGAGACGCAGCTGATTAGTGCATTTTAAATAGTCTTAGAATTGCTAGCAAACACGGGCGCGATTTTTGTATAGTATTCTTGAATGTCTACTGGGCTTACCGAAATAAACGCTACGAGCAGTTCCTTAAAATTACCACGATTAATAGATGATACACCTTCCTCATGACAGTGAAGTGCTAGTACTTGTTTGCCCAGGTAGAGCACCGCACGAATAGGCAATTGCATGAAATGTCTGTTAAGTTGAACATTTTCGTTGAATTGTTTGATGTACAGTTTCGAATTTTCCTTTAAATTATCCTCAATGCTAGTTAAAATTTTCCTCAATTTTGAAAAGCCTAATGCACAACGCATATGTTCGACTCTCATCTTTATGAAGAGCACGAGTAACGTTAACAAAATCATTGAAACCATGTTTATTCCACACATTTTAACAACTACCACACAACCAACCGAACTCGGAATACCACGATTTTTTAATGTTTCGATTATACACTTTGCCCTCCACTTAAGCAACTTTATTAACATCTAATAAAGGCATAGGTTTTTCAGAACTTAAGAAGTCTTTCTTAGCCTTGTCATTCCACCTTGAAAACGGCGTTTCTAATAAAACACATACCCGCTTATTTAAAGGCAACATAATAAACATAAAAATACGCATCGTCCGACGATCAGACGAATCTAAAACGACGGAACTACTAACTACGCTCGGAAGCAGACTCAGAACTCTGCATCACTTTGTTGTTATAATAAACACCACACCAACCGCGTGCGTGCCGTTGGCAACCGTCGCATGGACGCGATAGGAAATCGACGCATTATTTGTGTATAAACGAATCTGTTTCAGTCTCCAGACCCCTCAGTGACTCAGCAATAGTCTGTGCTCTGCAACACGTAATGCGCAGGCATAATATTTAATTCGGGTGATCAGGGTCTTGCAAATTATATCCTACCATAAAATACTATGAAAATACATTATTTTATCATCTCCGGCGCGACGTAACTAGACATTTTTATGTGGTTGTTCCAAGTGAATTTGAGAGAATAAAAAACATTAAAATTATGGTGGATTTTGAATAAAAAAGTTTACCGAAAATATAGGTGATGCAGCACTTGACCTGCGTCATCTGACGAGCCTCCACTGCCTTATTCCAAGCTTTCCTATTCGGCACTGCTTCGACAATATAGTTCGGATACGTGCTGACGATATTTAATTGAGGACAGGCAACGTCAGATACGTGACAGCTCTGGAATAACTGACTAAGTAGTAATAACAATAGCAAAGGTGGAGAGACCAGTGCCAAATAAGAAAAGTTTGGATGCAGCAAGTGCGTTATGGTAGTGAATTTTCATAAAAATGTATTTAATGACAAATGTCTCTTTTTTTCATGAAAGGCATCAAATTTCGTTACCAGTATAACCTATATAGTAAAAACAATGTTATTCTTTAAAAAAATACAACAATTTTCCTGGCCAACGAACCTCTTCAATTTATTTACACACCTGCGAAGATATAATTATTCACAAAAAGCTTTTTGACAAAAATTAAAAAAAAAGTTGCAAACAAATTTGCCAACAATTTCTTTTAGGATATTCGACATTTTCTTCTAAACATTTAATTACCAACATTATGTAATATTACAAATAATGATTTCTACGGAAACAAAAAAAATGGACTTAATGTTTTTTCCACGAAAATTCATAAAATTCAAATTCAAAGGTACCTAATCTCCAAATAAAATTGAAAAAAAAAGGAAAAAAGATATTTGCTTAACATTTCACAGGAATTTGAACCAATGGAATTAAAAAAAAACATAAGCGGAAATATAATAATATTTTAATGACACAAGCTGCCAGCAATAAGGGACATTGTCACTTTGAGGTTTCACTTGGTAAAGACGCCGTATCATAATTTTTGATATGTGCCAAAAACTTGTAAAACAGTTGAAGTAATTAAAAAATCATGAAAGATGTCAATTTTTTCTCTAACACATGTATTATAATTCGATGGAGAATGCAAGAATGCAATAACATATGAGGTGCTCTATAAAAAAACTTGGTATTATCAACGACTTATGAGCCACACTGTAATTGTCAAAATAATTTTATAAGATGAAGCCCAAAATACCCTATAATTAACGTATATAATTTTTCCTCCTATCTTTTATAATAACGGATATATATTGAGCTTTACCGTAAAAATGCGCCAGCCTGTATATATGTAACTATATAAAAACTGGAACAGACCCCAGATATTGGTTCTAGGGGGCCTAGTTCGCGCTCATGTAAAAACATACTTTCCAAATTCAAAAGTAGCGGCCTCGTCAATAACGATTGTTTTCCACGAGAATTCGCTACAAATTATAGACTATTAAACCATAAACTCTATAACCGAAACTATTGCCAATAACGATCAGAGAATAGGTCTAGCGAAGTGAAGTTTTTGCAAATATTTGCAAATATTTGCAAAATATTGCAAAACGAAGGACAATGACGGTTGAAACTAAAAGTTAGGGCTTTGTTAAACACATTTCTCACGACATTTGTCTGGAAGTTTCCAATTTTGACGTTTTAAATCGCAACTCTGACATTTTAAAGAGAAAAAGTATAAATTTTCGAAGTAATTTTTCTGGTATTCCTGGACCTTTTTGCGCCAATAAAATTAATCTTTCTCTGTAATATACAAAAGAGTTTGTTATTCACAAAATATATATTGGTCTTATGCGTTTCTCTGATCACCTGTGACACCCAGTTTTTAAATGCTTGCTATTTCTTTTAACTTAGAGATCTAAGTTTTGGTACGTAGGTTACTTTTTATAATCTAAAGGTGTGAACCAAATTTGGTTGCTATAACTTTCTTATTTCCGGAGATATAAAAATTTTCAAAGAGGAAACCCGAAATTTTCCCGAAAAATCTGGTTTGATTGTCCTGGCTAACAAACTTGTCCAAACCACTTGCAGAAGGAACGTACTCGCCAAATTTGATAAAAATCGGCCTATTATTTTTAGAGTTATCGATGTGATATATATATATATATATATATATATATATATATATATATATATATATATATATATATATATATATATATATATATATATATATATATATATATATAACTATTTAAATTGAAACCCACCCTAGGTATATGGGGCCTAGTTGGCGCTCATTTGAAGAAATTTGTTCAAAATTTAAAAGTCGCGATCTCCTCAATAGTGCATTTTTTCTACGAAAATTCACGAAAAACCAACAGTTGTCACAATAATCACGGTATACTCCACTGAATCTTCCTGACTTTATAATAAATCAAAACGAAAATGAATAGCCATTATATGGCTAGTTCACTTATTTTAAACAATCTTTTACAAAATATTTATGTTCTTAGATTCTGGAATTTCTCACACTCACACAGTTAAGATAAGGCGTTTTTCTGTCTCATTACATTATCACTAAGAGACGCTTGTTAAAATAATTTCACTATTGGAAATCCTCTTAATTTACAATGACTTCTTAGGAATTTGCTTTATCGATATCCATCGTACAGTTTATATTGAATTTTCTTTCAGATCAAATATAAGATGTCTCCTAAATGTGCAATGACTTGTAAGGAATTTAATTCCTTTTTGTTTTATAAGGTATAGAAATGAAATTCTTCGCATATCTGCTAACAGTCCTACATTTTTTCTTCATATAAACGAACGTTTTTTAAAAAGGTATCCGCTGATCTTTGTGTCAGATAATCATTGCACATTTTTAAAAGATTGCAAGTTTGCACAAAACAAATGTTATCAATGTAGGCCTTCAATTGGGACACAAAAATCACTAAAAGTAAAATAATCCAATACAATGCCAGATATGATAATACCAGTTAATTGAATATTGATTAATCGCATCCTGTTTATGCACTTAACTTGAAGTGTATTTATTTTATATGAGATTAAAAATAAACCAGAGATAGACAGATAAGACAAGATTACCGCCTTTTTCTCAGTAATGTTAGTATAATGTGTTGATTGTTTCAGATATATAATTTTATGTTGTGAGAAATGATACATGAAATGAAATGAAACTGTCTACAGAGAATTTATATGGTTGCCAAGTATAATACAATACAATTGTTGCCGTGTTTAAGATTCTGGTTTTTTAGATTAAAATCTGGCTACAAAATACTGCTTTTTTGTCATTTAATCAACTATCAAATGATCAACATTATCCACATATTTGCATTAATCGGCTACTGGATAATCAAACTTATTTGATTGATAGATGTTACATCAATATGGCAGTTAATGCTTTATTCACAAAGATTGTATCTGCATTCTGCTAATTTCTGAAAGAATGACAAAATTCTACTGGAAGATTCGCTGGCAATAAATCGTGTAAGCGTTGGGGGAAGAAGAGCTTATTTTCTTCCCCCAATGAGTGTGACCAGACCTCTTGCGTTTATTATTGTTGAAAACAAGCAAAGAATATTTCTCGAGAGCTGATTTATTTGCGCTGGGTTCCAAGAAGTTTTAGAACTATACCACTTGATTTAGTTTCAAAGTTTATTTACGCTACTTACACTGGTACACGTTACATAATCATAGTTCACATAAACTGCTTTATTTTGAAATTGCGTTTACCCTGTTCGTTGTTAGCTTTTTCACGAAATTGATTAGCTACTCGCGTGGTGCTTAAGAAAGAAATATTCTATATTGAACACAGAATGTATGCTGTGAGACGTTCCTTTTAGAAAGCACTGTAGAAATTATAACTTAGAGTAATACTGCCCTGGACTGCAGTAAACTGTCTCAAAAATCAATATTTTTGAACTTTTTGAATTTTGGAATGAATTGTTAGGAAGAACTGTAAGAACAAACTGGATTGAACTAAGTTTAACACTTAAACTGAATTGTTGGAAATATTCGAACCTGAACTGAACTAAGAATTGTATTGAATAATGTTCGGAGAGAAGTAGGATTATATATCGTATTCTCCATAAGCAAGTCAACGTAATGTCGGTATATTTTGCAGAGAATTCCCATTCACCACTGTTCGAATATACTTATAAATACCTAAAAATAAACCTGAAGCAACTAATGGATGAAATAAACCATCAAAGTGAATATTTACTACCGATTGTCTGACAGTACTTAGGCGAAAAGTAAATGTTCATGTACGAAAGATATAGTATATAGTATAGTATAGCATAGCATAGCATAGCATAGCATAGCATAGCATAGCATAGCATAGCATAGCATAGCATAGCATAGCATAGCATAGCATAGCATAGCATTACATAGCATAGCATAGCATAGCATAGCATAGCATAGCATAGCATAGCATAGCATAGCATAGCATAGCATAGCATAGCATAGCATAGCATAGCATAGCATAGCATAGCATAGCATAGCATAGCATAGCATAGCATAGCATAGCATAGCATAGCATAGCATAGCATAGCATAGCATAGCATAGCATAGCATAGCATAGCATAGCATAGCATAGCATAGCATAGCATAGCATAGCATAGCATAGCATAGCATAGCATAGCATAGCATAGCATAGCATAGCATAGCATAGCATAGCATAGCATAGCATAGCATAGCATAGCATAGCATAGCATAGCATAGCATAGCATAGCATAGCATAGCATAGCATAGCATAGCATAGCATAGCATAGCATAGCATAGCATAGCATAGCATAGCATAGCATAGCATAGCATAGCATAGCATAGCATAGCATAGCATAGCATAGCATAGCATAGCATAGCATAGCATAGCATAGCATAGCATAGCATAGCATAGCATAGCATAGCATAGCATAGCATAGCATAGCATAGCATAGCATAGCATAGCATAGCATAGCATAGTATATAATATTATAGTATGGTATGGTATGGTATGGTATGGTATGGTATGGAATGGCATGGCATGGCATGGCATGGCATGGCATGGCAGGGCATGGCATGGTATGGTATGGTATTGTATGGTATGGTATGGTATGGTATGGTATGGTATGGTATCGTATAGTATAGTATAGTATAGTGTAGTGTAGTGTAGTGTAGTGTAGTGTAGTGTAGTGTAGTGTAGTGTAGTGTAGTGTAGTGTAGTGTAGTGTAGTGTAGTGTAGTGTAGTGTAGTGTAGTGTAGTGTAGTGTAGTGTAGTGTAGTGTAGTGTAGTGTAGTGTAGTGTAGTGTAGTGTAGTGTAGTGTAGTGTAGTGTAGTGTAGTGTAGTGTAGTGTAGTGTAGTGTAGTGTAGTGTAGTGTAGTGTAGTGTAGTGTAGTGTAGTGTAGTGTAGTGTAGTGTAGTGTAGTGTAGTGTAGTGTAGTGTAGTGTAGTGTAGTGTAGTGTAGTGTAGTGTAGTGTAGTGTAGTGTAGTGTAGTGTAGTGTAGTGTAGTGTAGTGTAGTGTAGTGTAGTGTAGTGTAGTGTAGTTTGGTATAGTATAGTATAGTATAGTATAGTATAGTATAGTATAGTATAGTATAGTATAGTATAGTATAGTATAGTATAGTATAGTATAGTATAGTATAGTATAGTATAGTATAGTATAGTATAGTATAGTATAGTATAGTATAGTATAGTATAGTATAGTATAGTATAGTATAGTATAGTATAGTATAGTATAGTATAGTATAGTATAGTATAGTATAGTATAGTATAGTATAGTATAGTATAGTATAGTATAGTATAGTATAGTATAGTATAGTATAGTATAGTATAGTATAGTATAGTATAGTATAGTATAGTATAGTATAGTATAGTATAGTATAGTATAGTATAGTATAGTATAGTATAGTATAGTATAGTATAGTATAGTATAGTATAGTATAGTATAGTATAGTATAGTATAGTATAGTATAGTATAGTATAGTATAGTATAGTATAGTATAGTATAGTATGGTATAGTATAGTATAGTATAGTATAGTATGTTTATTGATTTAAATTTTACAGTATGTTCCACAAATAAGCATACGCTTGTGGTTGCAGTTAATATAATTTTAATTTATGTTCCCAACTAAACTGCCAAAATATTTTGATAAAATGTCACTTTAAAAATTTTGTTCAACGTACGTTTCTTTTTCAGAATTTTTACCCGTAACACTCCTGCAGCTGCCACTAGTATTTATCTACCATTATAAGAGAGCTCATTCCAATATAACACCAAATTTTTTAACTAATATTAAAATTCGCATCACTATAATTTTGACATTTTTACTTGACATTTTACATAAAAAACTTTCTTATTGCGTTAAAAAAGATTAAAGAATAAAAGGGAACCAACAATCAAATAGAGGGAATCTCCCAAAAGAATTAAGTACAGGTGGTAGGTTTGTGAACGTTGACAGTGGCGGGTAAGATATTAAGGCTAGTGGGGTTTCTCCGACACGGGTGTGAAGTGATATGGTAAATAGCTTCGCCATGAAATACTTATACTCAAAAACGATGATCTACTCACATCAGCAGCTGCGGCTATTCTTCTTGAACTAACTTCTGGATTAACTGCTACACGAACTAAAAGCACTTAGTATTTAGGAGCGATAATTTTTGAACGGCTTCAAACATCTCGTTTTGGACAGAACTAACCAGTTTCTCTTAATCAGTCATAAAGATTTTAAAATAATTTATGACCCGACTATTTGAATGCTTTTTACCATATATTCAGCACGCCTTACGTGCTTACATATAAAAGCAAACCATAACATGCATTTCGTCGTATATTACAGCAATTAGGTAATGCCATACCTTAGGTAATCTTGTACAAAAGATTTTTAAATAAGAACTGATAATAACAAGGCGCGATTTTTACAATAATAGAGTCGTAAATGTTTATTATAGGTGTTTACTGTTTTGTTACAATATTTCTGAGTCCAGTCCTGTCGCTTATTACCCTGCAACCTACCTTAAAGCCTACAAGCTCCCCTAACGCCTATAAAGGTCGCCAGGAAGCCCAGATAACCGACAGGAGGTCCATGTAAACGACAGTGGCGCCATGGGACAATTGTCTTCAAGCGGTAACAACACAAAGAAGCAACTAGATTGGATCCAAGACTCTCTTACTTTCTCTTCATCCAGCGGTCAGTGTAGGTCATAGTGAGATCAACTGACCTACACCACAGCATCATAGTTTATTATGCTATTGTTATACGAAACCTAACGTTGTCGTCGTCCAGCGGTCAGGAAGCACCGTAGGAAGATCGCCTGACCCTCATCCCGTAATTAACACTTCTTTATTATCAAGCGGTCAGTCAACATCGTAACATGTTCGACTGTCCGTGATGAGTAGTCACAATTTCATACTACAACCTATCTACAGTTGTAAGTCATTTTCCATGTACTGGATCACAATTCAACCATTAGATTTATGTGTAACTTTGTAATATGAAAAATCGGAATTCAATGTCTCGCATTACCATCGTATATCTCTTTTAATGTTGACTTTTGGACTTAGGTAAGGTTCGCTAATTCTTAATACTTTAATGGCAATAATATACTGCTGCTCTGTGTACCAGTACTTTTAGACCACCATGTAGACATAGCATGAAGTATTACATCCACTGAAAAGTTTTAATTGCTTTGGAGGAAAGTGAAAACTACCTACTAAACTACCTACTGACACACGTTATTACCATGAAAATGGTATATCCCAGAAAACAGACATCACTATTGCATTAATTAGGCAAGTTAGTCATATTCCCTTTACTCAGAACTACAACTAGGTCAATTAATTAAAACAAATTTTACACACTTCTATAAAACGTCAATCATATTACATAAAAACGTATCACAACAAGAAAAGTTTTGATTATTTACCCCATAAGCATAAGAAACGGAAAGCAAAGTTCTTCTCGTTAATTGCCAACTTAAATTGAAGTAGAATATGCTACTGTTTGTGTAAGTCACGCTCACGCCAGCAGGCTTTTATATCACATTAAATGAAGTGCGTTGGGTATTGCGTTACGTGAATTATTCTAATTTCTTAAGTTTCTTTAAGAGAAAGTTATAAAATTTGATTAGTTAGTAACTTTTGTCAAATTGTCTAATAATACGTCCGGGATGGATACAGTAGATCAAAGTTTTACACAAAAATACTGGCACTATTATATATATATATATATATATATATATATATATATATATATATATATATATATATATATATATATATATATATATATATAGATAGATAGATATATTTATTTGATCACATTTTCCAAACTAAAATAACAATAATTGCGGCAAGTCAAAAGTACAATGTAAAATTGAAATAAGCAAAAATATATATAAACACACATATCCACACATAAAATATGAACACTACCTATGTACAAAATTGACATGCAACGTTAAATATTTACCAATGTAAAATACTATAACATCCTAGCCAAACTAACTACAAACAAGACAACTACAATAAGGTAATAGTGACACTTATATCTACAAAAGAGCTACTATAATACAGGTTAAGAAAAATAAAACTATTTAAAACGCCATACAGTAAGAAAATCACAGCAATATCACCATATAATATCATCAGTAACATTCATGTGATCCAAAAAGCCGTAACTCATATACACAGAACATGATCACACTAGAGCGCCTGTGTGCTCACGAATTTAGTAATAAGCAGTTTGCTTCAAATAATGTTTATTAATGTTTTTAAATTCATGATAATTAGCTTGCATCCACAGAATTACTAACCGATTTCTGCAATCTAAATCTAGGTGGACGTATTAAATTAGCAGATTTTGTGCAATAATTATGGTGTGCGGAATTAAATTGAAAATCTCCCCTGTTTTTATGAATAATCAACAACTGGGTAAAAATATATTATATGGTGAGAAGAACCAAAATTCGCTAAAGATCAATTGCCTAACAAATAAATGTCATGCGACAGGTGGTTATGAAATAAAGAGAAATAGACTGTCATGAGTGAATTTAAGTCACTCAATTTACTTACCCTCCTAAATATAAAAAATGAGATTGACTGACTTGACCTGACCTATTTATGTATTAAAGAAAATATGAGCATCCCACCTTGGACTTACATTAAAATTAATATCCAGAACGTCAGCTCTATCTTTGGATGACACTTCGGAATTGGTAAATATTATAATATCTATCGTATTTTTTGGATTTAATTTTAGGCTATTTTGAGTAAGCCAAACTTCTGTCAATTTCCAAGCAGAGATCATCTCAGTTTTTAATTTATTTGGGTCACAATTTTTACATATAAGTGAGGTATCATCAGCATAACATATTATGTAGTGAGTTTGGGAGATAAGACAAAACAAATCATTTATGTAGACTATAAATAGTAGCGGTCCCAGAGCAGAACTCTGTTGCACCCCACCCTTCACAGTCCCAACAGCCAACACTGTCATTAAAAAGACCCGCTGCCACCTCATATATAAAAACGATCTTATTAAATATAACGGGGGCCCCCAGCAGGTGATGAAAGGCACAGTCAAAGGCCTTGCTGAAATCACGCAAGGTAGAGATGATCGCGCACTTCAAGACCGGCAACTATGTCTCCCACAACCTTTTCAACTGCCTGAACATTCACTTTTAAAGTGATCCATGAATGTGATATGAGAGATGCAAATGTTAAACATGTAGGTTAATGGGAGTATCAAACAATCATTGAGCTCTTTAAGAATAATACTATTAATGTCATATAAATCAAAAGCATTTGATCATTTTAGAAAAGCAATAGCGTTGAATACCTTATTCTATACAACCGGCAGCATAACAAAACAAAAACAAAAAACAAATGCTACCAGAGTTCTAGAAATGAACTGCTACTTCAGCTCCAAATTCACTAGTTGTTACAGCCGCAACCAATGTAAAAAAGTATGTATGGCATCAGTTGTCAATTTGTAATCTACTTTTGGCGACAGAGTTTCTTTAGCACTTTATAACCTTCCAGACGCCTTAAGCTTTATTTTTAATTTTTTATAGTCACTGAACGCCTGTTGCAATTATGCAATTATGTAAGATTAGGTTGCCTAAGAGGAAAAGATTGATGTATTGCCAAGACGTTTGTAATACGTTGGACTAATATAGACAAAGATCGTGTTCAACTTCGTTAAATAATGCAATTTTATGAGTGAGCCTTGTCATTAGCCCAAATTGAATACTACTATACTTTATGTAAGACTATAAATGTTTTTGGTAAAAAATTGTACCATAAGCCTCGAATGCAAATAGTCCATAATAATTATTGAAAAGTCATTGAACTGCAACCATTCTATCTGCTTCAAATTTGTCTTAAGTGCACACTTTTCAGGTAAGATACAGCTTTTTGAACACTGAGTTGATGTGTAAATTATACTATCTCCTGTCATTTTCAACCAAAAAATACGTTCTTGACAACCGATGCAATTCAGTCTTGCTTGTAAAACAATATGTCGTAAACGGTATTTACTATTCCTCATAAAATAGTCCAGATATTTTAATTTGCGGATTTGTATGGGTTCTATACCTTTATTGTCTTTATTAGGGGGGTCCTATTACTGATGTTTTTGATTCAAGTGCGTATGTTTTCATCCTGTAAAAAAAAGCGACAGGAGAATCTGGTTAGAATTACATTTTACAAGACCGACCAATTCTTTCTAGCCGGAGCTCATTAAAAACGGACGGTATACAAGTAAGTATGGGACAAAACTCCCGAATCCGATTCCTCATTCAATTATATGGCGAGAAGCCCATACAAACATAGATTCGAAACCCCTTTTCTTTTTCTTTTTTAATTTAATTTTTAATTTTTATTTAAAAAAATTCACTAATATAGAGGTATCGATGGTGAGACTTTGCAAACATTTTTTTAAATGAACGCGATTTAGGACCCCTAGAACCCATATCCGGGGTCAGTTTCAATTTTTATATGTATATATATATATATATATATATATATATATATATATATATATATATATATATATATATATATATATATATATATAATAAAACATTTTATCATAACATTTACACAAACACTAAATGTATTCCACTGCTACTTAATTTTATGAAAATTCGCTACCATAACGCACTTGCTGCATCCAGACTTTTCAAATGTTCTCCAATATTATCATGTGTTGATTCCAATATTGTGTGAATAGAAAGGTATATTTATTTATATGTAATGTGTGAAATCTTATTTCGTTTTGAAGAAAATTGTGAATGGCGCACCTGTACATAATTTTGAAAATTTTTAAATGTTAACAAAATATTTTTTTTGTTGTTGTTGATAGAATGCCAAATCGACCAAATCCATAACAAATAAGAATTCTATTGCAGCAACTGTGATATTATAGCAAATTTTCTTTAGTGACCAAATCATTTTTTGCTCAAAATATCGGGTGAGGTGAGCAAATATGGATTAAAAAAAGTGTAATTTTTTTGATTTTGCAAAAAAGGGTCTATAAAAGGCTTTGCAAACATTTTTTTAAATGAACCCGATTTAGGACCCCTAGAACCCATATCCGGGGTCAGTTTCAATTTTTATATGTATATATATATATATATATATATATATATATATATATATATATATATATATATATATATATATATATATGTGTGTGTGTGTGTGTGTGTGTGTGTGTGTGTGTGTGTGTATGTATATGTATCCAACCGATAACTCAAAAAATAATTAACCGATTTCGATGAAACTCGGCAAGTGCCTTTCTTCTATTAATGGCTTGGATGAGTTTGTCAGCCAGGAAAATCTCACCAGGTTTTCCGGGAAAAATTTGAGTTTTCTTTAAAAAAATATTTTCTTCTCCGAAAATTACAAATTTATTTTAATGAAATTTGATAGATATATTTCCTTTAGAAAGGCCTTACTACATACCAAAATTAAACTTCTTAAGTTAATATAAAAGTGAGTTTTTCAAATTTTTAGTTTTCTTCCGAAAAAAATTTTTTTCTCCAAAGATTACAAAGTTATTTTAATGACACTTGGTGGATATGTTACCTTAGGAAAGGCTTTACTACATACCAAAATTAAACTTTCTAAGTTTATTGAAAATTGAGTTATCTAAGTTTGAAGCATTTAATAAAAAATCACTACCATAACGCACTTGCTGCGTCCCGAAATTTTTATATTCAAGATGTTAACTCTTTTCCAAGAAACTGCTTCTTCCAAATATCGAAAAAGACCCAGGCTAGTATAAAACTGAAACCGGACTTGAATCCTATGCATTACCACATCTGGGGACATCTGAAGTCCAAAGCTTATTTTACTCCCATAGGTAGTATGGATGAACTACGTGAGAGAACAGACAACGCCTGTCAAGACATGAAAATAAGCCGCATATTATTAGAAAATCTGTGAACTACATTTCAACAAGGGCAAGAATATGCATCCAAAAGAATGCAGGTCATTTTGAACAACTGTTGTAGTTTTTTTGTAGTAATCACAGTGTTTTCTTCTTTCCTTGTTATTTGTTGTTTGTTATTAATACTTATTTAATAAATTCGCCCTGATACTCCAAAATATTCAAAAATAACAATTTGATTTTAAAATGTGGGTAGTACGATCGTCTGTGCAAAAATAAAAAGTATACAGTTAAATTCAATTTTTTACGGAGCCTTTAAATATTGCAAAAAAAAATTGTGTAAATTCAAATATACATGATGTGGTTTTCGAACAGAAAGAATTTGTAAATTTTTAGTGAAGCCGGATCTGGATTTTCTTTATTGTTAATACCTTGATCGATTGAGGGTATAGGTTTAGTATGTGTGCCAAATATCAAGAAAATATACAGGGTGGTTAAAAAGTTATGAGGCAATAAAGAAATGGGCAAAATTGATAAAACACTCTGTATCTCGGTTATAAGGGACCAAAGACTAATTAATCATGGGTTATTTATAATCACCTCAGTGACCCCCAGTTAAACTGTCTACCTTTCCCTAAGAAACGCTACACACACACACACACACACACACACACACACACACACACACACACACACACACACACACACACACACACACACACACACACACACAGATATATATATATATATATATATATATATATATATATATATATATATATATATATATATATATATATATATATATATATATATGCTGGCCCACCACATCGGCAACACCGAGATATAAGGACTCGGCTTTCTGATGTAAAGGTCGCGTGACGTAAGCAGAGCGAGGTACGTTTGGTATTCCCACTTGTTCGCTGCTATTAGACAACAACGTGTTGTTTTGTTTATATTTCGTATGTTAGAACTCCCTTTTTGCTGGATATAGTGAGAATTTGTGTGATATTCTTGTGTTGTGGTGTGTTTTAGCAGTGTTACCGGTATATTAACAATGCCGTATTCATGCTGTGTGCCGCGATGTCGCGGAAATTACAAAAATAGACCTAAGGTACACTTGTTTCGTTTTCCAACGGACGTCGTCATGTCTGCTAAATGGGTTGCAGCTATTCACCGGGAGAATTTTTCGTCAACGAAGTCCAACAGAGCTTGTGAGTTGCATTTTGTTAAAGAAAATATAATAAATTGTTCTACTGCAACGGATTCACAAACCGGCGAGACCATAACCTTAAATTTAAAAATTCCTAGATTAAAACGTGATGCTGTACCCTCGCAACTCCCCAATAGCCCTTCTTATTTATCAAAAACAGTTCAATTGCGCCGAAGTCGCGATGAAAAAGTCAAAGAACTGGAAAACGAAAATTTGCCAAGACAATTAGAAATAGTAAAGTAGAATTTGATTCTTTGCAAAAAGAATTTATGTCTACTAATTTTAAAAAGTTTCTTGCAGTTTTAAACTTGTTTCATCTCCCCGAAGGTTGGTTTAAAATTTGTGACGATCAAAGAGTTACATTCTTTAAATTAGAATATTCTCCTGGGCCTGTAATAACATATTCTGTAATAATAAATACTGACATACAAGTTGAAACATTTTTGCGTGGCTGCGAAATACAAATTGCCCTAAATGACATTAAACCTGGTTTAACGACCCCATTTACTTCTAATAATATACATTAATTCAAAGATTTGTTATATAATATTGACAAAAACTCTGAAGAAAATTATGCTGAAAAACGCGATGAAAATAAAAGTGTTTTAAAACACATTTCAAGCTTATTAGATTCATTGATAGCAAATATTTCAGATGAGGAGGACGACAGTTTTTAAAAAATTGAGCTTTTATATCCGAGCAAATATAATTACATACATCAAACAAGGCAACATATCGTTATTCAAATAATACTATGATTTTAGCCTCGATCCTTGTAACAATAAGTCCTCATGCTTACAGGTACTTGAGGCATTTTGGCGTACTTATATTACCTCATCCAGATACAGTAAAATCAATTTGCAGTTCTTTGTTGACAGACCTTACAACGGAAGAAAGAAATATGTGCTTTAACTATGCGAGAAACCTATTTAAGTTATTATCGGACCGTGAAAAATTTATTATATTATTGATGGACGAAATCCATATTAAACCATTTCTGGATTATAAAGCGGGAAATATAGTTGGTTCTGCTTATAACTCTGCTTGTTTAGCAAATTCAGCTTTTGTGTTTATGATATCTAGTATTATGTCAAGCGTAAAAGAAGTTGTGCATATCAGTGCTACTTCCAAAATTGACCACCTTCTGCTTTTTTCATTAACTAAGGAAGTAACAACTAAGTTGGAGGAAATTGGATACAAGGTATTTTGTGTTATTAGTGACAATAATGCTATAAACAGTAAAGCAATGAGTAATTTTTCTGATAAGAGATGCTTTAGTATTGTTTATCCTCATCCTACAGATAAAATGCGCCTTCTTTTAGTGAATTTTCGTAAAAAAATTCACTAATGGGGAGATCCCGACTTTTGAATTTTGAAAAATTTTTTGCAAATGAGCGCGAACTAGAACCCCTAGAACCCATATCCGGGGTCAGTTTCAACTTATATATATATATATATATATATATATATATATATATATTTCAACTTATATATATATATATATATATATATATATATATATATATATATATATATATATATATATATATATATATATATATATATATATATATAAGTTGAAACTGACCCCCGATAACTAAAAAATAATGGGCCGATTTTAATAACATTTAGCATGTACCTTCCTTTTGTAAATGGCTTGAACAAGTTCGTTACGCAGGAAAATCGGACGAGGTTTTCCGGGAAAATTTTGAGTTTTCATTCGAAAAAAAATTTTTGCTCAAAAAATAATGAGCCGATTTTGATAAAATTTGGCATGTACCTTCCTTTGTAAATGGCTTGGATAAGTTCGTTAATCAGGAAAATCGGAAGAGGTTTTCCGGAAAAATTCGGAGTTTTCATTCGAAAAAAATTTTATCTCAAAAAATAAAAAGCTATGATAACCAAATTTGGTAGGCAGGTTTGCGATAAAAAAAGTAAACTATACACCAAAATTTGGATTCCTATGTTGCCAGAAAAAAAAAGTTATAATAAAATATTTTGTGCCAGATCATTTCTATGAAAATTCACTACCATAACGCAGTTGCTACGTCCAGGCTTTTTTAGTGAATTTTCTTAAAAAAATTCACTAATGAGGAGATCCCGACTTTTGAATTTTGAAAAAATTTCTTCAAATACCGCGAACTAGGCCCCCTAGAACACATATCCGGGGTCCGTTTCAATTTTTATATGTTTATATATATATATATATATATATATATATATATATATATTTATATATATATATATATATATATATATATATATATATATATATATATATATATATATATTATATATATATATATATATATATATATATATATATATATATATATATATATATGTATCACACCGATAACTCAAAAAATAATAGGCCGATTTTGACTAAATTTGGTGGAAAAATTCCTTTTGCAAATGGCTTGGATAATTTCGTTATCCAGGAAAATCTGCCCAGGTTTTCCCGGAAAATTTTGTGTTTTCTTTCGAAAAAAATTTATATCTCCGGAATTAACAAAGTAAGGGCAACCAAATTTGGTACGCTAGTTAATATCCTTATTGGTAAGCCACCTACCAAAATTTAGCTATGTAGGTCAAAAGACAAAAAAGTTATAGGCATTTAAAGAAAAATAAATTGGGGTTTTCCTCAAAACGTCAAAGTTGCGATTTAAAACGTCAAAATCGGCAACATTTAGGCAAAGAACTTGAATCTAACACGGGATATGGAAATCAAATGTCTCAAGAAGGATCTTTTACAAAGTCTGAAGTCTTAGTTTCAACCGTCATTGTCCTTCATTTTACTAAAATGTTTCCAGAAAATTCATTTCAAATAGACCCTTTCTCGGATGCTTGGCAGTAGCCTTAGCTTTAGTTTATCGTTTAATGGTATATAATTTTTGTCGAATTTTCGTAAAAAATCAATAAAGCTCAATATATCCGTTATTATACAAGATATGAAGAAAATTTGTATATATTAATTATATGGTGTCTTGAGCTACATCTTAAAAAAATATTTCTACAATCACAGGATGGCCCATAAGTCGTTGGTGATACAAATTTCCTTTTTTTTTTTTTAATCAAACACGTCTTATGTTATCGAATTTTTGAATTTTTCAGCGATGCATGTTTGTAAGAAAAGAAATTCGGGACGCAGCAAGTGCGTTATGGTAGCGAATTTGAATTAAATGCTTCAAATTTGAATAGCTCAATTTGCTATTAACCTATAAGGTTGACCAAGAAACGAGTTTTTCCGGGAACACTTTAAGATTACTTTTGGAAATTTTTGTACATTTTCACACAATAAAGTTATTTTTATGAAACATGGCACATTGTTTTTACTATATAGGTTATACTGGTAACCAAAATTGATGCCTGCTTTCTTAAAAAGGAAACACACATATTTGCAATTAAAAACATTTTAATGAAAATTCACTACCATAACGCACTTGCTGCGTCCAGAGTTTTTATTTATTGGACTCTGTACACTTGCTCAAATGTATCAGAAATAACTGGCTCAATGCAAAACCAGACCAAACACTATATTATCCTGACTTTGATAGTGGCGTTGAAAAGGCAGCTGTTTTCAATCCCTCAAAACACTTCACCAATTAGAACACGATAAAATGTTAAAGGTTGGCTATTCTCTAAATTTAAATGCTCTGTTTCCTACTAATATAGAAAGGCAAAATGTTTCGTTGACCCTTAAAGTTTTTAATCCTTTCGTAAAACAGGCCTTAATAAAATTCGGAACTAAAATTGATAAATCCAAAGACACTGCTGACTTCATTAATATAATAGTTACATGGTGGAGAATCGTTAATGTAAAAACCCCTCTTAAAGGGAAACGCTTAAATGACGATTTCCAGGAGCCTTTAGCTGCAGAAACTTTTCTTTCCGATAAAAATTTCTGTTTTTGAATCAAATGTTAAACTGGCTAGAAAACTGGAAAACTAAGCCTAAGGAGAACCCTGGGATCGAACCCAGTACGCTTCGGTTCAGAGCCACACGTTCTTACCACTGAACCACCGAGGCTCTAATTTAAAGAATTAGTTTCAATAATATACGTTACTAATAGTGTACAATTCTTAGGAAAATTCAATACTATAATGCACTTGCTGCGTCCCGAACTTTTTAATTATGCGAAAAAAAAGTCTGGACGCAGCAAGTGCGTTATGATAGTGAATTTTCATTAAAATGCTTTTAATAGCAAATATGTGTGTTCTCTTTTAAGAAAGCTGACATCAAATTGGTTACCAGTATAACATATATAGTAAAAACAGTGTGCCATGTTTCATCGAATAACTTTATTGTTTGAAAATGTACAAAATTTTCCGAAAGCAAACAAAGTGTTCCCGGTAAACTCGTTTCTTGGTCAACCAAGGTCAATAGCAAATTGCAAAAATGCAAAAATGCAATAACATAAGACGTGTTCGATTAAAAACAAAAGAAAATTTGTATCACCAACGACTTATGGGCCATTCTGTGATTCTAGAAATAATTTTTTAAGATGTAGCTCAAGACACCCTATAATTAATGTATACAATTTTTTTCGTATCTTGTATAATAATGGATATATTCAGCTTTATTGATTTTTTACGAAAATTAGACAAAAATTATATACCATTAAACGATAAACTCTATGACTAAGGCTACTGCCAAAGCATCAGAGAAAGGGTCTATTTGAAATGAATTTTCTGGAAGCATTTTAGTAAAATGAAGGAAAATGACGGTTGAAGTTAAGACTTGAGGGTGTGTCAAACATTTTTCTTAAGACATTTTCTTTCCGTAGCCCGTATTAGTTTCAGGTTCTTTGCGTAAGTGTTGCCAATTTTGATGTTTTAAATCGCGACTTCGACGTTTTGCGGAAAACCCTAATTTATTTTTCTTTAAATGCCTACAACTTTTTTGTCTTTTAAATTACAGAGCTAAATGGTAAGTAATTTACCTATAATAACAGAAACCCGCATACCAAATTTGGTTGCCCTTACTTTGTTATTTCCGCAGATATAATTTCTTTTCGAAAGAAAACACAATTTTTTCCGGGAAAACCTGGGCCGATTTCCCTGGCTAACGAACTTATCCAAGCCACTTGCAAAAGGAAGGTACTTACCAAATTTAATCAAAATCGGCCCATTATTTTTTGAGTTATCGGTGTGATAACTATATATATATATATATATATATATATATATATATATATATATATATATATATATATATATATATATATATATATATATATATATATATATATATATATATATAAATTGAAACTGACCCCGGATATGGGTTCTAGAGGGCCTGATTAGCGTTCATTTGAAGAAATTTGTTGAAAATTTAAAAGTCGGGATCTCCTCATTAGTGATTTTTTTTTAAAGAAAATTCACTAAAAACTGAAACTCAACATTTCCTTTTTTTTTTCGAATAAATAAAAAACTTAAAACATCACCTCAAATTTTCTTTCAGATAATTGATGAGTACAGAAATGCGCAACTTTGCCTTAATTTAACCACCCTCGTATCTCTTACGGTTTAGAAGATCCCACTGGTGAGGTTCGAATGTGAACTCCCCTGCATATATATATATATATATATATATATATATATATATATATATATATATATATATATATATATATATATGTATATATATATATATATATATATATATATATATATATATATGTATATATATATATATATATATATATATATATATATATATATATATATATACACAATTTAAATTAAAATAAGACTATAAATAATATTTTATCAGGATAACAAAACTGCTAATACGGCTAATCGCTATATTGTAGCAAAAGTCTTGAGCGCATATAAATGGTATAATAAAATGGAAACATAACTACCCACAAGCAGTTGCAATCGTATGCAGAATCTAGTAGGCAGTTTTAGTACAGCATAATCAACAGTCTTTAATAATTAATATCAAAACCTTTGACCCAGCAATAGTTTAATCCTTTAACGGTTCTTTCGGAATGTTGCTTGGCGATATTAAGTATAGCTCGTTCTAAGAAATTAGTATGATTTACCAAATTCTTAATGTTATGCTATAGAAATAATTTTTTTGAACAATATCTAATTTTCCATCATATAAAATATTTGCTCAAAAGGGTATGTTCAAAACAATTGAATAAATAAAAAGTCTAGACTCGGCAAGTGGGTTATGGTAGCGAATTTTCATAAGTTTTGTAAAACATACCTAACTTGCTTTCTGCTAAGCATTCCAGTTGCAACTATTTTATGTTATGTTTGTTGTGTGGATGATAACCTGTCAATGACATCTTTTTCTCTGAACAAACATACATATTAAATTTAAGTAGCCGATTCTTATACACTTCAAACCATGTTAACTTTTTCTGTCAATATAATATCTCACTCAAATACTGTGACAAAAACTACTGACAACTAAAATATTTAATATATTTATCTTTGTTTATTGTAGTGAACTTTACAATAAACAGTAATGTTTAATTTGAATTCGGAAAACTTGGATGACAATTATTCAACTAAGATCAATTTCGGAACATTAAGCTTTAGTTTGATGACAATATAAAAATAAATTTGGTAAAAATAAATCGACGAGTTTCAAAGATATATAGCATTTTCTAGTAGAAAATTTGCAATGTTCTATGGAAAAACTTGACTCTCAGAACTGGCCAACGAACTTATACATTTAATTATATAAAGTCTGAAACTGAAATCGGATATGGGTTCCAAAAGGTCTAATTCGCTAAGTCGTTAACTCTCTATAGGCTAAGTTGTCTTTATGAAAATTCGCTAAAACCTACAGTGATCAGATAAATAATTTTCAGTGTGATAGTAGTATTCTATTTTAGGTAAATATGTATAGTGATATTTTCAAATAATTTCTACTACGCTACTGACTATGCTCGTTCATGTGTGGTCTATGTCTGAGATTGTACGTGACATCTGCGTGTTGAGCTTCTATTGGTCGGTTTACTGTTCTGTGATTGGTTGTGTGTATCGGTCTCCTGTCTTGATCACTGTGGTTTGATAATTTATCTATTTGCATGGCTTTTATTCAGTTTTGTTTAAATGTTTGTACTTGGATTTGTTCTGGCATTAATTGTTTCTTATTGTTTGTTTGTTGGATGTAGTACTGTTCCCAGATTTCCATTTTTTGTAGTCTTTAATATGTTTTATTAGTTGTAATTGGTTGATATCTGGTTTGTGGTGTTCTCTGTTGTGAATGTGTGTAGCTGCGTTTGATTTGTATCTAGGTATGTGGATTTTATCTAATGCTGTTATATGTTCCTTGAATCTTATTTCTATTGATTTTTTTCTCATTCCTATATATTTTTATTGCACGTGTTACATTCTATTTGATATATTCCGTTTAATTCATGTGGGCTGTGTTCTTGCTTTTTATTTATTTCGTTTATTATTTTGTTATTGGTTTTGTAGCTCATTTTTAAGTTTTTTTAAAGTTTTTTTAAATTCAACAACACACTACGATGGCTCACAGCTTAAATACTCTCGTACCGTGGGTGTCGACAAGGAGGAAAGAGGCAACTTATTAATTCTGGACTTGAAGGTTTCGAGGTTCGGAGGAGAAGGAAAAACATGTGCCGGCAAGGTATTCCACAACTTGGAAGTCCTCGGGACAAAAGAGCGGACATAACAAGATGCTCTATGTCTGGTGACCTGGGCAGTAAAAGGGTGCATTCGCTCTGTTCCCCTGGTAGATCTGTTGGGGGCAGCAGGTGGAGGAACTATGGAAGAAAGCTCCTCTGAGCAGTGCCCATGCAGATATCTATAAAAGAGAGAGAGGTCACAAACAGCACGTCAGTGGGCAAGGGATGGCAGTCTTTGGGTGAGGGTAGGGTCACCGATGAGACGTATAGTTTTCTTCTGAATGGAGTCCAGGATAGCGAGTGTAGAAGGGGCAGCGGCACCCCAGATGTGGGAGCAGTATTCGAGGTTTGGCCTTATTTGTGAGGTATATAAGGTATAGAAATTAGCTGGTGAAAAGTATTTGCGAGCCCGGAAGAGGAAACCTAATTTCTTAGCAGCCGCTTCTGCAATCGATGTGACATGTTGGTGCCAATTGAGATTTCGATCCACAGAAATGCCAACAAGTGAAAAGGACTCATTACTTTAAATAACTTGGCTGTTCATTGTGATGGGTCTAGGGCTGGTGTATCTCTTATGAGATAGAAAGCAAGACTGAGATTTGGTGGAGTTGAATTGTACAAGATTTCTACTTCCCCAGTCTAATATTTTTTGGATATCCACAGGGACAGAATCCTCCATGAGTCTGCGATCCTCATCTAATTGGGCTAAAGAGACAGGCTTAGAATACTGTAGATTTGAGTGGAGGGTGCTGTCGTCCGAGTAACTGTGAACTGGGTTGGATGTGCTAGAGAGGAGGTCATTGATGTGGAGAAGAAACAAAGTAGAGGCTAAAGCTGAACCTTGAGGGACTCCTGCATTAATTGGATACAGTTTAGAGGAATGGCCATCCATGACAACAGAAATGCTCCGGTTGGAGAGGAAATTTGCTGTCCAGGTACAGAGTTTTGGTGGTAGGCCATAAGTTTATTAAGCAGCGCTGCGTGCCAGACCTGGTCGAATGCTTTGGATATGTCTAGAGCAACAATCTGAGATTCACCGTGTAGTTCCATAGACTTGTTCCAAGAATGGGTGACAAAGGAAAGGAGGTCGGCAGTCGATCTGCGCTGTCGGAATCCATACTGCCTGTCGTGGATTAGACTGTGTTTTTCAAGAAATTTCAGTAGTTCGGTGTTTATATACTTTTCCATAACTTTAGAGGCGACTGAAAGGAGAGAAATAGGCCTGTAGTTGCTAGGAAGCGCTTTGGATCATTTCTTGGGGATGGGTTGTACTCAAGCAGTTTTTCAAATACTAGGGGATATGTCTCTATTGTAAGATGTCTGAAACAGACGAGTCAGGACAGGATCAACTTCTGGTGCGCATTTTTTGAGAACAATTGCTGGGATCTCGTCAAGGCCAGAGGCTTTCCTGGTATTAAGAGAATAGACCATCTTTCGTACTTTTTTAGTTTTGAAAATGATATCCGTCATTTTATCCGCGACATTGGGGACTGTTGGTGGTTGAACATTTGGAGGTGGGTTGAGAGTAGAATTGCCGGTGAACAACGAGGCAAAAAGTTCAGCCTTGCCCAGTGCGGCAGAAAAAATTTCATCCCCTGAAACAAGAGGTGGAAACGTACTCTTGCAGAAGTTATTGCCAATATATTTAGCAAGAGTCCAGAAGGGTTTGTTGCCGTTGTAGCTTAAGAGGCCTTTGTTTTTGATGTGGTTATTAAACGAGTTTTTTGCATTAGAAAGAATGCGGACATAAGGTTTATTGCGTCGTTAAATGCTGACGGTTTTCTTGACTGGGATTGTGTAGAAGCGTTTTGTGAGCTTTGACTTTTTCAAGTCTGGCCTTGTCACAGGATTTGAAGAACCAGGGCTTTTGAGTGGCTGAAGAGGTTTTCTGTGTACGTGGAATAAATAATTCCATGCCAGCTTGGATGATTTCGGTGACGTTTTGTGAGGTATCAGAGGGGCCAGGATGACAGAATCAAACAGACGCCTATGAAAATGAAGACAAGTAATCCCGCATTTCGTCCCAGTTCGCGAAATTGTAGTGCCAAACAATACGTGGGTGTGATGACTGTGTGACCTCGGGTTGCATTGCGCAGGAAGCAGTGACCATGTCGTGGTCTGAGCGACCAAGGGGGCGGTGACTGATGGCTTATAGCATTCAGGTTTTGTAGTAAGAAGGAGATACAAGGGATTTGAGCTGTGTGTTGGATTTCGAGGAAAGTAGGTAGGTTGCTGAACCATATTGGCTGAAGAATTGCTGACTGCGAAGGCCTCCGCTGCTCTCCGTTGTGAATCGGTTTTTGAAGATCCTAGCCATTCCTTATTATGTACATTGAAGTCACCAAGAATAGTGACCTCGGAGGAACGATATTCAGAAATCAGATGGTCGGTTTTTTCAGAAACGTAGTCGAAGATCTGGACAAAGTTGTTGTCAGAAGGTGACCGGTAAATGCAACAGATGAATTTAGTTGCAGCCCTGACAGAGAGCTTCATCCAAAGTATGTCTTTTCTTCCAGCTTCCAAATTGGGAAGTCTGGTGCAGGGTAGATTGCTACGGACGTATGCGCACTCACCTTCATGCAATCTAAAGCAAGTAAGGAGCTCATACCCCGGGAAATTAAGGTGATTAGTGACTGATTTCGCACTGATTTGGGTTTCGGTGAGGAAGAGGAGTTGAGGCCTATTAGCCTGGAGGAAATGATGGACGGAGTTCAGGTTAGAATTTAGGCCACATATATTCGAGAAGGATATGTTAAATCTTGATGCCGGCTTCCCCTGCACACCCCTCTCCCGGAGATCCGAATGGAGGGGTATGTTATCTCCGCAATCTTTTGTGCAAGGAGGAGCCATCATAATTTTTGGTTATGAGGGAAACCGACTCATACCCCAGAACCGGAAACGTCCGTTGGGACTTCACCGGCCCCTTGATGTAAGGGGTGGTACCTCCTCGGGAGTGAAAAAAATCCTTTACTATCACGTAAAGGAAAAGTCCACTACCACCTACCAGGTCATATTGTTTGAGTGTTTGTGTTATTTTTTGATATGGTGGTTATAAGTGAATGTTGTGTATTTTGTGTTTGTTTCTGGTGTTTTGTTTTCGGTTTTGTTGATTTGTTTGTTTTTGATTTCTTGTACTAGCTTTTCTATTGCTTTCTTGTTGTATCCATTTCTTTGTGCTATTTGTATCATGATGTTATATTCCTTTTCTCGTTCGTCATTATGGAGTGGCACATTCGGCATTCTGCTTATTAAGTATCTGTATGAGGCCATTTTGTGTTTGTGTGGGTGTATTGAGTGTTTAGGTATAGTGATGTATGTTTGTGTAGGTTTTCTGTATATTTTTTATTCAACCTGGTTTTCTTTTCTGACTAGTGTTAAGTCTAGGAAGTTTATGGTGTTGTTTGATTATTTTTCTATTGTAAATTTTATGTTGTTAATTTGGTTTATTTTTTCGAGGATATTGGTTTTTTGATTGTCATATATTTTTAATATAATCAACGTATCTTCTCCATTTGATGTTTGGGTCTGTTTCTTTTATGATGGTGTTGATTTTATATTCTAACTGTTGTATGCATATTTCTGCCATGATGCTTGATAGTGGAGATCCCATTGGTAGTCCGTCTTCTTGGATGTAGTATTCTCCGTTGAATTCAAAGTAATTTTGTTTAATATTTCGTTGATTGTGTTTTTTTGTTGTTATTTTGCATTTTATTTTCGATTATATTTGTGGTTTCGTTAATTGGTATATTGGTATACATATTTGTTATGTCGAATGAGGCGAGTCTTGTGTTTTTGTTTATGTTTTCTAATTTATGCACTAGTTCTATGGATTTTTTTATGTTAAATTTGTTTTATTTTTTGTTTTAGTACTTGGTCTATCGATGCATCTTTGAATTTGATGAGTGATCTTACCAAAAACAAAACACCAGAAACAAACACAAAATACACAACATTCACTTATAACCACCACATCAAAAAAATAACACTCAAACCATATGACTTAAAAATGAGCTACAAAACCAATCACAAAATAATAAACATAATAAATAAAAAACAAGAACACAACCCAAATGAATTAAACGGAATATATCAAATAGAATGTAACACATACA
The DNA here is from genome assembly GCA_964006375.1 of Tillus elongatus. Lineage (NCBI taxonomy): Eukaryota > Metazoa > Arthropoda > Insecta > Coleoptera > Cleridae > Tillus > Tillus elongatus. The sequence continues at coordinate 147,390,141 of OZ023263.1, read as the reverse complement.
ATAAAAATATATAGGAATGACAAAAAAATCAATAGAAACAAGACTCAAGGAACATATAACAGCATTAGATAAAATCCACATACCTAGCTACAAATCAAACGTAGCTACACATATTCACAACAGAAAACACCAAAAACCAGATATCAACCAATTACAACTATAGAAACATATTAAAGACCACAAAAAAATGGAAATCTGGGAACAATACTACATTCAACAAACAAACAATATGAAACAAATAACGTCAGAACAAATCCAAGTACAAACATTTAAAATAAAACTTAATAAAAGCCATACAAATAGACAAATTATCAAACCACAGTGATCAAGACAGGAGACCGATACACACGACAGAGTCCGAAAACACAACCAATCAGAGAACAGTAAACCGACCAGTAGATGCTCAACACGCAGGTGTCACGTACAATCTCAGATATAGATCAGTCAGGAACGATCATAGTCAGTAGCATGCTGATGATGAACCTGAATGGTTCGAAACTGCAGTCCACGTAAACAAATAACAAATCACAGAAAGTACAGCAAAAAGACAGTGCAGGGCAACAGTCCAAAAGATATATATATATATATATATATATATATATATATATATATATATATATATATATATATATATATATATATATATATATATATATATATATATATATATATATATATATATATATATATATATATATATATATATATATATATATATATATATATATATATGCGAGTTAGGTGATGTAGCATAAACTATAGACTTTAAGTGGCCCCACGAAATAAAATCCAAAGGGGTTAGGTCGGGCAACCTAGCTGGCCATTCGATGAGACCTCTCCGACCTACTTATTGTCCTGGAAAATTAAAATCTAAGAAACCGCGTACTCGTATATGATAATGGGCAGGCGCTCAATCTTGTTGAAAGAAAAGTTGGTTTTCTTGGTTATTCACGTCTTCTTACAGTGCTTGGATTATTCAAGGGTCAATAGGATCTTCTTACAACTTTAAATAACTTTCACCAGTCAAATTTCCTTCAACAAAAAGTGGTCCGATGATGTGGTCGCCCAGAATGCCTGCCCACATGTTTCATTTTTGTGGCGTTTGGGTTACTCCAATAATGACAATTATGCCTGTTCACTTCACCGTTCAACACAAACGTACTTTCATCAGAGAAACAAATGTTGTAAAGTAAACCTGGGTTATTCATCAAACCCTCTGTTAAGTTTTCTCAAAACTGTAAACGACGATCCGGATCATCTTCGTCTAATTCTTGGACAAGTGTTACCGTGAATGGATGAAACTTATATTTTTTCATAATCCGCGAACACTAATTTCTGGCACACCACTTTCTTGAGCTATCTTAATTACCGATTGCCTGTTATCCATTAAAATATGACCAAGAACAGCCACTTCAACACCATCATTTTGGACAGAATGTTGACGGTTATGTTTTTTTCTTTGTAACAGAGCCCGTTTCCTAAATTTTGCAATTAAATTAATAACTTACTGACGACTAACCTGCTGTTCCATAAGATTTTAGTTGAAAAGTCTAGCAGCAACACTGGCACATTTGTTATTTCCATAGCACACTTTTACCAGTTCAAATCTTTGTTCAATGCTATAAGCCATTTTAAAAATTACGGTTTTTCTTTATAACTTAGTCACTGAACCACGATAATTCAGGAAATCAAATAGAAACTGTAAACATGAAAAGTTTAATACATCTATCGAAAATTTTTTGTTCCTTTCAAAATTAAAAACATTCGTGCAGATGAGAAAACATTTTTTAGTCCGTTCTCACAAAAAAAAATATCTACAATTTGAACGAGAGTGTACCGGTAACAATATTGCAAACTTCAATGAGCCTAAAACAATTTCGTGATTCTCAAAACCCAATCGCTTAAAATTGAAAAAAAAAACATGATACATAGAAAATGAAAGCATCTTCAAATTTTGTTGGGACCCCCTCGTGATTCTCAAAACCCAATCGTTCAAAATTGAAAAAAAACATGATCCCATAGAAAACGAAAATAGCTTGAAAATGATGTGTCACTCTGAACGCTAGAAGGATGCAGAAATAACTTGGAAACCAAGAAAAAAAATAGTCTTCCAGGTTAAAATTGACCTGACCTGACCTGTTTTAGCATTTTCTGGACGAAATCGGCCATTTTAGGGGGTGTAAATTTTAGATGGGACAGCCTATATATATATATATATATATATATATATATATATATATATATATATATATATATATATATATATATATATAATTTATTTATTATCATAAATCTTACAGCATGTCTACACAATAAGCCTGAAAATTTAACTGTATATTAACAGAATTTAATAAAATTCTACCAAAAACTGCTCGAAACCTCCATCCAAATGTAACATAATTCTAATTTTAACATACCAAATTTATTTTGCTTCTACTTATTTCATCTAATGGTCCAGTATTTGCCTTCGCTCCCTATTAAGTTTAATCCTTCAACAATGCCTTCCAAATTAAAATTATTTCTTAATAGCCCATATTTTCATCCAAATTTTTAATTTTGGATTGAACTAAATACGACAAATTATTTTGAAAAATGTCAACAACAATATATATATATATATATATATATATATATATATATATATATATATATATATATATATATATATATATATATATATATATATATATATATATATATATTCTTTATTGTGAACCTACCGAGCATACATTATGACTTGTCATAAAACACAGTAAATAAGATAAACATAACATAAAAAATACAACATTCGAATACAAGATATTAATACCGCAATCTTAATGTATTTAAAAAATAAACATATCAACTTATCTAATAGGGTTACTATACAAATGATATCGAAGAATGCACACTGACAATTTTAAATATTTTGAAACAATTTCTTAATCAAATGACTTAGGTAATCCAAATCTTGTCCTAGAATAATGTTCCCGTTGCACTACTCAAATTTGTCTAAGTGGGCTATGTATTATCACTGCTTTTATTCAGAGCAAATAAATCAAAGCGAGTAAGTTACACGATATATCTTAGCTTGACTAGTACAAAACGGCCAAACAATACAGTTGTAAAGTTTTTGTTCAAAATTAAATTTAATTTAACTAAAAAATAATGCACTCTATATTAAAAAAAAGTGTATTCCTGATAAGGTCACTTAAATGAAACTTTTATTTGATCTAATGTACTGCATACGTGGGTATTATTGTCTGTCTGGTACTGCCTAGGAATACTTTAAACCAGCCTTTAAATTGCGTCTTATTCCAGAAGAGCCCACTGTGCTCTTGGGCATTTCTAAATACGTTCAATATCTGCCATGAATTGATTACGTTGTTTCTGCAGCATGTCCCCAACATGCTCAAGTGAGTCTAAATCAGAAGATTGGGGAGGCCATGGCAGAAGGGCAACGTTATATTCTTCGAACCAAATTTCTACCCGACCTGCAACGCATGGACGAGCATTATCATTCATATGCTAAATTTGGACCATTTATTAACGTAACGCTATTCATGGTTCCTTGCATACAAAGTTTTAGGGGGTAAGGGAATTCCAGCCCATACCGTCATATATGCTTTTTTATATTTGTAGACTACCTGGAGATACTTGGTCCATTGCAATGCTCTATTTGCACGCTAGTATCAGGTCGCAATCCAGACAAAATCAGAAAAGGTAAGAAGCTATTGTAAATCAGGAGGGAAAGCCTCTACGTGTGTGTTGAGTTTGGAAAGGTTGCATCAAGTAACGAAGTCATAAACCATTTATAATAGAAAACCATTGCTTCAGAAACACATACTGGAATATATTTTTGATTAGCGAAAAAATGTCTCAAGCGCTACATTTACGATTATTCTTAGCACTCTTTGCACACTTTAGATTAGTTATGTAATAATCGACAACCTCTTTGTGACGAATTTACGCTGTTTTGTCTTTATTTGAAGTTTCTTTGAGTTCTATCCTTTAGATGCTCTCTTTCAACTTTTTTGCGCGTACCAGTTTTATACTTCTTTGTTCTGTTATACACCACATACTGGTTAATTACCTACATAGTGTTGAATTAGTGTCTTTATTAACTGGTTGTGTTCGTTTTTTATCGTGAATTATATAAAAACTAGGTTAATTGATTATGAATATTTATTTTAACAAAAAAAATCTACCTTATTATTTCTTATGTACAGCTACTCTCTGCGTTATATAAACAATTATATTAATTGTTTCTGGATATTGCTTTAAAACAAAAATAGTCTCGCTTTTTATGAATTTTCTGCAAAGCATAAAAATGCTTTTGTAACACGTGAAACGCTGGGTTACTTACCAATGAACGATTTAGAATGGAAACCGTTCTATGATTGGCTAAGCTCCCTATGCCTAAGGTAACGTTTTTCTGGCATGAATTTTCTCACTGATGACGAAGATATTATGATTAACTTTAACTTCAATGCTTCTTTGTTTAAGATGACTTAAGACTGCATTAACATTAAATGATTACCTTTTTACATACAAAGTATAGAGTGAGTGCCAAATTAATTTAATTTTTTTGGTGAAAATTCATTATTATATTCTAAATACCCTGCATGCGGTTTAACAATGCAATTTGAATTTTTAAAGCCTGAATTACTATCGCTACTTCGTCCAAAAAATTGCCCAGAAGGTACAGGTACGTTCAAATTTTAGCCGATTTCAAACAATCATGCTGATTTTATTATTATGTTTGATTATTTGATTATGTTTAAATTGCTGCCTTACATTAGAGAACAATCATGGAGTAGTATATCTTCAGAAAACCTGGTCCGATTTTCTTTGCTAACGAACTTATCCAAGCCAGTCACAAAAGGAAGGTTCCTGCCGAATTTCATCAAAATCGGCGCATTATTTTTGAGTTAACGGTGTGATAACTATATATATATATATATATATATATATATATATATATATATATATATATATATATATATATATATATATATATGATAGCCGTGCATTAGAAGTTTATAAAGTTCCCTGATAACCTAAATTTTGAAATTTTGGCAGCGGTCACGATTCGTAATTGTCTTTTATTCTAAGTATGTATGTATGTATGTAAATATACACATATAGAAATTTAAACTGACACCGAATATGGGTTCTAGGGGTCTTAGTTCGCGCTGATTTTAGCAAATTTTTTCTTAATTAAGAGGTTGGGATTTCCCCATTAGTGAATATTTTCTACGAAAATTCACTAAAATAAGAATAGCTAAAGGTTTTTTTTTGGATGCAGTAGTGCAGAACCTCTAACAGACACCTCAATCACACACCGTAGTGTGTGGGAATTTGAGGTAGTGTGGGGTCTGTACCCATCTCGCATTTCGTCATTAGATAAACAATTATATCGCTACATACTTTACATACTATTGTATAAGAAATTATCAAAATAACCACTCATGACGTGATTTTGACGAGAACGGAGTCATAAATTTGTTTATCACCGACGCCTACTGTGCGGTAAATAAAATATATTCTGAAAAATAGAGGGTTTTCGTTTTTGATACTACTTGAAAATAAAATACCAGAATTCGTTAAAACATATTTTAATTATTGTTAAATTCAAGAGCATATTTTGAGTTTTTATTTATGAATTCAGTTATTTGTAAATGCGCGCCATCCGCTTCTTCACACTCATTTATCTGAGAACTAACATATTCGATTACTCCCTGGAGCATCACTCTTAGAACAGCGTTAATTTTATATGTGACTATCTGTTTTAAAACATTTAAGTTGGGTGGTAATGCGTTGAAAACTTTACTTTTTAAATAGCCCCATAAAAAAAATCAACAGGCGTTAAATCGAGACGTCTCGGTGACCAGTCGATATCTCCTCGGGAATTAATTACTCTGAAAAAGAGAATAACTCGTGTATAGCAGCGAACGAGTCGTTTGTGGTGTGGGAAGTGGTTCCATCTTGCTGGAAAAATATGTTGCGGTTGTAGCCTATCTGGTTTACTATTTATGGAGCCAAAAAAAAGTCCGGATCATATGGCAACATCGAAATTAACGGTCTGAGTGCGATAACGGTTATCCTCAGAAAAGTATGGATCGATAATTCCTTGACTAGACTAGCTTAGGCGAGTGTAATGGTTTCTGATGCAGTTCCAGCTGATTATCAGATGCCCAATATCTACAAATTTGTTTATTCGGGTGGCCATTGATGTGAAAGTTGGATACATTAGAGAACCATGTTATTGAAGCTCCTAAAACGAATTTTCATTGTCCCTCATGCACAACAACAATTCTGCAGGCGTGAACATGTAACTCTTTGCGAATAATGCGAAGAATCATGTATTTTTTAAAATTTAGATAAGCTACGAGCAATCGTAGTAACTGGCGTGGATCCTCCACAACAGACCGGCGAACGCGGTCGACATTCATGCTCGTTCTTGATGTCTTCTAGTGCCCAGTTGATTTATCCTCCATTGTGCTTCCAGTCTCTTCTAACTTGCGTACTCAATGCTTGATTGAATTCGCCATTGGTACATTTCTCATGGTCGTTAAATTAAAATGTGTCCTGCAAAGGCGTCAAACAATAGTGTAGGAATCGTTCTTTTTATAAAACGCTCGCACGCAAAAAGCGCGCTGCAGTCCCGTGAAACTTTCCATCGCTACCAAACTAAACAAGCCCGCCAAGCGTTTGGCACCACTCCCCTCCCCCAGCTATCTGTGTTTGGCGCGTAACGGTCACAACAAAAACGAAAAACTTTCTGAAACACCCATTATTACGAAGAATATGTTTCAGCTACTTTTAAAATCGCAAATATTTCTAAAATAGTTCGTTTTGGCGTCATTCGACTAGTATAACTTGTTTTGCAAATAAAATACAAGCGAATATTATTTTATAATCAAAAGTTGAGAATTTTTAAGACTGCAAAGGTACCGCAAGCAGCGCCGTTATCCAGTAGAGCCAAATTAGGATCAATTATTTTTTACCCTATAAGAAACTATGTACAAATTTTCAAGACAATACCTAAAATGCTTTTTTAGATATCAAGAAAAATTTTAAGTCAATTTTTCACTTTAACCCTTATCTTATTTAATTTAGACTTTTGGATTGAACTAAGTTTGGCTAAGTCATAATATTTTCTTACTGTTTCTCTGTGTACCATTACTTTTAGATCAGCCTGTATATATTACTACAATAACTAAAAAATAATCTATTAACTTTGATTAAACTTTTCAAGTGTCTTATCTGTGGTAGGTGAGCGCTTTGGCAAATCCAATCGAACCAGTGTCTCCGGGGAAAATTAAAGTTGCCTTCGGAAAGCTTTGTTATCTCCGAAAATATTTTTCTGTAGTTTGGCCCACGGAATGATAAAAAAAGTGAAGCTTCAATTTTTATATATTCTGTGATCTTTACAAGAGCAGAAACCGGGTTTCCATATGGTCTAACGTAAGGGCTAGCTACGTTCATAAAAATAATTCACTCTTTAAATCATAAGCTCGTAAGAAACGATTCGATCTTATGAAAATTTGCAAAAAATTGTAAATAAATTTTCTAGCAGAAGGAATCTTCATAATAAAGATTTTATAATTATAAGTTTGCAGACAAGACGGATTTTATGTCTAGACCTTGAAACCTTGTTATATGGGAGAGTCTACTTAACCTAAATCGATGAAGGTCTGTGTGTAAAACTTCCTACTAATTTACAAGAGTTATCCAAATTACTAGTCTGCTATACGAGACTGCCAACACAAACTCCTTGAAAACTCAATTCCAAACAGGCAATTCATCTAGCAGATTAGAACTTTCTCCTCCTTGGCAATTAACATTCGAAATAACGCGCTTCGCGAGCTTAAATCACAAGAGGAAATACCTCATTTCCACAACAGAAAAACGAAACATGCATTTCAATCAAGAAGTTCTCACTACAGGAAACTAAAATCTATAAATATAATTAAAACCAAAACCATTAAAATGTCTTATACTTGATATTAACTAACGGAAACTGTAAGTATCAAGGCTAGGCAAATAAATGTTGTGTTTCTTCAAGCTTATTTTTTTATTGCATAAAAATTTTTCTGGCAAATTAAATATATCAGAAATAACCGGATATTTAACCATTATTATTATACCTAAAAGGACAACGTTATAGCTCTTTCAGCAATTAGGCGATTAAGTTTATTTAGACTGCTAAAAATCCTAGCCGCCCGCTGAAATCAAACCCGGCACCTTACAGTCCATGCGCCATAAGTAACCGAAGCAACACAACTCATCGGTTGCTTTTGCCGTTATCAGGTAATCCGGCCACTAGAAACCCAACTATAAATTAATGTTTGGGTGTTTCTATAGAATTAAAAAATCTGGACGCAGCAAGTGCGTTATCGAAGTGAATTTTCATAAAAATGCTTTTAATAGCAAATATGTCTCTCTAATGCAAGCAGGCATCAATCTGGTTACCGGTATAGCCTATATCGCAGAAACAATGTACCATATTTTATCAGAATAACTTATTGGTTGCAAATTTACAAACATTTTTCGAAAATAAACTTAAAATGTTGCCCAGAAAAGTAGTTTCCTAGCCAACAAACCTTAGGTTAATAGCAAATTTAAGTTATTGAAATTTGAAGCCTGTAATGGAAATTTGCTACCAAAACGCACTTACTGCGTCTTGATTTTTTCTTACAAACATGCATCATATTTAGATAAAAAATGCAAAAATACAATAAAATAAGGACGTTCGAAAAAAATAATTGGAGCGATCACCAACGACTTATGGGCCAGTCTGTGATTGTCAAAATAATTTAAGAAAACGCAGATCAAGACATCCTATAATTAGCGTATACAATTTTTTCTCGTATCTTGTATAAATAATTATACTGAGCTTTACCGTAGAAATGCGTATATATGTACACAGATAAAAACTGAATCTAAACCCGGATGTGGATTCTAGAGGACCTAGTTTGCGCTCATTTGAAGAAATCTTTTTAAAATTCCAAAGTTGCGGTCACCTCATTCACGAAATTTAGCTTAAAATGATAAACCGTTAAACCATAAACTAAAGGGTCTATTTAAAATGAATCTTCTGTAAATATTTTAGTAAAATGAAGGACAATGGCTGTTGAAACTGAAACTTAAGGGTTTGCAGAAAACTCTTCTTGCGACATTTTCTTTACATATTCCGTATTTGTTTCAGGTTCTTTGCCTAAATGTTGCCATTTTTGACCTTTCATTTCGCAACTTTTTTTTCTTTCAATGTCCATAATGATGAGAAAGTAATGTTGGATGTGTAAAGATTAGTAGTAAATGAAGGCAGTGATTGGAAATGTAAGATGGAAGAAAAAATGGTATAAAAAGTTTATTTAAAATGGTTTGTCAAAATTCGAAGTATGTCATATTTGGATAATGCAGTGTCAAGTATTTTTTAGGATAAACTGTTTAAATTATGTCACTATATACAACACAAGTCAAAGTGGACTTACTGTATAGACGTATTGTGTAATTTTAGCCAATAAAAATAAAATATAAGTATTTTTGCCTTTAAACTTACAGAGCTAAATTTTGGTACATGGTTCACTCTTTATAATACAAACTCAAATTTGGTTGCCGTTACTTTGTTATTTCCGGAGATATAATTTTTTTCCGAAAGAAAATACAAAATTTTCCGAGAAAACCTTGGCCGATTTTCTGGCCAACGAAATTATCCAAGCCACTTGCAAAAGGAAGGTACTGATAAAATGTGATCAAAATCGGTCCATTATTTTTTAAGTTAGCGGGTGTGATAACTATATATATATATATATATATATATATATATATATATATATATATATATATATATATATATATATATATATATATATATATATATATATATATATATATATATATATATATATATATATATATATATATATATATATATATATATATATATATCTGTGTGTGTGTGTGTGTATCAACATATAAAAATTTAAACTAACTCTGGATCTGGGTTCTGGAGGGTGCTCATTGGAAGACATTTTTTCAAAATTCAAAAGTCGGGATCACCTTATTAGTGATTTTTTTTTAAATCACTAAAAATATATATTTTTTTAATTTTAGCAAATATGGGCATAAAATGTTTTATAAAGACTTGAAAAATAGTAAATGTAAATATATTCTATTTAAAATTACTCATTTTTTAAATATCGACCTTGTACTTTTCTAGTATATATACATCGCTTAAAGGTTAAAGATCTCACACAGATATTCAGCCCTCTAATAATTTATTTCAACTTTCGCTTTATCGTTATACATGCGCTTATATTCAATCACTTCCTGTACACATTGATAATTATTATTATGCTATTTAAAATTTTATTTAATCCTCGTTCATATATATTTATACTTTTATGTGCGTCTAATTGTCGTGATTATCTAACACTTTTCATTAGCTTCATTTACGTGATGATTATCCCAAATATGTTGAGCAGCACATCATTTATCCATAGTGCCATATCTTAACTGCGCTAAATGTCTTTTAAATTAGGTTTCAATAGATGTTTAGTTTGCACAACAAATTTGAATTTAGAATTCTTACAACTTATTTCATAGATCCCCGAAATTTCTATGGAAACTCTCAAACAGAACTAAACTAAATTTCGAGATAATTTCCGACATTTCTGTGGAAAATCTTAAACTAAACTAATCCAAAGTGTCAGACAATCCCGACAAATAGACACTTTGTCAGATAAAATGGAGAAAAGGGTTTTTATAAACATAATCGAAAAATTCTTATGGAAAAATTTATGGGCTTTCAAAATTGTGCTTCATAAACTAGTTCTGTATAAATTTTTTGGAAGTGCTTGAATATGTTTCGGTGAGAGTTTGCACATTTCATACTACTAGTTTGTCCTTACTTTAAAAAATCGTTTTGGAGCCATGCTAAAGACTTAAACCCTAATTAAAATCTAAAAATAACCTTTTTGTTTCTGAAGTTATAGCAAACTGAAAGGGTCCATTATTATTGGTTTCTTTTTGCACAAAAATGTAATTTTGTCCAACATCGAAAAAACGTATGGGTATCGGAACACGTATAGGCATCGAGAAAGGGGGCGTCAAAATAATCATGTCATCAATTATTTACTTGTTTATCAATTTAGTCTTTTAGTCTAATAATGGTGTAACTTTTTGTTGGTCTTGAGAAAAGTTTTTGGTTAAAAAAGAAGATGCCGTAAATATACCTTTTCTGTTCCACACAAGAGGAAAAGAAAAAACTCAAAAATGAACAAAGAAAGAAATTAATCTTTTTAGTGGGAGAAAAAGCTTAACAGCTTACAATAAATCTTTAAATTGACCACCCAGTCAAATAAGTATACAAACGTCAAATAAGCGACTGCCGAACTCTTTCCAAACATGTTCCTTATCTGATCGAAGTGTTCTTTGCTACGTTGCTGTGGTGTTTAAAAGTCTAGAACCTTATCAAAGTAGAGCATTGACTACAATTGGCCTTATAAGTAAACATAAAGGGGGTTCAGATCTGGATATCTAGAGAGGCAATCAACTGTTCCACCTCTACCAATCCATTTGTCCTGATACGTTCGATTACCAGACGGTGCTTCAAAGGTACGTCTTGCGTCTGTACTAACTTCACAAACAACAAAGTTATTTTGAAAATATAATAAGAGATTAGCGTCTAACAGGGTTCCAAAAACAACTTTTGTCAGCTAAGGGCATCCTCTTATGAAACTAGTGGATAGACACAAATGTGCAAAATTTCACAAAAATATCTTCAACCATTTCTAAGAAATATTTAGAAGAGTACCTTTTGAAGCACAACTTTGAAAGCCTCTTATCAAACTAGTAGGTAGATACAAATGTGCGAAATCTCACCAAAATATCTTCAACAATTTCTAAGAACTTTATACAACGGTACTTTTTGAAGCACACATTTGGAAACGAATAAATCTTTCCGGAAGCATTTTCACACCCCTATTTATATAAACTTTTTTCACCTGAGGAATCACCTGACCGGTTTTGGCCATAAAATAATGAAATTGCCAGTGTATATTGTGGAAATATAAATAAACAATTCTTCACAAATTCTCGTAAACCCGTCCGAGAATCGGTCCCCCGACCTCTTGCTTTGCACGCCGACACCTAACAAAATTTAAGTCTAATATAATATATCTTTTACTTTTAACTTTTTAATTATTTTTTGGATAATCAATAGTATTAATGTAACCAAAAGTTTGTCAACTGCATCAATAAAATTGCAGCTTCGACGGCAGAGTGGCAGCAAGGTAGTACTTCTGAAATGAAATGTCCTGGGTTAGATTCTCAATAGAAGAGCCGTTTTGTACCAGTACGTACGTGTAATTAACATCAACTGAGGTTGTGGCATTGTGTTTGAGCACGTCTCGTCCTTTGGAGGGGGACAGTTCTGTGTACATTGTGATGTTGGGTACGTCAACTATACCTACTCTATTGAAAAAAATATTTCGGTAAAATTTCAAGGATGCTGCTCCCTGAGGTAATAAAAAAATTTGTATTATGTGACAGGTCCCCACATATTTACTTGCAAGATGGGCTTTCTTATCTAGAAACTATTCTGGTAAGAGTTGCGCTTTTAAAAGCAAAAATTAATGAAACTGGGCTTTTTAGCCCTATGAGTTTACAACATTTTATCAGGACCATTTTCTTCGTCTTGCAATTTTTTTGTACCAGTAAACGTTTCTATTAATTATCTGGTTAATCTGTTAAGTCTCATTAACATGCCTATAATGTAATACTGGTTTACAAGACTTAATTAGGTACATTTAATTTAATAAATCTGAGGTCTTTATACTTGCATCGTATTGTATTTTCTTTCTTTAACCTGAAACTATTTTCATGACTATGGCAAACCACCAATCCCAGGTATCAGTTTTACCTAATCAACCTAGGCACTTTCTTGAATCCCTGTCTTTTGTAAGTAGGATATGCATATTTTATGTGCCCATCATCACGCATAGTGCACCGAACCGGCGGCTTTACGCCCCGCACGAAGGTTGGAACGTACAGGCACTCAACTTGCTCAGATATAATTTTATTGCCACAGTAGTTGTATTTTTTTAGCACGTACTTAATTATTACAACACTTTGAAAATGTCCGAGCTGCGGTGAGATGCGAATGCAGAACGTGTGTAAAACGATCCGACGTTTCACTCGCTGAGTTACTGAGACCGCATATATATTATATGGTTGCTTAGTCTAAAATTGACATAAAGTTATTAAAGTTGCTTTCCCAAAAGTTGTGATTATTAGTTTATATATGTGCTGGTGTTGTACTCTTAATCCTAGATATAGTTATTAGATCAGAAATAACAATGGAACCAACTACTGAACTTAAAAATTAAATTAACGAAATAGATATATAAATACCTGATTTAACAATTTTTCTCAAACTAGAATGCCTTTGTACATCATTTTCCTCTACCTTGTTGTTAGCTGTTTTATTAGGACTTGATTGTTTGCTCTTTATAATACCAGCCTGTACTGGTTTCTTATCTACTTCTATTACTTCTTCATTATCGCTTTCTGCTGGGCTTACCAATGACACCATTGTCTCCACCTCTCCACCATTAAGAGACAGGCATCTGTTGAGAACTTTTTGTTTTAACCTGGCATTTTCTTTATCAATACTTTTTGCAGAATCTGGTGTAACTGGAACCTTAACTTTATCTTTCTTAGTCGATGATTTAATTCTTCTTTTTGTAGCTACAAATTTTGATTTGTGTTCAGGTTTATTTGGTGCTGATGACGATCTGACTAGGGGTGGTCTAAAATGAGTGTCATTTGCGATAGACGTGAAAGCAGAGTTTGTTCTTTTTTGAAACCGTTCTCTTTTTGCTGCTGCTGTGGATGGTCTTATCATTACATTTACAGGCTTAGAAATGTCTTCCATCACTTCCGTTGTTTCCCCGCACATATCAGAAGTATATTTTTCTTGCCCTGTTTCTAGATTCGTGTTAGTCTGAGAAGAAGCATGTTCTTCATTTGGTTCTTGTTTTGATTTTGATTTGGCATGCTCGACTACTGGGATAACAACCACAGTATTTGTGCGGTCAAAAACTCTTGTATTGGTAGTGGTAGGAACATAGGCAGGTTCACTTATTATAGACTTAGGTCTTGGGTTTCTACGAAGCTGAAACAAGTTTCTTGCATTTTTATTTTCACACGTTATTAAAGGTGAAATTATTTTTGGCCTTGGGGAATTGTGATAATTATTTACCTTATTTAAATTTACAATTTCCTCTTTTTCGCCTAAACATACATCTCCCTCATCAATCTCCTGTGAATTTTTAGTATTCTGACCCAGATATATGTTTATATTGGTCTTCTCGGGAAGCTTGTTCCCGAAACTCTGTTTAATTCGGTTGGTTATTTCTTGTTTTGAATGTAAAATAGACTCTTTTTCTACAGAATAATGCCTGGTGAGTACATTTGCTGGTCTCGTAACTTCTTTGCATTTTGTAACTATAACAGCATTATCATTATTTTCAGCCCAAGCTATTTTTAGTGGCGGTGGTTGAAAGTCAGATGTCTTTCTAAAGTTTTTATTACTAAGGGATACCTTGATTCCTATACTTGAATCCAAGAGTTTCTCTGTTAAATCTGGGATGTCCTCCGAAAATTGCTTTCTTAAAGGTCTCCGTTGTTCTCTGTTAGCTGGTGGAATTTCACTGTGTAAGGATAACTGGTGAAGACTTGCTAGTTTTCTTACACTTGCCATTTTAACCTTAAAATATTTGCAACTTTTGTACTTATAAAATGAGTAAAAATTAATACGCAAATAAAACACTTTCAGTTGTGTTGTAATTTACAAAACGTAAGTAATTTGTTTTTTGTAGTGTTCACATTGTTGAGGTAAAGTTAAAGTTGGAGTAGAAATGCACGAGCGTGTAACGGAAGTGAAAGCTCGTGTTGTTTACAGTCCACCTACAATACTTTAACTGAATCTCCTGAAAACTGAAACGTGTTTCACATGCTTTTAGGTGGGAGGTGTGTGCGTGTCTCCCAAACTTTTGAGCTTTAAGATAAATTATCTACATTTGAAGTAAGGCACATGGCGATTTATTCACGCAAAACCTTAATATTACTTCATTACAAATATTAAGAATAGGTGAGACTTAACCCTAACCAGCTATTAATTATAAAGAAGAGAAGTGATAAAATACATAATATTTTATGTGTATTTGTATTTTGTTTCTTTAACGTCGGTTTATTTTCGCGACTACGGCCGATCACCAACTTTTGCTAGAATTTATATTTACAAGATGGTTATTATTGCGAGTGATGGGTGATAAATTCGCGGCCTGAAGTACTTAATCATGAGTAATCATTGATCTTTTGCAGGTATTAGCTGCTGCACTCAGTGGTGGTATACATATCAGATTTAATATATTTTGAGGCTTTTAGTGCGTGACAAGCATCATCTTGGTGGAATTTCAAAAGTCGTGCAATTTTGAATAGTAATAACAATATTAATTGGCCACTCAGATACAATAATATATATATATATATATATATATATATATATATATATATATATATATATATATATATATATATATATATAGGATTTATAACACGGCATTTCTGTACTATACAAGGAGAAGGGTTAAGGGCAAAGCCGCAAGGAGACCACCGCATACACGTGTTTCAAACTTATTAGCCATCATCAGTACGGTATAGCCAGGTGAAGATGGGAACACTCTGGATGAAGATTCAAAAATACACGGAGTCACAACAGGCAACCAGTGCACAATTGCAGCAACATTTGGAAGACCCTCAATTCGAGGGAAACAACCACTGGTTGCCTGTTGTGACTCCGTGTATTTTTGCATCTTCATCCAGAGTGTTCACATCTTCACCTGGCAATACCGTACTGATGATGGCTAATAAGCTTGAAACACGTGTAGGCGGTTGTCTCCTTGCGGATTTGCCCTTAACCCTTCTCATATATATATATATATATATATATATATATATATATATATATATATATATATATATATATATATATATATATATCTTACAAAAAAGCTTAGCTTGTGCTTGGCAATGGCATAATTTTAAAATTCTGTCCAAATTTCCTCTGAACTTCTCTCCTCTGCAATTCCAAATTTCACTACTATATCCATTTTAGCATTTTATATTAACATTTACTTTTTATTGTTTGTGTGCGATTGGTATCAGCATTTCCTATACCTAAGTCCCACCGATTTGAAGATATATAAACATTATTTGCGATAAGAACTAATTATTAGTCAGTTTATCAGGTTGCCTAGGAGATAAACATTTTAAACGTCATCTTCCGACATAAGTAAAATATGCGACGACTTTCGAATATAACTTTTATTTACGAGGAGTATAATCGAATTATTAACAGAAAATGTCGTGTGGTAGCAAAGAGATTTCCACATAAACACAGATCAACTCGTTACATGATCACAATACTACTAAAAATTTCTAAGAATGGAGTGTTTCGTCCAAAATTTCATAAAAGCAAAGCATTATTAGGGAACAAAGAGATTTGTGTATTATCACTTCACAATAAATGTTCGAAATTTGCACCGTTCACTTCGAGGCATTTGATGGCTCTTTTAATAATGGACTAGATCGTAATCTTAAAAAAATAGTTAATTTGGAAAACCCAAAAACAAGTATGGGAGTAGAATTATATAATCTAGTACTACAACAGGTGGGCGTTCGATGGATTTAATTTTTGTTCTTATGAATTAAGATCGTTATGAGTGTTGATTGTTACTTCTACACTTCGTCAATACGTGAGGAAATATGGTATCGGGGACAGAAATTTCGATTTTTTTTTCGCTAAAACGGCGTAAAAATTGTCAAAACATATAGAAAACATCATTTGAGAACGAAGGATTTGTCTGTCGGTCTATCGGTCTGTATGTCTGTATGTCTATCTGTCTGTATATCTGTAGGCTCCGACAACTTTCGAACGAATTGAGATTTCGTCTTCACATTTGGCATACAGTTAACACCCGACAAACGAACAGCTTGGATTGTTTTTGTGTGAAATCATTCCAGCGGGTTAACACTTGCATCAAGAACGTTTTGGAAAATATGATGACATATTTAAATTTCCCATAAAAAATGTCCTAACAATGTCATAGTTTAAAAAGTCTAGTTCTTTCGGTATTCGCTTGAAAATAAAAAAACGAAAATAAAAAATTTCCGTTTTTTCGAATAATTAAAAAACTCAAAATGAGACTTACAATTTTCTTTCATAAAATTGGTCACCATAGAAACGCGCAAATTTGCCCAAATTTAACCATCGTCGTATCTCTTAAAGTTTAAAGGTTCCCAATGGTGGGGCTCGATTTTTAACTACCCTATATATATATATATATATATATATATATATATATATATATATATATATATATATATATATATATATATATATATATATATATATATATAGTTAGTTAGTCAGCATAAAACAAAAGAACAGCAGGTCAACAATGCTCATCTAATCGTTAAGAGGTGGAAACAACAAGCAATTTAAAATAAACAAAAAATTCTATACAATAATGCCACTCATATCACAATCAAGATATCCCTGCAAACTATGCAAGCTCAGTTTAAGCCAAAAACCTCTTTAGAGTCACTTTAAAGCAAGAAATGATATCCTCCTCTCTTACAAAACCTCGTAAATAGTTGTATAATTTTACCGCCGTTATTAAGGGCCCTTTACCAGTTTTGGTTAGGCGGTGAGCAGACACCTAAACGTCGTTAAATTGCCTTGTGTTATAATTATTTATCATCAGCCGTTGTGAAAATTTTCCTTATTCTGTTTAACAAAAACGCAGTAATTAATATGTAGAGGGAACTAAATGTAAGCATATTATAACTTTTAATTAGTAAAGGAAACGAATAAGTTAAAGACACCCCAGGCAAGTTAACCTTATAATAATAATAATTTGCTGCTACAAGAGCAGCTGCACTGTTTGACTGTCACTGCCCTTACACAAAATACTATAGCTTAGCCTAGATTGAAAAAGGCTTTGGTAGAATGGTAGTAGAGTGGGTACACTTAGAAAGTCCCGGAGTCTATGTACAACAGATAATTTTGTGATATCGGTTTTCCAAGAACAGTTAGAGTCAAAATAAAGAAAAGTTCGATGCTGCAGAAATTTTCCATGGAGCCTCACGAAAATGATAAAGTTGCTATCATTGCCGACGCTATTGGAAATCATTTAGTTGATTTACACTGGTTCATTCAGGTAAAAAAATTTTGATCACGAAGTCTGCATAGTATTCACAGAGTTCTTAACACCAACCGGTAGTTCATTACACTCTCCGCTACGAATAATAGCAGAAGTGTCATCAGCAAAAAGAACCAATTTATCATCTCTTACATTTAGAGCCAAGTCGTTAACAAAGAGAAGAGGTCCCGAGATGCTAGCATGCGGCACTCCAAAATTCACTGCCAGAGCTTGAGAAGAAAATCTAGTACCATCAAAAGTAACTGACTGGGTAGTATTTTTCAGATATGACTTAAGCCACTGAAACGGTGTTACCCCTTATGCCTTATCGTTGGAGTTTTTCTATAATCAATGAATGATTGACTACGTCAAATGCCTTTCTTAGATCATACGAAACTAAAGCTGTTTTAAATTTGCAGTCAATGCCTTCAAGGACAAACGAATGTAGGTAAACAAGTGCATCCTGCGTGGAGCCTCTGTAACGTAAACCGATCACGTTTTGAGCCAGAGTAGTAATCGCAGAAGAGACCTGGATATCACAACATGATCCGGGATTCAAACAGGAGTCGATGAAGTTGACGAAACAGTATGAAAGAGGCCACCGAAGAAAGTCAAGATGGAAATGTCGGCTTCTGAGCTTTTGGCGAGTGTTTATTGGGATAGTGAAGATGTTTTGCTTCTAAAGCATTTGCTCAACGGGACTACGATGACCGCCAATACTACGCTAATTTATTTGCCGAGGCATGTAAGGCAATAGTTCAGAAACGACGAGGCAAACTGACGTGAGGCGTCCTGTTTTTGCAAGACCACACGCCTTTTTATAACACGCACGTTTCAAGACAAGCCCTTGAGACAACGGGCTTTCTGCATATTCACCACCCACCCTACAGTCCAGATCTAGCCTCAGTCAGTTATTCCTTTCCTCCAATTTCAAAAAGGAGTTACGAGGCTGGAGAATCACCGACGAGAATGAGATAAAGGGGACCGTGGAAAAGTATTTTGAACAGAAGGAGAAAGAATATTTTTAGGGGTGTTAAGGTCCTGTACGACAAAAGGGGGGGAGGGTTCTACGGACTAATTGAAACAAAGCATTGTTTAATCTATTTGTAACACATATTATACATAAATTGTACCTTTCTGCACTCCTACTCCAGATGTTTGTGGTTGCTCATTATTTATGGTTATGATATGAAAATAACATTCCATGTCTCAAATTAAAATGCACAGTGGATATTTAAGTTAAAGACAGGTTATAAAACGGGAACTCCCACGTTTTTTACGAGAATTAATATTTATAAACGAAGTTATTAATGCATTACTAATCACCTATCATAAATCATAAAACACAGCTGTCAAAAGAAAATTCAAGATACTTTTAATATGGTTCTTCAGATATTTTCTACGGTTTGGAATTTAAAAATTGCAACTTAAAGAAATTTTTTTATAGACTCCATATTGGACAATACCCTTAAAAATAGCATTTTGCAGAGTGATTTGATATATTGCATGTAATATTGAAAAAACTAATATATATATATATATATATATGTATATATCTATATATATATATATATATATATATATATATATATATATATATATATATATATATATATATATATATATATATATATATATATAGTAGACCAGAATGACGTTTAAGTGATTTATTTATTTATTGAACAGATAAAACACGTAAAACATTTCAAAAAACATTTAAAATGACAGTGCAAATCAAAGGACAGCTTTTAAATCTTACACGGCGTGTGATTTTCTGTTGAACGAGACAGACATATCATATTGCTTGAGAAAAGCTGGAATTTATAAGTTAGCTTGTACATATTGTAACGCAGTCTCCATCAGTCAAACTTCTAGAAATGTTAATAACAGATACAAAGTCCAATGCCTGACAAAAACAGAGTATTCAGCTGCCATGCGTATATTGATACATACTACAGGCATAAGTCCACGCGTAAAACATGCTACTCGAACTAGCGATCGAGAAATCGCGGCCACTAAAATACCGGAAACCGAATAAATCGGTTGTCAACAATTACGAGGTTAGAATGACAGATGATATGAAATTAAAATTTGTGAAGTGATTGTTTTTTTTAATGGGGGATTTAATAAAAGCTTTAAAATGCACTATATTTGTAGCTTGATGAACGGCTCCAATAGAGTTATATATATATATATATATATATATATATATATATATATATATATATATATATATATATATATATATATATATATATATATATATATATATATATATATATATATGTATGTATGTATGTATGTATGTATACGTACGTATTGGTGTATTCAAACAGTAAAAATATGTACTCTTAAAAAGTTCTAATGGAAATTTTTTTGTGAATTGTGCTTAACCCTACTTATTTAAATATGGCGGCCATATATAAAACATCTTTTAATACATCTAAATTAACAGTGAGCTTGATTTGGTTCTAGTAACACTCCACAACTAGTTAAATAGCTATTCAGCATTCGGTAACGTCGAGTTCAACTAATACTATTATAGATTGAGAATTTTTAGTATAATGTTTCAAACAGGTCTTATAATTTTGAGGCATAAACTTTCATTATTAGTTCTCCAAAATTCTTACGAAAGTTGGGAGTTGATTTCCTGCACCTATTACGTTTCTGTACACATTCATTCATTTATTGATTATAACTTTCGCTGAATATCTTTTATTATTTAGTTTTTATTTTCTATATTCTGGCGTAATTGCTTTGCTTCAGTTATCAACTAATTTACGTACTCTTCTGAATGTTATTAAGGTTGTAATTACATTCTAGAGTTATAGAGTAAGTGCATACTTAATTAAAAAGTTTGATAGGTCGATGATCTTGTGTGAGAATATTGCATTGTTTGGTTGTCATGGTTTCTTTTCAAATTCTGTTTAATAGAGGCAAAATTTAATGACCGCTATTCGAAGAAAATTAGATTTATTTTTTATCGATCTAGTGCACAAATTTTATGAATCGAATTAAACAAAATTTAGTCGAATCAAGCAAAATCTGTTTTGATTGATTTATTGTTTGAGGTGTCCTTAATAAATATTCATTGTCTTATAAATGGGTGATTAATTTATTTTCTAACAAAAAAATTGATGTCTATCAGAATTTGTAATCGTTCAAAACATTTCTGAAATCCTTCAAGAATACGGTCTATACTAAATTCAGATGTAGAGACTACTTCTCTGGTTTTACAAGTGTCTGGCAAAAACAATTAATAAAATTTCGGGACGCAGCAAGTGCGTTAAAGTAGCGAATTTTCATAAGAATTGTACACTCTTTTTATACGGCATATTATTAGTAAAGTTAATACTTTAAACTTACACAGCCCTTCAAAATCGATTTTAGAGGTCCTAGTACGCGCACATTTGAAAAATGTGTGTTACCATCGATCGCTCTATTATCGAAAAATATTATGTTCTAACTTATTTTGAGAAAAATGCCCAAAACTCAATTTTTTATTAAGCTAATGAATTATATTTTGCTATATCTGTAGATAGTGTAAGTCTCTTTAAAAGAAACTTGTACGTATTACATATTTCATTAAAGTTATACAAAAGATTTCCAGAAGGAAACTTAATTCATATTTAGAAAAGTAAAATATCTGCAAATAATAAACGTAGCAGTTATTTTTCCTTATTAACCGCCTGAAAGATTTCGTTTTAGTCAACCTAAGCAAACCGGTTTTTTTAATATCAATAATAACAGAATGTGTGCTCAAAATTATAATTTCAGACTCAAGGGTGTCGAAGTTATTCAGGCGTTTTAAACAAAAATGAAATCTTGTTCAAAACGTATTAAATCTGTGCACGATTGTTTCTTCAAGTATCAAAATAAGACTAAAATAAGGAATCTGAAGAATTAGGAGCAAATTAATGACGCCTTGTCACAAGATGAAATTTTGGGACGCAGCAATTGCGTTATGGTAGCGAATTTTCATTAAATGCTTTATAAATTTGTATAACTCAATTTTCTATAAACCTAGAAAGTTGAGTTTTCGTGAAGTAAGGTGTTTACGAAGGCAACATACCAACCAAATTTGATCACAATAATTTGGTTATTTTTTTGAGATACATTTTTTTCAAAAAAAAATTTTTTTTTATAGAAAAACTGGTTCGGTGGGGCCGGCGTACCCTGCATGCTTCTATAGGGATGAAATATAACAATCAGGAAATGGTATCCATGTAAACAAGGTAAGGTCGTGTTACACATTATTGTTCTAAATATAAAGATTTCGAAAATAAATATAATTGTCCCGAAACAACTGATCCGATTTTCTAGACAACGAACCAATTCAAGTGATTTACACAAAAACTACACCAGCCAACATATAATTATTCACAAAAAGTTTTTTGATACAAATTTTTAAAAAATTACACAAAAATTTGCAAACAAACACTTTCAAGAAAATTTACCATTTTCTTACGAAAATCGGCTTAAATGTTCACAAAATTTATATAAAATTCTTTTTACGAAAATTAGCTAGGTAAAAATATTTTACACAATTTGCTAAACAAATTACTTATCAAGAAAATCCGAAAACAGGTTTTCCATGTGAATTTACAAACACCTTTTTTTACAATAATCTATTAAACAGTACTTGATAATCATTTACATTTCACAATAATTCGACAAAAAATGATTTCTGGGAAAACCGACTTATATATTTTACACGAAAATTTGCTGATAAAATACATAAAACTTAACTTACATAATATGTAATTAAATTTGAACCAACATACGAGCTACCCGATTTAAAAAACTAACTCATCCAAGCTATTAATGCAATAAAGATTCTTGCCGAATTTCATCAAAATCGGTTAATAACTTTTTGAGTTATCGTGTGGATACAGATATATATATATATATATATATATATATATATATATATATATATATATATATATATATATATATATATATATATATTTATTTATTTATTTATTTATTTATTTATATAAAGATTCTTGCCGAATTTCATCAAAATCGGTTAATAACTTTTTGAGTTATCGTGTGGATACAGATATATATATATATATATATATATATATATATATATATATATATATATATATATATATATATATATATATATATATTTATTTATTTATTTATTTATTTATTTATTTATTTGTAGTTGTCATGATTTCGTACTAATTCAATTTTAATCTGTCTGAAAATGCTGTCAAGCAGCGAAACTATAGTCACAGAAGCATTAAAGAACATCCTAGAACTTCCAGAATTCGAAGGGCCACTTGCTCCAGTTAGCTCACGCGCTGGCTACGTCCTTCACCACTAAAAACCAACAGTGAAGCCAGAGAAGTATTCTCCAAGTCTGTATGCAACATAACTTATTTTAGCGGTTAGAGTCTTGGACAACTAATATGATCAACCAACTTTGTTGTTTTCGGCAATGATTTAGTTCAGAAGCTTTTCACATAAACTAAAATTATTAATCGAAAAACAACCTATTCTTTCATTAACCTAAAATAAAAAAAGTTCGTTATGGTAGTGAATTTTTATTAAATGTTTCAAACTTGAATAACTCAATTTTCTATAAACTTAGAAAGTTTAATTTTGGTATGTAGTAAGGTCTTTCCTAAGGCAAGCTTTGTAATTTTTGCAGAAAAAATTTTTTTTCCAAAGAAAACTCAAAATTTTCCCGGAAAACCCTGTCCGATTTTCCTGGCTAACGAACTCATACAAGCCATTAATAAAATAAAAGCACTTACCGAGTTTCATCGAAATCGGTTAATTATTTTTTGACTTATCGGATGGATACACACACACACACACACACACACACAAATATATATATATATATATATATATATATATATATATATATATATATATATATATATATATATATATATATATATATATATATATATATATAAACATATAAAAATGGAAACTGACCCCGCATATGGGTCCTAGGGGTCCTCGTTCGCGCTCATTTGAAAAAAATGTTGCAAAGTCTCACCATCGATACCTCTTTATTAGTGAATTTTTTTAAATAAAAATTCACTAAAATCACTGGGCAAATTTTTAATTTCATGTCGTCTGTCAGTTTCCATAATTGCGGTCGAGATTTCACGATTGTTGGTTCGGGTAGTATATTTATGCCTGGCATACAGTGTGCCCCAAACTGGATGGGAATGTATTGCTATCTCCGTTATTATTAGAGATAGGGAGACAGTTAAGTTAGCAATGTTTTGTAAAATTTTATGCTCGTTCCAAGTATGACTTGTATTTTGCCCCGCCTCTTTTCGTTTTCGAGTTATTTTGAAAAAACTAAAATTTGTCGATTATTTTCTTCAATATCTAAGTAGGCGTAGATCTGACATGTCTAAGACTTGCACATTATCAGGACACTTTTTAAAGAGTAATCTTTTTGTGCTATTCTCAACTTTGGATTGTCATTTGTTTTTGAGCTACAGGCATCAGCGTTTGTTTTTATTATGGCAGCCATATTGGATTCTTTACACATGTGATAGCCTGTGAAGAGAGGTTTCCAATGATGTACAACATGCTTGAGAAATCTTGTAATTGCGCTGACAATTTTGAGAAAACCATTTTGAGGATAGTAACTATGAAATCCAATACCAGAAAACAAATGACAAAAAAAGTGTTCAAAAAGCAGTAGGCCATGGAGTCTAACAATAGACTTCTACTTTTAACATAATTTTCCGTAATGATTCACGATAAAAAACTATTGTGATTTAATATACAATACTTAATGAATGCTGAGTAATATTATGTGTAACAGTTTAATAATGAAACCCGGCAATAACAAATAAAAACGTAAACTACACAAAACAACACAATTAGAAACGGAACTTTACAAATAATAAAATAGAAACTTAAAAATACACTAAATAGAAAATTGTTCAATATGGCCACCGTTTTGTTAATCAACTTTGTACACCCTTTTGAAACATGCCTGCAAACTCTGGTGAGGGTGCTTCGGTTAATATGATTTATAGCTTCCGCGATTCTGTTTCGTAATTCATTAATATTTTTGGTGGATCGAATTTATACACATAATTTTTCAGAGAACCGCAAAAATAAAAATCCATGGGCGTTACATCAGGACTTCGAGCACACCAATGAACCGGCCCATTGTTACAAATGACACGATTATTAAAATTTTGGCACAAAAATTCTTTGACGATCCTAGCATTGTGAGCTGGACAACCGTCTTGTTGATACCAAATCTCGTCTAAAGTATCATGAACTCTTCTAATTGTTGGTAAGATATCATTTCTCAATAGATTAAGATATATTTTCCCAGTTAAATTATTTTCAAAAAAGAACGGACCAACAATGAAGTTACCTGAATTTTAAAAAATTAAAGGTCTAATCTACAAATAAAAATAACAGTTTGTTATCTAATAAGCCGCTCCAAACATTAATACCAAATCTGTCTTGCAATCGTCTTTCTTCCTTTATATGGGGATTTTCATTTACCCAATAATGCGTATTATGGCAATTATACACACCACAATTTGTAAATCTGGATTCATCAGTCCATATTATTTTCAAATGAAAATTTTCATCTTGCTGACATTGTCCTTGATACCATCTGCAGAACTGAAGTCGCTTAGGGTAATCGTCAACATTTAATCCTTGTACGATTGTAGGTTTGTATGGATGGTAATGACTTTGATTTAATACGCGGTGTACCGTACTTTTTGAAACGTCAATTTGTTCACCATAAAACCGAATAGATTGCGAAGGGTTTTCGTTGGAAACCTTAAAACGGTATTATTTCTTTCTTCATTTCTAGGCATTGGTAGTTTATTTGCGTAGAAACAACAGTGGTTCAATAGATTGGTTACTATCCTGCGAAATATTTTGGTGTTTGGTTGTCGTCTTTCTGGGTAGTTGTTTTGATATGAATTTGCAGCTGCCTGAGTATTTTGGTTAGAACGAATATAACATTCCAACATGTCAAAATATTCTTCATTACTGAACATATTGTTGAATAATATTTAAAATAAACAGGACACAAACTATTCAGTACAAAATTTTAAGCAGCTACACCTCAAATTGTTCAGATAATTAAGAATGACAGTATTCTTAATTATCTCGATAGTGTTATATCCATAGCAACCTTTCTTCTGTTGTTTTTCAGTTGACTTACGTTTAAAAATCAAACAATTTTCAAAGGCGTCTTCGTATATCATTGATCTGCTTTTTATTGAGTTCTGTTAGTAAATTTAGTTATTTACTAGGTTTACTATTTAATTAAATTAATTTTTTTTAGGACAACGTTGTAATGTAAAATATAATTTGTAATAATGGGCCGATTCATTGGTGTTCTCAAAGTTCCTATTTTTTTATCGTGAATGATTACGGAAAATTATGTTAAAAGTAGAAGTATATTGTTAGACTCCATGGTCTACTGCTTTTTGGACACTTTTTTTGTCATTTGTTTTCTGGTATTGGATTTCATAGCCTACTATCTTCAAAACGGTTTTTCTCAAAATTGTCAGTGCAATTACAGGATTTTGCAAGAATTTTGTACATCATTGTAAAGCTCTTTTCACAGGCTATAACATAAGAAAAACATCCAATATGGCTGCCATAATAAAAACAAACGTTGATACATGTAGCTCAAAAACAAATGACAATCCAAAGTTGAGAATAGCACTAAAAGATTATTCTGGAAAAACTGTCCTGATAATGTGCAAGTCTTAGACATGTCAGATCAACGCCTACTTAGATATTGAAGAAAAAAGAAATCGACAAATTTTAGTTTTTTCAAAAGAACTCGAAAACGAAAAGAGGCAGGGCAAAAAGTCATATTTGGAACAAGCATAAAATTATAGAAAACATTGCTAATTTAACCGTCTCCCTACCTCTAATAATAACGAAGATAGCAATACATTCCCATTGAGTTTGGGACACACTGTATATCTAGTTTCATTACCGTTGACGTATGGTTTATACCTGTTGCATGAATCAATCTACGCGTGGCAGTCAGGCATTGGACTTTAACCACTAAGTCGACTCAACGCATGTCTTTTATTTTTAATTTGAAAAAAACTCTAAATATTGTGTACCAAATTACTTAAAGTTCACAAGATAGGTTTATTTGCATTATTTCTGGCCACATGTAAAGTCTCATTCCAGTTACTCTGATACCTACAAAAATATAGCGATTTCAAAACGTCTTCCCTGATTTTCCACCGGAAAAACTTGAGCATAAAGGCCGATTAACGAACTCGACTTCGGTATTCGCTCAAACAAGATTTTTGCCAAGTTTGAATGAATCAGTTTAGTATTTTTGAGTTATCACTCGGATACACACACACACACACACACACACACACACACACACACACACACACACACACACACACACACACACACACACACACACACACACACACACACACACACACACACACACACACACACACACACACACACACACACACACACACACACACACACACACACACACACACACACACACACACACACACACACACACACACACACACACACACACACACACACACACACACACACACACACACACACACACACACACACACACACACACACACACACACACACACACACACACACACACACACACACACACACACACACACACACACACACACACACACACACACACACACACACACACACACACACACACACACACACACACACACACACACACACACACACACACACACACACACACACACACACACACACACACACACACACACACACACACACACACACACACACACACACACACACACACACACACACACACACACACACACACACACACACACACACACACACACACACACACACACACACACACACACACACACACACACACACACACACACACACACACACACACACACACACACACACACACACACACACACACACACACACACACACACACACACACACACACACACACACACACACACACACACACACACACACACACACACACACACACACACACACACACACACACACACACACACACACACACACACACACACACACACACACACACACACACACACACACACACACACACACACACACACACACACACACACACACACACACACACACACACACACACACACACACACACACACACACACACACACACACACACACACACACACACACACACACACACACACACACACACACACACACACACACACACACACACACACACACACACACACACACACACACACACACACACACACACACACACACACACACACACACACACACACACACACACACACACACACACACACACACACACACACACACACACACACACACACACACACACACACACACACACACACACACACACACACACACACACACACACACACACACACACACACACACACACACACACACACACACACACACACACACACACACACACACACACACACACACACACACACACACACACACACACACACACACACACACACACACACACACACACACACACACACACACACACACACACACACACACACACACACACACACACACACACACACACACACACACACACACACACACACACACACACACACACACACACACACACACACACACACACACACACACACACACACACACACACACACACACACACACACACACACACACACACACACACACACACACACACACACACACACACACACACACACACACACACACACACACACACACACACACACACACACACACACACACACACACACACACACACACACACACACACACACACACACACACACACACACACACACACACACACACACACACACACACACACACACACACACACACACACACACACACACACACACACACACACACACACACACACACACACACACACACACACACACACACACACACACACACACACACACACACACACACACACACACACACACACACACACACACACACACACACACACACACACACACACACACACACACACACACACACACACACACACACACACACACACACACACACACACACACACACACACACACACACACACACACACACACACACACACACACACACACACACACACACACACACACACACACACACACACACACACACACACACACACACACACACACACACACACACACACACACACACACACACACACACACACACACACACACACACACACACACACACACACACACACACACACACACACACACACACACACACACACACACACACACACACACACACACACACACACACACACACACACACACACACACACACACACACACACACACACACACACACACACACACACACACACACACACACACACACACACACACACACACACACACACACACACACACACACACACACACACACACACACACACACACACACACACACACACACACACACACACACACACACACACACACACACACACACACACACACACACACACACACACACACACACACACACACACACACACACACACACACACACACACACACACACACACACACACACACACACACACACACACACACACACACACACACACACACACACACACACACACACACACACACACATACATGTTTGGAAATCCTTGCGGCACCGCAATCTATTTCCTAATTTACGGTACCATCGCATTTGCAATACTGAGCTTATAGAGGACGGCAAGCTGAAAGCACTGATGTAATTCTGGTTGCGTTACACACCGTAGTTCTTTAGTTATGAATTGAAACATGATTATGGCATGTCTGTCACAAATATATAGTTTCGTGAATAAAAACACAAAATGCCACAAGTATGTGGGACCAAGTGTAGTTTTACACAAAGGTGCCAGAACTAGCTTTGCGACGTTGTCAGAGTTGGCATTTTGTGTAAACTAGCGTGTGTTATCAATTATGGCATCTTAGCGTTCCTAACATTAGGTAGTTTTCAGTTATGTACCATGTATTGCCTTGTAATTGTTCGGTACATATATTTGTCCCGTCAATAAATTATTAATGTTTAGGAAGAATGCAATGAATTGAGTTACCTGAAGTTCAAATTCACAAAATATCGTATGCACATCCGTGGTGTAGTGGAATGAGTGTTTGGCTGCTACATGGAGTACCCGGGTTCGATTGTCGGTGGACCTAGTTTCTGCCACTGTGTTAGGTGTGTGCCTTTTCTATGTAGCCTCCCCACGCACAAGCTGCTCAGAGTTCTTGGGTGGCAGGGTGTTATTTATGCAGTGCCATTTATTATTGTTATTACCAATGCAGATAGTAGAATCGATAGTGGAAAATTTTGTAATATGTATTTATTATGTATAACGAATAACGGTTACGCCGGCCTCCATATAAAAGTGTTTTGTCCTCAGCACTACTTTAAAGCACACCTTATGCCCGTATATAAATATTAAAATTTGCTTACTTTTAGTGAATTTTCGTAGAAGAAATTCAGTAATGGAGAGATCTCGATTTTTTAATTTTGAATTTTTTTTTTAATGACCGCGAACTAGGACCCCTAGAACCTATATCCGGGGTCAGTTTCAATTTATATGTTTATATATAAAAGTTATATATATATATATATATATATATATATATATATATATATATATATATATATATATATATATATATATATATATATATATATATCTGTGTGAGTGTGTATCACATCGATAACTCAAAAAATAATGGACCGATTTTGATAAAATTTGACAGGCACCTTCCTTTTATTAATGGCTTGGATAAGTTCGTTAACCAGGAAAATCGAAACAGGTTTTTCGGGAAAATGTTGGGTTTTCTTTCGGAATTTTTTTATCTGCGAAAACAAATGGTAACTATGGTAACCTGATTTTGTAAGTAGGTTAACGTTATAAAAGGTAAAGTGTACGCTAAAATTATTATATTTCTAGGTTAAAAGGAAAAAAGGTTATATGCATTTAATTTTAAAAGATGTTTGGTGCCAGATCATTTCCATAAAAATTCACTACCCTAAAGCACCTGCTGCGACCAGACTTTTTACTGTTCTGATGCTAAATATAACAATTATTTCATTGTTTTAGTTGTTTCAGTGAGCATATATGTATTTATTTTCTATAGTATAACACATGTTAGTTATAAAAATCGTAGCAGTATTTATTGGTAAAATGGGTTGACGAGTATCATTAGTTTACGATTTTGGGGCCGAAGACTTTGCCTTCACGTCCAAAGACTTCAGACTAACAAGTATCATTACACAGAAATGCAAAAAGCTGCTGCCCAAACGTACAAGTCAGTTTTGTCTTACTTTAACAGACGTTATATGTCATACTTTGGCCAGATCAAATCTAAAACACCCTTACTATCAAGATTCTCGTTAAAAATTAGTCCAAACAGTAGTGTTTCTGTATGTTTGACTCATCTCATTAGAATTTATTTTTCGATTAATTGAATGTTGTTTCCCCTTACTTATTGAAACCGTTTTATACTAAATACAGTCGTAGAAACTTTTTCTCTGGCTTCACAAATGCTCGTTTTCTTCTCTGCAACCAGTTTTGTATTTTATGATGCCGTAAAGGACGAAACCGGTTGCATTTGAGAAAACAAGGATTCGTGAAGCCAGAGAAGATGTCTCTTCCTGTGTGATTATTTTTTGAGACAATTATTTTTTTATTTTTTACTAAATACAATTATTTTGTATAGAATCTATCACTAGATTCTCATTGTGTACACATTTTTCAGGTAATCCATTAGCTCTGTAATACATTTTAGTAAATAAAATTTGAATCTGAAAAAATTTCGATTAACTTATGGGTCGAGAGATTTAGGTCTAAAGTAGAGGATATGTTTTTATCACATTCATTATGTCTACGATTTACTGTAGGTACTATTGAGAAAAAATCTGGTGATTTACTCAAACAAGCATAGATTTTGAATAAAATGAATTAATATTAAGGAAACGCATATTTCAGAAAAGCCTGAGGTCAGGTCGAATTCTAAAAGATTTTTATTAAATGCTTCATTATATTTGAATCTCAATTTGCCACCAGTCTAGAATCTCTAATTTCGGTGTATACTGCCCTCTACCAGGGCAATATGTATACCAAATTTGATCTAAATAACGTTGTTATTTTTCAAGATACAACTTTTTTAGTTTTAATTTTTTGAACTGTTCTGATTGCGCTGGCTAACGAAATCATCCAAGCTATTAAGGAAAGGAACCCACGTGCCAAGTTTCATCAAAATGGATTGATAATTTTTTGAAATTGAAATAATTGTACATTATAACATTTTGACGAATAAGGTAACAACTTTGAGCCTCGGTGGTTCAGTGATAAGCACGTGTGCCTCTGAATCAAAGGGTACCGGGTTCGATTCCCAGGGTTACCCTTTCACTTTTTCAATAGATACTGTACAATTAACATCAGGTTGTGGCATTGAATTTGAGCAAGCCGGATGCCTGCACGTTCCGCCCTTCGGAGAGCGTCGGTCCCGTGTCCATGCGATGCTGGGCACGTTAAATATCCCTACCCTCCTTACAGAAAGGCAGGGGTTTGGCCAGGGGGCCAGGGGTTTCCAGGATAGTGAGGTGAAACTGCTACCTGGAGTCGGTGGTTAGCCATAGTCGCGGAAATAGGCCGACGTTAAAAAAAGGTAACAACTTGTCCAAATCACATCTACTATAGGTTTATCCAAAGTAGGTGGTATAATTGACACTTGTAAACATGGTCAATTTGCTTCATTAATATATCTGTATGTCCTTAACTCTACCCAATGCATTTATTTCTCAAACTCAAACTAAGTTATTAACACTTTCTGCACTCAATCAATCTTTTTTATGTTCTTCATTTTCCAAAATATATGTACTACCAATTCTGAGGAAATTTTCAAACATTGTTAACATATATAAATGTCAATAATATATATCCAGTGAGTACGCATAGAATGGAACAAATTCCATAAAATCCTAACGGGGCAAAAAAAAATTCTCTGAGACATATGTAGAACATAAGTTTAAATGTGCACATCGAAAATTTTTTGTAACGTCATCTCTTTCGCAGATATGGCGTTATTGTCATTTTTTTTTTCAAATGGTAACCCCTACTTTTGTCGGTACAATTGGAAAGAGCGGCTTTTTTGAATACAGATCATTGAATTCACGATATGTTACATACGGATGTTTTTGAGGAGACTGGTAGTGGGTGACCGATTTGTGATCCCGGATCTGGTGTTTGCAGACAACTTTTTTTTAGTGAATTTTTGTGAGAAACATTTTTAGGCAAATTTTAGTGATTTT
Organism: Tillus elongatus; assembly: GCA_964006375.1. Classification (NCBI taxonomy): domain Eukaryota; kingdom Metazoa; phylum Arthropoda; class Insecta; order Coleoptera; family Cleridae; genus Tillus; species Tillus elongatus. The sequence goes on along the minus strand of OZ023263.1, from coordinate 147,356,473 downwards.
TTCTGAAAATGTTTTTTTCGCATTTTTATGGCGATTTGGAATAAACAAATATTTTTAATGAGTTATTCTGAAGAAAAAGAACTGTCGACAATTTTCAAGGCAAACATTTTTCTGGCAATTTTAGTATAAACATATTGTATAAACATATATCGTCTATTGTTTTAGCATATGTAGGAGACCTCTTTGCGAATTTTTGTAAAAAATTATGCACCTTTCCAAGGAAAGAATAATTTTAATGTATTTGTCTAGGAACATAGGGTTTTTTTTTGTTCAGTGAAATTGAATAAGCTGTTTTCATCATTAAAAATATGTATTCTTGTGTTATTTTGGAATCCAGAAGGCAAAAAATGTATGCAAATAACTAAATTTTTTATGAAGCTAAAAACTTCACATTTGGTATGTACCTACTAGTCTCTACATAAGCAACTTGTGTGTAGAATTTTAGTTAACATTTTTTTATTTTCGACAATACAACAATTTTCCGGAAGATGTAAAAAAAATCCTAGAAAAACTGGTTCTAATGGGCTGGCAAAGAAACTTACTTAGCAGAAGTCAGAATCACCTCAAAACAACGGAAATAATATAACAGTGAGTTATTATTCAACATCGGTTTTTTTAAAGATTGAGCGTGGACACTGTGGCTGGAAACTGAAACAAAAAGCAGAATCACCCCAAAAGACCACAAAAATAATAACGAAGAGTTATGCGCTAGATACGTATTTCGACAACGAAGTTGTCTTCATTAGTAGCTGTCGCTAAACTACTAGCGACAGTTACTGATGAAACAACTTCGCTGTCGAAATACGTATCTAGCACATAACTTTGTTATTATTTTTGTGGTCTTTTATGGTGATTCTAACCCCAAAAGATCACAGAATTGATAACAAAGAGTTATGCGCTAGATACGTATTTCGACAACGAAGTTGTCTTCATTAGTAGCTGTCGCTAAACTACTGTCGCTAAACTAGTTTAGCGACAACTACTAATGAAGACAACTTCGTTGTCGAATGTCGAAATACGTAGATATCTAGCGCGTAACTTATTTTTGTGGTCTTTTGGGGTGATTCTGACCCCAAAAAGACCACAAAAATAATAACAAAGAGTTATGGGCTAGATACGTATTTCGAGACCGAAGTTGTCTTCATCAGTAGCTGTCGTTAAACTACCGTCGCTAAATTAATTTTAACTTAGCGACAACTACTGATGAAGAGAACTTCGTTGTCGAAAGACGCATCTAGCGCATAACTTTTTGTTATTATTTTTGTGGTCATTTGGAGTGATTTTGCTTTTTGTATCGGTTTTTTTAATTAACTATAAGCTATTTACCTGCCAAATTTATACATTTCGGTAATCACTTGGATAAGTTCATTAGCCGACCCAGTCAAAGCGGTTTTCTGACAAACAAGTTTTTCTCAAAACAAATTTGTATTTCCGACAAAAGTTACTTTGTTATTTTTCGTAATTTGGATTATTTCTTTAAAAAATCGCTACCATAAGGCACTTGCTGCACCATTTTTTAATGTTGTCATTTAGATAATCCAATGATCTTTCTAAAAAGCGAAGAAAATTGCGGGTTTTTATATATAAAAGAAAATCCCTTGACATCATCATTTTAGAACAATTAAATAACGGAAAATGATTTAGCAGAATATTATGCATTTTTTTTATTAAAATTAATCCGTTTGAGGATTTTTCCAAACAACTATATTTCTTTTAATTTAATTTTAATTGTTTTACATTTTAACGCACACATTATATAAATTTGATAATAACTATACACCTGGATAATAAAAATCACACATTTGCCAGAAATAGACACTCGTGTTTTTACTGAATAAGATTTATTATTTCGGTTTATTGGCCTGACTACTCATATTTTCCTAAACCGATATTATTATGTGGCCGTTTGTCTTTGCATATGCAGACACTTCTAATATTCACGCTCTTGTAAGAAACAATAAATAAAAACCCGAGTAGCCCTATCTCCATACCTGCTCTAGACGCGCTCAAGGTTAGAATGACGTAATACACAAGTCGAAATGAGCGAGCGAGGTTTGTCAATAGTTATTCGCCTATATCAGTATAATAGCGTGCAGCATACAAATACTGAGATATCGCAACGCAGCAACCTTAGTTAACATTATTTGTAGGGGGCGCCACCACACAGACACAATTTAGATGCCACAAATATGACTGTGTGAACACACATCAAAGACAAGTATTATGGCAACATACACACGACTGAATTTATTCTGAAGTAATTGGCATTAACGTCACGTTTGGCCTCTTGGAAGAGACAGAGTATTGTGTGAAGTAAAAAAATTTGAAAATCGAACACAAAACTCTATCTGGTCGACATTTGTAGCCAATTTCCTTATGGCATCGTGTGTATGGTGCCGTAATTCTGGACGGTGCCAGACCACAGCTTTATGCACACACAAAGTGCCATAAGGATATTGAAACATACACACACACACACACACACACACACACACACACACACACACACACACACACACACACACACACACACACACACACACACACACACACACACACACACACACACACACACACACACACACACACACACACACACACACACACACACACACACACACACACACACACACACACACACACACACACACACACACACACACACACACACACACACACACACACACACACACACACACACACACACACACACACACACACACACACACACACACACACACACACACACACACACACACACACACACACACACACACACACACACACACACACACACAGATATATATATATATATATATATATATATATATATATATATATATATATATATATATATATATATATATATATATATATATATATATAAACATATACAAATTTTAACGGACCTTGGTTTTGGGTTCTAGGGACCCAAATTCGCGCTCATCTAAAGGAATTTGTTTAAAAGCTTTTCATCGTGACCTCTCTATTAGCGAATGTTTCTTAATGAAAATTCGCTAAAAAGGCTCTATATCTTTTACTTCCACATCGTCAATACGTGTAGAAGTATGGCATTGGCGACAAAAATTTGTTTTCGCTTCAACGTCATAAAAAGTGTCAAAACATATAAAAAACATGATTTGGGATTTTTTTGCCTGTCGGTCTGTCTGGCTGTTAGTAACCACAATAACTTTAGAACGAATTGAGATATCGTCTTCAAATCTGGTACACAGTTAGCACCAGACAAACGAACGGTTAATATTGTTTTTGGGTATAATCGCTCCAGGGCGTAGGGGATGAATAAGGGGTGATTTGGTGAAAATCCACTTTTTTTTGTTAAAACTCAAGTAATATAACGTTTTAGGGTTTGTTTATTAGAAAACTTTCAATTTCATCAAACATCTGGTACTCTGGGCTCAAATTAAATTAGGGGTTGAATTTGTGGGGGTGGAATATCGGTGACAGAAATTTCAATTATTCTTTTTTTTTGATAAAACGGCGTAAAAAGTCTCAAAACTTATAGAAAACTTGATTCCGAAACGAAACTTTTTTTGTTTGTCGGTCTGCCGGTCGGTCGGTCTGTCGGTCTGTCGGCGTGTACGTCTGTCTGTTAGTAGGCGCAATAACTTTCGAACGAATTGAGATATCATCTTCAAATTTGATATACAGTTAGCAACCGAGAAAGGAATGTTTCGAAATGTTTTTGGGTAACATCGCTTCAGGGGGAGTATGGCCATCTAAATTCATTTCATGAGAATGTCTTTCTGAGGAGGGTAAATTATCACAGCTATGTGGAAGTTATGATTCAATTTGCAGCACTATTTTATCCAACAAATGTGGCAGAAATGTCTAACAGCATTTTTGAATTAAGGTACAGGCTTTAATAAATAAAGTACCTTTTAAAAGGAGACGCGAGATAAATGGAGCCCCAACAATGGGCCTTTATGATACAAAGTTGCCTTCCCCGTCGAGTCAGCAGTAGACTTGGAGGAGCCCACAAGTATGCCGGCTCAGACTAGCAAGTTGGACGAAATATCACTCGTGAGAATCTACATCTGCAGATCCATTGTTACCTTTAGAGACAATAGTGCCACGCCTGGGGTGTAGTGTATAAATAGGCTGCTCACAAGGATACAACCGTTCATTCTTGTTCCGAGTATGTAGACTCTGCACATCGCCTGCTAGACTTTAGATCACTTGTATGTTATATTATTCATTTATGTATTAAGTATTGATTGTTTAAAGTAGTAAATAAATTGCTTAAAAAATGCAAACGTCTTAACCGTAAAGTATGGTCGCGGTTATTTTAGTTAGCCATTCACTCGCATTATAAATTCCGTCTTTGGACCAGGAATATTTCCAGAATAACTTAAAAAAGTCCTTAGTTATTTTGATTCAAGATAAAACCAGTTCATTGTACAGATACAACCTATTTCTTTGCTTTCGAATATTTTAGCTAAAATATTTGAAAAAAATCCTTAGGCATATTATAGTATTTTTTTTTAGAAAAATAAAAGTCTTACGTGATGACCAAGATGAATTCTCAAAGAAGCTAAGAAGAGTTAGCTATAATAAATGTGTATTTCAGGCGATTAAGGAGATTTCAGTGGAACTAAGCAAAAAATAAAACATCACATGTATGCTGATACATTATTCAAACCTGACGATCGTTTCGCTTACATTTTTAGCATCATCAGAGGGATGAATAAACTGTTTCAATTTTAATATGCTTATGTACACAGCTATATATATATATATATATATATATATATATATATATATATATATATATATATATATATATATATATAGTAGGTGTTATTTCGGATAAATTTTTGTCTCTCCAAAAATAACAAAGCAATGGAAACATAATTTGGACGCAGATCTGTATTGTAAAAATTAAATTACGTGCCTAAATGTAGAGCTCTAAGTTAAAAGAAAGAAGTTATGAGCATTAAAAAAAGTGGTTGCATCCCCAGAACATTCTCACAAGGTACAATATATATTCATAGAACATTCTATGAACATGACAATGGGACAGATTCTGTCATACTAATAAGGTACTCAGAATGTTATTTATAATATTCTTAGTAGCTCCCAGTATGTTCTGAAAATGCCCCACGAATATTTAAAGAATCTTCTCAAAATGTTCGTACATATACTCATGGGATTATTGCTTTTTTTAAGATATACAGGGTGTTTCGCATAAGAATCGACACAGAGCAGGGGCGTGTAGGGGAATATAAAATATGGTGATTTAATGTAATATACACCCTATACGAAGTTGCACCCCTGCAAGTTATAGGCCTTCGAAATGAGTTTTAAATTTCGAAAAAAATCAATATCTCAGTAATACTTCAACTTAGAAAAACCAAATTTGGTACACCTTTTGGGTGTACCACGAGCATTAATCGATGGTGAGTAAATTTCAATTAAACCATTTCAAAGGGTTTAATATCACCCTATTGTTCATCACCATGAACCCATAAAATGTACAGAATTTTTTAACCTATTGGCGGATTTAAAAAAAATTATTTCATTTTATGGGGAAGTAAATACTAAAACTTTTTCCGCTTGTTCAAAAACATTTGTCGTTTTCAAGAAAAACCCGAATAACTAAAGACATATATTTTATCAATGTTACTTAAAACTTAAAATCATCAAAAATTCAATAGATGCCTATGAAATTATCATTTTGAAGAATTTCTATAACTTATCGGTAGCAATTTTTTTAAATTTCTGTTGTGTCTTTTCTCATAAATTATACTTATTCACACTTCTTCCCTGATTGTCAAATTTGACCTATACATAATTTTATTGGCAAATATTGAATTTTCTATTATTTTTAGAAACATCGATAAAATATGTTTCTTTAGTTATTCGTGTTTTTTCTGAAGCAAACAAAATTTTTTGAAAATAACAGGAGTAGCAAAAGTTTTAAAGTTTAATTCCTCATAAAATGAAATAATAATTTATTAAATCCGCCAGTATGTTAAAAAATTGTGACATTTTAAGGGTGCATTACCCCTAATCAACTCTTTCAAATGCATCAATTGAACTCTACTTACAATCAATTAATGCTCTTGGTATACTCAGAATGTGTATCAAATTTGATTTCTCTAAGTTAAAGTATTAAGCAGATTTTTATTTTTTCCGAAATTGAAAATCCCATTTTGAAGGCCTATAACTTCTCAATGGTGCAACTTAGTATGTGGGTAAGTTGCGTTACATTACCATATTTTACCTACATGCCCCTGCTCTGTATCGGTTCTTATGCGAAGTACCCTGTGTACATTTTTGGATGACACATAAATTAGGGAAATGCAGAGCTAAGATATATTTGATTTATCTTCAAAATTTACCAATTTTGTTCCATTTAACAGGCCTTGTATATATTTTCGTATAAGCAAGCTCAGCTCGCCATATATGTTGGAATTTTAACTTCTGTCACTCACTCTTGTGTAGTTTATCCTCCTTCTAGTGGCTACACACACCTGTAAAGTCACGTTCAGATACTTAATAAGTCAACAACTCGATTATTGCACATTTATTCAGATTAATTAATATAACCAAAGCAAAGAAATGTTTGTGAATAAAACATTAATAAAACAATTAAAATTTCAATAACATAAAACAAAATAAATATACGGTTCTTCCAGTTGCCAGAAAATTTAATAGCCAAACACAAAGTTTCCGAGCTGAATATTGGCGGTTACGCCACTGAAGTAACTTGAAATTTGGCTAGACTATTGATCCTACTCCTACAGGCTTTCAGTGTGGTATTAAAGGAATTGCATTACATAATAGTACTAATACCTTTATATAATACAACTAAATTGGACAGAATATGCCACAAAAACACACTCGCACTTACAAAAAACTACAACTAAAGGTCATCTAACACACCTTTTGACCCTTCCCTTGTATGGTTACTCTCTGCTTTGCTCCCTTGGACTTGATTTTCACTTCTAAAGCTATTTCCATATCCCGATGCCCGATGTTTGTCACCAACAGCTTGGATATTTTGGTTGTGAAAGCATACTTTGGCAAAGTGATTGTGTATTTGATAAATTGCAAGTTTTATTGTACACAGCTCATCTACCTACCATATGTTCTGGTCCAGATTTTTTGCTCTTCTGATACTTCTTACAGCATTAACTTCTTCTACCTGAGTAAAAAGCCTTAGATGTTGCGTACACAATTCTATAGATTTGCAACATTCTTGCAGTTTTGATAGCGTAATATCAGTTTCCCTAATAACCTTTGCTGTACTTGCTTGTAGTAGAGACCCAAAATTAATTTATGTTTGATTGTTCAACCCGTGTATGGATTTTTATAATTATACAGATAAATCCATAACTAGTGGGTTGCTTCTTAAGTGTCGTTACAAAAGAGTAAATGGTCTGGTTTTTGATAGAAGTTATAAAATTTTAACGTTTCCATAGTAATCTTTGTCTTGGGCTTCATCAAAACAACCGAGAACATCTTCCAGCTTATTTGCTTTATCTACTGAAAAAGTGTTAAGGATATCTAACCCCGCTTCACTTATAATATGTAATAATATGTGAAAGTAGGGCTATTTTCATATCATCATTTGAATTGTGTTTTCTTGAAGCTCTTAGAAATATATAAAACTTTTGTTTTCATTTACGCCCAAGTTCCAGTCTATTCACATCAAACGGTGGTAGTGGTTTATATAGCATAATTTACCATTACTATTGAAGAACACAATTTTTTAATTATATATCATACAATGTATGTGCACCTAATTCCTAAGATGATCCAGTCTCAGACAAAATTGGCGAACCGTTCGTCGGTGCCAACTGTAAGAAATGCTTTAAAACTTGTTTCTTTACTGGGTGCCTTTTAGTTCTTGATAACCTGATACCATGTTTTAGTTGCTTCTGTACTCTGTGTTATGTTTGTAATTACACACTGTTCTCCGTGTTTACGTCACCTTATTATCTTTAATTAATTATGTCAGAATAGGTGTCCCGCGTAGACTTTCCATTAGCCGTTTCTGGAGTACGGCTTACAAATGAATTGTGAAAATTCACGCAAGTGAGTTTCTCAGAATTTCCAGTTCACTGAAAATATTGACGTTAGTATGAGAGTTCCTGTTATACCAGAAGTAGACGTCAACTTTCTTATTTCAATCGGAAGATGGTGTTTTTTATTCCGGATCTAAATTGATCGTCAAATTTTATGGTAGGTTTTACTAACATGTTATGTCATTTTTCTCAAACATTTTCGAGATATTTGACTTTTTTCAAAAATTTCTTAAAAAACATTGTCACATTTACACACCTGTATCTCTCTTATTTTTCAACCTGAAGAGTTGAAATTTTAAAGTTCAAATTATAAAATGCCACGAAATATTTGGAATTTACTAAAGCTAGTACAAGTTAGACAAGGTGTCCGAAATGTACCGATTAATCGTGACAACTTTAAACCCTAATAACTCTCTTATTTTAAATAGAACAGCCTATATTTTATAACGTTAGTTTATGTACTTTTTATTGTTCTTTCGATTGGTATCAGCATTCCCTATACCTAAGTCCCACCGATTTGAATATATTTAAACATTTGCGATAAGAAATAATTATTATACCAGTTTATTAGGTTGCCTATGAGATGAAGATTTTAAACGCCATCTTCCGACATAAGTAAAATATGCGACGACTTTTGAACATAACTTTTATTTACGAGGAGTATAATCGAATTATTAACATAAGATGTCGTGTGGTTGCAAATAGATTTCCACATAAACACAGATCAACTCGTTACATGATCAGAATACTACTAAAAAAATTATGAGAATGGAGTGTTTCGTCTAAAATTTCATAAGAGTAAAACATTATTAGGGAACAAAGAGATTTGTGTGCTATCACTTCACAATAAATGCTCGAAGTTTGCACCGTTCACTTCGAGGCATTTGATGGCTCTTTTAATGATGGTACCCGTGGCTCGAGAAAGGTACTCTTGCTCCATTGAGTTGAAGGCCTCTAATACTCTGGCTATCATATTTTGTTTTGTAGTAGGTGGTTCCTGGTAAACTTTGTTCTTAATGCACACCCAGATACTAATATCTAGTGGAGTCAAGTCTGGTAGGCGGACCGGCCAACGATGAGGACCACCGTTAGCTATCCATCTGTCTTCAAATGTTTCCTGGAGTAGGTCGCTTACTATTTGTGAGTTGTGTGGAGGAGCTCCATCTTGTTGATACCACACTTTTGCAGCTTCGTGTTCATGCAAGGAGTACAGCGCTGGTATTATTACTTGCTGCAGAATGCTACAATATCCAGGACCTGTTAATACTGCACGTTTAGAATTCATTCTTACCTTTTTCTTTAATCTTACCATTATTACTGATATGAATAAAAGTGTCATATTTTCAAATTTAGTTTTAGTGAGTCTAATAAATATTTTAATAACATAATGTACTAATACGCAAATGAAATTCAGTATTGCTTAATATTATTGGTACCAACCTTTTTTAGTTCTCATCATAAGTGGCAAAATCATCATAAAGGGCAAAAATTCTATTGTATTTTACAGCGCAAAATACACTGAAACTCCAACAGTCCTGGAAATTTCGTTCTCTAGTAATGTGAAGATTTTCGTCCGACCAATAGTGACTGCTGTGACGATTGAACATGCCCCTCTTTAAAACTTTTGACTCATCGCACCATATAATTTTTCTTGAGAAATTTTATTCTTCTTGAGTTTTCAAAGGATACCATTCGCAGAATTCTACACGCCGGGAAAATCCCCAGGTTCTAAATGGTGTATTAAAGTAAACGAAAATGGTGTCCATTTGTTAATTTATAGAATTATGTGAATAGTTCCTCTTGAAAGATGCAAGTTTCTACTACAGTCGCTGATTGACGCATGCGGATAAGCAGTAAAAAATGCTAAAACATTTATTCGTGTCTCTTCATTGCCCAATAGCGGTTTATGTTTATTATCTTCTGAACGAAACGTTCCATTCTCAGAACAACTTTTGAATAGTCTTCTGATCATGTCAGGAGTTGGTCATGTCTATCTGGAAATCTCTCTGCAAATACACGACATGTTCTGCTAACAATTCGATTACACTCCCCGTAAATAATAATTAAATTCAAAAAGTCATCGTTTGAGTAATTGAAGTGTGCCATTATTGTGAAAAATACTCTTTTATTAAAATACAATTGACAAACGTACTTTACAGTACAACCATTAAGTTTACTGAAGTGAACGTTACAAATTTGGAACATTTCTTGTGAAGTGATAACACACAAATCTCTTTGTTCCCTAATAATGCTTTACTCTTATGAAATTTTGGACAAAACACTCCATTCTTAGAAATTTTGTAGTAGTATTCTGATCATGTCACGAGTTGATCTGTGTTTATGTGGAAATCTCTTTGCAACCACACGACATCTTCTGTTAATAATTCGATTATACTCCTCGTAGATAAAAGTTATATTCAAAAGTCGTCGCATATTTAACTTATGTCGAAGGATGACGTTTAAAATTTTCATCTCATAGGCAACCTGATAAACTGACTAATAATTATTTCTTATGGCAAATAATGTTCAAATAATCCTCAAATCGGTGGGACTTAGATATAGGGAATGCTGATACCAATCGAAAGAACAATAAAAACTACATGAACTAACGTTATAAAATATAGGGTGTTCTATTTAAAATAAGAGAGTTATTAGGTTTTAAAGGTGTCACGATTGAGCAGTCTATTTCGGACACCCTGTCAAACTTGTACTAGATTTGGCAAATTACAAATATTTTGTGGCATTTTAGAATTTGCACTTTAAAATTTCAACTCTTCAGGTTAAAAAATAAGAGAGATACGGTGTGTAAATGTAGCAATGTTTTTTAAGAAATTTTTGAAAAAAGTCAAATATCTCGAAAATGGTTGAGAAAAATGACATAACATGTTAGTAAAACCTACCATAAAATTTGACGTTCAATCTAGATTCGGAATAAAAAATACCATCTTCTATTTGAAATAAGAAAGTTGAAGTCTACTGCCGGTATAACCGGAAGTCCCATACTAACGTCAATATCTTCAGTGAACTGGTAATTTTGAGAAACCCACATGCGTGAATTTTCAGAATTCAAATGTGAGCCGTACTCCAGAAACGGCTAATGGAAGGTCTAGGTGGGACAGCCTGTATAACCTTATACAACATGACCTAACATCATTCAAGTTGACATTCATTTACATTTACGTCTATCGGCCATCTTCCCTCCGGTATGGACATGCGCTCTATGGCTAAATATACAACTTTCGGATGTGTTTAACATAGAACAAGTAACAGAATCAAACATGCAAAATAGTTTCTCTTATAATTCTCACCACTATACTTATACCGTAATCATCATCTATCTTTTTCATTAAATTTTAAAGTTATGAAATATTATAAGGACATCTCGAGCACATTCTGAGCGAATATTCTGAATAATGATGTATTTAAATGTTCTCAGTATATTGATGAATAATTTTCTTTGGATGTGATTGAATGAATGTACTCAGAATATTCAAGATGCAGTTTGAAATTCAATAAATTTTATTAGAACATTCCGAAACAAATATTTCGAAGAAAGAATGTTCTCGTTATGTTAGAACATTCTGAGAATATCTTGTGCTGTATGGCTGATCAGAGAAACGCACAAGACCAAAATATTTGGTGTGGGTAACAAAATATGTTGAATATTATAGACAAAAATTAAGTTTTTTTGCACAAAAAGGTCTAGAAGTACCAGACAACTTACGATAACTCGAGATTTGTAAAATCGGGGATATTGACGTTATAGAAAGAATGTGGTAAAAAGTGTGTTTTACAAAGCCTTAAGTTTCTGCTTCAACCGCCATTGTCTTACATTTTGATGAACCATTTGCAGAAAATTCATTTGAAATAGAGCCTTTCTCTGATGCTTTTGCAGTAGTTTAGGTTATAGAGTTTTGTCCATTATTAGCAAATTTTCGTTGAAAAAACTCCTCATAGCTCGAATTTTCACTTCTTTGGACTTAATTATGAAAAGTACACTTGCAGAACCCAAATCAATACAACATATTTTTAAAGACTTGACTATCGTTTCACTCACAAAGTGAGCGTCACCAGAGAATAAAAAATTCTACAATTTTTCATTGTTGTGGTGATTTGGGTTCTACAGGTGTACTTATCAGTGCTCGTCACATGTGCAAACCTTCATTTAGTACTTAATTATGAAACTAAATTTTAAAATACTGACCCAGAAACTGCGTTATAATGGTAATGAATATGGTATCAATATGCATTATGAAAGAAATACTGACACAGCAAGTGCGTTATGGTAACTATATATAGTTCACAGCAATTTAAGCATAATACATATAATACTTTATCAAGTCGATCAAGAAAAATGAAGGGGAAACACCGCGTAAACTCCAACACATTCCACACATTCGTATGCGGAAAAATCTCGCCGGCAAGGAGAGTTAAACTGTAGGATTAGGATTACTGCGGTTAGTTTCAATAAGATTTATATATATATATATATACATATATATATATATATATATATATATATATATATATATATATATATATATATATATATATATATATATATATATATATATATATATATATATATATATATATATATATATATATATATATATATATATATATATATATATATATATATATATATATATATATAATTTTCGTAACAAGGTATGAAAATTCGCTCCTATAACGCACTTGCTGCCTTCAGACTTTTTTTAAGTTAAAGACGAAATTTACCCAATTAGTTAATAGCTTGGGTGGCTGAGAAGTAAAAAAGAACAAACTAATTTTTATAAAATTAAAAACCTTAAGATTAAAAAAAAAATTCGGAAAAATTATTCTGAATGAGCTGGCCACCCAAGCTATTAACTAATTGAGCAAATTTATACATATTTATTATATATATATATATATATATATATATATATATATATATATATATATATATATATATATATATATATATATATATATATATATATATATATATATTGCTATGGTAATAAATTGAATTAATGTGTTGTGGAATTCCTTGCCGGCACATGTTTTTCTTTCTCCTCCGAACCTCCAAACCTTCAAGTCCAGAATTAACAAGTTGCCTCTTTCCTCCTTGTCGACACCCACGGTACGATAGTATTTAGGCTGTAAGCCCTCGTAGTGTGTTGCTGAAATATAAAAAATAGCACTTTTAATTGTTGAGCATGAGAATTTTAATTATAATGGGTTTTTCTTTTTATTCTAAAACAGTTATTTTTATTAAAGTATCAACATTGATGAAAATGAAATTATGCCAATATTTCTTTACTTACCGCTGTATCTGTAAAATGTTCTCTTATCTCATGGGTAAAATTTTAAAATTGGGCTAGCATTGATGTTTTGATGTAACTTATTTGTATTTTGTTTAATGTTAATCCAGAGTGTTAGAAATTTCGTTAAAACAATTTCAATAGAGTTTTTTTTATATTTTATTCTTTTAATTGATAATTATTTGAATATAGACTTATTTAGTGATACATTTTCTTTTTTATGGGTCAAATTAATCAGACTATATAAATAAAATCTATAATGGTTTATTTTTGATTATTTAAATTCTCTTGACAAACATAGTTATATAAAAAATTATTATTAATCGTTGTCAATAAATCACACAAATTAAAACCTTATTTTAACAATGAATTAAATAAACTATATTAATTCGGCCTTTATCAGCATATCCCCATTAATGTTCTAAATATACACAAAAGTCATCAATGTAACAGAAATCCTTAAAACTAAGCACAATATAAAAAGAGTATGCACATTTATAATTACAATATTTACAAAATCGACTTACGGCTTAATGTCTCCAATTGGTTCTTCATTGAGATCTGAATTATTCGCCATTGGACCATCTATTTGGATTTTTATACTGCCACCATTTCATTGGTGCAATTAATTAATGTCGAGCTTATTTAGGACAGCCCTTTGTGTGGAAAATTTTATTCTCCCTTGACTGCTATTGCTGATTAATATTCATATTCATTGCCCTACAACCTTATATTTTTATTTTTTATTTTTATTTTTTATTTATACATACACCATCCAACAGCTTAAAAGCCAAATTAAGGATGGGCCTTTACACAAAATATAATAACAAACAATAGTCAAAGGAATTACACAATAGTCACAAATTACATCTCTTTGAAAAACATTTTTATCTCTGATATATTACATGAGAAGATATTAAGGCGGTCTTGGAGTACAGGGTAATCATTGCAAATCTGGTAGATTGGAGACGACCGCAGCAATCGCGTACGAGCAGTCGGGAGATAGAATGTGCCTGGAAAACGTGCTGCAACACGAGGCACATTGAAATTAAGTTGCTGAAGCAGATCAGGACAGTCGAACACAGAATTAACCAGTTTGTATAAAAATATAACGAGACTGCACTGCCTGCGCATCGACAGACTCTGCAGACTAAAGCGAAGAAGTAAACTCTCCTGAGGAAAACCGATAGAAGGATAATGACCATCCTCACGAAAGCTAAGAAACTTTAGAAACTTCCTTTGCACAGATTCCAGATTTGCAACATGTATCTCATAAGTAGGAGCCCACACAACTGAGCCATATTCTAGTCGGGACCTAACCAGACAACGAAAGAGTAGGGAGAGGGTGTCAGTCAGTGATAAATTCCTGCTGTTCCTTATCAGAAACCCAAGCGTTTTGTAAGCGGAACTGACAGTCTGCTCATAGTGTGGTTTAAAAGATAAAGTACCATCAAAAACAATTCCAAGGTCCCTAACCGTTCCGGGGCGATCAAGCGAAAGCCCCCTTATATTATATCTGAAAGTAATTGAGTGCTTATTTCGAGTAAAGGACATCACACAACACTTCGAAACATTCACAGAAATACCACTCTGACAGCACCATTCATCAAGCATCTGAAGACAGTTCTGAAGCTGCAAACAATCAACAACACTCGAAATATTTGCAAAAATCTTAATATCATCTGCATACATTAAAAACGGGACATGTAAAACATGTTTAACTGGGTCAATAAATATATTAAACAGTAGTGGACCGAGTATGGAACCCTCTGGCACTCCCGAAGTAATGTGATATGTGTTAGATTTCAAGCCCCCAACCTCGACAAATTTCCTCCTTCCATCCAGGTAAGATCTAAATAAGCCAAGCAAGCCCTCAGAGAATCCGATAGCCCTCATCCTGTCAATTAGAACAGAATGACTTAGACAATCGAAGGCTTTAGATAGATCAGTATACACTACATCAACCTGTGAAGAGCGGTCGAGAGCGGACGCGATGAACTGTGTAACATCAACTAAATTCGTCACGGTCGATCTCCCTGGAATGAAACCATGCTGAGAAATGGAGAGTCTGTTTTTGATGTGAAACAGTATTCGCTGAAAAAGGCAGGCCTCTAATATCTTACAGAAGACACTTGGTCGATAGTTTGATGGATCACCTCTGTCCCCCGCCTTGAAGACAGGGAAAACCCGTGACAACTTCCAAATCGCGGGGAATGTTCCAGATTTAAGAATCAATTAAAAAATTTTCTTAAGTGGAGTCAAGAAAGCATACAAGCAGTCGCGCACCAAGAAGCCAGGAACCAGATCAGGTCCGCAGGACACGTTTGCCTTGACTCTCTTAGCAGCTGTAATAATTTCATCATATGTAAAGTCATCAACAAAAAACACTGAGACGTCATCTGAAGCCAGGCTGCCGGCTGTAGGTGATGAGGTGGGGGTGGAACCAGAACATCCCGCAAAATATGAAGCAAAACTCTCAACTGTCTGTTGCTGGCCGGATGAACTCCCAATGGGAAAGTTTTAATGGCGCCGGGAAGTGCAGTTCCAGAATTTTTTAGGATTAGACCTAACCTCTTTTTCAACCCTCTGGAAGTAGTTTACTCGAGAAAGATAAATGTCTCTCTTAAGCTTTTGTCTCAGCTCCCTAAATTTATGTAGAAACTTCGCATTTCTGGACTTCTTAAACTTACACCACAATGAATATTTATATTTGATACTAATCTTAATTTCTTTAGAAAACCACGGGGGGTACCTATTAGATGCTCTTGGAGCAGTTATGGGAACATACAGATCAAACAAGTCGTATATTCTGGAATAGAAAAAGTCAAGCATAGAATCGACATCCTGAAGCCCATCCATGCCATCCCAGCACAATCCACCAAGCCCCGCATACAATCTGACAAAATCACATTTACGAAAATTGTATGATCTTTGCCCAATGTCACCAGCAGGGGAAGAGATCACTGAACCTTTGACAGGAAACTCTATGATTAAGGGGGGATGATGACCATCAGGAATCAAGGGCGAATCAAGAGCCTTCTCCACCAATCAAGTGTGTGTGTAGACAAAACCAAGTCAAGAATCCTGCTGTTAATATTCTCAACATAATTAAATTGTTCAAGGAGTAGTAGATTACAGAAATTTTGAAAAGCAGACACACGCGCGGAGGTGTTGTTCCGACGACAAGAAGTGTATTCAGGCATGTTAAAGTCACCAACTAAGAATGTCTCACGACCATGTTTTATGCACAGGGATTCAAGAGCTTCAAACAAGAGGAAGTAGTCATTAACAGGAGTATTGGGAGGTATATAAACAACAAAGACATTAAGCAAGACTCGATGATCCGAGATCCTGGCCCCCACAATGTCAACCCTCGAAAGAGCATCAAACCCATCACAGTCCCTCCGAATATCAACGCGACGAGTGGCAAATCGAGAATGCACAGCAAGCAGAACCAGTGGCGTCTCCTGACCAAAATGTTCGGGTGTGCGGTAACGAGTTGCTGTTAGTGGTGGTTTTAAAAATTATTAACACTAAATGTACACACACACACATATATATATATATATATATATATATATATATATATATATATATATATATATATATATATATATATATATATATATATATATATATATATATAGATATATATATATATATATATATATATATATATATATATATATATATATATATATATATATATATATATATATATATATATATATATTCGACCTATATGGGAATGATACGTAGATAAATAAATTAATTTCCCACTGCAACACTAACAAATTAAAAAGTCACTTAAAACTTTAAAACACGAAAAGAACATGGAATTATTATCAAGCTCTTCTCTTCACACAAATTTGTGTTAGCGTTAGCACTGTCCGGAACGGGGTGAAAACTGTAAACATTAAAAGTAGTTCAATGTTAATATGGTACTAAATAATAAAATGTGTAAAAATCCTGGATGCAGCCAGTGCGTTATGGTAGTGAATTTTCATAGAAATGATCTGCCACAAAATATTTTATTATAACTTTTTTATCTTGCAACATAGAAATTTAAATTTTGGTGTATAGTTTAATTTTTATATCGTAAACCTACCTACCAAATTTGGTTATCTTATCTTTTTTATTTTTTGAGATACAAATTTTTTTCGAATAAAAACTCAAAATTTTCCCGGAAAACCTCGTCCGATTTTCCTGACTAACGAAATTATCCAATACATTTACAGAAGGAAGGTACATGCCAAATTTTATCAAAATCGGCCGATTATATTTTGAGTTATCGGTGTGATACCTATGTATATATATATATATATATATATATATATATATATATATATATATATATATATATATATATATATATATATATATATATATATAGTTTATTGTTATATAAATAGTACAAAGCATCTTACAAATAAGTCTAAACTTGTGACTGCAAATGATGCAATTTTGACTACATTTTAATCTAAATGTCAATTGTTCTAAAGTTCTGTCATCTGATTTCTAATCTCCAAAATTACCTCACCTCATTATGTACCATTACAATTTCTAGAAATATGGATGGTACTTGAAATCAGTTTCTTCATTTTAATCAAAAATTTCTATATTTTAAAACTTGACTCAAATTAAATTCTTATATATAAAAATTGAAACTGACCCCGGATATGGGTTCTAGGGGTCCTAGTTCGCGCTCATTTGCAAACAATTTTTCAAAATTCAAAAGTCGAGATCTCCCCATTAGTGATTTTTTTCTACGAAACTTTACTAAAATGTATTATAGTCTTTGATTCTAGAATACTGTGGTCCAGGCAAGCGCAGTTGTAATGTTTGTAAATCATGCTATCACAACGTTTGTTAAATCGGCGTTCCATTCATTTGTCTTGAGCGGTATTTTTACCGCTCACTGCAGTGTTAAAACGAATGGTATTTCCTTACTATTTTAAACACATGGGTGGGGGACTGTATTGTATACCAATACAGCTCTGTCGAGTGAAGTTGTTCGGAAATAACAACGCACACCTAACCCGAATTCATTCCCAGTTGCTATTGACCTACTCATATTTTCAGAATGAAGACGTGGTGCCGACTTCATTCCAAGTCACTATTAACCGACTACTTATGAAATCAAATAAGTAAATTAAATCGATTGTCATAACATATGTAGTGTATTAAGACTAAGGGAAAAAGAAATAAAACATATTTAACTGTGCACATTTTAATTATATTTTAGGGTGTGCGGCGCACACCTAGCTCACTAGGAGAAATCGCCACTGAGCAGAACACCACCTCCCCTAGTCTTGCAAGAGGAAGAAAAATCCCTATCAGATCTGTAGACAATATACTGATCATCAAACAGTTCACCACTATAAATATCATTATCCAGCCAAGTTTCAGTGAAGGCAAAACAGTCAAGTGGGTGTGCCTGAGAGCAAACAAAGGAGTAAACATAATCTGTTCGTGTCCGAAGTCCCCTGGCGTTTTGATAATATATATTAACATAATTAAGAATTACAGAACCTTTTGATTTGTGTAAGGAAGGTGTGTCAGTGTGAAGTGCCGACAATCTCGGCTCGAAAAAGCTGCATTTTGTGCTTATAAACAGAGCATGATTTATCCCAGGCCGCATGATTGATATCAAGTCCTGGATAAATCCGACCAGCCGCCATGCAGTTACAACATTTAAATTCACTGGCAGTGCAATCGTTCACCTGATCGTCACCCGCACATTTAGGATAGATGACTTTACTTTGGCATAATTTGGACAGATGACTATACCCATTACATCTGAAGCATCTAATGGGTTCCAGAGCATCATACACGGTACAAGAATCATACCCTACGAAAATCCTTTTGGCAGTGAGAACCTTTTGATAATATATACCATCCAGTTGAATGAGAGCTTCATAAATCCTCCGCCTGGCCCACTTAACAACTCCATATGACACCAGCTTGATTTCAGATGTTTCGGAAAATATATCAGGATTCTGGAGCTTCATAGTGGTGACCACCTGATCGGTCTCTGTTTCCTCCGAAATACCCACAATCCTGACACGTGGGCTTAGAGAAGGAACTTCTTTCACGGTGTATTTGGTGGAAAGTTTATCTTCTGCTAACTTCTTGAATTTATCCGCATCGCTCTTACTGGAACAACTTATAACAAGGCCTCCGCCGTTAATACGCTTGCTATTAGAGACTCCAACACCGGTCTCGGTCGGGTTAATGTTCTTGAGTAAATCAGAGTTAGTGACCGTACCTCCCTGCTGTGCAGGCGGCTTGATAATCACTGAAGAATATTTCTTACTGGCAATGTGAGCAAACTCGTGCTGGCAACAATTCCTGCATCCCCACCGTCAGACCCAGCGGAACCGCCCTCGACAAGATTATTCAAGGAATCATTTTTCTGACGTAGTAGGTGGACTTCATTTCTAAGCGAAATTACTTCATCATTCTGCAGAGCAAGTGTCTTCTCCAAGCCCAATATAGCAGATTTAATCTCTGAAAGCTGACCCACCAAGATAGACTCCAGACTAGAGAGCCTAGAGAATAGCACAGGCATGTGGTCATTACAATTCTCCGCAGATCCTGTGACACTCAATTGGCCACCCAAATCCAGAGACTGGGCAGCCTCGCTTCCCGAGGACTAACTCTTCAGAATTTCATCCGCAACCGGACTCACGTCTCCCACACAGGAACTGCAAAACCAGCCCCACGGCGAATTGCATGAAAGTTCTCGATATCCAGCTTCAGACATTTTAAATGGAACAATGATTCGCATCTCTTGCATTGCAGATTATCTGTATAGCGACCACATTTAGAGGAACACACTTGACAAGTAGGCCCAAGCATCACAGGCTTGTGAGCATCTACCCTCCCCAAGATAGACAACAATGCAAATCAATTTATGCTAAAGTGTATGTCAATGTTTATGTTTATGCTAATGAACAATTCAGTGTGGGGAGTCCTTTAGCTTTCCATCTCGAAACTGTACGGCCTCTTATCAGCTGCTATCACTGAGTGATAATGACCATCCGAGAATCAATATTCACACAACTAATTAACGTCGCCAACCAAACAGTTTTGACTAAACTAACTACAGTACCTTGTTAGAAAATCACTCAGCCTCACACCGTAAAAACTTCAGCCTTTATTTTACAGTTTTTCCATGAAAAAAATCTTGAAACACTCCGGGTATCAGCATACCCTACACAGACACTTAAAGGCGCGTACACCATCATATTACGGCAGTTAAAAACCGAATGCTATTTACACTGATACTTTTCACTTTCGCAGTTCCATCATTAATTTTTTTAACTCATATTACCGCAGTTCATCATCGAATGTTCCTTTAACTCACATTTCCGCAGTGTATCATCGAGTGCTCCTTTAACTCACATTGACGCAGTTTATCATGGAATGTTCCTTTAACTCAGATTGCCGCAGTTTATCATCGAGTGCTCCTTTAACTCACATTGCCGCAGTTTATCATGGAATGACTCCTATATTTCCCTGTTTTGTTTAAATATCTAGCCTTCTATCAAAAAAACTCTCCTTTTGCAATACATAGTTCATTAGCCCTGCATCTTGCCATTGTCCAACTTGTTATTAGTTACACTTATAGAAAAACGTCCTCGCGGTTCACTAAGCTGCTGACATTGTGCCTTTTATAATTTACTGACAATATTTTTTTACCTTAAATACAACGTGTCTATACCTACTTTACATTTACTTATTCACTAGGACCAAAAAGAAATTATTTTCTTTAAGCAAAACACTATAAATAAAAAACAAATTATTGTTCTGTGTTATTTATATTATAACGACTTTTACTAGTCAACCAAAACAATATAAGTAAAAAGCTCGGGACGCAGCAAGTGCGTTATGGCGGTGAATTTTTATTAAATGCTTCAAATTTGAATAACTAAATTTTCTATAAAGTTAGAAAGTTAAATTTTGGTACGTAGTAAGGTCAATTTTTATATGTTTATATATATATATATATATATATATATATATATATATATATATATATATATATATAAAGACATTACCACATACTAAAATTTAACTTTCTAGGTTTATATAAAATTGAGTTATTCAAGTTTGAAGCATTTAATAAAAATTCACTACCATAACGCACTTACTGCGTCCCGAAATTTTTTCTATTTGTTAATCACTTGGATGAGTTTAGTTAGCCAACCCAATCAAACAGGTTTTTCAGAAAAAAAGTTTTCTCTCAAATCAAATTTCTCTCTCCGAAAGTAATTTATTTATTTTTATGAAATTTGGTGCGCATGCTGCTTTTATATGTTTTACTATGTACCAATAGAGGCTTTACTATGTACCAAATTGAATATTCTACTTTTATGTGAAATTGAGTTAAGAGGATTTATATAATTTTAATGAAACTTTTTTTATAACTATACCCTCGACCGATTTTAATCATTTCATTTGTTACTAACAGGGTGTCATTTTTGTCGCATACAGAATAGGCTGCGACTTTAATTTTTTTTAAATAATGAGGGAAGTTGTCACAATTTATCAACATATATAGATATTTTCTCACAAAACTTGATTTAGTATTAGAATTACTATTAAATTTTAAAATCACGACAACGTCAGCTTTTTGAGAGATTTGTCCAGAAGCATGCCTAGAAACATCTGTATGTAAATAAATATCACAGCATAAAGAGCTCTATGCTGTGGAAATATTACACTTCAACCCCCAAACAAAGTTACGGGACCCTGGGCGAATAGGGGTGATGCGCGAGGTAAACAAGATGAGAAGGAGCTACGTATAATATGTAAAGTGGGAAAGAACAGCTTATAAAAGTCCAGGAACTTATTACCGACCACCCGGGCACCCAGACAACTTTTTTTGGTAAATATTTAGCTGTCTTATTAGTGAATTTTCTTTAAAAAATTCAGTAATGAGGAGATCCCGACTATATATATATATATATATATATATATATATATATATATATATATATATATATATATATATATATATATATATATATATATATGTATGTATGTATGTATGTATGTATGTATGTATATATGTATCACACCGATAACTAAAAAAATAATGGGCCGGTTAGGATCAAATTTTCTGAGTACCTTCCTTTTGCAAGTGGCTTGGATAAGTTCGTTAGCATGGAAAATCGGCCCAGGTTTTCCCGGAAATTTTTGTATTTTCTTTCGGAAAAAAATTATATCTCCGGAAATAACAAAGTAAGGGCAACTAAATTTGATACTCGTGTTTGAATTATAAAGAGATTAAGCTCTGTAAGTTTAAAGACAAAAAAGGTATGGACCATTTAACAAAAAAAAACAATTGGCGTTTTCCTCAAAACGTCACAGTCGCGATTTGAAACGTCAAAATTGGCAACATTTAGGCAAAGAACCTGAAACAAATATGAAGTATGTAAAGAAAATGTCTCAAGAAGAGTGTTCTGCAAACCTTTAAGTTTCAGTTTCAACCGTCATTGTCCTTCATTTTACTAAAATATTTACAGAAAGTTCATTTCAAATAGACCCTTTCTCTGACTTTGGCGGTAGTTTTAGTTAAATTTATGGTTTAACGGTCTATAATTTTTAGCTAGTTTTCGTAGAAAAATTCGTGATTGAGGAAACAGCACCTTTTGAATTTTAAAAAGATCTATTAAAATAAGCGCAAACTAGACCCCCTAGAATCCATATCCGGATTTACATTCAGTTTTTATCTGTATACATATATACAGGGTGACACATTTCTACGGTAAAGCTCAATATACTTATTATTATACAACATACGAGAAAAAATTGTATACGTTAATTATAGGGTGTCTTAAAATTATTTTGACAATTACCGGCTGGCCCATAAGTCGTATGGTGATCCCTACATATTTTTTTTTCGAACACCCTTATTTTATTGCATTTTTGTATTTTTTATTGAAATATGATGCATGTTTGTAAGAAAAAATCGAGACGCAGTAAGTGCGTTTTGGTAGCAAATTTCCATTAAAAGCTTAAAATTTTAATAACTCAATTTGCTATTAACCTAAGGTTCGTTTGCTAGGAAACCAGTTTTCTCGGAAACATTTTCAGTTTATTTTCAGAAAATTTTTGTACATTTTCAAACAATACGTTATTTTGATAAAATATGGTAGGGGAGAGTGGGCCACCTTGAGAAAAGTATACCATGAGACAAGTCAAATAATTTTACATCTTCCATCTCATTTTAACGCCCATTAGTTACATTTGTTGAAGTGTATCTGTAGGAAGTTTGTTGCAAAGTTTTGTTGCAATATTTCGTGCTTCAACAGAAATATCACATTATTTTGTTTTTTGAGAGAGGTAAGTTACTGATTACACCATATTTACTGTTATGGTTTCTTGAAGTAGCATGTTATAGCTAAGTTATGTAAGTTTGCAATAAAGTATATTTCAAGGTGGTTTGACAACAAGGTTTTTTAATATTCAGTGGTTTTATGATGCATGTCATTGGGCCACCTTGAGACAAACATCTTGGGCCACCATTAGACTGTCTCAAGGTGGCCCATTTGAAAACAAACACTTGTTTTTTATGTTGGTTAGCTGAAAAGTAAAAGCGAGAAGGGCCTTTTTTCCGAAGCTGCCATGAAAAGTGCAGTTCACGATGTCTTAGCTAATAAATTATCGTTAAGACAAACTGCAGAATGAAATGGAGTAAAATTCCAAACTCTCGGTTGTTATGTTAAAAGAAAGAGAAATTGACCTGAAGAGGTTATAGTGAAGGCAAAATATAAGACCAAAAAATTTTTACAGAGGGGCAAGAGCTACTGTTAATTGATTACATTATCAAATGTTCAAATATGTGTTATGGTAAATCGACGAAAGATGTCAGATTTCTGGCCTATAAGTTAGCCATCGCCAATAACATACTGACTCCTGAACAACTGCAGATAAATAAGAAGGCAGGAGTAGACTGGCTAAATGGTTTTATTAAGCGTCATCCAAACGTGAGTCTCCGTCAACCAGAAGGTCGTAGTCTTTCACGGGCAACATAATTCAACTACCATCACGTGAAGATATTTTTTGATAACTTGGAGTGTATGTTGCGAAGATGTGACCATTTTGCTGACGGATGTCGAAGATACAATTATTGAATGAAACCACAACAACAACTGTACAAAAGTCTAAAAGAATTTTGGCTCTAAAAGGGATGAAGCAGATAAGCAAATGCACTAGTGGAGAGCGTGGTATTCTGGTCACTACCTCTTGCGCTATAAATGCGGTAGGTAATACAATACCGCTTGCGATGGTATTTACACTCAGATATTTCAAATCCCATATGTTGCAGGGAGCCCCACCAGGAACATTGGGGCTTACTAATCCCAGTGGATGGATGACGAGCGAATTGTTTGAAGGAGTGATAAAGCATTTTATAAAACACACGTCAAGTTCCATCGATAAGCCCAGATGGCTCATCATGGACAACCACGAAAGCCATCTATCTATAAACTCTATAAATTTAGCAAAGGAGCACGGTGTCACTCTTTTAACACTATCGCCCCACCGCTCCAATAAAATACAACCGTTGAACATTTCTGTCTATTTCCCATTTAAATCTTTCTATAATAGTGCTATCGATTCCTTAATGCTGCAACATACAGGAATATCAATTACTATTTACCAGATAGCTGAGTGTGTGGGAGTTGCATTCGAAAGGTCTATGACTCCGGCTAACATTAAATCAGGTTTTAGAAAATCTGGAATATTCCCATTCGACCGCCAAATTTTCAACGATTTTTTGATAAGCAGTGTCACAGACAGGGAGAACATTACACCATCATCATCATCAGAAGCTGAGAGATCAACATCACCATCAGAATCAGTTGTCGCAACCTCATCATCATTGGAAACTGAAGAACAACCTCACGCAGCATACTTAGAAGATGACGCACACTTCGAAGATGACAACTCAGATGAACCAGACTCCATACAACAGCAGAATTTACATACGAAAAATGACGGTCTACAGAGAAGAAATGATTTTATTTCACCTGGAGTTCTTCTTGGATATCCAAAAGCAAAACCTAGGAAGCAATTTCAGAATAAGGCCAGAAAAGGAAGTAGCAAAATTGTTACCGACACACCAGCGATACTAGCAATAGAAGAAAAACATAAAGAGAAAGAAAGAAAGAACAGTCCTAAGAAATCAAGGAAGACAAAGGAAAGATTTGTAAGAAATCTGCTTCTGATGACTCTGATTAAGATGAAGTTGATGCTCAGTCTTTTGTATCGGACGCGTCTTCGGATATGTGGGATCATCTCGAAGATATAGAAAATGATCCAGAAAATTTGGAGAAGCCAAAAAAAGAATCTTACTTGTTAGTTGAATTCAGTACCAAAAGAGTTTTTTATATTGGAACAGTGCTACAGGTCCAAGATAATGACACGGAATAGGAAGTCTCCTTTATACGAAAGAGCGAAAAAATAAACATTATTTTATTTTTCCAGTTTGTGCTGACATATCTTATATAAAAAATAGCGACATTAGATGTGTAATGCCAACACCAATCCCAATAGGCAAGACTAACCGCTTCCTAAACTTTGGTATTGACTTTGGTAATTATGATGTTCGTTAAAGCAGATTTTTGTATTTTTATTAAAATAATTTTAATATTAGTCTTAATAAAAAAAATTAACTACATCATTTTAACTATTTAATAAATTTTACCTTCATAACAGAAAAGTCTTCAGTGAAACAACCTAATTTTATACATACTAGTGATCAATTTTGCATTGTCTTAAGGCGACCCAGGTTGAGGGCCACCTTCAGACAAAAACATATAGAAAATAAAAATTTAAGCAACTTTAAATATTGCATATTCTAACCTTCATAATACATATTTATGTGGGTAGTACTCTGAAGTATCACCGCGATGTCAAATAATGCCGAAATATTCCAAAGATGTGTTTAAAAAAAATTAAATGTAATATTTGTCTCAACGTGGCCCACTCTCCCCTACATTGTTTCTACTATATAGGCTACACCGGTAACCAGATTGATGCCTGCTTGCATTGGAGACATATTTGCTATTAATTTTTTAAAAATTCACTTCCCTAACGCACTTGCTGCGTCCAGAATTTTAAAATTAGACACCTCATACTGAGAGAGATGGGAAAAAAAACTTTCTGAGGCAGTCATGCTGGTTGCGGTGACAAGGCGACATGGCTTTTAGATTGTGATGATCTTGTATAGCAAGAAATATGCTTCAGACACTTATATATATATATATATATATATATATATATATATATATATATATATATATATATATATATATATATGTATCTAAGGTGTTTATATTTTTACGGATGTGTGGGTAATATATAGCTCGGGGAACCACAGAGTCTCGTCATAGTACAGGGAGACGGAAGGAGGGATCAACACAGCGAGACTGAACGACCAGCGTGAAGGGCATACAGTGCGAGAGATGGTTAGAGCGTGTAGGCAAGGCGGGATTGTGGAAAGTTATTATTATCTAAGTGTGTTATTATCCTCACGTAATACATTTATTAACTATTAGTTTGGTATTATTGTATACGACCGTCCTAACAGATGTGATAAAGTGAGAATCTGATAACTAAGACATACTCCAGTGTTTCCATCCGGCATTACTATGGTTAGTCACTGTATCCAGTAAACCCCCCTTATAATTATCCCATATCAGTTTCACAGAAAACTACATAAAAGTGTACAATACAGACAGTAACGACCTACTTTTGTAGCAACATAAAAATTGTTTCTTATACTGTGAACTGTGATTTTGCTACTCCATTCTCGATTGCAGTAGAGTGTAGAGGCAGAGGACAGATATTGTAAATATAAATCCAAACATCACGAACTAGAACTAGAGACCAGACTATTTATTGACGGTCGGCCCGTCGCCCAGCCCAGTGTGAAGTGTGTCTGTAGTCGGCACAGTGAGTGAGATGGTGTACTTCCACTTTCTGCTTATGTTTACGTTTATAAATATTGTGTAGTTCAAGTTCCAAGTGGCATTTACATTTTCCATTAAACACCTTACCTCCTGTTTATTTATTACAGCACGGAGTATAAAAAAATACGGCAGGATTCCGATTTATTTATAGGTGAATAATACTATAATTACCTACCATTATCAATATTTTAATTTACTTAACTGCTTTTAGGTAAATAACATCAAATAAAGCCATGGAGGACAAGAAGAAATACAACTACATGGAAAACGTGTTGAATAAAATAAACCAGAAGTACATTTCACTAAATGATACGGAAACTAAACAAAATAATGTTATCCTGGCTGCGGTAAGTTTTTGAATTACACAATTTGGAGAGATCTTGCATATCGATGTAAAATACATATATCATTTTATCACATTCGTGTCTCATAAAAAGTAGTTTACTATTTAATTGCAACGTAGCCAACTGTTTTTACAATTTTTATTGTTAGTTATTTCTAAGAATAAATAGTTTAAGTTTATATTCCCTTAATTGTCGTTTATACTTGCCAGCGACGGGCAGTCGGCAGTCACAACTTTGGATTTGGAACTTTGACGTTTCTTATGTATGCATGTAAGTAATAATAGTAATCGGTATCGGCCATAGCACTGTTGCCACGTTGCCACTTTCTAAACAAAATCAGGGTTTCACCATAGTACAAGAGTATCTGTTTTATGCACTTATATTGTAGGCTGTAGAGTCGGCTTCAAATGAATTCACCATCACCATTGATATATGACGATTTTCCCCTAACAAACCTACTGGTTCGCTCTTATTAGAGCACACCAGTGCGTTATAATAATACCAATAAAAAAAACATTGATTATTATTTAAGCTGCCGGGAACAAGTAGTTCCTAGAGATGGTAGTTACGACGGAATGGTGAGGGTGCTGGACAAGGAATAACATAAAAAGGAAATATATACGGAAATAGCGAAAAAACAGTTTAGTGTGACCTCTATAAGCTGTCTTTTTCACATTTTGCAGCCATTATACCCCCTTTAAACCGTTCTTACCCAGCACATCACCCTTATTTGCCCTGGACCCTGTAACCTTTTTGGGGGTTGAAATCACAACATTTGTATTGTGGTTTACGCATTCAGCGGTGGTTCCAAGTTTGTTGCTGGAAAAAAAGTCAGACCCCCTTGTATATCCCAGAAAGAACCCTGTTCGCCCGAGTGAAAACTAGGGGAAGCGAAAACACGTTACAATATAAGTACGCTAGTTTGTAGGGTGTACTGCTAAAAAGCTAAGGAAGCGGAGAACATGTCATAGCATATAGCAAATACTGTCAAACCAACGAAATTTAAAAAATAAGGGTACAATTTGACACTATTGCTAAGATTACGTCCGATTACAAAGGTAGGGAGAGGAAACCACATTACAAAGCACCCCAGCAGAATTTCGCACTCACCTTTCGTGCGTCGTTAAGCAAATGAGCTATGTCCCGGCCCTTGGCTACATATTCCCTCGGGGGCTAACATTTCGCCCATTACTAAAACAATTTAGAGAGCCTCGGTGGTTCAGAGGTAAGAACGTGTGCCTCTAAACCGAAGGGTACTGGGTTCGATCCCAGGGTACTCCTTTCACTTTTTCAGTACATACTGTACAATTAACATATACCGAGGTTTTGGCATTGTATTTGAGCAAGTTGAATGTCTGCACGTTCCGCCCTTCGGAGGGGGCGTAAAGCCGTCGGTCCCGTGTCCATGCTATGTTGGGCACGTTAAAGATCCCTACCCTCCTTACAGAAAGGCAGTGGTTCGGCAAATTTTCCAGGATGGTGAGGTGAAACTGCTCCCTGGCGTCGGTGATTGGCCATAGTCGCGGAAATAGGCCGACGTTAAAGAAACAAAAAATAATAATAAAAAAAATAAATAAAATAAAACAATTGAGGATACAAATAAAATAATCTGTCATGTACACAAACACGCCTTGACCGCTGCAAAATTGAGTAAAAGGAGCATTCTAAGAAAACAAGATAAATAATGCATAATTTCAAAAATACGATCTCCGGATACATAAATAATCAATAATCCGATAACCACATACAGCGTGCAATACAGGGAAGCTTGCCGGTGGTTGTATATAACACAATTAAAGATATAAGCAATCCAAATATATAAAATGTCACTTCATTCTTGTGATTATCTAATTTGATTGTGATTTCTGCAAATACCTACTATTCAAGTCCAACCTCTGCTGTAAAAACTTGTTCCAGTATTTCTTTACCAATGTCTTTGTATTTGTTTATAAATAAGAGCGCGAGAATGTGGAGATCTGTTTTATAAATATATAATACGAGCAAAAAATATATATTATTGGTGCGATAACAAAATCTGGCAAGTGCGTTATGATAGTGAATTTTCATAAAAATGTTTTTAATAGCAAATATGTATATATATATATATATATATATATATATATATATATATATTATTTATTTATTTATTTATATTTAATGAAAGCAGGCATCAAATTTGGTTAACAGTATAACTTGCTTCCGCAACTAGGTGGCGGCACGTCCACCACATACTTAGTGTTGAAAGGCTGGCTATACTATAGCCATATTACTTTTGGTGCATTTTTGCTACAATTAGTATACCGTACTGAAGAGCTCTAATGAGAGCGAAACCGGTCTACGGTTCTAATTGTTGCGAGAATGAATCTAGCCTTACATACTTTGTCCCTTTATTGGGGTAGAAATGGGCCAAGGCTGACAATTTTCTAAATTGTTAGTTGTATACAGTCTCTATTTTTTAACACTTTGTGTTATTTGGAATTGGCGTGACAACATACTACTTGGTCCCGCAACTAGGTGGCGGCACGTCCACCACTTACTTACTGTTGAAAGGCTGGCTATACTATAGCCGTATTACTTTTAGTGCATTTTTTGCTACAATTAGTATGCCATACTGAAGAGCTCTAATGAGAGCGAAACCGGTCTACGGTTCTAATTGTTGCGAGAATGCATCTAGCCTTACTATATAGTATATAAACGATGTATCATATTTCGTCAAACTAACTTTATTGTTTGAAAATGTAGAAACATTTTCCCAAAATAAACTTTAAATGTTCCCGAAAAAACTGGTTTCCTGTCCAACGTACCTTAAGTTAATAGCAAATTGAGCTATTGAAATTTGAAGCATTTAATGAAAGTTGGCTACCATTACCATCACGCACTTGCTGCGTCCCTGATTTCTGTTCTTACAATCATTATATTTCGATGGAAAATGGAATAATATAAGGCGTGTTCGGTTAAAAAAAAGGAAATTTGTATCACCAACGTGTATGGGCCAACATGTGATTGTAAAAATAATTTTATAAGATGCAGCTCAACACCTTATATTAACGTATAGAAGATTGTTCTTTTTTCAATTTTTTCATGATAATCCATGAGTTGACTGGCTGTATTCAACAGAATTTCGAAAACAGCTTCGTGATACCATCTTATTGTTTTCCATAGTGGTGTAAAATAACCAACCATTTGGTCGGAAATACGCACTCCATCTTTGCCCGTATTAAATAATTATTATATAATGGCGGCTGGCCTGGGGATAACTTCCCCTTTTTTATTTTTTTCCAGTTGGTTACTGATCGATTCCGTGTTTTACTGAAAGAAAGAACTATCTCTTATCATTCTCCTTGGCTACTATTAATCCATTAGAATTGTCCTTCCTATTATCTCTCCCTTGTTTATTTTACAGTTAATTACATCTTTCTGAAGACCTCTGCGATTCTTTCTCAAAGTTCCTATAAGGTGTGTGTTTTTTCCAACAAACTTATAGCCAGCGGAATTGAATTGTAGTAATTGTCTGACACGATAGTTCTTCCAGCATTAAGACAATTGTTTGCTACTTCACGATTTGTTCCCGCAAACTTTTGCTGTATTCATCCAAAACTATTTGTACACTATACAGTGCTAATCTGTATTTCTATTCATGAGTGTCACAATTTAAACATTTTTATTGTCTAAAGAGCATACGACCTCTGAAAGGTACCATGCCTTCATCCACAATTAGAGTTTCTCCTGGAACAGCATTTTCATCCAATTTTGCTTCTAGAGCGCTAAAGATTGTCCATACTTTATAAAGCTGGCCATTGTTATCAGCTGTATCGTTGTTAGCAAAATGTATATGGCATAGAAGCAACAAGAACAGTAGACGAAAGAGAATACACAGAAAGAGAAAGAGAGTCGGGCCCAACAATAACAAAGGAAGAAGTAATGCACGCAGTAAAAATGGCAAAATCTAATAAATCTCCAGGACCCGACGAAATTCCAGCGGAAATAATTTAACTAATCACATAGGATCAAATCGGCATATTTGTGGAATTATTTACGCAGTATACAACACAGGAATCATTCCCCGTGAATGGCTTAGATCGACCTTCATTACATGACCAAAAAAAGATTAACGCAAAAGAATGTAGCGACCACCGAACCATCAGTCTAATGTGTCACGCTCTCAAAGTATTCCTAAAGATAATACATCAGAGAATTTTTAGAAAATTAGAACAAGATATTAGCGAAACCCAATTTGGCTTCAGAAATGCAATGGGAACAAGAGAAGCCTTGTTTGCCTTTAATGTGTTGACTCAAAGATGCATGGACATCAATCGACCGTTGCATGTCTGTTTTCTTGACTACAACAAAGCATTTGATAGAGTCCGTCACAACCACCTTATTCAATTGCTTAAAAGGAAAAATATAGACATGAAGGATATTAGAATAATAAATAATTTATACTACAGCCAGACGGCATATCAAAGTGGATAATGAACTGTCAGAAGAAGTAAAAATAAAACGTGGTGTAAGGCAAGGATGTGCACTATCGCCGCTATTATTTAATCTTTACTCGGAAGAAATTATTCAGAGAGCGCTGGAGGAAACAACAATAGGAGTAAAGGTTAATGGAATGCCCATTAACAATATCCGGTATGCAGACGACACCATACTCATTGCCGAAACAATAGAAGATTTAAAGAGCTTAGTAGAGCAAGTAGTGACGAGTAGCGAGGAGAGCGGACTTACCTTAAATATCAAAAAGACCAAATTTATGACCATTACAAAATGAGTTCAGCAACAGGAACACCTATGGATCAACAGAGAACTAGTAGAGAAAGTCAATAAGTACAAATACTTGGGAACAACTGTCAATGAAAATAATTAGTACACTGAAGAAATTAAATCAAGAATTGGACAAGTCAGAACCATATTTAACAGAATGAGAAGCGTGTTATGCAGTAGAGATCTTAACTTACAACTTAGAGTCAGAATATTGAGGTGCTACGTTTTCTCGGTGCTGCTGTATGGGATGGAAGATATAAGTGATCGACTGAAAGCATTTGAGATGTGGTCATATAGAAGGATCTTAAGGATAAGTTGGGTAGACATGGTAACGAATGAGGAGGTAATGGGAAGAATGCGAAAAAAAAAGGAAATAAAGAACACAATCAAAATAAGGAAGCTGCAATATCTGGGCCACGTGATGAGAGGAGAGAAATATGTATTCTTGCAGAATATTATACAGGGAAAAAGAAGCAGAGGAAGAAGACGCATTTCCTGGTTAAAAAACCTGAGAAAATGGTACAACTGTAGTTCCGTTGATTTGTTCAGAGCTGCAGCATCAAAAGTGAGAATATCCATGACGATAGCCAACCTTCTAAGAGGAGATGGCACTTGGAAGAAGAAGAATAGAAGCAATTGAAATCGATTTCTGCTCATTACAGTTGTTATCAGTTTGTTCTCCAACAGTCACAAATGTTCGGATATTGGACGAGTCCCATGTATAAAACTATTCCTAGAAATTTTCGAACTTTGCCGTTGTTGGTAGATTTTCGTAAGTTCATTCTAGCATGGCGCGTCTGCACTTTGTTGTTCTTCTGTTGTTCTGCATTTCGATTCGTTTCCAGCGTAAGCAAATCCAAAACTTCAGTATCCAGAAATTTCCATATATTTGCAAAGTAGTCTGATTGACTAGATTGCTAGGGTAATCCCTAGAATGATAGTTTACCCATGCTGTTTAACTAAAATGAACATCAAATCTCAAGTGTGAACAATTTACTTTATGTCATTCTTCGTCCGAAATATCTGTAGATGGAAGGACGTCGTCTTCTCGCTCACAGTCATTGTTATCACAGGTTTCCAATTACATCTGAGTTGTCTCCACTGTTTTCTTTATATACGTATTCTGACAAGGAATTATAAAATTCAGAAAATGAATCGGAGCTTCATTCATGATTTTCTATTTACGTCCTTCATTTTCTGACTCTTTTTGTGTCAGGGGCATTCTACTATCTAAATTGTATGGCCATTTTTGCCTCTGCTAGTGGGTAGTAAATCAATTTTCAGTTTTCGGAAACAAAAAATTCTAATATTTTACACCATTTTTTATTTCATAACGAAAACAACTGGTGGTGTATTTAGGAATGTTAAGCATACTTACATGTTTTTTAATGCAAAAATTATATATACTCTATTAAACAAACTGAACGACATTACGAAAGGCTTAAAAAAACCTGCGCATACAACGCAACGGACACAACACGTGAATACTGGATAAGATCAATTGATGGAAAATTCTGTTCCCTATAGATTACTGATAGGCCACCAGCCATGGACTTACCCATACTGCCATGCCATAATTGTATCACGGTAATTCTGTGAAGTACTGGTTGATCCCACCGGTGGTACACACAGCACACCAACCAAATTGTACCGAGTATCACCGGTGATGCTCGTGGCAGCGAACGTGAAACTGTAGCAATTTAAAACCATCTATTGGAAACACAGTTCATATAGGTAATAGATTTTGTTCATGTTTTCACTGGTTTTGGGGTGTTATGTTGAATTTTGCTAAATGTTGTTTTTGACATTTATTTACGTAGCTCTGGTGCACAGTGGACAAGGCGTTTTCCTGCGAAGGTGCACATCCTAGACACAAGTCTTCATTCGATACGTAAGTTTTTCGATTATAATTTTTGATTCATAGTAAGATATCGTCTGTTACATTTTTTTTTTTGAAGAGAAATAGCTTACACTACACAAAATAACTACTAAATGTTTGAAAAATACGTATTTAGTTCCCTTGCAGTCCTTACAGCCTATAGTCGAAGATTTTTTAAATGAAGAAGTGTTTGGATGTTAATAGATCAATGTTTTCAAACTGGTATTAAAACATAACTCAAATAAAAACCATTTTAATACTTTTCAAAATGGTCCTGTAAATGACAAAGTTGTAGGCTTTTAAAGTTTTATTTTTTTTATTTATTTTTATTGACAGCGACAATATGATGACTGTCAAGTTTGTTCCTATAGCAGACAGTTCTAGCTCTAACTATTAGAATAACATACTGGTGACTTGAAAACCAAACATCCCTTAATTTCGAAGGTGTTTTCCTTAGGTGGATGTATTTTGTTTTTTGTCGTAAATAAATTACAAAATGTAATACAGTCTATAAAGGGTGAAAGCGATAAACAAATAAATGAAGTGAGGCCACACGACCCGATTTTGGGAGACGCTATTTTAAACTTATGTATAGTTTGTATTTTTTTTTTCAAAAATCTTCGGAATTTTTTATCATTTTAATTTTCATTGAAGCTAATAAAAAACAGAAAAGATTTTTTCGATTCTCATATTGTTCGTAAATTAAATTATCTTTGGGTTCCTTATAACGCTTTGTAACTTTTAATTAAAAAAAGAAACGATTTCAAAGTAAATATTATATATAAACCTAGAATTTTGTATCTGCTTTAAAATAATTGTCAAAGCTTTCTACTAAAGGAAGCGTTAATAAATAGGTACATTATTCAGACAGGAGAAAATTGGAATAAGTATTGTTTATGGTGAACAGGGCTTCTGCGGTTCGTACAGTTAATAACTATACTCAAGCTGAAATAAAACACAATTACATACCTACGGTAAAAATATCAAGAAGCAGGTGTAAAAATTCTCTATTACAACATATCAGAATTACCTCCTATAATACCAGAATAATAAAAAGTATTTTGTTTGGTAATTTTTTACCACATGGCAACCCTGGTGCATAACCTGAGCTTCCCATTGCTTGTTTACGTTTGAATGGCAAGAGCATTGGCTTTTGTGTTTACTTATTAAGCCAATGAAATTACAACACTTGTTATTTCCCATTCTTCTAATACTAATACCAGAGGTCCCCAAAGTAATATAATAATAATAATAATAACTTGTTTATTGTATAATTCAATACAATTACAGACGATTAAATGTTCGATAATATAACTTACATTCGATCTAAAAATAATGACAATAGAAACTAATCTAGATCTTATTCTAAATTTAAAAATGTATAAAAATGTTTTTTTATGTGTGTACTATAAACCAGTCCAGGTTTGTATGTACACATTTTCTACGTGTGTTCCGATAATGTGGCTGCGAATTATTTTGGTATATATATATATATATATATATATATATATATATATATATATATATATATATATATATATATATATATATATATATATATATATGATGACCGTTCTCGCGTACGTGGATCCACACTTGAACATTACAAACATTTCTTCACACATAGGTATTACACTACAGTTTTCCGCGTTCTAAAGGATTTTGAACTACGTCCCTACCCTGTAGTTCTACATCAGGCCCTTTCAGATACAGATTTTTACAAGCGGCTGAAATATTGTTATTGGTTAAGAAATGTGTGCAATGAAAATCGCCAATTTCTCTCCCAGGTTTTATGGACTGCCGAACCAACTTTCACCAGTTGTGGCAAAGTTAATTTGCACAATATATGTATTACTGGTCAGAAACAAATCCTCACTGGATACAAGAAGTGGGTCACTAAAACAGGTGTAGTGTCAACTGTGTTATTTGTTTTGCAAATTTTGCGCAGGCGATAGTCAACTTTATTCTCTTGGTTTCCATATTAGATTTTCATATGTTTTGATATCTCATTTGTCACAAAAACATTGATGTAATACATATTATTGTATTTATTCATAAGCCTATAGAAGTAGTTCTTACAAATATGTTTTTAAAGGAATCATTTTACCTTGAAAAATAAAAAAAAGTCTATTGGTGCAACAACGATTACCTGTCACTACGTCGTTGTCGTATAGCTTATAGCAGTTGTTTATTTACCAATCAATAGTAGGGACTGTGTTAAATATCAAAATGAGACAAGTGTCTAGTATTGCATAAAAATTATACGTTTTGTATTTAGGTGCATAAAATGCAATAGAAATGCAGACATTGCTGGTAAAGTGTATTTAGAGAAGTAGGTATCCTAATAAACGAATATTATGTAGCCGAAGAATGTCACAAAAAATTGCAATTAAGCACTGATATAAAGTACACTTTGAGAACCCAAATCACCACAATATATTTTTAAAAACCCGACGATCGTTTCACTAACCAACCATATTCGGGATAATAATTACCACGTAAATAAAGAGAACCTAAAATTCATCAAAATGTTAGACAACCAAGACAGCTAAACGTTTTCGAAAGTATATATATATATATATATATATATATATATATATATATATATATATATATATATATATATATATATATATATATATATATCACTAAATATAATAATAATAATAAAAGTTGCATGAATTCGGCACCGCCGCCTACGGGGAGTTAATTGGTTGACCACTTTGCGAGAGATGTCTATAAAGGGAGCTTGGGAATGATGATAACCGAATTAGGGTAGAGGGAATTTCCGGTAAGCAAGCAGTGAAAGTTACTTTGAACCATCATCAATCACCCAGGCCACGTACCTGCACAGAATATAAACACAGTTGACGTTTAGAATTTTTCATCCTCTGATGACGCGAACTTGATTAGTGAAACGATTTTCGTGTTTTAAAAATGTGTTGTGGTGATTTGGCTTCTACAAGTATACTTATCAGTGCTCATCACTTCAATCTACACTTAGTTGCAATAAAGCTGTAAAGAATGAAAGAACTATAGTCCAATTTCCATTCTATCAGTTTTGTCCAAAGCTTTGGAAAAAGTTATCAATATAGAGCTTACAAAATACCACCAATCTTAATTAGGTAATTTAAAATAACTAAATTTCTGAATAAGCTAGAATTTTCAAATTTGGACCATATCAAACCTGCTGCAAAGGCAATATGTGTACCAAATTTTATCAAAATTAGTTAATATTTTTTGCATAGAAACATTTTTTCGAAAAAAAATGTATTTTTTTGGTTCGATAACGAACTTGTCCAAGGCACTAGTAAAAGGAAGATGCCCACCAAATGTCATGTCAATCAACCATTATTTTTTATTGCCGAGATTATGAAATAAATTATGGTGAGATCGTAGCTTGTGATCTAAGTAAAGTGTTTGATACTGTTTCAAAAAGTATTTTGTCGGAGAAACTCGAACGGGGTCAAAGGTACGGTCATCTCTATCTTTGGGTCTTACCTTACGAATGTTTATTGCGATAAACAGCTATGTAATGAGGTGACAGTAGAGTTTGATGTTCCGGAGTGTTCCATTTTGGGGCTCCTGGTTCATCATTTATGTAAATGAGTAAATCAGATGCAATAAGTCTTTTTATGCTGATGAAACCACAGAGCAACAACAATGATTGATATCGCATCGGGTGGCTGCATTGACCAAGAGGATGGGTGGTTTAAAGTAAACATTCTGAAGGTTTACTTAAATAAGACACAACGTTTGGTGTTAAGTATGGGGCACAGCAATGGAGCAAAGCTAAAACATCTTGGTTTCATTCTGGAAGATAATCTCACCTGGTCTTCTCAGGTTTCGTCCTTGCTTTGAAAGTGTTAAACGGCCATTTTCACAATACGGTGAATAAATAAATAAATAAAAAATCTGGACGCAGCAAATGCGTTATGATAGTGAGTAAAAAATTATGGAAACGCAGCAAGTGCGTTATGGTTCTAATTAAAAAATTCCGCATACAGCAAGTGTGCCATGGTGGTGAATAAAAAAATATTTCTGCAGTGTATTATGTTATTGAATGAAAAAAAAATCGAGGTGGAATAAGTGTGTTATGGTATTGAGTCAAAACTAAATTAGGACACAGCAGGTGCGTTATGGCGGTGCCAGAGGTTTCAGGGAGAAGAGAATGTCGTAGGAAAAACTGCTCACATAAAATGTAAACTAGGTAAATTTATCGGGGTAAATTAATTTTTGGAAGCCTCGGGTCAGATAAATATCAAAACAAAGGCAAAAACTTGCACTCTATCGCTGGTTATGGTGTGCTTCTGTAGGGATGCCGCAAGTGTTCCTGAAACAGAAAACAGCTTTAGGTGTGTTGTGCAGCATATAGACGAACTAGCTCTCGTGGAATGTTCGAGCATCGTATCAGTGTCATTTTTGCCTGCTTAAAACATATGTATCAAAATATAAACCTATTTTCAGTTAATAAACAATTGCACTCTTATAATATCAAAAAAGTGCCTAGCATACTATATCGTAGACTGGCTAAAATGTAATTAGGTATAAATTATTTAGATTTGAAGCTTTGAAACAACCTTTGTTTACCGCAGAGGTTAGGAATGGATGAATATTTTATGTATAATTGGTGAAAGTGATTAGAAGAGCCTCTTTGATATTTTTAATGTGTTTTATCTTGTTTTGTTGCTTGTATTTATGCACGCATTCTTGTGAGTGTTGTTTGTTCTTTATTGTTTCTGTAATGTATTTTTCAATTGCATTTGATCTTCGTATATCATTTGTATTTTGTATATTTTACATATTTAACGCGTGTACTTGTATCATTTAACTAACACGCCATGTAATTTTTACATGACAAATAAATATTATTATTAAGTCTTAAAATATAAGAAAAACTGTGATAAAAATGTAACGTAATCATAATTTATAGCTAACGCAAGAAATAATTTCCAAACTAAAAAAGGATCCGCTATTTGAAAAGCTTTT
This sequence comes from Tillus elongatus, assembly GCA_964006375.1. Taxonomy (NCBI): domain Eukaryota; kingdom Metazoa; phylum Arthropoda; class Insecta; order Coleoptera; family Cleridae; genus Tillus; species Tillus elongatus. The sequence continues at coordinate 147,317,152 of OZ023263.1, read as the reverse complement.
TAGAAGAATTTACTATGGCGGCAGCTATTACGATGGTCTAAAAGTAGGTAATCCAGAAGAGTTCGATTTGGATCTCCTGCTCGTACTTCCAAAAATCCTTGAGGTAGAACTTGAAGATACAAAAAAGCCTGGATTTATATATGTCTATGCTAAAGAGTTTGCGAAATACAAAAAATCTGAAGAAGCATCAAAATATCCGTAAGTATGACTTTCCATTTCCATATTATTTGCACCCCATTTACCACTGCTTAATCTGGTAAAGGGTGTATCAATAGGAGCAATAATATCATTTTAAACTGGCGCCATTTGTGTGAGCTGTCAATTAATTTTGTGTTTTGGTGAAAGAAATCTGTAATCAGTAAGCTTTGACAAATAATTAGTAAAACTCGGCAAGTCTTCATGCAACGCTACACCATTTAACAGCTCTTAGAAATTGTTCAGTAATATATCAAAATGTTCGATTACGACAAATCATTGCGCATTATGTGAAGTTTATGATGTGCATACTAGATCTTCTGTATAATAACTAAAACCGACAGACTAATTAGCGCGTCGGTGGTTTGCTGATTGGACCTCGGAAAAGTTGAACTTTTGCACCATCTTCAGTGATAAGGCAGATTTTAATTATAAAAAAATAGTGAATAAACAAAACTGCAGAACCCGGGTTCTTACCGGAAATCCAAGTCATTCACGAATATCACATGTTTAAAGGTAACGATTTGGTGCGGTTTATAAACACACGGTAAAATATGGCCGTGCTTTTTGGAAAATGACGCTCCAAATGCGTTTACCATCAATCGACAACGACACCGCGAAAACCATTTTTTTGTTGGCCTCGATTGGAAAACATGAAAATAGAAAATAGAAAATAAATTATTTCAACAAAATGGGGCCACATGCCACACAGCTCTCTAGAAACCATTACTTTATTGCATGACACATTTCCAGGCCACATAATATCCCGGTTTGCCAATGTGAACTGGCCACCACGATTATACGATCTGAGCCCAATAGATTTCTTTCTGTGGGGTTACCTGAAGTTGAAGGTTCATTCAAACAATCTGTAGAATATCTTACAACTAAACAGTAAGATACGGGAGGTTATTGCTGTGATTAAACCTCAATTATTCCAAAGATGGCTCACAGCGACCCAAAGAATCCGCGGTGGCCATTTCACCGATGTTATTTTTCATATTTAATGCCATAGAATCGAGTATATTTTAATTTGCCATATTTTTTTCGATGTGTCATAAAAATGATATTTTATTTTAATTTAAAACTGTATCACCCTTACCTTTGTAAGTATTTTAGGTATTATAATGCTCCTAAATATTTTCCTCAAAAACATCTTCAGTAAACTGTTCGGGGATTCTTAGGATATTTTTATGTTGTGAAATGTGAATGGTTTGTATGGGTGTGTATTCTAGGTGGTGGTGGTGATGTGTGCAAGCTTGTGTATGGGCGTGTGTGTGTGTGTGTGTGTGTGTGTGTGTGTGTGTGTGTGTGTGTGTGTGTGTGTGTGTGTGTGTGTGTGTGTGATGGTGAGATGAATCTTAAACGTGTGGGACGTGTGGACGAGTATGTATGTCGCGAATATGCATAGGTACGTGTGCTGGATGTGGAGGCCTCTGGGTAATTTTAATTCTGATTTTACTTTCAATTTTAGTAATTTAAGGTTCTATAAATCGATATCTTCATGATTATTTTAACAGGTTTATAGTTTTTGATGTTTATATTTGATGGTTTGCTGTCTGTTGTGTGTTTTTTAGATTTAATTAAACATGGTTCTGTTTGATTGTATTGTATGGTATGTATACTTGACTTGCGGAATCATGTACTTATAACGAGTTGCTCATGCATAAGTTTTTAACTTCAGTGAGCAATACATTGCATTTTTTTTTCACCTAAGGTTACCCTATCAATAAGTGTTTAAAGTTGTAGAGTTTGGCGGAACAAAAAAGTATTATTATTATTATATAAATATATTCTGATATAAAAACTCTCACTAACAGTTTTTGGGGACATAAGTCAGTGCCAAGTAAAATGGTGCATTGAAAAGCTTTAAAACACAAACGACTGAAACCTAAATTATTTTATTAGTCAACATAACCTCCCATTAATCCACGGCTGCCTAATTGAATAATAATTTTACATATGATGCACCTGAATGTTTTCCTTCAAAACATATTTATATGGGAAAAATAACAAATTATGTTATAAGAAGATCGTATAAAAGGTTTTTAGGGATATCTCAGTATCAGATAAGAGGACGTTGACAAGTTCTTAGAAGCAAACAAGATGGTGAAACTCGTAATATTTTATCATTCAATACAATTTCCTCTTCATTGAATATAGCAAACGTGCAATGACTCTAAACACTTAAAAAACTTGCTCTGGAAAACGGATATCCTCAGCCTCTCTGTTAAAACAAAATTCAAGACCGTGCAAACTTTTTTCAGCAGAAACAGATAATTTCGTGAAGCGGGGAGGTGTTTGGGTGAGTCGAATCACAGCATAAGATTTTTATACTGTGATTCGAATTTAACATCAAGTTGTTTTTGTGGCAACATATCATTTGTATTCGTGGGCATTTTCTTGCAAAACAAAACAAACTTGGTTAGCTTCATTCGCCATTTTTTTTATAGAATGGTTATTAATTTTAAATAATAATTCCTGGCTGTTGCCCTAGCCTTATCCAGAAAGTGGATCATTACTTTATGAAAATCCCAAAACACTGAGGCAGTAGTAGTAGTAGCAGTGGTGGGGAGGCTAACGCCAAGCAAGTAGGCCTTTTTTGCCAACCCCAGCAACCATGCTCTACTCTTCCTCGGTTCCGTCGCCAAACCCCCTCGACCTCGAAATGAAGGCCATGACGGTCTTCAATTGGACGGTACTTACCTGATTCCTCTGCAGAGCCCTCGAACCGAACAATTTTGCTCAAAGACTCCCAAAAGCCTCGCATTCACACATGTAGTGGTAAGATGTTTCTTCATCCTCTCCGCATTCCTGGCAAATGGGATCCCTCTCTACGCCTATCAATGTGAGGTATCTTCTAAGGGCGCAGTGGCCTGTCAGCACCCCAGGGATGCGGGGAAGCATAGGTCGACTCCTACCGAGTAGCCAAACAGCTTTATCTCTGTCCGGCCCCTCCACGAAGTCCCTCGCCTGCCTACGGCCACTAACCGACCCCCAGTGCCTCTCCATGGCTTCCTCAGGCCACCTGTCTAAGGCGACAGAGACTTCCTACTTATAACACTGAGGCAAGAACTTTTTCAATAGATTTCTGACATGGAACATGTCAGGTCTATTAGAATCAGAGTGTCTTCACTTCATCGAGTGCTGCTATGTTCTTGTGTCATATAATTGTACTTAAGTTTCATCAGTAGTAACAATAATGCGGCCAACATCTTGTTCAAAACAGGCACAGATTTAGTGTATTGTTCAAGCAGCATTCAGACATTTGGGGTTCATTTTGTAGACATTTTTAATGTCTAAATCGACGTCAACTATATAATAGTGAACACATTCATATAATATATTTAGTCCCTCAGATATTAGGTTTAGCCAAATTTGACCATCTGACAATATCTGATAATAACTACTGTGTTAATATTTTTGCGGATCAACACAGAGCACTCTTCATCTTGAATGAAAAAATTACCTTTTTTTAAATACTCAAATCAATTTTTTTTGTGGTACATATTTTTGTAAAACTGTTTACCTCTTAACTTCTTCACAGTTTTTCGATTTTTACAATTTCAGTCAACATTCTTTTTTCTAAGTTTTATTCCATAACCATGCTTTAACTTTTAATGTGAAATTTCATACTAATAAGTAATCCAAACTACATATTAAGTTGTTGGTGTTTTTACGGTATCGTAATATTTCGTTTTTCATTCGAAATGTCAACACTAACCCTGGCATATGTTTTTCCAGTTAACATAGAACCATGATGAAAAGTTTGTTTTTCAATAAGTAAGAGCACAAAGCATTATTATGTTTTTAATGGAGATAGGAAAACTATCTGCTCACAAAATAAAACAAAAACAAGTTTTTACAAATTTTAAATTTTTTTTTCTTTTTTTTCAATAAAAGCAGTTTGTGCGACATTGATAAAATAAGTTAAATTCATGGTAGTAACGCTTTCCTCTGAAGAAGATATTTTGCTCAGAACCTTACCAAAAAGTAAAAAAAACAAGTTTTATGGATGAAATTTATTAAAAGATTTGTCTAAAATGTACATGGTGTTGCCAGTAGTAACATTTCTGTATGTACCAGAAACTAGTTTTTCACTACAACCATAATGGACACAAAGTGTTTACAAAACAGGCTGTTCAGAACCAACCAACGATTATATATATATATATATATATATATATATATATATATATATATATATATATATATATATATATATATATATATATATATATATATATATATATATATATATATATATATATATATATATATATATATATATATATATATATATATATATATATATATATATATATATATCATTGCATCCACTCATCCACTGCAACTTGTCCTTGGCTCAGCCACTATTTGATCAACCAAGGAAAATAATTGTAGTAGTAGCAGCAGAAAGACAAGAATTGTAGTAGTATTAGTATATTTATTGTATGAACCAAAAAGGTATTATAATGAGTTGTATGGTGATGTATAATAATAACAATACTATCAACATGCACTGCATATAACAGAGAAATGACGCAAAATAACTGGAAGCAAATCAAGTTAACATCTTAACCTGTTCGATGAGGAGGATGTCATATGACATCAACGCATAGTGGGTGCTACAGTCGGGACGAAGTCATATGACACATTTGCATCTGACGTCCATATATAGCGTTCTTTTTCTACCTAAATCAATTCATTAGTTCGCATACTCATGCTGCCACCTAGTTTGCGAAAAAGAAACCACCAACATCCATGGTAAATAGGTAAAACTATGATTGAAGACGCCTTTACAGTGGCACCCATAATAAAGTGGTTGGCAGGCAGAGAAGCTGTCTGCAAAGAATACTATTTACCAATAGATTTACAATCTTTTCGGACATTAAATGATATAGAACCCTGAAAAATCTTGTGAAACTATAAACTCAATAGCAAAAAGTAGTTTCCGAAGGCAAATGTTTATTTGTAAAATTATAAGATGAACTGACTTTTAATGCCACACCCTCAAACATTAAACGAACTCCAAAGAACAAAAATTATACTGATAAAAAAGATATAATATTTAGAGGAAAAATTTTTTCTCCACTGCCTTTCAGAACTATTTAAATCAGTTCCCTACTTAACGGGTTAAGCCACTAACAAAATGCATTTGAATTAAAATTAAAAGAACTGCTTATTACCAAGGTCTAGATAACTTATTTATTACAAGAGAAAACAATCATCAACATATAAGCTATAATTAGAGGAAACAAGAGTAAATAACAAAGAAAAATAATTATTACAAAGATAAGTGACCCTGAATATTGTAAAAAAGAAAATTGGGAGTTGAGAGAGTGAACAATGAGCCAAATGTTAATTTTTAGTTTCATTCGGCCTAATTCGTTAAAGCCAGCTTCAGCCAAATAAACAGTCACTTATTAATGCAATGCTAAATGCTCTTAAGCGTAAAGCTCCCTCAATAAAATAAAAAGACGTCGTTGGCTGTTCAAAGTTCTCAATGCTACTCAAAAAGCTATAAAATTACTTCTCATTAAAATTTCTTGAAAATTAAATATATTCTCTAATGCGAAATATGCGAATGGGTATGTAAATCATGCATACAACTAGAAAGTAAAGTATTTCTACCGTGTGTAGAGGTTATGCAATTGTTATGTTTGCACACCTTTCTTTAAATTAAGAAAATCCATAGACACTTTGACAGCTAGGTAGTCCAGGTGTCTATGAGATCAAAACTAGATTAAGAAGAAGAATAATAAGGTATTAATTATTATTATTAATGGAATTATAAAATATGTAAGTTTTTCCTTGTTTGATAATAATAAAAGTATTTAATCTTATTCAATGAGTATTAGTCGGATACATAACAATATTGGCGACGAGAAAGGTAGTATTCACGTGCCCTAAATGTTATCAGGTCATTATAAATTGTAACAGTGTAGTCAAGTCATACATAACCCAAAATTGTGTAGCAGTCGTCACGTGCAACATAATTATATGTTTTAAATTTTATACAGTGTAAAAAAATGTCGTTAATCGGAACTATCGAACCATTCAATACAAAAGATGCAGACATTTCATCATATTTAGAAAGGATTGAACAGTTGTTTCAGTGCAATGATATACAGGAAGAAAAAAAAGTACCATTGTTTCTCACATTAGTAGGAGGCGAGGCGTATTATGTTTTAAAAGATTTGTTAGCCCCGACTCCACCCAGTAGTAAGACCTACAAAGATCTAAAAGAAACACTGACAAAACATTACAGTCCAAAAAGGCTTATAATAGCAGAACGGTATAAATTCTACATGTCAACCCAAGAGACAGATGAAGACATGAAAACGTATGCTGTTAAATTAAAAAACTTAGCAAAACATTGTGAGTTTGGCAGTTTCTTAGACGATGCCTTGAGAGATAAATTCGTGTGTGGATTAAGGTTGGAAACTGTAAAAAGGAAATTACTAACAGAAGGGGAACTTACTTTTGATAAAGCATTTCAAACAGCAATAGGTATGGAATTGGCTGAAAATCAAATAAAAGCAATGAGCACGGAAACCACCCAGATTAATGAATTAAGCCTTCTAAATAATCATGGGAATGAGAATAAGGTGAAGTTTGGGAACCAAAAACGCAGTACATTTAAGTCAGGTCCTAGGACACCACAATTTCAACCACAGAAGCAGTGGCATGCAAACAGAAAGGAATGTAAGAGATGTCTACGTAGTCATTTTGATGATACCAACTGCCCAGCGATTCATTGGACTTGTTTTTCCTGTAACCAGAGAGGCCACACTGCTAGATCTCCTTTGTGTAGGAACAGAATCCATGTCATGCAAACCGAAGATGGAAGGGAGGAGCAAGAGGAAGCTGATGATACTTTTGAAGTGGGGTTACTGGAAACAGAAAGTTGTGGTAAGTCATTTTGGCTTAATAATGTGTTGGTAAAAAATAAGAATGAAAGTCTAAAAGTGCGACTATTGATGCAAGGAAAGTATATCACAATGGAGGTAGATTCTGGCGCATGCCATTCAGTGATTCATGTTAAAGACTATGAGAGATTGTTCAGCGACATTTTGTTGAAGCCTGTGGATTTTAAACTTAGAGTAGTTACTGGAGAATTTGTATGTATAATTGGTCAAATCAATGTTCACATAAATTATCAGGATAAAATTTTCCTTTTACCCTTAATAGTTTTAGATAGTAAGGCAAAATTCATTCCGTTACTTGGCAGAAATTGGTTAAACATATTGAACCCTAAGTGGAAAGAATCTATAATCATTGGTATTGGAGTAGAAAACGATATTTTTAGTTTGAATCCTCTCAATCAAACAGGGTCAAATCTTGAAGTTAGGCGTTCGCATTTAATTACAAAAATAAAGAATGACTTTTCTAGTTTATTTACAGAAGTAAATTCTTCTATTAAAAATTTCAAAGTAAATTTGAGATTGAGAGATAATGTTAAGCCTATTTTCCATAGGGCTTATGAGATGGCATATTCACTAAAACCAAAAGTCGAAATTGAACTTTTGAAAATGGTCAAAGATGGAGTCTTGTCAAAAGTAAATTTCAGTAAGTGGGCTAGTCCTATTGTAGTAGTACCAAAAAAAAATTCAAGCAATATAAGAATATGCGTTGATTTTAAGAAAACATTGAATAAAGTTATAGATAGTGACCATTGTGTTTTACCATTACCTGAAGATATTTATGCCAGTCTGAGTGGTAGTTGTTTCTTTACAATCTTAGATTTAAAAGGGGCTTATCAACAGTTGGAAATTGATAATTTATCTAAAGAATTTTTCACAATCAATACACATATGGGTCTTTTTAGATTTAATAGGCTAACATATGGTGTCAGTTCAGCTCCTGGTATATTCCAGTCAATAATGGAGTCTATTTTATCAGGTCTGAACAACGTAAAATGTTATTTGGATGATATATTGATTTATGGTTCCTCTTTGGAAGAATGCCATAAGAGTGTTATTATGGTCTTAAGTCGACTGAAAGAATTTAATGTCAAAATTAACAAAGATAAATGTAAATTCTATGAACAAAAATGTTGATAAGATCATATTGTTGGTGGCCAGACATCAATGGTTCAATTGAAAAATATATTGGATCTTGTGATGTATGTCAACAAACACAAAATTTTTCAAATACTAGTATTTTACTACCATGGCCGAGCACCCCAAATAACTTCTACCGTGTTAATATTGATTTCTTTTATAAATTCAATTATACTTTTCTAATCGCACTCGATAATAAATCAAAGTGGTTAGAGGTGAAAATTATGGAAAATGGCATCAGTGCAAAAGAAACAATTACAAAGTTAAAAGAAATTTTTGCAACTTTCGGATTACCTGTTGAGTTAGTCTCTGATAACGGTCCACCATTCAGTTCTAACGAGTTTCTATGCTTTTGCCAAGCCAATGGTATAAAACCCATTAAAACCCCACCATACCATCCGCAGGCTAATGGCATTGCAGAGAGATGCGTTCAAACTGTCAAAAAAAGCTTAGAAAAGGCTTTATTTTTGGAAAGGGGGAAATATATTGATAAAAACACATTGAAGGACCGATTACTGGATTTTCTGTTTACTTATAGAAATGTACCGTCTACAGTCACTGGTATCTCTCCAGCGGAAAACCTTTTCAAAATTCGGCCTAGAACAAGATTTGATCTACTTAAACCCTCATTTAATAGTATCAGAAATTCAAACTCTAATGCCAGTGATTGGAGAAAATTAAGGTTTTTTACACTAAATGAATCTGTATATGTAAAAAATAAACAAACCAAATTGTGGCAAGAAGGTAAAATTGTAAAAGTAATTAGTCATTCTACATATTTAGTTAAGATTGGAGAATTTATAAAATTTGTACATGCTTGTGATATGCGCCCGTATATACATAGTGAAGTGACTTATCCTAGTGTTACTGTTACAAGTAACCCAAACAATGTTACTCCTAATGAAATCTCAGTACCAATACAAAATGACGCTCCAGATGAAACTGACTCAAATGTAAACACTCCTAGAAATATTGTAGAGCTACCAGTAAGTTCAGAGACAGACTTTCAAAGAACAATTGAACCTAACTCTACATCACCATGTACGACTCCTGAAGTTTGTACCTCCACAGTACCAAACGTAACACGTTCAGGGAGAATAATAAAACCACCTCAAAAATTAAATTTGTAATGTTATAGTTTAAGGTTAAATATAGTATCAATCTTTAATTTTAAGTAGAGGGAGAATTGTTATGTTTGCACACCTTTCTTTAAATTAAGAAAATCCATAGACACTTTGACAGCTAGGTAGTCCAGGTGTCTATGAGATCAAAACTAGATTAAGAAGAAGAATAATAAGGTATTAATTATTATTATTAATGGAATTATAAAAGATGTAAGTTTTTCCTTGTTTGATAATAATAAAAGTATTTAATCTTATTCAATGAGTATTAGTCGGATACATAACAGCAATGAAGCTGAAATAATTATAAATGGTAAATACACGAGAAATAACGAAGAGGAACCGGGAAATAAAAACTCAAAAACAAAATTTGAAGGGAAGAGGTAGGCTGAAAACCAATGACTATCGGATCGTTGAAAAGGAAAATAAATACTAATAAAGTAATCGTGAAAGAACTTAAACATTTGGGTGTCGTTTCTGGGAAAGAGTGGGACGAACATGAAGATGACCATAAAAAAGTTGATATTGATGACTTTTTTGAAATAGTCAAAGAATATGAAGGTGATGAAGTAACCTCTACCATGCAAGTCGTGTAACAGCTTTGAACGGGCCAGAAATGACTATTAACTTAAACAAAATAAGAAGCAAACAGTATGCATATCCAAAACAAAACGATAAAGACACACTTTCTATAGATAAGGTGAACAAATGTTGCCTTTACCTGAGGTGAAGTGTGGATATCGTAATTTTAAAATAGCATTCCCTGCTAATCTACACTTGTTTTAAATACCAGCTTAAGGTGTGGCTTAAGTGTTTGCTTTTATATATTATACAAGTGTACAATGTTCCTTACTTAGCCCCTACATTTAAGTACCCATTTTTCATTCAAGTAATTTTGGTTTGTTTTCAGATGGGTACCCACACAGCACATGGATGTCCATTAGATAGCCAATGGATATCCAGGACATCCAATGGATATACATAGATATCCAATGGATATCTAATGGACATACATATGTCCTACCAATATCCATCAATCTGGATATCCATGTGGATATATAGTGGATGTTGTATCGATATACATGTGGTCACGAAATGTATATCCATTATACATCTAATGGATATTGTATGGATATACATGTGGTCATCAAATGAATATCGCTTTTACATGAAATGGATATTCGATGCTAACCCACCAGAATTCTCTTTCTAACCCCATCCCCTCAATGAAACACTAATATAAACAAACAAATATTTTATTGTGTTCTAAAATGATTTAAGTAACTTTATTTTCTTGATGTATGATCTGGCTCAGGTCTGCATTCTTGCTGTAAAGAAAAAAGACAGTGCTTATAATCAAACTCATAAGACAATCCAATAAATAATATAATATGAACAAATGTTTATAAACATTACTTTCATTATTATAACTACAACACTTTAGTGGTTATTTCAAAATAATAGGTATTAGTTGTCAATGTTGAGTATCACGATGGAACTGACTATATACCCAATAGTTTTAATCACCCGTAAATGATCTACTTTCATAATCTACCGGAAGTGATCTGCTTCTTGCTTGTAAGTAAAGACGAGGAATATATACCAGTAAAATAAACAGTTTTATATACACATAAACTTCCGTTATATAACTAGACAATTTTCACTGATTTCAATACGAAGTAAAAAATATTTACCTAAATCAAGAAGATATTTGTTTTCTAGTTCACGTTCATTAGCCATGTTATTATCAACCAACGTGGTCTTTACAGCTATAAATAATATTGGTATTTACGTAAATAAGTATAAAAGATATATTCCTAACCACATGGTTTAAGGTTATGTACTCACCTGCAAATTATTTACTGACTGAAAATCACAACAAAACTTATTAATAAAAACAACACACACATTATTTGGAGAAATTTTCAATCTTCTAACTCTAGTTGTAAGCTTTTGTTCATTTTTCATTTAGCAGTTGATGCAAAATGGCAAGATGCATTTCTAAATTTTATAACCTCAACTTTAGTCCAAACTAGTTCAAACAAAACAAATACGAAGGAGTTTTCGTCATTGTAGCCAACAATTCAAGCATCCAATGCCCCAAGGTGAGTTGTTAAATGATCCCGCGTTTATTGTTCGGGAGAGCATTAATGAATAACAATATGATTAGATTTTAATGAATAAGAAATGCTCATATGTTCACATTATTTAAGTTTTATTAATATTTTTCTGCTCTAACAATATCCATTGGATGTCCATATGATATCCATCATGGTCATGGACGTAAAATGGATATTATGTATATCCAATGGGTATCCATTGGATGTCCTGTGCTGTGTGAGTATGCATTAATGTTTTATTTCATTATTGCCTCGAACTGACTTATTTTAAAGAACTTAAGTACTTCTTGAATTCAGAGTGAGCTGTGCGTTTTTTTTAATGTTTTTACTGATACACACTCTCATGTTGATTCTCTTATACAATTAAAACTATTACTTCCACATCGGCAGTACCTGTGGAAGTATGCCATCAGCGACAAAAATTCCAAAATTTTTTTTTCGCTTAAACGCCGTAAAAAGTGTCAAAACATATAGAAAACATGATTTGGGATTTTTTTGTGTCTGTTGGTCTGTATGTCTGTCTGTAGCCAAGATAACTTTAGAACGAATTGAGATATCATCTTCAAATTTGGTATACAGTTAGCACCCGATAAAGAACGGTTCGGATTGTTTTTGGGTAAAATCGCTGCAGGGGGTAGGCATGAAGGGGGATGCTTTGGTGAAAATTGACATCTTTTTGTTAAAACTCGAGTAATATAATGTTTTAGGATTTGTTTATTAGAAAACTTTCAATTTCATCAAACATCTGGTATTCTATGCTGAAATTAAATTAGGGGTTGAATGTGTGGGGGTGGAAACAGAAATGTCGAATTTTGTTTGCTAAAACTGCGTAAAAAGTCTTAAAACATATATAAAACTAGATTCTGGAACGAAAATTTTTTCGTCTGCCGGCCTGTCGACCTGTACGTCTGTCTGTTAGTAGGCGCAATAACTTTCAAACGAATTGAGGTATCATCTTCTGATTTGGTATCCGGTTAGCACCCGCAAAGGAACGCTTTGAATTGTTTTTGGGTAAGAGCGCTTCAGGAGGTATAGGATAAATGACGGGTGATTTGGAGAAAATTGAGATTTTTTGAAAATCATTTCAGAGGTTTATGGGTAAAGGAATACAAATATTTTTTTGTGGTCAAGTCATGGGCCCTAAATTCATTTCATGAGAATGTCTTTCTGAGGAGAGTAAACTATTACATATATGTGGAAGTTATGATTCAATTTGCAGCACTATTACATCCACAACGTCACAAGGTGTGAAAGTATTGTATCAGCGACAAAAATTTCAAAAAATTTTTTCGCTTAAACGTCGTAAAAAGTATCAAAACATATAGAAAACATGATTTGGGAATAAAACTTTTTTTGTCTGCCGGCCTGTATGTCTGTCTGTTTGTAACCATGATAACTTTAGAACGAACTGAGATAACGTCTTCAAATTTGGTATACAATTGGCACTCGACAAACGAACGGTTCGGATTGTTTTTGGGTAAAATCGCTTTAGCGGGTAGGAGATGAATGGGGGTGATTTGGCGAAAATTGACATTTTTTTCGTTAAAACTCGAGTAATATGACGTTTTAGGGTTTATTTATTTAAAAACTTTTAGTTTCATCAAACATCTGGTTTTTGGAAGTTTTATCAACTCGTTTAAAAATTATTCACATTTGAAGATGCAAAAACGCATTTCGCTCTCTGTGCTGAAATTAAATTAGGGGTTAAGTGTGTAGGGGTGGAATGTTATTGACAAAAATTTCGATTTTTTTTTCTAAAACGGAGTAAAAACTCTCAAACATAGAAAGCTTGGTTCTGGAACGAAATTTTTTTTTGTCTGTCGGCATGTGCGTCTGTTAACAGGCGCAATAGCTTTCGAACGAATTTAGATATCATCTTCAAATTTGATATCCAGTTAGCACACGACAAAGGAACACTTTGAATTGTTTTTGGGGGTAGGGGATATTTGGTGAAAATTTACATTTTTTAATAAAACGCGAGTAATATAACGTTTCAAAAGTTTATGGGTACAGGAATACAAATATTTTCTTAGTGGTCAAATCGTGGGTCCTCAGTTAATTCCATGGGAATGTCTTTCTGAAGAGAGTAAATTATCACTGCTATGTGGAAGTTATGATTCAATTTGCGGCACTATTTTTTTTTTGATGTTATAGTTTTTTATTTTAGAAACAATGATTTTAAAAAAGGAGATCTTGTGTTCATTTGTTCAATTGTTTTTCATTACCTCGTATTCCAAAGAGGTTTCTATGTGTAATAGAATAAGTCAATTAGTGATCCATACAGTTTGTGGCTAATAGACCGAGGCCATACAGTCGTTATCTCACACACACACACACACACACACACACACACACACACACACACACACACACACACACACACACACACACACGCGCGCGCGCGCGCGCGCACGCACGCACGCACAAACGCACCCCCCCCCCCCCGCGCGCGCGCGCGCACACACACACACACACACACACACACACACACACACACACACACACACACACACACACACACACACAATTAGTGATCCAATATTTCCAAGTTCATATATGAGATATAAGGTTGAATGTTTCAGTTAACGCTATTTAACAGGGGAACTGGGACGACAAAAAATACAGAAAAAATATCTTACAGCATCCAAACTAATTAACCAATTTAATTTTCTTTTATAAAATTATCGGACCATACATTATGTTTTACTTATTTTTTTTTTTAGAAAACTAGAGAACCTAATGATTGAGGACAAATATTTCTCAACAAAAAAAGTACGATCGTGGGTTGAAAAGTTAATGACAAATGTACTAAAAGAATTTCACAATAACCAGATTGATGTTGAGGTCAATGGAGAACCTCTAAAAATAGATGTATGTAAAATAAATTTTATTTATTGCTTAAACATATTATTTGTATATACATATTTCTTACTCATCATTATCATTGACAATTGTTATTGGCCTTACTTGGTGAAACCGCTCCATACTAAATACAGATGTAGATACTTCTTCTCCGTCTTCACAAGTGTCTGTTTTCTCCTCTGCAACCAATTCTGCATTTTATGGCATCGTAAAATGCAAAACCGGTTGCAGAGAAGCATACAAGCACTGGTGAAGCCAGAGAAGAAGCCTTTATATCTGTTTTTTTTATCAAGTATTAACATTCAAATTAAGTAAAATATTTTCTAGGTCAAAGTTACAAAAAGTGGACCCGCATTCACTTTCGCTGCAAAGACAAATTTTCATGGAAGAGTTGTCAAAATGGATGTGGATCTAGTTGCTTGTTTTCTGCTAACTGATGACAAATGGCCTAAAGGTTATAAAAGTAATCCGTCCAAGAAAAAGGTAAAGGTTATGTAAATTATATAACTTTCTTTCTTACATTTTAATGTGTTAAAAATAGATTTAGGCATTTTGATAAATTCTGCTTTGTTGATACTACTTGCTACTAGTTTTTTGTCTATTACTATCACTATACTAGATTTTATATAAACGAAAAGAAATATACTAATTCACATTTAATTAGAAAAAATACTTTTGATTTTTTTTTACAAGAAATTACTTGAACTTCCTATATTTAGAAGAAAGTAATTTTGATCATTGACCATTAAAAATATGATCAAAATATTTCGTCGCACAATCCCATAGTGTGATTTTCTTTTAGACTTACTTTGTTAAAACCACAATTATATCCCCAATGTTAATAAAATAGCACAGACAGAATGTACCACAATATTTGCCATCTCTGTCAGACTGGTTTTTATATGTAAAAAATTGTATTAACTAAAAATAACTTGTTTATTGAATACATTTATCTGAGCAACTAATTGAATACAGACTATTAAAATATTGGAACCTGTGATGGGCACTGATAAGTACACTGTAAAGAACCAAAATTACCACAATACTCTGTTAGACCTTGTTTGTTGGTAGAATGATCATCAGGTCTAAAATTTATTGTGGTTAACGGGGTTCTCCAAAGTGTGGCCAACATGTTGACAGCGAAGCCAATTATGGTTGATCGCTCACGATGTCTTTATTTAACTTGTTACACAGTTGTAACTAAACGCAATGTGCGAACGTAACACACAAATGCAACAGTATGCATGCAGTTATGAGTCGACTCATAGAATCATGGCCAGTCAACTTGAAAATTTGGTAAGGGCATATGGTAGCTTCTTTTCATTAATACCTGTGTTAACAATATTATTATTTTCAATTAATCCACGGTGACATTGTTTGAGGAAGGACACAATGTCAAATTTTCTAATTAAATTTTAGCATGCATAAATATAAACGCCTCATGTATTAAATAATCACAATAGTATTCGAAATTTCTCATAACAAAGGTGGAAATACTTACCACTAACTATATATTGTTCAGAAATATTGTTAATAATTACTCACATTGTTTTGATTGATCTGGACCTGTGTTTTTTGACCCGTTAATTAATTATGTTGGTTTTTTTTTTTTTGTAGGTAGATATGCAGGGTGTTTCAGTACAAAGTTCACTTCCACGGGTTATTGATAAATTAGCAAACAATAAGTTTAAAAATCTTGGTATCAGTCTTCCATGATACATTTTCCTTGCTCAAAAAGAAAATAGCAAAATTGAAATCTTAAAATCACATTATCAGCTTTACTGTACACTTTTATAACTTTTTTATATTTACAAACAAATAGTATCACAACTTATGCACTGCAATTAATAAAGAAATTAAATTTTATTTTAAGTTACTGAAAATCTACTTTGAGAAAGTGTTGAAAAATTGATTTTTTTCAGTACCACTTCTACGAAATGAACACGTAAATTTATGTATTTTCTTTATGAGGCTATATTTAGAAAACTTAAGAAGTGATTTAACAAAGAGAAAACAGTTTTGAATATATATTTTGCTTATCTACCCATAGCATCAGAGCCTCGGTGGTTCAGTGGTAAGAACGTGTGCCTCTGAACCAAAGGGTACTGGGTTCAATTCCAGGTATTTTAGTAAGTTGAATGTCTGCACGTTCTGCCCTTCGGGGGGGGGGGGGGGGTTAAGCCGTCGGTCCCGTGCCCATGCGATGTTGGGCACGTTACATATCCCTACCCTCCTTACAGAAAGGCAGGGGTTTGGCAAAATTTCCAGGATAGTGAGGTGAAACTGCTCCCTGGCGTCGGTGAATGGCCATAGTCGCGGAAATAGGTCGGCGTTAAAGAAATGAAACACATACACACATACCCATAGCATCTCGTACTGAAACACAGTGTATAAACATAGTGTGTGTTTCACACCTCTTCCCCTAATTAGACTACAAGTATGAAAAGTTAATCGCGAGACATTTTTGTGATAAAAAGTAGATCTTATGTATACAAAAGTTGGCCACCCCTGTACTAATAGATACAACACCCATAATAACATAAAACATTTGTTATTTTATGTAAAATCAAACAAATTCGAAATTGTTTATAACATGTGCCTAGTTTATATTTCTAGGATACATTTTTTGTTGTTCCCAAAAAACCATATACTGATGGAAAAGAGATTGATGAAGAAAAATACTGGCGCTTTTCATTCCAAGAACAAGAACGTGATCTTATTACAGGAAAAAATTTTAAAGGCCTTAAACCAAGTTTGAAATTGATTAAGGTAAATATTAATACATGGTATAATTTCAACAGTTTTACCCAAAATTTTATTACTTTAATTATGATCCCTAACTTAAGTTTTTTATTATTCACTGTTTATATTTAAATCAAGATTTGGTTGGTATTAGCATTGAGTTATTATTAATTATTTGCTTTATTATTAACTAATTGCGCACTACACTACACAAATAAGGTAGGTATGTACTTGTGCTTGTAAATTAAACAATTTCCCTAAGTTTCAAGCCAAACGATTATATTCTACATTCTGACATTGACTCCTCTGAATGTTACTGTTCCAATAAATTCTGTTCTATACCAATTAAAAAAGAGCTATTTTGGAGCATAATGCTTTTTGATAGCTTGCTCATCATGATACAATAACAGAATATATGATCCCTAGAGATTCCAATTTCATACGCAATGATGTCACATTGTGAGTAACTTGATTGAATCTACTAAGATGTTAGCTTTTATTTACAGGAGTTGTTGATATTGTAATACCAATTTAATGTTAATTATTTATATTTTGTAATTACATATTTAAGATTTATTTAAACACAAGAGTTAGAATGATTACTAAATTCAATAATTGCAAAAAAACTGAGAGCTATTTCTGGTGAAGTGCAAGAAAATAGAAAAGTTTAATAAACTGATTTCTTCGATAGTTTCCAGTAAAGAATATTACACTTCCTGTTATTTAAAATTTCTGAAATTAAAAAAATTAACTCAGTATCATTGCTTTTACAGTTTTATTAATTTGGCCCATTGAGTTGCATTTTTAATTAAAAATTGTTCGTTAATTATTCTGGTATCTGTGGTAGATTAAAGGAAACATTTAAATTTCAGAATTTGAATTGTGTAAAATACAGGACAAGCTCACAATTTGTTTAAAGCAGATTTTATAATTAATATAAAGTATACATCATAGACTATTACTATTATTATTGTTATTTTAGTTTTTCTAAAAGCACCAGAATTTCATAAATGAAAATGTATGTAAAAACAAACAATAAAGAAGTTTTTCATGTGTTATAGAGTATGAGGAAGGGGAAGTGAATTACATAAATAAAATATTTGCAATTAGGTAAAATTATTTTACTACTTTAGTTATTTTTAGTTTTCTTGTGGTAGTACTATTGTGTAAATGACAATTTAATTGTCTTATTTTAAAATACATTCTGGATATAAAATATAACATCTTTGTGTTCTCAGAACATAAAATAGAAGCACCCCTATCAACTCATTAAAAAAAAAATTCTTGCAAACAAATATTTTGTCAGAACTAACAGTTTAAAATATTTCGTCAAGCCCATGTGGAATTAGTGTACTGTGTAAAAGCTAAAGCGGCATCAGACTACTTAAGCTTATAATAAATATAACTGGCTAGGTTTTCTAACCCATCATATTCATGTCACTCAATTCAGTATGCCATAAGGTTCCTCATATTCATTATTTTGGAAATTTGAAGAAAAAAATGCTTTCCACACAAATTTATTTCTTCAATTGGTACATCAGGAGTAACATTCTTCAATATTTCCAAAATTTGACAGCGATTCCACATTTCCACTAGAAGAAACCTCTGATGGATTATCAACATTACAACCATACACAGCACACCTCATTTCCACAACTTTTCAATTTAAAATTAATAAACAACTGATTTTAAACAGAAGAACTCTCACAACAACCCTGTGAATAACCTATGTGTAAAAGCACCCTACTCACAAGTTGACATGACACGTGTAAATGATCTCTTGTGTTATTGTATCATGCTTGTCCATTATATGCTCTTTTCTTGGCTTCGTTGTCTTTAATTCTATATAATATTACTATTTTTCTTAAACCAAACTTTGGTCTGTACCCCAATATAACTAAGTTAAACATAATTATAATGTGTTATACTCAGAAAGTGCTAATGTGATTAAACAGTGTGTTGTTGAGGAACAGAAAGTGCATTTGTAACTATACTATTACAAGATACCCTATATGGAAATCTCATAAAGAGGTAGGTAAACTATAACAATATTTTTCACACGCTTATTTTCGGACAAAGTACTGTCGTTTCTTCTACATTCATGTATGTTCATACATTGTCCACTATTGTGCAAACACCTGATATCTTTTTTCTTTGGTATGTCACCTACAACATACAACTAAGCTTTTCTGGGCATTCCACAATATCTCATACCATTCACATTTTTGTATGTGTAAATTCTACTCGTCATCCATGAGTTCTGGCGACCAAACTATCTCTTTATGCTGTTCTCATATTTCTTACAGACTTCTCAGCTTTTCACTAATAAATTTCAAATTTTCTCTTTTGTCGATTAGTGCGTGTGCCTTAGCTAATTCACTCTTAGTGCCTTAGATAATCTATTCTGACTGCATTTATGTTTCGTCCCCTTGGTTTTATTACCTGACACACGTAACTTTCACCCCTGTGTATCATGGTTGGAACCAGTACTTTGGCCTCGTTAGATATACAGACACTCTCATCTATTGTATTAATAGCTCCTAGCACCTTTTTGACTGTATTCACTCGTTCTACTTGTATTTTTACCTTTTTTTTTTTTTCATCTTAATGAAAGGTCTTCCTGGATATGTAAGTTCTTTTACTTACAGATTATTGATAAAAAGTTCGATAGAACTTTTTATCAATAGTCTGCGTCTACCTGATCCGTCGTCTTCATCAAACACTATAAATTTTTACCTCCATTCACACATATATTTATTTTATTAATTACATTCATCAGCCTTTCTAACCCTTACTGCTTTCCTTCTTCAAAATCCATTAACATCTTCCACCTCATATACACAGTCTTCTTATGCATTTATCCATAAATTTGTTGAATAATTATGGTGATATCACATATCCATGTTTAATAGTAATAATAACAATACTGGACATCCTTGCTGTAAGATTTTTCTTATTTTAGCTTCAGTTTCATACCTGTGAATGTCTTATTATGCTGCTTTGATGTTTGTCAAGCTTGAAAATAATTCGCCCATCTTAACAATTAAATCTCACTTGCATAATATAATAGCGTATCCTTACGCTTCACCACTGACCTATATAATGAAAGGCATGGAACAATTAATTATTTTTATTTTTCAACATAGTCCCCCTTAACTCTAACACACTTTTCCTATTGATGCTCTAACTTTTTGTGTGGTTTAATAAAGTATTTTCCTAAATAATTTCAGCCAATCATTTACAGCTCTTGCTACTTCATTATCTGTCAAAAATATCTTCTCCCACAAGTATTCTTCAAATTTTGGTAACAATCTATAGTCGCTTAGTGACAGCTCCGGTGAATAAGGTGGATACTCTGATAGTTCAAAACCAACACTGTGGACGGCAGATATTGCATTAACTGACTTGTGACTTGGTGCATTTGCTTGATGAAAGAGTTCCCCCATTCTTAACTTGCCGTGACGTTTTCCTTTTATATAGCTTGACACAACTTAATAGATTGGTATAGTACTGCCCATTTATTGTGGATCCTTTTTTCAAATAATCCCCACAATGACACCTTAAGCATTCCAAAAAACAAGTCGAGCATCACCTTTCCTGCAAAGAACTAAACCCTAAAGTTTCGAGAGGGCGGGGTAACACTGTCTGCATTCTCTAATCTGGCTCTCAGGATCATATAGTGATGAAACTAAGATTGATTAGCAGTTACAAAACGGCTAATACAGATACTCTCTTCTGCTCTGTGCCTATCTAATAACAAATAAAAACACTGCTTCTTTTTGGGTCGTTTGTTAACACTAGTGAAACCCACTAAGTTGTGAATAAACAGTCACAGTGCTTGAACATACACGAATAAAGTAAGCGAAGCGCTGAAGTCTCGTAATATGGCACAATGTATATGAAGTGATTTACATAATAGCCATTTGACACAATATCACATGAAATACTACTAACAAAATTAGAACATTATAGTATTAGGGGTCTGCCACTGGGGCTGATGTAGTCACGCTCAAGTTGGCAGCCACAAACCTGTGGTATACCTGAAGGTTCGCTGTTGGGGCCTCTTCTATTAATTGTGTATACAAATGATATTCCAGAAAATGTTTCATCCAATGGAGTGTCTCTATGCGGGCGATGCTTCATTGCTAAACATTGGTAGAAATGAAGTCCTGGAGTGTCTTGAAATATAACTCCAAGAAACGCTGCAGTAAAAATAATCTGTGCAGTAGACAGCTGCACAAGTTGTAGAAGAGTATTCAAGAAAACAGTCATGCTTACCATCTTTTAGCATATATTTTAGGATTTGTCTTATATACTTGTCAGCATTAAGGTGACTATAACGAAAATGGTGATTACAACAAATATGGCGCTTGAGGCAGACAAGACATATCAATCCCCTACAACATAATTTAGAGAGCTATGACTGATGCACATTTCCAGAGTATTACGTGCTTTAATAGAATCCCGTAGAAAATACGATCAAAAAATAAAAGAGTTTAGGGAAAATGTTAAAAACACTCTCCTAAAATATGCCATTTTTATGTGAGTTTTTTTTTGTTCCTTTTTATGTTTTATTATTCAAGTTTTATTCATATCTGTTTTTGTGTGTTTGTCTTATTTGCATTATAGTGATAAAATATACCAAAGCTGGTTGGCGAAATATTTATGTTGATCAAAATTGTTACTATAAGATTTGGGGGAAATTTCTTAAGTGACTGTGAAAACAGGTCTTTTGACAGTTTTATGTATAACATATCTTTTGCTAAAATTTTGCGTAAGGCAGACACAAGCAATGTTTTTTGCATGACAAATTGTATAATTAAATAAATGACTTTAGCCTAAAGGGTTTTCCACACTCCCTCAAAGGAGAACATTCACTCATCCCAGGTATCTCAGATACCAAAGAGACTGAGCTCAGATGGAGCCTTTCCAAGTTATCATGCTCTGAATGGCAACACGACACATCCTCACTTACCAGAAATCTCCACACACTGTGGGCAGTTGCAAGTACTGCTTTCTGCATAACCTTATAAACATGCTCTCCAAGGCATAGTCTCTTAATATTCTCTCGAATATTCTTAGGGACCACACCAGCGGACGATGTAACTATCTGGATCACTCAGACACTATCTGTCCTCCACTGTCTCTTTACTTGCATCTCAAGGTCTCGGTACTTAATGGTTGATCTTCTTGTTGTACTTTGTTTTTAGATTATTGGTATTCGTAATGGCTACATCAATCAGTGTCACTTGTTTGCAGGACTTATTCACTATTATTATATCTGGCCTGTTGTCGGCAACTCGTTGGTCTGTGAGTGCGGTCCGATCCCAGTACATCCTGTATCCTGGGTTCTCTAGAACAAGCTCAGGAGTATCTATAATAGGGCACCTTACTAACATTTAAAAGCACCATTTTCGGAGACAGTTCTCGATTAAGTATTCTTGCAACTGCGTTGTGCCTCTTTTTGTACTCTCTTGCTGCAAATAGTTTACATGCTCCGCTGATGTGCTGATAGTTTCTGATGACTGACACCCAAATCTGCATTTATCATCTTGGACCGAATTATCTCCAACTATATACTTCAAGTAGTTTGTTGTTGGCCTGACCAACTATATACTTCAAGTAGTTTCTTGTTGGTCTGACCTGATCTGATCTTGTATGGCCCGCAAAAACCCTTCTTTCTCTGGAAAGGTCTGTACGACCACCAACCAGTAGTTCGATGCCGATTTGTCGACATGTGCCTGGAAGGTCTCATTCACATGTCACCTATGGGGAGTCTTCTGCATTCAAGATTGCAGCTTGTCCACTTTCTCTTAATTGTAGCAGTGTTGACTCATCCACCTTGCATTTGGCACTGTTTAGTTCAGAAGTAAGCGCCCGCTGATGGAAATATGTGTGTTAACCAATGTTCAACACTCTTTCACCTTGGTGTCTAGGTAGGGTTACTCGTTTGATGATCGTTTTTGGATTTTGTTAGGAGTGTTTGCCCCTTCCACTGTATATTTTTGATGTCTGTTTTCCTGCAGTTCAAAATCCCAAATAAATAGCTATGTGCAGAACATGCATATGTATAAGACTTTTAGTCAGGTTCTTGCTGTTAAGTTGTGCCATACCACCTGCTTTATTAATTTCGTAAACTCATTTGGCAGTTTGTTCTTCATCACTGAGTCGGTTTACTTTTCTCGCTTGCTGTATTCAATCTTCAATATATATGTGTGTATATATATATATATATATATATATATATATATATATATATATATATATATATATATATATATATATATATATATATATATATATATATATATAATAATAATAATAACACCACAGTAGGCAAACTCCGCACACAGAAGTCTTTGACTTGTGCGAGGGGGGCTTACAGACACATATAGACAAAGGACACCACCCATAACTCATCAGAAGCCGGCATTTTCACATTCGAGTGAAAAGGATCGAATGTCTGAATACGGCACGCGGACCCGCGACCTCCTAGCCCGATTCTAGAGATTACTCACCTTGCGAACTGAGCTCTACGGCCTGTTTAATATATATATATTACTTATAAAATATAATGAGGAACGTGTAATCCTGCTTCGTAAATAAAAAATAAATTAACAAAAGAGGTGGGTAAAATATGACATATAAGATACATAACCTATTAATGACGGTACCAGTGAAGCAGCACCGTGAATCTTCGTCTGTAATACACAAAACATTGGAATTTAGAACACTACACAGGAAATATACACCAAATCTACACAATTTCTTTTTGGCCGATATCATTATAGATGGTGAATTATTATAAGTTGCCGATCAAAAATATTTTAAAAGTAAAACCGTGCTCAAGATGGTCAAGTAAACAGAAAACAGAGAGAAGAGAGCAGTGGAGAAGATGTGGCGAATATGGCGGCTTTGCCTTGTCTTGCTACGTGGCCATAGCGGTGTTGCCAGCGTTTCATAAATGTTCATAAATCCGAATCTTATTATAAACAAGGTCAACTAATAGAATAAAAGAAGTATAGATTATTAGTTTCTTTTTATACAAACAATAATAAGCCTCTAGAAAAGAACTGAAATAATATCCTGTATACCTGTAATATAGAATATTTCCTAATAGGGTGCCTATATCGGAATTATTTACGAAATTATTTGCTGTTATGATAGATTTCAAAGAATTAGTTTGCAAACAAGCACAAAGTCCATACATTAAAAACATTGTTTTCAGTTATCTTACTCCTGGTATCGTGTATAGATATGCAATATCTACCTACTGACTTGGTCAGGGCATGCCTATACAATAACTATATCTAAAAGGTACAGTTAAGTTTTTTTCGTGTAGATTAAATTGAATTCTGCTATATAATTCTACCAAATAAACATAGTCAAATTGCACAGAGGTGGATTATATATATATATATATATATATATATATATATATATATATATATATATATATATATATATATATATATATATATATAAACCTGTCAGTCAAACAGAAAAATTAAGGAATCAAAAAAGCTAAACCATTTTGGTTTTTATTACCAGTATCTAGCAACACGTCAGTCATTTTATGTACGGACACCTCCCGGCATTTTAATATACTACCTTCCAAAATATTTTCTAAATATTTCTACAATATAATACTTTGAATACCAAATCCAGTTGTGAGTAATTCGGGTTAGATTTTCGCTAACGAAATTAGGTGTCTTTTTTTAATTAGGTGGATAGGCGTCACCTTTTTTTTTTAATTTTATGCACTTTCCCAAAATTAAGTAATTTCAGTTTAAAAAAAGTTTCATGAATTAAAACAATTAAGCCAGGTGATTGATAGTAAATCAAAGAAAATATAAATAAATTGGACAGGTACATTTCATGAGTACAACTTTTTTTTTCTTTTTTTATAAATTATATCATACCATCTACTTTTTAAAATATCTGTTAGATATTTCTAAAATATAAATTCTGGAATATTTAGTATAAATAAAAAATTAATATTTATTATATGTTTCAAACAATATTACATTTCAAACAGATAAAAAATATTTCTTAAATAATTTAACAAATATATAAACCAAATATTTTATAAATATTTATTTTGGATAACAAATACTTAATAAATATTTGGTGCTATCGGGGATGTTGACCTCTGGAGGTACGATGGCAAAATTATTTTGTTCAAAAGTTCCAATATAATTGCCAGCTTTCTAGATGTTCTTAGCCTAGGTGGTCTTCTTAGCCTAAATAATAGTGTTCTTTAGTATTAGTATTATTATCATTATTATTATATATGTGTATTTTATTTATTTATGCCATAATGGTATCTGTATTTATTTGTATTTGCTATTTTTTTGTCATGTAAATGAAGGGCTAGTGTAGTTTTTTTCAAAATAGATATACTACTATTATTATGTGCTCCAACTGTTCATGGTTTTCTAAAACTATAATAAATGAAAAATATGCATTTAATTCGTTTTTTTAAACCTCTTACAGGTAAAACAAAAAAGTTTAATAGTAATAACTTACAAAAATTTTCAGCAACTACGTAATTATCAAAATCACAAAGGAATTGCTAGTTACTTCATAAAGACAGTTTTTCTTTGGGAAGTAGAAAAGCAGCCAGCGGAATTGTGGTGTAATACCTTTAGTTTTATTTTCATGACGGTAATATTATTTATCTCAAAACCATATTTTCAAATAATTTAAAATTTTTCTTGTCCTAGATGCTAAAGAAATATGCTGAATACTTGAAAAATGGAAAAATTCCCTATTATTGGCACCCAAATTTCAACCTAATTGGACACATGAAGCAAGTAACTTATACTGATTTTGGAAATGCAGTTAAAAATATAATTGATGAAATTGAAAGAAACATCAATGATCCTTTTGTGATTGCAAAGCGTTTATGTAAGTTAATAATGAGGTATTGTTTGTGTTTAGTTACATTTTGTGAGAAGTTTGAAGTTCTTGTACCAAACTATCTCAAGTGAGTTTTTATTATTATGCCCAAGGTGTGCTGTGGCCGTGATTTTACTGCATAACTATGATTTTTGGTATTTCTGTTGTATTTGGCAAGTTTAAGTTGAAGACAATTACTGTTTGAATTTGATTATCCTGATTAGAAAATTACTCACTGCAATAATTTCTAGGGACTTTTGACATACTTATATTGTATTAACTTCTAATAGCTGAAGTTGCTGTTATAAAGAGAATTATACCTCTCACACAACTTCAAAAACTTAATCTCTGACCTTTTTCGAGTCACTGCAGTCCATTTTCTAAGGGTGCACTTTTTTTTTAATACGAACATAATAAAATTTATATATACAGAATGTTTAACAGCTGTGTATCAGGAAATGTTTATCTGGTTCCTTTCTGTCATGCAGCCCATGCAATGTCGAATGAGATGAAGTGTGAAAAGATAGGGGCAATTCAAATTGATCATCTTAACTTAAACATATCCAGGCATGAATCCTACTCAGCGTTTCTACTGTAGTAGCACATTCGAAGATAAATAAGAATTCATCACAACAGAATAAGCAATCTATGACAGTTCATTCTGCTTTGACATACATACATACTACTACACTACAGGTTCTAATGAAATTCACAGTTTAATTAAGCATGATTTTTGCAACGTAGAAAGTATAATAGGCAGACCAGTACTTACATGGTCGTTGGTTTTTATTAGTGATATTTATTATATTTGTGTGAAAGGATGTGAAAAAAAATTGAAATTTCGATGTATTTCTGATGAAATTTTGATCGATTTCTCAGCACGGATAATCCGCACACAAATAATCAAGAGTATACTGTATGATATATAACTTTTTATTTGTATAATTGCAGACGTTAAAAGTACACAAAGAACTTATCTATTCTTGTTTTGTTTTTTTCTAATGATACATTCTACATTAAAAGCAACATTTTTAGTGAACTTCAAAAATTAAAGTAAAACTAGAAAATCCCAGTTAAATGTAAATCCAGATAAACAACATATTTCTACATATTAACTTAAAAAATCAACTTCTCAACCAAAAAAAAGTATTGCTCTATTAGTTTTTTGCTCTGGACATTTTCGAAGTAGCTAATTTCAACCAATCCTTAACAGCACAAGAGATTGCTCTGTCGCTTCTTTCACGTTAAGGAAAATTTAGCTTTGCAGCATCTAAAATTATAAACTAATAAATGGAAATAAATAGGTCATGAAATTGTGATTACCATATACTACTGCTATTAGTCTCATGGGTTCGAATGCAATTTTATATATATATATATATATATATATATATATATATATATATATATATATATATATATATATATATATATATATATATATATATATATACATATATATATATATATATATATATATATATATATATATATATATATATATATATATATATATATATATATATAACAAATACATCAGAATTTATACATGCTAAACTCATAGCTAACCATTATTATTCTCATTCAAAAGTTTGATTCACGAACAATTAAAATACACGAAAAAACGGTGTATTCATAAACGTTAGATATACGTCTAATGTCACAATAAAATTAAACTTGAAAATTAGAGAAAGCAGCAAACATGGCAGATTTTAAAAACCCTGGCTAAACTTATAAGTGCCACTTATTTATTCTACCTAATAACGCTATATGGCAATCAAAATACAAGAAATATGATTAACTTCGACAACTTTTGAAGACAATTATTACATACTGGCGTGTTCGCTTAATTAAAATCTATGAAACAACTTACGTTGACTTCAAGACATAAAACTTTACACTTTTTAAATTGCAATAACTGTGCCTACTTCCAAAACTTTTAAGGGAAATCGCTACAGGATGATAATCATTCTTTGTAAATGTGTATAAAACAATTATAAATTATAGAACAGACCACAATTCACCACAACATACCTACAAGTGCCACGTACTGAATCTAATATTTAATAACATCTAATTCTAAACACCACGTCACACACATCACGTCACCTGTTCTGTTTCTATTTCTATTCGTTGTTCGTTCTCATTTAGCATGTGCACAAACACTTTTTTTGTTCCCTCAGGGCTCGTCCGCGACCTTGCTGTCCCGATAGCACTGCAACCTTTGATTGATTGTGCAAACCCTTAATCTTACTCCACCCATTCCAAAATCACTGTGCCTTGAACTAGTCTGCACAGCGATTGGTAGGGTGAAGTTTTATATTGCTCTGTCTCCGGTCTAGACTGACCGTAGATCAGTTGTCTTTTGCGGTCCAGAGCTTTACACTGGCACAAGATGTGCTGGGCTGATTCCTCCCCCTCACCGCAGAGTCTGCATGCGAGGTCCCCTTCGAACCGCCCCATTTTATGCAGGTGTTTCTTGACGGCCACGTGTCCCGTCAAGAGACCTGTTGTGTTTCTGAGCTGTCCTCTGCCAAGATTTAGCAGCTCCACAGCTCTCTTTGAACTGTGTCCGTCAATTATTGACTTCTCATGTCTGAGCCCTGGACAGTCCGCCCAGTACACCTTCTGTTGGTTTCTGACCCAGGACTTAATGGCTCCCCTGGCATTGCTCTTTGACACGCCCAGAGCCGGTTCTGGTCCCATAAATTGTTCTGCTGACCCTCTCTTCGCGAGACTGTCAGCTTCTTCATTGCCTTTGACCCCCGAGTGACCCGGCACCCAGATGAGGATCACCTCATTCTGCCCAGCCAGGTCGCTCGTCTCGTCTCGGCACTCACTCACCAGCCAGGAATTTACCCGTGAGCTACTTAGTGCCTTAAGGGCTGCCTGGCTGTCTGTGGCTATGAGGATCCGCTTGTTGGTGTAGCCCCTCCTCTTGTTCTCCCGCACACAGTGCAGGATGGCGTACATCTCGGCCTGAAACACCGTTGCATGGGCTCCGAGGGAAATACTATGACTTACCCTCGGTCCTTCCGAGTAAACACCTGCCCCCGTCCCACGCTCCCCGCCAGATCCGTTCGTGAACCAGACGAGCGCGTCCCGTGGTATGCCCGGCGTCTCCTCCCGCCATGCCTCGCGGTCGGGGATTTCCACTGTAAAGTTGTTTTCACTGCACATTCGCGGGCTGGCGAAGTCTGACCTCATTTCAAGCATGGGCTCCTTCACGATCTCCTGAATTTTGCAGTGGCCCCTGAAGCCTGGGTTGATCTTCAGTCTACCATTTCAGGCTAGTCTGTATAGTGCTAGCCTGGCCTCCCCCATAATAACTAAGTGTAGGGGGGCAGATCCAGCAACACCCCCATGGCGGCTGTTGGGGTTGAAGACATGGCCCCTGTGATGCCTAGGCAAGCCATCCTTTGGATCTTGCCTAGTTTTTGTTTGGCACTGGATTGTGTCACCTTAGGCCACCAGACCAGTGCCGCATATGTTAACGATGGTCTGACCACCCTTGTGTACAGCCAGTGGGACATACTAGGTCTTAGTCCCCACGTTTTTCCATATAGCCGCCTAGTGACGGCTAAGGTCATGACTGCCTTACGCAGTGTTTTTCCAATGTGACCCCAAAATATTTTACCTCCCTGGCCATTGGAGCGCTCCTACCGTATAGAGTGAGAGTTCTGTATCTGTCGCACTTCCTCCTCGTAAACGGCACGACGGTTGCTTTCTCGGGGCTCACCCCGAGCCCTTGATCAACTGTCCACCCTTCCACCACTTTCAGTGCAGTCTGCATGCGCTCCCACACTGCCTGTGTGCACTTTCCTCGGACTATGATGACAATGTCGTCCGCATAGCCCTGTACCTCATACCCCCTCCCGAGAACCTCCCCAGCAGGCCGTCCATGACTAGGCACCAGAGCAAGGGAGACATAATGCTCCCCTGCGGACACCCCGCCGCGACCCCCGCCAGCAGAGTCCCTCCCGCGAGTGAGGTGAACACCGCCTTGTCCCTGAGCATGGAACCGATCCACCCGCAGCATTCTCCTCTATTCCACGCTCCCGGACAGCTGCCAGAACCGATCCGAACGAGGTGTTGATAAAGGCCCCCTCTATGTCTAGGAAGGCCCCCAGCGCCACATCCCTGTTCTCCAGCGTTTTCTCCAGTTTCAGCACCAGTTGGTGCAGTGCTGTTTCTGTTGAGAATCCTGCTCTGTATGCATATTGTCCGCAGTGTAGGGGATATGCTTCCAGTACACCGCCCCTAATGTGCCGGTCGAGCAGTTTTTCCACTGTTTTTAGCAAGAAGGACATGAGACTTATTGGCCTCAGGGACTTTGCCTGGTCTGTTAGACGCCCAGGTTTAGGAATAAATACAACCCTGGCCAGTCTACATGCCCTCGGAATGTACGCCAGAGCCAGGCTGGCCCTCATAATGAGGGTAAGCACCAGCGCCAGTATATCTATCCCCTGTTGGAGCATGATGGGCATTATTCCATCAAATCCCGGCGACTTGTATGGCTTAAAGCTGTTAATGGCCCATCTGATTTTGCTCCAGGTAACCACCTCTTTAGCGACTGTCCAGTCTACTCTAGATGCCCGCCTATAAGGCGCCTCTATTTCTGAGTGTTCCCAGTCCGGAGGTGATTGTTTTATTATGTTACAGCCGGGGAAGTGCGTCTGGAGTAAAATTTCCATAGTTTCCTCCCCCGAGCTTGTAAAGCCTCCCGTGGATGTTCTAAGGGAGCCTATGTTAGTCTGAGGGCCCTTGGACAGGATCTTGTGTAGTCGAGCACTCTCGGACGTGTTTTCCACTTCCTCGCAGTGCCTCCTCCACGACTCCTTCTTGGCGTCCCTCAGTCTTTTGTTATAGGTCGTTAGGGCCTGTCTATATTCATCTCATGCTCCCAACGGTTTGGCCGCGTTAAACAGCTTACGAACCTGCGTCCTCCTTTGCCTGAGGTCCTCCATCCACCACGGGACGTTCCTGGTGGACACCATCATTTTCAGAGGGCAGTTGGCGTTATAGGCCAAGGTGATTGCGTCTCGCAATTGGACTGCTGCAATCTCGAGGTCCATTGAATCGTCTATGGTACTCTTAACCCCCCGCAGTTCCACAGCTAGGTCTGACCTGTAGGCTTCCCAGTCCGCCTTGCGGGGGTCCCGGTACCATACCGTTTGTCTTTCGACTTTGGCAATTTCAAACCGGATGTATTTGTGGTCTGAGCTACTCACTTCACTAGACACTGCCCAGTTCTTAACAAAGTCACCCAAAAACTGGGTGGAAACTGTTAGATCTAAAACTTCCTCACGCTGTGTTGTGACGAAGGTCGGTTTATTACCTCTATTCAATATGTCTAAATTAAATTTCATAAAGAATTGTAAAAGTGCCTCACCCCTAGAGTTTGTGTCCGAGCTACCCCACAACTCATGGTGCGCATTCGTATCCATGCCGATGATGGTCTGCCATCCACCTGCTCTGCTACCCACCATCAGCTTCTCCAATTCGTTGGGTGGAGGAGGGTCCGTGCTGTCCCCTGGCAGATAGGCTGACCCGACAGTAATGTCCCTCAGCCCATCCGCTCCTCCACATCGGATTTTGATCGTTGCCAGGTCCCTAGAACAGAAATTCATTAGAGGCAGAAACTCTATCCCTTCCCTGACAAAAATGCAGCCCCTCAGGTTCTCGCTGGATCTGCTGTAGATGAGCTTTCCAGTAGCTCCGCCGAGCCCCCTGATCTCTCTTTTATAGGAGTATAGTTCCTGGATGAGGGCCACATCCGTGTTCCTCAGAGCCATCAGTAGTCCGGCCGTGGCTGCCCTACTGTGTTGGAGGTTGGCCTGAAGGAACCTAAGTACCATTAACCCTTAGTTGCTTCCCCAGTGGGCAGAAGCTAACCCTTCCCAGGCCCCAGAATGCCTTGAAGAAGGAGGTTCCTTCAAGGGCTCTGTAAGACGTCTGGTCGATCGAGAAGGCGAGAGTCTGTCCTTTCTCCTCTGCCTTCCTGCTTAGAACCGACCAGTGTTGTGTCCTCAGTTCAGGGTTCTGGATCTTAAGTCTACTGGTCACCGTCTCCTGCGGGACGGTATCAGGGATCCATACGAGGACCTTGCGTCTCTTTGGGAGTTCCTTGGGCTCGACGGCTGTCAAGTCCGCCCCTCCCAAATCTGACCGAGGCCCCCGATCGTTTTCCGCAGCCAGTCCCGCGATTGCGGGCCGGCACAGGTTATCCAGAGGATGCCCCCCCCCCCCCCCCCCGTCAGGCGCGCCCGGTGGAACTGAGGCGGGCTCTCCCCTTCCTGAAGAGAATCCACAGCAGCCTGGATCCTTCCCCTGCTCTAGCGTGACCTCAGGATGGCGTCTGTCAATCACCGCCATCCCGAGGCCCTCCGGAGCCTCCCTATACGAGCCAGTCTGCGCCGGTATTCCGGCCTTGGTCCTTTTGGGAGGTCTGTCTGTAGTAGGCGTGCTAGAGCCAGAGCGCGGCGTCTTCTGACTCGCACTCCCCTCTTGTGCCCTGGCCCTTTTGGGACGTCTGTCTGTAGTGGGCGTGCTAGAGTTCGAGCGCGTCCTCTTCTGACTCGCACTCCCCTCTTGCGCCTTTACAGGTTTCTCGACCGTCCACGTCCCGATCGCCATTTTCTGCGCCCTCCGGAACTTCTTTCTTTGCGCCCCGGAAAGACGCTTGGACTGCCGACGCAGTCCCTCTACTCTTACAGTAGAGTCCTCACTGGTGGAGGGCCCCCGGAGTCCGCGGAGCTCGCCGCCCTCCGGTGGGACCCAGCTCCAGCTTGGGTGTCGGGGACAGGTCTCTGGCCGAAGCTACCCCTGATCCCCCGTATCTACGCCAGTCGTGAGACCTCCAGAGCCCGCTGCCGCCCCCTGGCTCGTCTCCGTTTCCGGAATAGACTCAAGGCACAAGTCTGTAGCCGGAGCCACTCCTTGAGCCTCATTGGTTTTGGTTTTATATGTATTTATTATCTTCATGTTGTTCCCACGAGAATGGGGGAAATACTGTCCACACCATCAGAACCCCCTGTGTGGTGCAAGGCGGGTTACTCTGGAGGGTTGCCCGGTACTCCAGAGGTTCCGTTCATGACACCATCGCCCTGGTGCCATCCATCCATAGGCACGGGTCACGTGACACCGTAGATTGAGGGAGTTTAGTTCGACCTCCTTGTCTAGATCCGTCATGTTTAGTTATTAGCAGGGTCACCTCGTGCAGGATGCGAATTTTTACCGCGCATGACGGTCTTGGGGAAAGCTTAATCGAAAGTTTATGTTGTTATTACCACTTCCTCAGCTTGTCCCCTGGAGTCATTTGGCCCCCGACTCCTTAACCCCGCACAAACACTTACTAATTTACAACAGATAAGTACTTAACTAGAATATTAAAACTGTTTTATCTATTACACGGTGGAATGCAAAAGATAAAATAGCTCCTTTTAAAACATACACACATTGTTGAATACCTCTCAGATTGATTATGTAGCAAAAAAATTTAGAAACCCAGGGAAAAATGTAACCTATAACTATAGGTACATAATATAACAGGTACATAATATCACAAAATGTCTCTAGCTTAAAAAATATCTAGTAAAATACGTATATTTTATGTATAAATCCCTACTTCGTGTATGTTTTTGATAGTCGAACTGTGTTGAAACTACGTGTAAATATTATCTTTGAAAACACTTAAATAATAACGTCTTTTACAACGATAAATTGTTAAGTACTTTGCTTTTTTAACAAAAATTAAAAAATAGTGGTTTTAAATATATCGTTTATATCACAAAATATGTCTCGCTTAAAAAATGTCTGGTAATATACGTATATTTTATGTATGAATCCCTACTTCATGCATGTGTTTGATAGGCGAACTGTGATGAAGCAACCTTTAAATATTGGTACATAATATCACATAAAATTTCTCTCGCTTAAAAAATATCTAGTAAAATACGTATATTTTATGCATAAATCCCTACTTCATGTATGTTTGTGATAGGCGAACTATGTTGAAACTACGTGTAAATATTATCTTAAAAAACACTTAATTAATAACGTCTTTTACAACGATAACTTGTTAAGTACTTTGCTTTTTTAACAAAAATTAGAAAATAGTGGTTTTAAATATATCGTTTATATCACACAAAATATCTCTCGCTTAAAAAATGTGTGGTCATATACGTATATTTTATGTATGAATCCCTACTTCATGCATGTGTTTGATAGGCCAACTGTGATAAAACAACCTTTAAATATTATGTTTAAAAACACTTAATTAATAACGTCTTTTATAACAACAAATTCTTATAGTGTTTTTTTTTAAAACAAAAATTAGGAAAATAGTTGTTTTAAATATAACGTTTATATCACATAAATATTTCTCACTTATAAAATGTCTGATAAAATACGTGTATTTTATGTATGAATCCCAACTTCATGTAGGTTTTTGGTAGGCGAACTGTGTTGAAACAACGTTTAAATATTATACTCTTCATCAATAAGGTCTTTACAACGAGAAAATTGTTACGCTTTTTTTCCCAAAAATTAGGAAAATACCTGTTTTACATATAACGTTTATACCACACAAAATATCTTTCGCTTATAAAATGTTTAATAAAATACATATATTCAACGTATAAATCTCAACTAATAGTAGTTTTTTGATAGGCGAAATGTGTTGAAATAACGTTTAAATATTATGTCTAAAAACTCTTCATAATTAACGTCTTTACAACGAAGAAATGGTAACGTTGCCTTTTTAGCCTAAAACTCAACGTTAATTTTAATAACTGATAACGTTTTTTCAACGGTCTTTACGTAAAATAGACGTTTATTAAACACATGTGTGTTTATTGGGAGATGCTTCTTGTAAAATATGTTACAAGTGAAAGGCACTTTGTTTTAAATTTTAATAAAACAAAGCTTCTACCATGAGAGTAAGTCTTGAATTAATTTATCTTTTGCCCATGGGACAAACAAAATACTTTGAACTGAAATTGTCATTTTTTTTTCTAAAATGGATCACTTGATAATTTCAATTAAAAAATAATGGAGTTGCCTAGTGAGTCTACAAGGAATAAGAGTATTACAATTCCAAACATGGTGAACATATGAATGTAACCAGCACAGGCCTATTATATAAATAAATGAAGACATTAATGGATATGTAATTGAAGCTAAAATTATTGTCATTATCATCAAGCCCTTATTTAGTCAATGACTAATACACAAGTGTTGATAGAAGAAAAATTACAACCCATCAAATTATGACAAAACAAATAACACGAATCAATTAAAACAAAACTATAAAACCAAATGCATGAGTCCAACACTGAAACACAAGACAATAAACAAGCATCATCTATACAATCTGTAATTAGTCATTCATTAACTACCGATTACGGGGTATAATAGGGCATTCGGTTCACAATATGTTAATAGGGTACTATCATGAATTTTATTACTCCGAAAAACATATTTTGCCAAACCGTTTTATTCTAAAACTCTTGTGGAACAATGAACAATGAATATTTTCTGATAACCTAGAGCAAACACAGACATCTAATAGTAGTCACAAGTGAGAGTTCAGGTAAATTGTGAGTATATCCCATTTCTCCTGGATGTGTGAAAGGATTGTTGATTTTTTGTTCTGGTCTAGTTTCCTTTGCATGAGATCTGAGGTAATTTAGTAAAAACAAAAATATGTCACGATTAACAAAATAGTCGGTATCAAAGATAAGTCTAGCAGATAGTGATTATCTGTCTTAGCAGCCGAAAGAATCAAAATTAAACACGAAGCTTTCAGTTTTTCTTTTGTGATAGGTAATCCGTTGTTACGAGCGTACTTTTGCGTTTGCAGATCAATTTCTGTGTTTATGTGCTGTAAAAAAAAATGTAAAAAATGATTTTCTAGAATAGCACATTCTTTTGCTTCACCTTTGATAAAAAATAACTGAGGATTCTTGGATGTTTCTTTTACTTTCGTTTGGTAGTTGTGCTAACCACCTGTGACCATTATTTTCTTTTAGGCTTGACAATACTTTTATGTCTTGTGATAGTTTCAGATTGAGGTCTATCTAGAGAATTTTCTGTAACTTCACTGCTTTTTTAGACTAAATAGTTAGATCTCGTGCATAAGTAACCATGTTTTCGTTTAAATAAATTTCATCATTTAACTCATCAGTGTCTGTTTTGATTCCACGTCCAGATTATTCTTTTTTTTTTTTGACTAAATCGTCAGATCTCGTTCAGAGGTAACCACGTTTTCGTTTAAATAAATTTAATCATTTAACTCATCAGTGTCTCTTTCGATTCCACGTCCAGATTGTTCAAAATCTCTTTGTAACAATTCCCACACTTTAGTAAAATGATAGGGTCTAAGTTGTTGTTCTTGCAATGTTTTTAAAACTGAGGAGGCTGAAATATCTCCTAAAGTACTAGCTATAGTTTGAGTACTTATCTCGGGATCATTAATTACACAATTAAAATTTGTTCTTCAACACATACTATAAGATGATATCTTTCACACCCAGAGTCAGCTAACAGGTTTTAGGAAACCATTTTCTTTTAAACATCTGATTATATTTGGAAAAATACCATTATCTCAAGTTCTTCTATGGGTAAACATTGTGTGGTATAATCTAACAGCCTCTCTTGATACCTGCTTACGCTTGCCATAAACCAATATTAAATTCACAAATTCACTAAAAGAATAATTCACATATGGCATTTTAATATTATAGGTTATTTCAAATCGCAAAATTATATATTTGACAAATAAATTTAACAATACAAGGTACCCATGGTGTAACTTTAAAAGCGCTCTTCAAAACTTTTCGTGCATCCATTCAGTTTTTTAATGATATCTCAAAGAGAAAGCGTCTTTGAAAAAATACAAGAGGCAGTTATGGCCGTCAAGAAACACCTCTATAGAATGGTGCAGTTCGAGAGGGACCTCACATGCAGACTCTGCGGCGAGGGGGAGGAATCAGCCCAGCACATATTGTGCGAGTGTAAAGCTCTGGACCGCGAAAGACAATTGATCTACGGTCAGTCTAACGTAAGGATTGACAGATTGAGAGTTCTTTCTTGATTCCGGTGGGTGGTGGTGCATGGCCGTTCTTAGTTAGTGGAAGCATCCTTCCTGGAGTGCTATCGGGGCGGAAAACACGCGGACGAGCACTGAAAACAAAAGCCTCTGCATTTTAAAACATTTGAGCATGTTTCCCAATTCAGAAATGTAATTTGAATTTCTGAATTGGGAAACATGCTCAAATGTTTTAAAATGCAGAGGCTTTTGTTTTTAGGGCTCGTCCGCGTCTTTTCCGCCCGATAGCACTCCAGGAAGGATGGTTCCACCAACTAAAAACGGCCATGCACCACCACCCACCGGAATCAATCTCAATCTGTCAATCCTTACGGTAGACTGACCGTAGATCAATTGTCTTTCGCGGTCTAGAGCTTTACACTCGCACGAGATGTGCTGTGCTGATTCCTCCCCCTCGCCGCAGAGTCTGCATGCGAGGTCCCCCTCGAACCGCACCATTCTAAGCAGGTGTTTCTTGACGGCCATGTGTCCCGTCAAGAGACCTGTTATGTTTCTGAGCTATCCTCTGCTAAGATTTAGCAGCTCCACAGCTCTCTTTGAACTGGGTTCGTCAATTACTGACTTCCCATGTCTGAGCCCTGGACAGTCTGCCCAGTACACCTTGTGTTCGTTTCTGATCCAGGACTTAATGGCTCCCCTGGCAGTGCTCTTTGTCACGCCCAGAACCGGTTCTGGTCCCATAAATGGTTCTGCTGACCCTCTCTTCGCTAGACTGTCAGCTTCTTCATTGCCTTTGACCCCCGAGTGACCCGGCACCCAGATGAGGGTGACCTCATTCTGCCCAGCCAGGTCGCTTGTCTCGTCTCAGCATTCACTTACCAGCCTGGAATTTACCCGTAGGCTAATTAGGGCCTTAAGGGCTGCCTGGCTGTCTGTGGCTATAAGGATCCGCTTATTGGTGTAGCCTGCCCTCTTGTTCTCCCACACACAGTGCAGGATAGCGTACATTTCGGCCTAAAAGACCGTTGCATGGGCTCAGAGGGAAATAGTATGACTTACCCTCAGTCCTTCCGAATAAACACCTGCCCCCGTCCCACGCTCCCGGCCGGGTACGTCAGTGAACCAGACGAGTGCGTCTCGTGGTATGACCGGCGTCTCCTCCCGCTCGGGGATTTCCACTGTAAAATTGTTTTCCCTGCAGATTCGCGGGCTCGCGAAGTCTGACCTCATTTCAAGCATGGGCTCCTTCACGATCTCCTGAATTTTGCAGTGGCCTCTAAAGCCTGGGTTGATCTTCAGTCTACCATTGCAGGCTAGTCTGTATAGTCCTAGCCTGGCCTCCCCCATAATAACTAAGTTGGGGGGGGGGGGAGATCCAGCAACACCTCATGGCGGCTGTTGGGATTGAAGTCATGGCCTCTGTGATGCCCAGGCAAGCCATCCTTTGGATCTTGCCTAGTTTTGTTTGGCATCGGATTGTGTCACCAGACCAGTGCCGCATATGTAAACGATGGTCTGAGCACCCTTGTGTACAGCCAGTGGGCCGTACTAGATCTTAGTCCCCACGTTTTTCCATATGGCCGCCTAGTGACGGCTAGTGTCATGACTGCCTTACGCAGTATTTTTTCAACGTGACCATTCCAGGTTAGCTTAGAGTCCAATACAACCCCAAGATATTTTACCTCCCTGGCCATTGGACTGTTCCCTACCATTTCTCATTTCCTCCTCCTCGTAAACAGTATGACAGTTGCTTTCTCAGGGCTCACCCGAGCCCTTGACCAACTATGCAGAGGCTTACTATATGTTTTACGGATATTCTGTTAGAGATGGCCACAGGTGAAAAACCAAAAGATTGAATTATAACAAGAAACTTCTCTTAATGGACTTATAACGTCTACCGAGCTACATTTAAATGAAATAAGGCGTTTTCAAAATATACGTGAAAAACTAATTTCAAAAAAATGTTTCAACACCCTTTATCTTCATAACGAAGCCTCAGAGAACCTATGTTAAAATAACCTTTTGTTGTGATTTTGAAAAAGAAAAATGGGTAGAAAATTTGGCAGGTGTTTTTCAAAACAGCCTGTACATGTATCAAGCTGATAACTCAAAATATTATGGGCCAATTGTGATAAAATTTGGTAGGTACCTTCCTTTTGTAAGTGGCTTGAAGGAGTTTGTAGGAAAATGGCCCAGTTTTTCCTGGAAAATTTTCTGGTTTCTGGGGGGAAATGTTTGTATCTCTGAAAGTAAAAAGGCTATGGCAACCAAATTTGGTATGCAGGTTTGTGTCCTATACGATATACAAAAATTTAGATCTCTATGCTAAAAGAAAAAAAGTTATAGGCATTTTAAGGAAAAAAATTGGGTACCACTGATGATCAGAGAATAGCAGATAACCAAATTTTTGTGTCGATAACAAAATCTTTCTGGGCGCATATATAATTTTCGTCAAAAAACTTGTGTAGATCATTTCTATGAAAATTCGCTACCACAGTACACTTGCTGGCTTCAGGCTTTCTTATTTATACAGAATCAAATAAAAAAACATATCGTAGATTAGATACGAATAATAATATTGCAATGGTTCCTATCGACATAATTAAATACTTCTTTAAACCAAGCAAAACCGCACATTTTTTCAACATAATTTCTATAGTCATAACACCAATAATGCACGCTCCCAATCCTATGAGCTACATCCACCTGCAGATGTCTTTTATATCTTTTAACTCCATTCTCATTTATAAATGCATCCAGTTCAGAATGGTTTTGGATCTTGCGAATTTTATTCAAATACAACACCATCGTTTGTCCATGAATTTCGGAGACCATACTTTTCAGTAACGTTTTCATACACACTGAATCTTTCTTTTGGCAAATCTTCATGCATAAATATTTTGGAGCTTTGTTTCAATTGTATGATTACGCTGTCGATGTCATGGTACATCTTTATTGATCAATTTGTTCTGTAAAACAATTGCCACTCTACTTCTTGCTAAGTCTTTGCTTCCATAAGGATGTTATATATTATTATGCTTAAAGTCTTCATTCTTTGCCACCTTACTCCTGACATTCCAACTATATCGACATCAGATTCTTCCATTATATGTTCTCTACTTCTCCCTATTTTCAACCAGCTTCTAACATTTCGTGTTTTTATGTCAAACAAGTTCTTATTTTATTTCTTCTTTATATAATTCATGATAATTTTTTCAACTGACGCTTTAGTTGCTTGAGTTTGAGTGACATGTGACACTTTGTAAACATTTAGGAGTCCTATCTGAGATGTGTTTTATAGTAACATGGTTTGTTTGTGCAATATTGGACATAGAAAAATGTGTAATTTGGAATTTCTCATTAGAATTAACTATTATTTTCAAAAAAATATTATTGTTTTAGTACCTTCTGGAAAAGTAAAAGCTCTTAGAAAAGAAGTTAATTTGGGTTTGAAAATTCGTCATAAACTCTAAAAGGTACAATATATATGATGAGTGTGTGTGTTTAAATTT
The DNA here is from genome assembly GCA_964006375.1 of Tillus elongatus. Classification (NCBI taxonomy): domain Eukaryota; kingdom Metazoa; phylum Arthropoda; class Insecta; order Coleoptera; family Cleridae; genus Tillus; species Tillus elongatus. The sequence continues at coordinate 147,276,586 of OZ023263.1, read as the reverse complement.
TATTTGATTGGTATTTTAACATTTTTTTTTGCAGAAAAATATAAAGAACTTACGTGTTTTTTTTATATAGTAAAATGATTGTTTTACATCATTGTTTGCATGGCACTACAATATTAAGATTATCTACTTTAGATTGTAAAACTATGTCTTTTTTAGTACCTAATGAGGATGTTGAAACTCTAAAGAAAGAAGTTAACCTTGGTAAGAAACACCACAAGAATCATCAAATACAGGCTTGCCTTAACAGGTCAATTGGATCTGGAAATCCAAACATTCAGTTTCCTATTAAGTTTGATCCAAGCAACAGTGAGCATGTCACAGCCCTGTTAACAGATGACTATTTCAAAAAAGTTGTTAAATGGTTCATCGAAACATATTTCAAAGATATGGAAAGTAAAGATGGCTCTGCAGTAGCGAAAAAAATTATAGAAACTTGTGATCTAGAGTCTCAACCTGGTTGCAGTCATAATGATAATAATAATGGTGCTGTTAATAACATGGATTCATCCTGTAGTGATATTGAAGAAGTCTGTGATCAAGTAAATCTTATCGACTTAAGTGAAAATAATACTAGAAGTAACATTACTTCTTTGAAAAATCTAGGAGATATAACAACAGATAATCCCTGCGAAACTTTTTCGATGCAAGATAGAGACTTGAAAGCAGAGAACGAAAGACTCAGGAAAGATAATGAAGTTCTGTTGAAGATGAACAGTCAGCTTTGTGAGACTTTGAATAGTTCTTTAAAACACACCAACGAAAACATAAAGACTTTGGTTGAAAATGTATGTCAAATGTTAAAAGAAAAAGAAACCACGTTTAATACAAATGAAAGATTGCACGCGTTTCGAAATGAGGCGTTAAAAGAGCCTGTACTTTATAAATGGGATAGTCAAATTGATGATATAATGAAGGTACCATCTTTGAGTGAGCCTAAAGCAATATATGAATCAACATTGGTGACTGCTGACCTGTTTGAAAAAAGAAATGGTCAGGGTGTCACCCTTTTGCAAAGTACATCAAAAGAAGGACCAGCCAACAAAACTGCACAAGAAGTACCCGTCACACCAGATGAACTTGCTTCACATGCATTTAATAATTTTTTTGACTTCAATTTTTTATGAGCTAACTAATGTTTAAAGGTTGGATTTTACATAATATACTTGGATTTTACACAGTATACACTCTGTTCCTAAAGTTTGGAACAAATTTATTAGTTTTCAAAGTTTACATAGTGAGGTTTCAGCACCTATATGACAAATTTGATTGTCACCTCAGCATTGTTGTCAAACTTACAGTTTTCTCATAAATGCTACCAACTTTTTATTTTAAACAGAACATGTGTTTTTACTTAGTCTGAAAGGTAATTTCATCACAAGTTTAACGATCTAAGGGTTATTTGGTTTATTTTCCAACAATAAAAATACAATTCTAAAAAAAGAAAAGAAACTAACAAAATGACAATTGGGTTGTTGAATACATAAAAAACAATACAAAATTGGCTAGGTTCTGTTCAAATTGGTGTTCATTTGCTATTTGACAATATCCAAATCTATTGTCAAACTCATTTGGAACGTTTTGAATAATGTCAACCGTGATTGAGCGTATTTCATTTCAAATTCTTTACTGAAAGCCTGAACTCGCGAAGTTTGGCTGTGAAAATTTTGTTTCTCAGATAGCCGTATAAATAAAGTCTAGGACATTGAGGTCTGGGATCTACCCGACCACATAATCATACCTTGCCTATCAATCCATCATTCTGAAAATTTTATCCAGATAATGGCTGTCATTAATCCCATAGTGTGCGGGGCCATATCTTCCCTACACCATAGGTGTTTGACAAATGTACCTGGGTTTTCTTGATTCTAAAACAACCCAGGTGAGGGAGGAATACGTTCGTCTCTTAGAAAGTTGTGGTAGAGCTCTGCTGTAAGATTTTCGTCCCAAAAGGAAACTCCCAAAATATGATTTCCAACTATACCGGCCCATACATTGATTTCTTAAGGGTATCGCATGCAGAATTCTCTCATCTTATCAGGATTTTCATCTGACAAATGTCTACAGTTTTGTCTGGTTGCTTTCCAGATACAGTAAACATGGCTTCATCCCAAAAAAAATAATCGATATGTTCTTTTTTAGCGAATTTTCGTGGAAAAAAATCGCTATTGGAGACATCACGACTGTTGAATTTTGAAAACATTTCCTCAAATGAGCAAGAACTAGGGCCCCTAAAATTTGAAATATTTTTATGAAAATTCGCTACCATTACGCACTTGCTGCATCCAGACTTTTTACTCAACATTTTCATTGGTTTTTTTTAGATGGTTATTGAGTTATTAATTACCCTGGCAGTTCATCATTACAGGAAATTTTATTTTGTTTCATGGCTGTCTGACAATCAAATCTTGTAATCGAATTTTAAGTCACTTCGGATTGTCCGATCGATTTGAAATTTTGCAAAATTATTCAATTCCAGTGGCAATACATTATTATGGTACCACCGAATCACCGAACTTGTATGAATTTAAAATGGCGACCGACGCAAGATGGCGGAATATTTATTTCTTAATAACCTCCTTGATATGGATATCAAATGAAGGGGGTTTAATGAGTAAAATACACTAGGCTAGGTGATGCTTTGGTAATTTAAATATCGTGACCAACGCAAGATTGCGGAATATATTTTCTTTACAACCCCCTTGACATAGGTACCAAAAGAAAGGGCTTAGCAAGGAACATACAGTGGGTTAGTTGGAGCTTTGTAAAGTGAAAAAAAAATGGCGTCCGACATAAAGAGATGGAATAATCCTTTCTCAACAACTCTCTTGATATGGGCACCCAATGAAAGGTCTTCATGAGTAAAATACAGTAAATTCAGTAAACCATTTTAAACGAGTTTATTTAGTTTCACAGCTCTGACAATAAGATCTGGTAATTAAATTTTAACTCACATCCGATTGTCCGGTCGATTTGAAATTTTGCAAATATATTCAATGACTAATGGTAAGTCTATCGAGTTAAGGCTTGTTTGACTTGCCTTAGTGAGTCCTTTGGTTATATATTGTGAGGAGGAGAAAGGTGGTCATAGGGAACCCTCATACCTTTTCATCTACTTCTAATTGTGACAATACAATGTTATACGGTGACTATAAGTACCGAAAAAGGGATTTGTATGTCTTTAAAACTAAAAAGTATAAAATTAAATCCAAATAATTTTCAAGTAAAACGATTTTATTTTCATGAAATTTGTGCACCAAACATGGTATAAAATAAATTTTCTAACCATTTCACACTGCACTGTAATATTTTAAGCTGTAAAAGTCAGTCATAGAGTATAGAGTCAACCAACATAAAAATATGGTAAAACAAACCAAACAAAAGGTGCTTTAACATGGATTCATATTTTAGATTACTAGTTTGATAATTTACTTTGGTTATGGGCCAGGTAATTTAATGCTGAATGACTGAAAAGTGAATTAATGTAATTTTCGAATATCTTACTCAGTTCCAAATCAAATATGCCCACGATTTTGTACCCAGAACAACTTATCAATCTAGTGATCTATAATATGAATACATCTTAAACCACTGAAAATTGAAGTTCAAACCTTTCTTCACGTTTGTTTTTTTTTGCCATTTTTTTTTCGGTTGGCTGACATAATATATAATGACTTTGACATTTACAGCCTGCAGTATGAATGCAGTGTGAAATGGTTACAAAAGTTATTTACTTTTTTATTTGCGTTAAGAAATAAACGAATCAACTCTTACATTTACAATTGCCCGTCAGGCTATGTAAAAATACTTAGGTGTTTTATTTAAAATTAAAAGGTTAGCAATTTTTCCGAGAAAACTATGAGTCTGACAACAAAGCCAATGTGAAAATCAAATGTCATATTTTGAAGCCCTAGTATGCAAACTTGGACGAAAATTAAATAAACGCATACAAAAATAATAAATTTGTTCCAATGTTTTTGGACACTGTGTGTGCATTATTTTATAAATGAAACTATGTACATAAAAACATTTTTATATTACATTACCATAATACAATTAAATAAAAAGAAGTCTACGTATGTGTTTATTGTTTTTTTTAAGTAATTGTACCATGGATACATAATCAAAAAGATGATCCCATAAACCCCCTGACATGTTGTTACCAAAAGTTTCCGGCTGTGTTAGACAAGGGTGGACATTGTACTGCTGTTCACAAATATACAATTGCATTCTGCATTTAACTTCGAATGTACTCAACTGTGATTCAGTGATACGGAATTTGAGTGGTTTGATATAACTACACAAGATATGATAAAAATTTGATAGTTTCTAGTTGTAAAGTCATGTTATACTGTACATATTTAAATTTGCCCACGTTTTGGCAACAATGTACAAAAATTCTAGTTGTAAAGTCATGTTATACTGTATTTATATTTGCTCATGTTTTGGCACCAATGTACAAAGTTTGATTTTTCTTTACTCTTAAGACTCTTTTTAAATCTCAAGGTGTGGGCGGGTTGTCCATCTAGTATATATTGCAGACTTCAGTTATTTGACTATTGATTTCAGGCTCAGTTCAATGTGGAGAGTTTAAGTAGAGGTAGTAAATATATTTATTTAGTTATTTTAATGTATGCTCTTGCTTTAAAACATAAAATTTTCTACTTGTTAGGTAAGTAGGTATAGATGGTGTGTTCTGAGACTGCCACCTGGCTGGCCCGACCCGGTCCGCCACCGAGCTGACCCGAGTGTAACCTGGAAGACTTAGATGTCTAACCTGAGAGCGACATTTCAGATCCTAGTGCATTTGTGAATGTAGATCATATAGAGTTATGTGATTGGTAGTTGAGAAATCATTACGGTGCATGTGCACATTTTCTGTGCATACGACATATTCTGAATCTCTTATTGTTTTACGACACATGCGTCTGACAATCCGTGAAGTAAGGTTTGAACTGCAATTTTCAGTTTTAACGATAATTTTAAACGGTACATTGAACATAATTGTTAAATTGTGTGGCAAAAATAATATCACTTTTTCTCTGTGCCATATGACATATTCTAAATTATCCCTTATTTTTTATGGCACATGCGTCTGGCAATACGTGGAGAAAGGTTTGAACTTTAACTTTAATTTTTAATTATAATTCCAACGTACCTCAATGGATATCGAATTATAGAGCAACACCTAAATTTTCCATGTATTCAGAGTGAGAATGTAGTGATTGACATATTGACATACCTTTATATCGAACAAATGATATGTGGCTAATAAACTTAATTGTCTCTGAACTTATGGCAGTGACAAATTCTGAACAAAAGTCTGGACGCAGCAAGTGTGTTATAGTAGTAAATTTTTATAAAAATGTTTTCAATATCAAATATGTCTTTTTTTAACTAAGGCAGGCATCAAATAGGGTTACTGGTATAACCTATGTAGTAAAAACAATGTACCATATTTCATCAAAATAGCTTTATTGTTTGAAAAAGTACAAAAATTTTCCGAAAATAAACTTAAGATGTTCCCCAAAAAACTGGTCCGATTTTTCTAGCCAACGAAGCTGTTCAAGCTATTTACCTACCTAGCAAGATATAATTATTCACAGAAAGCTTTCCGACAGAACTCCCGAAAAAAATTGACACGAAAATTTGAAAACAATTTTTTCACAAAAATCCGAAAATAGTTTTTTTTACAATAACTTATTAAACATTTATCACCAAATGTCACAAAAATCTCAAACGATCATTTCTGGGGAAACAAAAAATGTTCTGCGAAAATTGACTATTTTTTTTTACAAAAAATTTGCTTAAAAGATACATAAAATTCAAATTATATACCTAATGTGTAACTAAGTTTAAAAAATAGTAAAATGCAAAAAAATATTTCCAAAACTAGAGTCTGTAGGTATAGCGAGTTGTTCAATCTGAGAAAATTGAGTAACGATAGTTCGAATTTTTCCAAATTCAGTCACCGTTTAAGAACACTCCGTATACGACATCTCTATTTTTTTAACCAATAAGATTAAATGAAAACCTGTTTTTGTCCACTTTCCAACTTATTCCTTGCTGTGGTGTCAGCACATCCCTCTGAAGGAAAGTGGAAATATAGAAAAATGTTTTCCATTTTTCACAATCTTCAGAACACAAACCTACACTTGCCAGTACAACGGTAGCATACTTGATTATAACCACGTTAACAAATAACTCATAATATATAGAATAGGATTACCGAATATAGATTTTTTATTCTTAGATATAACCATAGGTTTATAGCATTTTCGTTATTGGTAGATTCATAAATAACGAAAAAATATTGACATCATATAATGGTGTTAAGGCAAACTGAAATATCACATAAACTGTGATATGGCAATTACCATTTACTGTAAATACTTTTAAATTCAAATTATCCGCCATTCGATTCACCAATAGTAGGTCTTCAAATACAATAGATTCACAAGTGCACTAGGATCTGAGATGACGTAATCAAAGATGGCAACCGTTAGCGCGAAAATTCGAAAAGTAACCTGGAAGCCGCCACCTGGCTGACCTTACCCGGTCCGCCACCCCCCATACAGCACACGATATTCTCAGAATGTTTTCACAATGTGAGAACGTTCTTTTTTCAGAGTATTTGTTTCGGAATGTTCTAATAATATTTATGGAATTTCAAACTGCATCTTGAATATTCTGAGTACATTCATTCAATCACATCCTAAGAAATTCCTCATCAATATACTGAGAATATTTGAATAGATTATTATTCAGAATATTCGCTCGAGATGTCCTTATAATATTATATAACTTTAAAATTTAATGAAAAAGATAGATGATGATTACAGTAAGTAATATAGTGGTAAGAATTCAGAGGAACTATTTTGCATGTTTGATTCTGTTACCTGTCCTGTCTTAAGCACATTTGAAAATTGTATATTTAGGCATAGAGCGCATGTCCATACCGAAGGGAAGATGGGCGATAGACGTAAATGTAAATTAATGTGAACTTGAATGATGTGAGGTCATGTATAAGGTTATATTGTAACATAATTAATTAAAGATAATAATGTGACGTGAACATGAAGAACAGTGTGTAATTACAAACATAGACACAGAATACAGAAGCAACTAAAACATGGTGTCAGGTTGTCAAGAACTAAAAGGCACCCAGTAAAGAAACAAGTTTTAAAGCATTTTTTGCATTTGACACCGACGAAGGGTTCGCCAATTTCACCTGAGACTGGATCATCTTACGAATTAGGTACACATACATTGTATAATATATAATTAAAAAATTGTTGGATATAAATATAACACAAAAGTTTAATATGTTTCTAAAAGCTTCAGGAAAACAAAATTTAAATGATGATATGAAAATAGCCCTACTTTTACATACTAATTACATATTATAGTAAAGCGGGCTTAGATATATTTAATACTTTTCTAGTAGATAATACAAATAAGCTGGAAGATGTACTCGGTTGTTATGAGGAAGACAAAGTCAAATATGACTATGGAAACGTTAAAATGTTACAACTTCTATTAAAAAACCAGACCATTTACCCTTTGGAACGCAACTTAAGAAGCAATCCGCTAGTTATGGATGTATCAGTATAATTATAAAAATCCATACACAGGTTGAACGATCAAAGATAAATTAATTCTGGGGTCTCGACAACAAGCAAGTATAACAAAGAATTATTACGGAAACTGATATTATGCTATCAAAAGTGCAAGAATACTGCAAATCTATAGAATTGTGTACGCAACATCAGGCTTTTACTCATGTAGAAGAACTTAATGTTGTAAGAAATATCAGAAGAGCAGAAAATCTGGACCTGAACATATGGTCAGTAGATGAGCTGTGTACAATAAAACTTGCAATTTATCAGATATATAATCACTTTGCCAAAGTATGCTTTCACAACCAGAATAACCAAGCTGTTGGTCACAAACATCGGGCATCGGGATATAGAAATAGCTTTAAAAGTCAAAATCAAGTCTGTGGGCGCAGAGCAGAGAGCAACCATACAAGGGAAGGGTCAAAAGGTTGCGCCAATTTAAGCCTAAAAACACGAATGTATTTATTTGATATTTGTCCGCGATTGATATCGTCACAGATTTCAATTGGATCCAAATCCAGTCAATAGTGATGCCATAATCACCTCCCAAACCACAACTTATTTGCACATCTCTTAGATTTATTATTATTGGAAGATAAAGGACACACTGTTTGGCTTGAAGGTGAAAAGAAAATCAAATACTTACTCAGCTTTAGTCTTGTTCTGCCCAAAGTCCTGGAGTAAAGAACGTCAATTCCAGGATCGTTAAAACAAAAAGTAAAAAGGGCTGTTTGGAATAGCTGGCATCCGCTCATCAACAAATATAGTCGAAAACGCTAGTCGTCTGCCAAACCATCACAAAACACAGCTGGCTGAAACTACCGTCAAATTGCCTTTAAAAACGATAGTTCCACCATAGAAATAAAAATAAAGGTCTAAATCAGGTGTCAAAACCGGGTGTGTCAAACATCAAGTGGACATCGCTGGCAGCACCATCTATGCCTCTCGTGGCATTTACCTAAGAATTTAGAACAGTAGGGATGTTAAAAGCATGGTAGTTACTCAAGTAAATCGCCAGAGAGTAAGATAGTCAAGTCTGGGTTTGTCAAATCCATGTGGTCGTCGCTAGCTGTAAAGTGTCACGCCGTTATTTAGCGAACACATAAGGTTGAAGCATGGAAAGTTGTAAGAAAACAATATTATTAGTAACTTGTGTGCCGGCCAGACAGAAAAGAACGTCAAATCAGAGGCAACCGAAAATTTCATGAAAATTTGCTTTCACAGAAAGTATACATGACCAGGGCAGATTTATTCTCCTAGGTACATTCCAAATTTATTCTGGAATGAACGTATCCAAGGACAGACAATTAAACCAGTCAATGTCAGATTCAAGTTTCACAAAATTTCCTGAAAGTTTTTTTTTGTTACAAAATGCCAACCATTGCCTCATGCGCAAATTCATTAACCTATCTAGGTTTGCCACAAGTTAAACATTCCATAGACATACCGGATTAGGAAGGCACACAAACAATGGGACACCTGGTTCGGCTCTTCATTAGAATAAGCTTTGTCAAGCTCAGGCTGGTCAAAGTCGGAATATAGAAAAAGGGAAAAGAAAAGGAAATATTTTCTGCGAGAAAGCCATAGTTCTCGTATTCTTCCCGACCGACAGGAGCAGCTATTTGTTGTGACCCCATGTTCTGCAGTACATAAGCCCCCAACTAAACAACCTATGTCCTTTGGTCGAATCAATCCCGCTAACCAGGAAGACTCATGGGAAATGAAGGAAAAGTAAAAGAAAGTAGAGAGAGGACTAGATGAATGTTCCCGGCAATTTTCAACACGACATTGCCCAGGGTTACTATCCATACGACAAATTTTTAGAGATAATACGTACCGACATTTCTCCCCAGACAATGCACAACAAAATAAATCTCAAGGAACACCCATGAGCGAAAGAAAGGTACAAAGAGAGAAGATAGCGAGAAAGGTAAAGTGAGGGACAATGTTTACGTCATAGTCGTGTCCAAAAAATTGCCAACGATACATAGGGAAGGCAACATTGCACCAATGTCGTAGCCTGGTGTACTAAACTTCAAAGATAGTGAAAAAGTTTCACAGAAACTTATTCCCAAAGTAATGGCAAAGGTAATATTTGCCACAACTAGAAAATTCACAACCTTTAGGAGAACCATCGGCAATGTTTATGATTGCTGAGCATGCTGGGTTAGTTGTCAAAATATTTAGTGACTTCAGGATGTTAAGTACTCGAGCACCAATTACAGATATATTTGCCCCGTATCCAACAAAGCTTTAGTTCGATAATGTTTAATCTTTACATCGATATTGGGTCGGTTGTCACCAGGTATAGTGCTCAACATAGGCATCACAGCATCAGGAAAGGTTTCCTTCGGACTAGTACAAAATTCGTTACCCATCAGAGTGGGTTCTGTTGATACAGGAGTTTTCGATATCATTAGGGTTGAAGAAGCTAAATTTTGCACTCAAAAGAATTAGATACATTAGGATTAATATCCCAAGCGACAAGTTTCTTTAGTTAAGTGGTAAACAAGAAATGAGCGATGTTTGATTGTTAACTATAAATATCAGTGAGTTACTTCACAGTGCTACATGGTAGAGATAAGATATAGAACAGTGATTCATAAAGACACAAGCTTAATTACTAACACAAATTATACACATATACCTGTAAGAGAAAAACATACACAAAATATTACATAACCACTCAATTTCTCATCTAGTAGCAGTATAACTTGGAAAATTCTTTGTCCCTGCTGAGTTATGATGCCATTGGTTCGTTAATCGTTAATGATTGTTAATCAAAAAACTTCCCACCAGCCAGGATGAAAATTAGCCTAAAAACCCGAGTGTATGTATTTGATATTTGTCCGCGATTGAGATCTCGTCACAGATTTCAATTGGATCTAAATCCGGTCAATAGTGATGCCATAATCACCTTGCAAACCCCAACTTATTTGCACTTATCTCTCAGATTTATTATTTTTGTAAGATAAAGAACACACTGTTTGGTTTGAAGGTGAAAAAAAAATCAAATACTCAGCTTTAGTCTTGTTCTGCCCAAAGTCCTGGAGTAAAGAACGTCAATTCCAGGATCGTTAAAGCAAAAGAAAGTAAAAAGGGCTGTTTGGAATAGCTGGCATCCGCCCATCAACAAATTTAGTCGAAAACGATAGTCGTCTGCCAAACCATCACAAAACACAGCTGGCGGAGACTAGCAACAAATTGCCTTTAAAAACAATAGTTCCACCATAAAAATAAAAAAAACTCTGGACGCAGCAAGTGCGTTATGGTAGTGAATTTTCATAAAAATGTTTTTATTGCAAATATGTGTTTTCTTTTTAAGAAAGCAGGCATCAATTTTGGTTACCAGTATAACCTATATAGTAAACACAATGTGCCATGTTTCATCAAAATAACTTTATTGTGTGAAAATGTACAAAAATTTCCAAAAGTAAATTTAAAGTGTTCCCGGCAAAACTCGTTTCTTGATCAACCTTATAGGTTAATAGCTAATTGGGCTATTCAAATATGAAGCATTTGATCAAAATTCGCTACCATAACGCACTTGCTGCATCCAGAATTTCTTTTCCTACAAATATGCATTATATTTCGATGGAAAATGCAAAAATGCAATAACATAAGGTGTGTTTGATTAAAAAAAATGATCTGGCACAAAATATTTTATTATAACTTTTTTTTCTTGTAAAATATAAATCTAAATTTTGGTGTATAGTTTACTTTTTATATCGTAAACCTACCTACCAAATTTGGTTATCATAGATTTTTAATTTTTTAAGATAATTTTTTTTTTCAAATGAAAACTCAAAATTTTTCCGGAAAACACCGTCCAATTTTTCTGATTAACGAACTTATCAAAGCCATTTACAAAAGGAAGGTACATGCCAAATTATATCAAAATCTGCCCATTATTCTTTGAGATAAAAATTTTTTTCGAATGAAAACTCAAAATTTTTCCGGAAAACCTCATTCGATTTTCCTGACTAACGAACTTGTCAAATCCATTTATAAAAGGAAGGTACATGCCAAATTTTATTAAAATCGGCTTATTACTTTTTGAGATAAGAATTTTTTTCAAATGAAAACTCAAAATTTTCCCGGAAAATCTCATCCGATTTTCCTGACTAACGAACTTATCCAAGCCATTTACAAAAGAAAGGTACATGCCAAATTTTATCAAAATCGGCCTATTATTTTTTGAGTTATCGGTGTGATACATCTAAATCAGGTGTCAAAATCGGGTGTGTCAAAGATCAAGTGGACATCGCTGGCAGCACCGTCTATGCCTCCCGTGGCATTTACCTAAGAATTTAGAACAGTAGGGACGTTAAAAGCATGGTAGTTACTCAAGTAAATCGCCATATTTTAGGTTCCCCTACATGCGCCTGCTCTGTCTCGGTTCTTATGCGAAACACCTGTATATCTTTAAAAAAAAACAATGTTCCCATGAGTATATGTATGAACATTTTGAGAAGATTAATTGAATGTTCGTGGGACATTTTCAGAATATACTGGGAGCTCCTAAGAGTATTATAAATAACATTCTGAGAACCTTATTAGTATGACAGAATCTGCCCCATTGTCGCATGTTCATAGAATGTTCTATGAATATATATTGTACCTTTTCAGAATGTTCCGGGTATGTTTAAATATTCTTTCAAAACATTCCTGGTATATTCTCAGAATGTGTCTATGCTGTCTGGGCCGCTAACGAGCTGACCCGACCGGGTCGGCCACCCATCACCGAGCTGGCCTGTGGTGTGGGTGGGAGGCTTAAAGGTCTATCCTGAGATAACGTAATCCAAGATGGAAGCTAAGATGGCGACCGTTGGCGCGAAAGTTCAAAAACTAACCTGGAAACCGCCACCTGCCACCTAGCTGTTCCGAGGCGGAACGCTTAGAAGTCTAACCTGAGATGACGGTGAGATAGAGGCTAATATGGCAGCGGTTGGTGCGAAAAAAAATAGGTCTCTGACCCGACTAATTGAATATAAGACGAGCGCCTCGCCACAGTAATGACCGGTTGCATTGATCATGCGCACTTCGCAGGATATTTTAAGTAACGACATAAAAGACCTCCCTGACGTGTTGTTTACACACCATCCTTGACCTGCCCTGACATCAGTTTGCCCAATTAAAAGCTAAAACAGAAAGGAAAATCAACCCTGCCATTCATATAGGAGCATAATGTACTTTTCCTTCCCCTTTTCCTTCTTTTAGCTTTTGATTAGGCAAACTGATGTCAGGGTAGGTCAGTTGGGAGGATTCAGTGTAAACAGCACGCCAGGAAGGTATTGTATTTCCTTACTTAACATATTATGCGAAGTGCGCATAATCAATGCAACCTGGTCATTACTGCGGCGAGACGCTCGTGAAATAAGAGGCTTCGTCATGTTGATTTTTATAAAAATGACGTATGTAAATATGATGGTTAGCGCATGCGCAAACTCAGCTTGTTTAGGTTTAGAGGTATGGTGTTTGGTGTCATTTTACTCGGCTTAAAGTAGAATTCAAGTGCCCAGTTATATGCATGTTGTAATTTCTTTAGTAAGCCAGCCGGAGTATCCTCACGTTCATTCCCGAGCACGGGATAACACATTCTGGTTTCCCGGGCTAAACCTTTTTTGTACATATTTTCTAATAAATATTTTCATGTAAATAATTTGTAAAGAGATTATTATTGCTACGACGCATTTCATTCAATTATTCCCGAGAATCCACCCAAACAATCTTCAACAATTAATCTCTAACAACGGGCATAACCAGAAGTCTGGTGTGACCCCGCTTCACGATTTAGGACAATCCTGTATCCACTGAGCTTAGGCTGGGCCTGAGTAGCTGTTGACAGCGACTTAGAAAGGAGGTATAGTCCTGAGGAAACGCATCAACCTCCTAAAGAAAACTCAATCGATGCTGACGCGTGACTATGATCCCGTAGGTAAGCCGTATTGGTAAGGTTACCATACAAACTCCCCACATTAGGGAGGAATAATATTACCCCGAACTATACCGCTGACAATATATATATATATATATATATATATATATATATATATATATATATATATATATATATATATATAATTAGAAAACACAAATCATTCCTACCATATCCAATTAAATCATGAACTTTCAGATGCTGACTTCAATCGACGACTAGATTTCTGTATGTAGGCATGGATGTTGGGTGAGGATGAACAACTTTTTCGATTATATGCTGTTTACAGACGAGTCGACCATAGTACCGGCTTGCTAAACAGACATAATTTTCATTACTATGCTGATGAAAATCCACATTTTTGCCGCAGTATTAACCGTCAAAATCGTTGGTCTAATAATGTGTGGGGTGGAATATTAGAGTAAAGAGTAATAGGTCCTTACTTTTTCAATGGAGACCTAAGTGGAGATATGTTTCATTGGTTTCTTAGTCAAAATTTGCCTGAACTTTTGGAAGACGTCCCACGCTATCTATTATAAGGCGAATGTGGCTACAACTGGATGGTGCTCCGGCACATTTTCAAATTAGAGTGCGACAAGAACTTAGACACTTTTACAATAAATGGTTAGGACGAGGAGGTCCACAAAATTGGTCAGTCAGATCGCCAGACCTAACATGTCTTGATTTTTTTCTTGTGGAGACATGCTAAGAATATCGTATATGAAATGCCGCCGACCACACAATGTAACATGAAACAACGCATACGAAACGCTTCCAATACAATATCGCCGCAAATGTTGCTCAATGTCAAGCGGTTCTTCGAACAAAGGTTACATAATTATGCATTGAACAGGATGGACGTCAGTTTGAACTTTTGTAGAACTATGTTTATTATAAATATTATATTTTACGGGTTTCGAAATAAATATAAAAAAAAGAAATTTTCGATTTTCGTATCTTCTAATTTTCTCGAAAACTAATGAATCTAGATATTTGCAACAAATATATTGTTATAACACCTTTGAACACGGAATCTAAAAATGTGAATTGTTTAAGTGTGGCACGCATCACAGTCCCACAGCGATTTGTTTTCTTATCGGCTCCATTTTGTATTTTCACATTTTCGGAAACAGATTTTTTTTCTTATTACAATGATGTATTACATCATATGGATTGCTCTATTATCTCGTCAATAATATTAGAATTATTGTATTTGTAAGAGTGTTTTGGAAAAAATTCGGTACTGTCATCTAACAACAAAATTATGACAGTTTATTGTTACCTTCAATAAGGGAACGTTCTTTAATTTCTTCAAAAAAAAAGGTGTTTTCTAATGAAGAAAAACGTGATATGATTGAAATTTATTACGCTTTTCTCAAACATTCGCAACTTACGACAGAAAAATATCCTCATCGTTATCTGGAAAAGCGACAACCAAATCAAACTTATTTTTTGCGTATGTATCCCTATTTAGGCCAGTATAATGGTACGTTTAGACGTAACCAAGGAGACATTATGGTAGTAGGCGGATTGAGGAGGAAGAAAATATTTTACAAACTGTAAGTAAATAACTTATTTAAGTTATTCGTGTTGGCATTTCTATTGTAGGTTGAAGAATATCAGTCAATTTCAACAAGGAAATTGGCAAGTGATTTCAATATGTCACGCCAAGCGGCATGGAGAGTACTGAGAAAAAACGAATATCGCCCTTTCAAAATACATGTCACACAAATATTGCAACCTGGTGATGCTGACCGAAAAATGATTTTCTGTCGGTTTCTTATTAACAAGATACAGGAGAACCCGAATTTTTTTGACAATGTTATCTGGACGGATGAATGTTCACCAACTATGGTATGTTCAATCGCCATAAAGAACATGTATGGTCTATAGAGAATCCCCATGCACAGCAGAGTCGACGCACACAAATTAGGCTCGGAATCAATGTTTGGTGTGGTTTACTATGTAATGAAATAATAGGGCCATTCGTCTACCAGGGAAATTCAATCAGTGGTATATATCTTTAGTTTTGAAGGTCATTTCCCGCCAATTATCTGGACGAGAATGTGATCTTAAATCGGATTAATAATTTATGGTTCCAACAGGATGGCGCATTGCCTCATAATGAAAGAAGAATTACAAGCTATTTATTCCAGTTGTTTCTACATAAAGTGATATATAATAATGGTAATCTAAAATGACCGGCACGATCACCAGATATATCACCACTTGACTATTTCTTATGGAGAAGTATGAAAGACAAAATTTATAAAACAATGTCCTTTGACATAGAGAAATAAAAGACTGCGCGTAGAGAGCAGTTGCTGAAATCAGGCAAAGAGACATAAAATGAGCAATTTGTGGTTAAAAAAATAATTGCCCTATGATTAGAAGTAAATTGTGAACAATTTAAGTATTTATTTTTAAAATTTTTGTTTTGTGTTTTTGTTTTATTTAACATTTAACACTTAATTAATTTCAATTGAACAATAGTTGCTTCTGTTGGAATTTGCAATTTTTTTGTTAAATCAAAATAAATGTTATTCTTGTCACTGTTTATAAATAAATAAATTTCAATCATCACGTTTTTCTTTGTGTGAAGGTAGCATTTACCCGGCGAAAATAACAATACGTTCCCTTATTGAAAGTAGCAATAAACTGTCATAATTTTGTTTTTAGATGACAGTACCGAATTTTCTCCAGAGCACTCTTACAAACACTAAATCTAATAATATTAACGAGATAATAGAGTAAACCATATGATGTGATACATCATTGTAATCACTAAAAATATGTTTCCGAAAACATAAAAATACAATACGGCACCCTTAAAATGTAAAAATACAATATGGCGCCCATAAGAAAAAAAAGTTGACACTCGCTGTAGGACTGTGGTGCGTGCCACACTGAAACAATTTACATTTTTAGATTCCTTGTTCAAAACAGTTGTAATAATGTAGTCGTTGTAAATATCCAGATTCAATAGTTTTCGAGAAAATTGAAATATACGAAAATCGAAAATTTCGTTTTTTTACATTTATTTCGAAAACCTTAAAAGATATCTCAGTTTTCCCTTTTTCTAAAATGATCAGCACCGGATTACGCAACTTTGCCCTAAGTTAACCGGCCTCGTACCTCTTAAGATAAGCGAGTTCCCCATGGTGAGCCCCGAAAATTGGGCATATATATATATATATATATATATATATATATATATATATATATATATATATATATATATATATATATATATATATATATATATATATATATATATATATATATATATATATATATATGGTTGAGCAAATTATTATCATCTTATTATTGAGCACGAGATAAATGTAGCTAAAACAAATTTTACTCATTGATGAAGGAAATGACATGCCTTTTATACTTTTTTTTTAAAATGTGTGTTTACTGTAAATGTCTCAAGGAATACTTATTAGCAGTATAAAACATCATTATACTTATGGGTATTTATTTTTGAGAACTTGCTTTTGTCGTTTCACGGCATTCTTTCAGTTTTTAACAATATTGGTTTGTGTAGCTTATAGAAATTCTGAATAAAGCCCACTGATCCTGTCTTGAGAAATAGTTAGTGGTATCAAAAATATTTTAAACCATCAGCTTTTTTGTAAAATGGATGTTTTTGTGCTTTTTCGGTTTTCTCTTGTTTTTTATGGTCAGGCCAGGGTCAGGTAAGGGCCAGGCCAGGGGAGGTAAGGGTCAGGTTACGGTCAGGTCGGGGTCAGGTCTGCTTTGTAGTGTTTATTGCATAAAGAAACATGTTCTCTCCAACCAACAAAAAGCTGGGGGACCTGGAGCAAATGGACGTGGTGGAGGGGAAAATATTATTGTGAGGAAGTATTGATACAAAAAGTGAAAGAGGCTGGTTATGGAGGTCCAATTAAGCTGCTTTTGTTGATTTTACCCTTATATTTCCTTCTCCGCCAAGCACCTTTATTCACTACGGGTTCCGTAACTTTTGGAGTGGTTGATTCCACAACATCTCTCTTGTCACTTATACAGTGGTGCTTTTAAACGTGTTTCTCGAAACATTTTTCAGAACTCACGTATGCCGCCCAACTGCATAACTACCTTAAAGGTATTTTACTTGAGCAAAAAAGAAATTGGTTTCTGTAGATTATATTCATTACTGCATCCATACGCAGCAGCAAAATTAATAATTTTTAAATTAAAATAATGCAAGGGTACAGCATCTTGAGCCTGGGAAGCAAAAAAGTCTTGACGCGCAGGTACGTTATGGTAGTGAATTCTCATAGAAATCATCTGGCACCAAATATATTTTTTATTAAATGCTCATAACTTTTTTTGCGACATAGAGATTCGTATATTGTACATAGTTTACTTTATAGAAAAAAATTTCAAAGAAAACCCAAAAGTAAAATTAAAAAAATATACAAATGAGCCTAATCTCTGTGTGTCTGTTCGATAGAGATAACCACTTGTATTATTGTCAATCTGACTTGTGGTTCAGAAATGGATGCACACGCGAAAACACTGCGGGTCCCTTCCAGTGTAAGTTCATTTCAATGCATTTCAATGATTCAAGCATACTTATTAATTTGAATTTTAAACATAGATAAGACACGAGGTGGTCGGATAGCTTGTACACGCCAGGCCAATTCGCTTTGTAAATAGAAGAAGACACAGAAAATAAACTGACGTTTCCAATAAGACGTGGGCAGAGTTTCTTTACATTTGTATTTAGTTCTTTATTCATTCCTAACTTCTCATATTCTCGTAATAACACAATTGAATGAAACACTAGTACTCTCATGTTGTATTTGCATAACTTGCATTTTTATTGCGCCATCTTTTAGAAAATAGGTGGTGTACGGGTGGTGGCGAAACACACTAGTTTCACCAAAATCTTTGTTGCACTAGACATATTGACTAAATAATCAAGGAGTGTCATATTTTATATTTCACTTTGAACTACGTTTGTATTTGGAATCCAAAACCTGAAATTTAAGAAACTTTTCTTGAATCCATATTCTAGGCAACAAGTGATTTCAAGCAAATTCTGTGACAAATATTGTCGAATCACGGCTTGACAGAAACGGTGTATTTTCTTTATAAAAGCGATATTTCTTTAACAATTTCTTTATTGCCTTTGTTAAATCTTGATCTTTCTGTTATATGCTATATTTTCAGTCTAAAGCTTTAATTGGGACAATTCAACAAGCTAGAAATATAGTGCATTTTAAACATTTCATTGATCGCCCTCTTAATTAAAACCTATTGTTGTTAAGGTAACCGGCACAATATTCTCATGATACAAATAACGAGAGATATGATATTCCGACTACCTATTTTTAGACCTTTCACGCGCATGGTGTCAAGTGGTGAGTCCAATGCAACAATAATATGCTGTCATGCAGTGGGGTTTGACGTTTCATCACAACCTCTTAACAAATTATGTATTTTACTAATATTTAAGTGCATACAGTTGGAAGTAATAAAAATGAAAAAGATTAAATTTAGTGCTGCGATCTTTATTATCTAAAAAAGACAATATAGGCGTAACTTCAACCGCACTAAACTGACGTAAAGAAAGTTTTTGATTGAGAATGACTTTGTTTTAAGTGTGTAGTTGGACTTCTATAACGTTACTCACCACGTGACGTCATAGGAGGGGGCGGGGCATATGCGCAATATCATATATCTTCTAAGTCATTATATCATGCAATATTCTATTGCACAAAAGTGTCTCAAATATAAGAAGATCTTACACGTCATAATACGTCACCCGTCACTACTGTCATTTTTGTTTACAATTATTTGAATTTAAAATAAAACCCCTTGTGAAAATCCGTTAATTGTTAATAAAATTCAATGGGAAATTAAATACAGTTTTTATGTATCTCCTGAAATAATTAGTATTATGGTGTATAATATATTCTTCCCACTAGGGAAATGTGTAAATGTTAATTTCTGTGAATTGTGGTTGTGATTAAGTTTATATGATATTATAACATACCGGAAAATAATATTCTAACCTGAAACTGAAAACAAAATTTCAAAAACTGCATTGAAAAAATTGTCCCAGAATGGTTCGTTATAGCGCTTTAAAAGGTTTATATGAAACTGAAAAGACAATTGGCTGCGGCGGCTTTGCAAAAGTTAAACTAGCGACTCATGTGGCCACCGGAGAAAAAGTAGCAATAAAAATAATGGACAAGTCGCTTTTAGGCGATGATTTACCTAGAGTGAAGTTGGAGGTAAAAGCTCTGAAAACGTTGTCCCATGTAAATATATGTAAACTGTATCAGGTAACTCTTTTTCGCTCATTTAGTTCACTTATTGTAAGTAATCTCACAACTCAAAATTCACTTTCAGGTAATTGAAACAGAAAGTCACTTCTTTTTAATAGTAGAATATTGCTCAGGTGGAGAGCTGTTTGATCACATTGTTGAAAAGAGCAGATTAACAGAATCAGAGAGTAGAATGTTCTTTAGACAGATTGTATCAGCTGTAGCTTATTTACACAGTCTGGGATATGCCCATAGGGACTTAAAGCCTGTAAGTATTTAAATCTTTTTCTTTTCTTGTGATAACACTTTTGCACAGATTGGACATACCAAAACTAACAATGTCTTATAAATTAGTTGACTACGACATAAAAATGTATAACTTTATGGTACAGTAAAAGAAACATGTCTAGATATACCATAACTGATTACATATACTATGTATTAATAGTGTTCAAAGAATAGTTGGGACCATCTATAACAAAACTATCAGTGTCTAGTAGACAGGTTCGTTGGCCAGTCTAAACGAACCAATGTTTTCATTAAAAAAAAGAAACCTCAGTTAAAAACAAAGATTTTTTATTTCGAAGGTAACTCCTAACTGACATAAATGGCGACTAACCGGAGTAGGTAGGTGGTAGTGGACTTTTCCTTTACGTAATAGTAAAGGATTTTTTTCACGCCCGCGGAGGTACCACCGCTTACATCAGGGGGTGAAGTCCTAACTGACGTTTCCAGTTCTGGTGTATGAGTCGGTTTCCCGTATAAAGAAAAATGATGATGGCTCCTCCTTGTACAAAATATTCCGGAGATATAATACCCCTCCATTCGGATCTCCTGGAGAGGGGTGTGCAAGGGGCGCCGGCATCAAGATTTAACATATCCTTCTCGAATATATGTGGCCTAAATTCTAACCTGAACTCCATCCACCATTTCCTCCAAGCTAATAGGCCCAACTCCTCTCCCTCACCGAAACCCAAATCAGTGCCAAAACAGCCACTAATCACCTTAAGTTCCTGGGGTATGAGCTCCTTACTTCCTTTAGATTGCATGGAGGTGTGTACGCATGCGTCTATAGCAATCTACCCTGCACCAGACCCCAATTTGGAAGCTGGAAGAAAAGACATACTTTGGATGCAACTCTTTCAGGGCTGCAACTAAATTCATCTGTTGCATTTACCGGTCACCTTCTGACAACAACTTTGTTCAACTCCTCAACTACCTTTCTGAAAAAACCGACCATCTCATTTCTGAATATCCTTCTCCCGAGGTCACTATTCTTGGTGACTTCAATGTCCATAATAAGGAATGGCTAGGATCTTCAAAAACCGATCCACAAGGGAGATCAGTGGAGGCCTTCACAGTCAGCAATTCTTTAGCCAATATGGTTCAGCAACTTACTTACTTTCCTCGCATCCCAACACACAACTCAAATCCCTTGGATCTCCTTCTTACTACAAAACCTGAATGCTATAAGACATCAGTCACCGCCCCCCTTGGTCTGTCAGACCACAGCATGGTTACTGCTTCCTGCGCAATGCAACCCGAGGTCACACAGTCATCACACCCACGTATCGTTTGGCACTACAACTCTGCGAACTGGGGCGAAATGCGGGATTACTTTTCCTCATTTCCATGGGCGTCTGTCTGCTTCTCTCATCCTGACCCCTCTGATATCTCACCGAAATTATCCAAGCTGGCATGGAATTATGTATTCCACGTACACAGAAAACCTCTTCAGCCACTGAAAAGCCCTGGTTCTCTAAACCCTGTGACAAGGCCAGACTTGAAAAGGTCAAAGCTCACAAAACGCTTCTACACAATCGCAGTCAAGAAAACCATCAAGCATTTAACGACACAAGAAACCGCTATGTCCGCATTCTTTTTGAGGCAAAAAACTCGTTTAATAACCACATCAAAAACAAAGTCCTCTCAAGCTCCAACGGCAGCAAACCCTTCTGGACTCTTGCTAAATCTATTGGGAATAATTTCTGCAAGAGCACGTTCCCACCTCTTGTTTCAGGGGATGAAATTGTTTCTACCGCCCTGAGCAAGGCTGAACTTTTTGCCTCGTTGTGTGCCAGCAATTCTATTCTCAACCCACCTCCAAATGTTCAACCACCAACAGTCCCCAATGTCGCGGATAAAATGACAGATATCATTTTCAAAACTAAAAAGGTACGAAAGATGCTCTCTTCTCTTAATACCAGGAAAGCCTCTGGCTTTGACGAGATCCCAGCACATGTTCTCAAAAAATGCACACCAGAACTTGCTCCTGTCCCGACTCGTCTGTTTCACACATCTTACAATAGAGGCATATTCCCTAGTAACTGGAAAACTACTCGAGTACAACCCGTCCCCAAGAAAGGATCCAAAGCGCTTCCTAGCAACTACAGGCCTATTTCTCTCCTTTCAGTCATCTCTAAAGTGAGGGAAAAGTATGTAAACACCGAATTACTAAAATTTCTTCAAAAACACAGTCTAGTCCATGACAGGCAGTATGGATTCCGTCAGCGCAGATCAACTGCCGACTTCCTTTCCTTCGTCTCCCATTCTTGGAGCAAGTCTATGGAACTACACAGGGAATCCCAGATTGTCGCTCTAGACATAGCATCCGATGTGCCGTTAGTAACCTCTCTCTCTTTTAGTGAATTTTCTTAAATAAAATTCACTAATGAGGAGATCCCGACTTTTGAATTTTGAAAAAATTTCTTCAAATGAGCGCTAATTAGGCCCCCCAGAAAACATATCCGGGGTCAGTTTCAATTTTTATATGTATATATATATATATATATATATATATATATATATATATATATATATATATATATATATATATATATATATATATATATATATATATATTTATATATATATATATATGTATCACACCGATAACTCAAAAAATAATGGGCCGATTTTGATTAAATTTGGTGAAAAAATTCCTTTTGCAAATGGCTTGGATGAGTTCGTTAATCAGGAAAATCTGCCTAGGTTTTCCCGGAAAATTTTGTGTTTTCTTTCGAAAAAAAATTATATTTCCGGAATTAACGAAGTAAGGGCAACCAAATTTGGTTCGCTGGTTTATATCCTTACAAGTAAGCTACGTACCAAAATTTAGCTATGTAAGTCAAAAGACAAAAAAGTTATAGGCATTTTAAGAAAAATAAATTGGGGTTTTCCTCAAAACGTCAAAGTGGCGATTTAAAATGTCAAAATTGGCAACATTTAGGCAAATAACTTGAATCTAATACGGGTTATAGAAATAAAATGTCTCAAGAAGAATGTTTTACAAACCCTAAAGTCTTAATTTCAACCGTCATTGTCCTTCATTTTACTAAAATATTTGCAGAAAATTCATTTCAAATAGACCCTTTCTCTGATGCTTGGCAGTAGCCTTAGCTATAGAGTTTATCGTTTAATGGTATATAATTTTTGTCGAATTTTCCTAAAAAATCAATAAAGCTCAATATATCCGTTATTATATAAGATATGAAAAAAATTTGTATATATTAATTATAGGGTGTCTTGAGCTACATCTTAAAACAATATTTCTACAATCACAGGCTGGCCCATAAGTCATTGGTGATACAAATTTCCTTTTTTTTTTTTTATCAAACACGCCTTATGTTATTGTATTTTTGCATTTTCCATCGAGATATAATGCATGTTTGTAAGAAAAGAAATTCTAGACGCAGCAAGTGCGTTATGGTAGCGAATTTTGATCAAATGTTTCATATTTGAACAGCTCAATTTGCTAATAACCCATAAGGTTGACCAAGAAACGTGTTTTTTCGGGAACTTTAAGTTTACTTTTGGAAAATTTTGTACATTTTCACACAATAAAGTTATTTTGATGAAACATGGCACATTGTTTCTAATATATAGATTATACTGGTAACCAAATTTGATGCCTGCTTTCTTAAAAAAACACACATATTTGTTATTAAAAACATTTAAATGAAAATTCACTACCATAACGCGCTTGCTGCGTCCAGAATTTTATATATATCTGCACGGACACTGCTCAGAGGAGCTTTCTTCCATAGTTCCTCCACCTGCTGCCCCCAACATATCTACCAGGGGAACAGAGCGAATGCACTATTTTACTGTCCAGGTCACCAGACATAGAACATCTTGTTATGCCCGCTCTTTTGTCCCGGGGACCTCCAAGTTGTAGAACTCCTTGCCGGCACATGTTTTTCCTTCTCCTCCGAACCTCCAAACCTTCAAGTCCAGAATCAACAAGTTGCCTCTTTCTTCCTTGTCGACACCCACGGTACGATAGTATTCAGGCTGTGAGCCCTCGTGGTGTGTTGAAATTAAAAAAAAAATCTAATTTGGTGATTCTTATGGTAAAAAAATATTTGTAAACCTAAGAGATCAAAACCTACATACAGACTAAAAAATAATTTTGATGTGTGGCTGTGTGTATACAATATATATATATATATATATATATATATATATATATATATATATATATATATATATATATATATATATATATATATATATATATATTAGAGGTGTGCGAACCCATGTTTTGTTCGAACCGAACTATGAACGAACCCAAGCAAATATGTTGCCTCGAACTTCGAACCTCTGAAATAGTATGTCTAAGGTTCACAGTCGAACTTCGAACTTCTTAGAAATTCAAAATCGAACATCGAACTACCCAAAATTCTTCATATATCATATCCTTAAATACAAAATTTTGGAATATTGTAACCTACAATATTTTATATGTAAAAGATTCCCACTCTTTTTACAAAAAGGAAGGATTTGACAAATTTGCAGGTTGATTGGGTGAAAATGCCTTCCGGTTCTGATCGTTGTGGAGATGAGTCAACGTTTAATCAAATACACAAAATATTTGAAACTTTTTTAGTTTGAACTGTCTCCTGATTGTGAATATTTAACTGTTTTGGCTCACTGTGTAATAAAGCATGTTGAAACCAGTGTTTTCCAAAGGCAATCTGTAATAACCCCCAATTTTGAACATTTACGTTACCGATCACCTTTAAACACCGCCATCATAATGTTGTTACTGAAATAGGTATTGGGAGGCTAGGATATACAATAAAAATAATTCTGTGACTGCTAAATGGCTCCCTCGTGTCTAAATGTGTCCCATCTACTGTCAAAAATATGCTTGAGTGGAATCTCCTAAAACTACGCTATCGACTCAATGAGTTTAAAGCGCCGCTACCGAGTTAAAGGGGCCGCAACTTCGCTACTTTTGGCAACATTCAATGCCTGTAAAGTTAAATTTCGAAGTATGTTTGAGCAACGAACTTCGAACTATTTTGAAGAATTACATATTTCGAACTTCGAACTATTTCAACATCGCTAGTGCGAACATATTCTCGAACCGAAGGTTCGGTTCGAGTTCGGGTTCGGTTCGGAATTTCGAAGCTTCGCACACCTCTAATATATATATATATATATATATATATATGCTGGTACACCATATACACATCGGTCTCTTTTATGGAAACTGTTCGAATGTTCAAATTCTGTTTTTTCCTAACATCTGCAGGGTCTTCAGGATCATCTTCTGAAAATATTTTCGATGATGCAGGCTGTTCGCAAAAAAAAGTTATAGTCAAAGTTATATTTTTTTAAATGGAACACCCAATACAGTATTCGGTTTTTCATAATCTACAGATAAAATAAAGGTAAGTTTCAATAGGATTCTCTATATCTAAAACCTACCATTTTTGATAAATACCGCAATTTTCGTTGCAAATGCAAGCCTAAATGCAAAAAAAATGTGTTTTGTACATTCAGCAACGTAGGAAAAATTTAACAAAAATTAGTATTTAGTAGGAGGATTGTTCAATGGAATAGAAATACAAAATTAATGTAAAATTATACAGGATAGTCAGTAGTGATATTTGACTCATCATATTGCAAATAACTCCCCTATTTCAAATAGCAAGCCTTAATATGTGTCCTCCTAAAATTCCGACGCAAACATTAATACCTACTCCATCTGTGCTGGTGCTCAACTGTATAGATGTAATGTGGATTTTCGTCACTATAATAGTGATAATTGTGTAAAGCAGTTCTTGATATAACTGATTATGGTAACGAAGAAATTTTTTCCTTTTAATTATTCTACCAACACTTCATCTGCTAATGCCTACTTCCCTGCTTATGTTATGCTGACTTGTATGGGTATTTTCAACTACAGCACCAATTACCTCAAACTCGTTTTCATCATTTTCAGTGACAGGCTTTTTTCTGTTGATTTTTTTCATACACGACACCTGCAGTTCTACGAAATACCTGCAACAATCTCTGTGACATTCTCTTGTCTGTATGATTTCGAGATGGATATTTTTGAGCATAAATCATCGCAGCCAGTGAAGACTTCTCTTGACTTTCTCCAATTACAAGAATCATATTTATTAATTCCTGTACATGATAGGTTTTCATTTTTCTATGACTGTTCAACACTTTTATTAGAAACATCAAAGCGCTCGACAAAATGCAAATAAGTGTCAAATAAATTGATAGCAACCGTATATCCATGCCAGAGCCCACTCGCTTCCCAAGTGGATATTGACATTTATTATTGAAAAAAAAAAACAACTCAAAATATCGCGAAAACTGTCAGAGTTAGGTATAGGGAACACTAGTATTATTCGAAAGGTAATAAAATTATACAGAAGCTTAAATCATTACATACAGGCTGTACTATTTGAAATATCTGCAATATTATGCCTCAAATATCACTAGTAAGTTACTGACCATCCTGTATAATTTTACATAATTTCTTTTTGTATTTCATGCAACTATCCTTCTACTAAATACAAATTTTTGTTAGATTTTTCTTATTTTGCTGAATGTATGAAATGTTTTTGGCATTTAGGTTTGCATTTTCGAAAACTGCTGTATTTCTCAAAAAATACTGCTGCAAATAGAATCATGACTTCCACATAGTGTGATAATTTATTCAGGGCCCATGACTTGACTACAAAGAAACTATTTGTATTTCTGAGGCCATAAACTTTTGAAACGTTATATTATTTGAGTTTGAACAAAAAAATATCAATTTTCACCAAATCACCCCCTACCCCCTGGATCGATTTTAACCAAAAACAATCTGAACCGTTCTTTTGTCGGGTGCTCAAAATTGATAATTTTGGAAAAAATATGGTATGTGGAGACTGAGTTATAGTTGCGATGGTGTATTGAAGTGGTTCAGATCTATCATAAATGAAGGCAATGGGTGAAGCATTAGATTGAAGAAATGAAAGTGAAGAAAATTATTTTTTCCTGGTTTGTCAAAACCTGAAGTTTGCCGAATTTGGTATATAATTGTCACATTCCTTTAGATGTAACTTTTAAAATTATGCAAATGTACACCACAAGTCCTAGACTTATTGTATTGGCATACTGTATGATTTTTACCAATATATAAATAATAATAATAATACCAAATTTGAAGATGATATCTCAATTTGTTCGAAAGTTATTGCGCGACATACAGGCTGACATACTGACCGACCGACATATAACCCCTAATTTAATTTCAGCACACAATACCAAATGTTTGATGAAATTGAAAGTTTTCTAATAAATAAACCCTAAAACGTTATATTACTCGAGTTTTAACGAAAAACTGTCAATTGTCACCAAATCAACCCCATTCATCCCCTACCCTCTAGGAGCGATTTTACCCGAAAACAATCCGAATCGTTAGTTTGTCGGGTGCTAACTGTGTACCAAATTTGAAGACGATATCTCAATTCGTTCTAAAGTTATTGTGGCTACAAATAGACACACAGACCGACAGCCAAAAAAAATTAATTCGTTACCAAATGATGTTTTCTATAGGTTTTGACCCTTTTTACGACGTTTAAGCGAACAAAAATTTTGAAATTTTTGTCGCCGATGCGATACTTCCACACGTGACGATATGGAAGTAATAGGTACGTTTTAGGTATAGGGAATCCTATTGTAGCTTACCTTTATTTTATCTCCAGACTACTAAAATGAAATAGTATGCTGGCTGTTCCATTTAAAAAAATATAACATATGTATGTTTTTTTGTGAACATCTGTGTCATCGACAATATTTTAAGAAGATGCTCCTGAAGCCCCTGCAGATGCAAGGAAAAAACAGAATTTAGAAATTCAAATAGATTTCATAAGAGAGACCGAGCGTATATGGTGCGCCACCCTGTATATATGTATACAGGATGTCCCATCAGTCTGGGGATGGAAGATAGCTCCTCAGTGAGGCCACATTTTAAAATGCTGTTTTCTTGAGGCGATAGGTGTGCTACGAGTGCACATTTTAAAACTGATTTTATTTATACATATTTTCATACCGAGAACTATGCGTCAAATTGGAAATCATATACAGTATGACCCAAAACGAGAAGCGAAGACTTTCTCGAAATTCTTAAATGGAACACCCTATATTATATATCGCTATCGGTAGCTTATTTACTCCTCTATTAGTTTGATTAAGCTTTCCCTGTACTCAAATCGACTCGGTTTAAAGTTATCCTAGGTGTTATCAGAAAATACCCCTATTTCGTCACTTATTTTTATTAATCATGTTCACTTTGGATATGCCTCGCCCACTAACTAGCTAATAACTAATTAACTAGTAATGTTATGATTTTCATGGATGCAAAATTTTATTAGCTTTTTTATGATACAATTTTTTAACAAGTTAAATTAAATACAAAAGGAGGTACAGCGGTTCAAACTTTTTATTTGTGCACAATAGAACTCTTATTATATGGTAGTAGATGAAAGCATTAAGAAATCAAACATTAGGTTCACAAATTTATTAAAACTCATAAAACATGTTCAAAAATGTTTCCCTTTTTCTGAATGCAAATTCGGAGTCGTCAGTCAAAGTTTTCTTTGACTCTGTTCATCATGAGGGGGCTAATACTTCTAAAAACTGATTGTATTCGATTTTTCATATCATCCGCAGTTGTGGGTAATTCTTCATACACTTTTTGCTTCACATATCCCCAGAGGAAAAAGTCTATTGGGGTTAGTTCGGGCGAGGTTGCGTGCCATCGAAAGTTCCCTCCTCGACCGATCCATCCGTTTCTTAACCAATGGTTTAAGTATTGCTTTACGTCTCGGTGAAAATGTGGAGGAACACCATCACGCTGAAAATACATTATTCGACGTGTTTTAAGGTCTACATCCTTCATTAAATTAGGCAAATCATCCTCGAGAAATCTGCGATAGCGTTCTCCATGAATTCGATCTTCAAAATAGAATGGACTGATAAATTTTTCGCCTGTAACACCACCACCTAGGCTAACTTTAAAATGAGTCGATTTGGGTATAGGGAAATAAAATTAATAGAGGAGTAAATAAACTACCCGATAGCGATATAAAATAAAGGGTGTTTCATTTGAAAACTTCGAGAAAGTCTTCGATTCTCGTTTTGGGTCATACTGTATATGATTTCTAATTTGACAGACGTTTCTCGGTATGAAAATAAGATAGACCACATGTTGAAAGTATATCACCATAAAAAATAATTGGTTACGTTACTTCTTGGGAGATACCAGGTGATCAATACATGTCGATTCAGAGAAGCAAATGGCTATATCAGGTAATGTATGAAGCGAGGAGAATCCAAATCTGCAATAAAATACAGATTTTCCGTTTAAAAAAAAAGTAAGTTTGGAACAACACTCTGTATATAGCCACCCTGTATAAATGAAATCAATTTTAAAATCTCCAGTCTTGGAACACCAATCGCTTCCAGAAAACAGCATTTTAAAATATGGCCTCAGCGAGGAGCTATCTTCCGTCCCCAGACTGATGGGCACCCTATATATATATATATATATATATATATATATATATATATATATATATATATATATATATATATATATATATATATATATATATATATATATATATATATATATATATATATATACATACATATATATATATATATATATATATATATATATATATATATATATATATATATATATATATATATATATATATATATATATATATTCGAAGAAAAAAAAACTGAAAGCCATTTCTATAATTCGCTAGCATAACACCACCCCTTTAAAAAATGTTTTCTGTTTATTTGCTTGGGTTTTACGAGGGACTATTAAAATTAAATCTCTCTAACCACAGAAGAAAAGATTTAGTGAAAAAACAAAATTAATTTTTTTTGGCAATTAACCCATTACACACCTAGTACAAGCTTCTTAAATAATGCCATACCCTTCAAAAATTTGTTTTTCTGTAATTCAGAAAAGTCGGAAACGGCCTCTTTTAGTTCTTCATCTGAGGAAAATCGACTGCTCGCAAGTGTTTCTTCAGCTTAGAAAAGGGTTAATTGTCTGATGGAGCTAGTTAAGGTAACAGGGGCGACGTAACTCAACAAATCAGTCGTTATGATCGCTTCCCAAACTTTGTGAGCTTCATAAGCTGCGTATAGCAACTTTTTAATTTTTAATTGTTTCTTTGTAGACGTCTGCATTAATTGTACACCGCTTCTGCATATACTCAATCTAAAAATTGCACGCCGCCATTATTTCGAAAAAATGTCGCCATCAGCTTCACTGCAGATACTTCTCTCTTTGTTTTTTTCTTTTGGTGGTGTATATCCTTTGTGCAACCACTGCATTGACTCCAGTTTTGTTGTAAAATCCCCGTAGATCTCACGTTTCATAGATCCTTACAATTTGTGAAAAAAAAGTTCTGGATGATGAGCTACAGCCCTCAAGTTTTCTTGAAAATGTTCTTACCTGCATAACTTTTGTTTAGAAGCCGGGATTGTCGGAATCCAGTGCGTTGCCAATTTATTCATTTCCAAATCTTCATGCAAAATTGTCAACTCAGATCTCCCTAAAAGTGTTATTTTATGAGTGCTAATTGAAATTTGTTTCACAAATCCTGTAACACTACTACTGCTACTAAGCGCTGTTTAAGCCCAATCTACATCCAAACTTATTTGTATTCTCTTTGGAAATTATCTTTTGATGTATGATTGAAAACATGCTTACTTAAAGAATATATAATCTTTTTCAGGAAAATGTGTTACTTGATAAGAATCAAAACCTGAAGCTTATAGATTTTGGTTTGTGTGCAAAACCTGAAGGTGGTATTGGAAGCCTTTTAAAAACTTCTTGTGGCTCTCCTACATATGCAGCACCTGAACTTGTTCTAGGAAAGAAATACTTTGGTCCAGAAGTGGACGTTTGGTCAATGGGTGTATTATTATATGCCCTTTTAGCTGGCTCCTTACCATTCGATGATATTAACATAGACAGTTTATATAAAAAGATTTTGGTAAGTATATGTCCTACATAATTATAATATTAGTGTTTATGTCTAGGGGAGGTCTTATGTACAGAAAACGGCACAGTTTACATTATATATATATATATATATATATATATATATATATATATATATATATATATATATATTTATATATTTATATATTTACATCCTGCAGTGAATATGGTGTCAGTACGAAGACAAGCTATATGGCATCCACCAGAATTAACGCAAATATATGAATATTTGTTCATATATATTAATTTTTTAGTAATGTACATTAGCAAACCCAATTTCAATTAGCAAAAAATTTGTTCAACAATAATTCTTCAGTGTTTATGAACTCCTTTTAAATCAGGGCATATGAACTCCTGTCTGTATATTTATCATTCTGACTTCAGCGATATCAGCTCCTTATCGTATATATTTCCCAATGTACAGCGGATACGGCGTCATACGTCGTTAATTAACAGGATGAAAGAGTGAAGTTTAGAAGAGAGAGAGGTAGGCATTTAGATAATTCACAGATTCAGTATCGGAATGGTTATCAATTAAAATCAGGTTGATTATTTTCTGTTGAACCAATTAAGTAATCTATTTCATTTTTCTTACCAATACATGTAAATGTTTTAGTCACTTCTTTATCCAAGTTTTGGGGTAAGAGTTTTATTAAATTTTAATTACAAGAGTTTCTAAATTTATTTTTGCAGCTTCACAGTTATTGCAAGTGGCTTTAACATACGCATATAGTTTTAACAAAATAGTTGACTATATTATTCTCAATGACCGCAAGACCGAAGCATCAGTTGAACCAATTGTTTATTTAGTTTTTGTTGGTCAACAGAATTAGTCTAATTATAAAGATGTAAGATGGGTATTTTCTAAGGTCTACGTGCTTCCAAAATCCAAATCCTGTAAAACGTTTTCCTAAGCCACACCTTTTAAATACGTGTTTGGCATGCGTAATGTAAAACTTCTCTTTATAAACTTAGTCTATTTAATAGCTCTTAGTGGGTAGAAGAGTACGCTGTAAGAATCTGGGTCAGGGTATAACATCCACTGATATAAATTTTGATTAAACAGACGAAATTAATTCTATATGTTAATCAATTGAATGGCTACAAAGTTAATGTTTACATCATAGAAAAGGAAGTAGAATAATTATGTGTATACATATACCTATATTATTCTTAATGACCGCAAGATCTAAGCACTAGTTAAGGCAATTATTTATTTAGTTTTTTTTAGTCAACAGAGTTAATCTAATTATGTTAACATGTAAAATACTGTTTTATCTAAACAGCTATTTTCTACGGTCTACGTGTTCCCGAAATCCAAATCCTAAAAACTACACATTTTAAATATTACCTGTTTGCCACGCATAATGTAAAACTTCCTATCATAAACCAAGTATATTTAATGGCTCTAAGTGGATAGAGGAGTGACTCTTAAGAATCCGGGTCCGTGTATAACATCCACTGATATGCCTAAGAAAGTAAAATTTATACATTTATACTTCTCCGTTCAGAGGAACGTAAAGCTGTTCGTGAATTATCATTTACTCATTACTTTTCTAAAAGGAAGGACTTATGTTAGTGATAAATGACCATAGTAGCGGGGAATAGCACTATTTCAAATAAAGAAAGATTTATGTGTGTTTCATTAAATAACCTTGGAAATTAGGTGAATTAGAGTGGCAAATAAAAAAAAAAAATATCTACATACATATATAAGTAGGGAATAACATAGAACAAAATAAATACCATCCTTATAAAAAAAGAAAATAGAAGACAAAAACAAGATGTCAATAGTTTTTAAGCTTTAAATGGATGTTGGAGGTATTTAACTATGTTTGAATTTGTAAGACAACATGCAAGAGTGTGGATTACTTGTAGTAGAAGATTTCAAGTAATAAAAACTTACTTTTAATTACTAACAGTCGAATATAAAAAATTGCCTAATAAATAAAGCGTTTGACACTGCATGGAAGTAAAATTTAATAAATACATTACAAAACTGGAATATACAGGGAAATACCTTAACTTCTATCAAAAACTTTTTAAGTAACAGGACTTTTTAGGTACTAGTCAATGGCTTTACCTCTAAAAAACGACTATCACAAAACGGAATACCTCAAGGGTCTATCATAAGCCTTACACTCTTCCTTCTATCGATTAACAGTATTGTTCAGGAAATAAGTGTACCAATAAAATCCAGCTTATATGCTGATGACCTTGTAGTGTATCTCAAAAGTACAAATACAAACACTTCTACACAAATCTTTTTTACTTAAACTGGAAGGCTGGTCACTAAAGACAGGTTTCAGTTTTTCAAGCGAAAAAACTCGCCTTAGCATTTTGATCTTTTATCTCCAATCAAAACAACATAGCACACCCTTCAATTTTTAACCAACCTTTTCCTGAAGGTCACCATAAATCATCCAAATTTCTAACCTCAATGGATCAGCTAAGAAACTCTGACTATAACTTGGAACAATTCAAACTTTACCTTTCAACAAAAATTACTACCCCTCCTTGGAAAATTCATATCCTTCCCATTGACACATCGCTTACCTCCCTTCCAAAAGTTCTACAAATTATACTGTCATCCTCACTTCATACAAGCACTTGATCCATAAACACTGGGAGCATAAACTTATTTTTATGGATGAACGAAAATGGACATGCAGCAGCGATCATTTTTGAAGAAATGGAACTTACAATCCACATTCCTCAGTTTTGCAGTATTTTTACAGGAGAGGCTGTATATATTTTTAGAAGTGTTGATAGACTCTTTAAGTGTACTTAATAGCATAAAACAAGTTTATCCATCTCATCCTATTCTACAGCAAATAAAGTACGAACTACATTCGCTACAAAATAACAGCAAACATGTCAAACTCCTATGGTTACCATCGCATGTAGGAATATACAGTAAGTCGACAGATTGGCAGTAAACGCGACAGCAGACAAAAACGTCTCAAAAATAGAAAAAAACACCTCACACTGATATCCAATTAAACATAAAAGTACATTGCACTAAGATATGGCAGAAAGCTTGGGAGAAAACCACATCCAAACTAAAAGATAGAAAACCACTTGTTGGCACCAGCTTACCCCTTCCACACAAGAGAAGACATGAAGTTATTATCAACCGACTAAGAGTCGGACACACCTCGCTCACTCATCAACATCTGATGACTAAAGATCTGCTCCCTGTCTGTTCCTTCTGTGAGATACCATCGACCATAAAACACATCATCACCAGGTGCCCTCTATACAGTTATGAAAGAAGCCTAAACAATATACCAGAAGGACCTGAGAATGTCCAGCTCATTATGACAACAAATACAACTAAGCTTATCTAATTTATAAAGGACATTAATTTATTTCAAAAAATTTAAAATATTATTCTTTAAGTGCCATATAGGTACATGTTATCATCACTTTTGATATAATTGGATAATATTGTTTTAATTATTTAATTTATATCTATTTTATTTTTATTTTGTATTCTTTACTATTTATCATTTTTATAACTCTCTAACAACCAACAATTTTATGTTATATTTTTCCGCTAACAACCTAAATGGTTGATGCGGCTTTTTAATTAAAAACAAATTAAAAAACTTCATTTAATGGGAAGTGAAGTTTTCTCGAGCTTATGCCGATCATCAGTACATACAGCTAGAGAACACTTTAACAGTCGAATCTAAGTATTATTATTAAATTATTAGGACTGAAATAAAATAAATCACTTTGCATATGTTCTTTGTTAAATTATTTATGAAGTGTTAGAAGTAGTTTAAGTGAACTGGATTTATCTTCAAGCTGATGCTCATCCTAAATATATTCAGGAAAGGAAGTTGTTCTATAATAAATATACTGTTTATTTGTTACTTTTCCAATACATTATTAATTTTTATGTTTTACCTTTAAGCAAAAAATTATTCGCCAATTAATACAATATTAAATTTTTAGCAGTCTGTTGGATTTCGGGATAAATGAAACAAGTTTTCAAGTTGCTTAATTTTAAATAAATAAAACTTTCCCAAATAAAAAAATAAAAAAACTCACAATCTACATGACTTCTTTTAAAACAAAACTAAAATATTATAAGTTTTTAAACCAACTGAAAATTATATACAGGCAAGTCAAACTAGCGGTATCAAAGCCTAGACAGCTATTATATTATTGGAACTAAAAAAAAAAGCGCCAACTGATAGGATTAAGAAACACATTTTTGATTATACAGGTAATCGTAGATAGACTTAAAGGTGTACAAAATAAAGTTACATTATTGCCTTTCTAAATAATAATTTAAAATATGCCTTGATAAAACTATAATTTAGTGATTTTGAGGATGTTATATAAAAAGTGGCTAATAGGTTTTTAGTGTAGTCAATTTAGTAATTTAACATTTGTTAACGCATATTTTTGCAAATTTTTTGTTGTTGAAATAATCTTGTTTAAACAAGAGTTGGTGTGTTTTAAGCAATATTAAAATACTGGTAATGGTAATAGGAATGGTAATATTACTATTTTAATTGTAATTATCTAACTTACTTACTAATAAATACTACTATCACTATTCGTAATAGCTATTATACTAATATTACTATTACTATTACCAATATTGTAATATTGCTGAAAACGCACCAACTCTGATTTCAAAAATATGTGGTTTATGTGAGTTTTGAAAGACAAAACATAAAGGCTATTAAGATAGGGCTGGTTTTTTAATAACTTTATTTTACACTTCCAAGGATTTCATATACCAAAAATGAAGTCATGACCTTTATGCGTTCAAATGTTATCTTATTTATAAAATCAAGCTACACACGCAAATACAAACACACACGCACACACATGTACTCACACCCACTCACACAGACGCACATACACACATGCACACATGTTTTACGCAAGGCAACTCAAAAACTTTAATGGTCTTTATACTTATATTGTCATTTGCTGAAGAACCTATCTGGGTGTACAAGAACCTTGCATGAAAGACTAAAATGATATCAGAGGTTTCAGGAAAGTAGCATTAATGATAAACTATGTAGGTATATTAAATTAAACAAAATTCAAATTTTTAAACGAAACAGTAGGTACATACTTAGCTTACTACATTTATTAAAATACCTGAGTTCAACACAATTACACTTTAATATTATTTCGTATTCTTACCCTATTTTTTACATATTACTTGCCTAAAAATATCTTTAAAAGACCTAACAAAACTAAATCAATGTGATTTGTTTGTTAGAGCTGTTCTCTAGAATTAGTGAAATATATTTTTCCATGTAAAGATTTATGAAAAAGACCAGTTAAATAAACAATGTCCTACATTTAAACAAACACTCCATAACATATATGAAAAGGCGGGAATACCTATATTATGCTAACAACGTTGAGTGAACTGTACAACTTAAAATTATTAAGCGAAACAAATGATAAGCTAAGTTGCTAATACGTGGACGCCGTATACACTGTAAACTAAACGTTAACTGTTCAGATATATACGTTGCATATATTGATTCTTGACGGCGTCGATAATAACAAGTGGTAGAAGCTTGAACTAGGATATACAGTTTCATTTAAAGTCCGGGTTTATGGCGTCAAAATAATAATCTTAGAATCACTTCATAAGAGTCAAAAATGATCATCAAGCCAAAAAATAAAAAATGTAATATGACATCGGATATACAGATGCCATATCCAACGCAGGATGTAAATATATATATATATATATATATATATATATATATATATATATATATATATATATATATATATATATATATATATATATATATGAGAAATAGAGAAATACTTGGTTCTCGGATGAACTGCGTCGATAATTTGTTTAAACTAGGAGTTTCAGCTCCCACTTTGGAGCCATTTTTGAGAGGTTAAAAAATATGAAAGAAAAGGAACTCTAAGGCTCCAATCTGCCTACTCCTTTCTGCAGTGGATAAAGTTAGGTTTGGTTGTTGTAGTTCGATTCATGGACCTCAATTTGCTAACACCACGCCACATCTCACTAAACATCGTCTCTAGTAGTAGCAATGGGGGAGAGGCTAGCGCCAGGCAAGTAGGCCACAACGGGCCCTTTTTGTCAACCCGGGCAACCCAGCAACCATGCCCTACCCCTCCTCGGTTTTGTCACCAAATCTCCTCGACCTCGAAATAAAGGTCATGGTGGTCTTCCTTGGACGCAACTTACCTGGCTCCTCTGTAGGGTCCCCGAACCAAAAAATTCTGTTTGAAGAGTCCTAAAAGCCTCACATTCACACAGGTAGTGGTAAAACGTTTCTTCCATCTCGCCACATTCCTGGCAAATGGGATCCCCCGTGACACCTACCAATATAAGGTGTCACCTGAGAGTACAGTAGCCTGTAAGCCTGTTAGCACCCAAAAATCATATGCGGCGAAGCGCAGGACGACTCCTACCAAGAAGCCAGACAGTCTTGTTTCTATCCCTGGCCTGCCTACAGCCACTGACCGACCTCCAGTGCTTCTCCATGGCCTCCTCAGTTCATTTACCTAGGGCGTCGAAGATCACCTTCCCAGTTATGCCTTTAGCAGGCTCCGGGCCACAGAACGGCCGCCGGGAACAAGCCTTGCGAGGTCATTCCCCGCCACGTTACAGTGTCCCGGAACCCACACAAATTGTACATCGTCTCTAAGGTCTCACTATGTTCAGCGCTAGATCTCAGAGATATTTGACTGCTGCTTGAGGGTGTTGTGTTATCTGTAGTGAAATCTCCTTCCAGGTAACCGGAAATCGAAGATCATCATCTCTCCTGTTTGAACAATCAGGACGTTTTTAGATCCCGATCGCTTCGCGTATAATTCTGGTTTCAAAGTTATGGAGCTATGGTTTTCGCATTGGCGAAGTTAATTTAGTTCCCTATATAAATATGAGGAATGGCCATGCTGATGTGTGGTCAGAATTTCTGACTGTGGGAGTATGTTCATATATTCTATTATGCATACCTCTGTTAGTCCTATATGTGTTCAGGAATGCTCGGAACAAGGATTTTCCTAAACTCCATAGGATTCGTTTAGACTTGATTGTTTTTGTTCTGTTGTGCAAATATGCTTTGTGATGTTGATATACAGGGTTAGCAAAAAGTATGGAAAGGCACTTATATTTGCTGAGCCATTCGTTATTAAAAAAAAAATGTTTTAACAAAAGTTTTTTGACATATTATTGGTTACAAACTGACTGTATTTAATTTTCCGTAGCGTAAACAACTTTGTTGCTATGGCAACAAAATCTTTTTATTTTAATGGCGAACATGTTTTTTTTATTTATTTATTTTTTTTGAATATCAAATAATGTCAGAAATGTAATGTCAAATTTTTGTCCTAGAAGAATTTAAATTTTTGGAGAGATATGGTTGTAGAAAAGTAATTATTTTTATACCAAAGTAAATTTAAATATAAAATGATACAGTGAATATATTGGTGAGATTTGGGATTGCAGGGAAGAGACGTTCAGAGGAAA
Organism: Tillus elongatus; assembly: GCA_964006375.1. NCBI lineage: Eukaryota > Metazoa > Arthropoda > Insecta > Coleoptera > Cleridae > Tillus > Tillus elongatus. Next base: position 147,237,927 of record OZ023263.1, on the reverse strand, counting down.
TTTGGAAAGTGACAGAAGAAAACCGTTTGACAGTTTGATTTTTTTGCAAGAAGTTTAAAATTATGTCATTTGCAAGCACAAGCTAAGCTTTTTTGTGAGACATGCTGTATAATTAAGAAAACAATAAATAAATAAATATAAAAAATAAAAAAAATAGGAAAAAAATTGAGAAAAAATAAAGTTTCTTAAAAATCACCTCCTTCGGTTGGACTTCATTAATCTATTGCTTATTAAGTTACTTATTGCAAAAATGTGATTGTATTTGCAGCTGTCAATTTGAAACATTGTTTCTTGTGAGTTATCTGCAGTTTGTAATACGTTAGAGATTTTCACATCAGAATTTCGGAACTTATACAAATTAATCATAATTATTATTATGTCAGAATTGAGCGAAGAACTGAAATATTAATATTGTTGGGCTAAGGTGACAGGAAACATAGTTATAGAGAAGTGCATACTTTTTCATGAAGGTGTTGTAATAGCCCATAATACATATAATGATATAATGAAGGGTATGTTTCCAAATAATTGAAAAAGTGTAACGGAACTTGTAGTGTCAAAGATAAACCAAGAATAGGAGATCAAAAACGGCTGTAACTGGTAATAAGACATTATATGTATGCAACAGCTCAGTTCACGAGGTGAGTAACCTCTTGAATTGGACTAGGAGGTCGTCGCGGGTTCGAGTATTCAGACAGTGGGTCTTTTTCACTCGAACGTGCAAAGGCTGGCTTCTGATGAGTTATGGGTGGTGTCCTTTGTCTATATGTGTATGTAAACTCTCCCCGCACAAGACAAAGACTTCTGGGTGCGGAATTTGTCTACTGTGGTGTTATTATGTATAGTTGCCTTTTCATGAAACCCCTTATTTGTCTGCAAAAATGTTTCACCAAAATCTGTGGTATATTTGCTAAAAGGAGAAAAATTTCACCCATACAAAGTACAGCTGGTACAATAACTTGCAAATGGGTATTTTGTTAGGCATGTTAATTTTGTAATATGATGGCCAAATTTAATAACAATCCGGACTTTCGAAAAACATTGTTTTCTCAGATGAAGCTACGTTTACACTGTATAGATTTGTTAATAAACAAAATTATCGTTATTGGTCTCAGCAAAATCCACATTGGATGCTAGAGGCTCAAATCCAGTGACCACAAAAAGTTAATGTATGGGCCGGCATATTAGACAGCAGTATTATTGGGCCGTCCTTTATTGAGGGAAATCTAAGATCTAAAAAACATTTAAATTTATTAAGAGGAAATTATACCTGCTGTGGTTGCAGTGCGCCCAGTTAATGAAGTTTGGCTTCAGCAAGATGAAGTTCGCAGTCATTTTTGGAGACACATGTGGAAATATTTGGATGAAGTTTTCCCAGAAAAATGGATTTTGTGGGTGGTGCTCTTAAATCGCCTGCTTGCTCTCCTGATTTGACGCCATGTGATTTTTTCTTTGGAGTTACTTTAAAATGCTGCCTACAAAGACAGGCCATTAAATCTGGAATACCTGAAAGCTAGAATTATGCTAGAAACATCCATTCTGACTTAATTAATGTCATAAATTCCTTTGAAAAGCTAGTTCAATTGTGTATTGATAATAATAAACAACATTTTGAACATTTAATTAGTTAATGGTTAAAATTGCTGTATTATCTTATTTTTGCCTTGTCAGACCCTTTTAGAATTAAAGTCAATTTTGGTGATTTTGAGAGGCAAACTAGTTTCAGATAATTTGACTGCTGACAAATGAAGTTACTACCTTATCTGCACTTTGATACTATTTTTATGTTGTGGAATTTAACTTTTTTGTTGTGAGAATTTGTCAATGACGTGTTATTGACATTGCTTCATCGCTGGTCACATACGGTGAGTTTAAGCAAACATCGTTTTTATTTACTTTTTGTTGGAAAATGCAGGTTTGTTGTGCTTTCCTCAGTTTTTGCATACATTTTTTGGTCGGGTTTGGTAAGGTGAGGGGGCGTTAGATCCGGTCAAGTTGGGTCAGGTCTGGTCAGGTCGTACAGGCCTTCTTGGTAGAGTGTTTGTGTGTAAATGACAAAAAAATGTTGTCTCTTCATCACCCTGGCTGTTCGCAGAGGTCTCCTTATCTGAATTCTTATCAGTGTTTGCATGTAACCTCGTTTAATATTTCAAACAGACGTTATCAATTCCCCTGAGTGTAGTTGGTACACACAGGCTGATAAAAGTATGAATATTCTGTTTCTACTCTCATTTCCTGTCAGAGCTTGCGTATAACAGGTTAGAGATAACGATTTCTTGTTACAGTATATATAAATATGTATTGTTAGCGAGTGTTTTTAGTAACACACAGAAGTCTGTCGCTGTATGCGGTATAACATTAAAAATATAATATATCACGAGGAAAATTATTATGACAGATAATGTTGTAGGTACAAGAACAAGCTTATATGGATGAACGCGAGTTTGAACGTGAATATTATGAAAGTGAACATACAGTTGAATTGTGCGATGTATATTTAGCTGGTTATGGCACCACACAGTTGTTTGTTGTAGCACTTGTTCGATACCAACCAGGAGCGGATTAAAGTAAGCCGCACTTCAGGTATTTACCAGAAGAAGCCAGAAACCAATACAAATATTTTTACAATGGAGAAATCGTCAACGACAACAGAGGAACCTCCAACGGTAATAACAATGGAGAAGGCTCCAAAAGCGGAGAAGACTCCTGCAGTGAATGCAGAGGAAGTGAAACTTGAGGCTGCTAAAATAATGAGACAAGGGTTTAATGAAAATTTTGAGTTCCCAAGCTGTGATGATCTCCTCAAATTTGGAAGACATCTTTATGGTATACTGCTACACAATTATAACTATCACGGTAGTAAATCCTTTAATTTTCTTACATGAAAACTTCACTGTACAGATGTTACAATTTGCGATGAACATTTTAAGTCTTCCAACTGATGCTGATTGGGATAAATATGAGAAGGGGGATTGTGCTGGTGTAGAAAAGTTTGTCAAAGTCTGGCATGAACATGTTGGGAATATGGAGTGTATTACGGATCTGACGACGACGAAAACAAGATGTAAGGTATATAGTGATCGCAATAGATTTTTAAAGTTTAACAGTAAACCAAGCAGGAAAATACAACCAGTGACAGAGGTGGAGGGGGGACAAGAAAACCTACTTCATTCAATTTTACAACAGTAAGCTCAGTTCAAGTCAAACATTAAAGAGTGTAAATATTAAAGCGTGTAAACATGAAAGGTAGTTGTGATTGCATTAACATGACGTGTGATAATAGTTCTGATTCCACACATGATGTGGATGAAAACGATGCGCCTGAGGTCTTTATAACAGTTAATAACGATTTTTGTAAAGATTCCTATTGGGGTCAAATTGATGCAGCTCTACCTCAAAACATTATTGAGATTAAAGAAGAAAGTATAATGTTGCTGGAAACAAGGTATGCTTTTAATTCAACCCTAAGAGTCGCAATTGGTGTATCAAAAGCAGCTGGATGCATTCCAATAATTAAAATTGTAAATACAAGCCCATACCCACCTCATTCAAATATAGCAAACTCATCTGGTTCATGGGAATGGGAATATTTTATTTTAACACTGAAAAAAGCAGCTGAAGAGTACTTTACTAAAAGTAATGAGATTCAGCCTGAAAATATTGGAATATGTACTGTGAAGCCTATAAAAATACTAAATAGTAAAGGTGTATCAATCGCGGATGACTTTGTTATTTTTTATTTAAACGAAGACACAGTTCAACAACTACTAGACCTGGTTACAATCATCAACGAAAGATCGGAGTGTTTAGTTCATTTTAACTTTGATGTTCGAATTAGTGATTTCCTATATTGTGTTGCTAATGTTCTCAAATGTGTTAATAAGAAGGAGCTACCATGTGACGTTGAAATGGCGAAGCTTATAAATATCTTGTTAAAAGACTATGAATCATCGTTTTGAGTTTGTATGTCAGAGTGCTTACAGTTTGAAAAGAGACAAGTACTCAATCGTTTCAAAGAAATTCATGCGATATACAGTAGCACCACCTCTTAAAACAAGCATCCTTGTTTTTATTTTAGAAGTTACTCCCACCATATTGAGTTTCTAACGGGTGTTTTCCATCTAATATATGTCAATCTGTTATCTACAATATTCAGTGTAATAGGAACTAAGTTTCGCAGTTTTATTTAAACCTCGATTAAGATGCAGATACGCAGTTATATAGAGACACTCTCCGTTGTGACATTTGGGAACCAGACGTTAATGTGTTAACATCATGGAAGAGATAATGACAAAATACATTAGCATTATAGAATTATCATCTCAAGTTAACCAAAAGTTTAGCGTGCATACAAAGAAGCTTGTGTTTAAGATTAAACTTCCCGAAAACATTGATAACATATTTATATGGTTTGAAGACGCCATGACAGTATCCATCGATTACATTGCCCGACCTGTATCTAGAGACTGCTATTTTGGTTTCCAATGTGCTCTGCTAAGCAAAATAGGGCGATTTGGTCCTATGTCTTTTAGAAAAATAGAAGATACAACATATGAAGATTTATGGAATGCCATTGATAATATAGTTGTTTCCAAGAAGCATATTATCAATGGCATTCCATAAATCTTCATATGTTGTATCTTCTATTTTTCTAAAAGACATAGGACCAAATCGCCCTATTTTGCTTAGCAGAGCACATTGGAAACCAAAATAGCAGTCTCTAGATACAGGTCGGGCAATGTAATCGATGGATACTGTCATGGCGTCTTCAAACCATAAAAATATGTTATCAATGTTTTCGGGAAGTTTAATCTTAAACACAAGCTTCTTTGTATGCACGCTATAATAATAATGATGAGTAGTCATCTACAATATTCAGTTTTATAGGAACTGAGGTTCCCAAAACAACTATATAAGTTAAATATTTATATCAACTGGTTTTCTTATATGTCTAACTGTATTTATGTTAATATACTTTACGTTAAATGTAACACAACCATGTGTCATAAATATGTTTGTTAATAAATTTATCTAAAGGAAATATGTTTTTGTTTTAGTAGTTAAGCAACCTTAAGATAAGATGTCTGACAAAACGCAATACTGTGAATCTTGCTCGTTACATGTGAAATATAATTCATTCTCTGAACATTTACGCAGTAAAGCTCACAAATCAAGAGTATGTGAACCGTGGCAAGTTGAACAAGTGCATATGTTAACTTAAGCTTTTAGAAACAGAATGGCTACTTATGGTATATACGAAAAAGATATTGACATTAAACAGTTTTTGGAAGCAATAAAACATAAAGTGTTCCATCTGATTGAAGCTGTTTTAGCTAAACATAAAATTTAAATGAATTTAAGAATTGTTTGGTTTATATGTGCTTCAAAGTCGAAATAGAAAAGAAATGAAATCATTCGATACTAAAAACAAAAATGTCACAGTTTCAACAAATTTTGAAGATATATATCAAGAATTCAATGAGGAAATTTATGCAAAAGCTTTGGAGTTTGCAGAAGCCCAGAGTGGATGGATGTTGGAGCGTCTAATGTGTCTGAAAATAAATATTATTAAATGTAGTTTTTCGGCCGGGGTGGTATTAACATCTATAAATTGTTGTCCACATACTATCTAGCTCATTCAGAATTCGTTTGTCTTAGAAGCAAGACATGCTTAAGTTTGTTCTTGAGTATCCAAGTACTTAGTAGTTTGTTTAAAGTGGCTACAATAAGTGATGTGTGTTACCAGCAAATTAAAGACAACTTCTGATATGGTCTAGTTGGAGACTTTCAATTAATTATCGATAAGAATACTGGTTATTTCAATGCAACAAAATTGTGTTAAAGTGTCGAGAAAAGATTTAGTCATTGGTTGGAAAATAAGAAAACTAAAGTGTGGGTTGCCTATTACAACATCTTGGAGTCTCATCTCAATTAACACCAACTGCCACATACTTGGTGAATTTTGGTGGAACACAAGCTAAAAACACCTCAATATCTGGTACATATGTGTGCAAAGATTTAATATTAAATTTGGCTTGTTGAATATCCAATCATTTATCCGAAAAATGTAACCAAATTATTTTTGATTTTCTCGTAAGCGAATTTAATAAAAAATACAGGGACAATCTTAAAGAAATTGAAGTAAAATTAATGCAGATACATGATAAAATGCAATGTATGCGAGGCACAAATGTCAAAGTAACAGAGCGTCTTGAAGATATATCACCAAAACCACATAACGCTGAAAATTTTTGTGTTTTCTGTTTACTTTCAAGAAACGAGAAATATGCTACCTATCCATATCATGCAGTAAGCACTCAGAAGAAAAGCTTTAGAAGAGCTGTCAAGAACTTTAAAAACAAACATCCTGAGTGATCCTAAACATGTTGTATGATCCAAATTTTGTAAACCTATTGAACAGAATAAAGTCCGAAATCAAATACATTAAGGCAAATAGAAACGACCTACAGATAACAGATGTACTGCAGGAGCAGTTAATTCAGGATATTATTAATTTACGACATAATTTTTAATTGTATTAGTCTATGTATATGTCATATGGAAAAATAAAAAACATTAATTTTAACAAAGACTTATTTTATTCTAAGTACATTAATACATTAATTATATAAGCTTATTTAGCATCATCTGAATTTATCCAAGAATTATGAGATTTATCAAAACCCAACTATTTTACATAGAGCTTCTTGCCTTTCTTCCTCAAGATGCGTTCAACCAGATAGATGTCTGTTTGTTTAGTCTTGCAGTTCTTCCTCGTAAAATCCTCCATTGATAGGCTTGCCTTGCATGTCTTCAAGAAAGTATGTTACTGGATTTGTGTCACTCACATTCTGAACTTCCATTTCAATCTTGTGTCTTTTATTAGGATGTGTGTCGTAACCAAAACCATGGGGAGTTGAGGATGTTGCGGATGTTTTCGTTCGTGGATTTATCATTGGTTTTATTATAGTCGGATACTTTTCCGAGGAACAACCTTTGGTTCGTGCATTGGGATCATGTTTCATTTTATGGACACTAGTTGTTTCTAGAATATCTCTATAGTGTTGAAGATCGTCATAAGTCTTTTCATAAATATCCATTCCAGTAGACCTTGTGTCTGGGGATATCTCGTTTCATCTACTTGGATTTAATCTTATCTTATCTAATGTTTTTGTTACCGAGACTCCATCTCCCAGTATCTCCATCGTAGAAAGCACCATACGTTTGATCAACAGTACCATCTTTCGATGTTTTACGTAAAATACTTGTAATGTCGAACTTTTTCAGGATATTGGTCTAAAAATTCTTGGTGTGCTGGTGTCGTGATAGCTTCTAGACCTTCTCCAATCTCTTGAATTGACGGGATATCCTCATCTGAACTTGATTCCACATCTGAACTTGTTTTCACATCTGGCTTGGCTTCAAAAACTTCATTGCCTTCAAGGAACTCGACTTTGGGTTTCTTTTCTGGTATATCAGCTTTTTCTTCTTTGATTTGTTTAGGTGGTGGGTGCAGTTTAAGTGTTGATGTGTTTTCAGATATTTCACTTAGTGGTTTAACAAGTGGTTTATATTGGTTTAACAAGTGGTTTATATAAACATTGCAGGACTTCATCATTCTCAGCTCTGCCAAGCTTAAGCATTAAATGCTTTCTTCAAGTTGTAAAATCTTTTTCTTATTTTTTCTCCCTTGTTTACCCATCACCTCAATCTTACAACAGTTGGTTGGTTGTGTTGTGTTGTGTTGTGTTGTATTCTGTTGTGTTCTGTTGTGTTGGTTGTATACACCTTTATACTAGATATAACTTGTTGGCTCTTTATCATGTATCACTTAGGACATGTACACTGTTCGATGGTTTAGTTAATACTGACTTAGACAACCATACTTTTATTACTATATAGCTATCAAACCCTTTTCTATATCTCCCGTTTTGCACATCGTTTTCTTTTACAATTACCAACACACCATAATTATTATTTTTCCAACACTCGTAACAAACATTTTTAAATTGTTTAAAGTCCATATTTGTTGTCACATGGTCATCGTAGATGTGTTTTAAATTGGTTTCGTCTTGTTTGAAGAGAATCAAAAGATTAGCGTTCTGACATATTAGATGTTTAGGTATTAGAGTATATGTATGACAGATATATAATGAATCAATGTTCTTGTGTCTCCCCATACTAAAGTATGCTCTCATGCTGTCACAAGCTACATCATCAAATATAAACACAGAGTTATTTAAGGCTTCTGCTGGATCTAACATTTCATCATTTTCACTATATGGATAGTAACCAACACCTTTTGCAGCATCCAGAACCTCTTGTAACATCTTGTATTTGGATTGGTGCAAACAAGTTGAATACACATACACGTTATCAAACTAAATCGTTCGGTTCAAACAACAAACTTAACATAACATTTGTTATACCACATCCGCTCGTACCACATATTATACATCTAACGGTGTGTGGTAAGAGAGGACCATGCCTTTGTTGTTGTTCTAAAGATGTATCAACAACATCGTCTATATTTGTAATAAGATATATATATATATATATATATATATATATATATATATATATATATATATATATATATATATATATATATATATATATATATAACCAGCCTGTTGGAGGTAGGTGTAAACATATAGAGATGCAGGTAAGTCGCACAGTCAGTATCAATGTTGGTGTCATAGGGTGAAGGTCTTGTTAACACATTAATCAAAAAACTACCAGTTGAGTTGCACATACCTGGCTATCAGTTTTGTGGTCCAAGTACTAAACTTAAAGAACGTCTGGCTAAAGGTGATCAAGGTATTAATCCCCTAGTTCGTGCTTGTAGAGATCACGATATTGCTTATTGTCAATCAAAAGAGTTAAGTGACAGGCATCTTGCCGACGAGGTGCTGGAAAACTGAGCTTGGGAGAGAGTCAAGTCAAAGGGCGCAAGTTTTGGTGAAAAGTTGGCCGCCAGGAGTGTTACAAACACCACGAAAGTTAAAAGAAAACTTGGTATGGGTCTTGACTAAAATTTTGTGTTTGCGCATGCGCATATATCATATTTGAATTTTACTCATCAAGACGAGTAAAATGGTACCACACACCATACCTCTAAACGAAAAACTAACAAAGTTGGTTTACGCATGCGCCAGTTGCCATATTTGATGTTGGAGCTTCTTATCTTAATTGCTCGGGTTAGCTACCTTTTTGCTCCTATCTTCTTATACTTTACTTCAGGCCAGCCATATTGGCTGCCATCTTGGATTAGGTCATCTCGGGATAAAACACTTATTTCTCTCCATTCAGATGATTTATATACAGAAAAAATGCTCTGCCAATATGTCCACTGTGTCATAACCATCACCACTTATTCTGTTGTGCAACGTCATACCTAAGTAGTCCAAGACACTGTGACTTAGATTTAACATAGTTCCACAATAGTTGGACGTTATTACTAATTGCTGAAGACCTGATATTATGGACATAGTCTAGATAGCATCTGCGAGACAATTCTTTGCAGTATTTTCTCAGTTCAGAAAAGTCTGGATGCAACAAGTGCGTTATGGAAGTGAGTTTTCATAAACATATTTTTAATAGCAAATACGTCTCTCTAATGCCCACAGGCATCAATCTGGTTACCGGTATAGCCTATATAGTAGAAACAATGTACCATATTTAATCAAAATTACTTATTGTTTGAAAATGTACAAAAATTTTCTGAAAATAAATTTAAAATGTTGCTTTTCTAGCCAACAAACCAAATTTGAATGATTTAATGAAAATTCGCTACCAAAACGCACTTACGGCGTTTCGATTTTTTTTTCTTACAAACATGCATCAGATTTCGATAAAAAAATCAAAAATGCAATAATACAAGAAAACAATTGTATGGATCACCAACTATCCTATATATATATATATATATATATATATATATATATATATATATATATATATATATATATATATATATATATATATATATATATATATATATATATATATATATATATATATATATATATATATATATATATATATATATATATATATATATATATATATATATATATATATATATATATATATATATATATATATATATATATATATATATATATATATATATATATATATATATATATATATATATATATATATATATATATATATATATATATATATATATATATATATATATATATATATATATATATATATATATATATATATATATATATATATATATATATATATATATATATATATATATATATATATATATATATATATATATATATATATATATATATATATATATATATATATATATATATATATATATATATAGGATAGTTGGTGATCCATACAATTGTTTTCTTGTATTATTGCATTTTTGATTTTTTTATCGAAATCTGATGCATGTTTGTAAGAAAAAAAATCGAAACGCCGTAAGTGCGTTTTGGTAGCGAATTTTCATTAAATCATTCAAATTTGGTTTGTTGGCTAGAAAAGCAACATTTTAAATTTATTTTCAGAAAATTTTTGTACATTTTCAAACAATAAGTAATTTTGATTAAATATGGTACATTGTTTCTACTATATAGGCTATACCGGTAACCAGATTGATGCCTGTGGGCATTAGAGAGACGTATTTGCTATTAAAAATATGTTTATGAAAACTCACTTCCATAACGCACTTGTTGCATCCAGACTTTTCTGAACTGAGAAAATACTGCAAAGAATTGTCTCGCAGATGCTATCTAGACTATGTCCATAATATCAGGTCTTCAGCAATTAGTAATAACGTCCAACTATTGTGGAACTATGTTAAATCTAAGTCACAGTGTCTTGGACTACTTAGGTATGACGTTGCACAACAGAATAAGTGGTGATGGTTATGACACAGTGGACATATTGGCAGAGCATTTTTTCTGTATATAAATCATCTGGATGGAGAGAAATAAGTGTTTTATCCCGAGATGACCTAATCCAAGATGGCAGCCAATATGGCTGGCCTGAAGTAAAGTATAAGAAGATAGGAGCAAAAAGGTAGCTAACCCGAGCAATTAAGATAAGAAGCTCCAACATCAAATATGGCAACTGGCGCATGCGTATATATATATATATATATATATATATATATATATATATACATATACATATATATATATATATATATATATATATATATATATATATATATATATATATATATATATATACATATACATATATATATATATATATATATATATATATATATATATATATATATATATATATATATATATATATATATATATACATATATATATATATATATATATATATATATATATATATATATATATATATATATATATATATATATATAAATATCTGGACTATCCTGTGATTCTCAAAATATGTTTATAAAATGCAGCCTAAGACACCTATAATTAACGTATACAATTTTACTCGTATCTTGTATAATAACAATTATATTGTGCTTTACCGTAGACCGTCACTCTGTATATATGTCAACAGATAAAAACTGAAAGTAAACCCGGATATGGATTCTAGGGGGCCTAGTTTGTGCTCATTTGAAGAAATCTTTTTAAAATTCAAAAGTCACGGTCTCATCACTCGAAATTTTTCTAAGAAAATTAGCTAAAAACTATAAACGTTAAACCATAAACTTAACTAAACCTACAGCCAAAGTATCAACTTAACTAAACCTACAGTCAAAGTATCAACTTAACTAAACCTACAGCCAAAGCATCAGAGAAAGGGTCTATTTGAAATGAATTTTCTGTAAATATTTTAGTAAAATGAAGGACAATGACAGTTGAAGCTAAAACGTAAGGGTTTGCAGAACACTCTTCTTGCGACATTTTCATTACATAATCCGTATTTGTTTCAGGTTTTTTGCCTAAATGTTGCGAATTTTCACGTTTCAAATCGCGACGTTTTGAGGAAAATTCTAAATTTTTGTTCTTCAACTGCCCATAACTTTTTTGTCGTTAAAGCTACAGAACTAAATTTTCGTACATGGTTCATTTTTTATAATACAAACCCGCGTACCAAACTTGGTAGCCCTTACTTCGTTATTTCCGGAGATATATTTTTTTTCGAAAAAAAAAACCACAAAATTTCCGGGAAAACATGGGCCGATTTTGCTGGCTAACGAACTTATCCAAGCCACTTGCAAAAGGAAGGCACTCACCAAATTTGATCAATATCGGTGTGATATATGTATATATGTATATATGTGTATATATATATATATATATATATATATATATATATATATATATATATATATATATATATATATATATATATATATATATATAAACATATAAAAATTGAAACTGACCCTGGATATGTGTTCTAGAGGACCTAATTAGTGCTCATTTGAAGAAATTTTGTCGAAATTCAAAAGTCGGGATTAAAAAATTCACTAATGAGGAGATTCACTAATGAGGAAATTCACTGAACATGAAGATAGTCATCACAAGATCTAGTTGACATACTACTTATGAGCTTTTTTTCTTTGGAGGCTATAAGGCCTTTGAGTTTGGAAGTATACCAACAAGGAAAAATTGGAGTTTTTAGCCCCTTAGTGGGCACAAACAAATTAATAGCTGTATAAACAATATTATGAAATGTGTTAACAACTTCGTCAATACTATCTTTCTGTGCTAAAATATGGTACCATGCAATTTCGTGAAGATAATTAATTAATGTGATTGAAGTTAGGTACAGTTATGTCTTATGATAAGGGCTTATCAATAACATTATCAACACAAATTTTAAAATTCAAAGCAGGATGATGAATATGACTGAAAGCAGACAGTCCATTGCAGCCCTGATACCTGTACAAACGTTACCACAAAAAATCAAATCCAATATAACACCATTAGCATTTCGCATTGCATTCACTTGATGAAGCTCCAAAAAATTCAGAATATTACACAATGCTGACAGGCATCAGTCCCACTGGGTAGGATAACACCCATATCATCACTAATCAATTTAGCTTTTGGCAAATTATAATCAGCTGCCAGATAATTTATGGTTGGAAAAACTATCCAGTAAATTGTCTACTGTTATGGCCTGCTCTTCATAACACACAAGCAGATACTAAAGGAAGATACTCCATTATGTTAATTTTTGTGATTCTATGTTGTATTACTTAGTTATTTTGAGCTTTATGTAGACTGTTGTTTCACATATAAAGCACGCAGTGGTTTGGTTCATTGTTTAGAAATTGTATTTTATTTTTGGTTTGAGTGTCTGTTTACATGGTGTTCGTAATTCGTAATGACCGCTTTCATCAGAGTGGAATAACTAGTCTTCTAACGGATACTGCTCCTGGGTCGACTTTTTAGACTCAACTGAATGTTGCGGGTCATTATACAAGCTTCTTTATGGGAATTTTAAATAAATTAGTGTACTTACAAACAGTTTGTTGTACTTTATTTTTTTTTTAGTCAGGACAGTACATGCAAGGTTTTTTTAAGAATTCAACTAAAAGAGCATATTCCACTACATTATTCTGCATCAGTTTAAAAATGCTTAGATGTAAGCCTAGCCTATGATAGAGGCGATGATTTTCCCATTGTAACAGTTTATCTATTGAGCGAATGGTCTGCTTATGTCTATATATAGCTGGACATAAAGAAAATCCCAGGGTACAGCAACAACATACGCAACCACACAGAAACCATTTGAAGTTATGCTTAATATTTTTGTCTAGAACTTTATTGATTAGCTGAATTGTCTCGTGAAACTCTTCTGGTGCCACATATGAATACAGTTTTTTAGGCAGTTCAGTATCAAACTTGTTGTTCATACCAAAGAGAACTATGTCTCCATTGCCTTTTAATATGATAGGTTCTAATATTAAATAGTTATCTAGCATCTGTTCGTTATTTAGTTGGTCTGCACTGGAACTGTATGGGTAAATGGTAGTGAAACGTCTGTTAATTAGAGAGTTCATTTCATAATGACATTGTGACAGGGTTTTTAAAATTGAATGTGTCAAAAGAGACATGTCATAGGTGTGTTTTTAAAAGACATAGTAACCATTACTTTTTGTCATTTTGTAAAGTGTAGCCTATGCCACTGCAAAAAGGTAATTTTGAACATGTTTTATTACAATGTAATTTTAATTTGTAAGCTTGATATGTTACATTGAATATTATAAAAGGTTTACTTTCGGGGCGCGTGTTCGATTTTCATGAAATTTTGTATATAGACGTGCTTTAGGATGTAGATGACAAAAATCACAATAAAAAGGAGGGCAGAAGTCAACTTTTGAAGTTATTTGGAAATTTTTGTTGGATAAGTGTAGGTTATACTCTCCTTTACGCCATGTTTTTGTCATATTTTACAAATTTTCGGGGTCGTTTTATATCAAGCTAAAGAAGGGTGTATTCCACGCTTCTAATTCATTTTCACATAGTTAGTGCACCCCTTTTTTGAACAATTTTAATATAACATTTTCCTTTTTTGCAACAAGGCCAAACTTCAAAATGTATGACACTAAGTTGGCTTTATATGTCAAATGTCAATTTTAACTTAGGATCGGTTATACGATGAAAAGAAGGAAAATTTTCAGAGACACAAACAGTTAAGGGGGTGCACTAACTATAATATAATTGTCTCCACCGATGCTTTAAAAATCATTTTTTAATTGATTAATTAATTAAAGATTTTATAAAATTTTTTTTAATTTTTTTTATTTACTTAATATCATAAATCGTACAACATGTCTACACAATAAGCCTGAGGCTTGTGCTGTATATTAACATAATTTAATAAAATTCCACCAAAAACTGCTTCAAAACTTGGTCCAAATGTAACATACTTCTAATTTTGACATACCAAATTTGTCTGGCTTCTACTTATTCCATCTAATGGACCAGTCTGCCTTCACTATTCATTTATTTTAATCGTTTCCCAATACCTTCCATACTAAAATTATTTGTTTATAATCGATATTTTCATCCAAATTGTTAATTTTGAATTAATTAATGTAATTACATTACATATTAACGAATTTTCATAAAGAAAATTACGCATATAGAAAGGTAACGTTCCATTTTTAGCGAATTTTCGTAGAAAAAATTCACTATTGGGGAGATCCCGATTTTTGAATTTTGAAAAAAATGTTGCAATATGACCCATATCCGGGTCAGTTTCAATTTATATATATATATATATATATATATATATATATATATATATATATATATATATATATATATATATATATATATATATATATATATATATATATATATATATATATATATATATATATATATATATATATATATATGTATGTATCACACCGATAACTCAAAAAATAATGGGCCGATTTTGATAAAATTTGGCACGTACCTTCCTTTTGTAATTGGCTTGGATAAGTTTGTTAGTCAGGAAAATCAGACAAGGATTTCCGGGCAAATTTTGAGTTTTCATTCGAATTTTTTTCAAATCTCAAAACATAAAATGCTATGGTAAATTTGGTAGGTAGGTTTGCGATATAAAAAGTAAACTACACACCAAAATTAAGATTTCTATGTTACAAGACAAAAAAGTTATAATAAAATATTTTGTGCCAGATCATTTCTATAAAAATTCACTACCATAACGCACTTGCTGCGTCCATTCTTTTTTTTTTAAATAAACGCAATATATTTTTTGGGTACGGGAGAAGCGATTCCAATTATCAATAAATGATATAAAATTCAGCAGCCTACCTACAATAATTTTGCTTTAATTTCATGAATACTTGAGAGTTGAATTCTTCAAGCAACATGAAGAAACTTAACATCTGCATTATTTAAATTAGTATAAATGTGAATGCATACAATATTAATGATAATTTGAAAAACTGGTGTAACCCATACTGCAATATTTGTATATGTTTTCAGCCACACAAGTGAAAAAGATGCATCTAAAAATTATAAATCTAAAGGCGGATCCACACCAATAAATGTTTGCGTTGTGTGTTGTATTTGACATAAATTGGTTTGTGTGCACCGAAATTTTTATTGATGTAGACTGTGCATCGCATGCAAACGCACACAAATAAATTCAAAGCGAACAACGCACGATATCCACTGGTTGTTGGTTTTCTAGTCAACATCAAAGAGATTAGCGTCACACAGTTGTGTCAATGTGGACTCGATTCTTGAGTGCCGTGTAGTTTTAGTGAATTTTCGTAGAAAAAATTCACTAATGGGGAGATCCCGACTTTTGAATTTTGAAAAAATTTTTGCAAATGAGCGCGAACTAGGACCCCTAGAACCCATATCCGGGGTCAGTTTCAATTTTTATATGTTATATATATATATATATATATATATATATATATATATATATATATATATATATATATATATATATATATATATATATATATATATATATATATATATATATATATATATATATATTGTTACAAAGCACTTCAATAGACGTAGGTGCGGTGTTGCCACATCTCCAGAATTTCCCCAACATCTGGGAATTTTTGCACAATCTGGCAACACCGCCTCCCCACCCCCCTGGGGGTGCCTGGGGTGACCCCCCTCAGGCGAAGTCTCAACCCTCTAGGACCAGAAATAACGAAGTTACCAACTTGTACCCCGTCGGAACGGATAACTGAGGTCTGCACATTCCGAACACCCTGTATATACACCCTGTATACGTAGAGAGATCTTATAGTTCGAGAAACACCTCTTGTGTGACATAGGAGTGGTGACCACATTTGGATCATCCTGTATATACATCCCCCTGTATACACACGGGACCGATCTGTATTCACAGAACCTTCTAGTAAAAGAAGGTCCTGGAACGTTCTGGAATGGAATGCTCTAGAAAGGAGGGGAAGGTACGGCGAGTATATAAAAGCGAAAGCAAGCCAGCCCGAGTTAGTTAGTTGAGTTCAGTAAGAGAATGTGGTAGTGACTTGAAGAAGCAGTGTAAAGTGTTAAGAGAGTAGTGACTGTAGTACCAGATTAGTGACTTTTGTTGAGAGTAGTAATTGTAAGGCCAGTAAATGAAGTGTTTTGTGAGAGACATTCTAGAAATTTTATTGTATCCATATTTAGAGTGTAAATAAAGTTGTTTTGTTAAAATTAAAAGTCTCACTTATCCAGAACCCGGAGAAAACGCAACAATTTGGTGTCAGAAGTGGGATAAGTGAGTGAAGAAGTGAACAAGCAAGCTAGCTGTAAATGGTAAACACCAGATCGACTGACTACGACAAGATGGCTGAAATCAAAGAGTTGATGGACTTACTGAAAAAGCAACGTGAAGAAGACGAACAACGACGACAAGAAGAAGAAAGAAGACGGCGCGAAGAAGACGAACGACGGCGGCAAGAAGATAAAGAAGACCTCAAGAGGCAACGCGAAGAAGACGAACAACGACGACAAGAAGACCTCAAGAGGCAACGCGAAGAAGACGAACAACGACGACAAGAAGAAGAAAGAAGACGGCGCGAAGAAGACGAACGACGGCGGCAAGAAGATAAAGAAGACCTCAAGAGGCAACGCGAAGAAGACGAACAACGGCGACAAGAAGATGAAAGAAGACGGCGCGAAGAAGACGAGAGAAGACGACAAGAGGAGGAACAGAGGCGACAAGAAGATAAAGAAGAGCTTCGAAGTATGTTCCACAATATAAGAGTTGATGTAAAAGAAGAAATTGAACAGATCAACGAACAAATAGAAAATGTGGACAAGAAAGTAGAAAATGTGGACAAGAAAGTAGAAAATGTGGACAAGAAAGTAGAAAATGTAACAGAGGATTTGAATAAACGATGGGAAGAAGTGGAAGGGTTGAAAGAACAAATGAAGATGATGATGAAAGGCACAGAAGTCAGACATAGAGAACTGACAGAGCAGGTGATGGGCCAGACTGACAGAACTCAACCAAGAGGAGTTACTGGAATGTCCCCGGTTCAAAATCGTCGGGAAGAAGATATGCCAATCGTGCAGCAGCCTCATGGAACTTTGAAGCCGCCGACTTTTGACGGAGAAACATCGTGGCCCATGTACAGGAGGCAGTTTGAGGCGGCAGCTCTCAGCAATGGGTGGAGCGAACAACAGGCAGCAACTGCTCTAATTCTCTCGCTTCGAGGTAAAGCCCTAGAAATCCTCCAGAACATCCCGGAGTCGAAACAGCAAAACTACTTAACAGTGATACAGGCCCTAGATTTGAGATATGGTAACAAGTACATGAGCCAGGTCTACCAGACACAACTAAAGTCAAGGGTCCAGAAGCCAAATGAGACGCTGCAAGAATTTAGTGCCGAAGTGGAGAAACTTGTGCGACTGGCATATCCCCAAGCCCCAGAAGAATTTGTCAACCAGATAACCGTCCAGACCTTCATCGATGGGGTACTTGATAATGAAATGCAACAAGCTTTAAGGCTCGGAAGGTTGAAAACACTTACGGACTGCGTAATTTATGGCTTGGAATTTGAAGCAGCGAAGAATGCATCTCAACCTCGCCGCAACAGGCTGCGCGAGGTGAAGGAGATAGAGGAATTTGCAGACACGACAGCGGAACTAAGGCAAGAAATGAAAATGATAAAAGAAGCCATAAGCAAGCTCACTGCAACGGTCGGAGCACGTAAAACGAAAGCAGATTGGTCAGACATAGAATGTTACAAGTGTGGTAGGAAAGGCCACATAAGTAGGCAGTGCTTACAAACCCAACAGGTGGCTCGCAGAAGACAAGAATATACCAACAGGGAGCGCCATCAGGGAAAACGACCTGACGCCAGTGTAGGTGGGCGACACGTGGCATGCGAGACCCAGGGCCCCAAGGTCAGGGTCTCCACTATCCGACGCTACCGCGAGAGCCTCGTTATACCTGGCAGCATAGACGGAAGACAATGCAGTTTCACCATCGATACTGGTGCTACTAGATCCGTTGTACGTCCAGACATGTTGCCAAACAGGTCCGCACTCACGACCAACAAACAGCCTGTGTTGGAGACGGCAAAAGGAGATAGGATACCTGTGCATGGAGAGGCCACTGTTTTCATTAGGCTGGGCAGTACTGAGCTACAGGTAAGGGCTGTCGTCGCAGAAATCGTCGACGAATTTATTCTGGGCCTGGATTTAATGGAAGATTTCGATGTCCTGTCAGTAGACTTCCAGAATAAGATCTTGAAAATCGGTAACGAAGAGTTGTATTTATCTCCAACAGCAGGCGAAGCTAATCCCAGGGTGAGACTTATTGTCGACGAGGATACACGGATTCCTGGTAACAGTGAGAAGATTGTCAGAGCCAGACTAGAGAAGAAACTTGATGGTATGTCTGCTCTCATAGCGGAGCCCCTAAAAGATAGACATGATGGTGCCCTCGTCGCACGATGCTTAGTAGACCCGAAGAGGACAATACCCATAAGAGTGGCTAACGTGCAAACTAACAGGGTCACATTGAAGAAAGGTGAGGTTATCGCCACTTGCGAGCCCATTGTCCGAGTGACGTTGTCAAGAAAGGTGACACCCACGGCATTAGACAGAAGACTGCCAGTAGAAATGGTAGAGCGGTTCAAGAATTCTTGGGGCCAATTGAACGACATGGAGATGGAAATGGCCCTGAAGTTCGTATTGGAGGAGGCCGATATTTTCGCTCAAGATAAAATCACAGGTCGTACGAGTCTAGTGCAACACAGAATTAATACTGGCGACGCAAGACCAATTAGACAGCCGCCGAGAAGACTGCCTTTTGCCAAGCAATCAGAAATCAAGGCGATGGTTAACGAAATGCTGGAAGATGGTGTGATTGAGGAGTCTAATAGTCCTTGGTCGTCCCCAGTAGTTTTGGTCACCAAGAAAGACGGCACTATGAGATTTTGCGTGGACTATAGGAAGCTGAATGATGTCACCAAGAAAGACAGTTATCCCCTGCCCCGGATCGACGACACTTTGAACACTTTGGCCGGATCAAAGTGGTTCTCTACATTAGACCTGAAAAGTGGCTACTGGCAAGTAGAACTCCATAAAGACGATAAGGAGAAGACTGCTTTTTCAACCGGGAATGGGTTGTACCAATTCAAGGTCATGCCATTCGGCTTATGTAATGCCCCTGCCACCTTCGAGCGACTAATGGAATTAGTGCTAAGAGGACTGACATGGGAAACATGCCTGGTGTATCTCGATGATGTCATGGTGATTGGAAGGACTTTCGATGAACACCTGTCGAATCTGAAACAAGTTTTCTCCAGGCTGAGAGGTGCCAATCTGCAACTCAATACCAAGAAATGCGTCCTCTTCCAGAAGAAAGTGAATTTCCTCGGACATGTCGTTTCTGAGAAAGGGATAGAAACTGATCCAGAGAAAATAAAGGCAGTAAGAGACTGGCCTGTGCCGAAGAACAAACATGAGGTCAGAAGTTTTCTGGGACTTTGCAGCTACTACCGACGCTTTGTAAAGTACTTCAGCAGCATTGCGAAACCTCTGCATAGCCTGACTGAAAATAAGGCCGAGTTCATCTGGTCACCAGATTGCCAAGAGTCTTTTAGAGAGCTCAAACATCGTCTTCTCACTGCTCCTGTGCTGGCTTATCCTCAGGACGAAGGACTGTTTATACTGGACACCGATGCTTCCCAGTATGGCATTGGGGCAGTACTCTCACAGCTCCAAGCCGGAGAAGAAGTTGTGATAGGCTACTTCAGCAAAACGTTCGGAAAAGCAGAAAGAAATTACTGTGTAACCCGGAAAGAACTGCTGGCAGTTGTAAGATCCATCGAACATTTCCACAGCTTCCTGTACGGAAGAACATTCCGCGTGAGGTCAGATCACTCTGCTCTGCAATGGCTTCTGAACTTTAGAAATCCCGAAGGACAGATAGCACGATGGATAGAGAAACTGCAGAGCTACGACTTCCGGATTGAACATCGAAGAGGAAGAAGTCACGCCAATGCAGACAGCCTGTCAAGAAGACCATGTTCAGTGCATGAATGTAAATTTTGCGAGCGACAAGAGAACAAAGAGATCGACAAAGTAACTCATCAGATCAAACAACTGGTGGCAGGACAGGATAATAACACCGATCTAGACATAAATCTTGAATACATCAGAGACGCACAGAAGACAGATCCAGACTTGAAAAATATTAGAGAATGGCTACAAAAGGGGAAAAGACCTGAGTGGCACGATGTGTCCCGGTTTGGGGCGGAGGTTAAAGGTTACTGGCTACAATGGGACTCATTGTGTCTAAAGAATGACATGATCACTCGAAAATGGGAAACTGCCGATGGTAGAGACTGTATATACCAGACCGTTGTGCCAAGTGAGTGCATAAGCAGTGTTCTTCAAGAGTTACACAATAGTAGAAGTGGAGGCCACTTTGGGGTCAACAGGACTCTTGCCAGAGTGAGAGACCGCTTCTATTGGATAAACTGCCGAAGAAGCGTGGAAGAATGGTGCAAAAGGTGTGACCAATGTGCTTCAAAGAAAGGACCAAAGACCCGATCCAGAGGAAAAATGATGCAGTACATCTCAGGTACACCGTGGGAGAGAGTTGCCGTAGACATCGCAGGACCTTTTCCCATCACAGAGTCTGGGAACAGATACATAATGGTGGCGATGGACTACTTCTCGAAATGGCCTGAAGTTGCGCCGATCCCCAACCAAGAGGCAACGACCGTA
Source organism: Tillus elongatus (assembly GCA_964006375.1). Taxonomy (NCBI): domain Eukaryota; kingdom Metazoa; phylum Arthropoda; class Insecta; order Coleoptera; family Cleridae; genus Tillus; species Tillus elongatus. The sequence continues at coordinate 147,216,253 of OZ023263.1, read as the reverse complement.
GCAGAAGCCCTGATCGAAAATGTCATATCACGGCATGGCGTACCCTTGGAGATTCACACCGACCAGGGCCGGAATTTCGAATCAGAGGTCTGGAAAAGCCTAATGGACTTGCTAGGCATAAAGAAAACGAGAACAACGCCACTCCACCCTCAATCAGACGGCATGGTAGAACGGCATAACAGGACCATCAATCAGTATCTTGCTATGTTTGTCGACGAGAATCAGAGAACCTGGGACAAGCTGATACCTCTGTTCCTCCTAGCTTACAGAAGCTCTCAGCATGAATCTACCGGCTACACTCCATCCATGATGTTGACCGGCAGAGAGACGCGGCTACCAATCGACATGACGAGACCACCACCGAACGAGGACATAGCGGACCTAGCTACGTTACCTGAGTATGTCGCCGACCTAGAAGGAAAACTGCGCACTATACACAGATGTGTCAGAGATAGGCTCCTCTTAAGCAGTGACCGGATGAAGATGCGCTTGGATCGCAGAGCAACACCCCATACATTCAAGGAAGGTGATGCAGTGTGGCTGTACCAACCAACAAGGAGAAAGGGCCTCAGTCCAAAACTTCAGAAACCATGGGAAGGGCCATACTTGGTGACTAAGAAAATTAATGACCTAGTCTACAGAATCCAGCTGTCTCCAAGAACTAAACCCAAAGTTGTTCACATAGAGAGGTTGAGTCCCTATCGGGGCAACGAACCCCCAAGTTGGCGGCCGGTAAATACTGTTCGGAACGAACAGTCTTAAGGAGGGGGGCAGTGTTACAAAGCACTTCAATAGACGTAGGTGCGGTGTTGCCACAGCTCCAGAATTTCCCCCAACATCTGGGAATTTTTGCACAATCTGGCAACACCGCCTCCCCACCCCCCTGGGGGTGCCTGGGGTGACCCCCCTCAGGCGAAGTCTCAACCCTCTAGGACCAGAAATAACGAAGTTACCAACTTGTACCCCGTCGGAACGGATAACTGAGGTCTGCACATTCCGAACACCCTGTATATACACCCTGTATACGTAGAGAGATCTTATAGTTCGAGAAACACCTCTTGTGTGACATAGGAGTGGTGACCACATTTGGATCATCCTGTATATACATCCCCCTGTATACACACGGGACCGATCTGTATTCACAGAACCTTCTAGTAAAAGAAGGTCCTGGAACGTTCTGGAATGGAATGCTCTAGAAAGGAGGGGAAGGTACGGCGAGTATATAAAAGCGAAAGCAAGCCAGCCCGAGTTAGTTAGTTGAGTTCAGTAAGAGAATGTGGTAGTGACTTGAAGAAGCAGTGTAAAGTGTTAAGAGAGTAGTGACTGTAGTACCAGATTAGTGACTTTTGTTGAGAGTAGTAATTGTAAGGCCAGTAAATGAAGTGTTTTGTGAGAGACATTCTAGAAATTTTATTGTATCCATATTTAGAGTGTAAATAAAGTTGTTTTGTTAAAATTAAAAGTCTCACTTATCCAGAACCCGGAGAAAACGCAACAATATATGTATATATATATATATATATATATATATATATATATATATATATATATATATATATATATATATATATATATATATATATATATATATATATATATATATATATATATATATATATATATATATATATATATATATATATATATATATATATATATATATATATATATATGTATCACACCGATAACTCAAAAAATAATGGGCCGATTTTGATAAAATTTGGCATGTACCTTTCTTTTGTTAATAGCTTGGATAAGTTCGTTAGTCAGGAAAATCGGACGAAGTTTTCCGGGAAAATTTTGAGTTTTCATTCGAAAAAAATTCATATCTCAAAAAGTAATAAGCCGTTTTTAATAAAATTTGGCACATACCTTCCTTTTGTAAATGGCTTTGACATGTTTGTTAGTCAGGAAAATCGGACGTGGTTTTCCGGGAAAATTTTGAGTTTTCATTCGAAAAAAATTCATATCTCAAAAAGTAATAAGCCGATTTTAATAAAATTTGGCACATACCTTACTTTTGTAAATGGCTTTGACATGTTTGTTAGTCAACGGACGAGGTTTTCCGGGAAAATTTTGAGTTTTCATTTGGAAAAAATTCATATCTCAAAAAGTAATAAGCCGATTTTAATAAAATTTGGCATGTACCTTCCTTTTGTAAATGGCTTTGACAAGTTCGTTATTTAGAAAAATTGGACAAGGTTTTCCGGGAAAATTTTGAGTTTTCATTTGAAAAATTTTTTTATCTTAAAAAATATAAAATCTATGATAACCAAATTTGGTAGGTAGGTTTACGATATAAAAAGTAAACTATACACCAAAATTTAGATTTCTATGTTACAAGAAAAAAAAGTTATAATAAAATATTTTGTGCCAGATCATTTCTATGAAAATTCACTACCATAACGCACTTGCTGCGTCCAGGCTTTTATTATATTTAGCGACGTAAATAGCCATATCTGGTGAATAATCATATCTTATTATCATCTTCAAAAGAAATGTGCATTGTTCATATTATCTACATCGAACAAAGAAAGTGAATAACAATAATAAGGAACGATGTTACTGGACAAGCCAAATTTTTCTATGGAGGAAACAAAATGGTGGTGAGAAAATACCACGAACGCTAGCTGCTGATGAAATAACGGCACAATTTTACAATTTTCTGAGCACGTCAAAAGAAGATTTTGAAGTTCTCATCAATTTGGTTGGACCCTGTTCCAATTGTTTTCTTGCCTTTGCCTTATCTCTTATGAAAGACCCCAACAAACTTGAATTTTTTTTCTTCGCCTCATCAATACCAACACTTCATAGTTTGGCCCTTTCGTTCCATGCATCACTTTTCTTAATTTTAATGAAATGTTCAGGGTGTTTATGATTCCTTAGCAAGTAGAACTTCGAATATTCCTCAATGACGTGCAATGAATCCTCATTGCTCCATTCTATATTATATTTTAGTGAGCGTCACTATTGACCACTCACCACTGGTTGAATTATTAATACTCAATTTTCGATAAGTGTTGTTCAGTGAAAGCGACGCACAAGCGGATTCGGCGGCACAACACACAGCCTGAATATTTTGGTGGGCAAATACATGACCGTATTAAAATTTGTGCACCAAATTTTTGTGCCGAGTTTCAAAATACAACATACATCATATTTATTGATGTAGATCCACTTTTAAATGCCTGACAGATTTGTTTCAAAATTTTCACTTCCACATTGTCACAACGTGTGGAAGTATATCGCATAGGCGACAAAAATTTCAAAAAATTTTGTTCGCTAAACATCGTACAAAGCATCAAAACATGTAGAAAATAGTGCTGCAAATTGAGTCATAAGTTCCACATAGCTGTGATAAATTATTCCCTTCAGAAAGACATTATCATGGAATGAATTTAGGATTCATGGCTTGACCACAAAGAAAATATTGTATTCCTGTACCCATAAATTTTTGAAACGTTATATTACTCGTGTTTTATTGAAAAAAATGTCAATATTCACCAAATCACCCCTTGCTTATTACATACCCCCTGAAACCATCTTACCCAAAAACAATTCCACGCGTTCCTTTGTCGGGTGTTAACTGGATACCAAATTTGAAGATGATATTTCAATTCGTTCGAAAGTTATTGCGTCTATTAACAGACAGAGATACATGCCGACAGACCGACCGACCGACAGACAAAAAAATTACCTTCCAGAATCAAGTTTTCTATATGTTTTGAAACTTTTACGCCGTTTTAACAACAACAAAAAAAATGTCCAAATTTTTGTTCAACAATATTCCACCCCCAAACACTCAACACCTAATTTAATTTCAGCATAGAATACCAGATGATTGATGAAATTATAAGTTTTCTAATAAATAAACCCTAAAACGTTATATTACTTGAGTTTTAATGAAAAAATGTCAATTTTTACCAAATTACCCCTACCCCTTACAGCGATTTTACCCAAAAACAATCCAAACCATTCGTTGGCTGAGTGTTAACTGTATACAAAATTTGAAGACGATATCTTAATTCGTTCTAAAGTTACCGTGGGTACAAACAGACAGACATACATACTGACAGACCAAAAAATGTTTGTTTCCAAATCATGTTTTCTATATGTTTTGATACTCTTTTCGACGTTTATTTAAAAAAAAAACACATTTTTAAGCTTTGTCGCCTATGCGATACTGCCAGACGTTGTGACGATGTGGAAGTAACATGATTTTTGGAACGATTTTTTTTTCTATCGGTCTGTATGTCTGTCTGTTTGTAGCCACGATAACTTTAGAACGAATTTAGATATCTTCTTCAAATTTGGCATACAGTTAACACTCGACAAACGAACGGTTTGGATTTTTTCTTAGTAAAATCGGTTTAGGAGTTAGGAGATGATGGGGGGTGATTGGGTGACAATTGACAGTTTTTCGTTAAAACTTGAGTAACAACGTTGTAGGGTTTATTTATTAGAAAACTTAATTTCATCAATTATTTGATATTCTGTACTGAAATTACATTAGGGGTTGAATGTGTGGGGGTGGAATATTGTTGACAAAAATTAGACATGTTTTTTTGTTGTTAAAACGGTGTCAGTTTAAAAGTTTATTGCAGTGTGTTAAATTGTCATTTTTGTTTTGTTTATTTTGTTCCATGTTATTAAATTTTGACATTCGTATAACCCAATTGAACTTTTTTCTACTGTTGCAATACAATGTTCTTGATAAATGTGTTTCCTGGTTGACCTACGAACTTATTTAGTTTACAATTTAAGCGTTCATTATAATTAAGGCTCAGTTGATGAAATGTGACATTTATTATTGAAAATAAACAATTCAAATAATCTCGAAAACTGTCGAGACTTAGCTATAGGCAACCCTAGTGTCATTTGAAACATAATGAAAATTTGCAGAAGAATATACAATGACATACAGGCTGTGCTATTTGAAATAAGGGAGTTATTTGCAGCATTATGCGTCAAATATCACTACTGACCATCCTGTATAATTTTACATTAATTTTACTTCCACATTGTCACAACGTGTGGAAGTATCGCATCGGCGACAAAAATTTCAAAATTTTTTTTACGTCGTAAAAAGTATCAAAACCTATATAAAACATGATTTCGGAACGAAGTTTTTTTGTGTGTCGGTCTGTCGGTTTGTATGTCTGTCTGTAGCCACGATAACTTTAAAACGAATTGAGATATCGTCTTCAAATTTGGTATACAGTTAGCCTTTGACAAACGAACGGTTCAGATTGTTTTTGGGGAAAATGGCTGTAGTAGTGGATGAATGGGGGGTGATTTGGTGCAAATTGACATTCTTTCGTTAAAACCCGAGTAATATAACGTTTTAGGGTTTATTTATTAGAAAACTTTTAATTTTATCCAATATCTGGTATACTGTGCTGAAATTAAATTAGGAATTGAATGTGTGGGGGTGGAATATTGTTGACAAAAATTTTGAATTTTTTTTTTGCTAAAACGGCGTACAAAGTCTGAAAACATTTAGAAAACTTGATTGTGGAACGAAAATCCTTTTGTCTGACTGTCGGTCGGTCTGTCTGTCTGTCGCCATGTACGTTGGTCTGTTAATAGGTCCTATAAGTTTCGAACGAATTGATATTTGGTACTGGTATCCAGTTAGCATCCGACAAAGGAACACTTCGAATTGTTTTTGGGTAAGATCGCCTCAGGGGTAGATAATAAATAAGGGTGGTTTGGTGAAAATTCACAATTTTCAATAAAAGTCGAGTAATATGTTTTAAAAATTTATGGGCACAGGAATACAAATATTTTCTTTGTGGTCAAGTCATGGGCCCTAAATTCATTGCATGAGAATGTCTTTCTGAAGAGAATAAATTATCACAGCCATGTGGAAGTTATGATTCAATTTGCAGCACTATTGAAATGTGAAATGGTAACTATTAATAATATTGAATTCACAATCTGGCAACATTTAAATATTTAGATAATCAATATACTTTTCAATTTGAAGTGTTTTTTTGCATTGTGTGCCTATAATTGATCATATTGAGGCACATTTTTGTACAGAATGTCTTTTTAAAAATTGTTCTATTGTTTTGTTTTGTGTTTATGCGAAATGTTAGATTTAGAGGTGCATGTGGCACCATCTTCTTTAATTTATGTGAAACATGTTACCAGCCACTGTAGTTAAATATACATCTTAGCACCAACAATGGCAGAGAAAAGGCGAAGGTTTGGTGGAAAACCTTCCATTAGAGTGGGGACGCTTTGATTTGTTGAATGAAAAAAAAAAAACTGATTGTAGATTGTTTAATGAGTCGTATAGGCCTTTGACCCCTCAGCGCTGCGACCCTAATGGTTTGCCTAAAAAGTTTAGACTTATGTAGTCTACTATCTTTTTGGGAGATATTTTACCTATTTATTGTGGTGTTAAAGTCACCCCTCCAAGGTATTTTAGTCTTTTGCACAACTAAGCCATGCAGTCACATAGCAAATGTTCTGTTGTTTATGCTGCTTCAGTGTGGTATGTGCAGTTTTCACTGTCCGCCTAATCCATCTTTATAAGGTGATACCTTACTGCGGAGTCTCCGGTGAAAAGTCCTGTGATAATTCAAGAGTCGTTTCTGTTCAATTCAAGAAACAGTTCAGACTTCTGTTGATATGGTAATGAATAATTTTGCCTGCCTTAAGCCTGGCGTTTTCCACCGCATTGACATGATTTGGTTCCCCTCCCAAGTATCAAGCTCATTTCTTACATGGCTTTTTGTTAGTCCACAATAAGGCTCTGAACCATAGAATGGTGTTGCTGCTGCACTTTTTGCATGACCATCTGCTTTCTCATTTCCCTCAATGTCTTGATGCCCTGTTACCCACAACAAAGTCACTTTGTTTTTCGTAGCCAGCTGCTTGAAGGATTTTTGGAGTCTCATGTCAGTTTAGACTAGGTTTTGAAAGATTTCAGTCTTTGCTACTGACTGACTGTCTGAGAGGATGCAGATCTCTATATTTCTGAGTCTTCCTTGTATGTACTCCTGTACACAGAGTTGTAGCAAGCGTTTCTGCTTGGAAGATGGTGAAAGTTTTTCCTAGGGACTTAGCGTGTCTGAAGTAAGGTCCCAGTCCTGCTCCCTCCATTTGTTTAGACCAGTCTGTATACCATGTGGATGAGTTGACAGCCTTTCATTGTCTCTGTCCCATGCCTGGGACTTATGACCATGCCAAACGGGACTACGAAGTCCAGTTAAGCTGGCATTTGATGTGTTGGTTTGGCGAGTGACTCCTATTGAATAATTTCCAGGATCTTCAAATGGCCTCCAAGTCTCCTGGTTTAAATTTGTCTGGTTGAAATATTCTTGAGGCACTTAGTGTTGCTTCTCTCTTCAAGCATATCTGCAGTGGAGTAAGATTCAAGTGAGATTGCCTCTATTGCAGCTGTAGGGCATGATGTCATAGCTCCCGTTTTTCCAAGACAGATAAGCCTCTGCAATTTTTGCTATTTGCTTTGTGTTAAGGCTTGTTTTGTTTTTGGCCTCCATACTATAGATGCATATGTGATCACGAGTTTAACAGCACTTTGGTATATCCAATATATAATCTTGGGATTCAGCCCCCATGTCTTTCCCACGAGTCTACGGTAAGTCCAGATTGCTATTTCTGAGTGTGGGTTCCAGTTAAGTTTTTGGTCTAAGATCTCCAAGTATTTAACTTCATTGGAAAATTGTATCTGTGTTCCACTCAGAGTGGGAGCTTTTAAATTTAGTTTCCTTCTGTTCACGAACGGGGCAATAACTGTCTTACGAGGATTGACATTAAGCTCCCCTGTTTCACGCCAGTTCCTTACAATATTGAGGGCTGTTTGCATTTGACTGAATGTTACAGCATCATGCTTGCCCTTTACTGTTATGACAATATAATTTGCATATCCTTCGACTATCAATCCTGCTTCGCTCAATATAGTCATAAGTTTATCAACAACGAGCGACCACTGCACAGGTGATAGCACTTTTTCCTGAGAAAAACCTTTTGCCGTCGTTATTGTTGAGTTGATTTCATTTGTAGTAGCTGTGATAACACTGATTTTTGCATCGACTCAATCCATCTTACAATGGGGAATTGCACATCCCTTTTTTGTAGTGCCTGTTTGATGGATTGATGTGAGGTGTTGTCAAAGGTACCCTGTATGTCAATGAAGGCACTGGGTGCTACTTCTTTGGACACAACAGTTTTTTCTATACCCCTCACTAAACCGTATAAGGCATCTAATGTGGATTTGTCCACCTGATAGACAAATTGTTGTACATGGAGCGGTTTTCTTGTGTGGTTTGCGCTTCTAATGTATTAATCTAATGTTTTTTACATGGTCTCTAAAAGAAAGGAAGTAAGAGTAATGGAATGGCAGAACTGTGCCTCGTCCATAGGGCGACGTCCTGTTTTGGTATAAACACCACTTTTGCCTTTCTCAATGCCTGTGGAATATAGCCTAGGACTAAACTGGCACTGAATATTGGTTGCAGGTAGGGTTTTAATATGTCAAAATCCCGCTGTAGCAAGGCTGGACATATGCAGTTTTGCCAGGGGATTTAAAAGGTTTGAAACTCTCTATCTCCCATTTAATTCTGTTAACATTGAAGATTTTATTTGCCATTTGACAGCCCTAGTTTTAATCATAACAATATACAGATAAATAAACACCAGTAACGTGTTTCCTCCTGTATAAATTTAGAAATAACTCTCACTATTATATTCATGTAATACGTGAATTCTTATATAATACAAAACGAACCAGTTTGCATAAATAAACGAATATGTAAAACATAATATATTTCTTTTTATTTATAGAGTGGCAAATATGAACACCCAAGCTTCATGTCTACACAGAGTAAACAATTAATACGCTCCATGCTCCAAACTGATCCTAAGAAGCGCATTACAGTTGCTGAACTGCTGTACCACCCCTGGATAACCATGGGGATACTGGAACCTGTAAGATATCAGAGCGAGGACTATAGACGCTATGATTCTGAATGTGTTAATATTATGGCCGCATGTTACCAGGTGGAATCTGAGGACCTGTGGAGGCATCTGAAAAAGTGGCGATATGATTATCACACCGCCACTTATCTTTTATTGATGGGCAAAAAGAGCAGAGGACAACAACTTAAGTTATGTTCCATAGGAGTCAACCTACCTTCTATCAAAGTAATTTGCATATTAAACATATTATATTAGTTTATTTTAGCATATCTTTTTTTCTTATTCTTATAGTTAATTAGCATTGTGTTTGCATTTGTTTTACAAGATTCCGATTTTTTGACAGAAATAATTTAATTTTGACGAAACATTTTACAGGTAATGCTTAATACTAGCTTTGACAATTATTTTAATATTCACGACCATATTTGCCTAAATTAATTCTTAATGAGATAGTATACAGGTAATTGATTCCACTACTGCTGAAGCGATGATACAGAACATTAATAAAAATGCAAATTTGCTTTTAGAATTGTTTTAGAATTGTTCTAGGGTATGTGGGTTTCAAGAGATAAATGTTTAAAGATGTCATACACAGGTAATGCTACAATAATGCTTACACATTGTGTCTGCACTTACTAATTTGCAACTACATATACCATTTCTTTTGTTATGAAGCTGTCAAGAAGCCGACTCTCAGAGCGAAGGCAGTAAGCCATTTTAGAATGTAATGCTTTAATGAATTATTTAAAAATCTAAAAGAAAAATTTAAAATTTACTCAAAATCGAATACAGTTTAAACACAGCATAGTAAGTATGCTGTGGTTTGAAATTAAACAGCTGCTACTACATAGCTACAACACATGTTCATTAATTGTTGTTGCCTCACTTGGTGAAACTGCTCCATACTAAATAGAAATGTAGAGACTATTTCACCTTTGTGAATCCAGAGGAATAGTCTCAACATCTGTATTTAATACAATACATTTTGACCATTTGTCTCGATATATTTTCAAGCTTTCTTCTGATGCTTCCTTGAACATTTCTTCAAAGTTTACCATCACTTAACTTGTAGCATTCCGAACTCCTATATGCAGTTCTTGTGTATTGTTGAGGGCACTGTGATAGACTATTGTTTTAATGTTAGAAGATACATCGAGTGGAGTCAAGTTGGGAAAATAACAGCGAATAAGTTGAAAATAACCTTTACCAGCAGATTCACAAAGCAATTCTCTAAAATATAGTTTCTCATGACAATAATTTGTAAAAATGTTGGTGTTTCTTCCTGTTAAGGCATTCCAAGATGTTTTAGAATAGAATAGAGTGTCCATTTCCTGCCTATGGTAAGCAATTTCAGGAACTGTAATCGTGTGTGGTCATATCCCTACCTAAGGGGTCGCGTCAGCGGGATATTGTGCAGAAAATAAAGATACTTCGCAACAATATTTCATGTGTGGTAGTTCATGAAATGTGTTAGCTTTAGTCACATTAATATAGTAATAATTCAAATAGTAATGTAGTGTATATCTAATCTAGTGAGTGTCAGTTGTAAAAAAAAGGAAGCTCATCAAAGTTGTTTATAAAGTTTTTTTCGGGATCTTGTATGTGAATCAGCATGTAATTGCAATTAATTTAATATCGATACTACTACGACTCAATCGTTAAATTTAAATATACAGTCCACTGAATCGAAGGCCTAAACACTTCTAAAAAATGTCTGAATGCAGCAGGTGCATTATGGAAGTGAATGTTCATGCAAGCAGGCATCAATTTGGTTACCGGTATAACCTATGTACCTAGTAGAAACAATGTACCATATTTTAGCAAAATAACTTTGTTTGAAAATATACAAAAATGTTCCGAAAATAAACTTAAAAGATTTCCATGAAAACTGGTGTCCTAGCCAACGAACCATAGGTTAATAGTAAATTGAGTTATTGAAATTTGAAGCATTTAGTGAAAATTCGTTATCAAAACGCACTTACTGCATCTCGATTTTTTCTTACAAACATGCATCATATTTTAATGAACAACGCAAAAATGCAATAACATAGGGCTGTTCAAAAAAAAGTAGATATCACCAACGACTTATGGGCCACCTATGATTGTCAAAATTATTTTATAAGATGCAGCTCAAGACACCCTATAATTAACGTGTACATTTTTTTCTTGTATCTTATATAATAACAATTATATTGAGTTTTACCGTAGAAATGCGTCACCCTGTATATATGTAAACAGATAAAAACTAAAACCAAACCCATATATGGATTCTAGTGAGCTTAGTTGGCACTCATTTGAAGAAATCTTTCTAAATTGAAAAGAACTTATCCAAGCCACTTGTAAATGGAAGGTACCTACCAAATTTGATTAAAATTGGCTCATTATTTTTTGTGTTATCAGTGATAAACACTGGGAAGTCTATCTTGAGTTAGTATCATACAGAGTAAATTAGTTGTAAAAAACAGTATATAATGCATATAGGGAAGGTAAACTTAGATGTTATTTAGAAAGTCCTTACAAAACTTAGCCCATGGAAAGCTCCTGCTAAATTAACAGTTTACGATCTTGAGGCCGAAGCCCCTGCCTTCTCGTCCGGTGACTTTAGGATTAACAGTGGAACCTTAGAAAAATCTGCTGAAATAATAAAACAACATTTTCTACTGATCGAAATGTTATATATCTGGAAAACTGTCTAGTGAGTGTCTGAAGAGTAAAACTATTATCATTCTAAAAATGCTCAACTTGTCAAACTGCAACCAGTACAGGCCAATAAGTGTGCAGAGTCATGTGGTGAAGATTCTACTAAGCATAGTGAAAATAGAATAAGGATGAGATTTGAGAGTTGCCTGGAGGAAGCTGAGTTTAATTAAAACCCGGCAGAGGAATTATAAAGCAGTACTGGTACTTAAAATAATAGGAAAAAGCAGGTTAGAGATATCATTTTCAAAACTAAAAAGGTACGAAAGATGCTCTCTTCTCTTAATATCAGGAAAGCCTCTGGCCTTGACGAGATCCCAGCAATTCTTCTCAAAAAATGCGCACCAGAGCTTGCTCCTGTCCTGACTCGTCTGTTTCAGATATCTTATAATAAAGGCATATTCCCTAGTAACTGGAAAACTGCTCGAGTACAACCCATCCCCAAGAAAGGATCTAAAGCGCTTCCTAGCAACTACAGGCCTATTTCTCTCCTTTCAGTCGTCTCTAAAGTGATGCAAAAGAATATAAACACCGAATTACTAAAATTTCTTGAAAAACACAGTCTAATCCACGACAGGCAGTATGGATTCTGTAAGCGCATATTGACTGCCGACCTCCTTTCCTTTGTCACCCATTCTTGGAACAAGTCTATAGAACAACACGGTGAATCCCAGATTGTTGCTCTAGACATATCCAAAGCATTCGACCAGGTCTGGCACGCAGCGCTGCTTAATAAACTTCCGGCCTATGGTCTACCACCAAAACTTTGTACCTGGACAGCAAATTTCCTCTCCAACAGGACCATATCTATTGTTGTGGATGGCCATTCCTCTAAACTGTATCCAATTAATGCAGGAGTTCCTCAAGGTTCAGCTTTAGCACCTACTTTGTTTCTTCTCCACATCAATGACCTCTCTAGCACATCCAACCCAGTTCACAGCTACGCGGACGACAGTACCCTCCATTCAAATATACAATATTCTAAGCCTGTCTCTTTAGCCCAATTAGATGAGAATCGCAGACTCATGGAGGGTCCTGTCTCTGTGGATCTCCAAAAAATATTAGACTGGGGAAGTAGAAATCTTGTACAATTCAACCCCACCAAAACTAAGTCTTGCTTTCTTTCTCACAAGAGATACACCAGCCCTAGACCCATCACAATGAACAACCAAATTATTCAAAGTAATAAGTCCTTTTCTCTTGTTGGCATTTCTGTGGATCGAAATCTTAATTGGCACCAACATGTCACATCAATTGCAGAAGCGGCTGCTAAGAAATTAGGTTTCCTCTTCCGGGCTCTCAAATACTTTTCACCAGCTAATCTCTATACCTTATATACTTCACAAATAAGGCGAAACCTCGAATACTGCTGCCACATCTGGGGTGCCGCTGCCGCTTCTACACTCGCTATCCTGGACTCCATTCAAAAGAGAGCTATACGTCTCATCGGTGACCCTACCCTCACTCAATGGCTGCCATCCCTTGCCCACCGACGTGCCGTTGGTGACCTCTCTCTCTTTTATAGATATCTGCACGGGCACTGCTCAGAGGAGCTTTCCTCCATAGTTTCCCCACCTGCTGCCCCCAACAGATCTACCAGGGGAACAGAGCGAATGCACCCTTTTACTGTCCAGGTTACCAGACATAGAACATCTTGTTATGCCCGCTCTTTTGTCCCGAGGACTTCCAAGTTGTGGAATTCCTTGCCGGCACATGTTTTTCCTTCTCCTCCGAACCTCCAAACCTTCAAGTCCAGAATTAACAAGCTGCCTCTTTCCTCCTTGTCAACACCCACGGTTAGATAGTATTTAGGCTGTAAGCCCTCGTGGTGTGTTGTAGAAATTAAAAAAAATAATAATAAAAAATAGAGATATGTTCGTTACAGAGCTGGAAAAAGCATTTGATAATCTGGACTGGAAAGTATTGTTCCATAAAATGAAGAGAGTTGGAATAAATTGGAGACGTAGGCATATTATTCATCTATACAAAAATCAAACCAGCATAATAGTTTTTACCGGATATGAAATTGAAGCTAAACGAACAAGACCAGTATGACAAGGATGCTTATTGCACTGTTTGATTTATAAAAAAATATATACAATAAACAGGTTGAAATAAAACACAACAGGAATCAAAATAAATGACTCTATTGTATGAGGTATGCAGATGATAGAGCACTGATAAGAGAAACAGAAAAAAATGACAAATGATGCTCAGTGGTGTGGATGTTCTGTAGATAACTAAACTACAATCAATATAACAAAAACAAAAGTAATAAAGACAAGTATGGATAGGACTGTGAATATAGACATGAATGTAAACAGTCAACAACTCGAACAAGTAGAAATATTCACATAGTTTGGGAGTAACATACAGATGATGGTAAATGTGGCAAACAATTGAAAAAGAATCACGAGGTGACAGAAAAGATGCTTTCAGAAAGAAGTTGAGAGGAGGCAGGCGAAATTTGTTCAGTTTCTGAGACATGATCATTTTCATTTATAAGATTCTATGTAGGAAATCTTTTATCACAGTAGTATTTACCTACTCATTAGGTATATCACAAAAAGATGCAGTCTGATCAATCGAGAAAGATCTAGATGATCGATTAACAAAACCCAACATTTTATTATCTTTCTGGCCAACATATTCACAATGTGCAGCAAAAGAAAGGTTTGAATAAAAAATAACTCCTAGGTCTTTTTTTTCCTGATGTTGCAAAGCACATCCCCTAATATTGTATCCAAAGTTAAAAACCTTCGCCGAACGTGAAAAGTTGATGGTAAAACTTTTTTGTGTTGATTTATGTCATTTTTGTCACACCATATGATCAATTGATACCCTGTGCACCTCTCACTGCACCAATAAGTGAATCAGCTGTTACGAATATTTTAAGATCATCTGCCAAGAATAAAAATTGATAGTGTTTGAGCACTGTTGCAATATTGTTGACAAATAAGCAGAAGAGTAACGGGCTGCAATGTGATCCTTGAGGTACTCCAGATAAAACCATTATCGGATGCGAGATATATTCCTCAATCTTAACAAACTGACTATGCCCTTTAAGAAAGCTTTCAAGCCACCTTATGAGATCACCATTAAAATAGAGCAGCTAGCTTATTAAATAGCAAATCGTGGCCAAACATTTTTGCCTCTATGAGGTTTGGGACAGGCTCGTAAATTCATTTCTCACAATCTGTATACTGTCTTCGATTGTTGTTAATGGGATTTCATATATCGTTTTTTTTATAGCGCCCCAAATGAAATAGTTTAAAACAGCTAAATCTGGAGACTGTAGAGGTTGTAAAAATGGTCCATCATTAACATTCCATTGATTATTGAAAGTGCCATGGAGAAAGTTACCAGCTAATTGATTCCTATGTGAGGTGCACCATCATGCTGGCAAATACATTTCCCGTGTTTTGCTAGCGGTAATTTGTAATTGTAAAGTGACACTGGAAATATATGATACTTTTACTGAGTAGTTAAATTATCTTGATAAAATTCTAACTTCATTATTTATAACCACACAATAAACAATCACCTACCAATTGTCTTGCATTCCCGGGTGATATGTGGATTTGAGTCAGTCTAAAACTGAGAATTTTCGATATAGAAGACCATTTTTAGTGAACTACAACACATTTAGAAAATAATCATTATCCTGGAATCTTTTCAAAATTACCGCATTGCATGATGGTTTCTGTTTCTGAGAAAATATTTCGCAAGTTCTTGGTATAACTTTGTTACATAGTCCATAGATAATGAAGAAATTTAAAAAGTCTTTGTAAGTGTAATTTGATTGTAATGGCATTTTTAGTGAATCTGGAATCTTGTCAAAATTACCGCATTGCATGATGGTTTCTCTTTTTGAGAAAATATTTCCCAAGTTCTTGGTATAACTTTGTTACATAGTGCATAGATAATGAAGAAATTTAAAAAGTCTTTGTAAGTGTAGTTTGATTGTGATGGCATTTTTAGTGAATCTGGAATCTTGTCAAAATTACCGCATTGCATGATGGTTTCTGTTTCTGAGAAAATATTTCGCAAGTTCTTGGTATAACTTTGTTACATAGTCCATAGATAATGAAGAAATTTAAAAAGTGTTTGTAAGTGTAATTTGATTGTGATGGCATTTTTAGTGAATTTTCATTAAGAAAATTCACTAATAGATAGGCCACCATGTAATGCTTTTAAAAAAATTTCTTCAGGTGAACACGAATTTGGGTCCCTAGTAGCCAAAACTAAGGTCCGTTAAAATTTTTATATGTATATATATATATATATATATATATATATATATATATATATATATATATGTATATATATATATATATATATATATATATATATATATATATATATATATATATATATATATATATATATATATATATATATATATATATATATATTAGAGGTGTGCGAAGCTTCGAACCGAACCCGAACTCGAACCGAACCTTCGGTTCGAAAATATGTTCGCACTAGCGATGTTGAAGTTGTTCGAAGTTCGAAATATGTAATTCTCCAAAATACTTCGAAGTTCGTTGCTCAAAAATACTTCGAAATTTAACTTTACAGGCATTGAATGCTGCCAAAGATAGCGAAGTTGCGGCCCCGTTAACTCGGTAACGGCGCTTTAAAGTCGTTATCGGTCTCATTGAGTGGATAACATAATTTTAGGAGATTTCACTCATGCATATTTTTGACAGTTGGCGGGCACATTGCGACACGACGGGGCCATTTAGCAATAACATAATTATTTTTCTTATATATCCTAGCCTCCCAACACCTTTTTCAGTAACAACATTATGATGGCGGTGTTCGAAAGCGATCGGTAACGTAAATTTTCAGAATTTATGAGGATAATTGAGAGAGATTGATTTTGGAAAACACTGGTTTCAACATGATTTATTTCACCATGAGCCAAAACAATCAGCACCAGAAGGCATTTTCACCCAATCAACCTGCAAATTTGCAGAACTCTTCTTTTTTGTTAAAAGAGTGGGAATCTTTCACATATTAAATATTGTATGGTACAATATTCCTAAATTTTGTGTTTAAGGAAATGATATATGAACACTGAAGAATTTTGGGTAGTTCGATGTTTGATTTTGAATTTTTAATAAGTTCGAAGTTCGACTGTAAACCTTAGACATACTATTTCAGAGGTTCGAAGTTCGAGGCAACATATTTGCTTGGGTTCGTTCATAGTTTGGTTCGAACAAAACATGGGTTCGCACACCTCTAATATATATATATATATATATATATATATATATATATATATATATATATATATATATATATATATATATATATATATATATATATATATATATTTATGTATCCGAACGATAACTCAAAAAATACCCAACTGATTTGAGCGAAACTTGGCACACAACTTCATTGTATTAATACCGCGGACGAGTTTGTATATCAGATATAACGGACATTTTTCCCCCCAAAAAATTTTTTTTTTCCAAAACGCTATATTTCTGTAAGTATCTGAGTAACTGGAATGAGGCTTTACATCTGGCTATAAATTGTGTAGATAAACCTAGGTTGTGAATTGTAAGTAATTTGGTACACAATATTTAGAGTTTTCTCCAAATTAAGAAGAAAAGAAAAAATTGAAAGACATGCGTTGAAAAGACTTAAACAGGTATAAATCATACGTCAACGGTAACGAAACAAAATAAATAACAGGCATAAAATATACTACCGGAACCAACAATCGTGAAATCTCGGCTGACAAATGACATGAAATTAAAAATTTGCCAAGTACCTAATTGTTATTTAACTGGGGGATTCAATCAATTTTTAAAATACACTATATTTGTAGCTTGATGAACAGCCTCAAATACATTTTTAGACTGAAAGTGTAGCATAATATTAGTGGAAATATAAACAAAATCAAGTTAAGTTATGATAAAAAAGCCTTTAGAATCCTTTTTTATCTTTAAACTTAAACATAAGACGTCATATAAGATAGAAACAGTCATTGAATTTGTTTCAATGGCAATTCTACTAATTGTGTAATAAATCGTTGCATATACTTTTTATAATAACATATCTCGGGCATGAAGCCCATGCTAAATATGATGTAAAGAAAAGTTAACGTATCAGATAGCGCAGTGGTAACCAGCTGGCTTGATGAATGTATGGTTTTTTTGTTTGTTTTATTTTGGCATTTGGAGGAGCAATAGTGTACAGATTTCATACGTGAATAAGATCTCATTTTTGTTTAAAACGCCTGAACAACTTTGTCACCTTTTAGTCTGAAATTATAATTGTCAGTAGACATTTTGTTATTGTTGATATCGAAAAAACTGGTTTGATTAGGTTGACTAAAACGAAATCATTCAGGCGAATAATAAGGAAAAATAACTGCTACGTTTATAATTTGCAGATACTTTTCTAAATATGAATAAAGTTTCCTGGAAAGCTTTTGTAACTTTAATGAAATTTGTAGTACAAGTTTGTTTTAAAGAGACTTAACTATTTATAAATATAGCAAAATTAAAGCTTCATATAAAATTGAGTTTTGGGCATTTTGCTCAAAAAGAGTTAGAAAACAAGATTTTTTTGATAATAGAGAGATATCGATGGTAACACTTTTCCAAGAATTCTTGAAATGTGCACATACTAGGACTTCTAAAATCGATCTTCAGGGGCTGTGTAAGTTTAAAGTATTAATTTTAGTAATATGCCATATAATAATAGTGTAACAATTCTTATGAAATTTCACTACTATAATGCACTGGCTGCGTCCCGAAATTTTTTATTACTACTTTTGTGAACTTGTGCTTCAAAGTGGATAGGAATCACAGTATCAAAGCAACTGACAAGAAATTTGAAGTCTATGACAAGCTTGATGGTCTTATTTATTTTTCGCAGGTTACTTGACACAATTCAATATTTTATATTTTTGAATGCTTTAACAATAAATTTCTTTGTATTTTGGAAACCTTAACAGTTAAAGGTATACAAATGTTATATTATTCAGTTCAGAATTTAATTCCTTTTTCAACTGTACAATTGGGTACTCTGGGTGCTTTATTTGAAAAACTCTAGTTTTGTGACTTATTAAATTGATAAATTGACTTATATACATTTGGATTGCCCTGTATGTTCCTCAGACATCATTCATTCATTCATTTTCAGCTGTAGCAATGCCTAGACTAATGTTGCAAGAATTGTAATTCAAGATGTTTCACTGTTAAATATACCAAATTTGTTATATGGTGCTGCAACTGTAATTTTTTCCTCAAAACCTGAATTCGGGCATGAATCTGGGTATAGACAACTCCGCACAAAATTAATTTAAAATTTGACGTAGAATCCAAAAATGCAGTCCTAGACAGGTGTTCCATTTAAAATGAGTAAGTTAGTTAAGTCCTCCGTGGGTCCGTGGACGAAATAAAAGAATAGGCCCCAGGTAACTCCTGCCTGTCATAAGAGGATACTAACTGGAGTCAAACACTGGCGGGTGTCTGGTCCAGACGAGTCTGGAGGGAGGCGCAGATCTCTAGGATGTGGTTTACACCCGGATTTTGAGGCCTCTACAGTGGGCTTCGAAACAGACAAATGACCTCACTTGGATGTTACTTGGGAGCTGGGTTCCAAATGGAGCAACCGTGGGTTAACCTCTGGCTGATATCTGGTCCAAACGAACCCGGAGGGGGCTGAGATCTCTAGGGTGAGGTACACACCTGGATTTTGAGGCCCCCACTGTGGCCTTTGAAACGGACAAACGACCTCGCTTGTGCCTTGATTCTAGCACTGGCAGGTGTCGGGTTTAGACTAACTCGGAGGAGGGCTGAGATATCCAGGGGTGGATTACACCTGGAGATTGAGGCGTCCACGTGCGACCTCCCTTGGATACTAGTCAAGAGCGGGCTCATGATACCGCCTTAGTCAAACATTGATAGATGTCGGGTCTACACAAACTTGGAGAGAGGTTATCTTTCTGTGAGCTTCGAAACGGGCAAGATCGTCACGCAGATGACAGCACAAGCCAACTTTCACTCTATATAAATGTCGATTTCCGCAGGGAGCTGAATTTGATGGGTGAAATTTAATTCTCAGCAATTGTCCTTAAGATAATGCAATGACCCTCCCATGAGTTTCCCTCTTTCGAGTCGGTCTTCAGTATAGGCCCCTTTGCTTGCCTCCGCCTCTACAATCAACTGCAGCAGCGGAAGGTTTAACATGGTTTCCATAGTTGCTGTGGGCGTCGTTGACATCGCCCCATTGATGCTCAGGCAGGCTAATCGTGGTACCCTCTCCGTTTTTTTCCATTCTGTGTGTTGACTTCTGCCCACCATACTAAGGATGCATACATGATGATGGGTCTAACCACTGTCAAATATATCCATAGGGCACCTGTGGCTTTGTTCCTCATCCTATCTAAGTGTGGTGTAAACTTCAAGGTATGTATGAATACTTAGGTTGGGGGTGTCTTATAGACACACCTGTTTAAGCCCGCATTGAGTTATTTTCCTTGTGAATGGCACAGCAGATGTCTTGGATGGATTTACTAGACACCTGTCTTTTGGAAGAAGGAAAAAAGATCTTATTTGTGCACTACATTGGATGGTAGTCGGGACTGTGGCTTAATACCCATTCCAAAGGGCGGACAATGCCACAGTTGTTGATGTTGTTTTTTTAGTATGTATTGGATTGTTTAATTAATAATATATGTTTTAAATTGAACTGCGGAATGATGCGAATGAAGAAAGACCAGACGTTTCACCTGCTGCTCTAACTGACACCTTTAAACAATTCTAAAAAGGTACATTAAGATTATTTTAATATTTTTTGTTGTTGGAAATGATCTGATAAAGTTATAGGTTATTTTAAAAAAGGGTCATTTTCAGTTTTCCCAAATAAAAGTGATAGGAATTTATTTGTTTCAATTTCTGCACTACGTAAGCGATCCTCTCATCTCTATTAATAACAAATGTTATTGATGTTAGTCAACATCCGTGGGACACCCATATATTGCACAAATTTTTCATATTTCAAGTGGTGTTATTTAACTGTGGTGTCTTAATCGTACTTTTGTTTTCATGTCATGCCTTCTGAATTTATAACATAAAATAGAAAATAGTGCTGCAAATTGAATCATAACTTCCACATACCTGTGATCATTTACTCCCTTCAGAAAGATGTTGTCATGGAATGAATTTAGGGTCCATGACTTGACCACAAAGAAAATATTCGTATTCGAGTTTTATTGAAAAAATGTCAATTTTCACCAAATCACCCCTCATTTATCCCCTACCCCTTGAAGTGATATTACCTAAAAACAATTTTAAGCGTTCCTTTGTCGTGTGCTAACTGGATACCAAATTTGAAGATGATATCTCAATTCGTTGGAAAGTTATTGAGCCTACTAACAGACAGGGGCACAGGCCGACCGACTGATAGACCGACCGACCGCCAGACAGACAAAAAAAATTCGTTTCAGAATCAAGTTTTCTATATGTTTTGAGACTTTTTACGCTGTTTTATTAAAAACAAAATCGAAATTTCTGTCACCGATATGCCACCCCCACACATTCAACCCCTAATTTAATTTTAGCACAGACTACCAGATGTTTGATGAAATTGAAAGTTTTCTAATAAACCAAACCTAAAATGTTATGTTACTCAAATTTTAACGAAAAAATGTCACTTTTCACCAAATCACCCCCATTCTAAAGTTATCGTGGCTACAAACAGACAGACAAACAGACCCACAGGCAATAACAAATTTCGTTCGCAAATCATGTTTTCTATATGTTTTGACACAATTTACGACGTTTAACATCTCAAAAAATAGAAAAGCAATGGTAACCAAATTTGGTACGTAAGTTTACGATATTAAAAGAAAACTATATACCAAAATTTATATTTCTTAGTTTTAAAAAACTATTTGGTGCCAGAATATTAATTGAGATGTTCTAACTCAAAAACACATCACCTTTTGACTCAATAATGTTTGTTTCAATATATGGTGTCCCTTTATCAATGCTTGTAGAAAGCTGAAGGAACCATTCTGCATACCTTTTCAGACATAATGCACTAAAATATTTAATATGACAGTTAACTCTTTGTTACAGATAAACAAACCCAGACAGCTAGTAACATTTAAACCAAGTGGCATAGAAAACTCTCCTCTTAATCAAGTCACAACCAAGAATGTAACAAAATCCGATAATGAACACAAAAGCACTCCAGTTACCAGATCAGTAAGGTCTACTATTGAAAAGGGTCATCTGACACCTCTTATTGCAAAGTGTGATGATACATCTAGTCCTAGTAATTTTCTGGAGCCAACCAGACCTTCCAGCATAAGAAAGCCTCTGAAGAGGATCAGGAGCCCCACACTCGATGATGCCTCACCCAGTGAGTATGCATGCGATTAGTTAGGTTGAATGGATGTAGATTGCATGCTACTTGAGCTGAATGTAAACTTATTGTTAATTTCGTAGGCTTTGAGAGTTAAGTAGAGTTAAGTTAAGTAGAAGCTTGGAAAGTTAAATAGGTTTAGATGTTTTGAACTGTTTATTTATTTGAGATGTGCTCATCCAATTTGGTGATAATTATTTCTGTTCGTAAAAAATACACTGTTATATTTCCTATCATTAAGAAACCAAGAACTTTGCATTATTAAGATGTTTTTTGTCCGTTTTGCATTGAGTATCGTTTAAAAAAAATTCTGCAGTACTTAACCAGTTGTCTGTCTATTAATAATGAAGATGCTCAGTCTTTTATCTCTACATGCCATGAGCACCAGTTTTACATAACAAGAAATCTTGCAAACAATTTTTAAGGTAATATTAATTAGTGCTGGGAATTTTTCATATTTTTGTCTGTTAATGGGTATTAAAAATGATAACGGTGCTCGAGAAACCCGGTTTCATTAATCTTGATAAATGAGCTAGTAAGACTGACCAAACCAGTCAATTTATCGTTTGTCAGTTGGCTAAATGACTGACGGATTGAGAGGGTGAATAACCAAATGATTGAATATCTAAATGACAGACCGATTAAACAGTTAAATATCTGATGGTTTGAAGAGTTAAATGTTTAGTTGTCTTAAAACAGTTATCTAAAAGATTTTACAGGTAGGGTATCCAGTCCACCTTCGTTTTTACGAGATGTAACAGATCTTATTTTAATATACTATATTCTATGCTGAGTAAAAATTGGCTGTTCCCTAGTGTTGGGTGGGTAATACAGTACTGAATACTTTGTATTCGGTACTTTTAGTGTAGATGCTGAATGTCTGTAAACAAGTGGATACTAAGTAACAATTACAGACATCCATCTGCACGCGATTCTAGTATACTAGAACCGCATGCAGAGTGTAGATGCTGAATGTCTGTAAACAAGTGGATACTAAGTAACAATTACTACGGCTACTACTATAGTAGTAGCCGTACCCGTATATCTGATCATACCTGTATAGCTACTTAATGTATTTCCTATTTCTATTTGGTATTATGAATATCTATATGCAAAACAACTTGCATTCGGAACGGCGATATGCGATTGCCGCCGAGAATTTTATATCTACTACTGCAGTTACACTTACAGGAATATTGTTTATGTTATCTCTTCTTATGATTGTTGTACATATATTTTATTTTAATACTTTTCTTATGTTATAGATGTAAAAGTTTCAAGTACATTTAGTTACATTTATAGCTAGGTTTTTAGCAAAAATAAAAGCGTTGTGACAAATAACAATTTAAGAAATATGCACTAGTTTAAACCTCAGAATGAATGCACATTATAATTATTACAGCTTGTAATCGATTAAAAAAAATCTTTTGAACTAGGTATGAGTAAGGTTGCCAGACCAAAAAAGCTTAGGCTCATACCATATATTGTTCTTATTTGAGAATTTTAATTTTTTTTAGTGGAATGTAATATACGTAAAACACCAAAAGAGAAAGGAAATGCTAACCCAATCGTATTTAAGTATAGGTTTTTCCTTAAATAACAGATTAAATAATGTAAATAAGAACAGTTGGAGTTTCCACATTTCATTTATTTGTGTGAAATTTTTAATTTTTTTACTTCAGTGGTTCAGGGGTAAGAACGTGTGCCTCTGAACCGAAGGGTACTGGGTTCGATCTCAGGGTACCCCTTTCACTTTTTCAGTACGTAAAACGCCAAAAGAGAATGGCAATGCTAACCTAATCGTATTTAAGTATAGGTTTTTCCTTAAATAAAAGATTAAATAATGTAAACAGGAATAGTGGGACTTCTCACATTTCATTTATTTGTGTGGTTGAAAAGGGAATACTCATAGTTAGCATATTATATTTAATTATTGACTAATCATAGAAGTCACTGCTTAGATATACTTTATTTGTAGTTTATGGTAAATAAAAAAACTGCACAGTAGATACTTCAATTAGTCAATGTTTGTGGAAGGTGCAGGGTGTAACATATCGGTATACAGTAATGTGTAGCAGGCACATTAGATACTTGATATAGGTATCAGGTCTAGGGAACCTGTGAATCCTTAATGGTTACTTTATAACGAATATAATGTAAAGAATAGTGGATCCGAAAGTAATGATTACATACGAGTATTAAAAAGTGATGCCGATTCCTATCACTACTGCTTTGTACTGGTTTATTGAAAAGCCATATACAATATGTTTTACTCAAAAAAAAAACACATAATTTATGTGGTTCATTATTTTTACCTATACTATTTAATTCAAAATAGCGACCATTTATTTAGAAATATTTATACTATTAACGCACAATCATTACAAAATAAAATTTGCCACAAGTGAGATATGATTTTTTTTCCTGGTAGCTTCGCTCCAAAAAGTCAAATAAATATTCAACATTTGGCAATGTCGAATACGACCTGGATCTAATTTTGACAGCCTATAAAGATAATCTAAATGACTGAGAGACCGGGTTTACATATTCATAACCGCGGTTTTAACTGTAAAATATAACCAGTCTGTTAACCAGTTTTTTATTGCACTATTCAAGTCGCTCCAAAAAGTCAAATAGATATTCAACATTTGGCAATGTCGAATGTGACCCAGATTTAATTTTGACAGTCTATAAAGATAATCTAAATGACTGAGAGACCGGGTTCACATATTCGTAACCGCAGTTTTAACTGTAAAATATAACCAGTCTATCTGTTAACCGGTTTTTGATTGCACTATTCAAGTCTGAATGACTTACCAATCAATCCGTTTTTGAAAAAGAGAAACTGATAGTCTAAGTGACTAGTCGACTGGTTTTTACATATCTATAGCCGTGATTTCTGCATTAAATTATGCTCAGTCGATTCGGTGACTGGTTTGCGTTCTCTGCACTAAAGTTAATGTCTATTATGGTACTTAAATATTTGTACCTATTAAGAATAATGCTCCCACTTTTCCAATTACATCCAGCATCTTCATTTTCTTTCATATGGAAAGAAAAGCGGAATTTTATTCTCAATCTATGTAAAAATCAAAGCTCTATAATACTGGCCATGTTAATCTATAATGTGTAATGATGTACAATCTATTAAAAATGAAACAGGTCACTGTCACCTAAATGACACGGGCATGTCCATGTACGTCTACAAGTCAGCAATAACAAACAACACAAACAATCAGCAAATCAATTAAGACAAGTTTTCCTTAAATAGCACATAAGGCAAAAGAAAATAATTTTAAAACACACATAAACGTTTTTAGTAAAAGTTGCCGGATACAGATCTAAATCCAATATTGTTTTTTTTTTATGTGCACAAGGTACTATGGTAACTGTATTACTAATACAAATTGCATATTACTATAAAATTAAAGAAAGAAAAGAAAGTTTAGTGGTAGTTTACTTGTAAAATTCGTCCACAGAGCTGCACCCCTTGTTCAGGAGAATCTTTGTTACTCTCTTCTTAAAAGCAGGTCCACATTCCATACATCTTCTGGCAATGCATTAAACAACTTGCAACCATTAGAGAACAGTGACTTGTGGTACGGATCTGTGCAATGTTTGTCAATTTGCAGGTTATTTTTTACCTCTTGTGGTATAACCATGCCTAACTGCATTGCATGCATATTTGGTTTTGTTTTCAAAAATATGAACTAGCACTTCTAGGATGTAGATGCTGGGGAGTGTGAGGATGGTTTGTTCCTAGGTGGGATATTGAATATGATCCTCATCACTTGTTTTTGTTGTTTAAAAATTTGCTTTGCTTTACTTGCTGATCCCCAGTGTACAATACCAAACCTTGGTTGTGAGTAGAAACACACATAATACAGTGACAGCACAGTAGTAGAGGTTCTGCATCTTTGAGCTGGTGTTCTAATTGCACAGGATGTGGATGAAATTCGTGAGCAGAATTCATTGAGGTGGACATCTCATTTTAGCTCACTATCCATAGGAAGTCAGTAATTTCGTAGAGATCTGCAAAGTTATGGTTTGGCCATCAAGTTCTATATCTTGTCCAATATCTTGTAATGAAACTCCCGTTTCATTTCAATAACTTTGAAGTTCGCTACAATAACACCACTCTGACAATCCTGTTTATTTTTATTATTAACAAATATATATTCTTAAATTGCCAGTGAAAACGAAAAATCCAATACAAAATATCTTCTTTTATCATTACTGTACATTATCTATGTCAACAGCCTACTTTTGTACATAGAACATTAATCTGAAAACAACATTAATACAGACAACAACTCACCTCTTATGCTGATGATAACAACTTTCTGATGGTTGGACCTTATATTAAACTTTCAAAAGGTTTAAAAACTGTGTTAATAAAAAATAAACTTGCACTTAATAAGGATAAAATAGCATGCGTAATTTTTAAGTCCTCAAAATCAATAAAGATTGTAACTGCCTACATCCGAAGGGTGGAGTGTGAATCGGATAGAGTTTTCTCTCGAGCGCCACCACTTTACTTGAGGGTTCTAAGAGATTCCAGGGGGAAAGTGGAAGCCCCAGTCGTTGTTGTCCAAGTATCGGACCACCCTGAGGGAGTAGGATGCTCGGGAAGACTCCACTGGAGATGTTTGGTTTCCAAGGGTCGGGTTTTTGTTGAGACTTTGATGGCGAACAAGAAATTAAAATATATAATGGTTTATTTGTGGTCAAAATATTTATATACAATTAAATACGAAAATAATAAAAAAAAGCATATTTACAGTGCAATTACTTAATATAGGGTTCTCACCAGGGCTGGTTGGCGAAATATAAATTGTATAAGAAAACGGAATATAGATCTTTATTTCGGTTCTGACTAGGTAGGTGGTTCCTCGTAAAATCAAATCGCAGAATTTCTCTTGTCGGTTTTCTTCAAAGTTGAGGTTGACTCCAAAGTGCATCTCGTGGTGCAATTTTCACAAATAGTTTCAGTCGTGAAAAATCATGGTTGCTTCAATGAACAAAACAGTTTATACGAATAAATGTATACAAGTAGCCATTGGAACTGCACAGGCACCATAGTTTGAAGCCGAATCATACCGGTTTTCTTTTTATGAACATATTGCATGTGTGTCTCCCAAAATACAGCACCATTTCCTCATCAATGGAGAGGTTATGTGAGAAAATGCCAAACTGTAAATTTTTTTCATTGATAATGTCAGACATCGGTCTCTCCTTAGCAAATTTATCTTTTTGATCCAGGTGACTATTATCACATAAGTGTATATTTTGCTTCATTGACATGAACTTATTCCGAATCATACATTGTCTGACGAGTGGCAATCCTTTATCTTCATCTTTTGACCAGTATAATTTCATAGCAGGCAATGTGTGATGTCCCATCAACACCATTATTCCTATTCATCGTTTCAAGGTCCCAACATTCATTTGAAACAAATGATGGTTATTGTCATGCGAATATTTATTCGTATAACTAACAATTTTTGATAATACTTCGGTGTCAAAATATAAAGAAAAAATTTCAATTGGCAATTTACCACCAACAGCGTTCTTAATGGCTTCATGTCAGACTCTTCCTCTGAAACTGGAATAGACATATACAGGGGCCCACTTTTCGTCCAATTTCCTATAACTGGTTGTTTGACCTTTTTATTGCTTCTTTTTGTTGCTCGTTCATCTATCTCAGCTGAAGATGTACTGGGTTCTTGTTCTGTGCATGAATACCTTTCTCGGACTCCTAATCAATATTGGTATGTATTTCGAATGTTCCTGCAACATCCGCGACTGATTCTTCTTCCACAAGGAGTTCATCGTTTATATCTTCCTTTCTGTTATTTCGTCAACTTTGGGTGGAATATACACTGCATCGATGCTGTCTGCATTTTGTAAACCATCATCTTCTTTTACTAACGCTTGAAGTTTGGCGAGAGATAAAGGCCTCTTATACTCGTAATTAGACATATCTAAAACAAAAGCGCAAAAACGTATCGTATAATTTCACAGAACATTGCAAGCAAGCAAGTTTCTAGACATTATAAGACATAATAATTATGTCAACATCCTATATGTATACTATACTTGTCTAGGTGCATACACCTTGAAACTAAGCCACGAAACCAATACTCACACAGTATTCGTTCAATGCAGAATTCAAGTCAACTAAATGTATTCACTGATCGAACGCAATCAACAAGTCCAGACTTGCAAACTGCACAGAGCGCGCTGTTTACCGACAAGGTCGTATTGTACATGTCTGGTAATCCCAAAGTTGTGTAAAGTCAACATTACAAATTACGTGTAAAAGTATACCCAAGATATAATTTTTTTCTTCCTTTAGAAATATATTTTGATAAAAGAAGGCCTACAAAACTTTCCTTTGGAAAACTCGCCCGAAAAGCTCTCTTGCTAGTGTGAAGAAAATGTTAAATATAACATCTGCTTATATGTCTTTTCTTTGTACATTCTTAAGTCTTTGCGCATTTTTAGCGAAGTAAAATATAAAATCAGATTCCTAAAATTGTTATCCCAAGATGTCTTTGCTCCAAAAAATAATCGAATAATGCCTTCTAGGACAAAAAAAAAAAACATGAACGAAATGTTGCATTTACACAACGTTGGGGCTCAATGGGCTAAACTAGTCCAATGCAGTACCTGTGATTCCATACATTGACAGTGAACTTTATGATCTCAAGATTATTATCAGTAAGATAAGTTGTCAGCTGTTATTGACTATTTTTTCGCATGTTTTTGCAAAGGTGGGTTTGTTTATAGCTTAAATAATTTGTAGGATCACCTTTAATTATATGTTGGTTGGGCATTTATTGCATTCAAAACATCCTCTTGGGTAATAGGTGATCATTTGAATTGGGTGTTCACTTGTAGTGTTATATCCTCAATAAATGCTATATCTTCTGCGGTATCCAGATGAGCAGCTGCATTTTCAGCAGTATATGAGAAAAAACTCGAACTGGTTTGGACGGTCCGAATTTATGACAGGGTATTCAGTTTGACATTTTAGGTTCCTGCCTGTTAGTTCTTAATGGTATTCAACATAGTTTTGCTCTTGTTCGCTTTTCCATACATCTCTGATGAGTTTTTTATATTATGTATTTAGTTCTATGAACATATGCTTAAATAACGAGAAGTGTTTGGAAAAATCACTGTGTGCTGCGTTGACATGTTTCATCTCCTTAACTTCTGTCATTGCAGGTGCTTTACGTTTCTTACCTATTCTATTTTTTCTGATGCGAAAACATGCAAATGGTTGATGAACGTTGCCAGGAAATTATTATAGAAAACCTAGGGGAGGTTTCTTGCAATAAATTTCTCCATGTCTTGTGTTCAAGCAATCTGAAGATGACTATATTGGCCTCACTAGTTATTAGTTTAGCAATTGCTAGTCAGTTCCTACTGCACTTTACACTGGGGTATGAACACTGCATGATGGTCACCAAGGAATGTTCTCAAAATATTGGCTGAGCATTTTGGCAAGATTTTTTCACTTACAATGAAATTTACAATGGATGTAGACGATGTAGGTATCACACCTGTAGGTTCATGTATGGTGATTTTCATGCCATAACTGCCAAGGATGTCGTGAAATAGTCTATGAGAGGTACTATTTACAAGCGCATTAATATTAAAATCACCCCTGATTACAATTTGAGAGTACTGACTCATTGTGTTTATTGTTTGGAGGATGGTATCTAGTGCTACAACTTTTTCATGTTATTGTCTGGAGGGTGGTATATGCACATAAACGACTGGAAACAAACTCTCTAGCGCAGCATAGATTCTTGATACTCAACTTGTTCAGTGCCCTTACATGTTCAGCCTCTACGCATAGATTGTAACACCCCCATGTTGATTCAGGTCGCCACAAAAGTAGGGTATCAATGTATAATCAGTTATGGGTAGTGTTTTTAGTGTTTTTTGGATTGCCAGTGTTCAGATATCAAGAGTGGCTTGGGATCATCGTTTGGTATGACCATCTTTGACTCATGAATCTTGGAATGTAGACACTCAATGTTCTGGTGTAGAGCATGATTTGGGTCTCATCTGTGTTGTCAAGTTGTCGTTTTGCCTAAAAACTTCTTTATGGTTATAGGGAAGCGGTTCGGTGGCCAATAGTAATCGTATACTATTTTTTGTCTTGCCCTGCAGACCTGTATTATCTGGTTGATCATGTAGATATGCCAGATAAAGGCGGATAGCTTAGTCGGGCAAGTAAGTGTCTTAGCCCCCGCTGCTGATAATTTGGTATGTTTCACGCAGGGTGTCCATCGCGGATCCATGAAAGATGTTGCTATAATCCGGTCTGTATGTCTCTTGTCTACTGTAGGATTGAGAGTATCCCCTTCAACCAATGTCACTGGTTTGTGTGGATATTGAGTTGTACGTTTTGCTGATACTTTGTCCCTCTTGTTGACTGCTGGGATGACAGCTGCAGAATGTTCCTTCACTGTAATTTTATCATGCTGTTATGGGTACATATAGATTCCTTGTAATTCGAGCCACCTTTTTGCGAAAGCCAAATATCGCAACTTCTCTTAGTTTTTGTCTGAATCACTTTTAAAAGTCTCCAAAAATTTACTAATTGTAAGGCAGTGCCATATCTGTCCGGTGCTTAATGCAATTATTCGTAGCTGTTAACCCTTTTTTCTGACAAGTTGATCTTTTCTAGCATTCAATATTATTTCAAATTAGAATGTGAGTCCGAATTGTTGTAAGTAAAACTGTTGGAAAATTTTGTCTCATCTACTACCAACTACAACAGAATATATGACAAGTGCACAGAAATCTGATCTCACAATCAACACCTCTTAGTATAAGCGGCATCAAATATTTCGCGTAACAGTCGCGTTATGAGATACGTTACTTTAGCTTATCTTACAGACGTGTCTTCCACATTATAACCCAAAATCTTACAGTGCTTTGGCACCAAATAATGTTATGTTGTTTTAGTTTATTTATTTTGTTATTATGATTTAGTGGCTCTATAATAATGCTGTTTTTACAAGATAGATCATAAACATACGAGAGTATTTGAATCTGTATTTATTTAAGATATTAGTGAATTTTTATTAAGAAAAACTCACTAACAGAGAGGTATCGATGATGAGACTTTGCAAAATTTTTTTCAAATGAGCGCGAACTAGGACCCCTAGAACCCATATCCGGGGTCAGTTTCAATTTATATATATATATATATATATATATATATATATATATATATATATATATATATATATATATATATATACAGGGTCATTGATGGTCGATGGTAGGTTAGACGTTTATGGAAAAAAGGACATAGGATTAATCTGAAAATTTGGATACTGCCATAAATAAGCACGACCTGTCTTTCTAAAATATTTTTATTTTGGCGGTGTTGCCGCTTCTACTCAAAAGTAGTAACAACTTTCTTATTTTAATGAGACACCCTGTATATTATTTTGTTTTTAGAATTGAAATTTCTTTATGATAATTTTTTGTTAATAGTTTTCTATACCTATCTAGATCGGTTTTCGAGATAATACTTATTCAATTATTTTTTTCTCAGAAAAATGGTCCCACTAAAATTTTAATTTAGCTGCTATTTGAATCCATAGAAGGCTGAAATTTTGCCCACAGTTTGGAAAGTCTGGTATTTAATAGTTACCTGAATAAATTCATTTTATGTTATACAGGACGGTTTAAAATTGATGATTTTAACGTGACACACAAAAAAGGCCAAAACTTTATTTTTTCAAATAGGACACCCTGTATATTAGTTGAAATTCTGAAAGGCAATTAAATTTCCTCCAAATTGATGTAGCATAGTGGTATACCTAGCTCGTCAAGTTTTGGAAATAATCGCAATAATTACTAAAAAAACACATGATCTTCACATAAGTTGAATTAGTTGGTCATGGAACGCCAGGTGATTTGACAATTGCTTAATTGTTTACTGTGTTTGACAGACGCCGAAGTTTTAAGATTCATTTGCTATTTTCCTCTTAATATTTATTTGAAAACAAGTTAAGATGGAGCGAAATAGTTACTCAAATGAAGTTTTAATGACACTACTTATTCTTCATGGACAATGTGACAAAATTGTAGCAAGAACATGTAGAAAATTCAATGAAATGTATCCTGAATTGCAACCAATGAACGAAAGAAAGGTTATGTGAATACAAGATAATTTTATCAATTATGGTTCAAAACTGGGGGCAACTCGAAGTTTGCCAAGGCCTGTAACGTCGAATGAAGAAAATATAGTGAACGTTTTAGCATATTTCCACGCATATCCACAAACTTCCATCCAAATTGCAGCATATAATTTAGGCGTAACTTATTATGCGGTGCAAAAGATTCTGGCCAATCAAAATATGCATCCTTTTAAATTTATAACACTTCAACACCTGAAAACAGATGATCACCAACGTCGCATTCAACATTGTGAGACACTCCTAATACGCATTGAAGAGGATCCTAACTTTTTGAGAAAAATAATATGGACAGACGAAGCCAAGTTTTCGAGAGAAGGTATTATCAATAGAAAGAATCTACATTTTTGGGCCGATCAAAATCCACGCATGGTCAAGCAGAGGGGCCTTCAAGAAAAAAATATTTAAAATGTTTTTTGCCTTTTAAAAGACAACCAAATAAGATTTTTCATTTACAATGAGCCATTAAATAGCAATCAATATCTTCACATTTTAAGGACAGTAGTATCAACTTTTTTGGAAAATTTAACATTAGAAGATTTCCGTACTTCTTGGTTCCAGTTGGACGGAGCACCCGCACATTGCACGCACGAGGTAACACGTGAGCTGTTTCAGATATTTGATGACCACTGGTTTAGGCGTTTGGGCCCATGGGATTTGCTTGCAAGGTCCCCCGACCTTACACCCCTCGATTTCTACCTTTGGGGTACTTTAAAACAAAAGGTATACCAGATACCCGTGGACAGTAAAGAGGAGCTACGTCAACGTGTGATGAATTTCATCGACCAACTAGATGCTAATGAAATACATAAAGCGACAACAGATGGTGTACATCGCCGGATTTTGAAGTGCTTAGTAGTCAATGGGGGATATTTTGAGAATTTGTTGTAAAATGTTTAGAATCTAATAATAAATAATAATTGAAAAAATATCTTGTATTCGCATAACCTATCTTTCGCTCATTGGTTGCAATTCATGATACATTTCATTGAATTTCTTACATGTTCTTGCTACAATTTTGTCACATTGTCCATGAAGAATAAATAGTGTTATCAAAACTTCATTTGAGTAATTATTTCGCTCCATCTTAACTTGTTCTCAAATAAATATTAAGTGGAAAATCGCAAGTGAATCTTAAAACTTCGGCGTCTGTCAAACACAGTAAACAATTAAGCAATTGTTAAATCAGATGGCGTTGCATGACCAACTAATGCAAATGATGTAAAGATCATGTGTTTTTCATTAATTATTGCGATTATTTCCAAAACTTGACAAGCTAGGTATACCACTATGATACATCAATTTCGAGGAAATTTAATTGCCTTTCAGAATTTTAAAGAATATATAGGGTGTCCTATTTGAAAAAATAAGGTTTCGGCCTTTTTTTGTGTCACGTTAAAATCATCAATTTTAAACCGCCCTGTATAACATAAAATGAATTTATTCAGGTAACTATTAAATACCAGGCTTTCCAAACTGTGGGCGACATTTCAGCCTTCTATGGATTCAAATAGCAGCTAAATTAAAATTTTTGTGGGACCATTTTTCTGAGAAAAAAATAATTTAATAAGTATTATCTCGAGAACCGATCTAGATAGGTATAGAAAACTATTAATAAAAAATTATCATAAAGAAATTTCAATTCTAAAAACAAAATAAGATACAGGGTGTCTCATTAAAAATAAGAAAGTTGTTAGTACTTTTTAGTAGAAACGGCAACACCGCCAAAATAAAAATATTTTAGAAAGACAGGTCGTGCCTATTTATGGCAGTATCCAAATTTTCAGATTAATCCTATGTCCCGTTTTCCATAAACGTCTCACCTTCCATCGACCATCAATGACCCTGTATATATATATATATATATATATATATATATATATATATATATATATATATATATATATATATATATATATATATATGTATGTATGTATGTATGTATGTATGTATCCGTCTGATAACTCAAAAAATAATTAACCAATTTCAATGAAATTCGGCAAGTACCTTTCTTTTATTAATGGCTTGGATGAGTTCGTTAGCCAGAAAAATCAGACGGGGTTTTCCGGGAAAATTTTGAGTTTTCTTTCAAAAAAAATTTTTTTCTCCAAAATTAACAAAGCTGTTTTATTGAAATTTACAATATATGTTGCCTTTGGAGAGACCTTACTAAGTACCAAAATTAAACTTTATAGGTTTATAGAAAATTGAGTTATTCAAATTTTAAATTTTCTTTTGAAACATTTTTTTGCTCCAAAAATTACAAAGTTATTTTAATGAAATTTGGTGGATATCTTGCCCTAGGAGAGACTTTACTACATACCAAAATTAAACTTTCTAAGTTTATAGAAAACTGAGTTATTCAAATTTGAAGCATTTAATAAAAATTCACTACCATAACGCACTTGCTGCGCCCATAGTTTTTTGTCAATCATCTTCGAGTCTGTTCCTTTTGGGTATGCAGAACACATTATCCTTGAACCTCGCAGAATAAAAACTAATGGCCTTACTCCTTCTTTCTCTACATTATAAATCAGATGGCACTGTTCAAAATACTTTTTTAAATTAAGTTCTTCCTAAGGCTGGATGCATTCTCATCACAATTAGAACCGTAGACCGGTTTCGCTCTAATTAGAGCTCGTCAGTACTGCATACAAATTGCAGCGAAAATACACCTATACAGTAATACGGCTATGGTAGCCAGCCTTCCAACACTAAGTGAGATAATGACACGAAGCACGTGCCTCCACCTCATCGCGGAACCAAGTAGTATGCTGTCACGGCAGCTCCAAATAACACAAAGTGTTAAATGTTAGAGACTGTATACAATCAACTAACAATTTAGTAAATTGTCAACCCTGGCCCATTTCTACCCTAATATAGGGACAAAGTATGTAAGGCGAGATGCATTCTCACTACAATTACAATAGAGACTGTATACAACCAACAATTTAATAAATTGTCAGCCCTGGCCCATTTCTACCCTAATATAGGGACAAAGTATGTAAGGCTAGATGCATTCTCACCACAATTAGAATCGCAGACCGGTTTCGCTCTAATTATAACTCGTCAGTACTGCATACTAATTACAGCGAAAATACACCTATAAAGTAATACGGCTATGGTAGCCAGCCTTTCAACACTAAGTGAGATATAAGACACGAAGCACGTGCCACCACCTCGTTGCGGAACCAAGTAGTATGTTGTCACAGCAGCTCCAAATAACACAAAGTGTTAAATGTTAGAAACTGTATACAACCAACTAACAATTTAGTAAACTGCCAGCCCTGGCCCATTTCTACCCTAATATAGGGACAAAGTATGTAAGGCTGGATGCATTCTCACCACAATTAGAACCGTAGACCGGTTTCGCTCTATTCAGAGCTCGTCAGTACGGCATACTAATTGCAGCGAAAATACACCTACAAAGTAATACGGCTATGGTAGCCTTTAAATTTTATTTGTGATTTTGGTTACTTATTATTCATTATATTTGTAGTATGCAATTTTAATAAAAGCCTGTTTTTAATGTGTGATGTACATATGTACCTTTTCTGCTTGATTCTCGAGCTCTATCGAATTATTGAGTCGGGTCCAGTCTCAATTAATTCGGATAATTGTAGTTCTACTCTCTCTCTCTCTCTCTCATATATATATATATATATATATATATATATATATATATATATATATATATATATATATATATATATATATATACCGATACCTTAAAAATACTGCGCCTATTTTGATAAAATTTAGCAAATATTAATAATAAGTGGCTTGTATAAGTTTTTTTCGGAAAATGTTGGTGGCTTCAAAAATGATAAAGCCATGATAACCAAATTTTTTACACCAGTTGCTATCATAAGACCTATACTAAGTACCTAAATTCATATCTCTAAGTTAAAATTTAAAAAAATCAGCACGCATATAGTGCGTTACAGTAGCCAATTTTCATTAAATGCTTCAAATTTTATTACCTCAATTTGCCATTAACCTAGAAACTTTGGTTTTGGTCTGTAATAAAGTACCTATCAAGGCAACAAGCTTGACAATTTGATCAAAATCGCCGTATTATTTTTTTATAATTATTAACAAAAACCTTTTTTGAGGAAACTTTCAAAAAAAAATTTGCATGAAAACTTGCAATGAAAAATTTCACGAAAATCATAAAACATTTTTTTACAATAACTTATTAAACATTTATTATTAATTACCAAATTTCACAAAAATCTTACAAAAAAATGAATTCTACAGCAACACAACCAAATTTCTGCGAAAACTGACTAAATATTTATGTAGTGATAATATTATATCAACCTTTGTAAACCGGTAAAAGGAATATGGGTTACTAAGTTACGGCTCGCGTGGCTAAGTAATTTATGTGTCACCTAGCAACCTACGATACACACAATGTAAATTGCTCTCTAACTCATAAAACCTTTGTTACTAGGCGATTTGAGGTAATGAATAAGCACGTTATCTCTCATGGTTCTGAGCCATGCTAATAATTTAAAAATATTCAAGTAATGATACGGTAGCCCCCCACACGGAGATTTATACAACTACCACTTTAGAATCCTGCTCTTAAAAACCGTACACGCCATATGCAATCTGTATGTCTCATCCAAACGTTTCCAACCAGGAGAGCTGTATGTATAGGAAATGCGATCAAACTTTCTCAACCTATAGCAGAATCTGAGACAAGCATTCTGAAGTCTCTGCAGGTTGACCATATCGGCTGCAAGAATGGCCGGCCAGTAAATTGTGTCACAGTATGATATGTAGTTAAGTATAAGGCACTCACACAATTTGAGATTCACGACACCACTGATCAATATGTCCTTATGTATATAAAGAGCTTTTACTATGCCAAATGAGTGCCTAATGAGCTTAGTCACGTGCCCTCTAAATCTTAAATCAGGGTCCAAGATGAGACCCATGCTTCGGCAACTGCCTGCGACACGTAAAACATTTCCATTGAGCACCAGTGATAATGAGGTATGGCCAGTAATTAAAGCCCTTTGCTTGCCCAATACCAACAACTCAGTTTTCATTTCGTTTAAAATAAGGCCGTGTGCCTCAGAAACCTCAGAAATCAATCGCAGGTCCGTATTAATGCTCTCAACTGCTAGTAACATTCTTTCGGAGGTAAAATGACAGTATAGCTGAAAGTCATCAGCATACTGATGAGAAACACAATGCTTTAGAAAGCGAGAAAAATCGGCTGTATAAACAGAAAACAACAATGAACCTAAAATACTGCCCTGAGAAACGCCTCTGGTTACGGAAATAGGATTAGAAACACACGAGTCTACCACAACGCTTTGAGTTCTATTGGTAAGATAGCTAGTGAAAAAGTTCAGTGCAAGAGCATTAAGACCAAAATATTTCAACTTAGTTAAAAGGGCCTTAATGATCTATGTTATCGAAACCCTTGCTATAATCTAACAGTATTAAACAGGAATCTTCACCTTTATCAGCCGCTTTATCCAAGTCTCTGTAACGTGCAAAAGCGCAGTAACAGTACTGTGGCCAACCAAGTACTTGGCAAGCTGAAACTTAACTGTGTTTTCCAAAATTTTAGATAATGTGGGCAGAAGGCTGATAGGACGAAAGTCACCCAAGTCAACAGCACTCGTTGTTTTTGGCAATGACAGAACCATTGCATGCTTCCAAGCAGGCAGAAATGAACTATAAAAACTCTATGTTGACCTATATATGGCATAAGCAATTGCAGCATTTTTATATCTATACCATCTGCACCCCTCACGTTAGACTTTAGTGACTCGAAGACAGACTCGACTTCGTCTATAGACGTCTCAACCAGCACAAATTCTTCACCGAGGCCTGGAAAACGTTCATCTTTATATAAAGTATCAATAACAATCTTATCTGCTTTAGCGTCAGGAATTCCATTAATAAAAACAAAATATTACGACCTAACCTAGTTTTTTTTCGTCACATTAATCTTACTTAAGGGTGTACGTCTGTCTGTTGACCTATTTTTAGCACCACTACTAGAGTTACTTCTCAGTACCTTGATAATTCCTTGATAATTCTCCCCGAACAGAGTTATCCAGTATTTCAGCAAAGTTCACCTCAGTTTAGCTAGCTATATTTCCATGGATTGTAGGCGTAGCAGCATGACTGCTTGACTCCCAATTATTACCAGCAACTTCCTCTTCGTTTTCGGTTTCCACCTCCGAAAGATCCTTGGCAAAAAAAAAACTTTACCGTTAATATCGTATGAAGGTTATCAATCCTTATGTACGGTCTCAACCCTTTACTTTGGGCTAACAAAAAATGTTTCCTCATGTTACCTTCCTCCGTCTTTGTTCCCGAGAGAGATCATGCTTAATGTATATTCTAGTTCCCTTCCATCTATTTAAATTTTGAAATACCTGACTCTTAACATGATATGACTGAAACTCCTCAATAATGGGCCTATTATCACAATCTTTTTTTCCAATTAGGTATGTATTATCCAGCAATTCTCTGCCCAAGTTTAGGTCCACCAAACTATTTAGTTTCTCAACAACAAAGTCGTAAATATTTATCTTCGTGTTCAACCTTATTAATACCGAATATTATAATATTGCTCCTTCTAAATCTCTCTTCCAGATATCGAACTCTGTTATTTAACAGCATATTTTCTCTCCTCAGATCCTCAACCTGACTCTTGTAGGCATTGATCTCTCCCTTCAGCTCACTTGCCACCGTCTCAATTACTTTTCTCAATTCAAGCTTACTCTGGGTCACCGCCTCATAAACCTTACTGATCAGCTCCTGTATATCAACACCGGGCATTGCAATCCAATCGAGTAAGAATATATCACCATCACACAATTGGAGCTTATCAATTTACGATTAAATTCCCCTTCGGCAGTAACATGTGATAAAGTTATAAACAAACAAAGCAGCACTATTTTAGACACATATACATATGAGCGCAGGCGATGTCGCGTCCAAAAATTGTCAAATACATTTTTTTTTTCAAATGGCATCTACTATTTTTTTGACACAATTCGAAAGAAAAGTCATTTTCATGGTTAGTTACTTAAGCATTCCCTATACAACTTCAACCTTTACCGAGTTATTTAACAAAAATCAAGAAACTGCGAGATATTCCTTGCTTTTTGAAATATGCCATGGAAACAAGGTAATTGTAATTGTTTGATAAAAAATATGGACTTCCTATTTAATAACACACGACAAATTATTAACGAACAAGAACAATGTTGACAGTACTATAACGTAAAATGTTTAATATGACCACCATTTTTGTTCAAACATTATATTACTCTACTTTCAATAGACTGCGTAGCACTTCTGACTTCGTTGAGATCGAGACTGTCAACAGTCTGTACATATTATCCTAAATCTCAAATCATCTATATTGCGAACTGGTGATGAATAGACCAAATGTTTTACCCTACCCCAAATATAAAAGTCTAAAGGGGTAACAGCTGGAGATCTTGCAGGCCACAGAAATGGGTCTCGATGTCTCCACCAACGGTGATAGAATAAGGATGTCAATATGATATAGACACTTCTTATATGACGCGGTGGCGTCGCATCCATCTGGTACCATGAACGTACAGCTCTCGCCAGTGACAAGTTTTCAAGGAATGTTTCTACCATGTTTTGAAGAATTTCTAAGTATCTTTTACTATTCATATTACCAAACAAAACACATTTATCCGAAATTGTTCCTTATTTTCAACTTCGAGCACCATATGTAGATTTTCAAAAGCCTAAAAATATCGGTTTTGTCTATTGTAAACTCCCTGCTGACAAAACTTTGCCGCATCAGTCCAAATTATGTTTTTTAAGAATCGGGCGTGCTCTTGTATTTTCTGTAATAAACCATCGCAAATGTTTACCATATGGTGGAAAGTCACCTGGGTGTAACTTTGTATTCTTATAAATGAAAAGCCTGGACGCAGTAAGTGCGTATGGTAGTGAATTTTCATAGAAATGATCTGGCACAAAATATCTTATAACTTTTTTTCTTGCTACTTAGAAATCTAAATTTTGGTGTATAGTTTACTTTTTATATCGTAAACCTACCTACAAAATTTGGCTATCATAGATTTTATATTTTTTTTAGATAAAAATATCTTTCGAATGAAAACTTAAAATTTTCCCTGAAAACCCCCTCCGATTTTCCTGACTAACGAACTTATCCAAGCCATTTACAAAAGGAAGGTACATGCCAAATTTAAATATATATATATATATATATATATATATATATATATA
Organism: Tillus elongatus; assembly: GCA_964006375.1. NCBI lineage: Eukaryota > Metazoa > Arthropoda > Insecta > Coleoptera > Cleridae > Tillus > Tillus elongatus. The sequence goes on along the minus strand of OZ023263.1, from coordinate 147,175,709 downwards.
TATATATATATATATATATATATATATATAAACATATAAAAATTGAAACGGACCCCGGATATGGGTTCTAGGTGTCCTAGTTCTCGCTCATTTGCAAAAATTTTTTCAAAATTCAAAAGTCGAGATTTCCCCATTGGTGAATTTTTTCTACGAAAATGCACTAAAAATGATGTAACTTATGACGGTAAAATGGTCTGTATTGCAGTGAAAAGCCCAATTCCAAAGACGCCGTTCGTGTTCAGGCTTGGGGATGTGCTTGAAAATATCCCAGAATGGCAATTTGATTATCTTCATTGTCAGTTAGTGGTTTGACTCTCGTAATGTCTAGCCACTTTCCCAAAATGTATCAAATTATTTCTTAATCGTGAGAACATACCCCGTGTCATACTTTAAGGTTTGATATTTTAAATTAAACTACGGACAGTTCGCTGAATAATTTTTTGACACATGCCATATATTAGAAAGAAACAAGTCTAACACAACTTCGTTTGGATAACTTTCAATTTTCGAATCAATTTTACTTAAGAATTAGCACTCTTTTACACTTTCACAGAATAGCACTTTCTTAGTTACAACTGTCTTTTGTTTCCATCGCATATTTGAAAACGCAAGGAATATCTCGTATTTTCATGATTTTTATTGAATAACTCGATAGAGGTTGAATATGAGTATACTGGATGCTTAAGTAACTCACCATAATGTTCAATTTTCGTTCGAATTGTGTAAAAAAAATAGTGTTGCAAATTGAATCGTCACTTCCACATAGCTGTGGTAATCTACTTTCCTCAGAAAGACATTCTCATGAAAGAAATGAATGTAGGGTCCATGACTTAAGCACATAAAAATACTCGTATTCCGGTACCCATAAACTCTGAAACGTTATATTACTCGAGTTTCAACGAAAAAATGTAAATTTTCACCAAATAACCCATTTATCCCCTACCCCCCGAAGCGATATTACCCAAAAACAATGCGAAGCGTTCTTTGTCGGGTGCTACCTGGATACCAAATTTGAAGGTTATATCTCAATTCGTTCGAAAGTTATTGCGCCTACTAACAGGCAGACCTACAGACCGAAGGACAAAAAATGTTTGTTCCAGAATCAAGTTTTTTTATATGTGCTGAGACTTTTTACGCCGTTTCAGCAAAAAAATGACGGAATTTCTGTCACCGAAGTTCTACCCCCACACATTTAACCCCCAATTTAATTTCAGCACAGAATACCAGATTTTTATAAAATTGATTTTTTTTAACAAACCCTGAAACGTCGAATTTTAACGAAAACGTCAATTTTCACCAAATCACCCCCTTCTCATCCACTACCACCTGGAGCGATTTTACCGAAAAACAATCTGAACCGTTCGTTTGTCGGGTGCTAATTGTATACCGAGTGTGAAGACGATATTTCAATTCGTTCTAAAGTTATCGTGGCTACAAACAGACAGACATACAGACGGACAGACAAAAAAAATTCCTTCCCAAAACATGTTTTCTAGATGTTTTGACATTTTTTTACGACGTTTAAGCAAAAAAAAAATGTTGGAGTTTTTGTCGCCGATGCCATACTTTCACACGTATTGGCTATGTGGAAGTAATAGTAGGTCCCATTTAAAAAATTGAGTATTTGACAATTTTTGAATGCGACACTTAAAAATCGCCTGGGCCCATATGGTACAAAAATATATAATTGACTTGAAACAATTGCGTGGATCATTTCTATGAAAATTCGCTACCATAACGCCCTTGCAGCGTCTAGAGTTTTTGTTGCTCGTAATATCCGACACCTGTATAGGATGAAAGCACAAACTTAATTTCCTTTTCTCAAGCTCCTGGAAACAAATTTAAGTTTTGTACATCGATCCAACTTGTGTTTCTCGTTAACACCAGCATGGCATAATATATATCGCTAAACAAGAAGTGTTAAGGTGAAGTACTTAAAACTTTAAATGAGTCCATGGATCTTCTTGTGAGTGTCAGGAGTATCTTGACAGTGCTCTAGTGTCCAGCAGAAGACACACTTACTTCAAGGGCCGTTGAGTCGTCTTCTTTATAGCCCAGAACTCTTAAATTAGTTCAACTTTACAGTGCCTGTATGTTTAGGAGGAGGGGCACTAATAAGGAAGTGCAAGAGGTGTTTGGAGAAGTGGTCCCGCGGGTTGCATAACTCACTCTCAGGCGGGTTCAACTGAAATATCGCCGTTTTAAGTTCGTGACTAGGACCGTTCCGGCAGGGCGAGAGAGGGTGCCTCCTCCGATATGTTATATAGTTTCTCATATAAGAGGTCATTACTGGGTGGATGGGATTTGTTTTATTGAGTTGAATGTCGCGGGTGATGGCCTACGCATCCTGAAGGATTTTCGGTAAAGATGAAGCTTTCGGGGAAACGTTGATAATTTATTTCCGTTATAAAAATTGAGTTTAACCTAAGTCTAAATAAATATCGATTCTTTTAGTGAGTTTTCTTAAAAAAAAAATCACTAAGCAGGAGATCCTGACTTTTGAATTTTGAAAAAATTTCTTCAAATGAGTGCTAATTAGGACCCCCCCCCAGGATACATATCCGGGGTCAGTGGCAATTTATATATATATATATATATATATATATATATATATATATATATATATATATATATATATATATATATATATATCACGCCGATTTTGATTGAATTTGGTGAATACCGTCCTTTTGCAAATGGCTTGTTATGTATTTATTTCATATTATGTATAAATTCGTTATTGGTTATTGTATCCTTGTCAGTGTTTCATTACAATTACTATTTTTTAGTGTTACAATATGTTTCTATTGTTTTCAAATTTCATGGCTACTATAAATAATCAAAAGAAATATCACTAAGATATTGAATAAAATAGAGGAATCAAAACAACTAAAAAACAACCAAATTTGATTGCCCTTACTTGATTATTTCTGGAGATATAAATGTTTTCCGAAATAAAACAACATTTCCGGGAAAACCTGGGGCGATTTTCCTGGCTAACGTACTTATCCAAGCCACTTGCAAAAGAAAGGTACTCAGAAAATTTGAACAAAATCGACCCATTATTTTTTGAGTTATTGGTGTGATACATATATATATATATATATATATATATATATATATATATATATATATATATATGTATATATATATATATATATATATATATATATATATATATATATATATATATATATATATATATATATATATATATTAAAGAAAAAAATTGGGATTTTCCTCAGAACGTTAAAGTCGCGATTTGAAACGTTAAAATTGACAACATTTAGGCAAAGAACCTAAAAGATATACAGTTTATGTGAAGAAAATGTTGCAAGAATAGTGTTCTGCAAACCCTTAAGTTTCAGCTTCAACCGTCATTGCCCTTTCTTTTACTAAAATATTTCTAGAAATTTCATTTCAAATAGACCCCCTTTCTGATGGTTTTGCGGTAGTTTTAGTTAAGTTTATGGTTTAACGGTCTACCATTTTTAGCTAATTTTCGTAAAAAAATTCGCTAAGGAGGAGACCGCGACTTTGCAAATCCATATCTGGCTTTAATTTGCTATGCTATGGTTTTAGACTGAAAGTGTCGCATAATATTGTAAAAATGTAAACAAAATCAATTCACGTCTATAAAAATGATTCTGAAATAGTTTATTTTATCTTTAAACTTAAAAACATAAGACGTCATATAAAACCGAAACAATCCTTGAATGTGTTTCAATGGCAATTCTATTAATTAATTGTTATGTAAACTTTTCATATACTACCCCGGCCATGAAGCCTGTGTCAAGTATCATGTAAACAAAACCTTAGTTGACGTATTAGCAGATAGCTCAGTGGAAGCGCGCTAGTCTAGTACGCAGAAAGTTGCATGATAGAATAGATGAATGTATGTTTTTTATGTTTTATTTTGACACTTGGAGAAACAATAGTGCACAGATTACATATGTTTTGAACAAGATCTCATTTTTGTTTAAAACGCCTGAATAACTTTGTCACCTTTGAGCCTGAAATGATAATTTTCAGCAGATGGTGGTGGTGGTGAAAAAGGTGGTATGGCATTGACAGAATTGCCATTAGCCATAGATTTTTTTAACTTCTCGTTTGAGGTTTATGTTCCCTTTATTATATTTTTTATTTTTAATAACGTAAATACAATCTCAACATATACACACATAATTACGCATACCTTCACACAACTAGACATATATTTTTTAAGTATTTAAAGTTTAACCTTTTTCCTTACATGAAGCTTGCACTCACACACACGCACACACACAGATATATATATATATATATATATATATATATATATATATATATATATATATATTATAAATTAATTTTTTTCCCCTTCTTTTGAATATTTTTTTGTTTGTTTCTTGTTTTTTTTTTCAAATTGATATAAGGATTAACCGGGACACTTTAAGGCCTAACGGCCCATCACGGCACCATAGACAGACAGACTAGACCTCGGAAAGGAGGGATCCACATAAAGGAAAGACAGTAGGACCTTTAATCTAATTAACAGTTTTGTTATAAATGTATGCATGCTGCTCTATTATATCAATAAATCTATTTGTCTACAGAATCTATACAACAATAGGAATACATTTTTATCATGAAAACTTAGCAGGTATGATACATTTGCCGGGAATTTAATATTCACTGTTGTTTTTAATGAATTTATGAGGTCAGTTCGTTGGGAATTGAATCTGCGACATTAAAATACTAAGTGATACAAGTCGCAGATAGACGTTCCATCGCAGTTGCAATATGGAGAGGTCTCGATGCCAATTCAATGCAGATGAGATTTTTATCTGCCGTGGTTAAATCTCATTCTAATTATCGCGGTTAAGATTTTTCTTGGGAAATTGAGATCTTTTATTTGATTTCCAGATGGCAATTGTGAGTAGAGCAAGCTATATCTGTTGTTTGATTATTAGACATAAGAGTTTCCATTATTTTTCCCATAAAGTTCTCAAATATTGTCTAATTTCTAGGTATAAGTCAGTAAACGGGATCTCTATTTCTTGGGATGTTTTAATTGTTGCTTCTTTGGCCATTTTATCCACCAATTCATTTCCAAGTATGTTAGAGTGTCCTTTGCACTACAAATTTTTTATTGTGCAGTGTTTTTTATGTTTATGGCAGAGTTGTCTAATTTTTCTATAATGATATTATTATTCTACCTTTGATGACAGTTTTTCAATGCTATTAATGCTGATTGTGAAACACTGATGATTACTACCTTTTCTATCTTATTTTCTGTTTCCCATTCGATTGCTTTCTCGATTCCGATCAATTCAGCTGTGAAAATGGAAGCCTTCCCGCATATGTTATATTTTCTGGATTCGCTAAATTGTGTTAAAAAAAGCTGCACCAGATCCATCCTGGTTCTTTGAGCCATCTGTGTATACCTGTAAATGATTTTGGTACTGTACACACTGTCATGGAAAGTTATTTTGTTCGCTAGTTGAATTTCTACATTTAGAGCATAGTAGGTGGACTCGTGGTCAGAAGTAAATCTAATTGGAATTGTTCTTATTGCAATTTGCTCTTCATACTTTATTGTATTATAGTAGGCGTCCACAGGATTCTTCTTTTTTGCCCAAAACTTGTTGGTTAATATTTCTATAAAGAGTAGGTGTAGTGTATTTATCATTTATTGATTTCTGCTTCTCAGTTTCAATGTGTGTTTCTGTGCCAGCAATTATAACCTTGGGTGATACGGTAGTTCTTGGGCTTTAGCAAATAGTGCATGCGTGGGAGCATATTTTATGGCTCCCATGCATATTCTAAGAGTTTTGAGTTGAATTCGCTCTATCTTCAACATATGGGTTTTTGATGTTCCATCATACACATCCATAATCTAGTATGTATCTGATAAATGAACGATAAAATAACAGAGCCACGCTAATATCGGCTCCCCACGTTTGGTTAATCGTGGATCTAAGCACATTAATTCTTTCGCATCTTGATAACACATACTTAATGTGCTTTGTCCACAATAGCTTTTTGTCGATAATGCTACAAAGATATGTGTAAGTGTCTACTGTTTTAATCTGATAGGATTTGACCTGAATATTATTTAGCATCGTTGTTCGATGTCCAGTGAAACACATGACGGCCTTTTTGTTACAACTTATTTGGAGTTCACGTTCACTTAACCAGCCAATGACCACATTTATTAACCGTCTAAGTTGTAACTGAGCTTCAGAATAGGCTGAGGCTGCTGTGTATACGCAGAAGTCATCTGCATATTGTAAACATTTTGTTGTCCCGTCTATCAGTTCGTGAATGCCCTGAGTGTAAATATTAAAGAGTATTGGGTTCAAGAGCGAACCTTTTGGTATACCTTGTCTAATCAATCTTGGCCCGTGAGTGTTGTTATTGTTGTCCTTTACAAATATTTTTCTTTCGGTGTATAGTGATACTATATTTAAACCTACATTGTGTGGAATTCCTATGGACTTAATTTCCTCAAATAACAATTTTAAATTGACACTATCATATGCACCCCTAATGTCGAGGAACAAGCACATAAGATATTTGTTCTCAGAAAATGCGTATTGTACGTCTGTGATCAAGTGACTAACTGCTTCCATTGTACCCAGGCCCTTTCTATATCCATATTGAGACGAAGGTAAAATTTTGTGGTGTTCACAGTACCATTCCAATCGCTCTTTGATAATCCTTTCTAGGGTTTTAGTTATGCAGCTCATTAAGGAAATAGGTCTGTAGGAGGTTATATTTTGTAGATCTAACTCTTTTTTAGGTAGTAGGCAAATAACAATTTCTTTCATACGTTCGACGTATTTTCCTTTCGTCCACCGGTTGTTAAAAATGCTGCGTTTTTTTTATTATAGCGAAATCACTCCAATTAGCGATAATGCAATAGGTGATCTTGTCTCTGCCAGGTGCTGTATTTTGTGTGTATTTGATAGCCTTTTCCATTTCTTTTTCTGTAAATGGCCCACTCATGTCTTCGTAAGAATCATTTTCCTGGAAAATTCCAATGTCTTCTGACACCCCTACAAATGCCAGCTCATCAAAAAATTTAATTGCAGATTCCTTATCTAGTAGTTTATTACTATTTGTTTCATATTTATTTGTCATGGTTTTATCAAATCTCCAAATGTCTGAAAGACAAGTGTTTTTGTTTAAGCTACTGACGTAGTGTCGCCAAGCATCCCGGCTTTGCTGCTTCAACGCTCTTGTTACTTTTGTTTCCGTGTGCTTATATTTAATGTAGTCGGGACATTTTATACTCTCGGAGGGCCTGCTTTCTTTCCTTAACCAAATTGATCCCACCAAATTGGTTGGCTCGGGCTATTCATTTTATGAGTTGTTTCATGGAGTGATACGCTGCATCGATGATGAAGTTTAATAGATGTGTGCATTCTTCTTTGTCTGTTTTTGTTGTGTTTTTCAATAAATTGTCCAATTCCTTTCTAAATACGGTCCAATCTGCTGTGTTCGCCTGCCACTTTTTATATGGATTATTACCTGCTTTTGAAATTTGTTTACCTAAGTAAATAACAATGGGATAGTGGTCAGACCCTAGTGAGTCGTCTTCAACCCCCCAATCCAATTCCCGGGAGATTCCCAAACTTACACCCCCAGAGCTATATATAATTGATCCCCATAAACGATGATGGTAGTTGAAGTCGCCACCAATGATCGTGCTATTGTTTTTAAACTGATAAAAAATTATTTCCATGAGGTGGAGTTGATTTTGCAATTTGGAGGCTTATATACTGAGATTACATTTACGTTTATATTTCGTATGTAAACGGCACATACGTCTAGCCCATCGCCAGGAATATTATCTATTTTAAGTTTGACAAATTCTAATTCATTGCTGACTAATATACCCACTCCCCTGCTTTACGATCTGTTCGGTCTTTTCTGATCAGACTGTAAACCCCAAACGAGAAATTCTCATCGGACGGCTTCAGCTATGTTTCACTTAAAATAACTAAATCTATTTTATTATTAGCAAAATTTGTTTGGGGTTGTTCTTTTTATCTTTAATCGAATATGCGTTCCTTTGCAAAATTTTAATACCACTAAGTTGACTCGTCATCTACCTCTGAAATAAAACTATTCAAAAAATCATGAACTGAAGATCTAACATTAATTTTCGCTATTTGTCCCTCACTTGTGTTAGGATTCATTTGTTTGACAATATGAGAAACAAGATTAGTTACTTCGGTTATTATTCTCTCTTTTTGTTCTATCATTTCATGCCTGTATGGGTTTCGTAAAATTCCCTTCTTATTAAGTGTACTAGATAGAAAGGGGTTTCGCTGCCTTACGTTTTTTACTGTTTGTGACATTGTTTGTGTATTTGGGGCCATACTACTGTGTTGTGTTTGGTGTTTAAGTTGTGGAATTGATTTCGGTAGGTATGTTGCTTTATAATGACGTTGAGACGGTAATGAAGGATACTCGGAAACGTTATCCAAAGCCTGATATTTGTTAAATGTAGTTACCTTGGCGTAAGTAAGATTTTTTCTATGTTTTCTGCTTCTTAAATGAAAGATTTTGCGTGGCCATAATTTGTTTAATTTTTTTTTAGTGAATATTGGACAATTTTAGGCACTGTAGAATGATCAGTAGACTTACAATAAATACAGTAACTTTCGTTGTCACATTGATTTATGTCGTGATTTTCACCACATCTTTTACAAATAGTATCTGATTTTTTGCAATTTCTAGTGATATGTCCGTATCTCAGACATTTCATACACTGCACCACTGGTTGAATGTATGGCTCAACTAGAAAGTTTACCTCATTTATTCTAATTTCGTTGGGAATTGAGTCACCTAAAAACAAAACAATAATTATCTGTCGCGGAACCAATTTAAATTCGCCTTTACCGTCTTTAATTTTTTCATCATTCGTTTAACATCCATGATCTTTTTAGTCGACGCTCTTTGCTTCTTGAGATAATCTGCAATAAAATAAATATCCATAAATTTAACGACCCCCCTTTCGTCTCTATAATATTTAGAATGTAAGCTATTAAATAATTTTTTATTAACAATTCATGATTAATAGTTTCGTTTGCAGCTCTGTAATTATTGAAAATAACTTTAACATTGTTATATCCTACGATTTTAATGTCTATTATTGGTTTCTTAAAAAGTTCGTCAATATATAAATGATGACCAACACGAATCGGATACAATCTGCCTAAATTTTTTTCTCTGTGTTGAATATGCACGCAATATGGGCCCTTGTCAGTTGGATTATATTTATTTTGAAGATCGATATATTCATTAAAATTTACTTATTTAGAAGTCTCTTGCACAGAAGTTAAATTATTATTATCACTTACCTGATTACCGGCTATCTCTATGTTGGGTGGGGCTGCCGCTGAATCAAACATGCCTAAATACTAATTGAATAATTTTACAATAATTTTTTTCCAGAGTTATACCTATGAATGTACAAACCAAAATAATTATATTCCAATTTAAATTTTCACTGATCAATTAATTGATTATTTACAATCACTTTACAGACGATAATACCCAACGCCTAGACCGTATCAACGGCAGCGATGAACTGTGTAATTTTCAGCAGACATTTTGTTATTAACGAAATAGACAAAAACCGGTTTGAATAGGTTGACTAAAACGAATTCATTCAGGCGATTAATAAGGAAAAATAACTGCTACTTTTATAATTTGGCAGATACTTTACTTTTCTAAATATGAATTAAGTTTCCTTCTGAAAATCTTTTGGATAACTTTAATTAAATTTGTAATATAAGTTTCTTTTAAAGAGCCTTACACTATCTACAGATATAGCAGAATTTATTTCTTTAGCTTCATAGAAAATTGAGTTTTGGTCATTGTTCTCAAAAGGAGTTAGAACACAAGATTTTTTTGATAATAGAGAGATATCGATGGTAACACTTTCGAAAGAATTATTCAAGTGTGCGCGTACTAGGACCTCTAAAATCGATCTTCAAGGTCTGTGTAAGTTTAAAGTATTAACTTGACTAATATGCCGTATAATAATAGTGTACAATTTTTGTGAAAATTTGCTACTATAACGCACATGCTGCGTCCCGAATTTTTTTCCGTTTAACTTAGAAATCTAAATTTGGGTACAAAGTTTAGCTTTAATGATATAAACCAGCATACCAATTTTTAATGATATACCTTTGTTATTTCCCGAGATATAAAAAAAAATCCGAAAGGGAGCACAAAATTTTCCGGAAATAACTGGTCCGATTTTTTTGGCTAAAGAACTTATCCATGCCCTTTGCAGTAGGAAGTTACCGATCAAATTTTATGTCAAAATCGGTCACTTACACACACACGCACAGTATTCAGATCACGACATACGTGTTTTCAGGTACGGGGTTTTGAAGTGTAAAATTTAGTGGTTTCTAATTTGCTTTTAAAATTTCTGGTTTTAAAACGGAAATTAGTGCTACCTCAAGTAATCATAGTGAGTTGAAAAATTCTACTAGATCAGCTGTAAACAGGTATTTGATTAAATATCTATAACAGTTAATATTAATTCTCTTCACCGTACGGTGAGGATATCCCAATACCTGAATTACTGATTCCTTTATTTCCCTGTGAATATCGAGAAATATAAATACACTGCTACAAACAAATAAAAGAGTATTATCGAAACTCAAAAACTGGATTCAGCTACTGCTACCAGGGGTGGTCCGAATGTAATCTCAAATGTTTCTGAAGTCAACAGTCAATCGAATCGTTCATTTGATAATCTCACCAGTAAAAGACCTATATCATTGTCCAATGTTGTTAAGTCATCTAGAGTTGCAAAGAAGGATCAAGCGTTAATCTTTCCTGTGATTGAAGGCCTCCAAATTGCAGACTATATAATTGCAACCGGTACTAAAGTAGGCACAGAAAATGTGTTAGCTGCTTCTCGCATGTCAAATAACAGAATATGCATTTATCTGTCGTCTAAGCAGCTAGTTGACGAATTCGTGTACAAAACGAAGGCGGCGTAAATATCGAAGATATTTTTGTACCAGCAAGACAATTATTTATTCCCGCCAAGCGGCTAATTCTTTCTAACGTTCAGTACTGTATACCCAATTACGTACTGGAAGACACTCTAAAAACCTCGGTGGTTCAGGGGTAAGAACGTGAGCCTCTGAACCGAAGGGTACTGGGTTCGATCCCAGGGTACTCCTTTCACTTTTTCAGTACAAACTGTAAAATTAACATCAACCGAGGTTCTGGCATTGTATTTGAGCAAGTTGAATGTCTGCACGTTCCGCCCTTCGGAGGGGGCGTAAAGCTGTCGGTCCCGTGTCCATGCGATGTTGGGCACGTTAAAGATCCCTACCCTCCTTACAGAAAGACAGGGGTTCGGCAAAATTTCCAGGATAGTGAGGTGAAACTGCTCCCTGGCGTCGGTGATTGGCCATAGTCGCGCAAATAGGCCGACGTTAAAGAAACAAAACACACACACACACACACACACACTCTAAAAGAACTAAACCTGAAAGTAGTATCCCAAATATCACATATTGGAGCCGGACTAAGCCTGGAAGGTTATAGGCAGGTACATAGTTTTAGAAGGCAAGTGTATATCACTCTAGACTATCAACAAACGATACCTCCTACGTGTCTCATTAGATTTGAGGACGAAGAGTATCGAATTTTCATTTCAGATGAAACCTTACGTTGTTTTAAATGTAAACAGCTTGGACATATAGCTGCCAAGTGTGTGTCTGAAATTAATAAAGCTAACGTAGACAACATAGATCAACAGACCAATTCGCAAAATATAAGACCACACCCACCAACAACTCCGACAGAAGATTCAACAAGTATCACAATTCATATGGAAACCAATACGTCAGAAAACACCACTGAGGAAATAAACCCATCAGGCGCAATTCAGATTACTACAGAGAAACAAGCCGAATCAGTAGCACAACTTAAAGATATATCACACCGTACAAAGAAACGAAAATTCGACACTGATGAGATTGATAGCTACAATGATCTACAACCAATGTGGAACTAAGACAAAGACAAAGTTTTAAATTTTGTTGATTTTTTACAAAATGTGAAAGGAAAAGATAACACTTACTATGGCGAAAAACTACACTGCTAATGTTAACAGCTTGATAACATTAATCAATGAAGCTAGACCCATGGCAAGACATCGTGCGCTAAAGGGGAGACTAAAAAGACTGATGACATGACTTTTGAAAGGACTTCGAAATGAAGGAGAATCAGTAATAACACCACTAGGCTCACGTAATTCGTCACAAAAGTCTCTGAGTAGATAGTTATCTGTAGAAAGTCAACTTAGTAACATAAGTAGTACCTAATAATTCTACCAAATAATAAATAACATTTATGCAACACAGACAAACATTAAATATAACGACACTAAATGCCAAGAGCTTACGAACAGATTTTAAATGGAACACAATGGAAAACTTTTTGAAACATACAAGTCCAGATATCCTTCTTCTTCAAGAAACCAATATTGATAACCTTCCAGCTTGCAGCAATAATCTAAATCAATAAATCAATATCAATTTTGTATTGACGCATGCACATCTGAATACTCAGGAACACTAGTAGCTATACGCAAGAATTCAAATTTTTACATTGTTCAGACAAGTATAATCCATAGATCTTATGTACAAAAAATTGTAGTCAAGGATTCTAAAAATACTTGGCAAATTTTCTGCACATATATTCCAAGAAATCAAACTTTAGCGCGCGATGTACTTCAAAACCTAAAAATTACACTGCTTGCAACAAATAAAGGACCACCCCGATCACTATATTATATTAGCTGGTGACTTTAATTGTACAACAAATCCCGCATTAGACAGACATATCTCAAAAGAAAGAGACTCAAAATTGTCACAAGACCTGACCAAGTTTATCAACGAATCTGAACTAGAAGATTGCTGGAGATTTTTTCACAGAGAGAGGGGCGGCTTCACCTTTATTTCACAAACCCCACCTAGATCAGCCTCTCGTTTAGACAGAATATACTGTAGCCGAAACCTACTGCAAACTTTAAAAACCTGCTATACTCAGTTGTCATTCTCAGATCATTTGGCAGTCACAGTCGAGTTTCAGAAAACATCCAGTACACAAAAAAATGCCCGTACTGGAAATTTGACAACATTTTACTAGATGATTTAGACTATACTAAATACATGGAAACATTTCTTAAAAACGAAATAAAAAATTTAACAACCACTAATTTAATGGATGAGTGGGAAAAATTAAAAATAAGAGTTAGAGATATAACAGTATTATACACTAGGCAAAGAAAACAGAATGAGACATATGAGCTTAAATATTTGCAAAAACTTGTTTCGGATTTAGATTATCGATATGCAGAGATTGATCCAAAACTTGAAGATTTATACAAGTTACAACAGAATACCAAAGATGTGTACAAACGAAATACAGAGAAGAAGCTTTTGAGGTCAAAATTTGAGATGCTCGTAAGTCAGATATCCCTACAACAGACAATTTTCTAACATTCAATTCTTATAAACCAATGGCACACCTTCGAACACCTCATGGCTTTGTGACCGATATCCGCCAAATATCAACCGAAGTTGTTCGACACTTCGAGCAGAAACACCAAGAAAGTTCTTCTTCCAGACTTAGTGAAGGCAATATTCTGTATACCAACCTACAGAAAATATCAGATAGTGACAAACGAATATTAGATAAACCATTTGACGAAGATGAGATACTTACAGCCTTGAAATCGCTTAACAAAAATAAAGCCCCAGGTATAAATGGAATAACACCGGAATTTTACCTCAAATTTTGGCATTTGCTTAAAAAATGCTTCTCCAAGCTAATACACCAACAAAATGAACCACCCCAAATCTGCAAGAAAAGCAGTTATCTCACTAATGTACAAGAAAAATGATCCATTTGAATTGGAAAACTGTAGGTCAGTCTCCCCCATGACGGATTACAAAGTTATTGCAAAAGTTTTATCAACAAGACTATCTTCTGTTATAGCTTCCGTGATTGTTAATTATCAAAGCTACGGAGTTCCTAAGTGAACAATCTACGACTCACTGCATCTGCACAGAGATATTCTTCACTACGTTAATGATCAACAGTTGCCCTTAGCACTGCTTAATCTTGACCAGAAGTCCGCTTTTGACCAGGTTAATCATCAGTACCTATTCCATATTCTTAGCCTAATGAACATTGGAGAAACTTTTACCAACCTTTTTAAACTCCTATACACTGACAGCATCAGCCATGTAAGAATAGGTAACATATTAACACGAGAATTTAAAATTTCTAAAGGTATTCGCCAGGGATGCCCTCTGTCAGGATTACTCTACATAATATCAATTGAACCCTTTCTGGCATTGAGCAGAAATAACCTAAGTGGCCTACGAATTCCATCGTCTTATAGAAATCTTATCACCACCGCTTATGCTGATGATGTCTCTATTTTCATTTATAATGAAGGTGATTTCCTCCGCTTTAACAAAATATTTAATATATATTCAAATCAGTTAGGCGCAATCCTTAACAAGGAGAAATCACAAGGATATTGGACAGGCTCTTGGAAGGGGAGAATTGACAGACCACTGGGATTTGACTGTTCACCTAATAGGATCAGAGTTCTTTGTATCACCTTGTCACAAGATTTAAAGCAAGACGTTGATTATAATTACGAACTTGTGACGCCAAAACTCTTACAATAGTTACAAAAGTGGTCGCTAACGAAAAATACACTGTCTATAATCGGACGAAAAGTAGTAATTAATCAGTATGTAGCACCTATTCTGTGGCATACATTGCAGATTATCCCGTTCACGAGTAAACAGCTAGATAGTTTCCAAAACATGGTAACTGACTTTATATGGAACGGAAAACATTGAGTTTCAAAAAAGGATATATGTGTTCCGATAAAAAAAATGGTGGGTTAGGTTTGGTACATATACCTTCAAAAGTGAGAATGTTCCGATGCTGGTTACTTAATCTATTGATCGAAACAGACAATAAACCCATGTGGTCAAACATTTTGAACCATCTAATAGAATCAAGCAATACCCTTGGATTATCATGGCAATATTTGTTTGTAAACAACATGAGACAATATTCCGGAGAAACAAGTCCATTTGTACAGTCGCTGGTTGAAGCTTGTGAAATTGACGTTTTGACAATTACGAACTATGGAAATTCCATAGAAGATATAAAAAATATGCCATTAGTGATGTCAAAACTAAACGACGTGGGCATTAAACCTCCTATTTTTATTGCTAGATGGGTAAAGTTGGGAGCTAAACTGATGGGAGATCTTATCCAAAACGGCCGATGGATGTCAGAAAAATCTATACAGATCAAATTTCTTTTCGTTTTGCACGGTAGCAAAAGGGACGGCATCGCACATGATAGTAGATTGTATTAAGGTACAAGAAATATGGGGCCTGCTGGAGCTTATGCTATGTAGACTCTTGAATAGGCAACGTATAGAAGTTAAAGGCATTATTTGTGGTTTTCATACAAGCTGTAGAGAAAGTGTACTTGCCAACTTCTTGTTAAATCTCACTATCAGTACCATATATAGACTCTTTTTGAACTACCTAAAACAACAAAGCAGCCTACCGTCATATAAAATGGTTTTTGTAGCAAGAATCAAAGCAAGCATTTTAACCGAATATGCATGGTACATGGGAAAACACAATCTAGCCAATTTCGAAAGTAAATGGTGTGTTGATGGTATTCTATGCTTTCTTCATAAATATACTCTCCAGTTTTCGTATCTTATGGATTAAATTAAAACTAAAAAGAATAGTGCGAACATAAAGTGTGTACGTAAAAATGTATAATTCTTATCTTATTAATTAATGTATATGCATATGTATGTATATGTGTATATATATATATATATATATATATATATATATATATATATATATATATATATATATATATATATATATATATATATATATATATATATATATATATATATATATATATAGATAGACTGTGATTCTAGTTAGAAAGAAAAGTTATTGTACTTACACGTAAACCTCTGCAGAATATTGTAAATTATTGAAAAATGTATAGTTTTAAATAAATAAATAATAATAATAACACACACACACACACACACACACACACACACACACTAAAGATTGAAACTGACTCCGGATATGTGTTCTAGGCGGCCTAGTTCGCGCTCTTTTGAAGATATTTTTTCAAAATTCGAAAGTCGCGATCTCCTCATTAGTGATTTTTAAAAAGAAAATTCACTAAAAACGACTAAACTTAGGAATAGGGAATGCTACTGCGGGTACCTCTAAAATAACGTTTATAATTCAAAAATGCAAAAAAAGCTTTACCATTCCATTTGAAATAAGAAAATTGATGTCTACTTCCGGTACTTCTGGAAGTACCCCCATCTTTAAAATATTTTCATTGGATGGATACTGGGTCGTTACCCGCATGCTGAAATTTTCAGGAAAATATTATGCACAGAACCGCTAATACTTTCAATAAAATAGACGGTTCGATCAATCACCCTGTATAGGTAGCAGAGGCCCGATACAAGATAAATTTCATATGTGGGCGTGTCTTGTATCATACTTGAAAACCAATAAATCTTGGTTCTACATACGGGTATCCCGCTAAGGGCGGCTAGCGCCTGTATCTCGAAAGTTGTTTTTCGTACAGCTTTCGGGAACTTATAACAAAAGTGACCCCTAGAAGTATTATTTTCTATTTTCAAATTTTACCGCTAGATGGTGTATTTTAAATTGAAAATACAGAAACGAGATTTTCTCCAAAAATGAATAATGAAGGTAAGTCACGTAGAACGGGTTTGGACTATTTCCTTAAAACTCTAAAAATCGTTTTTTTTTGAGTGGCCTATCTGAAAATAATGGGTTGGAGGAGGGTCCACTCGTATTGCAGAAAAAGTTCGATAACTCCTAAACTACTTGATTTTGTCGAAGTTGCTCTTGTTTTAAGGCTATTTGATAGCTGAATAATAGTCTGTAATAATACTTACGTTTTTGTTAGAGCCTGAACCACCAGATGTAGTTTTTTTGGTGGCTTTACAGTGACTTGATAGAGACAGTGTGGCGATAGGCAAGTCGGCCGCCATGTTTTCTCCAAAGTTAACATTGCGCTTATGGAAGAATAGTAAAAAATTGCAAATAATAATGAATTGGTGCATTTTAGAAGAAAACTCTAAAGAATCATTTCTGTAGACAATTATTTTTCTATCATAATAGACAGGTCACAATGTTTTCTGTTCAGATGGGAAACTGTAAAATCGCTATAAAATAAATTCTCCGGTCAATGGATCTATACAAAATTGTTAATAACAATTAATCGGCGAATTTTAGAATGTAACTGTCTTGATGATGATTAGTTACGGTATTTCCTACCTAGAGAGGAAACTTTAAAATTACTTCAAAAACTAAATTCATTATTCAGTTAGTTTGTATTTTCGTATTATATGAGAATATTATGATTACGCCCCAAAAACCATAAATTCAGGCGAATTAAAATATTGGAGCAAGCGCATAGTGAGAGTGAATATTCAAAGTATTTAATCTCACTGTGCCCTGGACCTTTTTTCTTAAATTCTTCAATATTACAAACAAATATGAAATCTAATAAATGAAATATGTGGTAGATTGTGGATTAATATATCGTATAAGTGAACTTTCAAAAAATTAGCGTTAGCTTTCAATCGGTGATATTAGTCTGTAATTTGTATTTAAATAATACCAGCACATTTTGAGAACAAATATTTTTATGGATCATTTAACATTTCAAATTAAAACACACAGTTTATGATTTTAATAAAAATAATTATCATTAAAAAATTTAGGGAAGAGAAAACAAAAATGCAAAAATAACCATGAAACTTTGCTCAATGTTCATAAAGATGTGCTCATTTTCCTTTTGATATCATGTAATTTTTTTAGAAATTAGCATTTTACTCGTTATTTTTAGCCTGAATACAAGATATAGTAAAGGATTTTTTCACGCCCGAGGAGGTACCACCCCATACATCAAGGGGCCGGTGAAGTGCCAACGGACGTTTCCGGTTCTGGTGTATGAGTCGGTTTCCCTTATAAACAAAAATGATGATGGCTCCTCCTTGTACAAAATATTCCGGAGGCAAAATACCCCTCCATTCGGATCTCCGGGAGAGGGGTGTACAGGGGGCGCCAACATCAAGATTTAACATATCCTTTTCGAATATATGTGGCCTAAATTCTAACCTGAACTCCGTTCACCATTTCCTCCAGGCTAACAGACCCCAACTCCTCTTCCTCACCGAAACCCAAATCAGTGCCAAAACAGCCACTAATTACCTTAATTTCCCGGGGTATGAGCTCCTTACTTCCTTTAGATTGCATGGAGGGGTGTGCGCATACGTCCGTAGCAATCTACCCTGCACCAGACTCCCCAATTTAGAAGCTGGAAGAAAAGACATACTATGGATAAAACTCTCTCTCAGGGCTGCAACTAAATTCATCTGTTGCATTTACCGGTCACCTTCTGACAACAACTTTGTCCAGCTCTTTGACTACCTTTCTGAAAAAACCGACTATCTGATTTCTAAATATCCTTCCTCCGAGGTCACTATTCTTGGTGACTTCAATGTCCATAATAAGGAATGGCTAGGATCTTCAAAAACCGATCCACAAGGGAGAGCAGCGGAGGCCTTTGCAGTCAGCAATTCTTTAGCCAATATGGTTCAGCAACCCACTTACTTTCCTCGTATCCCAACACACAGCTCAAATCCCTTGGATCTCCTTCTTACTACACAACCTGAATGCTATAAGATATCAGTCACTGCCCCCCTTGGGCGCTCAGACCACGGCATGGTCACTGCTTCCTGCGCAATGCAACCCGAGGTCACAGTCATCACACCCACGTATCGTTTGGCACTACAACTCCGCAAACTGGGACGAAATGCGGGATTACTTTTCCTCATTTCCATGGGTGTCTGTCTGATTCTCTCATCCTGACCCCTCTGATATCTCACAAAACGTCAACGAAATTATCCAAGCTGGCATGGAATTATTTATCCCACGTACACAGAAAACCTCTTCAGCCACTCAAAAGCCCTGGTTCTCTAAATCCTGTGACAAGGCCAGACTTGAAAAGGTCAAAGCTCACAAAACGCTTCTACACAATCCCAGTCAAGAAAATCGTCAAGCATTTAACGACGCAAGAAACCGCTATGTCCGCATTCTTTCTGAGGCAAAAAACTCGTTTAATAACCACATTAAAAACAAAGTCCTCTTAAGCTCCAACGGCGGCAAACCCTTCTGGACTCTTGCTAAATCTATTGGGAATAATTTCTACAAAAGCACGTTCCCACCTCTTGTCTCAGGGGATGAAATTGTTTCTACCGCCCTGGGCAAGGCTGAACTTTTTGCTTCGTTGTTCGCCGGCAATTCTACTCTCAACCCATCTCCAAATGTTCAACCACCAACAGTCCCCAATGTCGCGCATAAAATGACGGATATCATTTTCAAAACTAAAAAGGTACGAAAGATGCTCTCTTCTCTTAATACCAGGATAGCCTCTGGTCTTGACGAGATCCCAGCAATTGTTCTCAAAAAATGCGCACCAGAGCTTGCTCCTGTCCTGACTCGTCTGTTTCAGATATCTTATAATAAAGGCATATTCCCTAGTAACTGGAAAACTGCTCGAGTACAACCCATCCCCAAGAAAGGATCCAAAGCGCTTCCCAGCAACTACAGGCCCATTTCTCTCCTTTCAGTCGCCTCTAAAGTGATGGAAAAGTATATAAACACCGAATTACTAAAATTTCTTGAAAAACACAGTCTAATCCACGACAGGCAGTATGGATTCCGTCAGCGCAGATCGACTGCCGATCTCCTTTCCTTGGTCACCCATTCTTGGAACAAGTCTATGGAACAACACGGTGAATCCCAGATTGTTGCTCTAGACATATCCAAAGCATTCGGCCAGGTCTGGCACGCAGCGCTGCTTAATAAACTTCCGCCCTATGGCCTACCACCAAAACTCTGTATGTGGACAGCAAATTTCCTGTCCAACAGGAGCATATCTGTTGTTGTGGATGGCCATTCCTCTAAACTGTATCAAATTAATGCAGGAGTTCCTCAAGGTTCAGCTTTAGCCCCTACTTTGTTTCTTCTCCACATCAATGACCTCCTCTCGAGCACATCCAACCCAGTTACAGCTACGCGGACGACAGCACCCTCCATTCAAATATACAATATTCTAAGCCTGTCTCTTTAGCCCAATTAGATGAGGATCGCAGACTCATGGAGGGTTCTGTCTCTGTGGATCTCCAAAAAATATTAGACTGGGGAAGTAGAAATCTTGTACAATTCAACCCCAGCAAAACTAAGTCTTGCTTTCTTTCTCACAAGAGATACACCAGCACTAGACCCATCACAATGAACAACCAAGTTATTCAAAGTAATGAGTCATTTTCTCTTGTTGGCATTTCTGTGGATCGAAATCTTAATTGGCACCAACATGTCACATCAATTGCAGAAGCGGCTGCTAAGAAATTAGGTTTCCTCTTCCGGGCTCGCAAATACTTTTCACCAGCTAATCTCTATACCTTATATACTTCACAAATAAGGCCAAACTTTGAATACTGCTCCCACATCTGGGGTGCCGCTGCCGCTTCTACACTCGCTATCCTGGACTCCATTCAAAAGAGAGCTATACGTCTCATCGGTGACCCTACCCTCACCCAAAGGCTGCCATCCCTTGCCCACCGACGTGCCGTTGGTGACCTCTCTCTCTCTTTTATAGATATCTGCACGGGCACTGCTCAGAGGAGCTTTCCTCCATAGTTCCCCCACCTGCTGCCCCCTACAGATCCACCAGGGGAACAGAGCGAATGCACCCTTTTACTGTCCAGGTCACCAGACATAGGACATCTTGTTATGCCCGCTCTTTTGTCCCGAGGACTTCCAAGTTGTGGAATTCCTTGCCGGCACATGTTTTTCCTTCTCCTCCGAACCTCCAAACCTTCAAGTCCAGAATTAACAAGCTGCCTCTTTCCTCCTTGTCAACACCCACGGTACGATAGTATTTAGGCTGTAAGCCCTCGTGGTGTGTTGTTGAAATTAAAAAAATACATGTTCACATTTTTTGAGGCCGTGGCAGGGTAAAATATGCATGACATCTGAACAATCACTCAACATTTTCTTAACAAAGAATAACCTCAAATTTATATTTTGCGTTTGAACAAACCAAAATATTATTCAATGTTCATAAAGATGTACTCATTTTACTTTTGATAGCATGTAATTTTTTTAGAAATTAGCATTTTACTCGCTATTTTTAGCCTGAATACAAGAAAGCTGTTGACATTTTTTCAGGCCGTGGCAGGGTAAAATATGCATGACATCTGAACAATGACTCAACATTTTCCTAACAAAGAATAACTTCAAATTTATATTTTGCGTTTGAACCAACCAAAGCAACTGGCGGAAAATAATTTCCAGTCTTGAAAAATTTGAATGTTTGTTTCTTGCAATAATGTAAAGAATTTATTTTCAAACATAAATACCCAGATACCCTATACAATGAATTTTCTTTTAATTTTATTATGATTTACACGTATTACTCCTCACTCATCTTTTTCACAGATACAGTGCTAACAGGAGAAACAAATGTCTTTAATTAAAGTCCCAATTAATATTAATATTATTATTACACATTTATTTAATCAAATTATACAATATCCATTTACAGTAAGCTAAAATAACAAAAACATCAGAAACTACATCACTCACTACCTCGTACACGTAAAAATGAATGTAAACAAACACAGTTTGGAGAATTCATTGCGGATTTTGTACCACGTGACTTGCCAACCAATAGAAAATGATACCAACAAATGTCCACACTGCCTCTATTAAGTCACCGTAGCTTTAGTAGTTTAGTCAATTTGCCATGAAAAGTTCAATGAAAGGCTAAACTTTTATTTCACTACTGTATTACTCGTAAAATTATTTAAAAAGTGGCGTTAACCAACAGTCAATATCATTTCTCAAATTTATGTTAGGACAATATACCACCAAAAATACTCCCATTTACAAACACTAAAAAACTGTTTCCTATTTAAATATAAGCTACAAACTAAACACAGCACCTAAGTTTAATAACTTGTATGTGTACTGAAAGATTAAAAACATCATAATATTAAAATAAAAATAGTAATTAATCTTCACCTCGCAAAGATCACTACTGCTCTACGATTTTTTGAGCAAATGTTCAAAATGACCACCATTATGGTCAATGCAACTTTGAAATCTTCTCCGTGTTCCATCAACAGCAGTTTAGATCTCTGCCACAGAAATACACGCTATCGCATTTCGGATTCTAAGAATCATATATTCTCATGTGGATGGCCAGCTCTGGTAGACAATATCTTTAACTCTTTCGCGTAAATAAAAGTCTAAAGTGGTTAAATCATGGATCTGGGAGGACAGGGAAATAAACCACCCCGTCCTAGCCATATTGGGAAACTAGGTATTTAAATATTCTCTCACATTGAGAGCATAATGAGAACCATCGTCTTGAAACCACGTGCTTACGCGAGTTTCTAAAGGTACTTTATCCAAAAGAATTGCTAAACGGTTTCTTAAAAATTCTAAATTTCTTGCTCCATTAAGAGTCTCTTCAAATATAAAAGAATAATTTTACCTTCGATAATACCGCACCACACATTTACAGTGCATTGATTTTGATGACCAATTTCTATCATCCAATGAGGATTATTTGCAGACCAGTAATGGCTGGTATGTAAGTTCACTTTACCTCTACTGGTAAATGTAGCCTCATCTGTCGATAAAATTTGAAACAAAAATATTTGATTTTCTCAGGTCATTTCAAGCATCCAGTTGCAGAAATTTAACCGTCGGTCAAAATCAAGTGGTCTGAGCAACTGATGAAGTTCAACATGATATGCATGTAATTTTTGTTGTTTTAGAATTATTCTTTGAACCACCGATCGAGGAACTACCAGATCTCTTTTTATATTCTTAATACTCCGTTAAGGATAAGCTTAAATGTAATCGAGCACATTAATAATATTGTCTTCATTTCGAGTTCTGCAATTTCTGTTTTGAGCTTGTATCGGTAACATTTGCCCAGTTCCTGGCAAACGTGCTAAACGCATGAAAACCCACCCCAAAAAATGTCATCTCTGGGGATACCGTACAGCGAACTCCAGCGAGGCAATAACTGCATTTTCAAAACACGGCCCGCCTGTCAATGCTTCGGCAACAGAATAATACATAACTTTTCAAGTCAAGAGTCTTGTTATGATCCTGAGCTGTCCTCTGCTAATATTCAACAACTCTCTTTGAACTGGCTTCCTTAATTACTGACCTCCCATGTCTGAGCCCTGGACAGCCTGCCCAGTACTCCTTATGTTCGTTTGTGACCCAGGACTTAATGGATCCCCTGGCAGTGCTCTTCGTCACGCGCAGGGCCGGTTCTGGTCCCATAAATGGTTCTGCTGATCCTCTCTTCGCGAGACTGTCAGCTTCTTCATTGCCTTTGAGCCCCGAGTGACCCGGCACCCAGATGAGGGTGACCTCATTCTGCCCAGCCAGGTCGCTCGTCTCGCCTGGGCATTCACTTACCAGCCTGGAATTTACCCGTGGGCTACTTAGCGCCCTAAGGGCTGCCTGGCTGCCTGTGGCTATGAGGATCTGCTTGTTGGGGTAGCCCCTCCTCTTGTTCTCTCGCACGCAGTACAATATGGCGTACATTTCGGCCTGAAAGACGGTGGCATGAGCTGCGAGGAAATACTGTGACTTATCCTCGGTCCTTCCGAATAAACGCACGCCCCCGTCTTAGTACCCACGTTTTTCTATATAGCCGCCTAGTGACGGCTAGGGTCATAACTGCCTTACGCAGTATTTTTTTCAACGTGACCTTTCCAGGTTAGCTTAGAGTCTAATACGACCCCAAGATATTTTAACTCCCTGCCCATTGGGATGGTTCTACCGTATAGAGTGAGAGTTCTGTGGCTCCCCACTTCCTCCTCCTCGTAAACCCCGAGCCCTTGGCGAACCGTCCACCTTTCCACCACTTTCAGTGCTGTCTGCATGCGCTCCCACACTGACTGTGTAACCTTTCCTCGGACCATGGTGACAATGTCGTCCGCGTAGCCCTGTACCTCGTACCCCCTCCCGAGAGCCTCCCTAGACGGCCGTCCACGACTAGACACCAGAGCAGGGGAGACAAACCGCTTCACTGCGGACACCTCGCTGCGACCCCCGCCAGCAGAGTCCCTCCCACGAGTGAGGTGAACACCGCCCTGTCTCTGAGCATGGAACCGATCCACCTGCAGCAGGTCTCCTCTATTCCCCGCTCGACAGCTGCCAGTACCGATCCGAATGAGGTGTTGCTGAACAATAATTAAAGGCTTTTCTACCAGACAAAACATTTTTGTTCCTTTAATTATAGCACTAATTGTTTACAGATCTTAGTAAAAATAACTTGCTCTTCTTTTATGGCCCTTATGACACAAGGTCGATTGCTCTGAATAGAGATTTTGAGTAGTTGGAAACTAACAAGTACGACGCTTACTTCTCGCTAAGTCAGTAATTTCAAATAGGAACGTCATATACCTATTATTGAATTTTTGGATTTTACACTAAAGTCTAAGCCCCGTACTATGCAGTCATCGTAGGCCCAAAACTGGCATTTTACATCTTATTTTACTTTTTTCAACTGAACTCGTTTCTTATATTGTCTGTATCTCTTTTACCCTGTGAAGTCAGAGAATGAGTTTCTACGCCTGTATTTAGTATACACTGCTATTTTAGTCACTTCTAGTAAAATAAATAAAAAGTCCTGGCGCAGCAAGTGCGTTATAGTAGCGAATTTTCATAAATTTTGTAATTATGATACTTTTTACTGAACCTGTCCGGTTGATACATTTCGTGATATACTCTTAAGACAAGTAAACAATTCTTCTTCCTTTCTCCTAGTATTCAAGTCATGTCTGTCAATTCTGGAGGGGGAAATTGTCACTATTTATCTTGTAATAAATCGTTTTAGTTTGGCACATTCATCTGAGACACCTACTACAGAGATATTATATATATATCCGACAAACTGAATTTCAATGAATATATTCAAATATTTCATCAAGTACTAAATTTATATTTGTACGTAAATTGAACCCTTAACAAAACATGAAGGAGAATCATAGAGGATTGCATTTATGATATAAAATACAGGGTGTGACATTTAGTTTAAGAAAACTCAGTAAACGAATAACGACAGAGGATGATATTACATCATATTCCAAAATCCAAAAAGCCAATAATTGATTTTTCCTACAATGTGTATTCATATACAGGGCGTTGAAAGTCGTATGATTTCAATACAAAACAATCCCGATCTCCTAGACTATCATGTATAATGTAGTATAAACTTTTAATAGAGGAACCAGGAAGATGTGAGTTATCCGAAAACATAAAAATGTACAGGGGTTCCAATTTAAAAAAAAACACATGTGTAATTCGTACCTGAATGAATTATCTTCTGTAACTCCAAATAATTTTAGATTGTGCATCTTAGTTCCCTGTACCACTTTGCTGAGAAAAAATTGATATCTATAACAAATAGGGAGTTACCGAACTTTGTTGTAACATTGGTACACCCTGTATATTGTTTTTTAAATTATAATTTGCTGAATATTTTTTGGTGCGCTATATCTCGTTAGTCACAATTAATTTAACATAACTCAATTTATGAATAAGCCAGAACCTTCTGTAACGTCAATATGTGTATCAAATTTCACCAAAATGACTAGTTTTAAATATTGTACTGTACCACTGTTCCACAACAAGAACATATTCACAACAGAAAAAAAAACCTGCCCAGTCTAATAGAAACTCTCAAGGATCCACACGAATCCCATGGAGCTTACAGAATTCCTTCTTCCGACTGTTCAAGAACTTACATAGGACAAACGAATAGACTATATGAACATACCCTCGCAGTTAGAGAATCTGACCCCCATCAGCATTTGTCATGCATCATATTCATACAGGACAAAAAATAGACTTCGACAATGCCAAAACAATAACTCTGGTCTACAAAACCTGAATTATCCCCGAAGCGATCAATACTGAAATGAAAAACGCTCTGACAAGAGAGGCAATGGTTTCCGACTTCCGCTTACTTGGAAACCCATTTTATCTTCACTAAAAACACATAAGGTGGCCAATAAATGAGCAGACCGTTTTACGACCCTTTTACTTGACTGAACAAATACTTTGAATCTGCCTAATACCGTTATTTAGGTACCTGACATATGTAACCATAGTAACGTGACTATTTACACCGATAACGACCCAGGTAGAAACCCCTCCACAAACAATACAAAACCAATAAGCGACCGTCAGATCTCTCAGGTCTAGGGTTGAACACACTGAGACCTCAGAGACGATACCCAGTGAGATTTGGGAGTAGGCATATCGAAGTCCCGAAATAGAACAACAACAACCCAACCTACCCAAATTTATCGCTCTAAGGAGTAGGAAGATTGGGGCCTTAGAGTTAGTTTAATATTTCCGTAACTTCTTGAAAGCGGCTCCAAAACAGGAGCCCAAACGTCAAGTTTAAATAAATTCTGGACGCGGTACAACCCGGCAACCAAATATTTCTCATATATATATATATATATATATATATATATATATATATATATATATATATATATATATATATATATATATATATATATATATATATATATTATTTAAAGGGAGTCGTTACACGTTAGCGTGCTAATATTTGTATACTTTTAAGGGCAGTTACGACCAAAAAATTGAGGGCTATATTTTAAAGAAAGTCACTCTGTTCTAAATACTCGATATATTTCGCCTGAGTTCCAGGCACCCTCAGGAGTAAGCACTGTAACTAATTGAAAAGCAAAGCCAGAAACATCAAAACAGAGAAACTCTGCCATAAAAACATTTAAAAAACAGGAAGTGTAACAACCATTTTAAAAGCTACATGTAACTTTACGCGAATATTTGTACGTTAAAAACATTCAAAGCCACTCATGAAAAAGCATAAAAAGAGTTAACAAGGTTAAAATATTAAAAAAAGGTTTGAAAAATTCACGTATAAGAATTTTGGACACCTAACCCCATTCTTTCATGTTAGACACCGACCATAGGGTCAATTTATATATATATATATATATATATATATATATATATATATATATATATATATATATATATATATATATATATATATATATATATATATATATATGGTGTATTTAAATGAAGGGGTACAAATGATACCAGAGATTCCATGGGTGAAAATAAGTTGATTTAGCCTAACATACCTATATCCCAAGTCTCATAATAAAAGAGATACAGGGTGTCAAAGTGAAAAAAAAAAGGTTTTTCCTTAATACCTTCTAAAGTTCTTGTCAGACATGTTTTACATTTTATAGTGAGACATTTTTTCAGGTTTGGAAAAATAATATAATAATCATTTATGGCTGTCGCGTACGGGGCGCCCTCTACAGGCAAGATTATGCATTAAATATGCATTTACTTTTTTCTCGGCCCTCGTATACATCTTTTAGTAACAAAATATAAAATATTAGAATTTTTCGAACAAAAAAAGGTATACCTATTGAAAATGGCTTAAGTCAAACGTTGGGGAGATATTTTTTATTTTATAAATCAGTATTTCGGATTTATACCTCGAGGAATACTAACGTCCAAAACAGACTTTTCTGTTAAGAAATCCAGAACTCATTGCTTCTGCAATTTGCATCAAGCCTTTAGTTTTCTGAAAAGAAAAACCATATAGTTTTTTGCACTACAAAAAAAAAACTATTAAAATCATGCTGCTATGACGACTCAATAGCAAAGCGAGCTAGTATAGGTACACTTGTTTAAATTGGATAATTTCCGTAACTGCTGTTTCTTTGGGTCTTTACTCCCCATAAAAAATGTATTTTCTTATGTATGAAGATATTTTAATTCTACACTAAAGAAATCTGTTTTGCGATAATAACAGGTAAAAATAATTGTTGCAAAGTACATGTTTATTGTCAGTTTAACAGCAACTATTTCAAGGAAAGAACAAAACTAGACGAACCAAGACTCACATAAAACAATAAATATATGATCGAAGAGAACAATTAGGGTCGAAAAAAAGACTAAAATGGTACTAAACCACAAAGTGTGACACATCGCTGAATTTGGAAGAAAAAAGGCTTGATGATCGACCCCCAAAGAGGAAACGTCGGATTCAAGAATTAGCAATACTACATTAAAGAAAATAAAAAGTTGCTGCGGAGAAGTGTCACCGGTATTGGTGCAAACCCACCATTAAGGCCAGAAAAAAATAATATGTAAAATCGAAAAATCCAAATTTTTCAAAATATCTCAAAAGCCAATAAAATGTTCCGAGATGTCTAACCACCATTTTGTTAGGCTTTTGGGAGCGCAACTTTTCTCCCATTTAACCAAGTCTGTATCTGCTACCGTTTTGGAGATCCCCATAGCGGCCCTCCTTATCTTGGACACAGTGTATATATCATATAAATATACTTATATGTATATATATATATATATATATATATATATATATATATATATATATATATATATATATATATATATATATATATATATATATATATTTGACGGACCCTTAATATGGGTTTTGGGCGCTTTATTTTTGTTTAATTTTAAAAAAATGACGAAAATTCGAGTTTCCATAAATTATGTGAGTTATCAAATACAACTGGAGTACCGTTTTGTTAAGTTGTGTAGATTAGTTTTCTACTGATATGCTATTTCTACAATGTTAACGTTTAATATTAAGCTGCTTAAACGTAAGGGCACCTTTAATAAACATATTTTTATTTTTCAGTACCGGCCAAGAAACCAACACCAGGGAGGTCGACTCCTCGAACACCTGACAGGTAATTTATTGGTAATTTATACACAGCCTGCCGTATTTGGTATTAATTGTTAAACCTAGAAAACATTGTCAAATATATTGCAGAGTCGCCATCTCGTGCGTAACTAGGAACTATGTTGTTTCAACAGCTCTAATAAACACAGTGTTTAGCATAGAGACTGTGTACAACATAACGCAGGTCAAAATGTACAAATAATAAGTGCGTGCGTGTGTGACGCGTGCGTCTCTATTTTTTTAACACTGTGTTATTTGAAGCTGGCGTGACAACATACTACATACTACCGCAACTAGGTGGCGACACACTCACCACCCACTTAGTGTTGAAAGGCTGGCTACTATAGCCGTATTACTTTATAGGTGTATTTTCGTAGCAATTGGTATGCCGTAGTGACGAGCTCTAGTTAGAGCGAAACCGGTCTACGGTTCTAATTGTTGTGAGAATGCATCTATGCCTTACATACTTTGTCCCTATATTAGGGTATAAATGGGCCAGGGCTCACAATTTATTAAATTGTCAGTTGGTTGTATACAGTCTCTATTTTTTTTAATACTTTGTGTTATTTGGAGCTGGCGTGACAACATACTACTTGGTTCCGCAACTAGGTGGCGACACGCTCACCACTCACTTAGTGTTGAAAGGCTGGCTACTATAGCCGTATTACTTTATAGGTGTATTTTCGCAGCAATTGGTATGCCGTACTGACGAGCTGTAATTAGAGCGAAACCGGTCTACGGTTCTAATTGTTGTGAGAATCCATCTATGCCTTATATACTTTGTCCCTATAGTATAAATGGGCCAGGGCTGACAATTTATTAAATTGTTAGTTGGTTGTATACAGTCTCTATTTTTTTAATACTGTGTTTTTTGGAGCTGGCGTGACAACATACTACTTGGTTCCACAACTAGGTGGCGACACGCTCATCACTTACTTAGTGTTAAAAGGCTGGCTACTATAGCCGTATTACGTTATAGGTGTATTTTCGCAGCAATTGGTATGCCGTACTGACGAGCTCTAATTAGAGCGAAACCGGTCTACGGTTCTAATTATTGTGAGAATGCATCTATGTCTTGCATACTTTGTCCCTATATTAGGGTAGAAATGGACCAGGGCTGACAATTTATTAAATTGTTGGTTGTATACAGTCTCTATTTTTTTAACACTTTGTGTTATTTGTGGCTGGCGTGATAACATGCTACTTGGTTCCGCAACTAGGTGGCGACATGCTCACCAGTCACTGAGTGTTGAAAGGCTGGCTACTATAGCCGTATTACTTTATAGGTGTATTTTCGCTCCGGTCATTCGCAGCATCCCCGAACTCAAGGGTGCAGTGGATAATCTACAGTCCAAAATTTAATGGTCTATCGAACATGCATCAAGGACGTTCCCGCCCAGAGCAATCTGCCACCTTTTCCGTCCAGTATCAGGGAAGTGATACTCGAAAAAAACCGCGTGCGTAGACTAGCTCAACGCACCGAAAACCCCACCGACAAACGAGACGCAAACAGACTCATCAAACAAGTACGATCCGCCCTAAAAGAACTCCGCAACAATCGTTGGGAAGAGCGCCTGCAAACCCTGTCCACCCAAGACAATTCCGTCTGGCAAATGGCAAAAGCCCTTCGCTCCCAAAAACTTCCGATATCCCCGCTTCACGGCCGTAATGGTGTCGTATACACGGATGCGGAGAAAGCTACTGCATTCGCAGATCATCTGGAGTTGCAATTCAGCCCGAATTATAACAACGTTGATCTGTCGCACGTAGCAAGAACGCACCGCTACGTCAGGAGTGCGCTTCGCGCCACCCCAGACACAACTATCGAGCCCACAACTTTCGAGGAAGTTTCCCAAATAATCCAATCATTAAAAATATGAAAGCTCCGGGATACGATGGAATCTCCAACGTAGCTCTGGAAAACCTCCCCCGCAAAGCCGTGGTATTACTAATTACGATTATGAATGCCATGCTGCGATTTCCACATTTTCCTTCCATGTGGAAACTTGCCGACATTATCAACATCCTGAAACCCAGCAAAGATCCGCTGTTCCCTCAGAACTACAGGCCCATTAGCCTGCTACCAGTCATCGGTAAAATCGCCGAAAAACTGATTGAGAAAAGGCTAGCTTCTTTCACCTCAGAAAATCATATCCCCCGGGTGAGCAATTCGGTTTCAGACACCAGCACTCCACCACAGACCAAGTCCTTCGTGTGGTGGAAAACATCACCGAAGTATTTAATAAAAACAAGTCAACTGGTGCAATATTACTTGACATTGCTCAAGCCTTCGATAGGGTTTGGCATGCGGGCCTCCTAAACAAACTTCTATCATTTAATTATCCTCTCCCTTCGATTCTTCCAATCAGGTCATACCTACAACAGAGGAAGTACCAGATCAAACATCTGGGAGCCAGATCTAGAACGTACCCAGCCACGGCTGGTCTCCCGCAGGGTTCTGCTATCTCCCCTCTGCTGTACAATATATTTGTCGCAGATATTCCGACAGCCCCCCTAAACGTGACATACGCACTGTACGCAGACGACACTACCATCCTCAGCAGCTCCACTCAGCCGAGGATAATAACCGAACGACTTCAGACCGCCGTAGTCGAGCTGCAATCATGGTATAGGAAATCCCTTCTAGCCATAAACCCCGATAAATGTTCAGCTGTCCTATTTTCCAAGAGGAGACACACACCCCACGAACACGTTTCATTAGACAACCGTCTAATTCCCTGGCCAGATTCCGCCAAATACCTCGGGGTTTTCCCCGACAAACATGGCGCCCCCATGTCGATCACGCCCGAAAAAAGGCCTCGATGTTCATCTCGAAGCTGTTCCCACTTCTAAATAGAAATTCCAAATTGTCCATGAACAATAAGTTGCTCATGTACAAAGTCATTATCCGGCCAGCCTTGACCTATGCATCACCTGCATGGACCACCGCGGCCGCAACACACATCAAGACCCTTCAAATCATCCAGAACAAAATTCTGAGAATGGTTACCGGAGCGCCATGGTTTGTCCGAAACAGTCAGATTTACTCTGATCTGGAAATGCCTTCGATACTTGAGTTTATAACTCAACTATTAACAACTCAGTTCGCAAAAGCCGCTTCTCACCCAAATGCTCTTCTCCGTAGTGCCACCGACTACGACGAGCAACTTCCACATAAGCATAAGCGTCCAAAGCTTATACACTTACCCGCTAACGCCCCCGCGGCAAAAACAGAATGGAAACATTCATACCCAAAAAGTCATTGTGTGTAAATCTTTACGACGGAGGTATGGACTAAGGTCCGGTACTCCCAGGGAGGGGGTTTTAGTGAGTACAGTCTCACAGTACCTCGATATCCCACGGCACCTACGGGGCCGTGAATGGGGTCTGCATGAGCATTTCCCTCTCCTGTATCAAAAAAAAAATGTATTTTCGCAGCAATTGGTATGCCGTACTGACGAGCTCTAATTAGAGCGAAACCGGTCTACGGTTCTAATTCTTGTGAGAATGCATCTATGCCATCCATTTAAATTTAAATAATTAGTTTTATCAGTATATATTACTAATAGTATACAATTCTTATGAAAATTCACTACTATAACGCGCTTGCTGCGTCCCGAACTTTTAGTGAATTTTTATTAAGAAAAATTAACTAATAGAGAGGTATCAATGATGAGACTTTGCAAAAATTTCTTCAAATGAACGCGAAGTAGGACCCCTAGAACCCATATCCGGAGTCAGTTTCAATATATATATATATATATATATATATATATATATATATATATATATATATATATATATATATATATATATATATATATATATATATATATATATATATATATATATATATATATATATATATATATATATATGTATATATGTATGTATGTATCCAACCGATAACTCAACAAATAATTAACCGATTTCGAAAAAACTCGGCAAGTGCCTTTCTTTGATGAATGGCTTGAATGACTTCGTTAGCCAGGAAAATCGGACAAGATTTTCCGGAAAAATTTAGAGTTTTCTTTCAAAAAATTTTTCTCCGAAAATTACAAAGCTATTTTAATGACATTTGGTGACTACGTTGCCGTTGGAAAGGCCTTACCACGTACCAAAATTCAACTTTCTAAGTTTATAGAAAATTGAGATTTTCTAATTTTGAATTTTCTTTTGAAACAAATTTTTTTCTCCAAAAATTACAAAGATATTTTAATGACATTAGGCGGATATGTTGCCTTGGAAGAGGCCTTACTACATACCAAAACTCAACTTTCTAAGTTTATCGAAAATTGAGTTATCCAAGTTTGAAGCATTTAATTCATTACCATAACGCACTTGCTGCGCCCCGAACTTTTTTTCAACAACACACCACGAGAGCGCGCAGCCTAAATACTATCGTACCGTGGGTGTCGACAAGGAGGAAATAGGCAACTTGTTAGTTCTGGACTTCAAGGTTCGGAGGGAAAGGGGGCAGCAGGTGAAGAAACTATGGAAGAAAGCTCCTCTGAGCAGTGCCCGTGCATATATCTATAAAAGAGAGAGAGAGAGGTCACCAACGGCACGTCGGCGGGAAAGGGATGGCAGCCTTTGGGTGAAGGTAGGGTCACCGGTGAATCTTCTGAATGGAGTCCAGGATAGCTGGTGTAAAATCTTGTGTCAGGGTGTTACACAATTGGATGTCACTAATGACAAGAGTTAATCTGGCATACTTTAAATAAACCGGTTTATAAAAGTAGGTCGGATTTCGCTTTATTTTTGAATTGCAAGGAAATGAAAGTTTTTGCTTCAGCTAGTTCGTGCGAGATATTCAAGTTATTCCTAATTTTTCTAGTGCAAACTGCAGGATCTTACTCAAATTAATAAAAATTGCTTCTTTATCTCATGAGTACTTGCAACTTGAAAGGTAGCTTTTAATTGACTGTGCGGCTCAAAAGTACCGGTTTCAACAATTCTTCTATAATAATAAAAAAGTCTGGAAGCAGCAAGTGTGTTATGGTAGTGAATTTTCATAAAAATATTTTTAATAGCAAACATGCCTTTTTTAATGAAAGCAGGCATCAAATTTTGTTACCAGTATAACCTATATATAGTAGAATATCGGTGCAAGAAATTTCGATTTTTTTTGCTAAAACGGGGAAAAGGTCTCAAAACGCATAGAAAACTTTTTTCTGGAACAAAAATATTTTTATCTGTCGGTCATTCTGTACGTCTGTCTGTTAGTAGGCGCAATAACGTACGAACGAATTGAGAAATCATCTTCTAGTTTGTTATCCAGTTAGCACCCGACAAAGGAACGCTTTGTTTTTGGGTCATATCGCTGCAGCGCCGTAGGGGATAAATGAGGGGTGATTTGGTGAAAATTGACATTTTCTTGTTAAAACTCGAGTAATACAACGTTTGAAAAGTTTATGAGGACAGGAATACGAATATTTTCTTTGTGGTCAAGTCATGGACCCGAAGTTCATTCCGTGAATATGTCTTTCTGAAAAAAAGAAAGTATCACAGCTATGTGGAAGTTATGATGCAATTTGCAGCACTATTTTAAGTAACAGCTGTAACAGCATACCATATTATTAGTCTATTTAATGGACAAATTATACAATGCCCTTTACAAAGAAGTCATTAATTTGTGACTGAAATTGGTGCAATTTACGCTTAAATAAAACGCAAAAGTGTAGCAGCTCGAAATTTTATGACTGACATTACTTAAAACTTTCATATCTCAAATTTATATTTTCTTACAAATCCAAATTTTTGTTAAACCAATACGTCGATGCATCCTTGAAACTTCTGTAATTTTTAATAATTTTTATCTAAATTTATTGCTTAGTAGCAGCCTCGGTGGCCTAGTGGTAAGAACATGTGCCTCTGAAGCTTAGAGTGTGGGTTCAATTCCCGGTAGAAGCATGATATTACCTTTTCAACACATAGGTAGGTACTGTACAATTAACATTAACCGAGGATGTGTCATTGTGATTGAATCTGTTGAACGTTTGTCGGTTCCTTCTTTCGGAGGGGATCTAAAACCGTCGGCCCCATGTATCACGTGATGTTTGACACGTTAAATGACCCTACTCTCCCCACAAAAAGCAATGGGTTCAGCAACGTTTCTAGGATGGTGAGGTAAAACTGTTCCTCGACTTCGGTAATTGGCCATAGTCGTGTAAATAGAACGACGTTAAAGAAACAACACATATTCAAAAAAATACGTACATACATTGCTTCTCGATGATTTACACATTCAGATAAAGAGATAAATTCCAGCACCAAAAAATGGTAAATATAGAGTTTCAGCTAATACGGAACGTTCTTGCCACATCCGTTGCAATACAGATTACAGTTTTGGAATTGGAAGATTTAGAGCAATGAAGTGCAGGTTGTCCGGCTAGTCGAGTGGACTGTAAACGGACCGTAACCCGATGTTTATGACAGAAGTGACTAGTAAACATGTTCACTCCCGGGTCCCGACCTCCTGTCCTAGCACTGTATGGCCAGGAGGGTGGTGTGCTTGCAGGTTGACCAAACACAGGTTCTACCCCTTGTTTACTGCTTTGCAATGATCGTATATTTACATGCAGTTTACTGCTTCAATTATCAACAGTGAAACTTAATTGTATACACCAATAAAATACACGGTTAATTTGACTAGATACGTAGGGGATGAAACAGCGTTATAAGATTTGGTTGAGGGTGTTGATTTAAAATGGATGCAGCACAAGTAATTATTGAGCATTTACAGGAAGAGTTGAATCAAATTAAAAGGTAATTTTTCATCAAAATTTTGCAATTCTATGGTTTCCTTTAGTTTCATGGATTTGAAACACCTTAGGTGTAAAAAAAAATTGAATTTGAACCAAGTCTTTAAGCTTATTAGTATTTATTTGTTTTGTATTTAAGGCAAACATGTATACAGGATACGTTTAAACCATCTCTGAAAAAATAATTGTAGGTGTGTCTGTACATTCTAAGAGAAAAACTTATTATTAAAGCGTCCGACAGCTTTTGTAGCAAATTGAAGCAATTGGCCTATAAGCGGCACACAATGGCGAAAATTTGGGTCTACCGAAAAGGTTGAGAGCGCCCCTGAATCATATCAGATTACAGTTCAACTGGTAGAATGCTGGCGATTGATTACCAAATTTGGCGAAAGGCAACGGGAAACCACCCGTTCCCAAATCAGCAAACACGGCAGACACAGCACAAAAAAAAATCGTGTTACTGGTCATGAGTATCGGAACTCCAGCCGGGTAGGGGAAGTCAGATTAGACATTTGTGAACGCTATAATGTGAAACCCAGCAGCGGGAACGTCAATCAAAGAAACTATTAGAGAAACATGTAAAACAAAGAAGTCAAAATTTCGTTAAATATAGGAGCACGTTTAGAAGCCACGGGAAAACTGGAAGAAGCAAAGAGCATAACGCAAGATTTGTATACAAGGTTAGTAAAAAGTCCTGAAACGGTCGAATATCTCTGTTATTAATGACGCAATTTTTTTGGATTTTTGTAATGACGAATGGTTACAAATAAGCCTTTTTACCTCCGGTTTACCAGAAAATGACTCCAACTTATTTATTTTTAATGTATTATTTACTTTTTTTGGATGCAGGATAAAAAACTACGGTCTGAAACATCAAAATCTTTTTTGAAATTGATAAGATAACATCACAAAAAAATTAATAAAATATTCATAATGCAAAATCAAGATATCTGTTATAAAAGTTCGTAATATGATTTAAACTAAAGCAATTGTTGAAATTGTGCCTCGTCTACAACCTGACAGTGATATAATCTATCAACAAAATGTCTCACTGAATTTTGTATCATCTCTGCCGTAATATAGTTGATTTCTTCAGTTATCCGCTCCTGTAATTCTTCCAGATCATTAGGTCGTTTGTTACACACCTGACATTTAAAGTGACCTCACAAATGAAGTCCAGTGGCGACAGGTCTGAAGAGCGAGCTGGCCACTCGATCCTCTGTGTCCGATCCAGCGGCCAGGAAATGTTTGGTCTAAATAATCACGGTCATTACTCGTAAAGTGTGGCGGAGCTCCATTATGTTGGAACCAAATATTATCACTCATTTGATTTGGGTAGAGTGCTTTAAGTGCTGGTACAATTTGGTTCCTCAATAAATGCAAGTAGCCATCACCATTTAAATTTCCGCTAATAAAAAAAGCTACAACTAATTCCTTTCCGGCCAAACCAGCGCACACATTCACTTTTTGAGGCTACTGCGTATGGACTACCTCCATCCAATGAGGGTTCTCTATTGACCAGAAACGACAATTTTGAATGTTAACCGTACCATGCAGATGAAATGTTGCTTCATCTGAAAAAACTATTTCATTCACAAAGTTAGGCCGAGCTTGAATAAGTTCTGTCATTATTTCAGAAAAATTTGTCTGCGATCTGGGTCGTCCTCGGTCAACTCATGAACCACATTTTAAAGGGTTGCATTTTTTCAGACTTCAGAATTTTAGGAGTAGATTTTTGGGATATGTCATCAATTTGACCCAATTCTGTTGTAAATACATGAGGATTTTTTGGACTGATAATAGAACATTCAACCTTGTGTCTTCGCCACTTACTGTTATTGGACGCCCACTTCTTAACATATCCCTTACTTGCGAAATTCTTCATACTTTTTAACCCAATGCACCGCACTTTTACAAGCTTGCCTCGCCGAATGAACAGCATTAAATAAAGCGCGAACTTCTTCCAACGATCGTTGACGATCACCATATCCGTACATCATCAAGATGTCAATGCGCTCAGATTCTATGACTTTCACTGTCATTTTCAAAATTTTTAATTACACAAGAAAAAGCAAAACAACAACAATTGACAGGTGGGGATGTCAAAGCAGCACGCGAATTGTCTGCTTTATTGCCACCAGTACATTTAAATAGGTATGCAGATCTTGATTTTACGTTATCATTTATTCGTTTTTTGTGGTGTGATCTTATCAATTCTAAAAAGCATGTTGACGTTTCAGAATGTAGTTTTTTATCCTGCATCCAAAAATGGTAAATAATACAAGGTGTCCCATTAAAAATAAATAAGTTGGAAAGTGAATTAGTTATAAACAAAGGCTTATTTGTGACCATTCGTCGTTACAAAAATCCAAAAAAATTGCGCCATTAAGAACAGACATATTCGACCATTCCCAGATTTTTTACTAACCCTGCATAGATATACCTGATCTGTCAGAAGTAAGGAGGGCCAAAAATATGCACGTCAACAGTAATAATTTCAAGCTGATATATAGTGTAAGAGAGGAATCGTAAAGCAATGGAGTCGCATATAAATATAAATATAAATAAAATTAATTAAATTTGTGCGAAACGGTATTAATTAATAAACAAAAAAAGATAGAGGAAATTTACTAAACGCTCAAATTGACCAACTAAAAAGCATTATTAAACGTGTTTCTGCGAAATAATAATTAAGGAGAGTTTGTAAACCTGCAGTATGTCATAAATACCCTCATAAAAACAGGTAGTTCCGAGCGGATTTCGCCACCATACCGTTAATAGTATACCTAAGAAGACAGTAACGTTTCAATTATTAGAAATCTTTATTCAA
Organism: Tillus elongatus; assembly: GCA_964006375.1. Classification (NCBI taxonomy): domain Eukaryota; kingdom Metazoa; phylum Arthropoda; class Insecta; order Coleoptera; family Cleridae; genus Tillus; species Tillus elongatus. The sequence continues at coordinate 147,137,117 of OZ023263.1, read as the reverse complement.
CACATAGAGATTTGGATTTTTCAAATCTTATATCCATTCTATATTTGACAAAGCTGAGAACTTCAGCGAAACTGCAGTCATACCTACAATACAATAAATAATATGTAAATTAATTTGTTTGCTTATCTAAGTTGACAATGGTTTTGCATCAAGTATTGGCCTCCACAATATCATATACCATATTAATGACATGACAATTCAAGCAATGCTGAAAATATAGCCTATGTACGGTCTCGTCTGAATTTTTAAGGGGTGATTCATTACAGTAAAAGAAGGATATTAACGTTAAAACGGGTTAACGAAAGTTGGATAAGAGATATGATGCAAAAAATTATGTTCATCAATTATACACACACCAAATCTTAGAAAATGATAAACACGGCAGAAGACCAGTTGTTTGGAGTTATAGCCCTGTTGTTGAACGCAAAATCTCCCTCTAAATTCAAACGATAAGTTATAAGTGAATTTTTTACTAAGTAGGTTGATGCCAGAAATTTTTCCAATCTCTCAAGTTTCATCAACGGTTGCTCAATTGTGGGTTTCGCATAAATAGTAATAGTATTAGTAACATTTATTCATCTTAATTATACAACGTGCTATGCAAATAAGCGTTGCTTGTGGTTGCATAAGGCACAATTTCATTAAGGAAACGTTCCTAATGACATCATCGAAAATATCTGCATTCACTGAATAAATCCTAACAAGGAAAGTAAGAACTTATCAATACGTTGACACGCTGTTAATTATGTGGATGCACGCCAGGATTCTGCTGCTGCGAATTGATTATACTCAGAGCGGTTTCCTAACAGGCCAAACGCCTATTCCACAAAAATTCACCGCCCTAGTAATCCGTGCACGAGCAACTGGTGTACGGCAAACCCGTCAAGGGCGGAGTGGTGGTGGGCTAGGTCGACAACATCGAATTTTCAATGCCAAAGATGAAGCCTTAAACCTTGTTGAAGAAGATCCTTTCAGTAGTACTTCAAAAATACATCGCCAAGTACGTGTCTGAAATCGGTTTGTCTGAAAAACAACGTGCGAGAATCAATTGCACCCTTTCCAACTACAAAAGGTAGGTACAAGGTTTACAATTTGAAGATAATCCTTTACGTTTGCAATTTCGCCGATGCTGAAATTCCAAACTTTTCCCTGTATTGGCGACTGATAAAGCAAAGTTTACAGGTAGCTGGATAAACAACTGTCATTATATTCATATATGGACGGGCAAAAATCCACAGGCGTTTCGTCGTGATCGTTTCCAGTACAGATTCATAAACGCTTGGGCCCGACTGGTCAACGAGCAACTTATTGGCCATTTTGTGTTACAAAATCAATTCACTGGAAATTATTATCTCTTTGCAATATCATTTGCAAGGATTCTTAAAAGATTTTCATTTGAACGTATGTCGATAAATGTGTTTTTTGAAAGATGGCGCACCCCCACATTTAAACATTGTGTGAAAATAAATAAAATGGCCGAGGTGGCCCTGTTCCGTGGCCTTCTCGATCACCCGACCCTACACCCTTAGACTTTTATTCATGAAGCCTTATGGAAACGATGGTATACACCAACAAAATACTTGACCTCGAACATCTTCGTAACCGTGTTGAAGCAGCTGCGACGACGATTCAATGGCAAAGCCTAGGGCTTGCAAGTTACACCGATTCAAGAATACGCCAGCGAGACTGCCTTCAAAAATAGGGCGATAACTTTGAACAACTATCATAAAGCGGTGTTTATCATTTTGTAAATATTTAACGTAGGGTTAGTTAATCGTTGATGAATACAACCCATCACAGCTTCAAAATATTTGGTTGCCATGGCAAAAACGCGAATGGTCTGTGATTAGTCGTCCGAAGCAACGCATAACTAACGGTCCGTTAAGTACTTAATCGATCTTTGTGAAAATGGCCAATAGTGTTTTCACAATTTTTAAAAATAAAGTCAACAAAAAAAATCATCTCTTAACCAACTTTTGTTAAAGCTTTTTAATTTTAACGTTAATACTTTGGTTTCAAGGTGTTTAATTACTCCTCAAACATAAAATCGTAAGACCGTAAACACCATTTATAGAGATAATACCAGTAATCTTCCCGACATTTTAAAGCGAAAAGGAAATGGAAAATATGGATCAGCTTATACGAGGGTTTTTAATGCGGCAAAAGGCGAACACATGATAAGTTCTGTAGCTGGAAAATTTGGACTAGGAGAAAGAGGAGAGAGGTTAAGGGATTTATGTGAACAAAATAATATATACCGTTTCAAGTTCAATTTGGTGCTAAACAGAATCAAAATGACATCAGTCAAAATCAAATTGGCATCTTCAATCTCAAAGTGTCATTAATCAAAATCATATTGAAATTAGTCAAATTCAAGTTGACATTAAACACCCATGCTGCTACGAAACAATTGATTTGTTTATAACTTAGTCAGTATGTCATTTGTATTATTAGTCATTCTAAAAAAAAATATTATAATATATTAGTATATTCATCCAAGATGACTTATAAAAATAAGGTTGTTGCTGCAAATTTCAAGGAGCGGCTTTGCACTTTATATAACGCAAATGATGACTGACGCAATCTAGCAAATGTTCTGAGGGTGCCAAAACAAACTTCGTGTCGATGGGTTAACTCTCAAGAACTAGCAGAGAAGCAGCGAGGAGGTAAACGTAGAGTAAAAATAACCGCATAACACCGTAAATTAATGAAACGTTCAGTCGAAGAAATGCCTAAAATTACTTTTAAGGAACTGAGTCAAAAAATACTAGAAATATTCTGGATAGTCTTATGTTTACTTTGAAGGCTGTTGGTAGAAAACCTCAAAGCGCCAATAATTTTGAAGTAAAAAGGAGCAGGCGAAATTACGCTGGAAAATTGTTCGAAGTTCAGGCACAAAATACACCTATCATAACATGGACGAAACGAACTTTAATTTCTTTATATCGTGGACCCACGGCCGTTCAAAAAAGGGAAGCCGTTGCACAAGTATATCTGCAGGTTGCAGAGGAACGAATATTCACCTAACAGGATGTATTGAAACCATAATGGTGCTGAGACATTTCGAACTTTCTTCCTACAAGAAGCCAAAAGCGAACGAATTTGTGAGGCAGTGCTTAAGAAGAGCGCAAAACATGTACCACACTGGAGTTGTGTTAGTCGTTGATAATACTCCATGCCATTCCAGTATTGAAGAAGTTTTTGCAGAAGACTAATTTGACCATCATCAGTTTTTACGACTAAGTCCGTATAGCCCTGTGTTCACTCACATTAAACAAGCATGGTCTGTATTAAAAGCAGGAGTAAAAGCAGATCTGGCTGAAGAGCTAAATATCATCTTGGCTGGCGCTGACAGATCTTCTGACCCAAACTGAATATCGCATGCAGAGATTAGAGAACATTGTTCTTGGCAACATTGGCAAGATTACTAGTGTTAATTGTGCATTATTCATTGCACATATTCAAAGATCAATTTCTTCTGCATCAGATATGCAAGATATGAATTTTTAACAAAATTTGTTATTTAAAACTTCGTCAATGGCCTCAATTAATTATTTTAATGTTACTGTGTCTCTATAATTAAATAAAATCTTTTTACTAATCACATTTTAATTAATGCCAACTTGAAATTGACTAGTGACAATTTGGTTTTGTTTAATGTCAACTTGAATTTGACTAATGCCAATATGGTTTTGATTAATGCCACTTTGAAATTGAAGTTGCCAATTTGATTACTACTAATGCCATGTTGATTCTGATGCGCCTTTTTGAACCTGAAAAGCTATCGTTATAATAATACTGTTTGATGTAGAGAGGAGACGCTACACATGGAAAGTATCAGGATATACAGGAAGATACCAAGAGATTTTATTATTTACAAGAAAATTTTAAAAATCCAGCCTTAGGTACATATTCTGGAGCAGATGTGCACAGTAATTATAATTTCGCATCTTCAAAATGCAAAAACGCATTATCAAGCAAAAGAGAAAATATAAGAAGGAAATGCAATGTACTCAAACCAGAAGATGCAGAGGAAAAGTTAAACAAAAAACAATAAGATATATCTCAACGGTGAACTGTCTGCGTAGATCGAAATATAAAGTGGTACAAAGTCAGCAGCCGACAAAGTACTGGCCCAGAAGAAACTAGAACCAAGTAAACGCCGGATTACATCATACATATTTAAGTTAACGCATTACAAGCGCAGAAAGATTAATAATAATAATAATAATAATAATAATAATAATAATAATAATAATAATAATAATAATAATAATAATAATAATAATAATAATAATAATAATAATAATAATAATAATAATAATAATAATAATATATTCAAACAAAATGTATAAAAGGGAAAGAAATATGGATGCAAAGAAATTCATAACCAAGGATGGTCGGATAAACCTTACTGGTAGGTAAAAATACTATAATATAAACCCGGAACAAAAAGGATAGTCATAAAAGAGCGATGGAAATTTGTAACTGAAAAAAAAAACAGAAATTGCTAGGCACTGATGGAAAGTCTATCTAGGAAAGCTGTAACATGCAGAAAAAACTAAATGCAAAAAAGAGTATATAGAGTAGATGGGGACGATAAATCTAGATGATCTCCGCATGTCCATTTCTTTAAGAGAAGAATTGAGAAACATCTTAAAAAATTTCGATAAGTAAAAGCTCCTGGCGTAGACGAATCAACAGCAGATGTTTTAAAACATTCTGGTGAAAAAATGAATGCGAAGTTTTTATAACTGATCTTGGAATCCCATGAATCAAGAGAAATGCCCAGTTAGTTTACTTAGAGCAAAAGTGTTGATGTTCCAGAAACGAGGGAACTAGCGAATGTGGCGAAAATTGTTTTAATTATCGTGAACACTGAAATAAGAGACAAAATTGAGAACTTCCTGGATTATTATGTCTGGATTTAGACCGGAAGGGGAACTTGAGAACCAGTGCCGACACCTAAAACGATAGAAGAAAGGATGTTTGAGAAGAATAGCGATACCTACGTTTATTACTGGATCGGATTAGGGAGATAGGCGCATTATAAGAGAATAAGAATGATATGATTATCTGTTTACATTTTTATAACATATAATTAATTGATGAATTGTTTTTACAAATGTCGAGTGAAACTTTAAAGTGGCAGACTTGTTTCTGACAGCTTGTAGCATGAAAACTTAAGTGTTTGTCCGCTTATATTTCTCTTTACTTCCACGGGTTCAAATTTTCGTGAAAAGTTAACTAACAACGTTTTTAATAATTTTTTTAAGGTTTTATTTACAGATTGTATAATTCAAATTTTATGTATTTTATCAGAAAATCGTGTAAAAAATTATTAGACGATTTTCGCCTTTTTTTTAGTGTTAGAAAACATTTTGTGTTAAATTGTTGTGAAATGTTGGTACTTAATGATTAATGTTTAATTATTTATTAAAAAAAAATGTTAGATCACGTGACAAAATTGTTTTCCTATTTTTCCAAAAAAATTATATAGCAAATTTTCTTGCAAAATTCTATTATATATATTATACCAGACAATATACTTATTGTTAACCCTATGCGTTTCGGTTCATCTGAACCATCTTCAGGGGTTAAAGACCATTCCTGTTTTCTTATTACAGATATGGAACTTTCTCAAAGTTTTAGTTTCATCTATTGTCTTCAGATTTCCAGTACGAAAATGACATTGAGTGAGAAATCAGAAGCATCTCCAGACTTGATGCACCTAGAGGATGGATGTCGACGACGCTTATTTTTTATTTTGAGTGAATTTTCTTAAAAAAATTTCACTAATGGGGAGATCGCGACTTTTGAATTTTGAAAAAAATTCTTCAAATGAGCGCTAATTAGGCCTTCTAGAACACATATCCGGGGTCAATTTCGTTTTTTATATGTTTATATATATATATATATATATATATATATATATATATATATATATATATATATATATATATATATATATATATATATATATATATATATATATATATATATATATACAGGGTCGCTGATAAGTCTGGAAACGGTCGATTATCCGGGAAAATATACAAGGTGTCGAAAAAAGTTTTATACAAAAGTTTTTGGGTTCTTCAATGTCTACTAGGCGGTGATAATTTTATTTATACAGGGTTGGTCATACAGGCGTGGCACACCAATATTAATTTTTTTTTAATGGAACACCCTATATATTATTCGATATTTCAATCTTTCTCTTAATTTTGAGCAACATTTATGAGAAGCATAATGTACCTAAACTCAATCGTTTCCGGGTAAAAAAATAAATAAAAATAAACGCTACTGTTTTTAAAATCTATTGGATGAAGAACAAAAATAAATGAAAAGTAGAATATCTCTTGAAAACAATCTGTGAGTGTGAAAAGAACCGGTTGCGATGTTTTTAACATTGTTTGGAATCCCAAGATAAGATAAGATGCCCATAAGAAACGCAGTATTATTCTTTTGTTTTAAAATGTTTCCAGGACAACGAATGTCAAACATTCATTCAGTGTCAACAGTTTTGAAACATTAGTAATTTAGTGTCAACAGTTTTTGTGCAAAATGGCAAGTTTAAGTGAAACCGAACGTATCGAAATTTTAATGATGATAGGGTACGGTGATAGAACACGAAGTTTTGCTCAAGTGGTGATTATGTTCAATGAGTTGCATCCTGAGCGGGAATCGATCTCCAAATCCACAGTTTCGAAAACTTTGCATCGTTTTCACGAAACTGGCGGTATCAAGGATAAACCTAGAACTGGAAGGCCAGTAGCCGTTACAAATGAAGAAAATTCTTTGAATGTAATATTGGATGTGGTGGAAAATCCGAAAACTTCGGCACAGCAATTGGCTTTAAATCACAATATGAGTCGATATTCAATTCAAAAGATTACGAAGCGGGAAAAGTTCCGTCCATATAAAATTCATTTATTGCAAGAACTGAGTGAAGACGATTTTGATCGCAGAATCGAGTTCTGTGAACTTATTATGGAGAAGTTACGCCAAAATTTTAACTTTGCCAACCACATTTTGTTTTCCGACGAATCTACATTTTGTTTGAATGGACAAGTCAACCGACACAACTGTAGGTACTGGTCAGACGAAAACCCACATTGGATGGAACAAATTCACACCCAAAGACCGCAAAAAGTAAATGTTTGGTGTGCTATTATTGGTGGACATATCATAGGACCTTATTTTATACACGGTAATTTGAACTCTGCTCGATATTTGACACTTTTGCAAGAATCAATTGTTCCAGACGTTAGTCGATTATTTCCGAACAATAACGACCCAAATCTACCAGCGGAAGAAATATGGTTTCAGCAGGATGGGGCACCCCCTCATTTTGGAATTGAGGTACGGGAATATCTGAATCAAACACCTTTCCTGGCAGATGGATAGGGCGCAGGGGAACTATTGAATGGCCAGCTAGGTCTCCCGACATGACGCCGCTTGACTTTTTTTTTTGTGGGGCCATGTAAAAAATTTAATTTACCAAAATAGACCGCAGAATATTGAAGAGTTGCAAGCAAGGATTGTGCATGAAATTAATAACATTCCTCAAAACGCTCTTGTAAATGCAGTGCAATGTTTTGTTAAGCGAATTCATTATTGTCAGGAGGTCAATGGAGAACACTTTGAACATCTTATAAAATAGGATTTCAAACAATGTTAAAAACATCGCAACCGGTTCTTTTCACACTCACAGATTGTTTTCAAGAGATATTCTACTTTTCATTTATTTTTGTTCTTCATCCAATAGATTTTAAAAACAATAGCGTTTATTTTTATTTATTTTTTTACCCGGAAACGATTGAGTTTATGTACATCATGCTTCTGATAAATGTTGCTCAAAATTAAGAGAAGGATTGAAATATCGAATAATATATAGGGTGTTCCATTAAAAAAAAAATTAATATTGGTGTGCCACGCCTGTATGACCAACCCTGTATAAATGAAATTATCACCGCCTAGTAGACATTGAAGAACCCAAAAACTTTTGTATAAAACTTTTTTCGACACCTTGTATATTTTCCCGGATAATCGACCGTTTCCAGACTTATCAGCGACCCTGTATATATATATATATATATATATATATATATATATATATATATATATATATATATATATATATATATATATATATATCACACCGATAACTCAAAAAATAATGGGCCGATTGTGACAAAATTTGGTGAATACCTGCCTTTTGTAAGTGGCTTGGATAAGTTCGTTAGCCAGGAAAATCGTCCGAGGTTTTCCCGGAAAATATTGTGTTTTCTTTAGAAAAAAATTCATATCTCCGGAAATAACAAAGTAAGGGCAACCAAATTTGGTACATCGTTTTATATCGCTATAGGTAAATTACCTACCAAAATTTAGCGCTGTAGGTCAAAAGACAAAAAGTTATGGGCATTTAAAGAAAAATAAATTGGGGTTTTCCTTAAAACGTCAAAGTGACAATTTAAAACGTCAAAATTCGCAACATTTAGGCAAAGAACTTGAATCTAAGTCTTAGCCTGAAGTCTTAGTTTTAGCCGTCATTGTCCTTCATTTTACTAAAATGTTTCCAGAAAATTCATTGCAAATAGACCCTTTCTCTGATGCTTGGCAGTAGTATTAGCTATAGAGTTTATTGTTTAATGGTATATAACATTTGTCGAATCTTCGTAAAAAAATCAATAAAGCTCAATATATCCGTTATTCTACAAGATATGAAAAAAATTGTATACATTAATTATAGGGTGTCTTGAGCTACATCTTAAAAGAATATTTCTACAATCACAGGCTGGCCCATAAGTCGTTGGTGATACAAATAATTTTTTTTTAGTCGAAAACGCCTTATGTTTTTGCATTTTCCATCGAAATATAATGCATGTTTGTAAGTAAAGAAATTCCGGACGCAGCAAGTGCGTTATGGTAGCGAATTTTGATAAAATGCTTCATATTTGAAAAAGCTCAATTTGCTATTAACCTATAAGGTTGACCAAGAAATTGATTTTTTCGGTTACACTTTAAGTTTACTTTCGGAAATTTTTGTACGTTTTCAAACAATAAAGTTATTTTGATGAAACATGGCACATTTATTTACTATATATGTTATACTGGTAATCAAATTTGATGCCTGCTTTCTGAAAAAAAAAAAACATATTTGTTATTAAAAACATTTTAATGAAAATTCACTACCATAACGCACTTGCTGCGTCCCCAACTTTTATTAAAGCAGCAAAATGGAGTTTGTGCACTTATAATAAGTGCTGCGAAGTCTGGAAATCTGAAAACATTAGTTGAAACTAAAAGTTTGACTACGTTCCATACAGCACATTTTCTGTAATCAAAAAACAGGAATAGTCTTTAACCCCTGAAAATGGTTCCGATGAACCTAAAGGCATACGGTTAACAATAAATATATTGGCTGGTAGAAAAAGTCTTTAATTCCAATTCCTTTTTTAATCATAAAATTTTATAAGCTAGTTTTCGTAAAAAAAATGTATATACATTTTGTGTAATATTACTGGTGCAAACTTTTTAGAAAAATAGTGCATTTTCGTGAAAGATTTTGTTGTTGTTTATTTGCAAAAACTGGATGGGTTGACTAAAACAAAACCATCCGAGCAATTAATATGGAAAAATACCTGTCATAGTTATAATTTGACAGGTACATTCCCTTTGTAAATATTTTTTTTCTGAAAACATTTTGGAACTTTAATGAAATTTGCAGCACAATTTTTTTAAAGACATTTGGAGTACTTACATATTATATCTAAGACAAATTTTCGATTTTTTAGCTCCAGATAAAATGTTATTTTTTTTCAAATCATCGCTAACTGGGACTCGAAAACCGATCTCCAAGGTCCATTTAAATTTAAAGAATTAGTTTTAATAGCATATCTTACTAAGAGTGTACAATTCTTATGAAAATTCACTACTATAACGCACTTGCGCGTCCCGATATTTTTATTCTTCAGCTAATAAAGTGTGAACTCTTTTCTATAGGTATACAGATCTTTGTTATATATATATATATATATATATATATATATATATATATATATATATATATATATATATATATATATATATATATATATATATACAGGGTGCTTCACGGTGAGTGGCCTATTAGACATATCTGGAGAACTACATCTATTTAAATTGTGAAAATTAGTATCCGTACGTTTTTGATATTGATCTTTCTAACTAAAATATTTTCAATTAGCCTGCACTTCCAGTTATACCGGAAGTCGACACAAACTTTGTTTTTAAAAATGGAACACCCTGTATATTATTAGCTTATTGAATTACACATTCAATTTAAGGGACACTTTATAACAACTTATTCGGGCTAGTTCATACCGTTTCGGATTTATTCGCCATTTTGTAGAAAAAATTACGATTGGAGCGCTTTAGAAAAATTCCGATATCTTTAAAGACATGCAAGATAGAAACATGCGGTTTTCACTATCCCATAGAGCGTAAAAATTCCTACATACTGTTATAAACATAATACGATTTTAAGATAACTGTGATTTATAACATACATTTGAATTTGAGAATTTTCAATGAGAGATAACTTGATTTTTTTTAATGTAACGGTATCCATATGTCTCCAGCATCTGATTTAGCGTTAAATTCCCTATCTTTTAAGTATACATTACCCTATACCTATCTCTTATAGTTTTCTTAGAAAATTGATTTGAAAATAGTAATTGTTAGCAGTGCGGTGTCATTTTATTTGTACGTAACAAAAGAAAATACAGTAGAAACAAAAATATTTCATGTTCAAGTAAAAAAATTATAATAAAGAAATATTGTTACTGTGTTTGAAAATTATGTATTTTATATATATATTTTTTTTAAATTAAAAAAAATTCTAGGGATAACAACAGTGATATTATTACCTTACACAATCTTATAAATCCTATAAGAATTATTACAACACGAGTAACAAAACAACTCACACCTCCTAAACTAGTAACTGTTCAAAATGTTGTCCATTAACACTCAAACATTTTAATATTTGTGTCGTAATGCCGCTAGTGGTTGCTGACAGAATCTCATTCCTATCTAACTCTTCAAACGGCCTTCTTACTCTGATCTCTAATTCTTCGTGTGAATTGACGGGCGTTTCATATACTTTGGTTTTTATCTTTCCCCAAAGATGGAAATCAAGCGGGGTAAGATCCGGACTTCTTGCGGGCCATATCCAGGGAGCGCACTTTCCAATCCATCTATCTTCAAATAGATCGTCGAGTGTGTTAGATATTTCTCGTGTAGAGTGAGCAGCAGCTCCGTCATGTTGATATCAACAAGTTCCATATTCTGATAATGGTAAATTGTCTAAAAAGTCTGTAATTATTGTTCCTAATATTTCCATGTAACGATTAGAAGTTAAGGTTCCATCATAAATATGATAAAAAAAGTTATTACCTTTCAATATCATACCTCATTATATATTTCTCTTGTTTTAGGAAACGAACTCCTAAATCGTCGGACACTCCAGGATCGGCGCGTCGCATGCTGTGCAGTTTAGAGAGATCTTTGCACAAAGTGCGGCATGTTTTAACTCCCAAGAAGAAAGATGCAGAATCTGCCAATTCTCAACAACCTGTCTCTCTTACCAGCAAGGTAATATATATATATATATATATATATATATATATATATATATATATATATATATATATATATATATATATATATATATATATATATATATATATATATATATATATATATATATATTATTGAATATCTATTATTTTACCAGTTTTTTACATAATCGGGCCGAAAAAGTCAATCACCAACAAATATATTTTCTAGAACTGATTTCTGAACTGTTTAGTGTGATAATTAATCTTTGCTATATGAAAGCTTACTGATTTAGTTGTAATATTACAAATGTCATTTCTAGCGAATTTTTGTAGAAAAGGTTCGCTTATGACGTAATCATGACTTTGCGGCTTCAAAATATTTCAAATGAGTGCAAAGTGCAAACAAAGCATGCGGAAACAATATTCAAGATCAGCTTTAGTTTTTAGTGATTTTTCTTTAAAAAAAATTCACTAATGAGGAGATTCCGACTTTTCAATTTTGAAAAAAATTCTTCAAATGAGAGCGAACTAGGCCCCCTAGGACCCCTAGGACCCCTAGAACCCCATATCCAGGGTCAGTTTCAATTTATATATATATATATATATATATATATATATATATATATATATATATACATACATACATATATATATATATATATATATATATATATATATATATATATATATATATATACATATATATATATATATATATATATATATATATATATATATATATATATATATATATATATATATCTTCACACCGATAACTCAAAAAAGAATTGCCGGTATTGATGAAATTTTCTCAGTACCTTCCTTTTGCAAGTGGCTTGGATAAGTTTCTTAGCTAGGAAAATCGGTCCAGGTTTTCCCGGAGTTTTTTTGGTTTCCTTTCGGAAAAAATTTATATCTCCGGAAATGATAAAGGAAGGCCAACCAAATTTGGCACGTGTGTTTGTATTATAAAGGGTGTGAACCATGTACCAAAACTTAGGTCAGTAAGTTTAAATACAAAAAAGTTATGGGCATTTGAAGAAAAAAAATTGGGGTTTTCCTCAAAAGTCAAAGTCGCGATTTGAAACGTCAAAATTGGCAACATTTGGGCAAAGATTCTGAAACGAATACGGTTATGTAAAGAAAACTCCACAAGAGTGTTTTGCAAACCCTTAAGTTTCAGTTTCAACCGTCATTGTCAATCATTTTACTAAAATATTTCCAGAAATTTGGTTTCAAATAGACCCTTTCTCTGATGTTTTGGCGGTAGTTTTAGTTAAGTTTATGGTTTAACGGTCTATAATTTTTAGATAATTTTCGTAGAAAAAATTCGTTAATGAGGGACCTCGACTTTTTAATTTTTAAAAGGTTTCTTTAAATGGGCGCAAACTATGCCTCCTAGAATCCATATCCGAGTTTAGTTTCAGTTTTTATCTCTGTACATATACAGGGTGGCGCATTTCTACGGTAAAGCTCAATATAATAATTCTTATTATACAAGATACGAGAAAAAGCTGTATACGTTAATTATAGGGTGTCTTGAGCTGCATCTCATAAAATTATTTTGACAATCACAGGCTGGCCCATAAGTCGTCGGTGATACCATTATATTATTACATTTTTGAATTTTTCATCGAAATATGATGCATGTTTGTAAGAAAAAAATGAGACGCAGTAAGTGCGTTTTGGTAGTCAACTTTCATTAAATGCTTCAAATTTCAATAACTCAGTTTTCCATTAACCCAAGGTTTGTTGGCCAGGAAACCAGTTTTCTCGGAAACATTTTAAGTTTATTTGCGGAAAATTTGTGTACATTTTCCAACAATAAGTTATTTTGATAAAATATGGTAGATTGTTTCCACTATATATATATATATATATATATATATATATATATATATATATATATATATATATATATATATATATATATATATAGGTTATACTGGTAACCAGATTGATTCCTGCTTGCATTGGGGAGACATATTTGCTATTTAAAAAAAATGAAAATTCACTTTCATAGCACGCTTGCTGCGTCCAGACTTTTATATATTTACACAACCAAGGTGTTTGGTTTATACGAGGGTTGCCTTTTATATTTTGTGATTAGAGAACAAAAACAAATATATATCATCGAAAATCGCTTCATTGTTTTTCAAAAGATTCTGAAGATCAATATACTTTTTCATGCGTGTAAACCAATTTTCGAAGCACATTTTCCACTCTGATAGAGGTGCCTTCAAAACATATGCATTTTGAACGCATCAGCCGCTTCTTCGTTGAAAAACATTGACCTTACAATGTATTTTTTATGTTAGGCAATAAAAAGAAGTGATTGGGTGCCAAGTCAGGACTATGCGGCGGATGACTCACTTGTTCGAGCTGACGTATGAGAGATCGAATTATCGTGGTCAAGAATGATCCGGTTGTGTACTATTCAGAATTGACAGTTATACGTTGCACCAATGGTACGGTTGAGACATGTCCAGTTTTTCCGAAAAGAATAGGCGACCATTTGCTTCGAGCACGAACGACTTTTGTTGGGTTTAGTCTGGCCTTGGAAGGCCCATACAGTCGACTGCTTCTTACTTTTGGCCTCATAGATACACGATTCGTCACACCTGTCACAATGTCATACACATATTTGAAAGCACCGCGATCTAGCTTATTCAGCTGTTCTTGCGGCCAATTGCAACGAGCTTGTTTTGAGCGATTGTCAAATTATGTGGGACCCAACATTTTTTTTTGCGGCCAAATGTTTATGCAACATTGAATGTATGCTGGTCCAATCAATGTCCGAGTCACATGACGATCTTGCAGTTTCAGTTCACGCACCGCACATGTTTTTCTGAACAACATCCGGTGTTGGACGACCTTCACGAAATGCGTCCTTGAGCAAAATTCTGCCATAATTGAATTCAGTAAACCATCGATAAACACTAGTCCTTGATGATGATTTATCACCAAAAGTAGAATTAAGTTTATCGATGCACTGTTGTTGAGTTAATCCACGTTGAAAGTTGTAAAAAAATCGCACGAAAATGTTCACAATTTAATTCAATTTTTTGGCCTATATGAACTTTTCAAGTTACAGTAAATAACACAAATAGCGCTGGTACGTCAAAATGTAAATGAGTAAATATAACGTAAAGATGTCAATCTTTGCGATGACGACGTCATGTGGCAGATGGCAGCCCAAGGTTTGCCAAATCTCGAAATATAAAAGGCAACAGACATACACATCCTGTCTACGCAAGGCGATGGAGTGAAATGAAATAACAAAAATAACGACATCTGAAAAATACGTATTTTCTACTGAGATTACAAGTCTGTTTTAGAACTTCATAGAGAATACTGAAAGCTGAATGCATGTAATTGAATAGCGCCAACCTAATAATTATTTTCATTTGAAAGCAGAGTAAATCTAATTACTTAATTTTTTTATAACATTATATTAGCAATCAGAACAACACAGTAATAAACAATCTATTATAATGTTCTATGAGCTAATCCGACGACGGTTGTCAGGGCGGAATCACACTCACTGGTGCTATCCTAAGCGTTGTCTAGGTAGGTAGCGGACCTGTTATGACTTCACTAGATTTTTTTGCCATTTTTTCTTTAGTCTTCTTTGAACGGGATCTGCTATGGGGGCACTAGCTGTACTGTTTTGATGGTCATCTAGCTTCAATCGGTGTTTTGTAGCTGTCTTAAGGATTTCATCGTATACCCATGGTATCTTCAAATCTGAGTGTAAAGTATGGTTGGTAACATACCATTGAGCATCTGCTATGATTCTTAAGGTTTTCTATAGAAATCTTTGTATGATGTCAATGTTCGACTTCCTGGAGCATCCCCACAGCTGTATTCCGTACATCCAAACAGGTTTGATTACTGATGTATATACAAATAATTTATTTTTTAGATTTAATGGTGACTTTCTACCTTTTAACCAGTACAGTTTTATTTTCAGCTCTGCTTTCTTCTTCAATATATGTGCTTTCCAAGTTCGTTTTTTATCAATATGTAGGCACAAGTATTTAGCTTCATCAGCCTTAGGTATTTGTTTACTATTAATATGTACTGGAGGACACTCACCTCGTTTGAGAGTAAAATTGACTTGTACACATTTGCACTCGTTTACTTTGATTCTCTGTTTTTCAAGCCAATCTGCTACCAGGTTAAGATGCCTGCAATATTTCTGATGCCATTTGTGGGTTTTCGCGGGCTGCAATTAATACAGTGTCGTCAGCAAAAGTTCTTGTCGTTGACTCTATTGTTGTTGGTAGATCTGAAGTGTACAGTAAAAATAAGATGGGACCCAGTACACTTCCTTGGGACACTCCAGATTTAATGGGATGAATTATCGACAGTTATTCTCCATGCCTAAATTGGAAGCTACGATTTTTTAGGTACGATTTGAAGAGCAAATAGTAGTGGTGAGGCACGAGTTTCTTAATTTTGAATAGCAGGCCTTCATGCCATACCTTATCGAAAGCTTGACTTATATCAAAAAAACACCGCTGAACAGTATTGTCCTTTTTCCATTGCCCATGAATTTTGTGAACCAGTCTGTGACACTGCTGGATTGTTGAGTGAGTAGATCTGGACCCATATTGGTGATCGGGTAACCATGTGTCAAGTAACTTGTCAGCAAGCATCCTTTTTAAAATTAATCTTTCTAGTATTTTAGAGATGGTTAAAAGTACACTTATTGGCATCGTTGACTGCTTTTCATTGCTTTAAAAACATAATTATTTGAGCAAACTTTAGTTGTACTGGCTAATGTATCAACCTTAATATTGAGTTAAAGAGTACTGTCAGATACTTTATACCTTTCTCAGGAAGCTGCTTGAGTATTTTTCCCGTTATCATGTCATATCCAGGAGATTTCCTGATGTTAAGGCCAAGTATTTCTTGTGTTACTTCAGCCAGTCTAAATTCTTTAATTGGTGGTGACATTTGGCATGGCACTTCTAGATAGTCTTGCGCTACATTATTTGGAGTATTTGCGGGATGTGGAGTGAAGACGGACTCAAGGTGTTGAGCAAATAACTCTGCCTTTTCTCTATCTGACCTTGCCCAGGCCCCATCGCGTTTTTTAAGTGGTGGAACGAATAAATTGTGTTTGTTTGACAGACTTTGCAGCTTTCCATAAGGTGTGGTCTTTGTACGACAAATTATCCAAATAAAACGATTCATTTTTGTTCTCGTTTAACTTTTTCTTTAATTTGTTGGCGATCCTATTAAAAGCAGTCTTATCAGAAGGCAGTCTGGCACGGTGCCATATTCTTCTAAGTCTTCTTTTTTCTGTCACAAGTTTCATGATTTCTCTTGGAATGTTTTGAGTGGAGCGAGATTTCTGGTCTACGTTTGGTGTTGCTTGCCATGCGGCTGCTTGTACTGTAGTTATGAAGTTGTTTGTAAAATCGTCAAGCTCCTCACTTTTTTTTATACTAGTTCAGTTTTTCATTTATGAGGTCTTTGAATAGGTCCCAGTTGGTATGCTTGTTAAATAATAAAGGCTTTGGAGTTTTCTTGATAATGGCTACATGATTTGGAGTATTTGCGGGATGTGGAGTGAAGACGGACTCAAGGTGTTGAGCAAATAACTCTGCCTTTTCTCTATCTGACCTTGCCCAGGCCCTATCGCGTTTTTAAGTGGTGGAACGAATAAATTGCAGCTTTCCATAAGGTGTCTTTGTAGGACAAATTATCCAAATAAAACTTAAACAATTCATTTTTGTTCTCGTTTAACTTTTTCTTTAATTTGTTGGCGATCCTAGTAAAAGCAGTCTTATCAGAAGGCAGTCTGGCACGGTGCTGCACTGTCCCAGTTCGTGTGCTTGTTAAATAATGAAGGCTTTGGAGTTTTCTTGATAATGGTTTTACTCACAGTCAATAAGACAGGTGTATGATCTGACGATAAGTCAAAACATGAGTATGTGTCTAGGTAGTTACCTGCCACACCGCTTACTATAAAATAATCCAGAAGATCTGGTATTTTGTTTGGATCTGCTGGCCAGTATGTTGGTTCACAAGTGGAGAGGCAGCTATAGTGGTTGTTTAAAATTAGAATATTAAACTCTCTACCTTTGGGAGTAGTTAGGCTGCACCCGAAATTGGTGTGTTTTGCATTATAGTCACCATCAGCAATAAACCTTGGACCAAGTGTCTCAAAAAACATCTCAAGCATATTTTCAGTTATTCTGTGTCTAAGAGGACAATACACGGCTGAAATAATTAGTGAATTGGAACACATATTTACCTGTATTGTTGCGGCCTGCAGGTAGTCCATTTCATAATTCGGGAGTTCTTGGTGCACTATTGTTGACCTAATGGCTATAGCTGTTCCTCCATGTGCTGTTCCAGCTGGATGATTGGGCCAGTAGACTGTGTAGTGTGGAATTTTTATAAATGACATAGTCGTGAAGTGTAGTTTAGAAATCAGTAAAATGTCATCTTGTGTACCTTAAGGAATAGTTCAACTTCTTGTTTTTTTTGGACTCAATGCCATTGGCATTCCACAACGCAATTCTTATAAATTTTAACTTTAGTGCAATAACTTGTTAATGACTGTGGACAGCATACTTATGATCATATTGTTTTGTTCCATAAGTTGTTGAAACATATTTTTAAATTCTCCAAGAAATTGTTCTATGCTAAGATTATTGTGAGGTTCTTGTTGCGTGTTGGTCATAGCTGCAGCAGCATAGGTGTTACTGCTGTCTACATATCGTGAGGTAGTTTTACGAACTGGCCGTGAATCCTGTCGGACTTGAGATTGTGGGCTTTCTTGTATTTTTTCTTGCAACTCTTTGAAGACTACATCCTTTATGGTTAGCTGGATGTTCACATTTGCATAGAAAGCATCTAGCTCGAATGTTTCTAGGTTAAGTACATATTCTAGTGTCATGAGGCCCGCCACATTTGACACAAGTTTATGGTCGATTACAATACCTCTTGGTATGGCTATATATTGACATCTGGTACACTGGGCAATGTCTGTACTTTTCCTAGGCTCTTCGACGACTATCGATCGATTGTTTAGGGATCTAAGTTTATAAACTTCTTTATTGGTGTCGGTAGGTTCTAGATCCACAAAAAAAACATAAGAAGCGGTTCTTTTGTAATTCTGTGTTTAATCTTAGCAATATTTCTAACACAGTACCATTTATTTAGGAGTTCTGTTTTGATGTCTTCAACTGGTACCGCATGTTGTAGATTTTTGATAACTACCCGGTAGGCCCGTTCTTCTTTCATCTGATAGGTATGTTATATGATATTGTGGTCTCTCATATAGCTTACCACCCTTCTATACGTTTCAGGGGTATGTCAGTTAATTTTTAAATTTTCTCTTAAAGTTTTAGCAAGATATTGTTCTTCCTCTGCCACGTCTGTCAAAGCTCGAATCATCTCCTGATAGTCAACTACCCCCTACACAAATATTGTAGCTGCTTTCGTAATATTTTGTGTAAGGTTTGGCGGCCGTGTATTTATCTAGCTTTCATTGTCTGGTACAGTCAAAGGTAAAAATCTATTTGATTTTTCTAATACTGTCGATGAGTTATCACTAGACTGTCTGTGTATTCGCTTACATTTATTATTAGTGAATTTTCTTTTAAAAAACTCACTAGTGAGGAGATCCGGACTTTGGAATTTAAAAAAAATCTTCAAATGTCCGCTAATTAGGCCCCTTAGAACACATATCCGGGGTCAGTTTGATTATTATATATATATATATATATATATATATATATATATATATATATATATATATATATATATATATATATATATATATATATATATATATATATATATATATATATATATATATATATATCACACCGATAACTCAAAAAAATAAAAAATAATGGGCCGATCGTGATCAAATTTGGTGAGTACCTTCCTTTTGCGAGTGGCTTGGATAAGTTCGTTAGCCAGGAAAATCGGCCAAGGTTTTCCCGGAAAATTTTGTGTTTTCTTTCTAAAAAAATGTATATCTCCGGAAATATAACAAAGTAAGGGCAACCATGGTACGCGTGTTTGTATTATAAAGAGTGAACCATGCTACAAAATTTAGGTCTCTAAGTATAAAGACAAAAAAGTTATGGGTTCCTCAAAACGTCAAAGTCGCGATTTGAAACGTCAAAATGGGCAATGTTTAGGCAAAGAACTTGAAACAAATACGGATTGTGAAAAGAAAATTTTGCAAGAAGATTGTTCTGCGAAACCTTAAGTTTCAGCTTCCACCGTCATTGCCCTTCATTTTAGCAAAATGTTTTTAGAAAATTCATTTCAAATAGACCCTTTCTCTGCTTTGGCTGTCGGTTTAGTTAAGTTTATGGTTTAAGGGTCTATAATTTTTAGGTAATTTTCATAGAACAAATTCATTAATGCATTTTTCCATTTTTTATGTAAATATGATGCCTGTTTGTGAGAAAAAAATCTGGTAGCAGTAAGTGCGTTTTGGTACCGAATTTTCATTAAATTCTTCAAATTTCAATAACTCAATTTGCTATTAACGTAAGGTTTGTTGGTTAGGAAACCAACATTTAAGTTTATTTTCGGAAATTTGCTGTACATTTTCAAACAATAAGTAATTTTGATAAAATATAGTACATTGTTTCTACTACATAGGCTATACCGGTAATCAGATTGAGGGGTGCTCGCATTTGCTATTAAAAACATTTTAATGAAAATTCACTTCTATAACGCACTCGCTGCGTTCAGACTTTTGTTTTTAACTTGTTGCCATTCGTTTTTATTTTTTGATGTGTGTTTATTATTTACACATATGTCCATATTTATTTGATTACCCTTCGTATCAAGTGATTGATTATTACTTGGCGATAATGTTGACTGATATCGCGTAGGTGTTCCAGTTATAAGTGAGTTATTTTGGTCTGCTAACGGCTCTGAAGAAGCAGCCATATTTCCTCCCTCATTGAATTGTTTTTTTCCGCGACATTCTCACGGTAATAAAAATTTACCTTATTTTATTCACTTGGATATATTTTAAGTGAATTTATAAGATTTAAATAACTAATTTACGGTTTGTATTGCTAACGTTATCACAATAATTATTATCACTCACTATCAATACAACCGTACACATTAACAGCTCACTCAAGACTTAATTACTTAATGAGATGAAAATAATTTAAATAATTTTAATTACATAAATTATATATAGCGTGCGTATATAATTTAAATAAAATATTTAGCTAATAAATGGCAAAACTTAAAAAGCTTTGAATTAGATTGTTGTCATACCACAGGCAATACTTACACTTTTGCTGAATTAACTCTAGAAATTAGACAATTCCTGTTTAATGACATGCTCTTACATCTACAAAAGACTTTTATTAATTGCTTTTAGAGCCGTATGAACCCAATGTGTGTTTTTAACTGATACGTTTACGACGTTGGATTTTTAGGATTTTTACAGAATAAATGTTAGACATTCAAATCTTTAATATATATATATATATATATATATATATATATATATATATATATATATATATATATATATATATATATATATATATATATATATATACTACTGAAGGAAAATATAATTAAAAAAGGTTATATAAAAGATATATGTCCAAAATATGATATTTACTGAAGTCCAGGTTTCAAAATTTTTATTTAAAATCAAAATTCTTCAATTTTTCTTTTCACCCCGAGACAATTCTAAAGTTTTGTCTTAAAAAAATATAAAGTAGTCCTTTTAGATAAGAAAGGTATAGTATAGTAGTTATTAACTGTTTTCTTTATAGGAACTGTGCAACGTTTCAACAACCCAGTGTTGTGACCCAGAATATGTTATTAATGAACTTTCTAAGGGCCTTGAGAAAAAAGGGATTGTGTGCCAAAGAAACGGGTGAGTTTTTCCATTCTATTCATTATCATCCTCGCTAAAATCAATTGTAATTTACTTAATAACATCAACTACATAAATTGTCATTAACATTCTTTAGACTGTATGTGTCACCGGTTTCGCTATAAAGTCAGTAGCTTTATCATATACAGGCTGTTTAGGTTGTGGACACAGCAAACATTTATACCTACAAACCGTAATTTAGTACCATTACCCTCATTTTTAACTCTTAAACGCTTTCGTAAGCCTTAAAGACATGTTTTAACAGTGTTATAGTAAAGAAAAATAGGTTTGGTAAAATTCATTATTAAATTGATTTACCAAAATAATTATTTTTTATGTATAGCGGTAAATGGACTTGGAGGCATTTAAAAAGATTTTTCGCCTTTTCCGAAGGCCAAAGAGAACACTAGACTAAAATGTTTTTACAGGATAAACACCAGTCTTGGTAGTCCAGTGGTAAGAACGTGTGATTCTCATCCCCATGGTCGTAGCCTTGTTTCCAAGTAGAAGCTTTATTTCACTTATTAGTGAATTTTCGTAGAAATATTCACAAATGAGGTGATCGCGACTTTTGCTATCAGGAAAAATTTCTTCAAATAAGCGCGAAATATGCCCACTAGAACACATACCAATTTATCAACACACACACACACACACACACACACACACACACACACACACACACACACACAGAGATATATATATATATATATATATATATATATATATATATATATATATATATATATATATAGTTTTATTATATTGTATTCCATTATGTTAAGTCTTAAATGTATGTATGAAGTTTAATGTTTAATGTCAATTGAAATTTATTTTGTCTTGTGGATTATTATTATTGATTGCTACTCTTATTCTTAATATCCAATAGGACTTATAAGCAGGGAAATATATGTCTTCTTCAACTTACTAAATTTAAATCATGTGCTACATCTTGATTGTCTTTCGCTCCGCCTTTCCCTCTCATCTAAGGTTAGGTTCAACACTACACAATTTCTCTATCCACCTGTTAAAACTTTCCTCAAATCTCTTTTACTTAACTCTACTGGGTAAGTGTTTTTTCAAATATATATATATATATATATATATATATATATATATATATATATATATATATATATATATATATATATATATAGATATATATATATATATATATATATATATATATATATATATATATATATATATATATATATATATCCAGAAAATTAATTTCAAATAGACCCATTCTGTGATGCTTTGGCAGTAGTTTTAGTGAAGTTTATGGTTTAACGGTCTATAATTTTTAACTAATTTTCGTAGAAAAAATTCGTTAATAAGGAGACCGCGATTTTTGAATTCTGAAAAAAATTCTTCAAAAGAGCGTAAACCCTAGAATTCATATCCGGGTTTACTTGTCCCAACGGACGTTTCCGGTTCTGGTGTATGAGTCGGTTTCCCTTATAAACAAAAATGATGATGGCTCCTCCTTGTACAAAAGATTCCGGAAGTAAAATACCCCTCCATTCGGATCTCCGGGAGAGGGGTGTACAGGGGGCGCCAGCATCAAGATTTAACATATCCTTCTCCAAGATATGTGGCCTAAATTCTAACCTGAACTCCGTCCACCATTTCCTCCAGGCTAATAGGCCCCAATTCCTCTTTCTCACCGAAACCCAAATCAGTGCCAAAACAGCCACTAATCACCTTAATTTCCCGGGGTATGAGCTCCTTATTTGCTTTAGATTGCATGGAGGTGTGTGCGAATACGTCCGTAGCAATCTACCCTGCATCAGACTTCCCAATTTAGAAGCTGGAAGAAAAGACATTCTATGGATAAAACTCTCTCTCCGGGCTGCAACTAAATTCATCTGTTGCATTTACCGGTCACCTTCTGACAACAACTTTGTCCAGAACTTTGACTACCTTTCTGAAAAAATCGACCATCTGATTTCTGAATATCCTTCCTCCGAGGTCACTATTCTTGGTGACTTCAACGTCCATAATAAGGAATGGCTAGGATCTTCCAAAACCGATCCACAAGGGAGAGCAGCGGAGGCCTTTGCAGTCAGCAATTCTTTAGCCAATGTGGTTCAGCAACCTACTTACTTTCCTCGCATCCCAACACACAGTTCAAATCCCTTGGATCTCCTTCTTACTACAAAACCTGAATGCTACAAGATATCAGTCACCGCCCCCCTTGGTCGTTCAGACCACGGCATGGTCACTGCTACCTGCACAATGCAACCCGAGGTCACACAGTTATCACACCCACGTATCGTCTGGCACTACAACTCCGCAAACTGGGACGAAATGCGGGATTACTTTTCCTCATTTCCATGGGCGTCTGTCTGCTTTTCTCATCCTGACCCCTCTGATATCTCACAAAAAGTCACCGAAATTATCCAAGCTGGCATGGAATTATTTATTCCACGTACACAGAAAACCTCTTCACCCACTCAAAAGCCCTGGTTCTCTTAATCCTGCGACAAGGCACATACTTGAAAAGGTCAAAGCTCACAAAACGCTTCTACACAATCCCAGTCAAGAAAACCGTCAAGCATTTAACGACGCAAGAAACCGCTATGTCCGCATTCTTTCTGAGGCAAAAACCTCTTGTAATAACCACATCAAAAACAAAGTCCTCTTAAGCTCCAACGTCAGCAAACCCTTCTGGACTCTTGCTGAATCTATTGGGAATAATTTATGCAAGAGCACGTTCCTACCTCTTGTCTCAGGGGACGAAATTGTTTCTACCGCCCTGGGCAAGGCTGAACTTTTTGCCTCGTTATTTGCCGCCAATTCTACTCTCAACCCACCTCCAAATGTTCAACCACCAACAGTCCCCAATTTCGCGTATAAAATGACGGATATCATTTTCAAAACTAAAAAGGTACGTAATATGCTCCGTTCTCTTAATGCCAGGAAAGCCTCTGGCCTTGACGATATCCCAGCAATTGTTCTCAAAAAATGCGCACCAGAACTTGCTCCTGTACTGACTCCTCTGTTTCAGACATCTTACAATAGAGGAATATTCTCTAGTAACTGGAAAACTGCTGGAGTACAATCCGTCCCCAAGCGCTTCCTAGCAACTACAGGCCTATTTCTCTCCTTTCAGTCGTCTCTAAAGTGATGGAAAAGTATATAAACACCGAATTACTAAAATTTCTTGAAAAACACAGTATAATCCACGATAGGCAGTATGGATTCCGTCAGCCCAGATCAACTGCCGGCCTCCTTCCATCTGTCACCCATTCTTGGTACAAGTCTATGTAACTACACGGTGAATCCCAAATTGTCGCTCTAGATATATCCAAAGCATTCGACGAGGTCTGGCACGTAGCGCTGCTTAATAAACTCCCGGCCTATGGCCTACCACCAAAACTCTGCACCTGGACAGCAAATTTCCTCTCCAACCGGAGCATTTCTGTTGTCGTGGATGGCCATTCCTCTAAACTATATCCAATTAATGCAGGAGTTCCTCAAGGTTCAGCTTTAGCCCCTACTTTGTCTCTTCTCCACATCAATGACCTGTTCTCTAGCACATCCAACCCAGTTCACAGTTACGCGGACGACAGCACCCTCCACTCAAATATACAATATCCTAAGCCAGTCTCTTTAGTCCAACTAGATGAGGATCGCAGACTCATGGAGGATTCTGTCTCCGTGGATCTCCAAAGAATATTAGACTGGGGAAGTAGAAATCTTGTACAATTCAACCCCACCAAAACTCAGTCTTGCTGTCTTACTCATAAAAGATACACCAGCCCTAGACTCATCACAATGAACAACCAAGTTATCCAAAGTAATGAGTCCTTTTCACTTGTTGGCATTTCTGTGGATCGAAGTCTCAATTGGCACCAACATGTTACTTCAATTGCAGAAGCGGCTGCTAATAAATTAGGCTTCCTCTTCCGGGCTCGCAAATACGTTTCACCAGCTAATCTCTATACCTTATATACTTCACAAATAAGGCCAAACCTCGAATACTGCTCCCACATCTGGGGTGCCGCTGCGGCTTCTACACTCGCTATCCTGGACTCCATTTAGAAGAGAGCTATACGTCTCATCTGTGACCCTACACTCACCCAAAGGCTGCCATCCCTTGCCCACCGACATGCCGTTGGTGACCTCTCTCTCTTTTATAGATATCTGCACGGGCACTGCTCAGAAGAGCTTTCTTCCGTAGTTCCTCCACCTGCTGCCCCCAACAGATCTACTAGGGGTACAGAGCGAATGCACCCTTTTACTGTCCAGGTCTCCAGACATAGAACATCTTCCAAGTTGTGGAATTCTTTGCCGGCACATGTTTTTCCTTCTCCTCCGAACCTCCAAACCTTCAAGTCCAGAATTAACAAGTTGCCTCTTTCCTCCTTGTCGACACCCGCGGTACGATAGTATTTAGGCAGTAAGCCCTCGTGGTGTGTTGTCGGAATAAAAAATAAAAACTTTCTGCTTACATATATACAGGGTGACGCATTTATACGGCAAAGCTCAATATAATTGTTATTATGCAAGATACGATAAAACAATGTATACCTTACCTATAGGTCTTGAGCTGCATCCTATAAAATTATTTTGACAAACACAGTATGGCCGATAAGTCGTTGGTGTTACCTACTTTTTTTTTGAACACTCCTTATTGCATTTTTGCATTTTTCATCGAAATATGATGCATGTTTGCAAAAAAAATCGAGAAGCAGTCAGTGCGTTTTGGTAGCGAATTTTCATCAAATGCTTCAAAATTCAATAACTCAATTTGCTATTAACCTAAGGTTCGTCGGCTATGAAACGAGTTTTCTCGGAAACATTTTAAGTTTATTTTCGGAAAATTTTTGTACATTTTCAAACAATAAGTTATTTGGATAAAATATGGTACATTTTTTGTACTATATAGGTTATCCTGGTGACAAAATTGATGCCTACTTGCATTAAAGGGACATATTTGCTATTAAAAACATTTTTATGAAAATTCGCTTCCATAACGCGCTTGCTGCGTCCGGTCTTTTTACATTTTGGAAGATATCAAAAATTCTGATACGGCGTCCCATCAAAATGAGTCATTTAGGGAAGTTTTCAATTATATTTACCAATAGATAGGAAAGTCGCATAAAGTGATGCATTTAGAGAGGTTTTCGTTTAATATTTGTCGAAAAAATCGAGATGTTGTATACAGAGCGCTCTCACATAGTGACTAAATTTGTAAAAATTTGAACTGTCGTAACTAAATTTTTTAAAATTGGACGGCTCCCTATACCTACACTCTAGTTTTGGAAATATTTTCTTGCATTTTCCTATTTTTTAAAACTTAGTTACAGATTAGGTAGTATATAGTTTGAATTGTTATTCTTTAGGCAAATTTTTTGTAAAACAAAAATCATTACTCAATTTTCGCAGAATTTTTTTTGTACTTCCGTAGAAATCATTGTTTCTAAGATATTTGTGACATTTTGGTAATACATGTTTAATGTTTAAGTTCTTGTAGAAAAATTATTTTGGGTTTTTCGTAAAAAAATTGTTTGTAAATTTTCATGTAATTTTTTTTGTTGGAGTTCCATCGGAAAGCTTTTTGTGAATAATTATATCTTGCTAGGCGAGAAAATAGCGTAACCAGGTTCGTTGGCCAGAAAAATCGGACCAGTTTTTTGGGGAACATCTTAAGTGAATTTTTGGAAAATGTTTGTACTTTTTCAAACAATAAAGTTATTTTGATGAAATATGGTACATTGTTTTTACTATATAGGTTATCCCGGTAACAAAATTTGATGCCTGTTTTCTTTAACAAAAAAGACATATTTGCTATTAAAAACATTTTTATGAAAATTCACTACTATAACGCATTTGCTGCGTCCAGACTTTTACTTTTTTGAGCTGCTTAAACCTTTGTTAAATCATACACCAACTGTAATGAAACAATACAAATAACAGGCATAAAACATACTACCCGAACCAACAATCGTGAAATCTCGGCCACAAATATCCTGAATGACAGACGACCTGAAATAAAAATTTGCCAAGTGATGGTTTTTTTAACTTGGGGAATCAATCAATTTTTAGAATACACTATATTTGTAGCTTGATGAGCGGCCCCAATTACAGTTTTAGACTGAAAGTGTAGCATAATATAGTGTAAATGTAAATAGAATCATCTCACGTCTTTATAAAAATGATTTTAAAACAGTTTGTTCTTTTATCTTTAAACTTAAACATAAGACGTCTTCTAAGATCGGAACAGTCGTTAAATGCGTTTCAAGTCACAATTCCATTAATTGTGTAATTAGTTGTTACGTTTACTTTTAGTGTAATATAAAATGTTCTGTGGCATGAAGTCAGCTTCAAGTATCAGCTAAACAAAGTTTTGGTTAACGTATCTCAGCTGGTTCAGTGATGGCATGTTTGTCTCCTGGTCGATGCGCCTATCATTTTGTTTTGTTTAACTTTGACGCCTGGAGAAACAATAGTGTACCAATTACAAACGTTTTGAACAAGATCTCATTTATGTTTATAACGCCTCAATAATGTTGTCACCTTTGAGTCTAAAATTACAATTTTCATCAGAAATTTTGTTGTTGCTGATATTGAATTTTTATTAAGAAAATTCGCTAATAGAGAATTGGTTTTTAAACTACTTTTTTAGCTGTTAGAAATACCTGTTCCACTAGGTTGTCTAAAACGAAATCATCCAGGCGATTCAAGCGATTATAAGGAAACATAACTGCTACGTTTATAATTTGGCAGATACTTTACTTTTCTAAGTGTGAATTTTCTCCCTGGAAAACTTTCGTAACTTTTATGAAATTTGTAATACAAGTTTCTTTTAAAGAGACTACCTATAGATATACCAAATTTTAATTTTATAGCTTCATAGAGTTAGAGTTGAGTTTTGGGCATTTTTCTCAAAAGGAGTTAGAACACAAATTTTTTGTGATAATAGAGAGATATCGATTGTAATGCACTTTCGAAAAAAATCTTCATATGTACTATGACCTCTAAAATCGATCTTTAGGGTCTGTGTAAGTTTAGATTATCAATTTTAGTAATATGCCGTATTTATGCACAATCAACCAAGGGTTGCGGTGCTATCGGGGCGGCAAGGCCGCGGACGAGCCCTGAGGGAACAAAAAAAAAAAATATGCCGTATAATAATAGTGTACAATTCTTATGAGAATTCATTAAGATAACTCACTTCCTGCGTCCCAAATTTTTTATTTGCTTTTATTCCGACGAAATTAGCCAATCATCATAGACCTTAAAAATTCCAGGATATAGTGCATTGAGTGGGATTGGGAAATATACTTAGTTTTTGTATCGTCAAATACTATATAATGACAATACGGGACACTCCTATGCTTTAGCATTGGTGATATTTGTGACAACCACACTAGCGCCAACTCGCGTGAACTACTAACAACTGAGCGGGTAATTTGAATTGTATATTTACCTGCATATTCTTTAGACAATTGGTTTATTAAATATCGATATAAAAACTTGTACATGACAAAACAGTGAACATTTTCTGATTATATAGTTATAAATAAAATTTGTATCAACAATCAGCTTGAAACCTAAATGAATTCAGCATGAATAATTCTAGAACCTTGGTGGCTCAGGGGTAAGAACGTGTGCCTCTGAACCGAAGGGTACTGGGTTCAATCCCAGCGTACTACTTTCACTTTTTCAGTACAAACTGTAACATTAAGATCAACCGAGCTTCTGGCATTGTATTTGAGCAAGTTGAATGTCTGCACGTTCCGCCCTTCGGAGGGGGCGTAAAGCCGTCGGTCCCGTATCCATGCGATGTTGGGCACGTTAAAGATCCCTACCCTCCTTACAGAAAGGCAAGGGTCCGGCAAAATTTCCAGGATAGTGAGGTGAAACTGCTCCCTGGCGTCGGTGATTGGCCATAGTCGCGGAAATAGGCCGACGTTAAAGAAACAAAACACACACACACACACACATGAATAATTCTGCAAATTTCTCTTACTCATAATCTTATTGCATCATAATTTGATGTACTACCTTGAAACCATCGTTAAACTACTATTTCAAGGGTATGTGTAGGAATATACTGAAAGCTGTTTCTGAGGACAACCTGTACTTACCTATAAATAATTGTTCTAGGTATAAATGGTAGCACAGTACTCAATTTGCTATATCTCTAGATGAAAACTGTCTTATTAATCTAATATTTTAAAATATGTAACTGATATACTTAGTACATAATTAAGAAATTGTGCAGATGAAAGGTGAGACTAACTCTTACTTCCGTGAATAAATAAAAAAAATAGGGCTGAATCTGTTATTTCTACTTGTCTTGGGAAGATAATTAAAAGCCTTTACCAAGTAAAATTATTTTAAATGTGAAAAAATGTGACAATGTATGCAATACTGAAATAAAAAAGGACACAGAAGATAGAAAAACAGTTTTCTTATATCATTTATTATTAATGCCAAACTTTTTTGCCTTCATATTTTTTTGCTTTTTTTTTTTGATGGACTGGAAGACAAGTTATGATTGAAGCCTTTCAACTATTCGTTTACGAAGTTTATCTATAAATGGGTACATGATGGTAAATATTATACAATAAATTATCTTCTGCAAACTGTACATAATGGCATAAAAGTGATTCTGAATTTGTCTTCTGCTTCAACAAATTAATTTTTTTGGAAGTGACATTGAAATGTAAAATGCACCTTGTGTCTTCAACACTATAACCAAATCAGTTCTTTTTGATAACAGTACCATTTTCTTGCACCTATAATACAAAATTATCGTCAATCCATGTTATAGTTATTGTTTAATTTTGATTATTAGGCGAATTTGTAAAAAAAATTCGCTGGTAACAAAAGGAAACACAAAAAATCATATTCACGTTTCGCCATCCTTTGGAAACCTATGAAATGTTTGATAGATTTAGCACGTTATAATTCGAACAATTATAGATTGCACACACCCGACCACTAACATTTATTGTAAAAAAACACAGCTCAAACTTAATTAGACACAGTTAAACACTAGCAATTGCTAGTGTTATACGTTCTCGAACGACGTAACATCAGTACTATCCGCTAGGGTCGCTAATATTCTTGAAACACCAAATCAGCTGGAGTATTGTCATTATAAAGTATTTGGAATCATGCATTGGGATGGCATTGCTAAAGGCTACCCACCGTAGACCTTCCTGTATAAAGGGTTGCATAACATGTACGTATATTTAACCGGAATACACTTTTAGATATCATTCATTCTATTCAGACATAACGACCCAGGTTGAAATGTTGCATTCTAATTTTCAGATAACCAATTCGATTTATAATACTTTGGTTTATGTATAATAAATAACCTGTACCATCAATGAGGTAGGACGTCTAAGTTTCAAAATTCTTTATAGGTAGATACTTGTCTGATATTATTACACATCGTCACAGTATGTGGAAGTATCGAATCGGCGACAAATATTGTAAAAATTTTGTTTCGCTTAAACGTCGTGAAAAGTATCAAAACATATAGAAAACATGATTTGGGAACGAACATTTTTTGTTGTCTGTGTGTAGCCACGATAACTTAGAACGAATTGCGATATCGTCTTCAAATTTGGTACACAGTTAGCACTCGACAAACAAATCGTTCGGATTGTTTTTGGGTAAAATCGCCTGAAGGGGGTAGGGTTTGAATTGAGGGGGGGTCTATGTTGGTGATTGGGTTAAAATTGACATTTCCCCCTTAAAACTCGAGTAATATAACGTTTTAGGGTTTGTTTATTAGAAAGCTTTAAACATCTGATATTCTGTACTGAAATGAAATTAGGGGTTACATGTGTGGGGGGTGGAATATTGTTGAAAAAATTTTGGATTTTTTTGTGCTAAAACGGCGTAAAAAGCCTCAAAACATATAGAAAACTTGATTCAGGAACGAAATTTGTTTTGTCTGTCGGCATGAACGTCTGTCTGTTAATAGACACAATAAGTTTCCAAGGAATTGAGATATCTTCAAATTTGGTATCCAGTTAGCACCCGACAAAGGAACGCTTCGAATTGTTTTTGGGTAAGATCGCTTCAGAAGGTAGGGGATACATAAGGGGTGATGTGGTGAAAATTGAAATTTTCTAATAAAACTATAGTAATATAACGTTTCAAAAGTTTATGGGTAGAGGATAACTGATATATTCTTTGTGGTCGTCATGGGCCATAAATTCATTCCACGAGAATGTCTTTCTGCAGAGAATAAACTATCACGGCTATGGAAGTTATGATTCAGTTTGCAGCACAATTTTTTAATATTTTATTGTATTTTTATTTCAGAGGTTCTTAATCGGTAACACGAGATGATAATTTGGTTAAATGTTTGTTACCCCATAAAATTGTTATTTTCTAGAGAAACTGTATGTAGGATATTATAGGACCTATCGAAATTTGTAACAGAAGGTTGCGCTAATGTGAGTATAATAAATCTTAAACTTCTTCAGAAAATTGAGTTTAGGTGTTTATAACTTTTTTCTCAAAACGAATACACAGCTAAAATATTTTGCATGCTAAAAACCACTTATTTAATTTCTAAAGAAAGGATATGGGTTAAGAGTCCCAAAGATATCAAAATTTAAATTAAGCTTTGTAAAAAAAATGAGAAGCTAAAGACCTAATATATTGGATAATCCGTGGTTATGTTGCTTGTGTATTATTGGGAAATGGTAGATCTAACTCCAAACTGACAGATTTAGTAATCTAAGAATTCCTGTCATATTTTGAAATCCTCTTCTTCATATATTTATATTTACTTTTTCACCGCAATCTTTTTGGAGGTTTGGTTTTGGTTAATTGGTCTTGAACAGGAAATTCATCGGTCACGAACTTCTGACTTCCGCAAAGGAACAGTAATATATTAATTTTCACAATGGTGTTAGTTAAAGAGCACGAGGCTAAGATGAATTTGGTAATTAAATTGTCCCAGGGAAAGCAATTGGTGATACAGATAACATAAACGTTGTTAGTTTTATACATTTGATTTAACATTAAATGTTCTAATTGAATTAGTGCTCTTGTTAAGGTTGGTACATTTAAGCTTAGAAGAAGAAACAGGAACATTCTCTGGTCGCACAAGTGTCCCTCAAGGCCTGTTTGTAATTGATAAACAAGACTGGGCAACTGATTACGTGATTTTAAAACGATAGAATAACCAGTAGGATTCCTTAACTAAAATTACAACGAACATAATATAATTCTTATAACTACAAGCTTTTTATTATTATTTCTTTCAATTTTTATTAATTACCTAACGGAATTTTTTTTACGGAAGCGCATTGTAATGAAAATTCACTACTATAACGCATTTGCTGTGTCCGGACTTTTCTATAATACACAAAAAACACTATTAGAAACATGAGGAGTCTAACTATATCAAAAATTAATATAATGTGTACTAACATGATGAATTATATTCGGATACCGTCCATTTACATTGGACTAACCAAACAGCAATATAAGTTTTTGGTTATTAGTTCAGCGAAGGGATTTCCAAACGTCAATAGATGCAATCCAATTACCTACAGTTTTTTGTTAGTTAATGAGTATTTAAGAGTTAAATGCTTCACAAGCAACACGTAGAAATTAACAACAGTATTAACCGTATTATTTAAATTGGTATAAATGTGAACTAAGCCTCGGTAATCCAGGGGTAAGAATGTGTGCCTCTGAATCTAAGGGTAATTGGTTCGATTTTAAGTGTTTCCCTTTCTCTTTTAAGTACAAACTGTAATAAATTAATATCAACCGAGGTTCCAGCCTTATATTTGAGCAAGTTGAATGTCTGAACGTTCCGCCCTTCGGAGGGGGCGTAAAACCGTTGATCCCGTGTCCATGTGATGTTGGGCACTTTAAAGATCCACACTCACCTTACAGAAAGGCAGGGGTTCAGCAAAATTTCCAGGATAGTGGGGTGAAACTGCTCCATGGCGTCCGTGATTGGCCATAGTCGCGGTAATAGATCGGCGTTAAAGTAAAAAAATAAATCTCGAAATAAATAAATGTGAACTAATATAACTTATGAAAATTGGAAACCTGAAATGTGTGACAAAGTGTTAGATGGGGTAAGAAAGGCGTAAAGGGAATCTGGTTTGACGTAATAAAATTTGAAGTTTATGAAATTTGGAAATGTCATTGTCAATATTTCTGGATTAAACCTGATTTAATTATGTCGAAGTATACAGCGCAAGTAGGATACTTATTGGATATGGACATACTGTAAAATTTAAGCCAATAAAGTAATAATAATAATAAAGTCACTTGTTCAAATCTGAAATGATGACTACCAACATTATTGAATTCAGTTTACCGACATCTAAATGTTCAGATAACCCAATATATTTTAATTTGCAGCTTGGCTATGTGGTATATTAAATGGTATGCTAATATCGAAACACATTATTTGCATAAAAAGTAACTTTTTTTACTTTTCCGTAATTTTATTTGGTTTGGTTAAAATGTCAGATTTAAATGTGTACATGTAACATTGTTATTTTATGCGATACATCTATTATCGTCGAAAAAAGTTCTCCAATTGGCGATTTTAGTTTAAATATTAGCGGCCGCTGGGCGGCGCAGTTTGGCAACGTGTCGACGTTGCTTAATTGGAGCTGAGCTACAGGACGCCGGGAACGGTCAGTTTCTGGATGGGTGACCGGTTTGTAATCGCGTCCGGGTCTGATGTTTGTAGAAAACTGCTTTTTTTTTTGGTGAATTTTCGTAGAAAACATTTCCAGGTAAATTTTCGTAAACGGTTTTTAGTGGGTTTTTGTAAATCTTTCGTTAAAAATATTTGGTTACTTTTGATAAACAAAAATTTTTAATGGCTGTCAAAAATTATCATCAAATTTTCGAGGCAACAATTCCTTGTAGCGAATTTTAATGAACTCTTATACTAAACTGTTTTTGCAAATTTTCTGGTAAAAACCTTTTCAGCGAATTAATGTAATTTTTTTCAAAGAGTTTCATCAAATTAGCATCCATCATCTGTGTGTAATAATCTCTAGGTTTTTAATCTTTTTTCTGTTTAAAGTTACACAGCATGTAATTTCATAATTTTCGGTTCTAATATTTTTCTCTAACATGGATATTTGTATCTTGAGATGGTTGTGGCCGATACTGAAGGTAAATCCATTAATAAATTCGCATTTAATAAAACAGATGAATGTGATATTTAGATTCTATTGTTATCACATTAAAGATGTTCCATCGGAAGAAATCACATTATGGCGAAACAGCTGTTATGTTATCATAATATAGCGTAAATCTTACATTTATCTATTTGATTGAACATCTAGATCTTGCCGATTACGGTTCTGTTTATATCAACTTAATTGGGTTTTATAAATAATGGCGTGGTGCAAACTTGCAACGATGAAGCAGAAAGTTTTTCTGAATTTGTGAAAACTAATATGAAATATTCTCCTACATGGCTACATTAATTATATTATCTCATGACCACTTACCTCCTGGTGAGATTTGCCTAGCAGTCTGCAGATTGCATGGTATTAAATTTAGTAGGATTTATGAAACTGTTAATGTATCTTACTGAAATTTAAGTCTGTAGCACTAAACAAGAATTGCCTGCATTTGTGTTTTCAAGTCAAAAATCATGAAACACGCCTGTCCGGTTGTATATATTAAATGGTGATGTAATTGATGAATTTAAACATTTTGCCGGGAAATTGTTTTAAAATTATCTTCGTCCACCACCAACACATTTTTTTGTACATTCATGCAGACAGCATTGCACCGCTCAGCAACCTTGAAAATGGTCCCGGTATATTTTAGCAATAGATGCAAATTGTTTTTTTTTACATAATGAATCCTGAAAAGATAAACAAGGTATATTTTGATCAACAACGTTGCGTAAAGAATGCAATTAAATCTGTTCAAAATCACTTTTCACATTTTAAGTATTTCACATGTATCAAATTTTGCGCTGATAAATAACACACAAAATACGCGCTATAACACTGTATAAGTAAGTAAGTTTGACCTATTCGCATGAGTTTTTTTTTGTTTTTTTTTATGAAACAGTTCATGAAAGGCCTATCCATTCGTCTCAGACATCATGAAGTTGGTGGTTGTGCCATAAGATGGGTGTTTACTCAGTTCCTAAAGGGATTATTTGTCTTCGGAAATATGTTTGCCAGAAGGCATTCCAAAAGGGAACAAGTATTCTTAACGTATTCTAGAAGTGGGTAAATTGACACAAAAATGTGTGCTGACCGTTTGTCAGTCCACCAAAGACCACATTTTTTTAAAATTTAGCACATGCGGAGTGCCTTGCAAAAATATTACTACAGCTTTGTTAATTTTTTTGTTGTACTCAAATGCGGTGTGATACATTCGTTTAAAAAGTATTAAACGTATCTGATAATGTTTAATCTTAAATGTTAAAGGTCATAAGCTGAGGTACTAACGAAGTAGTTTATACGTAGCAATGTCGATGATAGTATCGATAAGGATCTCCAACTTTTCTTCTTTGGTCGAAGATTGAATGTGATATATGAATCTCGTATAAGACGAACAGTTCGTTTCTAAATAGAACCTAGGAGAAAAATGGTTTTGTTTGGGACAGTACAGTATGGGAACAATATTTCAACTCTGGACGTATCTGTGCTATATACAGCGTAGGAAGCTGCTGTGGTGAAAACAAACTTAACCGGAAACAGAAACCCAAACTATTGCTGCTGCCTCTGCAATATTGAAAATATTCAACTGACAGTAAAGATCTTATGTAACTCAATGTAGAACGTGTGGATTTTTTGGGCAATATTTTCCAGTCATCTAAACAAATGTTTTCCATGTCCACATTTCAGAAGCTTCTATTCTGTTCATTGCCTGCTTATCCAAGCTTTCCCCCTATACATTAGAACACTCTATGACTCGATGAACCTCTTCGTCGGATTCAAGTTAAAATATTGATCAGCGAGGATGCTTGCTATTGCCATCATTCCTCTCAGTTATTTGACATTTACCATGATGCGTAATAAGAATCGCAAGGTACGTGAACATTTCCAAATGTGTAAATTGTTGGCCGTTTAGTTTTCCCTCCATTTTCGCAGCCCATTCTTATCCACATTCATTACTTTGATTTCGTCATATTGTA
This sequence comes from Tillus elongatus, assembly GCA_964006375.1. Taxonomy (NCBI): domain Eukaryota; kingdom Metazoa; phylum Arthropoda; class Insecta; order Coleoptera; family Cleridae; genus Tillus; species Tillus elongatus. The sequence goes on along the minus strand of OZ023263.1, from coordinate 147,100,483 downwards.
TTTTGTTTTGTATCTTTCTTAACACACCATCCAGTACACTAAGCGCCATTTCAAATTAATTTTTAGTTTTTGATACTAGCGCTATTTAATCTGCGCACTTTATGCAATGGAACCGTTGCCTATTTATTTTCATTTTTGCGGTTCTTTCTTTCAGTCTATTTTTTGGATCTTCCATAAATAGATTGAACAAGCACGGCGATAGTGGGCATCCTTGGTGTACCCATTTTTTCATACCCCCTGATATCTATTATGGTAATTTTACGCCTATCTTTCCAATCCAGTTCACTTCAATGAATCAAACAATATTTTTTAATGCATATAAGTGAAAGCTTCTTCTAGGTCTACAAAAGCTATGAACGAATCACTATTTCTCTCTAAGTGTCCTTTCTTATATTGTTTTAAATTCTCTAGTTCCTCGATCGCGTTTAAATCCTAACTGCTCTTCATCAAAGGCACTATTAATTTTGCTGCTTATATTTTGCACTATGATTAGCAGAGTCTTAGCCACATGACTTATTATTGACACTTATTGTGCCCCGTGTTGTTTGCATTTTTGCTAGTTCGCCGTTTTTGGTATTTTAATAATTTTACATTTTATAAACCAACTTGGCAGCTCTCCATATAACATTTTGCAACCAGTTGAAAAAGTTATTCTTTCATTAGTTTTATTATTATTATACTGAGTTTTTAAAAATTTGCGCTTCTACTTCGTCTACACCACGTGTCCAAGTTATATAAGGGCGTTCTCAAATTCTTCTCTTCAAAATCTTTTCCCACTTTGTGTAGTCTATTACCGATACTGTATCATCGGCGTATCATATGACCTTGCATTGACCACCCTTTCTAATCAAAATATTGTTTGCATATATGTATTTAAGACGAAATAGGACCTATTACTGTACCTCGTAGAACGTCACATTGTACATTCATTTTAGTGTTCAACACAGAGCCGACTTTAACCGTTTGTTCTCTATACCTCAAATAATTTCAAACATATCTCCTTATCACTCCAATTTCTTAAATTTAGATTTGTATGTTACAAGAAAAAAAAGTTCTAATAAAATATTCTGTGCCAGATCATTTCTATGAAAATTCACTACCATAACGCACCTATAAAATTTTTATCATCTACTCTTTTAACAAATTTTACGTGTAGTACAGGCAATAGAGGAGCCCGTTACTCTTGTCCATAATGCACTAAACTACAGGAGTTTTTTTTTGATAGATAGGTTCAGAATTACGTACAGAATGTAAAAACACAAAATCCTTACAAATTAGGAGGGCGGAAGTGCCGCAATTTTGAGAAAAACCGTTTCGGCCTATATCTCCGTAACCGTGCACTTTAGACCAAATATATATATATATATATATATATATATATATATATATATATATATATATATATATATATATATATCACACCAATAACTCAAAAACTAATGGGCCGGTTTTAATTAAATTTGGTGAATAACTTCCACTTGTGAGTGACTTGGATAAGTTTGTTATCCAAGAAAATCGGCGCAGGTTTTCCCGGAAAATTTTGTGTTTTCTTTCGAAAAAAAATCATATCTCCGGAAATAACAAAGTAAGGGCAACTAAATTGGGTACACGGTTTTATGTCATTATAGGTAAATTAACTACCAAAATTTAGGTCTGTAGGTTCAAATACAAAAAAGTTATAGTCATTTAAAGAAAAATAAATTGGGGTTTTCCTCAAAACGTCAAAGTCGCGAATTGAAACGTCAAAATTGGCAACATTTACGCAAAGAACCTGAAACTAATATAAGATATGGAAAGAAAATGTCTCAAGAAGAAGGTTTTACAAAGCCTGAAGTCTTAGCTCCAACCGTCATTGTCCTTCATTTTACTAAAATATTTCCAGAAAAATTTGTCGATTGAAAAGTGCAACATTTAACGCGTTATAACTTTGAAAATATTGATTTTAGAAAAAAGGTTTTTAGTAAAAATTGTAGGAAATTTGTCTATTGAAAAGTTAAGTTATAAGCATTTTATTTTTTAAACAATTATTAACAAAGATATAGGTAAAAAAGTCAATAAATGAATGCTAATAGTCGTATAAGTTGTAAACGGTGAGTGATACCAAAAAAATATTAAACCAAAAAGATGAAAAATGCAATTATCTACAATAAAGGTCATTGCCATTTTTGGTCTAAAGTGCACGGTTACGGAGATATAGGCCGAAACGGTTTTTCTCAAAATGGCGGCACTTTCGCCCTCCTAATTTGAAAGGATTTTGTGTTTTTACATTCAGTACGTAATTCTGAACCTATCTATCAAAAAAAAAAAAAATAACTCCTGTAGTTTAATGCAGAAAAAAATTCTCTATTGCCTGTACTAGTGTTCTTGTGCGTTTTTTCTATCAATTTTGGTTTCATTATTAATAGATTGCAACAATGCTGTATGGTGATCTGTACTATTAGTTTCTATAACATGTGGTTTTATTATTAATCTTTTTTGTATACTTTTAACGTCGGTCTATTTCCGTGACTATGGCCAATCACCGACGCCAGGGAGTAGTTTCACCTCACAATTCTGGAAATTTTTATGAATCCTCGTATTTCTGTAAGGAAGATAGAGTTCTTTAACGTGCCCAACATCGCGTGGACACGGACCAACGGCTTTACGACTTCTCCGATGAGCGGAACGTGCAGACATTCAACTTGCTCAAATATAATACCACAACATCGGTTGATGTTAATTTTACAGTATGTACTGAAAAAGTAAAAGGGGAACCCTGGTAATCGAACCCAGTATCCTTGGGTTCAGAGACACACGTTGTTACCATTGAATCACCGAGGCTCTATTATTATTCAATTCCCATTAATTGATTCAAAGATTAAATGCCGTTTATGAACAAAAGTGTGATCCAAGCAGGGCTTCGAATTTTCAGTAATGCGGGTGACAAAATTTATACAGTATGATGATAAAGTTTGGAACATAGTTCATAAATGCGTTATTTAATTTTTTCAAGAAACAGTCTCGGACAGGTTAATTTTAACTTTTCAATTGCCAACTTATGACGTAAAAATTACATTTATGACGTCACTTATTTCTGAATGGTGAGGTCATCATATGTTTGATGAAAGATGACAACCATATTTGTTTTGCTGTTTTTCCATAGACCTGCTTACTACTTAAATAATGATGAGGAAAATTGGTACCTTACATAACAATAAAAAATAGCATTATTTACTTTAAACCTACTTAAACGTAAGTTTAATGGAAAAATGATTGAATCAAGGAAAACAAACAAAATTTAGTGCAAATGTTCAAATTGTTCCCCAACATTTGACATTGACCGAGTGTAAACACTTTGTACACTGTGGTCAAAAATGTCAGGACTAATTTGCTCTACTTTAGCCGGAATTCTTTGCTGTAGCTCTTCTAAATTATTTGATCTGTTGAAATAAACATTCGATTTCAAGTAACTCCACAGAAAAAATCCAAAGGAGTCAAGTCTGGGGAACGCGAGTTTGGATAGTGCCCTTTTGGCACTTCACAACAAAAAAACTTTATTTCGAAATTACAACAAGTTTAATTATAATTTTAAAACAAAGGAGAAATACACGATGTTTAATGTTGAAACACTCGTAATAAATTCTAACATAATATTGTCTCTTACTTGTATATATAAAGTCAAATATGCTTAGCTAACATTATAAAATAAAACAACTTAAACTAAATAATTATGATGACTATGATTATTCAGCGGTTTCAGTACTTTCGCGTTAAACGACTGCTTCGATCCTATTACTCTACTGACACGAGATATCAGTATAGCATTATACAGGGTGCTGTAACTCCTCCCTTGCCAGATGAGATTTAGGGTACCTAAATCTTGAAATTGATGTCCTCCAGGGGAACTTCGTGGGTCTTCTTAAGTTCGTTGACGATTTCGGACTCGACGGCGGAACTGGTTATTCTGTCTTTAAATTTCCAAAAACAGAAACATGCTACTGTTAATAAAAGAACACAAACAGTTAAAGTAAAAACACTAATCGAAGTATGAATTACAGGAACACTTATTGTTTGTAGTAACTCCTTCTGATGCTGTAGTTGGGATTTCACTAAATTCAATTCATCTAAATTTATAGATTCTAGATGTAAAGGCACAATGTTAAGTTTTGAGTTCATGGACAGTTCACTAAATTTGAGTTCGGGTAACGGTACATAGAAAAGTTTTTTAATTTCAGATTGATGAGAACTTACTGTTTGTCCTTTGATTTTTACCTCACAGCCTTCTTCTATTTTTGCCAGATAACTACCATCTATGGCCATGATTTTACGGTCATCGCTGCATCTGTAGTTGACTATATTTTCTACTGGAGAGATGATAATCCATTTACTTTCGCTGATCTTCTGAATCTTCACATCTTCTATTAACATTTGGTGATGCTCACAATTGTTATACTGGGTGGAGAACTTTATTAATTGTATTTCACAAGGGCTGTTTGGACTGATGTGATTCATTGTTTGAGCTTGACACAGGAATTCAGTTGGTCGGACCTCTCGACATGGTCCATCATGGCTTTTGTAATTTTCATCATTCAAGGAAAGGTATTTTGAATGGGGAATTAATGTTAGGAATGTGTGGGTCAAACTATTACGGATGGGAAAGGCATATAAATGATAGTAATCGTAATATGCTGACTCAACCAAAGGTACATCTAAAATGAATGTTAACTGAGTGGTTTTGTAATAGCTTTTAATAGTAATTATTTCTTCATAAAGGGCCATATTATCTATATTTACCTTATATGGCAAATTTACTTTATGTCTTTGAATTTTATTAAGCTCTATCAATAAATCATCTGTTTCTAAAATAGAGGGATGCATTGTCTTTAATTTAGCAAACGTTATTGCATTAACTAAAGTCTCCAAAATATTTTTAATTCCCGTTATTTCGGTAATTAACTGAACAAAGAGCATTTGAGCTATGATTACTATGTCCATGTAATCCTGTCTTAAGTCTTCAGCTTCAAAATTTTTCGTTAGAAATTCAATACGGTCTGATATCTTTTTTTGATTGTTAGTCAAAATGTAAACTGTTTGATTAAATTTGGTAATAGCGGATTTTGTTAGTGACATTTGATTTTTTTGAATTATTTCTAATTTATTTTGGTTACTAGTTAGCTCTAAAATTGTTGAGTCATAGCGTTTAGCATCATTATCATCTAAATTTCCTGTGATTGACTTAATTACTGTTCCGAGTCCGTTTATTAAACCTCTCTTTTTTCGATTTAAACTTGATGGTATAATTTGTTTGAAAATTTTGTTAGTTTCACTTATTTCATGGAATAACACATTTTGAGAGTTTCGTAGTTCTTCATAATAGGATTCATTATAAGGGGAGTTTTGTATAGAGATGTTCAGGTGATAGGATGTGTTTTGTAAAAAGTTAAAGTCTTGTAAAAGTGGTTGTAGTTCAATCGTTCTAATCAATGTCCATTTATCGATTGCGTTTTGCATAGTTCCTATTTTTAGGGGTAGCAGTCCAGGGTTGTCATTCAGTCTGTTAAACTCTACCTGTCCAAGGACATGGGTGAGGAAGAGGATTGACCTGAAACATTAGGTCGTTTTAGATTTCGTAGGTGTCGTTTAGCTATTTGTTTATTTTTTCTAATTAATGCAACATTTTTATCTGTAACTTTTATCAATTCAAATGGACCTTCGAATTTTGGATTATTTTTATTTCGTTTATCTACTTTAGTATAGACATGCGTTTCCTTATCAAATAAAGCGGTATCATCTTTGGAATTTCTGCCGGACACAACTCTTAATTTATTTTTTTCTAAATTCTCTTTAATTTTTTCGTACATTAAATTTAGTTTATTTTTATGTTGTAATAGGTACTCTTGCAAGAGTTTTTGTTGATCGTTTATATCATACACATCTTTACTAGAAGTATGACCTAAGACAATATCAAACGGGGTAAAATTTGTGGCTGAATGAATGCTATGATTGTATGCCATAATCGCATAACACATAATTTTTGTTATCGGGTCTTTTGGATAAATTTGACGTAATATGCGTATGTGTTCTAATAAAGTTGAATGCAAACGTTCTATGAGACCGTTAGAATTTGGATTTCTGGGGGTGGTGAAATGAACTTTTATCTTGTGCAAACTAAATAATTGTTTTACAGTTTCTGAGCATAGCTCGGAACCATTGTCACTTACTATTTGCTCGGGTGTTCCGTAGTAAGAAAAATACTGAATTAAAGCATTACAGGTTTCGATTGGATTTTTACTACTAATAGCTACTGCTTGCCCTAATTTGGAAAATGAATCAATTAAAGTTAAATAAATTTGATTTTCAATTATAAATGTATCTATATGTAAAATTTGGAAAGGTCTACTTGGAGTTTCTGTAAGCATTAAAGGTATATTAGGTGGGTTACGGTCATATTTTGCTCTTTTACATATTTCACAATTATTTATAAATTCAGTAACTTTTTCTTTCATGTGTAAAAAATAATATTTATTAGCTATTTCTTTAAGTGTCTCATTAATACCACGATGATTAGTTTTAGAGGTGTGATAACTTTGTATTACTTCTTGAATATCAGCTGTGTCAGCCAAAGGAATTCTACGTTTCGGACAGCTTATTATTTCAGGGCCATTATCATTAAATAGTTCAGTGTAAATATTACTAAAGTCCTTATATAATTGATCGGTTTCAAAATTAAAATAATAACGTTTATTTGAAACGGTATAATCTCGTAAAAATTTAACAATATGGTCTCTATTATTTTGTCGAGGAATTTGCACTAAGTATTTAGTTTGATTATAAATTTTTACCTGTTTTACTGGTCTAGGGTTATAATTTACTGGGGAAATATAATATTGATTCGGTTGTTTTTCAATGGGATTTTCAGATATTTGTATACTTTTTTTCGGTTCAACATTTACTTGGGAATGATCACTTTCGTCAGAGTTTTCAGTTGGTATTTGTGCGAGTAAATTGCGTCTTAGTTCACTTAAAGGGATATCTTCTGAATTTGGACTATCAGGAATTTCGATTGGGATAAAAGGCATTTCCGGTGGAGTCATAGGTGGTATATATTCATTTGTCGGCTGTGGTAATATCATACTTAAAGGAGGTGTATTTAGTTCACGGTCAAAGTCCTGTAAACGTCTCTCATTACTGTCTACATTATTAAACGTAGATGAAATCTCATCATCTAGAGCATTTACCTGTATGCGAGATAATGCGTCAGCGTTTGTATTATATTTTCCTTTTTTATATATAATTTCATAGTCGTACTCTTCCAATTTTAGTCTCCACCTAGTTAATTTTGAATTTGGTTCTTTTAATTTCATTAACCAAACTAATGGTCTATGATCGGTGTAAATGTAAAATTTACGTCCGTATAAATATGGCCTAAAATATTTAGTCGCCCAAACTATAGCTAAAAGCTCTTTTTCTATAGTCGAATATTTTTGTTCACTATTATTTAGGGTGCGAGATGCATAACTTATTGGTTTATCACTACCTAAAGGTCCTTGCGATAACACTGCCCCTAAAGCTACATTTGAAGCGTCTGTCGTTAAAATAAAAGGTTTTGTAAAGTCGGGATATTGTAAAATAGGGTCATTCACAAAATGTTTTTACAAGTTTCAAAAGACTCAAGGAAATCTTTGTCAAGATTTATATTGGCATTTTTCTTAAGGCATTTAGTTAGTGGTTTAGTCAATTTTCCAAAATCGCGTATAAATTTTCGATAATACCCTACAAGACCTAAAAAGCCTTTGATTTCTTTACGGGTCTTGGGAAGTGGATACTGTTTTATGGCCTTAATCTTATCTGGATTAGGTTTCACCCCCCGATCTGTGATTATATGCCCAAGATACATTACTTCCTTCTTTAGAAATTCGCTTTTATCGAGCTGAATTTTTAGGTTGGCCTGTCTTAATCTTTCAAATACGTCTTTTAGTCTTTCAATATGTTCCTGAAGGGAAGTTGAAAATACTATGATGTCATCTAGATAGGAAAAACATTTTTCGTTTTGTATACCCCTCAGAATATTTTGCATTAGGCGCTCAAAACAGGGTGGCCCATTGATTACTCCAAAAGGTAAGCGCATGTACTCAAATTGGCCGAACTGAGTGGAGAAGGCAGTTTTTTCAATATCTTCTGGTGCCATTTCAATTTGATGGTAACCAGAAGCTAAGTCAAGAGTGGTGTAATATTGGCTTCGTCCAAGTTTGTCTAAGATGTCGGAAATATTAGGAAGAGGATATTTGTCCGGGATAGTTTTGGCATTTAATTTACGATAATCTATTACCATACGAAATTTCTGTTTACCACTGCTGTCCTTTTTTTTTTGGAATCACTAATACAGGGCTGGACCATGGGGAACAGGATGGTCGAATTATACCTTGTTTTAGTAAGTCGTCTACTTGTCGTTTAACTTCTTGTTGTTGAACATGGGGTAAGCGATACGGTCTTACATAAACTGGGTCTGGGTCAGATAATCTAATATGATGTTTTATTTGATGTGAAAATGTGAGAGGGACTCCTTCACAATAAAATATATCTTTATATTCCCTACATAAAGCTTCAATTGCTGTTTTTTCTTCAATATTTAAATGATCAAGTCTAAGTTTTTCTAAATTTTGATTTTGAAGATATTCTAATTCTATCCCTGAGAAATCTACGTCCATGTGTTCGTCAATGTGTTCAGTGAAATTTAATTCTGTTTCCGTAATTGGGTCAAGTTTCAATGGCGAGTTTAATATTACTTGTACATGTTTATCTGTACTATTCAAGACACTCACATATGAAAAACCCTGATCTACGTTAACTAATGACTCTGGTATTTCTACTCCAGGTCGCAATGTTAATTTCGATAAAACTCCAGTATTTGTGGAACAAGAAACTGGAATTTTAATAATTTTCTCTGTTCTTGCTTCTATTTCGATTTTAAAATTTTGATACGTTCTTTTATAAGTATTATGTCGTTCAGACGGCAAATAAAGTGGAATTACTGCTTTATCTGTAATTAATTTTCTATTTTTAAAATCTATTCTGGCTCCTAACCTTTGTAATAAGTCAGAGCCAATCAGACCATGATATTGGTTACTAATATCAAAAATGTAAAATTTATATTTTGCTTTTCCTGTGTTAAACATTAATGGTAAGGGAATTTTTGCAATTTCGTTATGTGTACTTGTCTGATGGACGGATTTGATTTGAAAATATTCATTTTCTATAAAATTTTTGTAATAAGTATAAGCTAAAGATGGGCACAATAAAGATTTCGTACTACCACTATCCAACATGAATTTTAAATTTATACCAGGCACGATTACGTAGGGTAGTTTTGGGCAATTATCTAAATTAACCTGTATTATCTGTTCTGATCTAAATTCAGGCTCGAATGAAAATTTTCTCCATGTTCGGTATAATCATTAAAATTATCTCTAGGTTCATAATAATTTTCAGGGTAAGGTTCTGAAAAGTTTTCAGGTTCATAATATTTAGAATTTGTTTCATTATATTCATAATTTCCTTGACTAAAATTTGTGTCGTTGTAGTAATTGTTTTGTATAGGTCTGTCAGATTGTACTTCGTGATGATAAAGTTCCTCACTCGTATATCGTCTGTTTTGTGTATTAGGTATGGTATTTGTCGGTCTATGATTTCTGGTCGACGTTTCCATAGGGGTAGGCTTGTAAGTCGGAACAAAATTAGGGTTGGGGCGGAAAACATTTCTATTAGAATTTCTTGCGAAATTTTGTGAAGCAGGTTGATAATGAGGTCTCTGTTGTTGAATGTTTTGTTTTCTCTCAAAAGGATTTAGTTGTGGAAAATTATTTCTCGAAAATTGTGAATTAGATGGTCTTTGATTAAATGGTTGATTACTAGAAAATGATTTGTGAAAATTACCTAGATTTTGAGAAGTAAAACTATTTTGGAATGGTTTATTTTGGAAATTGTTACTATTACTGTTTTTATTAGGTGTGTTAGTATGCATATATTTCATTTGTTTTTCGCCATATTGGAAATTTTCTTCCTCTACGACTAATGCCATAGCTTGCTCCAAATGTATCGGTTTTTGTAATCTAATTGCAAGTCCTAATTGTCCGTGCAGTCCATGTAAAAAGGTCTGCAAGGCCATTTTGTCATAAATTTCATTTTTTACTAAACGAATATTGTTATCATCTATAGTTAATCTTAATTTACTTTGTAGCAAACTTCTAGCATCTTGTATCCGCATACCAAATTGATAGGGCGTTTCATTCTGATTCGGTTTAAGTAACATTAAGTCTCTAGCTAAACAATCTTCATCTCTCTGGTCTGAAAAATATTGTTGTAAGAGAAGTTTTATACGGGGCCAATTTGTGGCATCTTCTCTACTAGCTATTAAAGATTTTGCTCTTCCCTCTAGTTTATTAACTATTATTCTAAGTATCCAATTATTGCGGTCATTATTTAAATTTTGTGTATCAACAAAAGATGATAAGAAATTTTCACAAGCTCCAATAAATAATGCCAAAGTGGCTTGATCCCCGTCATAACTGGGAATTGCATTAATATGATAAGATTCAATTTTGGTTTGTGCAGCAACGTTTTGTTCAGTCATTTTAATATTTGTATTTTCTAACGTAAAATTATTTTCTAAATCTAACACTAATTTGGCTGGTTTAATAATATTTTGTCTAGAAATAGTTTTAAAAATTTTATCTGAGTCAGACATACACAATTATAAAATTTATGGGATAAATATATATAAAGGATAATGAAAATTACTCACAATAATTTTTCCATATGCTTAATTATGAAGTCGGCAATGTTGTCCTTCTTCGCTGACGATTTTTGGTCACTTCTATCTATACTTGACTTGGCCCTTCGAGGTTGGCAATGATGTCCTTCCTTTTGTGGCTGTGTTGTCTTATGCTAGTGGTGGCTTCTGCTGTTGAGGTTGGCGATGATGTCCTTCCTTGTTGACGATGTTTGTCACTTTAAATTTTGTAGGTTACAGGTTTTTAACGATAAAAATCGACGTGTACCTTTGCGATTTTTGTCAAAAATACACTTAAACCTATACTAACGACTGCGCCAGTTTGGATAGTGCCCTTTTGGCACTTCAAAACAAAAAAACTTTATTTCGAAATTACAACAAGTTTAATTATAATTTTAAAACAAAGGAGAAATACACGATGTTTAATGTTGAAACACTCGTAATAAATTCTAACATAATATTGTCTCTTACTTGTATATATAAAGTCAAATATGCTTAGCTAACATTATAAAATAAAACAACTTAAACTAAATAATTATGATGACTATGATTATTCAGCGGTTTCAGTACTTCCGCGTTGAACGACTGCTTCGATCCTATTACTCTACTGACACGAGATATCAGTATAGCATTATACAGGGTGCTGTAACTCGCGGTGGCCACTGAATTGCTCCTCGACGCCCTATCCATTTTTCAGGAAATGGGGCATCTAGATATTGACGGACGTCTACACCAAAGTGAGGAGGCGCCCCGTGTTGCTGAAACCAAATATATTGAAGGGAGCACATCTGCCTCGTGATTATTTGGAAAAATTACTGCCAGAGCTGGCACTAAATCTAATCGCAAGAAATTTAGGTAACGTGCTCCTGTAAGATTTCCTTGAAAAAAGCAAAGCCAAATGAAACGCCGTCCGATTATTCCCATCCATACATTGACTTTGCCATGACGTTGACTGTGAGAGTCTTGAGTCCAATGGGGATTTTCGCTTGACCAATGTATTGAGTTGTAACGATTGTAGAAAATCACCAGAAAAGAGATTGTTATTAAGAAAATTGGTATCTTCTTTGGAGCGTAACATTAATTGTTCACAAAAATGTAAACGGCGGTCTGAATCATCATTGTTTGGTCTGAATCATCATTGTTTAACTTGTGTATCAATTGCACTTTGTAAGGATGATACTTCGATTCTTCGAATAATTTTACCACTAAAGCTTGGTCCGCGTGGTTATTTAGCCCTAGTTGCCTTGTTGAATGGTGACGATTTTTCTCAGATTCAAGCAATGTATCCAATCTGACTTCTTCACTTACTCGAGGTCGACCTTGTCGAGGCAAATCTTTTATGGATCCCGTTTCAGTGAATTTGGCAACCAATTTACTTACTGTATACTATTTTACAATTAGCGGTCTATCAGGATATTCGTTGAATAACTCGCATGCTTCCTGATGACTGCTAAGGCTGTTGCTATATCCAATCATCATTAATATCTCTATTCGTTTCCCTTTCGCTTAAACGTGTCATTTTTGTAAATTCGAACCGGAATTGATTACTTTTTGTCGTTTCTTATTAAATTTACGTTTCCATCATGCAATTTTTTGAAAAAAATTGTTATGTCACGTACCAGTTTTTTTCCATCATCATTTAAGTAGTAAGCAGGTTTATGCAAAGGCAGCAACAAAATATAGTTGTCATTTAAAAAACTTATGATGACGCCATCATTCAGAAATAGGTGACGTAATTGAAATTTTTATGACATAAGTTGGCAATTGAAAAGATAAAATTGACCTCTCCGAGCGTTTTTATTACAAAATTAAATCACGCATTTATAAACTATGTTCCAAACTTTATCAACACAGTGTATATGGGACATAACCACGCTTCTTTAGAGATTTGCGTATATAAGGCAACACGGTGGTTGGAACTCAAGTAACTCATAATTCAAACCCCCAGTCCAGATACCTATATCTGGACTTTCTATTATTGCAGAAATGTCAATTTTACATTAAAAAATGACGTCCCGCAACGTGAAAACTTACACCGACATTCAAACTCTTTAGAGTGACAGTTGCAACCCCCAAATTTTTTAATAGGAAATAGGGACTTGTGATCTCATTTGAAAGACATCTTTACTTTATGTTTCAAAATGCTATGGTTTTAAAATTTGTTGCAAAAATTAATATCAAAAAAGGAAAAGAATCATCTGGTAAGAACCTTCGCTATAACACACTGAAAAATTAATAACTAATCGCGTTTCTTACTTGATAATATGTAAAAATAAAAGACACATCCATCTTAATGTAGGAGATGTTCAAAATGCATGCTTTGAATGTCTTGGCAGCATCATACTCGTAAATAAAAATATCTTCCAACGTTAGTTAACATCGGAGACGTGACTGACATAATCGCAATCGTTATTCTTCTTCTTAAGTCAGTTAAATCGCCTGGTTTTGTTTTGTATACCATACTTTTCACATATCCCTATAAGAAGGGTCTAACAGCGTAAGATAGGGTGATCGTGCTGGCCATTCTAATGATCCTTGCCGCCCAATTTACCGATTTGTAATTATTATATTACATTGATTTGGTAATGTGCTGGTGCTCCATATAATATTCGCTGAAATTTATGGGTTTGTTTGATCTGGATATAAGTTTGACAAAGTTGGCACGAGATTATTTTAGACCAGTGCTAAATAATTATCTTCATTCAATTTTCCATAACTGAAAAAGGCACCAATGACATGGTTTTCAACTATTCCTGCCCACACACTAATTATTATTACGATTATTATTATTACGGACTTTAGCCTCAAGGGTTTTCACACTCCATCAAAGGGGAACATTCACTCATCCCAGGTAAGTTATCGGGCCCTGAACGACAGCGCGACACATCCTTATTTCCCAGGAATCTCCACACTGCCAACTACGAAGAATGTTGCTAACTTTTTATATCATCTTTTTAATTGATACTTTCAAAAAAAGACCCTGAAATTGTTTTTGCTCGCTTTTTCATTATCAAAAATAAAACGCGATTAGTTATAATTTTTTTTTTAGTGTGTTTTAGTGAAGTTCGTCAATCATATATTTTTTCACTGTTAATTTTTGCAATAAATTTCAAAACCATAGCATTTTAAAATAGAGAATGAAGAGGTCTTGCGAAGGAGGTATCACAAGCCCCTACTCCCTCTTGGGGGTTGCAGTTATACGACGCTGGTCAACCAAAGAACGAGCAAGATACATTCTTAATGGGTTTGATGGCAGTAAAACCTTGTCAAAACACTTGTGCCCACTGAATATAATACCTTAAAAAAAACCATTTTCATTTTTTGCAATCAATAGTGACAACGAACGCGAAATTGTTTGAAAGAAAGCATTTATGAGTCTTTATGTACTATCCCATTATCAGGTTTAACGTTTAAGCGAGTTAGTCGTAGTAGGAAAATCTGACAAATATGACCTGAAAGGAAATCATAATTACATGACCTCATGTATTAAACCCGAATATACTTATCAAGATTAAAGAACGCATAGACTCGTTTCCAAAAAACAAGCACATTATAGTTCAAAAACAATCTTTCACTTGGACGCAACACTAACAGTAAAGGCTATGCATTCCCTATTTCTTAAAAAATATCCTGAACTACGAAATAAAATAAAGTATGAATATTACTTAAAATATTTTAAATCTAAATGACAACGCTAAGCGGGTAGTGGCATCTGAATGGCTCATAAAAGGCGAGCCAAAAAATTCTATAAGTTACAAGAGGTTCAAAAATTATGTAAAGATAACCCTCAAGTGACTAGAATTACGTTCTATGACATGCAAAACCTACCACCTCCTAATATCTCCGCACAAGAGATTGTTTACTACAAGCAGCTATGGCTATACTTATTTGACATTCACAATCTATCGGACTCCAGTGGATGGATACTTTGATACCTATCATGAAGGAGAGCCCAAAAAGACGCCGAATGAAATGTGTACTTTTCTACACGACTATATACAAAATCACATACTAGAAGAGGTTCAAGAACTGCAAATGTTTTCGTACGGTTGCCCTGGACATAACCGAAATAATAGTATGGTTCGATGTTTGTTGGCTATTTAGGAAATCGGACGCTTTTCAAATATTTACCAATTCGAGGACAATCTTTTCTTCCGTGTGACCGCGACTTCGGTACGTTAAAAAACGTAGTCAAAAAGCATGACAGAGTTTATCTCCTAGAATAATACGAGACCATGATTTTGACATGTAGAATCACCAATCCATTACAGTTTAAAAGGGCCTGTCACCAGGATATTATTGATTACAAAAACTGGATGCCACAGTTTTACAAAAAAGCTGCAAGGCTGTGGAAAAGGGAAACAACAATGTCTTTAGTGTTTCACAATATCGCGAATTCGTTTTTGACGCTACGTCCAGTAACACCTTCAGAGTTCACTGGTTGTGCGATGTCCTCCACATTTCAACTGATAAATCAAACGTAAGGCCAGGGCCCCCAAATGGCATAGCCCACTCTGAAGCTGTCCCTATCAACGATAAAAAAGTTCAGGACTTAAGAAATATTATACAATACGTTAGTGGTGAAGATTTAGAGTTCTACTACCATTAAGTACACTTGGAGAACACCCAAATCACCACAACACATATTTCAGAGACCTTACGATCGTTTCGTAGACAAAGTCTACATCTTCAGAGGAAGAAAAATTCTAACATAAAAAAACTAGAACCCGTATATTTATATCGCGTCAAAGTAAACGAGCTAGTCCGAAGTAAAGTTGTCGTCTAACAACGATCATTTGTTTATTGCGACAGTGAAACAGGTCGGAGACCTGCTTTAATCTTTTGGTCGACAAATTTATGACCCTTATCTAATATAGGTATTACAAGGACCGGAGTTCTTTAAAGAAACAGCACGTTTCTTTTCGATCTAGAATTTACTATGTGGATATTAGTTCATGCCGACAAAGACATCTGGTGCGATAACAAACCGTAAACTCAACTCATCTCTTTTAAAAATAGAAAACTAAAACCCAGATGTCTGTCTCACCGTGTTAACTTTAACAAAGGAAAATAGTTCAACTAAAATACTACATACAAACTATATTTATATTGATTTTAATTCTACGTGAAAATATTTATCTTGACTACATATATACAACAACCGAAACCGGTATTTAAATCAAGAAAAACATACTAATTAGTATATGTATAAACCGGTCGAGTTATTGGCAATAATTTATTGTTCTACCAGACAAATTAGGAGTATTTAAGCGGTCAAATGCAAAGAGAGAACAAAGAGCTAGAAATTACAGGTGCCGCACGATTTAATGAAGTTTTGTTCTTAATAGACCTTAATATAAAAATACTTTCTAATGAATCAAGCATAGTTTGATGTCTGACATTTTTGACAAGTTTCAAATTTTCTTTGTCAATGTGGTGGTTATTATCCCATATATGTTGTGCCACACATGATTTGTCCACCGTACCATATCGTAACTGTGAGAGATGTTCACGAAATCTGGTGGCTATGTTTCTTCTAGTTTGGCCCACGTATTTAAGATCACAATCTTTGCAACTAATCTCATAAATTCCAGACATTTCCGTGACTTGGTCTTTGTCTTTCGTATTACCCAACAAATTTTTTAAATTACTTTTCGTCGAAAACGTCAAATGTAAATCGGCTTTCTTAAAAATACATTCCAAACCCTTTGTGATTCGTGGTTCATAAGGTAAGCACACAAATTTTTTCTCGATTTTATCATTCTTAAATGTCGTACATTCAGATATCAACTTCTTTGTTCTGTGTTTGTTAACTAATTTGTCTATTAAACCATCCGAGTAACCGTTATATCTCGCCACATTTTTTATGTATTTTAATTCTGTATTAAATCTATTTTTACTCAACGGAAATTTGATCAATCTATTTACTAAGAAATTTAAACTAGCCGTTTTTTGTGCAAACGCATGATGTGAGTCATTAGGAATATAACTAATAGTAGCCGTTTCCTTCCTATAGACATCAAATTCAAGCGAGCATTTATTTTTGATAACTAGTACATCTAGGAACGAAAGTTTATTGTTGTTTTCTATTTCGTGGGTAAATTTTATTGAATCAAATTGACTATTTAGTTTTTCAGTAAATTCTTCTACCTTACATGTATTTGTGTCAAACACTGCAAAAATATCATCGACATAACGAAACCAAACTCTAGGGAAATATCCACTTTTATTTTTTAAATCCGTCTCAAATCTGCTCATAAACAAATCTGCAATAAAAGGCGATAATGGATTGCCCATAGCTGTGCCTTCAGTTTGTTCAAAGAACTCATTGTTAAATTGGAAAATATTTTGTTTTATACAAAGGCTAGTTAGAGTTAAATATTCTTTGCAGACGTCTTGACTTATATTGTTCAATTTTAATAATTCTTCCAAATACTCCAACGTTTGTTTTGTGGGTACACTAGGAAATAATGACGTCACGTCGAATGAAATCAAAATCTCTCCTTCCAATAATTTAACATTTTTAATTTTATCAATAAAATCAAGAGAATTTAGCACCGAACTACTTTTCTGTTTAATAGGTAGTCTTTTAAACTCGTTTGACAACCACTTTGCCAAATTATATGTTGGAGAATCTATAGCCGAAATGATAGGCCTCATTAATTTTCCCGGTTTATGGATTTTCGGGAGACAATATTTTTTGGGGACTTTAGGATTAGAAACTTGTAAACGTCTTCTTAAATCCTTTGTTATGAGATTTGGACATTTTTTTAAACTGTTTTTAACTTCGTTAATCATTCTTGGTAACGGATTTTTAACTAATTTTCTATACGGCCCTGACTCTATTGCCTTACTCACTCGCTCTTTATAATCACTTTTGTCCATTATCACAACTTTATTGCCTTTATCCGCCTTAATATAAAAACAATCCTTTTCTCGCAATTGTTTAACTATTTTCATTTGATTATAATTTTTGTTTTTTGTAGGATTGTTTTCTTTTAGATTTTTAGAGATTTTCTTTTTACATGCTTCACGAATAAAGTTTTTTGAAGAATCCGGTAATTTTTTAATTCCCGTTTCTATACTGGCAACGACATCTAAAAGTGCTTCTTTTTGTGACTGTAATCCGAATTTTAACCCTCTGTTTAAGAGGTCCATCTCTTTTTTGTTAAACGACTGCGAAGAAAGATTTTCTACAAGGTCAATTTTCCGAGGAACTGACTTTTCAATTTTAATCTGATCGTTTACAAGTTTTTTTAGTTTTTTATTCTGGATATTGATTTTCTTAATTAACTTAGCGTTTATGACTACAAACATGTTCCTCTGAAAATTGCACCATTCATCATACTCTACGTTACCTAAATTAAATGTTAACTTTTTAAACAGACTATAAGCTTGTATTTCTAATTCACTACGTTTCGAGTAAAGATATTGCCTTTCTAAATCTAACCATTTTTGTTTAGCACACTTTAAAACTTTTTGACCAACTTTTGTGTTGTTAGAAATTTTAACATTGAAATGAATGAAATTAGGAAAAACCGACTTCTGTTTACAAGATTTTAAAAAAGCAATATCAGCACCTAAAAATCTAATCTTAGTACTTAGCTTTCTATATAGATTCAGTTCCGTTGACCTGGGAGCCATAATTCACTATGTGAAAACTGGAACCTGTGATGAGCACTAATAAGTACACTTGGAGAACACCCAAATCACCACAACACATATTTCAGAGACCTTACGATCGTTTCGTAGACAAAGTCTACATCTTCAGAGGAAGAAAAATTCTAACATAAAAAAACTAGAACCCGTATATTTATATCGCGTCAAAGTAAACGAGCTAGTCCGAAGTAAAGTTGTCGTCTAACAACGATCATTTGTTTATTGCGACAGTGAAACAGGTCGGAGACCTGCTTTAATCTTTTGGTCGACAAATTTATGACCCTTATCTAATATAGGTATTACAAGGACCGGAGTTCTTTAAAGAAACAGCACGTTTCTTTTCGATCTAGAATTTACTATGTGGATATTAGTTCATGCCGACAAAGACATCTGGTGCGATAACAAACCGTAAACTCAACTCATCTCTTTTAAAAATAGAAAACTAAAACCCAGATGTCTGTCTCACCGTGTTAACTTTAACAAAGGAAAATAGTTCAACTAAAATACTACATACAAACTATATTTATATTGATTTTAATTCTACGTGAAAATATTTATCTTGACTACATATATACAACAACCGAAACCGGTATTTAAATCAAGAAAAACATACTAATTAGTATATGTATAAACCGGTCGAGTTATTGGCAATAATTTATTGTTCTACCAGACAAATTAGGAGTATTTAAGCGGTCAAATGCAAAGAGAGAACAAAGAGCTAGAAATTACAGGTGCCGCACGATTTAATGAAGTTTTGTTCTTAATAGACCTTAATATAAAAATACTTTCTAATGAATCAAGCATAGTTTGATGTCTGACATTTTTGACAAGTTTCAAATTTTCTTTGTCAATGTGGTGGTTATTATCCCATATATGTTGTGCCACACATGATTTGTCCACCGTACCATATCGTAACTGTGAGAGATGTTCACGAAATCTGGTGGCTATGTTTCTTCTAGTTTGGCCCACGTATTTAAGATCACAATCTTTGCAACTAATCTCATAAATTCCAGACATTTCCGTGACTTGGTCTTTGTCTTTCATATTACCCAACAATTTATGAGATTAGTTGCAAAGATTGTGATCTTAAATACGTGGGCCAAACTAGAAGAAACATAGCCACCAGATTTCGTGAACATCTCTCACAGTTACGATATGGTACGGTGGACAAATCATGTGTGGCACAACATATATGGGATAATAACCACCACATTGACAAAGAAAATTTGAAACTTGTCAAAAATGTCAGACATCAAACTATGCTTGATTCATTAGAAAGTATTTTTATATTAAGGTCTATTAAGAACAAAACTTCATTAAATCGTGCGGCACCTGTAATTTCTAGCTCTTTGTTCTCTCTTTGCATTTGACCGCTTAAATACTCCTAATTTGTCTGGTAGAACAATAAATTATTGCCAATAACTCGACCGGTTTATACATATACTAATTAGTATGTTTTTCTTGATTTAAATACCGGTTTCGGTTGTTGTATATATGTAGTCAAGATAAATATTTTCACGTAGAATTAAAATCAATATAAATATAGTTTGTATGTAGTATTTTAGTTGAACTATTTTCCTTTGTTAAAGTTAACACGGTGAGACAGACATCTGGGTTTTAGTTTTCTATTTTTAAAAGAGATGAGTTGAGTTTACGGTTTGTTATCGCACCAGATGTCTTTGTCGGCATGAACTAATATCCACATAGTAAATTCTAGATCGAAAAGAAACGTGCTGTTTCTTTAAAGAACTCCGGTCCTTGTAATACCTATATTAGATAAGGGTCATAAATTTGTCGACCAAAAGATTAAAGCAGGTCTCCGACCTGTTTCACTGTCGCAATAAACAAATGATCGTTGTTAGACGACAACTTTACTTCGGACTAGCTCGTTTACTTTGACGCGATATAAATATACGGGTTCTAGTTTTTTTATGTTAGAATTTTTCTTCCTCTGAAGATGTAGACTTTGTCTACGAAACGATCGTAAGGTCTCTGAAATATGTGTTGTGGTGATTTGGGTGTTCTCCAAGTGTACTTATTAGTGCTCATCACAGGTTCCAGTTTTCACATAGTGAATTATGGCTCCCAGGTCAACGGAACTGAATCTATATAGAAAGCTAAGTACTAAGATTAGATTTTTAGGTGCTGATATTGCTTTTTTAAAATCTTGTAAACAGAAGTCGGTTTTTCCTAATTTCATTCATTTCAATGTTAAAATTTCTAACAACACAAAAGTTGGTCAAAAAGTTTTAAAGTGTGCTAAACAAAAATGGTTAGATTTAGAAAGGCAATATCTTTACTCGAAACGTAGTGAATTAGAAATACAAGCTTATAGTCTGTTTAAAAAGTTAACATTTAATTTAGGTAACGTAGAGTATGATGAATGGTGCAATTTTCAGAGGAACATGTTTGTAGTCATAAACGCTAAGTTAATTAAGAAAATCAATATCCAGAATAAAAAACTAAAAAAACTTGTAAACGATCAGATTAAAATTGAAAAGTCAGTTCCTCGGAAAATTGACCTTGTA
Organism: Tillus elongatus; assembly: GCA_964006375.1. Classification (NCBI taxonomy): domain Eukaryota; kingdom Metazoa; phylum Arthropoda; class Insecta; order Coleoptera; family Cleridae; genus Tillus; species Tillus elongatus. The sequence goes on along the minus strand of OZ023263.1, from coordinate 147,079,528 downwards.
GAAAATCTTTCTTCGCAGTCGTTTAACAAAAAAGAGATGGACCTCTTAAACAGAGGGTTAAAATTCGGATTACAGTCACAAAAAGAAGCACTTTTAGATGTCGTTGCCAGTATAGAAACGGGAATTAAAAAATTACCGGATTCTTCAAAAAACTTTATTCGTGAAGCATGTAAAAAGAAAATCTCTAAAAATCTAAAAGAAAACAATCCTACAAAAAACAAAAATTATAATCAAATGAAAATAGTTAAACAATTGCGAGAAAAGGATTGTTTTTATATTAAGGCGGATAAAGGCAATAAAGTTGTGATAATGGACAAAAGTGATTATAAAGAGCGAGTGAGTAAGGCAATAGAGTCAGGGCCGTATAGAAAATTAGTTAAAAATCCGTTACCAAGAATGATTAACGAAGTTAAAAACAGTTTAAAAAAATGTCCAAATCTCATAACAAAGGATTTAAGAAGACGTTTACAAGTTTCTAATCCTAAAGTCCCCAAAAAATATTGTCTCCCGAAAATCCATAAACCGGGAAAATTAATGAGGCCTATCATTTCGGCTATAGATTCTCCAACATATAATTTGGCAAAGTGGTTGTCAAACGAGTTTAAAAGACTACCTATTAAACAGAAAAGTAGTTCGGTGCTAAATTCTCTTGATTTTATTGATAAAATTAAAAATGTTAAATTATTGGAAGGAGAGATTTTGATTTCATTCGACGTGACGTCATTATTTCCTAGTGTACCCACAAAACAAACGTTGGAGTATTTGGAAGAATTATTAAAATTGAACAATATAAGTCAAGACGTCTGCAAAGAATATTTAACTCTAACTAGCCTTTGTATAAAACAAAATATTTTCCAATTTAACAATGAGTTCTTTGAACAAACTGAAGGCACAGCTATGGGCAATCCATTATCGCCTTTTATTGCAGATTTGTTTATGAGCAGATTTGAGACGGATTTAAAAAATAAAAGTGGATATTTCCCTAGAGTTTGGTTTCGTTATGTCGATGATATTTTTGCAGTGTTTGACACAAATACATGTAAGGTAGAAGAATTTACTGAAAAACTAAATAGTCAATTTGATTCAATAAAATTTACCCACGAAATAGAAAACAACAATAAACTTTCGTTCCTAGATGTACTAGTTATCAAAAATAAATGCTCGCTTGAATTTGATGTCTATAGGAAGGAAACGGCTACTATTAGTTATATTCCTAATGACTCACATCATGCGTTTGCACAAAAAACGGCTAGTTTAAATTTCTTAGTAAATAGATTGATCAAATTTCCGTTGAGTAAAAATAGATTTAATACAGAATTAAAATACATAAAAAATGTGGCGAGATATAACGGTTACTCGGATGGTTTAATAGACAAATTAGTTAACAAACACAGAACAAAGAAGTTGATATCTGAATGTACGACATTTAAGAATGATAAAATCGAGAAAAAATTTGTGTGCTTACCTTATGAACCACGAATCACAAAGGGTTTGGAATGTATTTTTAAGAAAGCCGATTTACATTTGACGTTTTCGACGAAAAGTAATTTAAAAAATTTGTTGGGTAATACGAAAGACAAAGACCAAGTCACGGAAATGTCTGGAATTTATGAGATTAGTTGCAAAGATTGTGATCTTAAATACGTGGGCCAAACTAGAAGAAACATAGCCACCAGATTTCGTGAACATCTCTCACAGTTACGATATGGTACGGTGGACAAATCATGTGTGGCACAACATATATGGGATAATAACCACCACATTGACAAAGAAAATTTGAAACTTGTCAAAAATGTCAGACATCAAACTATGCTTGATTCATTAGAAAGTATTTTTATATTAAGGTCTATTAAGAACAAAACTTCATTAAATCGTGCGGCACCTGTAATTTCTAGCTCTTTGTTCTCTCTTTGCATTTGACCGCTTAAATACTCCTAATTTGTCTGGTAGAACAATAAATTATTGCCAATAACTCGACCGGTTTATACATATACTAATTAGTATGTTTTTCTTGATTTAAATACCGGTTTCGGTTGTTGTATATATGTAGTCAAGATAAATATTTTCACGTAGAATTAAAATCAATATAAATATAGTTTGTATGTAGTATTTTAGTTGAACTATTTTCCTTTGTTAAAGTTAACACGGTGAGACAGACATCTGGGTTTTAGTTTTCTATTTTTAAAAGAGATGAGTTGAGTTTACGGTTTGTTATCGCACCAGATGTCTTTGTCGGCATGAACTAATATCCACATAGTAAATTCTAGATCGAAAAGAAACGTGCTGTTTCTTTAAAGAACTCCGGTCCTTGTAATACCTATATTAGATAAGGGTCATAAATTTGTCGACCAAAAGATTAAAGCAGGTCTCCGACCTGTTTCACTGTCGCAATAAACAAATGATCGTTGTTAGACGACAACTTTACTTCGGACTAGCTCGTTTACTTTGACGCGATATAAATATACGGGTTCTAGTTTTTTTATGTTAGAATTTTTCTTCCTCTGAAGATGTAGACTTTGTCTACGAAACGATCGTAAGGTCTCTGAAATATGTGTTGTGGTGATTTGGGTGTTCTCCAAGTGTACTTATTAGTGCTCATCACAGGTTCCAGTTTTCACATAGTTCTACTACCATATTGTTTCATGGAATGTTACCACTGCCTGAATTGTTGAATAAACCTTTTTTTATTACACCTTGTACATATTATTTTATTTATCCCTTATATTTTATAGAATGAGAATGAAATAAAATAAAAGAATTACAAAAACAACATTGTAAAAATCAACTGAGTGGAAGAAGGGTCCAAAATCATCAGATATTTTTGGCAAAAAGTCATATTTCTGAGATCGTAATAAGTCTTTTATTTCTATGAGAACCCCAAGTATCATAAGAAACAAGTTACCTGTGCAGACCAACACAAAATTATCCTTCTTTTTAAAAAAAAAAAAAATTCGTTTCCTGTTATATATGTGTTTCTGCACTTGGAACGTCTTTCCACTCACCGATTCAATTATGAAATTGGTATTTGTTCTGGTAGTAACTTTTTTTAAATAAAGACGTAGATACCTCAAAATTTTATTATCTCATGATTTCCATAACAGCTATCCGCAATGTATATTATATCACTGTCATTTTAATTTAATTTAGGTTATTTATTAAGTAATACTCTATATAACAAGATTTTTGCCAATCTATTATTTTGTGCCCAAGAATATATCTTTTCGCGTAAGAAACTACTTAAACACAACCTACTCAAATGGAGACTAACCTGTGGTAAACAAATCGTTTTTAGATCAGGTAAACAAAACTGTAAGATTTAAATTCGCAAGTTACAGGAAAAGAGTAAGATCAAAAATAATGACAAGCCTATGGCGTTGCAAACTCGTTCTATAGAGAAAGACGTGTTAAACTGTTCTGTGTATAAATTATTTTTGTGTTCTTTTGTCATTTGAGAAACACGTAAGAGATTGCATATACTCTTACTTATAGTGTGAGATGATACATATGCGCATAATATGCATTAATTTGGCCCTGGGCTCCAATCTCTGGCTTGGTAACATCTTTTTCTCTATGAAAGCCAAGAGTTATTTACGATCTTCAATAACCAATATTTCAACAGGCAATTAGCATGCGGCCTGAAACTGAACACTGCTGAAACTGGTCATAATTCATACATTAATCAGCCTTACCAACACCTTAATTACTTATTTGTAAATAAGATACGGAGTAGTTAATCAACTACAGATAAAAGCAGATCAACTTTCTTATAGAGGAAATTTCATAAAATTGTGCATATGAGTGACCAAAACTTTAGAGGGTAATACATGCAGCTCATAACAGTTTTCAAACATTTAATTAGCAGTTACTAAAACAGTGCCATCTGGTGGCTTAAATTTGCACGTATATATATATATATATATATATATATATATATATATATATATATATATATATATATATATATATATTTATATATATTTATATTAGACCGTCACCTGGAAGGACCCATCCGAGCGTTCTGATTGGCGGTGACCTCCAAGAAGTGGGGGGGGGGGTCCCCCGAGCGTTGTTGGTGTGCCCATGCGTGACAGATGCGACGTACCCCGGGTGTCCGTCCCCTGGGCTGCCGCCGCCACCTGTGTCCCATGGTCATAGTGGTGAACCTGATGTTCATCAACAGTTACACAACGGCCAATAAAGTTACTTTCGTGTACTTTGTATCTGTTTAATAACATCCAAACATGTGTTATCTTTTGGCCATTTGTTCACATTTATGGAACCCATCTTGCAGACAATATTTTCACATCAATTTGTTTTGATAGGATGTTCTGTACTGCGTTGTCAAACAAGCCTGTTCCTTTGGCTATCCTAAGGTGTCGATCATGCAGCACATCATAGACTTTTTCAACATCCTCTAGTAGTGACTGTTCTAGGGGACCACCAGCATGTTCATCTTCACAAGAAGTCCTACAATATCTGACTTCCTGATACCAACGTTTAACTGCAACATAAAATACGACAATTTACCCTAAAGGTTTTACCAAATCTTTGTGAATTTGAGCTAGACTAGCACACTTTTTTTATGCGCCTAATTACTGATCTGCGCATCTCTATCCATTTCCAACAGATGATTTGTAATCACTTTAGCTAAACTCATTCAGATTGATTACTATCTGACTTAGAAATGCCATACTTTCACAGGAATGTCAATATCGGTCAATACATACCCAGCATTGAATTATCAAAATATGATAACTATAGAGTACGTAGAAATAGGTATGTGGCGGGACATAAGGATGTAGCCTCGTACAACAAAGGTGGGTTGGGACATCATTACTAAATGCTTAGGGTTTTATTTTATTTATAAAAGGATATTTACACAAAAACTAACAGCTAAAAATAAAAATACTTTATAACCTCATTTTTTTTACATAAAACTGTATAAAATAACGCAGAAAATCTGTAATCAACTAAGCCACCTTCAAAATGATTGTTAACTTAAGAATGAATTAAAAATGACAAATCAAAAAAAAATCAATTTACGGTTTAACGTAACGAAATTCCAAACGTAAAGTTCCAATCTTATTTACTTGGTTTCGAAATGTGGCGACCTCAAAATTAATATTCTAATAATTTTATTACCACAATAATTCCACTAGAAAATATATGAAAATTTGCTACCATATAATGCACTTGCCGCATTAGGTTTTTGGTAAAATCGTTTGTTGTTTGTTAAATGTCAAACACTTTTTGTAACTGTTACTACCAATTTTGTTAAAATTCCAGCTTCTTCACGACGCTCCGACCTAACAAATACGTCTACTGACTCTTGTTCGGATAACTTCCATTTGGAATATTTCTTTTCGCCTATGGTTTTTTTTTATTACAAAATTTATGAAAATTCGTTACTATAACATATTTGCTGCGTCCCAATTTTGTATTTTATTTCTTATTCTAAGGGAGTTCATTGCAGGCCGAAATTATATCTAATTTTGTAAATTAAGACTGGTCACGATTACCCACTTATTATGGATGTGTTTTTTGGTTTCATAAATTTTTATAAACAAGGGGTGGCGAACCTTTTTCAGTATACGCGCCAAAAAAATACAATATATTTTTATAAAATTGCTGATGTGGCAAGCTATTGGTAATATTTAAAAAAAAGCCTGGACGCATCGAGTGCGTTATGGTAGTGAATTTTCATAGAAATGATTTGGTGACAAACATTTTTTAATCAAATGCTTATCTTATTTTTCTTGTAAGATAGAGAGCTAAATTTTGGTATATAGTTTACTTTTATGATCTGGTGACAAACTTTTTTTTTTGTTAAATGCGTATAGCTTAGTTTTCTTGTAAGATACAGAGCTAAATTTTGGTATATAGTTTTCTTTTTATAACGTAAACCTACGTGCCAGATTTGGTTACCATGGGTTTTTCAGAACGAAAACCTAAATTTTTTCCGGAAAGCCTGACCCGATTCTTCCCGTTAACGAACCTGTGCAAGCCATTCACAAAAGGAAGGTACCTGCCAAATTTCATTAAAATCTGTCCATTATTTTTTGAGCTATCGGTGTGATACATAAAATAAAAACAAACATTTGCACAATATAATTACAAACATTTTTAATCAACATTAAATTTCTTAAAGATTAAAGTAAAATATAAAAATTAATTATAAGTTCAAGTTAGTTAATGCTACTTTTGTTGCTGCATCTTCGATGACAAATATTTAATGTCAGGTTAAATTCACAATTCGTCACTTTGAACAGAATTCACGCCGAGCTACATTTATATCAGTCAGTCTATTTCTCAAACTATCTTTCATAAAATTCATTTCTGAAAATAATGATTCGCACGCATGTGTGGAACAAAATTTGAGAATATTGCCATCGCTAGTGTCTTTAAACAATTAAAGGTTTCGGGGGTGCTATTCCGAGTTTTCAGTTATATTCTCTTCTGCATCATTTTTAATTGTGCCCAATAATCGATCTTTTTCAAATTTACAAAACATTTCTCAAAGATATATACTTCTGTTTTCATATTGAACTGGATTAAAAATCAATCAATTGCATTTCAATGTCATCTAAAAGTAGCCAGTTAAAAAAAAATCCAAATTAAGAATATCTGAAAACCATGACAGTCTCACTTTCGTATTAGGCGTATTGTAGGAGTACTGTCTCCATGTTTTTCTTTGAGTGCGAAACACGCTCGCGTGCATCTGCGAACTTAAACTCTGCATCAGAAAATTTTCCGTGCCAGCATATTTTTCATACGTGCCACATCTATAATAACTGATAAAATAAAAAATAAAAACTGCGCTGGACCAGATGAAATTCCAGTAGCTAAGCTATGGGAGTTCTGGACCACAAAAAAACGCACATTTCAAAAATGCACAATTTTTAAAACCACGCCTGTTTAGCCACGCCCATTTACCTGAATTTGACCAATCAGAGCTAAGGGCTGATTTTGACCAAACACATTTGGAGGTGGGGTTCTGAACCAAAAATTCTAAGGAAAGATTTTAAACAAAAATATCGAAGCTATCGGATATTAATTAATAAACTAATAAGCGGTTGAAGACTCCATGATTTAAACTTACGTCACCCCATCCATTAGAGGCGACAAATGGGTGACATGACAGACAGCTGTTAGACAGCCATCTGTGTTTGGGCAAAATCAGCCCTTAGCTTTTTTGGTCCATAACCCCCATGGGTAGGATATATGTAGGAGTGAAGCGCTCTCATTGGTTAAATGTGTACAAAATGGGCGTATTTGCGGTGAAAAGCGGCCTCTGATTGGTCAATTTCGGGTAAATGGGCGTGGCTAAAGTGGCATGGTTTTAAAAATTGTGCATTTTTGAAATGTGCGTTTTTTGTGGTTCAGAACTCTCATAGCCTATCTACTAATTCCTTTGCGTATGATAAAAATAACTGCTGATTTTATTGTTCGGGCCATTACATATCTTGTAAATCGTTCATTTGTGTGTGGTTGCTTCCCTTCTATTTTAAAGTCATCCAAAACAATACCATATCTCAACGGAGGTTCTTCGCATGAATTGCACAATTATTGGTCTTTGGTTATTAGTCCCTGTTGCTTGAAAATTTTTGAACATTGCATACTTAGTCGTCTAAAAGAATTTTTTCATAAGTACCACCTATTAAGCCAGCAGCAGCATGGGCTCATATCCGGAAAAGTCAACAGGTTCGGCTGTGGGTGACTTTTTGAGCAAAGTTCTTGATGCTCTGGAGGATCACGAGCATTCGGTCGGACTTTTTTCTGATTTGAGTGGGGCTTTTGACTGCATGAGTCACAAAATATCGCTGGATAGGTTAGGTGCATTGAGAGTGAGAGGCAGGACCCATGACTGGATTGCGTCTTTTCTATCGGGGCAATTTCAGTATGTTGAGCTGTCTCACAGCGATTCTGTTGTGTCTGAACGCTATGAGTCAAAATGCCTTGAAAACCGTATTGGTGACCCCCAGGGATCCGTGCTGGGACCATTTATTTTCCTTGTTTACATGAATAACTTGCTATCGGACCAGTCTTCGTTAAATCTCACTCTGTATGCTGATGGCACAATGGGTCGCGTCTCCAGCAGAATGCTTGAGAATTCGCAGGCATTGGCTCCCGATGCCATTTCGGAGCTTAAGTCCATGTTGCTTGAAAATTTTTGAACATTGCATACTTAGTCGTCTAAAAGAATTTTTTCATAAGTACCGCCTATTAAGCCAGCAGCAGCATGGGCTCATATCCGGAAAAGTCAACAGGTTCGGCTGTGGGTGACTTTTTGAGCAAAGTTCTTGATGCTCTGGAGGATCACGAGCATTCGGTCGGACTTTTTTTCTGATTTGAGTGGGGCTTTTGACTGCATGAGTCACAAAATATCGCTGGATAGGTTAGGTGCATTGAGAGTGAGAGGCAGGACCCATGACTGGATTGCGTCTTTTCTATCGGGGCAATTTCAGTATGTTGAGCTGTGTCACAGCGATTCTGTTGTGTCTGAACGCTATGAGTCAAAATGGCTTGAAAACCGTATTGGTGACCCCCAGGGATCCGTGCTGGGACCATTTCTTTTCCTTGTTTATATGAATAACTTGCTATCGGACCAGTCTTCGTTAAATCTCACTCTGTATGCTGATGACACAATGGGTCGCGTCTCCAGCAGAATGCTTGAGAATTCGCAGGCATTGACTCACGATGCCATTTCGGAGCTTAACAGTTGGTTATCCAACTCTGACCTCTTTATTAATATCAGTTAAAAGTCCGTTAGGTTCCTTGGTCTGTAGCTGGACGATACACTTAGCTGGAGTCAACATTGTAGTTGTGTTAGCTATGAATAGCTTATTTTACCTCCGTCGGAATTTAAAACAGGTCCGAGACTTCAAAAACTTGAGATTTTATTTTGGATCTGTTGAGTCTTTAGTGGCACATGGACTCGTTTATTGGGGAAACTCTTCGCGCTGCAAAAAGTATTTATAGCGCATAAGCGTGTTATGAGATGTTTAGTGAATGCTGGTCCCCTGGAATCCTGCCATTCATTGTTCATAAGGCATGCAATTATACCCCTGCCTTGCTTATATATTTTACAACTTTATATTTACCATTATAACAGCAGGAATAATTTAAAAAAGAATAATGATTTTCATTGCTATAATACCCGTAATAAAACTCAGTTTTGTACATATATGATCAGACTTAATGTGAGAAAGAACCACCCTGATAGTATAGGCACTAAAATCTATAACCGCCTGCCGCGTGATATCAGGGTGATTTCGAAATTCATAACTTTCAAAAACGTTTTGAAATATTATCTTCTGGACAATTGCTTCTATAGTGTTGAGGAGTTTTTGAGTGGCTGAAAGGATGGATAGATGGTACTCTAAATTGTCTTACTTGTGATTTTTGTACCATTTTATTTATTTTCTTTATACAATATTTGTAAACGAATGTGATTATTTTCTCTTGTGACTGTTTCGTTAATTCATGGTTGTGACTATATATATATATATATATATATATATATATATATATATATATATATATATATATATATATATATATATATATATATATATATATATAAAGTATATAAGTGTTTGTATGTATGTATATACTGACGAGTCCAATATTGCTATATGTATGCAATCCAAAGGACAATAAAGATTATTATCTGGCACGTGCGCCATAGGTTCGCCAGCCCTATTATAGGCAATTACATGTCTAATATAATTCCATTGAAAAGTTTTCTTGCATATAATGGATAAAATATTGGCAGTGGCTTAAAATTTATCAAAGTATACTGGAAGTGAATAAAACATAGTACACTTTTATTACCTCATGTAAGCATAAAATGTTACTGGAACAAAATGTACATTCCTGGCGTTTCAGCGCTGCCGTTGAAATAAGTAGAATGTAGTTGGCTTGGATTTAGCGACATAATAGGTAAAACACTGGTATAATCTACAAATTGTATCTGATAACTGGAACTATTAAAATGCCAACATCGAAATTGAAAAGAAATAAACTAACACCACTATCATTGTCACTTTCGAATCAATTTGGTTTCTGCTCATTTCAATAATAGTGAATTGTCATAGACATGACCTGGCACCAAATATTTTTTGCAACTTTTTTTCTTGTAACATAGAAATTTGATATATAGTTTCCCTTTAATATCGTAAACTAACGAACCAAGTTTGGTTACCATAGCTTTTCAATTTTTTGAGATAAATTTTTTTTCCGAAAGAAAACCCAACATTTTCCCGGAAAACCTGGCTCGATTTTCCTGGCCAACGAACTTATCCAAGCACTTACAAAAGGAAGGTACGTGCCAAATGTTATCAAAATCGGACCATTATTTTTTGAGTTGTCGGTGTGATACATACATACATACATACATACATACATACATACATACATATATATATATATATATATATATATATATATATATATATATATATATATATATATATATATATATATATATATATATATATATATATATATATATATATATATATATATATATATATATATATATATATATATATATATATATATAGGGTTACAACTAATTAATTGCTCACTATTGGCATCTCAGTTACGGTAAGAGATACAGAGTTGGTTAAATTACCAAAAAGTTGCTTAAATTTTGGCTGATCCAATATCTGAAAACAAATTTTGAATATGTCGATTTGTTCCTGAAATATCCTGAAAAAACTGAAAAACTCAATTTTCAAAATTTTACAATAAATCCCTTATCAAAAATGGGCTCCTGATTTTTTCTTTGTGAGCATAATTTGATATGAGCAATCAATTGATGGCATTAGAATTGACGTACCTACTCTAATTTTTGCGCAGCGACAGTCAACCTTTTTTTTCTCTTATGGCCGCCATATTGGATTTTCAATTTTTCAGATGGCAAAAAAATTCACCTTTCCAATGGTATAAGACACTTTATATTTTTCTTCATAAACATTGTACAAATTCATAAAAAAGTGATTATTGTCGCAAATATCAAGTAGGTCTGTCATTGTTTTGTAATTTGTTGTTACGATTTATTTGAACTGTTAGTTTGAAATCTTATACTTGATTTATGCATTAAAAACATTTTATTTCAAGACTTATGTTAAATTTGTTCTAAAATTGTATTTACAAAATGGTTTACTTTACTGCGGAAGAGAGAAGAGATATGTATGAAGAAAACATCCGAAGTTTTAGAAATTCGACCCGTGCTTCCCAGTTATACTAAGAAAAATATCCAGAACTTGTGCAGCCAAGTCGGCATATCTTCGCCAGAATAGCAAGAGTGATGGATGAAACTGGTACTTTGATGAGAAAGCGTGTTCCCTACAATGTGGAACCCAGTGCTAACGACATCAATGCTCTTCCAACTTATCCACAACACATATTGAGAGTGTGTGAAATAAGCCAGCAGCTATCGTCAAAGATTCTGAAACAACACAAATACCGTCCTTATAAATACACCATAGTGCAAGCACTTTATGAGCCAAGTCAAGGCCGGCGGTTGCAGTTTTGCCAATGGTTTACTAAGAAGTTGCAAATACATAATGCTTTCACAGCTAACATATTGTTGCGTTTTCTCCGGGTTCTGGATAAGTGAGACTTTAAATTTTAACAAAACAACTTTATTTACTTTCTAAATATGGATACAATAAAAGTTCTAGAATGTCTCTCTCACAAAACACTTAATTTACTGTCTAAATATGGATACAATAAAGATCTAGAACGTCTATCTCACAAAACACTTAGTTTATCTGGCCTTACACTGGTTACTAATCTGCACACAAGTCACTATACTGAAACTACGGTCTCTACTTCACACTAGTTACTGCTTCCTCTAGTCACTCCAACATTCTCTTACTGAACTATCTCAACTGGCTTACTTCCATCTTTATATAGCCGTCGCACCTTCCAGTTCGTTCTCGAGCATTATATTCCAGAATGTTCCAGGACCTTCTTTTACTAGAAGGTTCTGTGAATACAGATCGGTCCCGTATGTATACAGGGGGATGTATATACAGGTGATCCAAATGTGGTCATCACGTCTATGTTACACAAGAGGTGTTTCTCGTAATATAAGATATCTCTGTGTATACAGGGTGTAAGGGTTCTCTGCGCATACAGGGTGTGTATACAGGGTGTTCGGAATGTGCAGACCTCAGTTATCCGTTCCGACGGGGTACAAGTTGGTAACTTCGTTATTTCTGGTCCTAGAGGGTTGAGACTTCGCCTGAGGGGGGTCACCCCAGGCACCCCCAGGGGGGTGGGGAGGCGGTGTTGCCAGATTGTGCAAAAATTCCCAGATGTTGGGGGAAATTCTGGAGATGTGGCAACACCGCACCTACGTCTATTGAAGTGCTTTGTAACACTGCCCCACTCCTTAAGACTGTTCGTCCCGAACAGTATTTACCGGCCGCCAACTTGGGGGTTCGTTGCCCCGATAGGGACTCAACCTCTCTATGTGAACAACTTTGGGTTTAGTTCTTGGAGACAGCTGGATTCTGTAGACTAGGTCGTTAATTTTCTTAGTCACCAAGTATGGCCCTTCCGATGGTTTCTGAAGTTTGGGACTGAGGCCCTTTCTCCTTGTTGGTTGGTACAGCCACACTGCATCACCTTCCTTGAATGTATGGGGTGTTGCTCTGCGATCCAAGCGCATCTTCATCCGGTCACTGCTTAAGAGGAGCCTATCTCTGACACATCTGTGTATAGTGCGTAGTTTTCCTTCTAGGTCGGCGACATACTCAGGTAACGTAGCTAGGTCCGCTATGTCCTCGTTCGGTGGTGGTCTCGTCATGTCGATTGGTAACCGCATCTCTCTGCCGGTCAACATCATGGATGGAGTGTAGCCGGTAGATTCATGCTGAGAGCTTCTGTAAGCTAGGAGGAACAGAGGTATCAGCTTGTCCCAGGTTCTCTGATTCTCGTCGACAAACATAGCAAGATACTGATTAATGGTCCTGTTATGCCGTTCTACCATGCCGTCTGATTGAGGGTGGAGTGGCGTTGTTCTCGTTTTCTTTATGCCTAGCAAGTCCATTAGGCTCTTCCAGACCTCTGATTCGAAATTCCGGCCCTGGTCGGTGTGAATCTCCAAGGGTACGCCATGCCGTGATATGACATTTTCCATCAGGGCTTCTGCTACGGTCGTTGCCTCTTGGTTGGGGATCGGCGCAACTTCAGGCCATTTCAAGAAGTAGTCCATCGCCACCATTATGTATCTGTTCCCAGACTCTGTGATGGGAAAAGGTCCTGCGATGTCTACGGCAACTCTCTCCCACGGTGTACCTGAGATGTACTGCATTAGTTTTCCTCTGGATCGGGTCTTTGGTCCTTTCTTTGAAGCACATTGGTCACATCTTTTGCACCATTCTTCCACGTTCCTTCGGCAGTTTATCCAATAGAAGCGGTCTCTCACCCTGGCAAGAGTCCTGTTGACCCCAAAGTGGCCTCCACTTCTACTATTGTGTAACTCTTGAAGAACACTGCTTATGCACTCACTTGGCACAACGGTCTGGTATATACAGTCTCTACCATCGGCAGTTTCCCATTTTCGAGTGATCATGTCATTCTTTAGACACAATGAGTCCCATTGTAGCCAGTAGCCTTTAACCTCCGCCCCAAACCGGGACACATCGTGCCACTCAGGTCTTTTCCCCTTTTGTAGCCATTCTCTAATATTTTTCAAGTCTGGATCTGTCTTCTGTGCGTCTCTGATGTATTCAAGATTTACGTCTAGATCGGTGTTATTCTCCTGTCCTGCCACCAGTTGTTTGATCTGATGAGTTACTTTGTCGATCTCTTTGTTCTCTTGTCGCTCGCAAAATTTACATTCATGCACTGAACATGGCCTTCTCGACAGGCTGTCTGCATTGGCGTGACTTCTTCCTTTTCGATGTTCAATCCGGAAGTCGTAGCTCTGCAGTTTCTCTATCCATCGGGCTATCTGTCCTTCGGGATGTCTAAAGTTCAGAAGCCATTGCAGAGCAGTGATCCGACCTCACGCGGAATGTTCTTCCATACAGGAAGCTGTGGAAATGTTCGATGGATCTTACAACTGCCAGCAGTTCTTTCCGGGTTACACAGTAATTCCTTTCTGCTTTTCCGAACGTTTTGCTGAAGTAGCCTATCACAACTTCTTCTCCGGCTTGGAGCTGCGAGAGTACTGCCCCAATGCCATACTGGGAAGCATCGGTGTCCAGTATGAACAGTCCTTCGTCCTGAGGATAAGCCAGTATAGGAGCAGTGAGAAGACGATGTTTGAGTTCTCTAAAAGACTCTTGGCAATCTGGTGACCAGATGAACCCGACCTTATTTTCAGTCAGGCTATGCAGAGGTTTCGCAATGCTGCTGAAGTACTTCACAAAGCGTCGGTAGTAGCTGCAAAGTCCCAGAAAACTTCTGACCTCATGTTTGTTCCTCGGCACAGGCCAGTCTCTTACTGCCTTTATTTTCTCTGGATCAGTTTCTATCCCTTTCTCAGAAACGACATGTCCGAGGAAACTCACTTTCTTCTGGAATAGGACGCATTTCTTGGGATTAAGTTGCAGATTGGCACCTCTCAGCCTGGAGAAAACTTGCTTCAGATTGGACAGGTGTTCATCGAAAGTCCTTCCAATCACCATGACATCATCGAGATACACCAGGCATGTTTTCCATGTCAGTCCTCTCAGCACTAACTCCATTAGTCGCTCGAAGGTGGCAGGAGCATTACACAAGCCGAATGGTATGACCTTGAATTGGTACAACCCATTCCCGGTTGAAAAAGCAGTCTTCTCCTTATCGTCTTTATGGAGTTCTACTTGCCAGTAGCCACTTTTCAGGTCTAATGTAGAGAACCACTTTGATCCGGCCAAAGTGTTCAAAGTGTCGTCGATCCGGGGCAGGGGATAACTGTCTTTCTTGGTGACATCATTCAGCTTCCTTTAGTCCACGCAAAATCTCATAGTGCCGTCTTTCTTGGTGACCAAAACTACTGGGGACGACCAAGGACTATTAGACTCCTCGATCACACCATCTTCCAGCATTTCGTTAACCATCGCCTTGATTTCTGATTGCTTGGCAAAAGGCAGTCTTCTTGGCGGCTGTCTAATTGGTCTTGCGTCGCCAGTATTAATTCTGTGTTGCACTAGACTCGTACGACCTGTTATTTTATCTTGAGCGAAAATATCGGCCTCCTCCAATATGAACTTCAGGGCCATTTCCATCTCCATGTTGTTCAATTGGCCCCATGAATTCTTGAACCGCTCTACTATTTCTACTGGCAGTCTTTTGTCTAATGCAGTATGTGTCACGTTTTTGGACAATGTCACTCGGTCAATGGGTTCGCAAGTGGCGATAACCTCACCTTTCTTCAATGTGACCCTGTTAGTTTGTACGTTAGCCACTCTTATGGGTATTGTCTTCTTCTGGTCTACTAAGCATCGTGCGACGAGGGCACCATCACGTCTATCTTTTAGAGGCTCCGCTATGAGAGCAGCCATACCATCAAGTTTATTCTCTAATCTGGCTCTGACAATCTTCTCACTGTTGCCAGGAATCCGTGTATCCTCGTCGACAATAAGACGACAATAAGACAAAAGAGATAAATACAACTCTTCGTTACCGATTTTTAAAATCTTATTCTGGAAGTCTACTGAAAGGACATCGAACTCTTCCATTAAATCCAGGCCCAGAATAAATTCGTCGACGATTTCTGCGACAACAGCCCTTACCTGTAGCTCAGTACTGCCCAGCCTAATGTAAACAGTGGCCTCTCCATGCACGGGTATCCTATCTCCTTTTGCCGTCTCCAACACAGGCTGTTTGTTGGTCGTGAGTGCGGACCTGTTTGGCAACATGTCTGGACGTACAACGGATCTAGTGGCACCAGTATCGATGGTGAAACTGCATTGTCTTCCGTCTATGCTGCCAGGTATAACGAGGCTCTCGTGGTAGCGTCGGATAGTGGAGACCTTGACTTTGGGGCCTTGGGACTCGCACGCCAGCTGCCGCCCCCTTACACTGGCGTCAGGTCGTTTCCCTGACGCCGCTCACTGTTGGTATATTCTTGTCTTCTGCGAGCCACCTGTTGGGTTTGTGAGCACTGCCTACTTATGTGCCCTTTCCTACCACACTTGTAGCATTCTATGTCTGACCAATCTGCTTTCGTCCTACGTGCCTCAACCGGTACAGTGAGCTTGCTTATGGCTTCTTTTATCAACTTCATTTCTTGCCTTAGTTCCGCTGTCGTGTCTGCAAAGTCCTCTATCTCCTTCACTTCGCGCAGCCTGTTGCGGCGAGGTTGAGATGCATTCTTCGCTGCTTCAAATTCCAAGCCATAAATTACGCAGTCTGTAAGTGTTTTAGACCTTCCGAGCCTTAAAGCTTGTTGCATTTCATTGTCAAGTACCCCATCGATGAAGGTCTGGACGGTGATCTGGTTTACAAATTCTTCCGGGGCTTGGGGATATGCCAGTCGCACAATTTTCTCCACTTCGGCACTAAATTCTTGCAGCGTCTCATTTGGCTTTTGGACCCTTGACTTTAGTTGTGTCTGGTAGACCTGGCTCATGTACTTGTTACCATATCTCAAATCTAGGGCCTGTATCACTGTTAAGTAGTTTTGCTGTTTCGACTCCGGGATGTTCTGGAGGATTTCTAGGGCTTTACCTCGAAGTGAGAGAATTAGAGCAGTTGCTGCCTGTTGTTCGCTCCACCCATTGCTGAGAGCTGCCGCTTCAAACTGCCTCCTGTACATGGGCCACGATGTTTCTCCGTCAAAAGTCGGCGGCTTCAAGGTTCCATGAGGCCGGTGCACGATTGGCATATCTTCTTCCGGACGATTTTGAGCTGGGGACATTCCAGTAATTCCTCTTGGTTGAGTTCTATCAGTTTGGCCCATCACTTGTTCTGTCAATTCTCTATGTCTGACTTCTGTGCCTTTCATCATCATCTTCATTTGTTCTTTCAACCCTTCAACTTCTTCCCATCGTTTGTTCCAATCCTCTGTTGCATTTTCCACTTTACTGTTCACCACTCCTATTTTATAGTCCACATTCTCTATTTGTTCGTTAATCTGTTCAATTTCTTCTTTTACATCGACTCTCATATCGTGAAACATACTTCGGATGTCTTCTTTGTCTTGAAGACGCCTCTGTTCCTCCTCTTGTCGTCTTCTCTCGTCTTCTTCGCGCCGTCTTCTTTCATCTTCTTGTCGCCGTTGTTCGTCTTCTTCGCGTTGCCTCTTGAGGTCTTCTTTATCTTCTTGTCGTCGTTGTTCGTCTTCTTCGCGTTGCCTCTTGAGGTCTTCTTTATCTTCTTGTCGTCGTTGTTCGTCTTCTTCGCGTTGCTTCTTGAGTTCTTCTTTGTCTTCTTCGTCTTGTTTTTTCAGTAAGTCCATCAACTCTTTGATTTCAGCCATCTCGTCGTAGTCAGTCGATCTAGTGTTTACCATTTACAGCTAGCTTAGTTGTCCACTTCTTCACTCACTTATCCCACACTTCTAACACCAAATTGTTGCGTTTTCTCCGGGTTCTGGATAAGTGAGACTTTAAATTTTAACAAAACAACTTTATTTACTTTCTAAATATGGATACAATAAAAGTTCTAGAATGTCTCTCTCACAAAACACTTAATTTACTGTCTAAATATGGATACAATAAAGATCTAGAACGTCTATCTCACAAAACACTTAGTTTATCTGGCCTTACACTGGTTACTAATCTGCACACAAGTCACTATACTGAAACTACGGTCTCTACTTCACACTAGTTACTGCTTCCTCTAGTCACTCCAACATTATCTTACTGAACTAACTCAACTGGCTTACTTCCATCTTTATATAGCCGTCGCACCTTCCAGTTCGTTCTCGAGCATTCTATTCCAGAATGTTCCAGGACCTTCTTTTACTAGAAGGTTCTGTGAATACAGATCGGTCCCGTATGTATACAGGGGGATGTATATACAGGTGATCCAAATGTGGTCATCACGTCTATGTTACACAAGAGGTGTTTCTCGTAATATAAGATATCTCTGTGTGTACAGGGTGTAAGGGTTCTCTGCGCATACAGGGTGTGTATACAGGGTGTTCGGAATGTGCAGACCTCAGTTATCCGTTCCGACGGGGTACAAGTTGGTAACTTCGTTATTTCTGGTCCTAGAGGGTTGAGACTTCGCCTGAGGGGGGTCACCCCAGGCACCCCCAGGGGGGGGGGGGGGGGTGGGGAGGCGGTGTTGCCAGATTGTGCAAAAATTCCCAGATGTTGGGGAAATTCTGGAGATGTGGCAACACCGCACCTACGTCTATTGAAGTGCTTTGTAACAATATTGTGGTCGGATGAGAGTACATTTACACATAACGGTTTGTTTAATAGACAGAATCGTCGTTACTGGAGTACAGAGAATCCTCATCTTTTATATGAGTCGCGACATCAAAATAGGGTGAGTGTAAATATCATTCGAAAGGTGAATTTTTTTGCCATCTGAAAAATTAAAAATCCAATATGGCGGCCATAAGAGAAAAAAAGTTGACTATCGCTGCGCAAAAATTAGAGCAGATACGTCAATTCTGATCCCGTCAGTTGATTGCTCATATCAAATTATGCTCGCATAGCAAAAATTAGGAGCCCATTTTTGATAATCAGGGATTTATTGTCAAATTTTGAAAATTGAGTTTTTCAGTTTTTTTCAGAATATTTCAGGAACGAATCTACGCATTCAAAATTTGTTTTCAGATATTACATCAAATAAAATATGCACAACTTTATGGTGATTTAACCAACTCTGTATCTCTTACCGTTACTGAGATGCCAATAGTGAGCAATTAATTAGTTCCCTGTATGCGTATATATATATATATATATATATATATATATATATATATATATATATATATATATATATATATATATATATATATATATATATATATATATATATTGAAACTGATCCCGGATATGGGTTCTGGGGGCCCATGTTCGCGCTAATTTGAAGAAAGTTGTTCTAATAAAATTCACTAAAAAGTAAAAGAAGCGAGTCCGATAATTCACCTCCTGACATGGTGATGTTCTAGCGATGAGAAGATAGTCTCCTGGTTTGGCTGTTATAGTCAATAAGAATGCTTTAGCACCTAATTTAGAAGCTAATTACAGACAATAAGAGTGTGTTCGTGAATTCGCGAGTGATCAGCAAATGCCATCACGGCCGTTTTATCTGCGTGGATCTATTCCGTGCCTGACCACCACCCGGCCACCTTGCATGAATACTTACATATATACTGCGTCTTTGTAAAAATTCATGCTTTATAAAAGCTGATACTGAATAAGCTTCATAATAAACAAGGCGCGTTGAATATTTATCAAGAAAAAGACGAACTAAAGATAAAATATGCAGATAATATGAGCTCCATTTAATGCAATTAAATTCTCCCTTCCTTGTGTTAATTTATTCCCATTTTGTTCTTGAAGTAAAATGTTTAAAATTATGTTAACTTCTTGAAAGTTTGCCTTTTTTGTTTGCTAATTAAAAACAGCTAACAATTGTTAATGAAAATTAAATCGGAGTACCTATTCTACGCCATACTTTTGTCCGTGAGTTCCAAATATTTTGTTTCTTGTTTTAGCAAATTTTCATAAGAAAAATTTTGCTTTTAGAGAGGTAACGACTTTTGACATTTGTTTCCAAATTGCCGCGAATTGGAGCCTCTAGAAACCGTAGCTGAGGTCAGTTTCAGACTTCGTATGTTTGTATAAATATATATACCTAATACTAATAATAATAATGTATTTTTCGATTACAATTTTACCGCCATATAAAAAGCTACTGCTTGCATACAGTGCTCGTTTAAAGTCCGTTCCACCCGACTAAGTTTTGAACCACCTGGTATATTGCAACCAAATTTAAAGGGCTCAAATAAGATGTACAAGCCTACGATTTGATGGAAAAAGGACTGCTGGAAGTTTAAAAATGGCGGATAAGCGCCATATTGAATTACTTTTTTGAATGGAACACCCCGTATATTTTTCTGTTTTCGAAATCTTCTCATAATTCCGAACATTAGATGTACTTTTTTTCTTAAATTTGATAGTTTTCGAAACATTAATGTCTGAAAAGTGACATTTCGGGTTAAAGTGAAACACGAATTTTGGTGACTTGAGGTAAAACATTTTGCGAGCTAAATTTTTTTCAATTAATTTTTAGTTAAATCTCTTGATGAATTCGACAAATAAGAGGCGTCGAAAGACTTTATTAGGGATGAACAGTACCGCTTACCGAAAAATCTCTAAGCTTACGAATGTGTTCTGTAAGTTCACAATCAAGACGAATTAGTTGGTTGAAAAACAAATTTATTTATTTTTGAATAATAACAGTTTTATTTGAAACCCACAATTATTTCATCAAATGTTCGAAGTGCCCACCTCACAAATCTTAACAATAAAGTGCCCTATTATAAATTGCTTCTATTCTTCTATTCCTTCACATGGTTCTTTTATTCTGCGTTCTAACATTGAGTGGCGTAGATTTTTTGCTTTAAATACCCCCAAAGGAAAATGTCTAGTGGTGTAAGATCCGGAGATCTTGTTGGCCATCTGTATTACCTCTACGACTTATTCATCGTTCAGGAAAGCATCTATCGATAAACTCTCTAGCCATGCGATAGATATTAGGGAGGTGCCCCGTCCTGCTGAAATATGATTTCACAATTTTCAAACTCTTCCGGATTATCTAACACAATTTGTCTTATTCGGGGTTCAATTTCAGTTTCTAAAAGTTTTCTGTACACGTCTCCTAGAAGATTGACTCTGATGAAAATTGGTACAACAACCTGATTGCCCAAAATGCCCGCACAAACACTCACTTATTCAGGAAACTGGGTATGTCCCTGTCCCCTCGTACGTTGTTCTTGTTGACTTTTCCATTACGAAAAAACGTGCATTCGTCTGAAAAACATACGCGTTTTAGGAAGCCTCGTTCCCCTTTAATTCTTTTTGTTAACCACTCACAAAATTCAATCCCCCGATCTGGATCACCTTTCGTGAGAGTATGCAATATTTGCATTTTGTAGGGATGAAACTTTTCTTTCTTGAGAACTCTTTGGACGGTTTTCCCACTTACTTCACAGGATTCAGCAACTGCAGACTTTGACTGAGTGGGACTGATTACCATTTCAGCAGCAATGTGAACTTTTTTCGCCTAAAAGAGGAGGTCTTCCTGATCTTGGCGCATCTTTCAGCGTACCCGTTGTTTGCAGTTTATTTCCAAGTTTGCGCAAGTAAGACCTCGAAATAAGCCTCTCGAGAAATATATCATTAAACATACGGACAGCTACATGAAAATTACTTCCAGCTTCTCCAAAAATCAACACTGCTTCAAATTTATCGGTTAAACTACCATAGTCACAGTTTTCATAAAATATTTAAGGGTCTCAACGTACTATCTGACCGTTAACAAATAAGGTTGACAATAAATAAGACATTACCATGACAACGATTCTTTTCAATCTTTACTGAAAGCAACATTCCTGTTTTAGTTTGGTTTGACATGGCCAACATGTCAAATGTAACGCAGAATAAGAGAAACATGTGAAGGATTAGAAAAACAGACTTTCATTAATGTGAGAGAAGCAATTTATAATAGACCACTTTATTGCCAAGATTTAGGAGGGGACACCTAGAACATTTGATGAGATAATTGTTGGTTTGAAATAAATCTGTTATTATTCAAAACTAAATAAATTATTTTTCAGCCAACTAATATGTTTTCACTGTGAACTTACAGAACACATTAGTAAGCTTAGAGATTTTTCGGTAAGTGTTACTGTTGATCCTAACAAAGCCTCTTGAAGCCTCTTATTTGTCGGCTTCATGAAGAGATTTAACTAAAAATAAAAAATAAAAAATTAGTTCGCAAAATGTTTTGCCGGAAGTGACCAAAATCCATATTTCACTTTAACCCGAAATGTCATTTTTTAGACATGAATGTTTCGAAAACTATCAAATTGAGGAAAAAGTGTATCTAAGAAAAATGTAGTTCTTTAGACGGACAACATATGTATAAACCATAAGTTGGTAAATGGTTTTTCCGAACTATACAAGTATCAAAAATTTATCTTCGAACCTCACACTTAAAATTATTAAATTATTTTTTATCCCATTTCGATTGAAAACTGCGCCTGAGCAATACTTTGCTACAAACAATAAGTTTCATTGTGGTTTTATAAAAAAACCTTCGTTTACTATATTGTGAAGGGCGGCTTTTTTACCTATCACGTTTGCTTTAGCTTCGGATGTATATTTTTCTTGTATTTTTTTCTAATTATTGCTCAGGCGCCAGCGTCATGGTTAATTGTTAAAGGCAGATGACGCGCTGCCAGAGAGGTTTATCCAACGGTTACACATATTTACTAGTATGCTGGATGTTGTGCAGCTTAGGCTTGTGGGCTTCAGCGGAGACAGAGTCTGTGTGAGCCTAGGGCAGAGTGGGCCTTCCCACTTTCTTAGTTGGCACTGTTTTTTTTTTAGGTCAAGCTGTGTTTGACCGATAACACTTTCTACGGAGGCGGTACAAATTAGTATTTCATTTATTTATTTACACTATTTATTTTCCCTTGGTTTGCAAAATATTTACAAAGTTAGAATAAATTAAACTTGGTTCTTAAACAAATGAAAACATTAATTTGGCTATTGGAGAAATACTATCCAGTTAAATTTGCTCCACAGCGGCCAATAAGCGGGAATTAATGGGCATTGCATTAACAAGAGAAGCGGGCTGTAACCAAGTCTTTCCGGGCCAGAGAATATGCGTGGAAACTGTCTGAACACTCCTCTTCTAACAGCATCCCGCTAGAACCACAGCAGTAAAAGACACGTATACCAAGCCCCATCCACAGACCGGTATTACCGGGGTTAGCAACAATTTCCTCCCCGCGGACTCGATGAGCCCCACCCGGGCACGTCGGCGAAGTCCTCCAGCTGCACTTTAGGGCTGCTCTCCTCCGGTGATCTACGTCGGACGGAGACGTTGTAAAACAGTGACACAGCAAGATAAAATCAAACAGTGTCTTACACAGACTTATATAGAAAACAAATAAAGCACGAGTACAAGTAAATAAAACTAAACAACTTTTCGCACAGTCTTCTAACTGTCTGACACCGGTTTATCCAAAGCATATCCGGCCGCTTGGATACTCAATATGGAAATTCGGCGCCTGTTTTCAGACCCCCATTACCTGTCCGGAGAAAACCTTAAGTCCGCCTGCTGATTCGGTGTTGACAATGAACGCTCAAAAAAGCAACTTTTGTGAAGTGCAGGCGGTTGACAAACGACGGAGGGTTTTCGGTGATTGCTTGCTGCTGAACGTGTTGCTTCGCGGTTCACTCTCTACCAGGCTGAACTAGCGACTTGGCGGCCGCGATGCCTTTGACATGAATACCGCTGCGAGCAGGGATGTGATGGTGCCAGCAGAACGTGCGGTGTCGGCAGATCTGCAGACTCCGTCGACTGCCGCCTTCGAAGCGATACCCCGGCGACGTTCAAATATTTTGCACATTGCATTCCGTTTCGTGTTACTTTAATTATTTATTACCGCCCGGTCCCTGCGATAAATAGCTTCGCCACAATATATATATATATATATATATATATATATATATATATATATATATATATATATATATATATATATATATATATACTCTGGAAATATCTTTCCGGGGGCTAAGCTCGTTGGCCAATTCTAAGTCATGTTTTTCCATGGAAAATTATAACTTTTCTTGTCAAAAATGTCTATCTTTGAAAATCGTCTATTTATTTTTACGAAACTTAACTCATATATTACCATCAAACTACAGATTCTGTTTAGTTGATTAATTATTGTATTACAGTTTTTTCGTAACTAAATTTAATATAATAATAAAGGAAAACGTCCCCAAAAGTTGCAACAAGTGTCAAGACAATGAACCAAGCCGCATTGTCTACCACCAACAGCGCTGAGCTTGAACTCTTCGAGCATCCACTTTATTTTCCAGATCTGGGACTAAGTGAGTACCAACTGTCGACTGTTGTACTTCATTCAGTCTGTCCATAAAAATTGTGAACTGTAATTCTTTATCATTTCTGAACGTCACACAGTATGGGATAAACATAAACTAAACATTGAATGAAAAGGCTCCTCTCCAGACAACAGATTTATTTAAAATTTACTTCCCGACGCGTTTCGACACTCTAAGAGGTCATCTTCAGGGGATAAATCTATAATCACAATAAAAAAGAGGGTTTGTCAGAAAAACATTAGTTTCTCTGGTAGGCAATTGTGCATGTTAGAGCACAATGATGACAAGATACTCTCTACAAAAAAACTTCAAAGGCTAAAATCATTTTAGCTTGACTGTTAGTTAGCATTTTACTATGTGACTTGTGATTTTAGCCTTTGACGTTTTTCTGTAGAGAGTATCTTGTCATCATTGTGCCCTAAAATGCACAATTACCTACCAGAGAAACTATTGTTTTTCTGACAGACCTTTTTTTATTGTGATTATAGATTTATCCCCTGAAGATGATTTCTTAGAGTGTCGAAACGCGCCGGGAAGTAAATTTTAAATACGTTTGTTGTCTTGAGATAGGCCTTTTCATTCAATGTTTAATTATGTAATTCTTTTTTCTATGTGCTGAGTAATTTTATCATTATATAATTGGGAAGTTGTTCTACAGATTTCACTATTCTCCTAAATTAGTAATGTAATGAGCCTGTTATTCTGATTTTTTAAACCACGGTCACGGTAGATTTCAACAACTTGTTGATTCTTTGCCCTGAACTAATTTCTTACAAAGCATATATCATAATGGATTTATATGTAAAGAAAATATCACTGTCAATGAAATTTTGAAAATTGTACCTAAACACCATTTTCTTCATTAAAAGCAAGTAGCTGTTATACTCGGTTTCGCCC
The DNA here is from genome assembly GCA_964006375.1 of Tillus elongatus. Taxonomy (NCBI): domain Eukaryota; kingdom Metazoa; phylum Arthropoda; class Insecta; order Coleoptera; family Cleridae; genus Tillus; species Tillus elongatus. The sequence goes on along the minus strand of OZ023263.1, from coordinate 147,054,575 downwards.
GGATTAATGTCGGAATGCAACGCTGCTTACTTTAACAGCAATGGAAGATATATATCATATTATTTATTGTTATTAACTTTTACCTTTTACCCCCGAATAACTAATGTCTTCTCTAATAATATTTTAACCACATAAAAATTATTATAGAGATGAAATGTATTGATTTTTTGTTAGTTTGTTTTGTCTCAAAATAAAGAAAAAGTGATGATACATGGGTGCCGTAAATCTTCTTTATATCAACCTTCGCAACACAAATGCAGTCGTAGCTTCGTGCACTGTTTAAGCGATCTCGAACTCCGGAGAAGCCGTCACCCCTTGTTTCCCGCGGCGACGACATCATCTTCAGGCTAGCCTATGTGCACAGCACAGTCTACATGTGCACTGTGCATCGGGTTTATGTATTTAACTGTATGGTGCGCTGTAACGTTGGTTTTCTAATTGTCTGTAAATATGACTGCATATTTGGGCCGTGTTAACACTATACACTATCTTAGAACTAATAATTAAAACAATTTATTTCTCTTTACTATAATTTGTTTCACAATACCCCACCATCTGCACCCCCCTCACCCTTTCTACCTCTTGCAGTGGAACTTAAAAAATATAGAATGCAGTTTTTAGGTTTTTCTTCGCATGAAACATGTTTTAGTGCAAAAACGAAGTTGATATCATATTTCACGGCGCAGAAAATCTAAAAAATGTAAATTTTGAATATACTTCGTTTTACTCTTTTTGAAAGCCTTGTAAAAAAAATGCAAAAATCGGTTTTTAGGTATCTGCATGAGAAACGTTTTAATGGAAAAAAGTCGATAGATATATTTTATTTAAGTTCGAGAAAATCAAAAAATAAAAATTTCATTTATTAATAACTTGATAGTTCGTGAAATTTCGTAACTACTCAATTTATTTGTTAAAAATGCAGCTACAGTAGACATTTCAGTAGATTTTCTGAATAATTATTTAAAATTTAAAAAAAATCTTTTTATCGATTTCTACAACAATGTAGGTACTAAAGATGAGCAGGTCAAAAAAAAAGTGGGCTGACAGAACTTGTTTTACGAACTGTGCATTTAACTTGTCGCACAGTAAATTAAACGCCATATTATTGGCCAAACACTTATTTTACAATTAACTTCATTTAATTATAAAATTAAGTAAATCTCATTTATTTTCAAAATCTGCCTTTATAATTTTTAGATTTATGTCTATAGCCTGACAGGTTTTTGTTGTTGTTATTTTAAAACTTTTTCCACAAAATTTTGTATTGGCATGAGAAAACAAAGCCTCATTATAATTATTATTATGTTATTATTATTAAATGTTTCTTTTGTTTCAGGTTTCGATTGCGTGGAAAAGTGGAACCCAACGTCCTTCATCGTTTTGGTGGTTGCTCATTTGAACTAGAGATCTGCTATCTTCCGAATTTGGGTCTTCCTTCTGCCGCCCCACAACATGCAATTACGCCCACCAAATCTATTTTGAAAAACGGCGCTTTTAATGTTAATACCCCCATTAAAAGTGCTAAAATATTGACTCCTGCCTCAGTGAAGAAGAGTGGAGGTGGTAATAACAAATCTCTTAATGACAAATCGCACCTGAGTCCTGCGACAGTCATCAGCAAGGCTAGCAGACCAGCTGGTTTTGTAGGTATAAGAAGAAAAAGACTAAAGGGTGATTCATGGTGTTATAAAAAAGTGTGCGAACAGGTACTAGCACTGGCAGCTACTGACCTCAAAAAGATTACAGAATCGTCTGTGTAGCAATAATATCAACTTGTTTTCTTAGTCACAAACCGAAACGTTTTTTAGGTTAATAACACATGATAGAAAAAAATCATTGACTTAATCATATCTAGTGGCGGAAAGTTTACACAGTTGTTTTTTAAGTTTAGCGCACACTTTTTCGCGTATTCTTACATTTACAGTTTACAGCTTCTAGGTTTCAAAATGTTGCGGCTAATTATTTATAACACTAGATTTTAACGCACATTGTTAATGTAGGTGGTAAATGTTTTGGCCAAGAAAAAATAATTGATAATGCAGCCAACATTACACTGATTTAGAAATATGACTCAGAGACGTATGTTAAGCGAAATAAAATGTTACAGATAGGTTAACGCCCACTTGTCATTTTTTTGCACTAATTAATTTCAAAAAACTGGCAATAAAAGTTGCATCTGATCGATGAATTGAAGTCTGATATGTACTTAACTAAAACAATAATACCTACTCCTAAAACGAAATGACTAGTTTTTAGCTAAAGTCTACTCTAACAGTATTTCGAAACATCGTTTCTAAATAGAAGTATTATATCTAGGGTCTGTGATATTAATAAAAACATGTGCTCTCTAACATTTGAATTAAAATTTGAGTTAAGTATTAAACATATGCCCAGTTTCACAAAGCTCGATTAAATATTTATCGGACGATTAGTTAGTCAAGGCTTCAGACGACCAATCACAGACTATGATTCTGGTTTTTGCCTTGGTAACCAAATATTCTGAAGCTGTGATTGGTTGTATTACGCCTTGATTAGCTAACCGGCCGCTAAATATTTAATCAAGCTTTGTGAACCTGGGCTTTAGTCAGTTAGTGCTCATGTTTACGACCAAAATTGTTATTTCTTATTATTCTAAGTACTTAAAGTATTCATGTTTTTTTTTTACAACAACATTTAGGTAGATTGTTTACTAGGAGAAACACTTTTTTGTTTGTAGTTATATCTAATCTGTTATTTATTTCAGAATGTAGACATGATTTTGATTAATGTGTCTTGCAGGTCATGACGTCATGTTATAACCACCAAGGTTTTTTATATCCAAAAATGATTTATTGTAATTTTCGCAATCAGTCAATCTCATTGCTTTTTGCAAAGATGCTTAATCATTTTGCGTTATACATTTAGGAAGGAAAATTAGTTACATTATTCTAAAATAAAAAGGTGTCACGCCTGAGATATAATTCTGGATTTAAAAAACCAAAATTCAGAAATAAAATTTCATAAGTTTAGGATAAAAAAGAAAAATAAAAGGCTAACATTTTAAGATCATATATCGTTATTCTGACTTTTATCTATAATATTAGGCTTTCTTCAGAATTCTCCCTTTTTATATCAAAATTCTAACCATCCAATTTATAATCTTGTGCCTACATCGCAGAAATCTGTGTGTGGCAAAAGCACACAATTCTATGAGGAATAGTGTGAATTATTATAAGCAAAAAAGAATTTGTGCGATTAAAAACTCAAAAATCAGAGTCAAACTCTGATTCTAATTTTTCATCTCAAATTTTATTTTATAATTTTGAGTATATGTCCGCAAAAGCGAAAACTCAAAATTCTGTGGTATAAGCTTACAATTCTAATATAAAAAGTGAGAATTATGAGCTAGAATATCAGAACTCTAGGTTTGAAGACTTACAACTTCAAGTCGAAAGTGATAATTCTTAAATAAAATATTAGAATTATGACTTGTCGCCTGTCAATACTGATATTTTTCTCAAGACTCTAACTTTAAATTCCTTCGCAAAAACTCACGATTCTGGGGTAAAAGGTCAGAATTGAAAATCAGGAATTCTGGGATCTCAACTTTAGAAGTAAGACAAAATCCCAGGATTCTGAAGAAAATATCAGAATCTTCTCTTCTCGTTTATCACAACATTTTGACACTTTTCAAGAATTTTGACATTTCCCTCAGAATTATGACATTTTATCACAGATGTTGAAGATTTGACAGAATTCTAAAACTTATAATTCTGTTGCAAGAGTTTACAATTCCGAGGTAGAAAGCATTATGAGCTGAGAAGTCAGAATTCTGGAATCCAAAATTCAGAATTCAGAGACAAACCTCAGCGTTCTGAATTAAAATATTAGAATTCTGACTTTCAACCTAATTATTCTGACATTTTCTTAGAATTCTGGAGTCTTAAAATTAAAATTTTAACTCATAGCAGAAATTCAAGTTTACGCCTCAGAAATGAAAAACTTAAAAAGTCATGTGGTAAACGCTTACAATGCTGAGGTAGACAGCCAGAATCATCACGTTGAAAATCTGAATTGTGAAATCGAGAAACTCAGAATTAAAATAAAACCCCATAATTCTAAACTATGAGAATTCTGACTTATTAGCTCAAAATTATTTAACTTTTCCAGAACATTGATATTTTCCTTAGAATTCTGCATTTTTTCTGCCTTTTGTTTTGAAGGGATTACACAACTCGCTTTAGATAAACATGTCGAAGAATTTAATTCCATTCACTGCTAAATGGCTTTCGAGCTATTCTGCTGTGGTAGAATTCACTTGGTGGGTTGCTAAAAGTTCCTCCAACCATAGCGGCTAGCCTCTTCAGTAGTCGGACTGAAGCTGAACACGCCTCTGTGGTAACTCTTCTTATACCTTAGTAATAATGCAATCGTCGCTAACGATTGACTGCTCGTAGATGTCGCACGTGTAGCAGGCAGTGACGTCGTTGTCAATTATGCAACATTGCTAATGCTTGGTGTCGTCATGTTGCTGGTCACCAGGTTCGACTTACGTGAAACTGCCGTATCACTTGGGCTTGTAAGGATGTCTTTGTATTTTAAGCTTTCTTCTGGTAACCGGTGATATGTCTTTACTCTAGTAAACACCCCCGTTTTGTGTCAAATAGGGCTGTATAGTTTCCCGAAAATACATGCTTAGCTAACGCTTCTGTGTAGTAGCTTCTGTGACCTGATGGTTCTGGTTGTTCAAGAAGCCTAGAGCGTCAACGACATCTATTGTTAATGAAGCCTGCACAGCCGGCGTTAGCTGAGCATGCTATTTCGTAAAACCATAGAGTCCTTTTAACAAAACGGTGGTACTTGCCAAAGTAAAGTCGCAAGCAAATCAGGAACAAGGCGCTTAAGTTACAGAGATATGCCAATATAATAAACCGAGATGGCGGATCTGAACCGAGATACCCACACTTAGCAATAAAAAGTATTACACGGTCAGGTCAGGTTAGCAACCCACCAAGTGAGCTTGACGGCAAAAAACAGCGTGAAAGCTATTAAGCAGTCTAATCAACGCCGGGCCTGAAAGTCTAAAATCATCAATGAGCTTGATCTTCTGCAAAGTAGTTCCTGTGTTTGCTTCTATCCGTCTTTAGGGTTGTCAATAAGATTTTGATGAGCCTTTACGATGTATCCATTATAATGTACATGCTTTTATTGCCAACTTCATCTAGAAAATGCATGTCTATAGTGACTTTCCACTGGAAGAATAAAGGCTGGTTTTCAGCAGGATACTGAAAAGAATAAAAAAACAGAAACACCGCAAAAACCACAAAATAATAATTAATAAGAGTTATGCGCCAGATACACTGATTTTTGTATTGGATTGGGTTGGTCTGCTAGACTAAACTAGTTTAGCGACAGCTACTGATGAATACAACTTCATTGCCGAAATAAGTATCTCGCATAACGGTTATTATTTTGTAGTTTTTGGGGTGATTCTGCTTTTTGTTTCAGTTTCCAACCACAGTGTCTAATATCGGTCTTTTACTGAAAAGAGATAAATCAATAGATTTTTTGTCAGTAGGTTTTACTAAATGTAAATTCAAATTGTCTTCAGTTATTTCTTTTATTTAATATTTCGCTTTAGATTTGCACCGTCACGAAAATGCACAGTGCATGTTAAACCACCTTAAAATATTTGTATTTTCGAAACTATTGGTAATGCATTCCCAAATTTTGTATCCGTAAGTTTTCCAATGGTGTTCTGGTTTTTCTGTCGCTAAAGACACTATCTTTATCACTGCTGTATCCACTGCCATCAATACGCAAAACAGTATTTTTCTGTCGTTGTCGAAAATTTCAAGATTGATAAAATCCACAGCTAATACTAATAAGAATTATTATTAATCTTGAAATTTTCGACAACGACAGAAAAATACTGTTTTGCCAATTGATGGCGGTGGATACAGCAGTGATAAAGATAGTGTCTTTAGCGACAGAAAAAAACAGAACACCATTGTAAAACTTACGGATACAAAATTTGGGAATGCATTACCAATAGTTTCGAAATCACAAATATTTTGCTCTTGCATGAATACACAATTCATGAGATAGCTTCGTGAGGTTACGGACAGTCACAATAAGCTAATTTCCTGCCTCTGTCGCACCAACCCAATTGCCTGTCTGTGCGTTACCATTTAGCACATAAACTGTACTTGCATGCCATACGATACAATGAAATCGCTGAACTCATGCTTACCTTGTTAATGCGTCTACTAGACATAACCAACCTTATAAAAACCAATAATTTTGAAAAATAATTTGTCTGTATAGCACGTGTGACCCGCCATGTATTTAGTGGTTTCATATTTTTCTAAAGTTTTATTTAAACTCCAGGTGTCAGTTTTTCAAAAGGTTCTTCAAAAATATTTTCTTTTCTAAAGTTGTCAAACAGCCTGCAAATACCTAATATCTTTCAACACAGGAAATAAAATAAAAGGTAATCTTATCTCGCGGTGATAGTGGTAAAAATGTTAAACTTAAATGATTTAGGTATCAAAAAATAAATTTTGTTACGCTTCAAAAAAATTTCATGCAGTAAATTTTTAGTGCGTAGATTGCATGGTATTAACCTAAGCCCGAAGATTGGTTTCTAGTTTGACATACTATAATAATATTAAACAAACGATGACTTAAGTAATTACACAATAAGATGATTATACTAAAAAGCACATGAATGGTATAAATCGTACTTTACACTTTTAAAAAAATTTTGAAACGCAGCGATCAATTGAAAAGAATACGTTACATCAATAACTATTTAACTTATAAGCCATATCTATATTTCCCCATAAAGAAAACCTAAAAATTAATTAGAAAAATAATTTGTATTCTATTTTTATCACAGTAGATAAATAAACGAAGCTAAGTAAATATATTCAGATTTTATTTGTTGTTTAGCATATTCATGGCATAGATTTGTCTTATGGTCAGCGCAGATGAATATTTTGCACACGTCGCAAATTGTGTGGTTCCTCCAGTCACGTGTTCTTCTGCATTCTTCAGTTGGTTTTGTAGCTGACATTGGTACTTGCAGCTAATGACCTAGGTAATTGAAGCTTCTTAATAATAAGAAAAAAGACATTGGTACTTCCTAGTAATATTAGCTGTTGTTTCATTAGCTCTGGAGTTTTTAAGTGAGTGCATCTGTTTGGATATATTTTTTTCTCTTTGTCTTGACCTTTCTCATTCAACACCAGTGATGAACACCCATATTTTCCGCACACCTCTCTTTAGATATAAGTAAATCATTATTTTACTTGTGCTTGTAGAGTTTGAGCCATAAAATAAGTAGAATGGCCGACAAGTGGTCATCCTAACAGTGTTGGTGACAAAGTTTGACAAAGCTGTCAACTCTGCCGCTGATCCTTTGAAATTTTATGATCTCTGACAACCTCACTTATTTATCTATGTCAGGATTTTCATGCATTCTGCGCAGCAATATAACTTTTTTCTGTTTACACTTTGATGAACATAATGAAAGAAGCTTTTTACTGAATGCAAATACGGAGCTATTCTTTTCGCGGGATTTTAACTTCTTAAAGCTGATTTATCTTTTTCCATCGTGCCTACCATTGCCACATAATGGCTACGCAGAATTTTTGTGTAAAAGGAAATGACGTAAACCAATTATCAGAAGTGCAGTTTATATTTGTTCCGGACGTTGGGATGTCATTTTCATCACGTCATATTCTTCACTAGTGCACCTTTCGGTATAGCCTGTACAAACCTGTGTATTTAGCGTATACAATATTTTTTATCGCACGTCATAACGATCTTGACCGGATATTTATGTAGTCTTAAGGGTCTGGACATTTTGAAAGCACATCTTCGAAATGCAAGTAACTATTAACAATGAATCTTCTGGTGGTACATATAACTGTCAGTCCTTGTAACTATGCCTTCAAAAGATATCTTATAGGAGGTATGCGATCTGATTTAGTCAGAAATTTTACGTTTACCACGCGATTGCCAAACGTCGAACAACTAGCCAAAAATTCATATCTAGTCTGAGATTGTAAGTTACTTCAGAATAGTTATCAAAAGCCAGTAGGTAGACGCCAAATAAGGCTTTAAGTTAAGTGGAATCAGTATTCCTTGTGAATGATTTCGTAGGTATCATGTTTTTGTCATCTTTAGTCTTTGCCTATCACGCTTATACTGTGTGTTGGTACTCAATTTTGATATTCCTGTAGTTTACAATACTGTTTATTAAACCATCAGTAAAAAACCAGTTGAATGCCTCAGGGCTTTTTTCCATATTCTAATTGTATATTTATTTTCTTCTAAATGACTCACCAAATTTTGGGCCGCACTACGAAATTGTTGCCCTTATGCCACTCCACTAGAAATATTTTTTACCAGATAGCTTTTTTGATATGCTATGAACCTTAACCAAATGCGTATCACCGGTGGAGTAGCTTCAGCTGTCTTTCGGTTGAGTTCCCTCTTCATTCCGAGCTGAATGAAATAATTCTCCCCCGTTCTCAGCTTCTAATGATTCAAAAACATCATTCAAATTATCAATTACCGCTATACGTTTTCAGCATTGTCTTCATCAGACTCTAACCAAAAAGATGGTGATCTGTAATCCCCTATTACCATGTCCTTTTGTTCTTTGGGATAATTTTTATCACTAAAATGTATCTGTGCTTTGTTCAGTACTTCAAGCCATTTCTTGTATCTCTGATTCGGTAAGATACTAACGATTCTATTTGTTAGGCTTACTACTGCTACCAGTTGGGTCTACCATGATGCTTCACTTTTTTTCTTGATTAATGTTCGCTATATCGCTAACAGTGTACTTGTCCGAAACAAAAACAAATTTATAGTATTGAGGTACCCTGGATTGGGTTGAAGGGTTAAATACATTTTCTTATTGTTTACCAGTTTATTTTTGTGTTTTTTTAAGCTGATTCTGCCTGCATGTGAAGTAGTGCTGTTTTTATTGTTAAAGAAATATTATTTCTGTTTCTCAAATACAGTGTCAATGATGTTTTGTTTTTGAGTAGCTTATTCCTAAAATAATATTTGTTCAATTAAACTGGAATGTTAATTTTCTAAACAAATTTAGTGTTAAAGTATGGTGGGGTTGTAAAATACATATATGTATGCAAATGAGTAGTTATTGAAAAGTATATTTAACCTTTACTTTGTGAAATTGTAGCAATAAAGGTTCCTACCTCCGGTTTTTCTTTTGTGACTTCATACTTCTTTGTTGGCAATAAACGAAGTTTTGCGACCAACTTTAAACTGTATAATACCTATGAGTTGGTCTTTACCTTATCACCGCGTCTTTTCATCGAAATGAAGTTAATAAAATATGAAAACAGAAATGAACAATTTTTGGATCGCGGTTGTCATTTTTGATGTATTATCGACTTCGTGTATAATATCACATTTTTACTAGAAACACTTTTCTTTCTGTAAGTTTGCTTAGACTTTTGCAAGGCTTTAAAATGTTATTCCTTACGTAGGCCATTAAAGAATAATACCAGTATTTAAGTATTAAACGATACATTATTTTTATTATTGTATCAATTAAGACAGTTTTCTTTAAAAAAAAAACGCCTGATTTTAATATATTTTTTTAATGTCAAAAAAATCATAGGCTAGGCTTTAGGGGAAGTAAATTTTATTTTGGATAGGTAAGTAACATAACACAAATAATACATATCACAAACGATAGTGTAATATACAAATATATTTATAAGTAGTCTACAATAGGGTTTAAATTACGGCCTGGTACTGTCTGGTATGGTAATTTATAAAGTAGCCTATGTGCAAACCTACGTTATGTTTTGTGCATATATGTGTTACTGCTTTGTTTTGTGCACACCGTTGGGAAGAATTTTTTTGTTGGCCAGTGACCCTTCCTATTAAAGCGTACTTCTGACAAAACTGTGCTATTTCATTGGGGATTAACCATTCGAATTATAGGTATCATGGGGGCAGATAACATTGGAATATTAGTTTTTCGAGTAAATTCGAGTTGAGTAATAACCACGTTCCATCTGTAGAGTAACCAAGCATTTAAAACTGAGCCAGATACACAAGAGCGTACTATTGGCCAATACCGTCTGTTGCCGCAAATTGTAGGGATGCTTCTAATTTGATCAAGTAGACACCCCCCCCCCCCCATCGCAGAGTTCTATTCTGCTATTATCGATGACTGAGATGCATCAATTTTTTCTCTGGAGGATGAACTGTACCGCTGACATTATGTTTGGTTATCACTCAATACATCATTTCGATTGATAACCATTGTCACTTGATTTGTTGTCATGCCATCGATAAAAACTTATTCCGTGGATTTGATCCCCCAAAACGTAAATAGAAGCGCGGGGACTTTTTCACAATCTTTTAACCTTGCGTTTTCTATTCGGTCCGATCTAATGGTACCACTGACATGTAACATTTATTTTCTCATTTCCTCCAAAAATGACAAAGAGTTAAAAATAGTTACCAAAAAATACATGACTTTCTTCTGAAGTGAAGTCTATTGTCATATTACCTGTAATAGAGCTACCTAAATACATACCCTCGCTACGATGTTTTTTACCTACGTGGAATTTGAAACGAGTACAATAGCCATTGGGCGTATTGAGACAATTAAAATCAGATCTAATTGATTTGCCTTTGATAAACTGTTTCAGAAGATGTCTACGAAAATAAGGTTGCTTCATCAATGGACCAAACTCATGGTAATGGCTTGGCGTATTTTTAAAATTATAGACACATTGCATCTAACAAAGGCATGCTTTTTCAACATTTGTGTTCTCATCGTCAACATTGTTGTCCCTAAAGTATATATAGCTAAAATAGAGAGAAAACGATCCCTGGAGGTGGCTCTAAAAACAGTGGCACCTTGTTCTACCACTTTTTCAATTATTTCTGGTTGGGGCTGATTGATATTTTTACTTAAAAAAATGCATCATTTTTAATTTCTGGGCGGATATGTACTTCTTCCCAAACCCTCTTATTTTTTCTTCTTTCTCACGCAGAAAGTTTAACAGGTAGTTGTGATAAGGGGATGTTTTCAGAATTAAAAGACTAATTTTGAACACCCATATTTCCCGCACACCTCTCTTTAGATATAAGGAAATCATTCTTTTACTTGTGCTTGTAGAGTTTGAGCTACATACCTAAATAATAAATACTATACTTCGTAATTACTCCATCAGGGGCATCGTATTGGCCTGCATCGTCATCTTGATCAAGCTGAAATGGCGTGACGTCAATTCTTTCAGGTTGATTCAATTAATCAGTCTACCGTCGTCAACGGTCGCCTAAATAATAAATTAAAAAAAAATAATAATTAAATGTCATCAAAAAGGAAAGGTATCATGACTAACCAACACTATAGCCCAAAGCCTGCCGTATAAAAACTCATACGGTGAACTTTAGGCCTATGGGACAAATATGTAGACAACTATTGGACCATTATGTGAGCGACTATGTTTACTATACCTCATTTAAATATTAAGTCAGCGATTTACAACCTAATTTAAATATTATATGTAACGAACATTTTGACAAATTTGATGAGGACACACTGCATTTGCTTTTAGTTGAAGCCATATTTCACTTAATATCACCAAATGCTTGCATACAACTATGAAAAATGTTATTCTGTACATAACACCATCTGTTGAATTAGTCAACTAAATTCCCTCCACAAATATCATATATAGACGATTTGAATCTGTGATAGGCACTGATAAGTGCACTTTTGGAGAACCCACTTTATCACAACACATTAAAAGATCTTACGATCGTTTCACTAACAAAGAGAACATCAAATAACTCTCTGATGACGCTAACTTTGTTAATGAAATGATCGTCAGCTCTTTAAAAATGTGTTTGGAGAATTTAACTCTCCAAAACTCTACTTATCATATTATAAAGAAACTGGTCGATCGGTGTAAATATTTAGACGGTGGTTGTTAATGGGTTGAATTACATTTCTGGCATGTATTAGAAGTCGGCACAAAATATCTATAATAAACAGTAATTGGATTTCAACCCAATCTTATTTTTGTGTGAAAATATATTTCGATGAAATTTTTTAAGAAAGCCAATTTAAATGAAACTTTAAAACTGACATATAAACAAGTAACCAAGAGTTTATTCTAACTTACAACTTCATTTTAAGTAAACCAAAAAGTATTGCGAAAAAAATTAATACAAATAGAAATGCTCTAAGTGCTACAACAGTAAACATATCCATAGTACCAGAGTCGAAGATTGTTACTTTAGTCACCATCTGTTAGAAAAAAATATATTGTTCATAAGAAAATTATTAGTTCGGACAAAGTGGATACCTGCGGGCATACTGAATACTCTATCGATGATCCACTTTGCCAGATAATGGACGTACACACAAAGTCTACAAGACCAACCTAATTAAAATAGTAATAAAACAATTTGCCCAACATGTATAGACCTCGGCTTCTAACAAGTAAAGTGTGTGGTGGGAAAGCACTGTGTTGATAAAACGGGATCACTCAGCACCATCTTTCGACGTGCCCTATAAATAGCTATCATTCATATTCTGTGCCTGTGATGTGGCATTGCCTGGGCTTCCTCCATTCTAAAATTATAACAATATTTTTAAAGACTTAAATCTAGAATCAAAAACTAAATTGAAGTTGATTTTTGTAATATGCCTACTCCTTTTGTGTACGCGAACCCGTGCTAATATTGATCATTATTTCATTGATTTTTATCGTCCTCAAACTGCGTTTAGAGTGTTTTTTGAACTGTATTATAACGTTTTTCAAAAACCAGATGTGCTCGACTTGGGTATTTATTTGTATTGTGACCGGCAGTTCTTAGGAGAGTTGATTTTAGTAAGAAATTACTTTAATCATATCATTACACGCTTCACTAAGTGAACCTGTGATGAGCACTGATAAGTACACTTGGAGAACCCAAATCACCACAACAAATCTTTTTTAAAGATCTATTAAAAAATATGTTGTGGCGATTTGGGTTCTCCAAGTGTATTTATTACACCCTTGCCATTTAGATTTATTCGCATCGAGAACCTATATTTATACAAGTGGCCGATTGAAAACTATACAAGGGGGTTTTCGAGTATTTAAAGTTGTCTCTTTGAAACATATTTGTACATGTCGCGTTTGTTTTTGAGGGCAACTCATTTTGACGCGAATATTCAACAAAATGCTACTTCGCCCCGCTTAACATTGTAGCTACCGTTTTCAAAATTCCCCCTAAGCATAGTATCTACCGTTTTCAAATTTCCAACACATCGTTGGAAAGGCTACTCAATTCTCTATTTCAATTCTCTATTCAATCGTGTACTTGGTTTTGACACTGCTTCATTTCAATTCTTGTGGAGAAAATCAAAATCAAAGTTGAAAAGTGTGACCTAAAAATTCAATGATATTGAAAAAGCAAAAAGCTTGATACAAAAGCATGTGTTTGCCTAGCAGTTCAAACATTACTTGAGAAAATGTTGAAAATGCCCTCCACCTGCAGCATCTGCATGCAACGATACAAATTTTGAGCAAATCTAATTCTCAGGTTCTGTGTTTTCGGGTGTTGTCAGTAACAGTGCGCTGACGCAAATCCTGCAGGTTCGTGGGACGAATTGCATAGATTTTGCTTTTTATATGCCCCCATAAAACTCCAATGGTGCTCAGGCCGGTAACCTCAGAAGCCATTCAGTTTGGTCACGTCTTCCTATTCATCTGTTTGGAAATTTTGAATCAAGATACTGCCGCACTGTCTGAGAATGATGTGTAGTAGCACCGTGTTGTTAGAATACCAAGGAGTTTTAATCATAGCTCTGGTCATTTTCTACGATATCTGTCAGCATGTGTCTTGCAGTAATTTTAAATACATTTCGACGGTTCAGTTTTCCCGGTAAGATGAAGGGAGCATTTAGATGGTTACCGAAAATCCCAGCCCAAACATTCAGTTTCTGTGGGTGCTACGTGTGTACTTCGCGAAATATTCTTGGATTGGAATCTGATCAGTAGCGGCAATTATGGCCTTATGAAGGATGGATATTGTACAAAAAACTTCGATTATCCATAGCACGTTGAATTACTATATCACAAAATTTTGAACGGCGATCAAAATGGTTTTTTTTATTTTCTTTTAAAAATCTTTGTATACTTTTACGATCTATGCCTGCAATAGTTGCAAACATTCTAGTGCTTACGGTGAGATGCATCGTGGCGTATCTCAAAACTGGTCATTCCTCACATACCGTGCTGTAACGCGTTTTTTGTTTGCAACAGAAGCAGCATTTTGAAACTATTCTACTGTATACGACGTACTAGTGACTAGACACTGTCAGGGTTGTTGTTTAAATACCTGAATTTTTGATTCGCCCATTGGTAATTTCCGATAAACAAAGCAATTATGTTTATTTCTTTACTCTATCCGTTTATATGAATTGTACAAGGTGCAATACAAAGAAACTTCGTTTGTGCTTGTCTACACACAATTAAGGTTACGAAAGAATAATTATTTGGCCACCTTACGGTGCATATATAAAATTCTTTAAAAACTGAAAATATACAACAATAATTTTGACCTTATCATTTGACATTATAATTATTTAGGCACATTCCTAAATTGAATACACCATGATTTTACAATGAACGACTAAAAACATGTGAAATGAAGCACGGTACCAGGTACCAGGTATTATGTTTTCTTGAAGAAACTGATAAAATACTTTCGTTAATAACATTTGTTAACTGGCGCAATAATTTAAAACATATCGAAATAACGCTTTACCCGAAGAATAAGAATGACAACAGAAAATTTGACTTTGAATTTTCTCTGCAAGGTTTGTCAGGATTTGCAAAACCGAGTATACTATTTAATATAGAATTGAGTAGATTTTCGAACAATGTGTCACTCGACCCCACTTTCCATTTAAAAATTGTAAGACGTTAGCTACTGTTTAGGGGGATGAAGTAACAGCTTTGGCATTCTTGCGAAAATGTGTCCTCAAAAACGAAATTGACATATCCAAGCGTTTTTCAAGGACAAAATGCTTGTATAATTTTCAATGGTCCACCTGGATGTAAATGGTACAATCGCACATTATTTAATTGAGAAAAACAAGTTCAAGCAATGAAAATGATTGATGTGGTTTTTTAGTGAATTTTCTTAGAAAAAATTCACTAATGAGGAGATCCCGACTTGCGAATTTTCAAAAAATTTCTTTAAATAAGCGCGGTCTAGGACACCCAGAACCCATATCCGGGGCCTGTTTTAGTGTTTATATGTACACACAGACATATATATATATATATATATATATATATATATATATATATATATATATATATATATATATATATATATACGTATCACACCGATAACTCAAAAATAATGAACCGATTTTGATAAAATTTAGCATGTGCCTTCCTTTTATAAGTAGCTTGGATAAGTTCGTTAGCCAGGAAAATCGCACCCGGTTTTCCGGGAAAAATTTGGGTTTTATTTCGGAATTTTTTTTATCTCAAAAAGTGGAAAAGTTATGGTAACCAAAATTGGTAGGTAAGTTTATGATATTTAAAGGAAACTATACACCAAAATTTATATTTCTATGTTAGAAGAAAAAAAGTAATAAAAAAATATTTGGTGCCAGATCATTTCTAAGAAAATTCACTACCATAACGCACTTGCTGCATCCAGGCTTTTTATTATGCCTAATATTTGTAGTTATAACTTTCCAAATGTAATTCATGTTTAAACTTTCATGCTTGTTAGGTCTAGGGTGTATTAATCATTCAGTATTAATCTATTGAACATATTGATTTTAATTAAGTTGCAGACAGAGATTTTGCAGGCGTTGGTATTTTTGGGTAGTGGTGTTCTATGTGTATAAATTAATAATTTAAGAAAATCGAAGATTGTATATTTTAAAATAATAAGAATTCCCTTATTTTTATTTTTATATTTATAATATTTAAATTGCATATTATGTAAAATAAACGACTAATATATACTTATAAACAGTCTTATTATTTATTATATGGTTTCAAAACAATGACTACATTGCCCCCAAAAATGTCGTTATGCAATTTACGACTGTGAAAGTTGCAGTGTTTTTATTTAACGTAGTATAAAACAATCATTGAGAAATAATTGGTTTCTTAATTGCTATAAGAATTGACAAGTTTTCGGTTAATTATTTTATTACAATGGAAGGAATTCAGCGTTAAATTTCTGATCAATCTTAACCACAAAAGAACTTGGGTTGTGGGTGAGCAAACGAATTTTAACACAAAAAAAAGTAAAGTTTCGAGACTTGTGTCGTTCTTCAAACCTTATTATAATGTAGACTGTTGCGGTCTAAAAAATCGTGGGAAATGTTATTCAATGTGTCACTTTAATGATACGAATATTAAAACAATGACTCTTTGATTTTTAAAACTCTTAATCACAGTTTAAAGGCGATGTCTCCCTGTCGGCGCAATCATGATTAACGTACCTCCAGCAGTTATTTTCACGCCACTGTAGCTTCTACAAAAACCGCATTCCATTTTTTACATGCTTTGGATGACACACCCAACTTTCCGAGGCACATAGAACAGTCGGTACCAGTACGCTGTTACATTTAACCACTTTGGCCTTTATATATACATTCACTCCTAACTACACTGGACCTAGGTCCAAGCATCTCTGCTTTCATTTACACTACTTTGTATCTCATTATCAGGAATATATATATATATATATATATATATATATATATATATATATATATATACTATACATATATATATATATATATATATATATATATATATATATATATATATATATATACACACATATATATATATATATATATATATATATATATATATATATATATATATATATATATTGTCACATTTGTCTATGAGAATTACGTTTATGGACTTTGTTATTCTGTGGTCAGATGTCGGTTATAAAGTGTGTTGGTAAGAGCGAACACTCTGGAAATATATTTCTAGAATGGACCAGAAGTAACAGGTATAGAAAAGTCTAGAAGATCTAGAATCTCTATGGAGAGTATAAATAGACGAACGGTACATAGAGTGAGGCAGTTCAGTATTGACTAGTGCGGTGTACAATAAGTGATCATAGAGCATTAAGCAATTCAGCAAGTGTTGGTCTATAGGAAACGATCATAGAAGGCGAATAGTGGAATATAGTTCTATGGACATTTAGTAAGAGAGAAATAATTTAGTTGATACTGGTGTTGGAAAATAGTTGGTTATAATAAAATAGTAGTTTGAAAAGCTGTGTTTTGTTAGTCAACAAATCCAGAACCATGTAGAACGTATATATATATATATATATATATATATATATATATATATATATATATATATATATATATATATATATATATATATATATATATATATATATACATATATATATATACATACATACATAGGAAAAATCTTACTAAAAATACTATTAGAAGGATTATTGATTAAAAAAAAATTCAAAAGTTGTACAGGATGGTCAGTAACCTACTGGTGATCTTTGACGCATAATATTGTAAGTAACTTCCCTTATTTCAAATAGCACAGCATCTATGTAGTGGCATATTCTTCTACAAAATTTTATTACCTTTCCGATTATTTAACGTAACAGTTTTTGAGATATTTTGAATTGTTTGTTTTCAATAATAAATGTCACCTTTCATCATCAAGAAAACCTTGATTATAATTAGCGGTCAAATTGTAGGCTAAGTAAGTTCGCAAGTCAGCCGTTAGTCGGAGGTATTACAATACTTTTTATGTACCCCCCACAAAAATAAATGCAACATGTTAAGTCTGGGGATCGTGCGGGCCAGTTATGTAGGCTTGCTCGTCCTATCCATTGATTAGGGTAACTTCTGTACACTGATTTCAAAATGGGCAGGAGCACCGTCTAATTGGAACCACATTAGCCGTTTAATATCGTATGGGATATACTCTAAGAGCTCTGGCAAATCATCTTGTAAAAATCTTAGAAATATTTGAGCGTTAAAGTTTCTCTTAAAAAAGCCATAACATGGGTCCTCGGGCCCAAACATTAATACCCCATTTGTGCTGATGATCAACAGTATAGATGTGATGTGGATTTTCGTCGCTATAATAACGACAGTTGTGTCTATTTACTAGATACGTGTTACGAAATGTACTCTTTATCTGCCAATAGCACAGAATCAAATAAATTATTATTCCCACCTACTTTGCCAAGGGCCGATGAGAAAATAATCAATTCATGGCATTAAATCAATATCAAGCAGTTCCTAATATAACTGAATTGGATATGGACGAGATTTTTCCCTTTTAGTGAATTTTCATTAAGAAAATTCACTAATAGAGAGGTATCGATGTTGAGACTTTCGGAAAATTTCTTCAAATCAGCACGAATTAGGCTCTCTGGAACCAAATTCCATGGTCAGTTAAAAAGTTTATATATATATATATATATATATATATATATATATATATATATATATATATATATATATATATATATTTATTTGTGTGTGTGTGTGTCCAACCGATAACTCAAAAAATACTTAACTGATTTGGACCAAATTGGGGAATTACCCTTATCTTGTTAATAGCTTGGATGAGTTCGTGCATCAAATCTTAACGGCCAATTTTTCTTAATACAAAATTAAAAAATATTTTTAAAAACGCAATTTCCCTTAAATTGTTTAAGTGATTGAAACGAAAATTTACAACTTAAAATAACAGACAGACGTGGTTGTGTACCAATTTTCAAGTCTTGATCAAAGGAAAATAAAGTTATTCGAATTTAATTGTAAAATAATCCTCGACATTACTTTAGATTCTGTACTGCAATATCAACAATGTTGGACAAAGACAGATGACGTTATCTGTGCTATTTAAAGAAATCGTAGATAAAAATCTAAACAATGGAAGTTATTGCAAAATGTCAGAATGGAGAAGATTGTGAGATACGACAGGGACGCCATCTCGGTGCGGGACCATGTAGTATGTTGACGGTTTTAGGTTACACAAAACTTTATAGATAGAGACTGTGTATAATGTACACCCAACTAACAATTTTGTAAATGGTCAGCCTTGGACCACTTCTTTCCTAATACCGGGACAATGTTTTCGTTCAAAAGCAGTAAATTTTAGCATGCGATTGTATACCAATAAATTAAAAAAATAGTGAAGGTTGAATACTCAATGAAAGGCTTGATCCAGACAGTAAATTTATTATTAAAACCCTCCGCGTTTTGGCTAACTAGTAGCCATCCTCAGGGGCAAATCTAAAATACAATAAAAAGGTCTGTCAGAAAACAATGTTTTCTGGTAGGCAATTTTGCCGGTTGAAGCACAATGATCTTAAAGTAAACACTACAGACATCAAGGTTAAAAATCTACAGTCAAACAGTACATAGCTTAAAAGCCATAGTAAAAGCCCAAATTTAAAGTAAAAATTACAGGCTACAGTTAAACAAGCCAAACAAGCTACATTATAGTCAGACATGCAGTCAGAGCAAATTAAAATTATCAGAACAAAAAATATAAAAGCTAATCAAGCTGATTGACAAATTGTAAAAGTTAAATGTGAAACTAAATTCGAAAATTGAAAGGTTGCGGAGTGAACTGACAGAGCAAACGTAACAGAAGGCCACACAGTCAAGCAGAAACCCCATGAGAACTCTTAAGGAGTTAGAAAATTTATAGAGCGAATTAAGAAAACAAGATGGCATCAGTACTTACTAGTGATGGACAAAACGGTTATTTTCTATTAACAGTTGAAGCCGTTAACGTTTTTTAATAATAACCGTTGAAAATAACAGCTTCAGTTATTTATCTTTTTTTGTGAACTGGATAGTCGATCGATAGTATCCTACATTCCCAAAGCTGTGAGCGAGAGCGAGCACACTAGTATAAATAACGTGTTAAGTGTCAAGTAATATGTTATGAAGTAAGGTCCGCTCTATACTGCATAGCATACCCATACATATTTAGCATTCCCAGTCTCATGTCCATTCATCCCGTTAAATAGTTAAATTTAACAGTTGCCGATGAAAACCGATGTTTATTCATCGAACCTAGTTGAAGTGGAACTGAAACAGATACTAGTCCGAGTTCTAGTTTAGTGTAAAAAGCGTTATTTTGTACCTTGACTCATGGAGGGTTCTGTCTCCGTGGATCTCCAACAAATATTAAACTGGGGAAGTAGAAATCTTGTACAATTCAACCCCACCAAAACTAAGTCTTGCTTTCTTTCTCACAAGAGATACACCAGCCCTAGACCCATCACAATGAACAACCAAGTTATTCAAAGTAATGAGTCCTTTTCTCTTGTTGGCATTTCTGTGGATCGAAATCTTAATTGACACCAACATGTCACATCAATTGCAGAAGCGGCTGCTAAGAAATTAGGTTTCCTCTTCCGGGCTCGCAAACACTTTTCACCAGCTAATCTCTACACCTTATATACTTCACAAATAAGGCCAAACCTCGAATATTGCTCCCACATCTGGGGTGCAGCTGCCGCTTCTACACTCGCTATCCTGGACTGCATTCAAAAGAGAGCTATACGTCTTATCGGTGACCCTACCCTTGCCCAAAGGCTGCCATCCCTTGCCCACCGACGTGCCGTTGGTGACCTCTCTCTCTTTTATAGATATTTGCACGGACACTGCTCAGAGGAGCTTTCCTCCATAGTTCCCCACCTGCTGCCCCCAACAGATCTACCAGGGGAACAGAGCGAATGCACCCTTTTACTGTTCAGGTCACCAGACTTAGAACATATTGTTATGCCCGCTCTTTTGTCCCGAGGACTTCCAAGTTGTGGAATTCCTTGCCGGCACATGTTTTTCCTTCTCCTCCAAACCTTCAAGTCCAGAATTAACAAGCTGCCTCTTTCCTCCTTGTCAAAACCCACGGTACGATAGTATTTAGGCTGTAAGCCCTCGTGGTGTGTTGTTAAAAAAAACCTGTTATTTTGATAAATCCATAACTGCTGGTTACCGTTGCGGCTCGACAACCGTTTAAAACTAACAGCATGTTAAATAACCACCCATCACTAGTACTTACTGTCTAATTCTTGAAAATTAGAGTCAAAACTATACACAGGTTGACAAAGTTGGGATTTTCATCCATTGTACCAGAGGTCCAACACCATCGCACCCGAATGTGCCAGCAACTCGATTCACGTTGTAATCCAATCAATATAAAACGGTAATTTAACCACAAGACAAGAGTGAAAGTCGGCCATTTGTGAAAACTCAAGAGCGTGGATGGCGCTGACTCGACGGCAAGACGGCGAACTAAAAAAGCAAAGGTCAGAATAGCAGATATGTCAGTGACTAAAAGTGAAGGGGAAGGGGAGCCACAGAACAGCTATCTTCATATGCATCATAACCCTGGCCATAGAAAAACCATGGACTTCTGGTGACACTAGTTCACTAAATGATTGTACAGTGAAGGAAAGTTCGATATGTCGGTGTTGGACAGGTTCAAAACTTCATCATTGGATTATTTGACATTTTGAAAATCTCTATTTCTTCTAAGAAAAATTGTTCAACTCCAAAATTTGAGGATGTAAAATCTTAGCATCAGTGTTCTTATTGAAGCAGTGACCGCTCTCTCTTAAATGACAACCAAAAACTAACGTGTCATTATTGACCTGATTTCTACTTCTGAGGTGTTCTGACACCCTGCTGCTTAATGATCTTCCTGTTCTCCCGATGTAAATAGCATTGCAATCGGGGGCACCACATCTTAAACGATAAACACCAGACTTCTTAGGGTCTGGAATAATGTCTTTGTTCTGGATGAACATATTACTGACTGTGTTCGTGGATTTGAACGAAAACTTCACATTGTCTCTCTTGAGGGCTTTAACTATGGTGTTGGACACAGGACCACAATAAGTGAAGGGGAAATAAGAGACTCCTTCTGGCTGATCGAGAGGTAAACTGGTGCTCAGTTCCACTAAGAGCTGGCGGCTCCTTTTACTGACCATCCTGTCGACTATACTAACTGGATACTCGTTGTTGACTGCGAATTGCTTGATGAGGTTTAGTTCTCTGATGAAATTCGTTCCCGACAGTGGGACTCTCAATAGTCTGTCGACCAGGAATCTGATTGAAGCCAACTTGTGAGAAATGTGGTGACAAGACTTGAACGGAATCAGGTGGTCTGTTTGAGTGGGTTTTCTGTAAATGTCGAAACCAATGGAACTACTATTTCTGTTCAGCTTCAAGTCAAGCAAACTTATGGATGAATTGACTTCCAACTCCATAGTGAAATTGATGTTGACATGTAGATTGTTGAGCCAACTCAGAAACATGTGGAGCTGCCATGTCGTGCTCGACCACACCACAAGTATGTCGTCGACATAGCGTGACCAAGATGAAATGTGACTCAAAAAAGGATTGTAGTCTTTGAAGACCAGGTCCCTCTCAAAGAAGCTCATGAAAATCTCCACACTAGGAGGCGACAACGGGTTACCCATCCATGGGTGTTATATCAGGACTTCGAGCACACCAATGAACCGGCCCATTGTTACAAATGACACGATTATTAAAATTTTGGTACAAATTCTTTGAAGAGCCTAGCATTGTGAGCTGGACAACCGTCTTGTTGGTACCAAATCTCGTCGAAATTATCATGAACTCTTCTCATGGTTGGTAAGATATCATTTCTCAATAGATTAAGATACCTTTATACCTTTCCCCAGTTAAATTATTTTCAAAAAAGAACGGACTGTTACCTGATTTTTTTTAAAATTAACTGTCTAATCTACAAATAAAAATAACAGCTTTTTACCTAATAAGCCGCACCAAACATTAATACCAAATCTGTTTTGCAATTGTCTTTCTTCCTTTAGATGGGGATTTTCATTTCCTCAATAATGCCTATTATGGCGATTATACACACCACAATTTGTAAATCTGGATTCATAAGTCTATATTATTTTCAAATGAAAATTTTCATCTTGCTGACATTGTCCTTGATACCATCTGCAGACTTGAAGTCGCTTAGGGTAATCGTCAACATTTAAGCCTTGTACGACTGTAGGTTTGTATGGATGGTAATGACCTTGTTTTTAATACACGGTGTACCGTACTTTGTGGAGCGTCAATTTGTTCACCATAAAACCGAACACTTTGCGGAGGGTTTTCGTTTGAAACCTGTAAGACGGCATTATTTCTTTCTACATTTCTAGGCATTGGGAGTTTCTTTGCGTGGAAGCTACCGTCGTTCAATAGATTGGTCACTATCCTGCGAAATATTTTGGTGTTTGGTTGTCGTCTTTCTGGATAGTTGTTTTGATATGAATTTGCAGCTGCCTCAGTATTTCGGTTAGAACGAATAAACATTTCAACATGCAAAATATTCTTCATTACTGAACATGTTGTTGAATAATATTTAAAATAAACAGGAAACAAACTATTTAGTACAAAATTTTTAGCAACGTGTTAAATACACCTCAAATTGTTCAGATAATTAAGAATACCAGTATTCTTAATTGTCGCGATAGTGTTATATCCATAGCAACCTTTCTTTTGTTGTTTTTCAGTTGACGTACGTTTAAAAATCAAACAATTTTCAAAGGTGTCTTCGTAAATCATTGATCTGCTTTTTATTGAGTTCTGTTAGTAAATTTAGTTATTTACTAGGTTCACCTATTTAATTAAATTATAATTTTTTTAGGATAATGTTTTAATGTAAAATATCTTTGTAATAATGGGCCGATTCATTGATGTGCTCAAAGTTCTTTTTTTTATCGTGAATCATTACGGAAAATTATGTTAAAAGTAGAAGTCTATTGTTAGACTCCATGGCCTATTGCTTTTTGAACACTTTTTTTGTCATTTGTTTTCTGGTATTGGATTTTATAGCCTACTATCCTCAAAACGGTTCTTCTCAAAACTGTCAGTGCAATTACAAGATATCTCAAGCATTTTGTACATCATTGGAAAGCAAAAAATCCAATATGGCTGCCATAATAAAAACAAACGTTGATACCTGTAGCTCAAGAACAAATGACAATCCAAAGTTGAGAATAGCACGAAAATATTATGCTGTAAAGAGTGTTTTTATAATGTGCAAGTCATAGACACGTCAGATCAACGCCTACTTATATATTGAAACTGACCCTGGATATAGGTTTTAGGTGGCGTAGTTCGCGCTCATTTAAAGAAATTCTTTCAAAATTCAAAAGTCGGGATACCCTCATTAGTGATTTTTTGTAAAGAAAATTCACTAAAAGCAATCTTCATAATTTTTGACGCTCAATTGTAATATTTTCATAAAGTGTGATACATCTTTATAAATAGAAAACAGTTTTTTCTAATTACGTTGAAAAATTAAATCACTGCCAGAAGAAGAAAAAAGTTGATTGTATCTCAGAACTGAAACGTGTAAATTGGAAATTGAATAGACCAGTTGATATGCGGCAAAAAGAGGCTAACTACGTACTCACGGGTTTCCTGACTATGTATTTTCAATTGGAGAAATTACAGCCCTTTTTTGAAAATTCATATTCTTGGTTTTTTGAAAATATCTTGTAAACCAACAGAATTACAACCAGCCTTCAAACGGATATACATGAGAACTAACTTCACTACAACTTTTTCCATTCAACCATTTTCGTCCGTCTTATAGTTCCGAGCACCCAATACATCCACGACCAATTTGGGACAGACTGTATAGTCTAAGATATCACTTTTCAGAAAACTGTGTGTTCACTATAGCTGCATGCTTATCTATCTCTGGATAGATAAACTATAAATAATATACCTACCTACTATAATTAGCGTAGCCTAATAATGTGCCTTATACTGACGTATTTGTTCATTAATGGTTAATGAAAGGTCATATAAGTCAATTAAACTTATATGTAGTATGGCTGGCTATAATTAAGTGGAAGTAAAGAAGTCAAGTGACCTAATACTAACCGATATTCAACGGTGTACCGGGTGATATGTTAATACGACACAACCGTAAAATTAATAATGAATAGTGTTACGCATCTAATGAATCAGCTAATCATAGCATGCCGTGACCGGGTGTGTATTAAATCTCCCGCCCAAATGACCCTAACAGGTCTTGGAAGGCACTAGACACCAAATGTTGTGGAAGGACGGTCGTTTACATTACGTATACACATAAATCAGCATTTTAACAGCTGATAGTACAGGTGCTTTAAGTTTATTGAAAACTTAACGCACAATGCATTCATTTATACTTTTTATAAATTACGATCATGAAAGGTAACTAAGTATATGTTCAACATAGTCGTCGGACTTTAAAAACAAAACAAACGCCAGGAATGTAGCGTAGTAAACGGACAAAAGTAGGTAAAATTTCATGTGAAGCAGATAAATACGGTTTGGTTTGGGACCATTCTATGTCATTCAATACCATGTTATTATTATTGCTGTTGCCCTTACTGCTGTTGCCCTCTGGCTTCACAAGTGCTTGTTTTCTTCTCTGCAACCGGCTTCGCCTTTTAGGGCATCCTCAGACAGACGAAATGTAGTTATTTATAACCAAATCTATTGCTACGTTAGATTATTTTGATCTATTCTGTGAGATTAATAGAAAACGAGAGATGACGCCATTAAATTGTCTATGTTAGGTATGGCCGTAACTTTGAAATTTTAAATCACTCCTGTATATTTTTACATTTTCTGAATCAGGAGACGATACTGACTGCGATGCAGCTCTTCTCCAAAGTTTATGAGCCATCTTGTTGTTGACCTATTTTAATATTTGCATCTATAGTGCGGTGATTGTACTCAAATAAATATAACGGATTTGCCGTGCAACGAAAAATACTTTCTAAAATTGTTGCTCCACTATTCAAGCACTGACTACGAACCAAAGTTAGGGAAATCATATTTTTCAAAATGTCATTTAAGTTAATTTTCTTTAAAAAAATGTACTAATGAGGATATCCCGACATTTGAATTATGAAAAAAATTGTTCAAATGAGTGCAAACTAAGACACCTAGAACCCATATCCGGGGTCAGTTTCAATTTTTATATGTTTATATATATATATATATATATATATATATATATATATATATATATATATATATATATATATATATATATATATATATATATTTATGGAAATAGAAAATAATTTTTCTTTGTCTTTATTAGACGTACGCATCTCTAAAACCGAGTCAGATGATTTTCTTACACCGTGTACTGAAAACCAACTCACTTATCGTTATCTTATTGCCTAATCTCACCTATCGCAACTAAATTCCGTGGTTCGAACACTAGTAACACGATCCCTTAGACTAACGGACAAGAACAATAAACAGACAGAATTAAACTTTTTAAGACATACATTGCTAGAAAACGGATACGACAACAATCACATACTACGAAACATTAGAAACGCACAACAATAAACCACTACACCACAACAGCAGAAAGAGAGAGAGAGAGAGTCCACACAGCAGCACACAGCGTTTTTACCATAGATTAAAGGTGTCACCGACAAAATCAGCCGAATTTTAGAACCCACCATGTCAAAACCATATTCACACCAGAGCAAAAACTGTCAAATCTGATAAAAACTCCCAAGGATACGATTCCAAACGAATCCACGTAGTTTACGAAATTTCTTGTTCCGATTGCTCTCGAACTTATGTAGGACAAACAAATAGACGCATCCACAATATAATATATGAACACACCCTCGCAGTTAGAAAATCCGACCGCTCATTGACGCTGGTCATGGATCATATTTATACAGGACACAAAATAGACATCGACAATGCCAAAACAATAGCCCCTGTTTACAACTTCAAAACCAGAATTATCCGCGAAGCGATCGCGATCGTAAAACGTCACAATTGTTTGAATAAGAGAGATGATGGTCTTCGTCTTCCGATTACTTGCAAACCTATTATATCTTCGTTACAAACACAAAAAAAGACAATAATTTTAATAGACAATTTTATTTCCCCATTACCTGACTCAACAAATACCTGCAATCCTCTTAATCCTTTAAGTACCGTGAGGCAACTCCGTGACTTAATTGACCGGACCCGACTAATTACACTGATAACGAAGCAGGTAGACGAAACGGTACATAATATAAAATACTTACAACGAACTGCCATATCTCTCTTAGGCCTAGGGTGGAACACACTGTGACAATCTCCGGCGAGATTTGAGGAATAGGCAGACCCCGTAATCGAGCTACAACAACCCAAACCACCTTTGTCCACCGCTCTAAGCACTAGCTCTTAGAGTTCGTGTCCTTACATATTTCCTTTACGTCTTGAAAATGGCTCCAAAACAGGAGCCGCAACGTCGAGTTAATAAATTCTGGACGCTGTTCAATCCGAGAACCAAGTATGTCTCATATACATATATATAATATATATATATATATATATATATATATATATATATATATATATATATATATATATATATATATATATATATATATATATATATATATATATATATATATATATATATATATATAGGGAATAATGGTCGTTATTGTTAGGTTACAAAATTTAAAGTCTCAATAAGGTCTATCGACCTCAAATCTATCAGGGCATCAAAAACGTGAGTTCTTTGCTAATACATGCTATATATTTCGCACCTTCTGTTGGTGATTCTTCAGGAGCCTGGAAAACAGTTATAGCTATGATATTCAATCCAAAAATGACTTCGAACTACATACCGAAAGCTGAACAAAATGCGAAAAGCAGCCAGCAAGGGAACACACATGGGAAGCGAGACATCTCGCATGTGTTACACATTTTGCACTTAACAAACACACAGGACAAAGCAGGACACTAATATAAAACCCGAGCTACATGGTCACATAATTAAAAACAGTTACAATTTAAAAAAAATGTGGCTTTAAAAGAACCTGTTGGTTGACAGCTGACTTTTCTGTCATGCCATATGAGACAGGAGTGCCAAGTGAGAGATGACAGACTGAATTTTTCTGTCAGAAGGGCATAGAAGGAAACCAAAGAAGGCAGACTCCTCAAAACCATTAACCTATGAGACTTTATGGAACCATTGACTGGAAAAAAACTGCTCTGTAAAGTTTAATCTACGGAAAGTGTATTTTTGGCAGATTTATTGTTATATCCGCCGACCTGCCAGTGGACAGATGCATTTAAAAACAGTGTGAGAACACTATTTCATGCTGAACCACAGGGAACAGCCGAAAAGCCTGACGGGCCAGGAGGAGAACTGTCCTGTCGAAACAAAATAACGAGCTCTCATAGCCAGAGTTTGTGAGGTTTGTCCCACATATTTGAGGTGGCATTTGCATTGAATGTGACAACTGCCACCTACACTGTGTCCAAAGACATCTTGTTCTCCTGGTCCCATTTCTCGGGTTTTTGGCCTTACCGCTCTTTATTTCGTTTCGATAGGACAATTATGCTCCTGGCCCTTCAGGTTTTTCGGTTGTTCCATGTGGTTCAGCATGAAATAATGTTCTCGCACTGTTTTTAAATGCATCTGCCTACTAGCAGGTGCGCGGATAACACAATAAAGAAATCGCAACATTTGGCCAAAGAACCTGAAAAAAAAAGAAAATGTCCCAAGAAGAGTGTTCTGCAAGCCCTTAAGTTTCAGCTTCAACCGCCACTGTCGTTCATTTTACTAAAATATTTACAGAAAATTCATTTGAAATAGACCTTTTATGTGATGCTTTGGCTGTAGGTTTAGTTAAGATCATGCTTTGGCTGTAGGTTTAGATAAGTTTATAGTTGTACGGTCTTTAATTTTTAGCTAATTTTCGTAGAAAAAAATCGTTATTAAGGAGACCGCGACTTTTGAATTTTAAAAAGATTTCTTCAAATAACCGAAAACTAGGCCCCTCAGTTTTTATCTGGTTGCATATATACAAGGTGACGCATTTCTACGGTAAAGCTCAATATAATTGTTATTATACAAGATACGGGAAAAAATTGTATACGTTAATTATAGGGTGTCTTAAGCTGCATCTTATAAAAATATTTTGACAATCAAGCACACCTGGAGAACCCAAATCACAACACATTTTAAAAGATCTAACGATCGTTTCGCTAACCAAGTTAGCGTTATCAGAGAATGAAAATATTCTGAGGATGTGAGAATATTTAAATTAAGCTGCATCTTATAAAAATATTTTGACAATCAAGCACACCTGGAGAACCCAAATCACAACACATTTTAAAAGATCTAACGATCGTTTCGCTAACCAAGTTAGCGTTATCAGAGAATGAAAATATTCTGAGGATGTGAGAATATTTAAATCATCTGATGACGCTAACGTGGTTAGCGAAACGATCGTTAGGTATTTCAAAGTGTGTTGTGATTTGAGTTCTCCAAGTGTGCTTGTCAGTGCTCATCACAGGTTCCAATCTTCACTTAGTGTATGTTGACAACCACAGGGTGATCCATAAGTCGTCGGTGATCCCTCCAATTGTTTTTTCGAACACCCTTATATTATGACATGTTTGCATTTTTCATCTAAATATGATGCATATATGTAAAAAAAATCAAGACGCAGCAAGTGCGTTTTGGTAGCAAATTTTCATTAAATCCTTCAAATTTCAATAACGCAAGTTACTATTAACCTAAGGTTTGTTGGCTAGGAAACCAGTTTTCTCGGAAACATTTGAAGTTTATGTTCGGAAAATGTTTATACATTTTCAAGCAATAAGTAATTTTGATAAAATATGGTACATTGTTTCTACTATATAGGCTATACCGGTAACCATATTGATGCCTGCTTGAATTAGAGAGACATATTTGCTATTAAATTTTTTTAATGAAAATTCACTTCCATAACGCACTTGCTGCGCCCAGACTTTTCGAGTCGTAATGTGTCTTAGATACGCAGTATATTGATGCGGGTCCTAACGACGAATCCACTGACACCATTACATCTGAGATTGGTTACGAATTGATCAAGATACTCAGATCTTCCGCTGAATATAAATTCATAAAAGGCGCGTGTCAAATGTGCGCTGAAATAAAACGCGTGTCAGTTATGGAAAACGTTTTATACCAGAACAGAACATTACTACAGCAAACATGAAAGAACTATCTAATTTAAGAAATCTTTAAGAAAATTACTTTATAAATGTTTTCTAATTATGCATATCTCAACAGAAAAGCTTGGGCTGGGAATTATATAGAAAATGACGCGAATTATATTTAAAAAAAACTCTGTGCCTGGACAGCAAATTTTCCCTCCCACCGGAGTATTTCTGTTTTGGATGGCCATTCCTCTAAACTGTATCCAATTAATGCAGGAGTCCCTCAAGGTTCAGCTTTAGCCCCTACTTTGTTTCTTCTCCACATCAATGACCTCCTCTCTAGCATATCCAACACAGCTCACAGTTACGCGGATGACAGCACCCTCCACTCAAATATACAATATTCTAATAGCCTGTCTCTTTAGCCCAATTATATGAGGATCGCAGACTCATGGAGGTTTCTGTCTCTGTAGATCTCCAAAAAATAT
Organism: Tillus elongatus; assembly: GCA_964006375.1. Classification (NCBI taxonomy): domain Eukaryota; kingdom Metazoa; phylum Arthropoda; class Insecta; order Coleoptera; family Cleridae; genus Tillus; species Tillus elongatus. Next base: position 147,024,038 of record OZ023263.1, on the reverse strand, counting down.
TAGACTGGGGAAGTAGAAATCTTGTACAATTCAACTCCACCAAATCTCAGTCTTGCTTACTATCTCATAAGAGATACACCAGCCCTAGACCAATCACAATGAACAACCAAGTTATTCAAAAAAGTAATGAGTCCTTTTCACTTGTTGGCATTTCTGAGGATCGAAATCTCAATTGGCACCAACATGTCACATCAATTGCAGAAGCGGCTGCTAAGAAATTAGGTTTCCTCTTCCGGGCTCGCAAATCTTTTTACCAGCTAATCTCTATACCTTATATACTTCACAAATAAGGCCAAACCTCGAATACGGCTCCCACATCTGGGGTGCCGCTGCTGCTTCTACACTCGATATCCTGGACTCCATTCAGAAGAGAGCTATACGTCGCAGCGGTGACCCTACCCTCACCCAAAAGCTGCCATCCCTTGCCCACCGACGTGTCGTTGGTGACCTCTCTCTCTTTTATAGATATCTGCACGGGCACTGTTCAGAGGAGCTTTCTTCCATAGTTCCTCCACCTGCTGTCCCCAACAGATCTACCAGGGGAACAGAGCGAATGCATCCTTTTACTGTCCAGGTCACCAGACATAGAGCATCTTGTTATGCCCGCTCTTTTGTCACGAGGACTTCCAAGTTGTGGAATTCCTTGCCGGCACATGTTTTTCCTTCTCCTCCGAACCTCCGAACCTTCAAGTCCAGAATTAACAAGTTGTCTTTTTCCTCCGTGTCGACACCCACGGTACGATAGTATTTAGGCTGTGAGCCCTCGTGGTGTGTTGTTGAAATTTAAAAAAAAAACTTACACATTCTGCAAAACGTTTATAAAGTAATTCTAAACCCTTAAGAAAATTTGATGTTGGTCTTTAAATTACTGCTCAATAGCACATATGACTTCGTTGTTTGTCTAAAATCGGTTACATTTCAAATGTTTTTGAATATTTTTTGAAATAATAGTCTGATGGTGCTATATCTGAAGAAGAGGGCAGATGGTCAATCAACTAAGATCCAATTTTATCAATTTACCACTGCCATCAACGACTTGTAAGCATGGGCGTTGTCCTGCAAAAAGAACGTACGTGTGGCAAGTTTCCGCGCCATGATTCATGCATTGTAGCAAGGAGATCCAAAAAGTTTGAGAAATCTTTCTCAAAACGGTGGCACATTTTCAAGCGAATGCGGTTCTTATTAGTGTTCAAGCATTTCGGAATTACTTCTGCCATAAGCTTGCTCATTTCCAGGTCGCGGTGAACAATGTAAAACACACCGTCATAGTGGAAAATGTGCAATATTTCCGCTATACGTTGTAGCCCAATAAATTGATCTAAGATCATTTCATGGAGAGTCAATGTTTTTTGGTAGTCACAGGAATAAATACCAGCATACGAAGGACATTGTTTACCTACGGTTTCTACCATATCAGCAAAAATCACAATTTTTTTTACAAAAGCTGGAATTTTATAAATTAGCTTGTACCCATTGTAACACAATATACATAGGCCAAACTTCTAGACGTCCACAAATCTACATTTGAAAAACATATTATCTATACTCAACACAAAACTCAGAGTAAATAAGTGTACAGAGCCATTAAACTTTTGTACAGGCGCAAACTTAATTTTTTTAATCTTTTTTAAGACGTATTTCACACAAAAAATTGGAGCTATACTTAACAGGCTGGTGAGGACGAATTTTTGTTTCTGTCGTCAAGTTTTGAAATATGTCTCCGGCGGGCACATTTACATTAGTTCACTAAAAAAACAAGTAAATAGGTATTTTGTTTTAAGAATTAAAGGTGACGATGACGGTGGGAAACGTGGTTTTTCTTACAAAAATTGTCTACAGAAATTGCAAACATTTCTACATTTCAAGTAAACAGAAGTTTTAATTATCTAAAAATAAGATCAGGGATTGACATAAATAAAAACGTTTCTGCCTTAAATCTTGATAATCATCAATTATCTTGTTTGTCCGATAGGTAGTATTGTTGCAACCGACGATTGGCAAAACATCTCTCATCTGATTACATTATAGACTTCTGCAGCAACTGCCGGAATTTGTATTTTTAGAATATAATTAAAGTGTTAATAGCATGATACAGTTGTCAACTAACTACTGGTTCTACCACATGTTCCAATATTCATTCAGAACTTCTATATGTGTATGCACGTGGTAACGGCCTTCTCTAAAGTGGCCGTGCATCAGGTGTCACGTGACAGGTGTATTTAAATGACACGCGCCAAAATAAACCGACCCCTGTAACCAACTTACCCCGTTAGGACAGGTCGTTACGAGCTACATGACTATTGCGTTATCTCACCTGATATATAATAGCATAATGGGTAGACTGTTAATGATTTTTCTTGTAAATGGATTAAACACTTTTGCTGTCTCTTGGAAAATAGCTAACGGTCGATAAATGTCGTTATTTAATTAAGGCATTTAAAATTAACTTTTGCATACGTGTGGGAAACGTTTAAACGCCAGGCATGTCTAAGATCTTTGTCCTTAAACGAACTGACTGCCTGCTTACTTATTGTGTACTCGTCTGTTTTTTAATTAGAAATTAAAAAAAAATCAATTGTTGCGGAAATACCTAGGTGTAAAACATACAGTCTGGAATAAACAAATGGAATAAATTCAGTATCTCAATTATTGTGCATATTTAGAAAAAATACAGAAACAGGTCAATTTTGGGTAAAAAAAAATTCGGCATCGTGAAAACTACTCCCCTACATCCAACTTCGAGTGACAGTTGCAGACCCCAAATTTTTTATTGGAAGTAGGGGCTTGTGATACCTGATGCGAAATATTTCTTCATCCTCTATTCAAAAAAGCTATGTTTTAAAATTTATTGCAAAAATTACAACAACATAAAAAATAAATTCATCTGATTGACGAACTTCACTACAGCACAATAAAAATTAAAAACGTTTCATTTTCGATAATGAGATAAAAATAAGAAACATACCAATTTTAATGTAGGAGATGTTCAAAGTGCATGCCTGGAATGTCTTGGCAGGATCCTAATCAAAAATAAAAATATCTTCTCACGTTAGTCAATACATTAGGCGTGACTGACCCAATCGCAATCGTTATTCTTCTTTTTAAGTCCAACCGCGTGGCTTAGTTTTGTATACCATACTTTTAACATATCCCCATACGAAAAAGTTAAATAACTTGTTACGCGTGATCGTGCTGGCCATTCTAACAATCCTCGTCTCTCTATTCACCGATTTAAAAATATTAAGTCGAGGTACTGCCTGGCATTGATTTGGTAATGTGCTAGCGCTCCATCGTACTGGAACCATATCATATTCCCTGGAACTTCGAGGTTTAGTCGATCAGGATACGAGTTTGCTAAAGTTGGCACGACATTATTTTGGAACAGTGTTAAATAACTATCTCCATTCAAATTATTATCAATAGAAAAGGGACCAATGACATGGTTTCCGACTATATACTAGAGTTCTAATCCTAGTAGTGACTTCGCTTTTGTTTAAGTTTTGTTATAGCTTTTATTTGGTTTTACCGTTATCTGATCAGATTTTGTAATTCCGATGAATTTAACTAAAGAGGAGATGAAAAATTTTAAGATCAAATTCAATTTGAATATGAGATCTGGTTATTTGTTGTTACTCCAACTTGGTGAAACCGATATACTTAATACATCCGTAATAACTTTTTCTGTGGCTACACAAGTGCTTGTTTTTTCTCTGCAACCAATTTCGCTTTTTACGGCGTCGTCAGGCAAAAGAAAAATTTCTCTGTGAAGCCACAGAAAAGTGTCTAAGTGTGTTAAGTACATATGAAGAACCCAAATTACCACAACAAATAAAAAACCGGACGACCGTTTCACTAACCAAGTTAGCGTCACCAGAAGATGAATAATTATAGCAGTGCTCATCACAGGTTCTACTCTTCACTCGGTGACTCTACGTCTGTATCTAAATCAGATTTCTTTATTTCATCAGCGACATTTCATGCACAAAATGTTCTTGAAACAGCGAATTTTCTTACAAAAAAGCTGTTGTGAATTTTATTTTCTTGAAAGAAACACGTGTTTCCAGTTTTGTGTAAAAGAATATTTAGGGAAGTTTTGATGGAATATTTTTTTAAGAAAATTCCTGGAAAATGGCGTTTTAATGCATTTTTGTCTTTGTGTTTAAGGAACTTTTAGAAACTAATTATAACAGATTTTTTTACGTATTTTTTTTAAACTAATTTTTGTAGAAGTTATTGGTTTTAGCGAATTTTCGTGGAAACACTTTGAACAATTTTTTAACACATTCTTGTGGATTTGGGTTTTTTCATTTGTGTGGAAAACACTTAGAAAAGTATTCGCCCGAAAGAAAATTTGCTTTTGACGAGCTCACGACTTTGAGAGTTTTCAAAAAATTCTTCAGATGAACGTAAACTAAGACCCCCAGAAACACTCATCCGAGGTTAGGGTAATTATAAAATTTAGCTCTCTGTACTAGCGCCAGATTCTCGTGGCACCACTTGTCTTTATTACTCTGGATTTGATTGAGAACCAAATTTCAAAACACTGACATAGCAGTTGTGTTAAGGTAAGGCATAGTATGAAATATATACTGATGCAGCAATTGCGTTATGGTAACGAATTAGGTAATCTTAACACACACACTCACACACACACACACACACACATATATATATATATATATATATATATATATATATATATATATATATATATATATATATATATATATATATATATATATATATATATATATATATATATATATATATATATATACTTTAATGCAGTCCCTGCTAATTACAGATAAAATTTTTACCATATTTCGTAGTCAATTTTTTAATTTTCTCATATAAAAAGAAAGTTAAAATACCTGAGGTGTGTACATATAACCATAACATTTACACAAAACTAAATATACTTCAAGTGCTACCGAATTTTATATAATGTATAATGTATATATTAACATTGAAACAGGCCAATGTCACCTAAATGGCACAGGGATGTTCATGTACGTGTACAGTTTAACAATAAAAATAATATACTTAAAAAAAAAAGAAAGTCATTAGGGAGCCATAAACAGTGAACTATATACGCAGAGTTATATGTCTTATAATACCTTATTAAAGCGGTAAACATAAGGGGAGTGGAAACAACGCGGAGATTCGAACACAAGAATCTGACCGGTAAGGAGAGCTAAACTGTATATATATATATATATATATATATATATATATATATATATATATATATATATATATATATATTTAGTAAAATTGCCTATATCATTTCTATGAAAATTCGCTACCATAACGCACCTGCTAGGTCTAGACTTTGTTTAATCTAAAATTGACGTGTTTTGGGATTTTTTTATAATTATGCACAAGAATTGAGATACTGAATTTGATCCATTTGGATGTTCCACAGTGTATATTTTTTACACGCGAACTGCTGAATTTACAATATACCCAATAACGAGAGAGCACTTTCGTACGATACTTAGATGTGGATCTAGACATCTCGTAGCTTGACATTGATTTTCTAGATATGAAAGCGACCTTTATAAAATTCGAGGCACGAGTAACATACTGTAATTTCTTGTAAAGTAGCCGCTCTGGTATGTAGATGCAGTTTATTACCTTACGCAAATTCAGCGTGTAGGCAGATACCATGTTTCTAAATCTGATTACGGGTGGTAAAAGTTGAACATACAGAGTGGCTATTTTGAATCTTCTCGTCGTTAATGTAAGTAAGATCAATGTCTCATGCAAGAAATAAATCTATTATAGAATATATCTACTAACGTTGAGAAATATAGTGTGTTGTATATGTATTTAAAAAACAACATTAAAATTGCATTTATGTAATTATAAAGTAGTACTTAAAATAATAGGCTTAGCGTCTATACGTATATTTTGCCAAAAACGTAATCCGGAGTCTGACATTTTAACTTCATATTAACAAATTGAGCTATTGAAATTTGAGGCATTTAGTGAAACTCCGCTAACATAATACACTTGCTGCGATATATATGTGTGTGTGATACATATGTTTTACACCGATAACTCAAAAAACAATAACCGATTTTGATCAAACTTAGTAGGTACCTCCCTTTAGTAGGCTTGGATAAGTTCGTTAGGCAGGAAAATCGGCCCGGTTTTTCTCGAAAAATTCTGTATTTCCTTTCGTAAAATGTGTATATCTCTGAAAATAACAAAGTTAGGGGAACCAAATCGGGTACGCGGGTTTATATCATAAAATGCAAACTACGTATCAAAATTCAGACCGGTAAGTTTAAAGCGAAATAAGTTACAGGCAAAAAATTGGGACTTTCCTCTTAAAACGTTAAATTCGCGATTTTAAACGTCAAAATTGGCAACATTTAGGCAAAAAACCTAAAACAAGTACGGATCATGTAAAGAAAATGACACAAGAAGTGTATTTTATAAACCTTTAAGTTCCAGCTTCAACCGTCATTATCCATGCTTTGGCGGTGGAAGTAGTTATAGAGTTTAGCGAATTTCCGTTGAAAAAATTCGCTCTTGAGGAGACCGCCACTTTTAAATTTTTAAATTTTGTCTCCAAAGGAGCGCGAAGTAGCCCCCTAGGACCCACATCTAAGGTTAGTTTCAGTTTTTATCTCTTTTCATATATAAAGGGTGATGCAGTTCTAGGGTAAAGCTAAATATATCGGTCATTATACAATATACGGGGAAAAATATACGTTAATTATATCATATCGTATTTTTATGATCATATAATAAATATAAAGTAAATAACTTAGAATACTGCGACTGGTTTAGGTTTCTCAAAGCATACCGAAGAAGAAAGGTAATGTCAAACATGCCGCCGATGATAGCTCAATTAAAAGCTCACAAAACATTATTGATCCTAGGGGAAAACAACTGCTAACAATTTAACGCAAAAAACAGTCAAAGTTGACATCAAAAACATACAAATTCGGTCTTGAAAAGTTCGTGCCTTTAATTGTCTTTAAGAGTGTTTTTGTAACCTTTTTACCAATTCCCGTACCCCTGAAGATGACCTCCAGCGAAGCCGAAATATACGGAGTTTTTAATGCAAAGTGATTTCCTTGAAGTTTAAGCCCTGGGTTTTTTGAGTCGTAGTTGTCCTTAAAATACTAACGTGTAACGACTGTTACTCTTCTATGCTCTCTCTCTCTCTCTCTCTCTCTCTATATATATATATATATATATATATATATATATATATATATATATATATATATATATATATATATATATATATATATATATATATATATATTCATGTTAAAATAATCAGCCTCTATAGCCCTAGTGTATGTGATACATCTATACGAAGAATCTGTTAAGATTACTTAGTCTTCTGAATGAGAACTGTGGAAATGCGGTGGTCGATTTGCTGAGAATGGTGGTAACAGTGGTAAGATATGCTCCCACAAGGTAGTAAACTACAAATAATTGTTGCAGATAAGATTAGCGCGTCTCTTGAGGTGTCACTTCTGATTTACATACAACTCTTGGTGATGCCTGCTGGAAGAAGCGCCGATTGCTTGTTTCGTATCAAGCTTCTTTCTGCTCTTTGCCGTACCGGTATTATTCAGGGTTGGACTTAGGCGCAAATATTTTATTTATAAAATATGCACTTTCGGTGAGGTAGGTGCTAGGGCGTTGGTCTATCAAACAAAACAACGAGCCACTTGATTATTTTCATTAGGAACAACTGAGAACTTTTACTAAGGTTGTTCTGTATGATCCCTTGTTTCGAGGCAATGAAATGGACACGCTAAAAAGCAGTCTTATCACGACATTGATTTTTTAAATTGGTTTTGTTAAATAAATGCTTCTTTGAGAAGAATATTATTAGTACGATTTGAAATATCCAATGGATAACACAATTTCATGCCTCATAAGTTTTTGTGAAGTTTTATGAAAAACGGTAAAAATAAAAGCCTGGACGCAGCAAGTGCGTTATGGTAGTGAATTTTCATAGAAATGATCTGGCACAAAATACTTTATAATAACTTTTTTTCTTGTAACATAAAATCTAAATTTTGGTGTGTAGTTTACCTTTTATATCGTAAACCTACCTAACAACTTTGGTTATCATAGCTTTTTTATTTTTTAGGAAATTTTTTTTTTGAATGAAAACTCAAAATTTTTCCGAAAAACCTCGTCCGATTTTCCTGACTAACGAACCTATCCAAGCCATTTACAAAAGGAAGGCACATGCCAAATTTTATCAAAATCGGCCGATTATTTTTTGAGCTATTGGTGTGATACATACATACATACATACATACATATTATATATATATATATATATATATATATATATATATATATATATATATATATATATATATATATATATATATAACAAATAATTTAAAAAATAAATTTCTTTTACTAACAACTTCAATTGTAACTTTTATACTTCCAATTGGCCATTCCACAAGTTATTTGTTACATATGTACTGCAGTCCTGAAAACTTACTACCCTTACCCATGCTTGAAACCCCTTTCAAATCGCAGCAAAAAATAGAATAGCTTCTACCAATTTATCCACTTCTTTCCAAAACGGTAAAAGGAAATTATTTGGCCACATCACTGTTTCCAGAATAAACACTGTTTTTGCTTGTTCAGTGGCATGCTTGTGCACAAGCGATTAGCTGTTTACGTTTTCTTTGTACACACTGCAAATTAGGTATTCTATGTATTTATTGGTGTTGTCGAGGTACCCTTAGAGTAGTGTAATCTGTAAGGTACTTGAAAATAATTCTTAATTCTGCATTTGTTTTGCTGCTGGCAATTTTGATAAGCTCTCTGCTATAATTTAAATAGCGTTACTAAAAATAAATGGACAAAGGCCGATTGCATAAGGTTCTCTTATGACAGAGCACTGACAGGGGTTTCCAAATGATCCTCAGCAGAGTGATTGGCGTGTCAAGAAGAATCAAGGTAAAAGAAAATATGACTTACAAAAGGAATGACAGTAGATAAAGATATGTCTGCGAAAATATGCATAAACATAAAGGGCTAACAATATGATGAAGCAGAAATCTTCAAGTACCTTGGGAGTATCATTATGGATGACAGTAAATGTAGCAAAAAACTTACAAAATGGGGATGATTACAAAATAAGTATTTGATGGACAAGATCCCATTTTTCTTCATAAATATTTTTACCTGGAGCTAAGGAAGATATTAAGTGAAGATTGTAACCTGTGATGAGCACTGATAACTACACTTGAAGAACCCAAGTCACCACAACACATTAAAAAAAAACGAGAATCGTTTCACTAATCAAGTTAGCGTCATCAGAGAATGAAAAACTGTAAACGTTTGACGACTACAACTGTAAATACAGACGTCGAAACTATTTCTATGGCTTCACAAATGTTTGTTTTCTTTTTCTTTTCTGTCAAGCAGCAAATCGGTTACAGAACATAAAAAGAAAATGAACATTCGTGAAGCCATAGAAATAGTCTCGGCGGCAGTATTTAGTGTGGAACGGTTTCACCAAGTAAGGGCAAGAACAATTATTGGACTACAAGTTTGTTCATATTCTGTGAAGGTACTCGGCCTGGACGATTCAAACAAAACAAAAACTTTCACTGCTTGCTTACCGGAAATCCCCCCTACCGGAATTCGGTTATCATCATTCCCACGATGCCTATGTCGGAATCTCCCGTGCTTAATAAAAAAACTGCATATAAGGGGCGGTGCCGAATTCGTACAACGTTTATTATTTCATTTCTGAATGCACTGCACATCAACATCTATTTCACGATGGAGTTAGAAACTGAGTCGTCCATAATCTTCCTCGACCTGAAGTTGAAGAGGAGTAACCACAACATATCATTTGACATTTACAGAAAACCTACTCGGACCGACCACCTCATTCCATTCAAGTCTTGCTATCATATGTCTCACAAGATGGCCTCACTCAGATTTTTGGTTGACAGATTGTTCAGAGTCCCACTGTAGGGGACCGACTTTATCAGAGAACTAAACCTCATTAAACAACTCGCAGTTAATAACGAGTACCCACTAAATATAGTTGATAAGATGGTCAACAGAAAGAGCCGTCAGCTCTTGATTGAAGCGAGTACCAGTTTGCCCCTCGCTCAACCTGAGAGGATATCATATTTCCCTGTCATCTATTGTGGTCCTGTGTCCAACGCCATTGTCAAGGCTCTCAAATGTTCACAATGTCAAGTTTTCATTCAAGTCTTTAAACACCGTTAACAATTTGTTCATTCACAACAAAGATAACATCCCAGACCTGAAGAAGTCAAGTGTCTATCGATTAAGATGTGGCACCCCCGGTTGTAAAGCTGTCTATATTGGAAGAACCGGAAGATCATTGAGCACCAGAATCACGGAACACCTCAGAAGTAGAAACCAACCCAATAATGACACGTCAGTCTTTGGTTGCGATTTAAGGGAGAGTGGCCACTGCTTTAACAAAAATACAGATGCTGAGATTTTATACCCTTAAAGTTTTGGTGTAGAACAATTCGTTTTAGAAGAAATTGAAATTTTGAAACATTTCAGCTGCCAAGCCAGTGAAGTTTTGAAGTTGTCCAATACTGACATAACTAACTTTCCTTCGTTCTATGGCCAATTAGTGTAATAAGTGCTGCTGAACTCTATGGTTTTCTATTTGACTAGAAGTATGATGTCTTGAAGATGGCTGCTCTGTGGCTCTCCTTCCATTTCCTACTCTATTTGTCATTGACATATGACGCTTATGACATTTGTTTATCATTCACTCAAATTTTCTGGCGAATTCAGATGTAGTGTTGCAGAGCCCTTGGTACAAAGGATAGCGTTTTGGCCTGTTCAACCTTTTGTATAGTTTCAAGTACAATTTTTGAGAAATGTTTAAGTAGGTGGTGTCCATTTTGTTCTGTTCACTAGTAATTTTTCATAAATTTCTTTAAATTTGTGGTTCTCATTGGGTTTCTGCTTGATTGTGGCTGCCTGCTTGTGTTGTTTGACCTATCAGCTTTACTCATTGGCTTGCTTTGTTTTTTACAATAGACTTTAATACTTAATTGTTTCAGACAATAGACTTTTGCAATCTTGTAGCTTTCAACGCTATTCATTTTGCTTTGATATTTTGTTTAATTTGACTTTTAATTGCATGTTTTAGCTTTAACATAGTTTTTTAGCTTGTGTTACTGTATCTGCTTGTGTCATTTTGTAGCTCTCTCGGATTTTAGCTTGAATGTTAGTTAACATTTTACTGTGTGACTTGTGATTTTAACTTTTGACATTTTCTGTAGAGAATATCTTGTCATCATTGTGCTCTAACGTGCACAATTGCCTACCGGAAAAACTATTGTTTTTCTGACACACCTTTCTTATTGTGATTATAGATTTATTCCCTGAGGATGACCCCTTGGAAGTCGAAACGCGTTGGGAAGTAATTAAATAAATTTGTTGTCTGGTAAGAAGCCTTTCATTTAATGTTTAGTAACGTTTATTATTATTATATTTAGTAATATATACAAAGTAATTTAAATTCTAGCGTCACCATTGTACATCGTAAGATATATGAGGATGGTTAAGTTGGGACAAGTTGCGCGTTTCTATGTGTTGAATTAGCTAAAAGAAAATGTGAGGTATCATTTTTAGTTTTTTAATTATTCGAAAAAAATGTATATTTTCAATTTTCGTTTATTTATGTTTTTAATCGAATACCAAAAGAACTTGACATTTATAACTATGACATTTTTATGGACAATCTAAATCTGTCATCATATTTTCCAAGGTGTTCTTGATCCAAGGGTTACGGTACCTAACTTTGATTTTATTTATGGGCGCCATATTGGATTCATGCATTTTTAAACTCTTTTTTTTTTCGATTACAATGATATATCAGACGATACGATCACAATTTACTTGCCATCAAAATTTGGAAAAAATCGTTTCTGCATGCAGTGCTTTGGTTTTTGCTTGCTTCGCTCGGGCAGAAACTCATCACGCTCGTCTCAAAAAAAAAAAGTGAGTTCACCACTGGGTGCATACTATTATCTGAATCTGGCCACATTCAAGAATGATTCTAAATTTCGAAATTTCAGTCACCGATACCATATTTCCTCGCGTATTGACGATGTGGAAGTCATAATCAACATTGACAACGATTTTATTCATTCATAAAAACAAAAATTAAATCCATTAAACGCCTACCTGTTGTAGTATTAGATTTTAGTCAACTTCGCTAATTCTACTACCATACTTGTTTTTGGTTTTTACAAATGAGCCATATTCTTTTAGATTACGATCTAGTCCATTAGAATAAGAATAATGTGGCTGTCGCCTTTTCGAAAATTAATTTAAATAGTTGTCACTAGTAACTTTTGGTAATAAATTTGTATCATATCTCTTTTTTCTTTACATATGAAACTCATGATTTTCGAATAAATGTCACACAGACAATGTACAGAAATACTATAAAGGTCAAAGTTTGGCTGAGCGTTCAATATTTAGACCGTTAAACAAATTTATTGGCTCCCCTTCCAAGGCACTCCATTCAGAAACGATTTGTTCCAAATTTTGATAGCAGGTAAGATGTGATCGTATCGTTTGATATATTTTTGTAATCAGCAAAAAAGACTTTTGAAAAATTCAAAAATCCAATATGGCGCCCATAAGAACAATCAAAGTTAAGTATTGTAACGCTTGCATGAAGAACGCCCTGGAAAATGTGATGCCAGATTTAGATTGCTCATAAAAAAGTATCTTAACAATGTCATAGTTTAAAAAGTCTAGCTCTTTCGGTATTTGCTTGAAAACAAAATAAACGAAAATTAAACATTTCCGTTTTTTCCAATAATTAAAAACTAAATATTACACCTCAGATTTTCTTTCAGATAATTGACCACCATACAAACGCACAACTTTGCCCAAATCCAAGCATCCTTGTATCTCTTACAATTTACAAGATCCTAACGGTGAGGCTCGAATTTGAACTACACTGTATACTTTCGAAAGGGGTTTGCTGTCCTGGGTGTCTTACATTTTTGATTAATTTTCGGTTCTCTTTATCTACGTGGTGATTATTATCCTGAATATGTCCGACAACGCAAGATAGACCAGTTTGATCGGAGTACCGAAAGTGCTTTTTTCTCTTTAAATAAAAAAAGCGTTGCCATTTATGAGTAATAGATGCGAAGTCGGGAAGTCATTTCTGACCAGAATATTTTTCCCCCGCTTTTAGTTGATCTACTCTCAAGAAAAAAGAAACATCTCTTGAAATAAGAATGTCCAGAATTTCAAGATGACCGCCGGTGTGCTTACCTAGTAAGACTTTATAAACTTACTAATTTTCAAAAGGCTTGAGCTAATGATTATATTTTTAATACATAAATGGCTTGAAAACTAGTCAAGTCGAATTAGGCTTCCGTGCACAAATTTTTTAAAGTCCATAAAAACATTGATGTATTTAATTGCTATATACAACTAGTTTTATAATTATCTTTAAAAAGACGACATCTTTCCAGTAACGTTTGCTTAATTCACAAATTTTTGTAAGACGGTTTCATAAAAATATGTTAATTTACACAATTGTAAGATATAAGTTTCGTCCAAATAACATTTACTTTGGTTTTAGTAAAATTGTTCAAACTTCCGTATGCAGTATGATGTAAATTAAAGAAATAAATTCATTATTTCGTAAATCCGAGGTTTTGGAGAAAAATCATGAAACAAATTAATATTTATTTTAAAAGTGTGTTGCGTTTGCTATTTGTTTATTCGTGACATCAACTGTGTGATGATTCTTTTAAATAGAAGTGTGGGTCATGAAAAAACTGTTTTAGTGTTTTAAAATGGGAGAACCAATTTCTCAATCCGCAGTGAGCAAAAGTGAGAAGTGTAGAACGTGGTGGAAAAAAAATACCAGAAAACAGAATACCAGATATCCTACAAGCATTTAATGAAAATTCCAATAGCAGGTTATGGCAAGTAGCATTAGACGATAACATTGATTATTCAAGGGTTCTTACACAGAACGCCAAAAAAGGTAAAAGTGACATCTTTATAAAGTTAACTTAGTTCACGAGCCCAAGGAAGACTATTACCATAAACTAGTCGATTTTGCAAAATTTTTATGAAAGAAAATAACCGAGAATCGATATTTGTTTAAAAGTCCTGTTTGCTGATGAATTCACATTCCTCTTAAATGGCTATGTGAAGCAGCTAACTTCTCTGTGTTGGATAAGTGATTCACATTGGACGCAGCCGTATCACACTCAATACCCACAGAAAGTGGACGTTTGGGCCAGAATAGTAGATAACAGAGTTACAGGACCATACTTTTTTGAGGGAACTTTAACAGGTTTTTAAGATTTACAATTTCTGCAAGAGGTTTTGCCCTCGAACTGAATCGGCTGTTTCCAAAGAGAATTTTTTTGTGATTTCAGATGGTTGCCCCCACACACTATGGTGTATTGATAGCATTTCTAAGATAGGTGGCCCAGGATGATCAATTCGATGGGTCCCTATATTTAGTTACGTTAGATTTTTGGAATAGGATACGTAAGGCGACAAAGTAGACCACAAAATTTAATAACTACACTAGGAGAACCCAAATCACCACAACACATCTTTTTAAAGACCTGATGATCGTTTCACTAACAAAGTTGGTGTCATCAGATGATGAAAAATTCTAACTACTTTCTACCTAACGCTAACTTTGTTACTGAAACGATCGCCAGGTATTTAAAAAGAAGGGTTGTGGTGATTTGTGTTCTCCAGGTGTACTTATCAGTGCTTATCACAGGTTCCAATCTTGACTTAGCACAAAATGTATGCAAAATCAGAGAAAGCATCCGGACGGAGATGACACAAATAACTCTGGACGTTATAGAGAAGGGTCTACTGCTCCTCTTTCTCACTGTATTATAACTGATGGTCATCAATTTTAACATCTACTGAAATTTTGGTTGTAATTTTAGAAGAAATGTTAATTAAAATAATGATAGTTTTTATTGTATATTCAAAAATATTTTTGCCAGATGATTAAAATTCAATTACTTGAACTTATCGATATGATTGGATACAGATAATTAAAATAACTTTCGAAAGAGGCGATACACATTTCTAGTTAAAAAAGGTTAATCAGGTTACCGCGCTCACATAGATGACATCACGGATAAAACATATCTTCACGGATCGCATGTTTACAAATAAACATTCACGTGTTTCGGATTTTTCTCGCCGATTTACGAAATCATGAATTTATTGCTTTTATTTGTATATTTATTAATGCATTGTCGTTGTTATTATATTCTTGTTTGGCTAATGCTTAACAGTTACGGCTTTAAGCGGATGTAAAAAAAACCCATCAAACTGAGTACCTAAGTAAAATTTTAGCGATCTTGGTCTAACGGGCGGTCCGGTCTGGCATTCCTTACGCTATGGATAATGGAGAGCAATGGATTGTAGATATATCGCGGCTTTCTTCTTCTGCATCTTCTGATGGTATCAGAGTGTCGTTAGCTGGCGATTTACGACCAGTTACTGTCTGCTAATACCTAATTTCTGATGATGTGTGACTCTCAACTCGCAACGCACACACTCTACGTACCAGTACCTAAACAAACATTATCCCATCCGCACTTTATTTATTGCTACCTGATCTTTACAATTATCCAGACTTTTTTTCTTTAAAAATTTAAATTCGAATTTAACTTTCACTACCTACGGAATTATGGGTGTTCAGGTTACCATGAGACTTCTTGTATTCACTGAAGGTGAAATGAAATATTCAAATTACATATTTAGGTTCGAACGCTTACATACAGTCTGTAGGAGTAAAGATGCTTCGCCAGGTAGACCAGAAAGTCTCCATAAATATAAAATTAGTTTAATAAGTAATTGGTCAATAATTTATTAGATATTACCATTAACCTACACGAAAAAAATGTTAAGAGATCATCCGCAATATTTTCGAAATTAAAAGGTGAAAGTAATTTAACTGTACTTTATATTATCGTCACTTTTAAGTATAAATGCATATATTGCAGCGGAATTTTTTTCAAGGCGTTGAAAAATGTTTGCACAGAAATACGTTTCAAAACGTATGTGTGTGTAGGTATAGGTGCGTGTGTGCGTGTGGATGAGTGCTGCAAGTGGGAGTGTGGGAGCATGTGTGAATATGTGCGTGCGTGAGCACGTGTACATATAGAACGATTTTGTTAGCAAGATTTTCGAGAGACTCCAGCCAATGCATTTATTTTTGGTATATAGTACAATCATTGAGAGGAGCCGACGTAGATCAGTCCGCAAACCGGCTAAAGTCGGGTTATCAGCATGACATGTCCGTTTCCGTATCGGGCTGGTAACACAGGTAGGCCAAAATATTTTTTTTCTGTCTGAGAAAGGAAAAAAATATCCATCCCGCTAATGCCCTAAGCTGTTCATCATTATAAAAAATATACAAGTTGTTAAGAGTGTAAAAGAAGGTGATGAGAAAATCAACAAGACCGGACTATTGTCAGTTTTTTCTTAAAAGTCAAAAAAATAATTCCTTGTTATTAGTTAAGTATCTGGTCTAAAGACTCACATGTAACGTCTCGTAATTATTCCCGAACCCACACATAATTTAAATTCGCGGCCGTTTTCCTTTAAAACAAATTCTATTGGGATTATTGTTTCACTAAATTTCAGGGTGATAAATATTTCGAGGTAGATTTTTTTCTGAACTCAAGCATATTAACACAGCTGTGATGTGAGTAGAACGGATTTATAAACATGTTAACTAAGCAAACTTTATGGCAATGATTTCAGTCTTGGTACATACACAACTTATGTACGTAAAAGATAATGGTTAAAAAGTAGCCAGACCTACTAGAATTAATCAAGTATTAACTAATTCGTCATATGAAATAATGTTTGTATGCAACATTAAAACATTTTGGACGCATAAAATGCGTTATGGTAGTGAATTTTTTTAAAATGTTTCTAATAGCAAATATGTCTTTCTTTAAGCAACTACGCATCAAATTTGGTTGCCATTATAACCTATATAGTAGAAACCATCTACCATATTGCCTAAAAATAACTCTATTGTTTGAAAAAGTACAATCATTTTTCGACAATGAACTTAAAACGTTCCCGAAAAAACTGGTCTGATTTTCCTAGCCAACCAACCCGTCCAAGCTATTTACACACATGCCAAGATATAAGTATTCACAAAAAGCTTTTCGTCGAAACTTCCAAAACAAATTTTTCCATGAAAGCTTGCAAATTTTTTTCACGAAAATCCGGAAATGTTTTTTTACAATGACCTACCAAACATGAACTATTAATTACCAAAATTTCACAAAAATCTCACAAAGGATGATTTCTACGGAAATAAAGAAATTTCTACGAAAAGTGACTAAATATTTTTTTACACAAAAAGTTGCCAAAAGAATACATAAAATTCAAATTATATACATAATCTGTAATTAAAAAAAAACAAAAAAATAAAATCTAGATTTTTTTAACTTAACACCTAAATTTGAACAAATGGATGTAAAGAAGAATAGTGCTGTAAATTTAATCATAACCTTCACATCGCTATGATAATTCACTCTCGTCAGAAACACTTTATCATAATTAATTTAGAGTCCAGGACTTGATATCTTAATTTCTTTGAAAGTTATTGCGCCTACTAATAGATAGACGTACAGGCCGACAGACCTACAGACTGACAGACAAGAAAAGTTTTGTTCCAGAATCGAGTTTTCTATATGTTTTGAGACTTACGTCGTTTTAGGAAACAAAACAAAAATTCGAAATTTCTGGCATATATATTCCACCCTCATACATTCTATTCCTAACTTAATTTCAGCACAGAATATCAGATGTTTGATTAAATTACAAATTTTCTAGTAAACTGGCCCTAAATCGTTATATCACTGGAGTTTTAACGAAAAAATGTCAATTTTCACCAAATCACCCCCCATTCATCATCAACCCCTTGGAGCGATTTTACCCAAAAATAATCCGAACCGTTAGTTTGTCGGGTGCTAACTGTATACGATATTTGAAGAGATTCCTTATAAAGTTATGGTGGCTACTAACAGACAGACATACAGACTGACAAACAAAAATTTTCGTTCCCAGATCATGTTTTCTATATGTTTTGATACTTTTACGACGTTTAAACGATTTTTTTAAATATCTGTCACCGATACCATACTTCCACACGTATTGACGATGTGGAAGTAACATAATCGGATAAATACTCATAATTTTATGTCACAGGCTGCCAGAGATAGGAACATTACTGAAGTCTATCAGACTGAATTTCGAACCTAAAAAATCAATGTATGGGAAATCAAAAGCTCTTTTCAACGAGCCATCACATGACCCCTATTCCTTTTTGAAAAAAATTGAGTGATGACACCCCCGCTTAGGAGGGGCTATGCTTTTTGCATCAAAAAGTTGTACCTCTCAGAAGCAAACACGACGTGTTTCAGGTTTTTTTGTTTTCCTGGCAGTGACCGCTGCCAGCTTGTTTTCCAGGGGCCACCCTATATATATATATATATATATATATATATATATATATATATATATATATATATATATATATATACGTGTGTGTGTGTGTGTGTGTGTGTTTCCTTTAAAAAACCAAATATTACCTGTTCTGTGAATTACTTCCATATCGTCAATACGTGCGGAAGTATGATATAGGTGACGGAAGATTTTTTTTTAAACAAAACTAAAAATTTTCCCGGAAAACCTTATCCGATTTTCGTGACTAACGAACTCATCCAACCTATTAATAAAAGAAAGGCACTTCCCGAGTTTCACGACATCAGTTGCTTACTTTTTGAGTTATCGGTTGAATTCATATATACATAGGAAAAAAAGAGGCGAGCCCTTCATTTTTAATGAATTTTTATTTAAAAAATTTCACTAATAGAGGGAGAGGTATCGATGGAGAGATTTTGCAAAAATTTTTTGAAATGAGCGCGAATTAGGACCTCTAGAACCTATATATATATATATATATATATATATATATATATATATATATATATATATATATATATATATATATATATATATATATATATATATAATTGAAACTGACCTCGCATATGGGTTCTAGAGGTCCTAATTCGCGCTTATTTCAAAAATTTTTGCAAAGTCTCTCCATCGATACCTCTCTCTCTATTAGTGAATTTTTTAAAATAAAAATTCACTAAAAATGAATTCCTCTTTTTTCCCCGAAAACCTATTATAAAACAACCTTCTTACTAAACTAACTAAACTTGATAATTATTAACTACTTACCAAGTTTCCCTCTAGTTAGTTATATGTTATAGTAGTTAAAAAGTCCTTTCCTTTGATAATTACTAACACACATCACAATGCTGTCAACATTCGGCATTCACTTTAGTTTATAAGTTATAACATAACAGACCTATACTCATTCCTTAAACGAAAAATCCATATGTCTATTTTTGATAGCCACAGACTATTCTAAAACTCTTTCATCAAAGTTCGGTATTTCAAATACAAAGTTCCTGTTTATTGCCAACATTGCTGGCGCATTAAGCACGAAAAAAAATTTCTTATATTGCATCCACATATCCATTCGTTGCGATTACATATACTTTCAGCAAAATGTCGAGTAAAAGACCTACCTTCTTTTTTTATACAAGTTTGGCTTAACTTTAAATCTGGTGAAGGTCATCCTAAAGTTTTAATCTTTACCTTAGAATTTAAGTCTAACTGTGAAAAGTTAACGTTTAAAATATTATCCACTGAATTAATCACAATATCACAATTATTTTGTCCACTTATTAAGCAACCCGAAGTAGTAGCCATAATAATAATAATAATTGTCTTGTTAGAACATGTAAACACCAACGAAATTATCTAATTAAAATCAATCCGACGCGAAGCACTACACGAAAATTACTACACACGCTCTGCGAAAAGTGCACTGCAAACTGCAAGTGTGGAATTTTAAATCGTACAACCAGATTGCTTATTCGGTCGTTTTTGAGGAAGATAGTCGATCATTTCGCATTGAAGTATCGCATTTCCTTAGAGCGCCGAAAATACACACCGCCGCGCGACTCATGTATATGGATGTATATAACGGCTGCAACGATTCATACTATACTTCTTCTGATGCTGTATTAATGGCTGCCGACTCTGCGATCCTCGATCCTCGATACACTAATTTTGTTTGTTGAATGCAGGAGGTAAAAAAGTAAATAAAAATTTATTAAAATTTAGCATAGCAAAAATATAATATTTTTCACGGCAGGCGGCAGTCGCGCGCACGGGCGCACTTTTTGAGGAGCCGCTTCTGTCCAGACGAATTTAAAAGCTTGGAGAATATAAGAAGTCATATGATCGAAAAAAATATCTATTATTCGGACTTACAGTCTACCAGTGCACCAACGCGATACGCTCCCTGTTCCTTTCCAATCAGGCACTTCAAGTTCCAAAGAACAAGAATTGGAAGTAATTGAGTCGGAAATTGATTAATCATGCAGCCAGGACCGAAGGTGAGCTATATTTTCTAAGATAACAAGACTAAATGGTTTGGTAGGAGATCCAGGTCTTACGAAAGAAAAAAGCTGAAATTATTGGATCGCGGTTTAAACAATGGAACCTTTTCAACGCGGACTATACATATATCTATCGTAACCGCCATCAAAATTATTCTGGTTTTTATTCTGTCCAAGATACTACTTGCTTTTGTGCTGACGTCGATGGGCTTTTCAAACGAAATTGGAATAGTTCATGATACTAAACAACGGTGTTTATTTATTGACAGTTCTGTCTCTAGCTTATAGTCGGTTCTCTTAAACAATGACAATAAGTTACCTTCCTTACCGGTTGCTTATTATGCACACTTAAAAGAAGACTACACAAATCTCAAACCGCTTTTTGGAAAAATACAATATCGTTGGGATCATTGGGATGTGTGGGTTGGGTTTTTCCTTGCATATGGGACAGCCGATGGTCCATTAATGAAAATCTTATATTGGAAAAATACAATGCTATCCACGATCCTCTGGTGGCCAAAGAGAAGATTTTACTTCCACCTTTACATATTAATAGCCAAACAGTTCGTGTAGGCTTTTGGCACAATTTCACTTGCCTCTGAACATATTAGATTGATGTTCCGCTGCCCGACCATAGCAAAAGGAAAGGCATGAGTTCTTATTGGGCCACAAATATAAAAATGCTATTGTCAGAAGACTTTGAAAACAAACCGATTGAAAAAAGAAAAAAAGGCTTTGAGAGCATTTCGCGGCAACGCATAGTGTTTTCTGGGCAATAAGAAAAGCGACAACTATATGAAAGTTGCTGATTATGCATTGAGAGTTTTCAAAAATATGGGCCGTCGCATGTCAATCAAAACCCATTTCTTGCAACCCCATTTTTCTTCGAGAGAACATTGGTGACCTGAGTGGGGAACATTGTGAAAGGTTCCATCAAGACATTAGAGCAATGGAAAGTCGTTATTAATGTAAATTGGATAAGAGAATCGTAAGTGATTATGGCTGGAATCTCATCCGCGATGGACCTGACCAATATAAAAGAAAAAGTCGTTCTACCACCCATTTTGAAGCTTAAATATGCAATAGAATAAAAAAAAGTTCGTTGCTGTAATAATCTTTAATTTTTTCATTTTTTTGCTAGATATTTCATGTTCAATATATTTTTTGGCAAAAACTTGCTTTATTTATTTATTTTTTATAACTCTTCTGCAAATTTTTTTTTCCTAAAATCTCATTACTAATTTTTTATGAAGTTAAAATGACTATTTGGCATCCAAACAATAAAAGAATCTAGACACAGCGTTATGGAAGTGAATTTTCATAAAAATAATTTTAATAGCAAAGATGCCTCTTTAATGCTAGAAGGCATCAATTTCGTTCCCGGTATAACATATATAGTAGAAAGAATGTGCCATATTTTATCAAGATAACTTATTGCTTGAAAATGTAAAAATAAATATTCAGAAAATAAACTTAAAGTGTTTCCGAGAAAACTGGTTTCCTAGCCCACAAACCTTAGGTTAATAGCAAATTGAGTTATAGAAATTTGAAGCATTTAAATTAAAATTCCCTACCAAAACGCACTTACTGTGTCTTGATTTTTTCTTACAAACATGCATCATATTTCGATAAAAATGCAAAAATACAATAATATAAGGGTGTTCGAAAAAAATTGTAGGGATCACCAACGACTATTGGGCCACCCTGTGATTGTCAAAATAATTTTTCAAGACACCCTATAATTAACGCATACAATTTTTTCTCGTATCTTGTAGAATAACAATTATATTGAGCTTTACTGTAAAAATGCATCACCCTGTATATATGTAAACCGTTAAAAATATAAACTAAACTCGGATATGGATTCTAGGTGGCCTAGTTTATACTCGTTTGAAGAAATCTTTTTAACATTCAAAAGTCGCACTCTTCCCATTAACGAATTTTTTCTACGAAAATTAGTTAAAAATTATACCCCGTTAAACTATAGACTTGAACTACTGCCAAAGCATCAGAGAAAGGGTCTATTTGAAATTAATGTTCTGGAAATATTTTAATAAAATGAAAGACAATGACGGTTGAAGCTGAAACTTAAGGGTTTACAGAACACTTTTCTTGAGACCTTTTCTTTACATAAGCCGTATTTGTTTCGTTGCCTAAATGTTGCCAATTTTGACGTCTCAAATCGAGGTCAAGCGACTTTGACGTTTTAAGGAAATCCCCATTTTTTCCTTAAAAAAAATGCCTATAACTTTTTTCTCTTTAAATTTACAAAGCTAAATTTTGGTACGTGGTTGACTTTTTATATTACAAACACGCGTACCAAATTTGGCTGCACTTACTTTGTTATATAATTTTTTGTGTGGAAGAAAATACAAAATTTTCTGGGAAAACCTGAGCCTATTTTTATGGCTCACGAACCAAGCTGCTTGCAAAAGGAAGTTACTCAGTAAATTTGATCCAAATCGGTGCATTATTTTTTAAGTTATTAGTGTGATATATATATATATATATATATATATATATATATATATATATATATATATATATATATATATATATATATATATATATATATATATATATATATATTTGTATTTCTAGTGGCCTTGTTCGCGCTCATTTGAAGAAATGTTTTCAAAATTCAAAAGTCGTGATTTTCTCATTAGTGATTTTTTTTGAGAAAATTCACTAAAAAGCCACAATAAACAGAAAAAAAATTAGAATTTGTTACGTAGTGATTTAAGTAATATTTTTTATGGAAACCCGTTCTTATAAATCTTCGCTACAATAATGCATTTGCGACGTCCGGGCTTTTATCAGGTATTCTTTAAATTTAAGTTATTTAATACAAAAACTACGCGGGAACCCTAAGAGTTAAACTAGACCAAATTGTATATACCACATCAGCAGGTTGTTTTATCTATAATAGACAAGGAAGTGTTTACATACCCTACAACATATCAAAGGGGGCAATAACTTCTATTTAATAACATACGGTGCTCGAGAATGAGTTTTGGCGCGTAGTCTATCGTATGTATTTATATCTGTAAGTGCTGTACAAGATCATGGCTTTTCCTTATAATCAGCAGGTGAGACGTTACGAACTTACTAACCGTCTTCCCGTCTGGCGTAGATAGTTCAGGATGTCATTAACTTCTGTAATAGAATATTCGGGTTTAGTTCTATGATTGTTAGACATTTTTTCTGTAATTGATTTAATGTGTCTTTCCAATACACAAAAAAAAACTTTATACATAGTTGTGGGGGTAAACTGAACTGTTTAAGCTACATCTTTGCTTTACACTATTAAAAATATGTAATATAATGGTTGGGTGTTAATATAACGTTGTGCATGAGTACATGGTTCATTAAAGGGCGCATATGGTATGTAGTATGCATGTACGACAATATTCAGTACTTTTAGCTGACTCTGAAACTGCCATAAGTTGATGCCCATTCGAAATTTCATCTTTAAAAGCCATTTTTATATATTAAATTAAATTACAATTAAAATTATATTTATGATCAAGAGAATATTTCTAATACGTACAACCGTAGCTTGTATCTGATGAATTAAACGCTTTCAATATAACATAATATAATTATAATTTTACCGTATATCTTTAACTGTGCGTGCAGGAGGCATCAGCAGCAGCTATACTGATGATACACAACTTGTTAAAATAATGTGTGTTTTGTTTCTTTAACGTCGGCTTTTTTCCGCGACTATGGCCAATCACCGACGCCAGGGAGCAGTTCACCTCACTATCCTGGAAATTTTGCCGAACCCCTGCCTTTCTGTAAGGAGGGTAGGGATATTTTACGTGCCCAACATCGAATGGACACGAGACCGATGGCTTTACGCCCCCTCCGAAGGGTGGAACGTGCATGTTAAAATAACAACTATAACAAAAATAACAACAATAAAATCACTAAACAATAGCAGTAATAAAACGCAAATAAAAAGTAAAAAAATATATATACAATGAAAATATCAACACACACCAACTCATTATCTTACTCCTTTTTTTTAATAGCTAGATTTATTTTGTTTGATAATACCTTCATTTATCTACAAGTGAATTGTTACATTACACAATGTTTCACAAAAATCTGTGGTTGCAGTGGGCCTAGTTGATGATGTTTCGCTCCAGCAAGATGGAGCTCCCAGTCATTTTGGGCGAAGCATTCAGCAATATTTGAATAAAGTTCTCGCAGAAAAGCGAATTGGGCCCGGTGGTACGTTTGAGTGACCTGTTTGCTCTCCCGACTTAACGCCACGTGATGCTGTTACTTTGGGGTCACTTGAAAGGGAGGCCATTAAATCTGAGAGACCTAAAAACTAGAATTATTTGCAACACAAGACGGAATGTGCATTCCAGCTTAATTAATGTAATATATTCTTTTGAAACACAGTTAAACTGTGTGTGTTGTCTTCTTTCATGGCTGCACAGTTAAACTGTGTATTGATAATAATGGACAACATTGTGAACTCTTAATTAGTTAATAATATTATTATTGCTGCTTTATTTTATGTTTTGTCAGTTTATTTTGGAATTAAAGTTACGTTTTTCTTAATTCTCTTTTGGAACCCGATGCATATTTTATAGTGCGGTATCAAGAAGGACGCTCCTTCCGAACAAACAAAATTATATTTTACAATAAAAAAAAATTGTTTACGCTATAAAAAATTAAGTACTTCCAATTTGTATGTGAAAAAACATTTCTTAAAACAAAACAAAAAATTAGACAACTACACCTGCCAAGACTGGAGGACAGGAGAGTCTCGCTGACCTTGAGGGGCCGGGGGCTGGAGGTTGGGGTGATAGACGGCTGTCCTCAGGGCAGTTGCCTTTTGCCTCATCTATGGTGTCTGGTCATGGACAGCCTCTTGGAGCGGCTCTCCGAGAGGGGCTTCTACGCCCAGGCGTAAGCTGGTGATGGGCTGGTCTTAGACACCGGAAAATTCCTCGGCGTCGTCTGTGAGTGCATGCAAGCTGCCTGTAGCATAATTGAAAGGTGATGCGGTGAGCTGGGACTCTCCGTAAACCCGGCGAAGACGGATATGATCCTATTTACCAAGAAGAGGAATATGGAGGGGCTCAGGGCGCCAGTGATGTTTGGAAAACCTTTAGTTTTAGTGCGGGAGGTCAAATATGTGGGGGTGGTCTTGGACTCCAAACTAACATGGGGGTCGCAAATAGAACGAGTAGTGAGGAAGTAAGTAGCGACCCTCTGTCAGCTGCGTCGAGTGATAGGGAGGAGGACCTGGGGACTTAACCCTCGGATCCTTCATTGGATTTACACTGTGATCCTCAAGCCGAGGATCCTCTATGGGGCGTTGGTCTGGTTGTGCGGTGTGAACCAAACCATTACCAGGAAGCTGGCCAAACTCCAAAGGCTGGCAATCCTGGGCATCAGAGGCGCTATGAGGACGACACCCTCAGCCGCGCTAGAGGTCTTGCTGATCCTTCCACCGCTTCCCATCTGTATCAGAAGGGAGGCTATGGCGTCGTATCTTAGAATGCGAAACTCTGGAAACTGGTGCGGAGACGGAGAAGTAATGGGGAATGCCAAGGAGGTGAAAAAGGAAATTCCGATTTCCGCCATCAAGGTAGGGAATGCAGAGGACGATATTAGGTTGACGAGGCCATATACACTCAGGATCCCCAGTAGTGATCAGTTGAGAGAAAATGAGGTTGCATTCCAGCCCGAAAGCCTGGACTGTTTTACCGACGGATAGCGGCTGGAGGATCAACAATCCTCCGGGGCAGGAATATATATCGAGGGCCTGGGGGTGCGCGAGAGTTATGCTCTGGGCGCATATACCACGACATTCGAAACGGAGGTGTACGCTATCCTGTCTGTGGCCAATAGACAGGATGTGAGGATCAGCCCCAAGAAATGTGTATACATTTGCTCGGATAGCCAGGCGGTCCTCCGGGCAGGCTGCGCGGCCAGAATCAGGTCAACACTGATTCAGGAGTGCGCTGATGTTCTTAACGGACTAGCCAGGGAAAAGGAGGTGTAACTGGTGTGGGTCCCGGGACACTGTGGCGTAGCGGGAAATGAGGTAGCGAATGATCTCGCAAGGATTGGTTCCCGGCGGCCGTTCTGTGGCCCGGAACCTGCGATATGCATACGTAGGAAGACGATCTCTGTCGTCTTAGACAGGTGAACTGAGGGGCCGGGCAGAGATAAAACTGTCTGCCTACTCGGTAGGAGTCGACCTACGCTTCGCCGCATCCTTGGGGTGCTGACAGGCTCCTGATCCCCTAGAAGACACCTCACATTGATAGGCGTAGAGAGGGATCCCATTTGCCAGGAATGCGGCGATGATGAATAAACGTCTTACCACTACCTGTGTGAATGCGAGGCTTTTGGGAATCTTCGAGCAGAACTGTTCGGTTCGAGGAATCAGGTAAGTACCGTCCAACTGAAGACCGTCACGGCCTTCATTTCGAGGTCTAGGCGGTTTGGCGACGGAACCGAGGAAGAGTAGAGCATGGTTGCTGGGTTGCTGGGGTTGGCAAAAACGGCCCATTGTGGCCTACTTGCTTGGCGTTAGCCTCCCCACTACTGCTACTACTACTACTACACCTGCCAAGATAAAATTATTCACAAAAGGCTTTTTGATAAAAGTAAATAAACATTTCTAAACAATTTCTTCCACAAAAGATCGCCACTTTTATACAAAAATTGGCCAAGTAATCTTCCACGCAAATTATGTAAAAATATTTGTCACGAAAATTAGAAATCAATTTTTTCACGTAAATTCGCAAACATATTTTTTACAATTATTTATTAAACATTAAGTAGTTATTAATTACAAACATTTCACACAAATTTTACAAAAAATGATTTCTGCGAAAACACAAAAAACAATCTCTAGGAGAATTGACTGAATATTTTGTATACCAAAATTTTCTGAAAAAATCTATAAATATAATATTATATACCTAATCAGTAATTAAAATAAAATAAAATGTAAGAAAGTGGTTTTTTAACATTTACGGAAATTTGAGTAGGCGAAGTAAAGTGAAAGTAAAGAAAAATATAAGCGAAGACTACTCATATTTTCATGTCACAAGCTGTCAGAAAGAATATTATTTAAGTATGTCATTTGATATTTTAGTTAACCTTTGTAAAAACAATTTATCAACTACTTATGTATTATGAAAATGAAAACATAGATTAAATTATTAATTTTTTACCTTTTCTGTATCAAAGTTAATTTAAATATTTTAATAGTTTTTTTCCAAAATTATCTGAATAGTCACCTAAGCTGATTAGAATTATTATTAGAATTGAACACAAGACTTAATTTGTTTAAAACTGATCCCTACCTGAATCAATGGTATGCTATTATAAATGTACATATTTCCCAAAATAAACTTTTTAGGTATAGGTAGTGTTACGCAAAAATTTAAGCAAAAGTCGATTCACTTCCGAAACATAAAATACAGGTTGTTCTACTTGAAAAAATTGTGTTCCCGCCGTTTGAATTTTTTCAAATTCGGCCACTGTTTGTGAGGGCCGTCTATATAGGATACAACTAATTTATTTTGTGAGAAAAGTGGGGAAAAATATCTCTCTCTCTCTCTCTATATATATATATATATATATATATATATATATATATATATATATATATATATATATATATATATATATATAAACAAATAAAAATTGAAACTGACCCAAAATATCGGTTCTAACGGTGATACTTCGCGCTTATTTGAAGAAAGTTTTTAAAAATTCAAAAGTCGAGACCTTCTCATTAGTCAATTCTTTCTACGAAAATTCACTAAAATAATAGATTGATTTTAATTAAACTTGGCATGCGTATTCCTTTGGTATATGTCCTGGATAACTTCGTAAGTCAGGAAAATCAGAACAATTCTTCCAGGAAACTGTTTGTAACTTCAAAACTAACAATGATATTGTAAGCGAATTTCGTAACCAATTTGCTCCTATATAGCATATACCACATAAAAGAACTAAGATCTCTAAGTTAAAAGGAAAAAGGTGTAAGCATAAAAAAATATCGGGCACACTCGAATTCAAAGGAAGACATAGGACAAAAAAGGGAATGCGTGGTCAGCAAAATCTGCTAAATATAACAAAGAATAAATATGTGGCGCAAAAGGTCAAAAAGTACAAAAAATATATTAGAATATAATAAAAAACTTCAAAATGACGCTTTAAAACGTCTAATTTGGTGATTTTCAAACAAATATTCTGAAACAAATGCAGGCTATGGAGAACAAATATTGGCAAAAATGTGTTTTACAGGGCCTTGAGTTTCTGTTTGGTTAGCTACTGATCTCCGTTTGACTGAAATATTTGCCAGATTTTTTATTTATTTTTAATAGACCCTTTCTTCGATTTCTCGTAGCAGCTTACACTGTAGGGTTTGCGATTTAAAAGTGTTTTAATTGTTTATTTACCAAAACAAATTCGAAAAGATTGCTCTTCTGTCAATAAATCAATAAACAGCAAACAATAGTATATCACCAGTTTGGACGCAGCGTGCGTTACGTCAGCGCATATTGTGAAGCCAGATTAATAATCTCTACGTCCGTATCTAGTACAAACTAAATTGTTATGACACCTTTTAAGAATTTGATACCACCCAGATGCAATAAACATCCAAACTTTACACACTTCAGCCAACTAGGAAGTGAATTTTCCAACTTTTTACACGGGTTTGCACTTCCTTTACTCGAACTCTCAACACTTTCATTCACCATGTTTTTCCACGATTTATGAATTTAATGAGATGTGCGGGATTTGTATATTTTATTTGAGATAATACTACATACAAATAGTAAATTAATGATTCAACCACAAATGTATAGAGAATGCATATGATGAAATAGGTATTTACTTTGCGTATTGCTTATAGTATATATTTTATAATATATAATATGATAAGCAATCAAGATTTCACAGACTCCATTACAGAAAGGCTATTATGAACTGTACGATGCCCATCCTTTCAGCCTTTCTTCTTTAGATTGAATCCTGATTTATTCAGAATGTAAGACACATGGAAAAAGACCTGAATACCGTGTGTTCAACTTCTAGTATTGAACAATTTGCCCGTGTAAGGTTCTCACGGTTGACCTTACACCTTGAATATGTCCGAAGAGGTGTTTACATAACGACTTCACACTATTACAACCTTATGGTGTCGCAGACCGCCGAGTTGCAGGGAATTAATCAGGAAATCTATATAAGTTACAAAGCATGCATGAATTTGTTAGCTTAAAGCGAATTTATTCTGGAAGGACTTTAATGTAGCAAATTTATTTTGTATTGTTGCAATACAAAATGCACAATAGTAATAATAAATACTGCAGATTCATAATTTCTGTGTAGATATCGGATTATCCAGTTAGAAAGTAATGATAGCAGTTAATTAAAAGCAATCCAAGAATGACTTATCGAAACAAATTTCATGTCAAAATCGTATAAGTGCAAAAAACGATTTTCTGGCAAACTGTTGACAAATTCCAGGAAACAGAAAAATATTCTGCGAAAAGTTGCCTTAGTTAGAAACAGAAAAGTCTAGACGCAGAAAGTGCGTTATGGTAGCGTATTTTCATTCAACTGTTTTGAAGGCAATTTTTTTAATGAAAGACATCAAATTTGGTAGATAGTAAAGCCTTTATAGTATAAACCATGTTTGGTATTTCATCAACATATCTTCTTTGTTCGAAAAAGCACAACATTTTTCGAAAATATACCAGAAAAAACCGGTCCGATTTTCCTGGCCAACGAACCCATTCAAGCAATTTACACAAAAACTACATCTGCCAAGATATAATTATTCACAAACAGCTTTTTGACCAAAATTCCTAAATAAATTTTGTACATGAAAAATTTCTTTTTTTTTTACAAAACTGATTCAAGTAATGCTACACGAAAATTATGTAAAAATCCTTCGACAAAAATTCTATAAAAAGTTTTTGTGACCAAAATTTCCCAAAACAAATTCTTTTCGCGAAGATTTGAATCTAATTTTTCACGTAAATTCGTAAACTTTTTTCATATTACCTTATTGAACATTAATTATTGGTGACTAATATTTCACCAAAATTTAACAGAAAAAAAAGATTTCCACGAAAACACTAAAATATTCTTGGGAAACTGAAAATGCATATACTTAATTCAAATTATAAATAGATCTACCGCATTTGAAGTTGAAAAACATAAATATTTAGGAAGTTTTTAATTACCTTCGCAAGGAAATTTGAACCCATGGAAGTAAAGAGAAATATAAGCGGATAAATATTCATATTTTCATGTCACAAGCTGTCAGAAATAGGAAAGTTATTTGGGTCTGTCATTTTGAAGCTCCATTTGACATTTGTTAAAACAATTTATCAATTACTTATATATTATGAGAAGGTAAACACTAACATATCTTCAATTGTTGTTGTCCTTACTTGGTAAAACCGTTCCGTACTCATACTAAATACAGATTTAGAGATGACTTTTATAGATCCACGGTTGTTTGTTTTCTTCCCTATAACCGTCAAGCGGCGAAGCCGGTTACAGAGAAGAAAGCAAACCCTTGTGAATCCAGAGAAGTACTCTCTCAAACTGTATGTGGTAATTATAGATAATCCTATAAACTTAATTAGGTCTTACTTTTTGTTGTACCAAAGTAGAATTAAATATTTAAATATTTTTCTTCGAAAATTCGCCACATAATCTTTTATTGAATAAAAAAACAATAACCTTTACGATTTCAAAGTGTAACCGAAGGCGCTACAGCGGACATTAAAAATTTAGTTTAATTGTGTGATAGAGATGAACTATCATACGCCTTTTTTTTAAATATTCATAATTTTATTTTCCATATATAAATTAATTTGAAATTTGCGACCTGCTATTGTCTCTCTATAGGCTACTGCCGTACCAAATTTCTGACTTTATTATTTTTTATTAAAATTTAGTATACTTAATATAACCTAAATAAATTGTTGATGAAAATCTGCTACCATAACGCACTTGATACGTCCGAACTCGTAGGTACTGTATATATATATATATATATATATATATATATATATATATATATATATATATATATATATATATATATATATATATATATAGTTTGCCCATTTGTCGATTTATTGCCTGAGGGAAAGTACCTTTTTAAATTTACTTTGTTAAATAAAAAAGTATCAGGCTTTTAAAACACAAACTCTATAACTTAAACTACTGCCAAAGGTTCAGACAAAGGGTCAATTTGAAATAAGTTTTCCGCAAATAATTTAGGTAAATGAAGGGTAATGATGGTTGAAGCAGAAACTCAAGGCTGTGAAAATATAATTTATATATATAATTTTAAGAAAAGCTTTAACATTTTTAGAGTAATTTTTCACACAAAATATTTTGGTCACCAGTGCTTTTTTCTTTAAATGCTTATAACTTTTTTTCTTTCAACTTATATATCGGAACATTGTCACGACAGCTCCAATTAACACAAAATATTATAAATAGAGACTGTGTAAAACCAACCAACAATTTTTGGAAATTGTCAGCCCTGACCCATTTGTTCCCTTATATCGGGACAATGTATGTAATTCCGATATCTAAGTAGTTCGTGAGCCAGGAAAAAACTTCTGGTTTTCTGTCGGAAAATTTTAGTATCTTCAAAAATAACACATCCATGACAACCAAACTTAATAAGCAAGTTTCTACTATAAAGCATAGCATACGTACCAAAATTTCGATAATTAATTAGGGCTAGATGTACTCTCACCATAATTAAAAAAGCAAGCCGGTTTGGATCTTCGCAGAGAAACTGGTCTGCGTTTTTAATTCCAACAGAAAACCAGAAGTTTGTTACTGGCTAACGAACTTATCAAAGCCAATTATAAATAGAAAGTACTTGCCTAATGTGTGACTATATATATATATATATATATATATATATATATATATATATATATATATATATATATATATATAAATTAATATATAACTGGCCACTCGAATATGGGTTCTAAGGGTTCGCGCTCGCATGAAGACGTTTTTTTTTCAATTTTAAAAGTCGCGATAGCCTTACTAGTGTTTTACGACAATTCACTAACAAACACGCTGAATTTTTTTGCCGTATTTCAAAATTTCTTGTTTATTATAAAATATAATGAAAAGCCCAAAAATTTTGCACCGTTAAAGTGTTAAAGAATACATTTCTTTTCTCTGCCCCGCCAGGGGACCCCCCGCTATATACGTCTTCCATCGACATAGTTTTCCAAAATTTTCAATTTCATTAAGATAAATTATTAACTTTAGAGTTTGTAAAAATGTACACCTGTAAATCGTTCCCCAACCTGCGCCCTCCTATTATTATACAAGATTAGCCTCCCCTCCTGAAAAAGTCTGGACAGAGCAATGAAGTTATAGTGGTGAATTTTTATAAACATATTGTTAATAGCAAATATGTCTCTTTTCAATGAAGTCAGGCGTAATATTTGTTTACCAGTAGGTATAACCTATATAGTAGAAACAATCTACCATATTTCCTCAAAATAACTTTATAGTTTGAAGAAGTTCAAAGATTTTCATGGCACTCCGCTACCTATTGGTAAAAACGCCATATAATAATTTCTGATATGTTCCAAAATGTGAAAAGTTGCAAAACTATTGAGATAACTTAAAAACGATGAACGCTATCAATTTTTTTCCTTAGAAACATGTATTATAATTCTATGAAAAATGCAAAACTCCAATAATATAAGGGATATTCGATTAAAAAAAAGTTTGTATCACCGACGACTTATGGGTCAACCTGTGATTGTCAAAATAATGTTATAAGATTAAGGTCAAAGCACCCTATAATTAACATATCCAATTTTTTCTCGTATCTTGTATAATAACGGATATATTGAGCTTTACCGTAGAAATGCGTCACCCTGTATATATGTAAACAGATAAGTAAAATAACACGGGATGTGGGTCCTAGGGAGCCTAGTTTGCGGTCATTTAAAGCAACCTTTCTCTATATAACCCGTATTCGTTTCAGGTTCTTTGCCTAAAATTTACCAATTTTTACGTTTCAAATCGCGATTTTGACGTTTTAAGAAAAAAAACTATAAAATATTCAAAATAATTTTTATGGTATTTTTTGACCTCTTTGCGCATCCACAAAAAATATGTTGATTTTTTGCGTTTCTCTGGCAACAGACATTTTTTGAAATGCCTATAACTTTTTTTCATTTAACTAAGAGATCTAAATTTTGAAATATACTATAGCTTTTATTATATAAACCTGCGTACCAAATATGGTTGCCACAGCTTTGTTATTTCCGCAGATACATTTTTTTTCGAATGAAACCTCAACATTTTCCAGGAAATTGTTTGAGTTATCGTTATATATATATATATATATATATATATATATATATATATATATATATATATATATATATATATATATATATATATATATATATATATATATATATATATATATATATATATATATATATATATATATATATATATATATATATATATATACATATATATGTATATATATATATATATATATATATATATATATATATATATATAAACATATGAAATCGACCCTATGTATGTGTTCTAGGGGACATAGTTCTCGTTTTCTAAATTCAAAAGTCGCGGTCTCCTCATTAGTGATTTTTAGTGAATTTTCTTAAAAAAAATTCACTAATGAGGAGATCCCGACTTTTGAATTTAAAAAAAATTTCTTCAAATGAGCGCTAATTAGGCCCCCCAGAAAACATATCCGGGGTCAGTTTCAATTTTTATATGTTTATATATATATATATATATATATATATATATATATATATATATATATATATATTATATATATATATATATATATATATATATATATATATATATATATATATATATATATATATATATATATATATATATATATATATGTATGTATCACACCGATAACTCAAAAAATAATGCGCCGATTTTGATTAAATTTGGTGAAAAAATTCCTTTGCAAATGGCTTGGATAAGTTCGTTAGCCAGAAAAATCTGCCCAGGTTTTCCCGGAAAATTTTGTATTTTCTTTCGAAAAAAATTTATATCTCCGGAATTAACAAAGTAAGGGCAACCAAATTTGGTACGCAGGTGTACATCCTTATAGGTAAGTCACCTACCAAAATTTAGCTATGTAGGTCAAAAGACAAAAAAGTTATAGGCATTTAAAGAAAAATAAATTGGGGTTTTCCTCAAAACGCCAAAGTGGCGATTTAAAATGTCAAAATTGGCAACATTTAGGCAAATAACTTGAATCTAATACGGGCTATAGAAATAAAATGTCTCAAGAAGAATGTTTTACAAACCCTGAAGTCTTAGTTTCAACCGTCATTGTCCTTCATTTTACTAAAATGTTTCCAGAAAATTCATTTCAAATAGACCCTTTCTCTGATGCTTGGCAGTAGCCTTAGCTATAGAGTTTATCGTTTAATGATATATAATTTTTGTCGCATTTTCGTAAAAAATTAATAAAGCTCAATATATCCGTTATTATATAAGATATGAAAAATTTTTGTATATATTAATTATAGGGTGTCTTGAGCTACATCTTAAAATAATATTTCTACAATCACAGGGTGGCCCATAAGTCGTTGGTGATACAAATTTCCTTTTTTTTTAATCAAACACGCCTTATGTTATTGCATTTTTGCATTTTCCATCGAAATATAATGCATGTTTGTAAGAAAAGAAATTCTGGACGCAGCAAGTGCGTTATGGTAGCTAATTTTGATCAAATGTTTCATATTTGAACAGCTTAATTTGCTATTAACCTATAAGGTTGACCAAGAAACGTGTTTTTTCAGGAACACTTTAAGTTTACTTATGGAAATTTTTATACATTTTCACACAATAAAATTATTTTGATGAAACATGGCATATTGTTTTTACTATATAGGTTATACTGGTAACCAAATTTGATGCCTGCTTTCTTAAAAAAACACACATATTTTTTATTAAAAACATTTTTATGAGAATTCACTATCATAACGCACTTGCTGCGTCCAGAATTTTTTATTTTTTATCTACAAAAATTCACTAAAAGACGCGACATGCCTTTGAACTGAACACTTTATATATTTGCGGAAACAGCTTGGTACGGATTGTTTCATAAAAACATTTTCATATGTGACTTTGATGTTATTTTCTGCAAACATAATTTGCTGTTACTAATATAACGCACAGGTCTTACACAAACTATTGTATATTATTCTCATAAAGGTGACCTCTAACAAGGCACGTTGTATGATATAGTAATAACTGCACTTGGGTACAAGTGTCACTTCTGCTGCACATACAGACACCTGTAAATGCAAAATGCATTTATTTGGCACATAAGGAAATTAATCGGCGTGAGAAATACTGCAATTATTTTTTAGCGCCAAGTAGTGCCCACTTAAATTACACTTACTTTTGTTTCCTGTGGTCTGGAAGCTCGACATTTCTGTATTGTAATTAGTGATTTACTTTTAGTTAATTAAGGATTGGCCAAGATGAGGTTTGTTAGTTAACAAGCTAATTTGCGCAAGTTTAATATAATATATCCTTGCTAAACGAGTAAATAAGGAGCTAGTGCTGAATTTGAATATTATATCACATATTTAATTAGTGTAATGACCAAGAAGTGTATTAAATAAGTAGGTAACAGGTGTCTTTCGCATATTTGAAATTTTCCTGGGATGCCGGAAATTCCCAGGCTTTCTTTGGTCGTGTCTTCTTTCTCTAATATTGCTAAATATAAAAAACTGTTATATCTAGAAGATTGGGTACTTTGCTGCTTCCGACTACACGTACTTCTTTGTCATAAAAGATTCAGTAATACTTATGTCAAACGTTGCCAAATGATACAAAGGTCTAGTATCGGTGTCCACAAACACATACTCTGACATAGATGTAAATGACTGTACTGTAGGTTAGGTGCGATAGGTTAGGTGCGATAGGTTAGGTGCGATAGGTTAGGTTAGGTTAGGTTAGGTTAATTTGTCAGTGGGCCATAACGGTCCCTATACTTTGAGTTTTGTCTCAATATTTGTCCATAGAGGAAACTGTAGGAACAACTACCACCTAAGTATGTTTTAGTGAATTCTCCTAAAACAGTCAATTCTAGAGAGTTATTGCGAATTTTCAATAAAATACCTAAAATGAGCGGGAATTTCAAGTTTTTTATGTTTATATACAAGGTGATTCTGAGCGAAATGTATATAGCGTAACCATATGT
Organism: Tillus elongatus; assembly: GCA_964006375.1. NCBI lineage: Eukaryota > Metazoa > Arthropoda > Insecta > Coleoptera > Cleridae > Tillus > Tillus elongatus. Next base: position 146,987,210 of record OZ023263.1, on the reverse strand, counting down.
GCCGTACATGTAAGTTATCACAACAAACTGAAAATTTGGTGCCTAACTCACTCGATACTGAGATACAGGAGGCTCAGTTGATTTCGGTGAAACTTTTGCTTTGACATAACTTTTCAACCACTCTGTATTTAGAACTGGAGGTTAGATTACTGTCATCGTATTTATTAATAAATTATTTGAAAATAGCTAGAAGTACAGGACCGGACTCCAAAAATTATTTTCTTGCTACAAAGATAACATTCTGTAAGTTGAAATTAGACACTTCTGGTATACGGATCGAAAATGGGAAGGGGGAACTGAGATAAAATAATTTGATACTGAGTTGTCACACTTTTGGCAGCATTAAAGGTAAATTGTTGTTTCCAGTTTCACAAACTAATGAGGCACCTTTTACTAAAAATAGCATTGACAATACCAGAGATAGTCATCTGTGAGCGTACCAAAATCACCATGCTGATAGAAGAAGGAATTCGCAACATACGTTTTTTTGTCAATATTTGGTGTAGAATTGTGCACAATCTCCTGGTAGGCCCCTATGTGCTCCAGTATAGATAAACTGGCAAGGTTGATTTGATTTTTTTGGTAAATGTTTCACCCATTTTCTGAGAAATGTTAACATAGGTTCGATGTCTTTCCAAGAAGACGGCCATTTACCATATTAGTCTCGCCAGGTTGTATTATTCTTGAACGAGACACCGACCAGGTGGGTATGACGTGGTAGTCCGCACAACTGGCCTCCAGTATAGTCCCATAAGATTCCTCTCGAGTATAACTTGTGAGGTCATTTGAGCACAAAGGTCAACTTCAAAATGACTAGAACGGAAGATCTTCGAAGAATAACTGATAATTCAGACATCGACAATGCGCCATTAGAAAGGCTGTCACACAGCCGCGTAAGAGACAAGAAAATCTATTGCTGCCAGTGGAGGTTATTGTGAAAAAAATGACGCCATATTTTTGTTTAGTAGCATTTGAGTTGTTTGAAAATGAAATGTTAAGCTCCTATGTCTTTAATTATTAGTCGTCTTAGTTCCAAGTACAAACTTGATTTTGAAGTTGCTAGGCGTTGTTTATAAAAATACATCGATTTAAGAATTTAACATATTACACTGTTTCTTTTGGCTGGCTCACGAATATTATTTTTATACTATTAGTTTTTTGAACAGGGGATTTCATAGTTAGCAGAAACAAATTAACTTGAAATAAAAATTCGCTATAAACATTACCAAAGTGTTACAGCTACAAGATTTGTACATTTTAGCTAGACTTTTTCCCAGCTTTTCAATTCTTGCATTGTACATTTTAATTTGTAATATACAGTCTGTTATTTTTTAATAAATATAAGAGATAACTTTTGTTGAGTACGGTCCTCCATTATGGCATTTTTTGACTGTTTCTTTAATAATTGCGATGGCAGTAATATAAAGAAAAATTCTAAACTTAATGTGTGTATGTGTGTTTTGTTTCTTTAACGTCGGCCTATTTCCGCGACTATGGCCAGTCACCGACGCCAGGGAGCAGTTTCACCCCACTATCCTGGAAATTTTGCCGAACCCCCGCCTTTCTGTAAGGAGGGTAGGGATATTTAACGTGCCCAACATCGCATGGACACGGAACCGACGGCTTTACGCCCCCTCCGAAGCGTGGAACGTGCAGACATTCAACTTGCTCAAATACAATGCAAGAACCTCGGTTGAGGTTAATTGAACAGTTTGTACAGAAAAAGTGAAAGGAGTACCCTGGGATCGACCCAGTACCCTTCGATTCAGATGCTCACGTTGTTACCCCTGAACCACCAAGGTTCTTTAAACTTAATGTACAGAGTGGATTTAATGTTATATGAAAATGAAATTTTATGGAATGCAACTGAACATAGTGTATATCGGTAATACTAAGTAACCATTTTAAATCTCAACTGAATGTGTTATTTATCAAACAACCTAAATAGGTAAATATAGGACTGCTTAGTTTAAATGCATTCTTCCCAAAATTTTTAGGGTCTTTGATTTTACTGTACCCAAAAATCGTTAACAAAATTTTCAACTCTTGGCGTTTAAATTATCTAAAGGTAATAAAAGCTTATCTACCATGTTATTACGATTTTTTAATCTCCCATTTATAACACTCATAAGATCTATTTTAAATTTTGTTTGTTGAAAAAAAATCGAAGTGGCACAATAACGCGATAACGTGACAAACCGCCAGTTAAGATTTTCTGAATGAAAAATTAGAAATTTTCTGTTTAACTTTTGAAAACTTTTGGACCTTTTGACGCCAAAAATACTTAATTTCTATTTGTAAGATTTTACAGTCTAGCTTTTTCACGTAACCCTACACAAACAATTCACAATGCTTAAATCTGGTGAACAGGTAGGTCATAGTAGGTGGGTTCTTGGTCTAATTACTCGTCCATAATACCTGTTCATTAAATACTGCAGAACTTCAGCAGTAATAAACTAGTTTTTGCACTGAAAGTGAGAATTTTATATTTTTTTGATCCTATTCTAAAAGAATTGTCTCCTCATCTCCTTTAAAATAATAATAAAAATTATTAGTTTGATAGTCCTAGTCCAGATATTCTCTTTATATATTTCTTCAAAATTTACTTTTTCTACCGAAATGTACATTTTTACTTTTGTTGCTGAACACTGAATCTTTAAACATTAAACAAATATGCGAGCAACAAAATTCGCGTTTAGAGTGTTGTTTTCAAGTAATCAGAATTAATAATTTACGTCCGAGGTCCTTTAAACTTAATGTACAGAGTGGATTTAATGTTATATGAAAATGAAATTTTATGGAAAGCAACTGAACATAGTGTATATCGGTAATACTAAGTAACCATTTTAAATCTCAACTGAATGTGTTATTTATCAAACAACCTAAATAGGTAAATATAGGACTGCTTAGTTTAAATGCATTCTTCCCAAAATTTTTAGGGTCTTTGATTTTACTGTACCTAAAAATCGTTAACAAAATTTTCAACTCTTGACGTTTAAATTATCTAAAGGTAATAAAAGCTTATCTACCATGTTATTACGATTTTTTTAGTGTCATATTTATAACACTCATTAGATCTATTTTAAATTTTGTTTGTTGAAAAAAAAAAAAATCGAAGTGTCACAATAACGGGATAACGTGACAAACCGCCACTTAAGATTTTCAGAATGAAAAACTAGAAATTTTCTGTTTAACTTTTTAAAACTTTTGGACCTTTTGACGCCAAAAAAACTTGATTTCTATTTGTAAGATTTTACAGTCTAGCTTTTTCACGTAACCCTACACAAACAATTCACAATGCTTAAATCTGGTGGACAGGTAGGCCATAGTAAGTGGGTTTTTGGTCTAATTACTCGTCCATAGTACCTGTTCATTAAATACTGCAGAACTTCAGCAGTAATATACTAGTTTTTGCACTGCAAGTGAGAATTTTATCTTTTTTTTAATATCCTATTCTAAAAAAATTGTCTCCTCATCTACTTTGAAATAATAATAAAAATTATTGGTTTGATAGTCCTATTCCAGATATTCTCTTTATATATTTCTTCAAAATTTACTTTTTCTACTGAAATTTACATTTTTGTTTTTGTTGCTGGACACTGATTCTTTAAACATTAAACAAATATTCGAGCAACAAAATTCGCGTTTAGAGTGTTGTTTTCGAGTAATCAGAATAAATAATTTTGTCTAGGCGTCATCTGAAAAACAGGTGGTTTAAAAAAATTGTGCTTCTATTAGGATATTGCTTTCCCACTTGTGACGAATTTGTAGCTCATATGGGCTCCACAGAAAAGTTATGAAAGTAACATGAACAGAAGTCAGGGCGCTATTTTTGACAACTTATCAACCTTGAAAGATTAATTGTCGTTATTAACTTTTCTGAATTTATCCCCACAATTAAAATGTTCTGAAAACAATGATGTAGGTAATCGGTATATATATATATATATATATATATATATATATATATATATATATATATATATATATATATATATATATATATATATATATATATATATATATATATATATATATATATACTTTTTTGGCGGTTATATTTAATAAAGAATATGTACTATGGGCACTCTTCGAGTGTCCTCAGTCACAAAAATTGTTTAAAACTTTTAGAAACTCAAATTTTAACATTTAATCCTTAGCGCATCCCAAATATTTAATAAAGGTAGTGTGTGTATTGTATTCTCAACCAAATAATAATATTCATTGAAATGAAAAGTAGCGCGTTTGGACTAACCAAATACAGCTTTTCGCGGAAGAAAGACGCCTACCCAGCTTTATAAAAAAAGTGATATAACTCTTGGTTACCTCAAATATTTTTGTTACCTCAAATAATTGAATATGGGCACAAACCATATTTAGTCCCACGAGAAATGTTTCTAATAACTGCTTTAGCGGATATACTTTTTATCTTAAAGTAAGTATGTAATAAGCCTTAAAATATAACTATAAACAATGTCAAACCAATTTTCCAGAATGAATAACTGAAACTCAAATTTAAACCACATTATTCCTATCACAAAGAAGTTTTTTGTAATACAACAGTTCGTGGGAAGTTTGTTTCTAGAAAAAGTCCATTTATTTTTATAAGTTACAAAAAGGCACTAATTCCTGTGTAGTTAAAAAAACTTTCTTGCGACCTGCTTTGCTGTCGTTAAGATACCACTCACTTTCAATTGTGTGCGATAAAAATGTTGGGGTTCGTTTCTGTTTTCAGAAGGGTGGTCATCCAAGGATGACCCAAGACAGTTGGTTTCCTTAGAACATATTTGCAGCTGCAAGAATTTAACGCTTTGTAAACACAACTGAACTTTAAATTACTAGTAAACTTTGATAAGATGTAATTTTTAAATACCCACGCACAGTTAGTTATCCATTGTATTTGAGGTAGGTACGAACTTATATAAGTAATTCCGTCTGCAAGATAAAAATAACGATATTTGTATTTAACTGACTTTACCTCATTACTACCTAATAGTTACAATGTTCTAATAGTGGTTACTTCACGTTAGTAACTATGTTTCCCTGGATTTTTGTTAAATGCAGATATAATGTTTTTCGATAATACTAAGTCGCTTTTTGTCTGTCTGTTTATCTGTTTTGGCAGAGGCAGCAAGCCAGTAGCGCATTTTAAAAGTCGCGCTCTCATTGTTCATTTATTTTTGTATCAGTAGTTCATTAAAATGCCAGTGGAAAGCTGCTTAATCTTATACTGTTCCAAAAGTCCGGGACTGTTTCGTATTTCAGAAACCGTTTGCAGAAAAACACTACAATTTGCTACAATAGGGTTATTAAGAATTCCTGATTCAATAATGTTGCCAAGTTTACTGTTTGTAGATAATTGCTTTCTTAAATACAGCACCCACCTTATCTTTATAGCAATGAATTCAGCACTCTACTGTCACGAAACCCTCCAAACATCAGATCTCTATTTTATTTAGATCTTTAAATATGACAATACATCGTTTTTGTTTAAAAGTTCTGGAACAGCCACGTATTTAAAACTGTCATTATTAAAAAAGAAATAAAATTTCCTACAGGAGGGTTGTAGATTATAGATTGTTGATTGTTTAAATGAGCCTTTTATGCAGGACTCTATTTTCTAATAGTGGCTCAAAATGTCCACACTTTACATATAATCTACTCTCTTTTTGGGGGATATTTTACCTATTTCCTGGGGTGTTAGAGTCTGTCCTTCAAGGTATTTGAGTCTTTTGCACAACTGAGCCATGCAGTCGCTTAGTAAGTGTTCTGTTACAAGATGGTTATTGGGAAGGCACAAAAAAATGATGGCATCGAAAGTTTTTGTTTTCTTTTTTAGATAATGTAGAATACTTTGCAAATTTATTGCAGTAAATTCAGCGCTCTACTGCTACTTAATATTCAAATATCAGAACTTATTTCTATCTGGATTTTGGAATATGACAATCCAGCGTTTTTGTGCAAAAGCTTTGGAAGAGTCTGGTATTTCAGAATCATCTCGATGAAAACAAATTAAATTTACTACAGAGGAGTTATTGAGGATGTCCGATTCAATGATGGCCTCGGTAATATTTACTGCTTTTTAAATAATGTAGGCAACGTTGTGTTTTTAAATGCAATAAATCGGCGTCGCAGCAATACTCTGCTTAGGTGTAAAATGTCATCATTTTGATATTTAGCAAATGCACAAGAAAAAAATAAAGGGATTCCCCTTTCTTGGGTATTCTCCTTCCTAATTAAGTAAATCAAACAAAATAAATCGAACTATTTTTTCAAAAAAGTTGTAATAAGATTTTTTCGATATTTTCATCGTATGGAGTCTGCTTAATTACTGTTATTGTTTAGTTATTGTTGTGACTGTTATTATAGTTATTACTGTAAGTTAGTTCTATCTTTATGTTAAATATTGACATGCATCACCTAGACATTTTGAATGCGTTATCCGTCATTTTTGTTTCATTTTATTTTCGTTTTTTTAGAATTTTTTAATCACAACATCCTAACATATCAACAGATCTTTATTCGCAGTTGTCATGATTTCGTATCGATTCAATTTTTATCTGTCTGAGGATGCTTTCAAGCAGCGAAACCGGTTACAGAACATCTAGCATTCAGAACGGCCATTTGCTACAGGTAGCTTACACGCTGGCGACGCTCTTCATTTACAGAAACGAAACCCAAGAGTGAAGCCAGTGAAGTGGTCTCGAAGTCTGTATGTAGTAAATTGCGGAACGTTTTTCAAAAGGTTTAAGCATGCAAAGACCTTTGTTGTAAATTCATTTAGAAAAATTTAGTTGCATGTATTTAATAATGGCGCAAAAGATTCAAAATTCTGTTATCTTTAACGAGAAAACTCGTTTCTGACAGCACAAGAAATATATGAACTCATGTCGAATTTAGCCTAGGAATCAAAATACAACTCGTTCTGTAGACGCGCTGAAGTAAAATTTTGAATAAATCAAAAACTGCACCGGGTGTTTGAACTTTGGTAATTATTTTCTGTTGTCGAATTACGAATTTCCAACGTGTAAAGGTAATATGAAAATCAGTTGTTTAAATTTGGCTCAAATTTTCTTCCATTCTAAGGCCTTGTAGTAAAAGCATCCAGTATGTAATTAAGGAGTTGAAACTTTGGACAAAATTAGAAAAGTGTTAATACATAATATTGTCATTTTGGCAGGTTAATATTGGAAATAGAATGCTACATTAAATTACGCTTTAGTACAAATAGAACCTCATTAAAAACTAAGTGAGATGTAAGACACGAAGCACGTGCCGCCATCTCGTTGCGGAACCAAGTAGTATGTTGTCACGGCAGCTCAAAATAACACATAATGTTAAAAAATAGAGACTGTATACAACCAACTAAAAATTCAGTAAATTGTCAGCCCTGGCCTATTTCTGTCCCAATATAGGGACAAAGTATGTAAGGATAGATGCATTCTCACCACAATTAGAACCGTAGACCGGTTTTGCTCTAATTAGAGCTAGTCAGTACGGCATACCAATTGCTAAATTACTAAATTGTTAGTTGGTTGTATACAGTCTCTATTTTTTAACATTATCTTTTATTTGGAGCTGCCGTGACAACATACTACTTGGTTCCGCCACGAGATGGCGGCATGTGTTTCGTGTTTAACATCTCACTTAGTTTTGGAAGACGGCTACCATAGCCGTATTAGTTTGCAGGTCTATTTTCGCTGCAATTAGTATGCCGTACTGACGAGCTCTAACTAGAGCGAAACCGGTCTACGCTACTAATTGTGGTGAGAATGCATCTAGCTTTACATATAACCTAATGCTTCTGTGTATGGTGTATTGTAAAATTTATGCAAACTAAATATATATATATATATATATATATATATATATATATATATATATATATATATATATATATATATATATATATAGTATATACAGTGTGTCTATTCCTAAGGTTGCAGCAAGGTTTCGCCGAGAATTGCTGAGAATTTCGAAGAACCGCAAAATACGAGTACATCGATTTTTAATGCCAGGGATACTTTTTTAAACCCTAACAGAATCTATAGTATTTAACCTCCAGCGGGGTGACTTTCACCCCATTAATTTGAAGGTAGGTGGAGTTGCACCTTTTGCAAAGGTCTTTTGATTCTCTGTTTTTAATTTTAAAATTGCCTGATTAGTTTTTTAGATACTTGATTTCAAAACTTAAGTTGCACTCTTAAGTTCTACCAATTAGTTTTTTATATATTTGCTTTCAAAACTTAAAAATAAAACTTCTAAAATAACAGTTTTAATTTCTTATTTAAGGCTAGAGTTATAATTAGATCGACGAGTATAGATTGTAACCTGCGATGAGCACTGATAAGTACAATTTGGAGAACCGAATTCACCACAATACAGTTTTTAGACCTGGCGATCGTTTCGCTAACAAAGTTAGCGTCATCATAAACCGTTTATTGATCTCTCTGATGACGCTAACTTTGTTAGCGAAACGATCGTCAGGTATAAAAACTGTATTGTGATAAATCTGGTTGTACAAATTGTATTTACTTACAATTAGATCGTTTTAAATCGCAACAATAGCTCTTTTTTAGGATGTGTGTCTCCACGAATAAATAATTTACGTATTTAATAAAAACTACCGCTGGCTTCCATAGAATACAACAGTCTGTGATCAAATCTTCTTCTGACTTTTCGCAATATCTCCGGAGTTAATCTGTGACATTAGCTTTAATCTCGGAATATGCATAGTGAATTTTCAACATTGCATCCTATTTAAATGAGCTGCTATGCTAAAACAAACAGCAACCTACCTGCGTTATGGTTTTCCAAAAATCTCCTAACCATAGCTGCACAATAAGGAGGAACACCATCGTGCTCAAAATGTAAGAAATGGTTTTGATGATTCTCGTCATTTTCTAATATTTCTGTTATCAAAACATTTATTTAATTCTCCAGTAAATTAGGATATATCTCTCCAGATAAATTACCAGAAATGGATGGGTATCGAATTTTCTGCACAACTGAGGATTTGTGTCACTCCTATCGTGGCAATTATGTATGTTGATAGTTTTGTTCAATAAAAACGAGTATTCGTCAGAAAAACAAATGTTAAAGAGCAGTACCGGATTATTTATAGTTTTTCCGCCCACGTATGCACAAAACTGGATCCCCATGTCATTATCATATTTATTTAACCCATGTAACAACTTTATTTTGTAGGGATGGTATTTGTCGGTCTGCAAAATTTTGTGGACACTGAATCGACCTATAACCATTGCTGGAGGTAATTGACGAATGATACGATTTTTATTTTGCTCAAGTTGTCCTATTACACCCACTTCCGTTGCTTCGCCCTTACAATCTGCGCTTGCCCGAGCTTCTCATTACAAACCGAACCAGTTTCTTACAATTTTCGCAATATAGTATACTCTGGATTATCCGACCTAATGGGGAGAGGGGGCAACAAGGATAATTGAAAAACATTTCCTTAAAAAGACACACACACCACATACCCACACACACACATATACATATATATATATATATATATATATATATATATATATATATATATATATATATATATATATATATATATATATATATATATATATATATATATATATATATATTGGATATATACATACAGAAGGTTTAACAGCTGTGCATTTTTAAGGAAATGTTTATCTTGTTCCTATCTGTCGGGCCGCCCGTGCAATCTCGAATGAGATAAAGTGTGCAAGGATAGGGGCAATTAAAATTAATGAATTAACATTAAGATTTCCGGATATTGGCCCTTCTTAGCGTTCTTATTATGGTGGCATGTTCAAAGATAGATAAGAATTCATCACAACGGAATTAGCAATCTGTGACAGTTTATTCTGCTTCGACATATATACTACTACACTACAGGTTCTAACGAATTTCACCGTAATTTTCCTCATAATTATTAGAACGTAGTAATTATAATAGAGAGGCCCTTGCGTAGATGGTCTTTGGTTTTATTAGGCACGCTTATTATATTTGTGAGAAAGGAAACGAAAAAGAATTAAAATATCGATCTATTCCTAATCTTGAAATTCTGATTAATTTCTCAGCACGGATAATCCGCACATGAATAATCAAGAGTGTACTGTATTCTCGAAACATGAACATCACTTACATTTCAGAGTCTCAGTGGTTCAGTGGTAAGAACATATGCCCCTACACCGAAGGGTACTGGGTTCTATCCCAGGGCTCTTCTTTCACTTTTTCAGTATATTATGTACAATTAACATCAACCGAGGTTGTGGAATTGTATTTGGGCAAGTTGAATGTCTGCACGTTCCGCCCTTCGAACGGGGCGTAAAGCCGTCGGTACCATGTTCATGCGATGTTGGGCACGTTAACGATCTCTACCTTCCTTATAGAAAGGTAGAGGTTTGGCAAATCGTCTAGAATAGTGAAGTGAAACTGCTCCCTGGCTTCGGTGATTGGCCATATTAGCGGAAATAGACCGACGCTAAAGGAACAAAACACACACAGCCACTTACATTTTCGACAAAATGGTTTTCATAAAAAATACGAGCAGTTGCACAGAGAAAGTGACACAATTTCAACGCGCTCTGGAATTGTGTAAGGAATTCTTGTAATAAATTGATTTCAAATCAACACTTTAAACAAATTGAAAAATCATTTTATTCAAATAATCCACATTTAAATGTACAGTCAAAGCAACATGTCAAAAAGTTCGTTCACATTATTAACGGAAATACAACTAGGCTAACAAAAAAGTCTTTTTTTCAATATCCAGTAACCGCCGTAGATTTTATAATTTTTCAAAAAACTGATCGAATGATTAAATACGAAATAAATACAACTATTTTAGATTTTTTATATCGAAGCTTTGAAAGCAAATATCTAAAAAACGAATCGGGAAAATTTTAAATTGCAGCTTTGAAAAGAGGACTAAAAGAGCTTTTAAGAAGCTGTCAGTCGACCTCCTTATTCAAATTAAGGGGATGAAAGTCATCCCAGCTAGAGACTGAGTGTTACAAATTCTGATATATATATATATATATATATATATATATATATATATATATATATATATATATATATATATATATATATAATTTATTATTATTTATTATTCATTTATTATTAAACTTATACAATGCATCTCACAAATAAGCTCTGCTTGTGCTTGTGGTGATACAATTTTGTTAAACATCCTCTTTCCAAATTTCTTCTGTCCAAACGATTTCAATGATTGTCACTTTTTAATTTTTCTTCTTCTTCTAGCGACACCCCCACCAACGTTTGCACAATAGCCATGAAGATTAGTATTCACTTTTATTTAAACATTAACATTAATTTTAACTAGAACTCTTCAATAACTACAAAATTCTCCAGTACAAAAATTTTGACATTTATACTTGACAGTAAATATATATATATATATATATATATATATATATATATATATATATATATATATATATATATATATATATATATATATATATATATATATATATATATATATATATATATATAGGTTAGTCTCTCCAGGCGTGTTGGTGCGTTGTGGCTTTATATCTGAATTCTTACAAAAATTTCAAGTACATCTATTACCATCGAGTAAGTTCTTTATTTGAATATTTGGTCATTTCTTTGTCGAAACAATGGACGGAAAGTAAATTAGAAACACTGTCACAAACAAGATAACTGACAATTATTAATATGTTCGATATTTACTTCGTAACATTAGTGGATCTCTAAATTTATTATAATTTATAATAAATATGTAGTTTTCCACGTGTCTGTTCAAAGAGTCCAGATAAGTGTAGAACATGCTAGGTGCATTTTGCATTTAATTAAGACTAAACGTGTATTCTGAAAATGTTAGAATATACAGGCTATTCTATTGGAAATAGTGCTGCAAAGTGAATCATAACTTCCACATAGCTGCGATAATTCACTGTTTTCAGAAAGATATTCTCATGGAATGAATTTAGGGTCCATGACTTGACCACAAAGAAAATATCCATATTCTTGTACCCATAAACTTCTGAAACGTTATATAACTCGAGTTTAAACGAAAAAATGTAAGTGTTTACCAAATGACACCTAATTTATCGACTACTCCATGAAACGATCGTACCCCAAACTACTCAAAGCGGTCCTTTGTCGAGTGCTAACCGGATACCAAATTCGAAGATGATATCTCAATTCGTTCGAAAGTTATTGCGTCTACTAACATACAGACGTACAGGCCGACAGACAAAAAAAAATTCGTTCCAGAATCAAGACTTCTATAGGTTTTGAGACTTTTTCCGCCGTTTTAGCAAACAAATTTTTTCGAAATTTCTGTCACCGATATTCAACCCCCGCAGATTTAACCCCTAATTTAATTTCCGCACAGAATACCAGATATTTAATAAAATTAAAAGTTTTCCAATAAACAAACCCTAAAACGGTATATTACTTGAGTTTTAACGAAAAAATGTCAATTTTCACCAAATTATTCCCCATTCGTCACTTGCCCTTTGGAGAAATTTTACCCAAAAACAATCCGAACCGTTCGTTTGTCGGGTGCTAACTGTATGTAAAATTTGAAGACGATATCTCAATTAGTTCTTAAGTTTTCGTGGCTACAAACAGACAGACATACAGACCGACACCGACAAACCAACATACCGACAGTTTTTGTTCCCAAGTCATGTTTTCTATGTTTTGACACTTTTTACGACGTTTAAGCGAAAAAAATAATTTGAAAGTTTTGTCGCTGATGCCATACTTCCATAAGTATTAACGCTGTGGAAGTAAAAACCAAGTTATGTCTTATTTAATTTTCCGAAAGATTCCTGAACATTGTGAGCATATGTATATGTATGGACTTTGGAAAATATTTTAAAATGGGTGAGTGTACCCCCTCATACTGAAGAGTTGATATGAATATAATATCTGTAGCACTTATGATAACAGAGTTTTTTTTTTAACAACTGCATATTGCAAGTTTTTTTTTCCAATGGCTATAACTCGAACAAAGCGGAAAATTGGACATCGGAGTAGTACAAAGTCACATTAAAATTGAACAAGCAATCTGAAAATGCAATAATATATAGTATGTTCTATTTAAAATAAGAAAGTGAAATTCAGCCAGGCAAAATCGGCCTGTATAGGTGTCAGTATTTCTCGATGATATCGCCCATCGATGAAAACAGATGTGCTTGAAAAAGTTTTTGCAAATTCATGTAGTTATAACTCACCGACTTGCGTAGAGAAACTCACTCTGTTTATATATATATATATATATATATATATATATATATATATATATATATATATATATATATATATATATGTCCCCGGATCGACGCATGAGTAGGTGATAAAGATTGAGATTTTTGTAGTTGCAAATTTATTTTCTGGGCATAGGCAGTGCTTGAAAAGAAAAGAATTTGCTCCTAATTTCAAAAAATCAAGTATGGCTTGGAAACTTACAAAAAACTAATTTGTACACAAGTAAAGTGCATTTTCTCTAGGAGATACGAAAAATGTTATTGAGGAAAGATGGTTGGAAAGAAAAACTCAGTAGAAATACAAAATTTTAAAATCCTAAGCTTACTTCGATCTCGTAGAATTTTCATTCCTTATTGAAGACATAAAAAAATTTCGTGAAAAAAAGTTGTTCAAAATAATAAATTGAACACGATCGCTTTCTTTTTATCGCTGTATTAGACATGTAAATAATTAAAGAAATGATAACATTAAAATAAAAAAAACACCAACATCAAAAAATTAATTTATTACAATACTTACATAACAATACTAACATCAACTGAAATATTCATTTATTTGATAAGTCCGCAGCCTTTACTCGCACATTCTTCAATTTTTTCCCGAAATGCAGTATAAGCTGCTCTAATAAGTACACTTGGAGAACCCAAATCACTACAACACATCTTTTTAAAGACCTGACCATCATTTTGTTAACAAGGTTAGCATCATCAGAGGATGAAAAATTCTTCATCCTATGATGACGCCAACCTTGTTAGTGAAACGATCGCCAGGTATTTAAAAAGATGTGTCGTGGTGATTTGGGCTCTTCAAGTGTACTTATCAATGCTCATCACAGGTTCCAATCTTCACTTAGTTAATAAGCTGCTCTAAGCAACTAGCTATGAACAGTGTATTTATAAAGCTGTATAATAAGCTACCGGGGTGTGTAAGACTACTGCCGGATCGGCTGTTCATCTGGTCGGTAAAAACATACTTTTAGATTTTTTAAATAAAACGGATGACTACCTAAACTGCCACTCTCAAGCGCTGGAAGTATAGTTCTTCCCGTGTGTGGCCGGTTGCCTGTACTTTGATCTGTGTGTTTCTTGTTTCTGGACATGGACATTTTGAGTGTGTTGACTTTATTTTGTGTGTTTTACATACCTACGTTGCCGTGGATGTACGTATTAAGTCTTTTTTTTTGTTTGTATTTTGTCTGCCTATATTAAGTTATATTTGACACGCTCTGTAATTTTAGATGGCATGAACAATATGTATCTATCTATCTAACCTCTTCAGGGGATTTATCGCATCTCTAATGCGATTTTTCTATACTTCTACGTCATTTGGAAGCCTATTTGAATATACTCGTTGTTTTATCCGGCCCAAAAAATAAAAACCCACGATTGTAAGGTACGGAGATCTGGGTGGCCACAAAAAGGGACCAGCATTGGCTTTCCATTTTTCTTGAAAACTTTCATTCAGCAATTCACATACCCGAAATGTCGAGTGGGCAGGGCAACCGTCGCGTTGAAAATATGAAAAAAAGATCTTGGGTCGTATGGTAGTTGGTCCACAAGCTGATTCCATATATTTAAATAGCAATGTTGATTAAGTTTTCCCTCAACAAAATATGACCCAATTACACCACAATGATAGGAAATGGCAAACCAAACATTAATGGTTTTAAAATACTGCTACCGAGAATTTATTAGATAATTTGGATTATTTTCAGACCAATATCGACAATTCTGTGATGAAGGCACATGGTTAGTTGTAAAAGTCGATTCAACTGAGAAAATGACATTTTTATAGGAATTTCGATCATTTAGAAAATTCTCAGCTGAAGTTAGGCAAAATTCCAACCTTCTGGATTCATCCTCTTCTTCTAACGTGTGACGAAATCTAACTTTCTACCTTCTTTGCTAAATAAATGCATTACAAATGTGATTTGCTAATGCGAGTCTCTTCGTGTCGTTTTCTTTGTTACAGCTTGGACCTTTCGCGTAATAAATCCATGGCTGCGACAGACCACACATCATCTCCATCAAGTTCTTTTTCTTTTTCTTTTTTGGTATATGATGTACAGTACCGCTACTCACAAATTTTTTAACCCTCTGGATACTGTAGATTGGATCACAACTGTGTTCGGCAAGTTCATATGAAGTAGTTTGATAACCTCTGGAATAGATAATTCACCAACTTTATAACACTCAATTAGGTAGATCCGTTCTCGTATAGTAAGCATAACTTGCATATTTCACAGTTAAGTTTGGATCAGTTTTAGAGCACAGCTGCGACAATAATTACAACTAACTATTTTTGACAACTTTCAAAACATTATTTTATTCATTTTTCTTCCATAGCACACTACTTCCTTTTAGAATTTCAGAATATCAAAGTAGGTTAGGATTTTAAACTGTTGTATTTCTACTCAGTTTTTCTTTCCGATCATCTTTTCTTCAATGAGTGAAGATTGGTATTTTTAATGAGCACTGATAAGTAAAATTTGCATAACCAAGTTCATCATGTGGGCTCCGCTCTGTGGTATATATTTTAGTTAATTATATTTTAATAGTATTTTTGTGCTACGATGTTTTATTTCAGATTTATCGAGAGACAGATGGCAACACCTGCATTATTTTTAAATTAAACTGGAGTTCATCCTCTTAGGTTTTTTGCGCTCGAACAGAAAATCGTACCTGTTGGCGATAGGCTAAAAGACATTCTTTCTAAGACGTTTAAGCAGTTTACTAGTAAGAAAATTATTAACTGTTTTCATATATATATATATATATATATATATATATATATATATATATATATATATATATATATATATATATATATATATATATATATATATATATATATATATATATATATATATATATATGTGTGTGTGTGTGTGTGTGTGTGTGTTTTTGTGTGTGTGTGTGTGCTTTAGTTTGTTAATCAGCATATTTTATTAAGTGAATTGTTGGTGCCTCCAGATTCCTTATATCCTAACTCTTATATCCCTTTTCTTTCTGGAAGCATTCACCGGCAGTAAAACACCAGTTGACCATTAAGTTTTATTATTATTTTAATATCTATAATACATATGTATATGTGCTTTGTACTGACTCTGAATATTGCATTTAATTTGTTTCGTATTTGTTAGTTTCGCATACAGTCCATTTTTTCGTGAGATCGTATGTGTCACTTTCGTTTAAGACTTTGTATTTAAGTCCAACGGCCGACACACATCACAATACAGTTTTTAGACCTGACGATCGTTTCGCTAATAAATTTAGCGTCATCAGAAGGATTAACAAACTAAACATTATTAGCGAAACGATCGTCAGGTCTTAAACCTTTATTGTCATGAATTGGGTTCTCCAAATTGTACTTATCTTTTCTTCATAACATGTTTCGTATCTTCTAGAGGAAAGGCACTTTACTAGTATAAAAAATTAGTTTATTGTAAACTTCCAAGACCTACTGGAACTTTGGAAATTAAAATTATGACACAAAATAATTCTCTATTCAAGCAGGGCTTATTTTCAGAAAATGAAATGTCAACTGAAAAGATTACAGTCTTTTTCACCTATTTATGCGTCGTCACTATATATATATATATATATATATATATATATATATATATATATATATATATATATATATATATATATATAATAAATTTTAATGGGCCGTCAATGTGGGTTCTAAGGGCTATAACTCACGCTTATTTCATGACATTTTTTGAAAGTGTACCATCAATACGTCTTTATTAGCAAATTTCTCTACAAACATTTGCTAAAAAGAGAAGGTACACTAAGAAAGACATTTTTTGGAAAACTCGACCAATCAATAAAGTGTGGAAGCTGCAGTAAAAAAAGCTGAATGCAGACGGTGATGGATGCGACGAAAACGCGACAACGCCTTTAGACAGTGGTGATGAAAATGATAACTAAAGTAAAACATTACTTTTTTAAGATCAACTAAATTTTATTACATACTTTTGCAAAGCCCTAATAATACACCTAAATAGAATAAACCACAACAGAATCTATTTCTTATCAAAAGGAATTGCTGGAAAACATGGAGGATGTCGTGAAAAAGTAGGTTTGTGTTATCGTAAGGAGGACATTTCAGCACACACAGTGTTTCTAGGGCATAGTGTATCGTGGTATTATCAAGTTGAAGAGGTAGATGTTAGACGTGAGAGATGGTGTAAGTAAGATGGCGCGCACGTGCCCGACCGGAAGTACTGGAGTCACCGTTGACTGACGGACCGTGGAGACCACAATACTCTTCAAGAATTTCCCCTCAAACCCCTCGGGTACTTCCACTATACAGGAAATCAACTTATGATTGCTAGAGGAAATTAATATTACCATTCGGTATAGAACAACTCTAAGCCTAGATTAAACTACATTATCTGCATATTGCTTGTTTTTCCTTGCATTATACGTATCGTATATTATAAATAAGTAAATGATAATAACATTAGAAACTATGCATGATGTAAATATAGTTTGTTAATTACCTATTAATCATAAGAGAAAGTTGAATCTCTTAATACAAGATATCGGTATTGCTTTCTTAATCTCACTATAGCGATCGTTAGCAACTTGTCAAAATGAACTTTTTTTTTGTAAAGACTACGAGTTTAGACCAGCTAAGTTTTTAAAAAAGAACCCGATTTGCATCTTTTATAATAATTATTATATGTATTGTAAATATACGGAACCATTGTGAGATGTACGACAGGGTCGCCATCTCGGTGCGGAACCAGGCAGTATGTTGTCACAACAGCACCTAATAACACAACATGTTAGAAAATAGAGACTGTGTACAAACAACTAATAATTTCGTAAATTGTCAGCCCTAATATAGCCTTACATACGGAACCAATTTAGCTTTCACAAGCAGTATACCAATAGTGCAATCGAAACTGGTGGAAATATATATATCGTAAAATGATGCTGAGGATAACACAAAGTGTCTGGTATCTTAATTGCAGTCATTGATTTTAATTCATGATAATTACTTTAACAAAAAGTAAAAACCCTTAAAAAATTATGCGTTTGATTTTTAAATATAAGGGTACTGACGTTTTTGAAGCTGTCGCCAGTTTTATATCAAAACCACTACCTGAAGGATGCTATTATACTAGTACATGAACTAGAAAATAAGTACATTTGGAGAACCCAAGTCACCACAACACATTTAAGAAACCTGACGATCGTTTCGCTAACCAAGTTAGCGCTACGAGAGAATGAATAATTCTAAATATCTTAAATCTACTACAACTCTGCTTATTTTCTTGTGTAAGTAGCTGGTCCATTACGATTCAGGGTAGCCCGACGACATAAAAATTAACATATTTAGTTTGGTGGAAATACATAAATTATTTTATTATCTATCGGACTTTATTATATATTATTATATTATATTACATTATCGGAAATTTATTGTCCAATTTGGTAATAAAATGGTCTAGTTTTTGTTAAACACACTTTTATTGCCAAATTGAACAATAAATTTGATTCTATAAAATTTACGGACGAATTAGGAATTATTTATAAATTATCATTTCTAGATGTACTACGGCGTTTAGAAAACAGAAAGCCGAAAAAAAGCTTTGTTTGCTTACCATTTTAACCACAAATCACGGGGGGTCATGATAGCATTTAAAAAAAAGCCAATTTGCAACAAACATTTTCGACAAAAAATACTTTAAAAACTTGCTAGGTAACCCAAAAGACAATGATACCGTTAAAATGTCGGCAATTTATGAAATAGGTTGTAAAGATTGTGATTTTCAATACGACGGACAAACAAAAAGTTCTATTCAAATTAGATTTTATGAATATTTAGCACAATTAAGATACGGTACTATAGATAGATCGTCCGTTGCCCAGCATATTTGGGATAATAATCACCACGTAGATAAGGACAACCCAAAATTTGTTAAAAATGTTAGACAACCGGGACAGCTAAACGCTGTCGAATGTACATACATATATATATATATATATATATATATATATATATATATATATATATATATATATATATATATATATATAGTGGAACGTTGCACTACACTGTAATAACTTTTAGATATACACCTTATTTGTTTGCTGTACTTTTTTGTGATTTATTATTGGTTTACGTGGACTGCAGTTTCGAACTGTTCCGGTTCATCATCAGCACGCTACTGACTGTGATCGCTTCTGTGTGCTCTTCGTCTGTGATTGTACGTGACGCCTGTGCGTTGAGCTTCTATTGGTCGGTTTACTGTTCTCTGATTGGTTTTGCCTTCGGACTGTGTCGTGTGGATCGGTTTCCTGTCTTGATCACTGTGGTTTGATAATTGACAACTGTCTATTTGTATGGCCTTTATTAAGTTTTTTTAAATGTTTCTACTTGGATTTATTCTGGCATTAACTGATTCTTATTGCTTGTTTGTTGAATGTAGTAATGTTCCCAGATTTCCATATTTTTGTGGTCTTTAATGTGTTTCATTAGTGATATCTTATTTTTGGTGTTTTGTGTTGTGAATCTTCCAGGGTACCACTGTTGTCTTCTAAAGCTTCTACGATGAGTTTCAAATCGTTGTCCTCTAACTGTCCCGCTCTGAGAGACTTGGCGTCGTTTGCAGGCAAATCAAACACTGCGCTGCAGATGGTGACTTCGGGATGATCCTCGTTCATGGGAGGTCTGCTAAGAGTGTCAGCAATTACATTTTGTCTACCTGGGGTCTACTCTATGCGGAGGTCATAATCTTGAAGAGCCATGTACCACGTAGCCAACCGTCCAGTAGGTGACTTTAGGGTCAGTAGTCATCTCAACGGCTGATAATCACTTAGGACCACGAAACGTGCTTCATCAAGGTATCCGCTCTACTTATTTACGGCCCAGACAACCACGAAAGCCTCCCGTTTAACTGTAGAATAATTCCGTTCAGCGGAGGTGAGCAGTCTGCTCGCATACTCCACTGGTACGTCTATGGACTCCCCCCCCCCCCCCCCCCCCCGAGTAAGCATGCGCCGATCGCATATGCGCTAGCGTCGGTGCGCAGAATGTACGGCGAATCGGGATCCTATTGCCGAAGTAAAGGGCTGGAGGTGGGTAGAGCCTTCAGCATCTCAAAGGCTTACCTTTGCTATTCATCACATTTCCACAGCGCCTTTTTCTTGGTTAATCAACTGAGCGGGCGGGCCACCTCAGAGAAGTTGGGCATGAATCTGTGAAACCAGTAGCAGCTCTGTAAAAACGTCATCAGCTGCCTGATATTCCTGGGTTCCTTTATTGTCAATACTGCATCAACCTTGCCCTTGTTAGGTCTAATTCTGTCAGCGTCCACTACGTGCCCTAGGTACTTTATCGCTGCCTAGGCAAAAGCACATTTTCTTCTATTAATACTAATCTTGAAACAGTGCAAATGTGCTAAAGCCTTCTTCAAATCCACGACGTGTTGCTGTGCCGAAGGTAAAAGTATAATTAGACCATTGAGGTAAGGTAACATTGACACATCGGACAATCCCGACCGCTTGTGGTCGATTAGTCTCTTGAACGTTGATCCTGCATTCCTGAGACCCATTGACATTCTCTTGAATCTAAGAATCCCAAAAGGATGTAGTGAAAGCCGTTTTGTCGCGGTCTTCTACCTTCACAGGGACTTGGTAATATCCAGACTTCAGGTCAAGGGTGCTAATGTCTGGGGCCTCCCTGTAGCGTGCAAGAGGTCGTCAATTCTTGGCATCGGGTAACGATCATTCCCTGCGCTAGAAGCTTATTTACATCTGCTAAAATAGCTTGCTCGGCTGGTGGCATACGTGGAGCAACGGGTGCTGAGTCGGTGAGACGTATGGAGTGTTCAGCAAACACATTGCTGAACTCTGCAAGGAGTCTGCTAACCTCCTTCTTCTGCTTCTCGTCGAGCACCCCTCCCTCTTCTCCTATAGAGTGTGCTGCCAAGGCTGGAACTTCGTCACAAGCCTGCGCCTTGGTTATGGGTTCCGACTCGAATTTTTATTGTTTCGAGTGACCGTTCATAAATAACCATTTGTTCAAGGGTACGAGCATTGCTATATTTGTACGTCGCCCGAAGTCTATGCCTAACAATGTTTTGCTGTTGACATTCTCAGGTACTGAAATAAAGGTGTTCTGCACTACTATACCTTGTATATGCACTGTACAAGTGAATGCGACACCTTCAACCTGCCTCTTGTTGCCATCCGCCAGGATTATACTATGTGTCTTCTTCACATAGGGATACTTGACCTTGAGTGGTCTCTGCAAAAGACGTTGGCTATGCTATAGCGTGCTCCTGTGTCAGCGTGCGTAAGGCCTGTCAAACCCATGACTCCTATCTTCAATAAGGGTCTGGACACCTCTGCCGCTCCTCGTTCCGCTTTACTGTAAAGAAGTTCAATTCAAGAAATGGAGACATCTGGTGGTTCTTTTGAAGGATTTGTCTTTGCCCTGTTGTGGGGACATCAACTTCTGATGTGTTCTTGCGTTCCACATTCGTAGCAGACAAGTGGAGAAATTTGGCTCTACGCTAAGAATTTAAGCGGCCTGAACGCCCAAATGTGATGCAGATCTTCTCAACATTCCGACAATGAAAGCTTGAAATTGCTCACCGGCCATAACAATGTTTGTAGCAGAACAATCATACTCTCGCCACTTTAAGTTATATGGCCTACAAGTACACTCTTTGTTCCGCGTAGCCGTCTTTGCAATGTTTGAACACGATACTCGTTATGGAATGGCAGCACTAAGCTATTTTACCAGGGCAGTCTTGAATTTTTTTACCGCAACACTGCAAAAGTCACGTCGGCAGCGTTGAATTTTTGTTAAATCGGTAACATCGGATGCGTTCTACAAAAGCAGAATTGAAATATGTATCTCGACAACAGTGAAGTAATTAAGTCCGCAGCGTTGCGTTTGCTTAAATCGGCAACACCAAAAAGTTATACGAGAGCAGCGCTGACATATTTAGATCAGCAGCGTTGACAATACCAGGTAGGATCGCCAACGTAAAACGCCAGTAGGATCAGCAATGTCGGACACCGGTAGGATGGGCAGCGTTGAGAACACTGAAACTTCTGGATGTGAAAATACGTAGTTCACATACATACATACACACACACACAAATTATCAATTTTTGACACTAACTTTTTCAGTGAAACGATCGTCAGGTCTTTAAAAAGGTGATGGTGGTTCTCCAAGTCTACCTATCAGTGCTCATCACAGGTGACAGTCTTCACTTCATTATAAAAACAACACTAAACATTTAGAACATATTAACATTAACATTCACAATGATTAACAAAATTAGAAAAACATGATACCTATTTAATGATATGCACTTTACAATGTATGTTTAAATTGGACAGCGCTTCATTTATACGCAAGCGACAACGTTTCTTTACAACATGCGCCGCATTTCTTAACTCAATATTGGTTATTGTGGCAAATGCATTTTGTACTTCTTCCTCTCGCATCTCTCTTGAGGAAACACGTTGTTTATCACAATCAAATATAGATCAAAATTTCCTGTTGAAAGTAAGTGTGTTAAGTGAAAAGGACACAGAACGTGCCGAGTCCGCATAATATTTTCCACAAATATTTGAACCTAAACTCTCACATTTGTACAACCCATCAGCATATGTTCCATATTCCCTAAATCGTCACACTCGCAATTATTTTAAATAAGTACGAAGGTACTAATGCATGTCCAAATCTTAATCTACAAATATTTAAAGTGAAGCAAGAGAAGTAATCTTCAAGTCTGTATGTAGTAAATACTAGTATATCCAATACTTAGTTTTTAAACCAGGGTATCCTAGGTGGAAAAGGTTGTAGCTGTTTGTAATAAAATCCTGTACTAATGTTTTTGTATCTTTGTGTCCATTTTTTTTTTGTAAGAGAATTAAATAGGTAAGGCAAAATTTCCAAGCCTGGACATGGATAAGTTAATTCTTCTCCTGTGTAATTGTTAAAATTATGCATTCTATAAAACAACATAATATATCATATTTCTCATAGTTGTCAAATCGTGTATTTACGGCCATATAACCTTAATTACATTAAAAATCAATGCAAGCAATCTGGTTTCCGGTATAGCCTATAAAGTAGAAACAATATAGCATATTTTATCAACATTACTTATTGTGTAAAAATGTACAAAAATTTCCCGAAAGTAAACTTAAAATGTCTCCGAGAAAACTGGTTTCTTAGCCAACAAACCTTAGGTTAATAGCAAATTGAGTTATTGGAATTTGAAGCATTTAATGAAAATTCGCTACCAAAACGCACCTATTGCGTCTCGTTTTTTATCTCACAAACATGTATCATATTTCGATTAAAAATGCAAAAATGCAATAATATAAGGTTGTTCGAAAAAAAAAACAATTTTAGGGATAACCAACGACTTATGGCTCACCTGTGATTGTCAAAATATGTTTATTAGATGCAGCTTAAGACGCCCTATAATTAAGGTATACCATTTTTTCTCGTATCTTGTATAATAACAATTATATTGAGCTATACCGTAGAAATGCGTCACCCTGTATATATGTAAACAGATAAAAACTGAAAGTAAACCTGGAAATGGATTCTAGGGGGCCTAGTTTGCGCTCATTTGAAGAAATCGCGACATTGACGTTTTCAGGAAAACTCCAAATTTTAGCGAATTTTTCGTGAAACGAAAAATTCACTAATGAGGAGATCAGATATATATATATATATATATATATATATATATATATATATATATATATATATATATATATATATATATATATATATATATATATATATATATATATATATTGTACTGATAACTCAAAAAATAATGAGCCGATTTTAATGGAATTTGGTACATACCTTCCTTGTGCAAGTGGCTTGGATAAGTTCGTTAGTCAGAAAAATCAGGCCAGTTCTTTCGGGAAAATTTTGGGTTTTCTTTCGGAATTTACCTATCTCCGAAAGTAACAGAGCTATGATAAACGTTTCTACCATCATCTTACCCCGTATATCGAACTTCATATCTCTAAGTTAAAAGGAAGAAAAAAGGCATTTAAGAAAACAAATTTGAGTGCCACTGGTGACAGAAAAAAGCACAAGAGCAAAATATTTTGTGTGATTAAGAAAACCAATTGAATATTACATACAACGGTTAAGTTTTGTTGACGCAAAAAGGTCCAGAAGTAGCAGAAAAAATATTTTTAAAATTTTATAATTTTTCTTCTTAAAACGTCAAAACCGCGATTTGAAACGTTAAAATTTGCAATTTTCAAACAACGAATCTGTAACAATTACGAATTGTTTAGAACAAATGTCTTAATAAGTATGTTTTATAAAGCCTTAAATTTCAGCTTCACCCATCATGTTACTAAAATATTTTCGGAAAATTGATTTCAAATAGACCCTCTTTCTGATGATTTGCCAGTAGTTTCAGCTATAGAGCTTATGGTTTAATAGTCTATATTTTAGCAACTTTTCGTTGAAAAAATTCGTTATTGAGAAGACCGCGACTTATGAATTTTAAAAATATTTCTTCAAATGAGCACGAACTAGAACCTCTAAAACCCACATACGGGGTCAGTTTCAGTTTTTGTCTGTTCAGACATATACAGGGTGACGCATTTCTACGGTAAAGCTCAATATATTCGTTATTATACAAGATATGAGAAAAAATTATATACGTTAATTATAGGGTGTTTCGAGCTGCATCTTAAAAACTTATTTTGACAATCACAGGTGGTCCATAAGTCGTTGGCGATACACACTTTATTTTTTTAATAGAACGCTCCTTATGTTATTGCATTTTTGTATTTTCCATCGAATTATAATGCATGTTGTTAAGGTAAGAAAAATGATCTCGCTCATCTTTTTGAGTTATTTCAATTGTTTTGCAACTTTTCACGTTTTTGGCACATATCACAAATTGTAATACGACGTTTTCACCAATAGATAGCGGAGCCCGTGGAAATGACGCATTCAGACAGCTTTTTGTCTCTGTTGCTCGTTGAAAGGCACTCTCAAATAGTGTAAAACAAATAGTGAATTTTTGTAAAAGAAATTTTTGCAAATTTTCATTATTTTTTTGGTTCTAAAGCTGTTTGTCAATAATTATATCTTGGCAGGTGCGTAAATGGCTTGAAGAGGTTCGTCGGGCAAGAAAATCAGACCAGTTTTTTCTGTAATTTTTTAAGTTTATTTTTGGAAAATGTTTGTACTTTTTGAAACAACAAAGCTATTTTAAGAAATGTGGCACATTTTTTGTAGTATACTGCCAACAAAATGTCCTTATTTTAAAAACAAGACATATTTATCATTAAAAAAAAATTACGAAAATTCTCTACCATAACGCACTTGCCGCGTCCAGACTTGTTTTCGTTAACTGCCTATAACTTTTTGTCCTTAAACCTGCAGACCTAAATTTTGGTATATGCTTCACTCTTTATAATACAAACACGCGTACCAAATTTCGTTGCCCTTTGCTATTTCCGGAGATATACATTTTTTCCAAAAGAAAATACAAACTTTTCAAAGAAAACCTGGGCCGATTTTTCTGGTCAACGAACTTATCCAAGCCACTTGCAAGAGGAATTAGTTATCAAATTTTATTAAAATCGGCCCATTATTTTTTTTTTATTATCGTTGTGCTACCTATATATATATATATATATATATATATATATATATATATATATATATATATATATATATATATATATATATATATATATATATATATATATATATAAACATATAAAAACTAAAAATGACCCCGGTTATGTGTTCTAGGGGGTCTAATTAGCGCTGATTAGAAGACATTTTTTCGAACTACAAGAGTCAGGATTAGTGAATTTTTTTAAGAAAATGCACTAAAAGCTATGGTAATCAAATTTGGTACGCACTTTTACGACATTAAAAGGGAACTACACACCAAAACTTAGATTGTTACAGAAAAAAAAGTTATATAGATTATTGTTTCCAGATCATTTCGATAAAAATTCACTACCTTTACCTTAACGCATTTGCTGCGTCCAGACTTTTTATTACTTCCACTGGTTAAATTGACGTGAAAAGTTGAAAAAGCTTTTGTCCGTTTTCCTTGTTTTTCAATTTTAATTACAGATTAGGTATAATTTGAAACTTTTATGTATTTTATCAGCAAATTTTCTTATAGAATATATCTAGTCAGTTTTCCCGAAACTTTTTTTAGTGTTTTTGGCAAACTTTTGTCAAAATTTTGTGAACTACTATTGAGTATGTAAGGCTAGATGTATTCTTATCATAATTTGAAACGCAGACCTGTTTCGTTTTAATTAGATCTCGTCAGTGCGCTGTACTAATTACAGGAGAACACACCTATAAAGTAATACAGCTAACGCAGCCAGTCTACTAGAATATTGTGAGATGTACGACAGTGTCGCCATCTCGATCCGGAACCAGGTAGTATGTTGTCACAACAGTTACATATTTTCTCACAACAGTTACAATTAACATAAAATTTTATAAATAGAGAACTGTATACAACCAACCAACAATTTTTGTAAATTGTAAGCCCTGGCCCATTCCTCCCTTAATATTGGCATAATGTATATAAGGCTAGATGTATTATCTTTCTAGAGCGAAACCGGTCTGCGTCCCAGTATTTGGAAAGAAATAGGCCAGGGCTGACAATTTACAAAATTTGGTGGTTGGTTGTATACAGTTCTCTGTTTATAACATTTTGTGTTAATTGGAGCTGTCATGACAACATACTACCTGGTTCCGCACCGGGATTGCGATCCTGTCGTACGTCACACAATGTAATATTAAGTATGAATTCAAAAGTTATTTTTGTTTTCGCATTTTCGTGAAAAAAATTTTGTTAACAAATTTTTGTGTAAAACCTTTATTAAATTTCAGTCAAAAATTTTTAATGTAATTTTCGGGTTAGATTACATCGCAAATCTTATAAAAAAATGGCGAATTTTTGTGAAACATACTGTTCGCATATTTTCATGTAATTTTTTTAAAGTTTCTGTCAAAAAGCTTTCTGACAATAATTATATCTTGGTAGGTGTAGTTATAGTGTAAATTGCTTGGATAGATTTGTTGGTCAGGAACGTCAGACCGGTTTTTTCGCGAAACTGTTGTACTTTCTCAAACAATTTTGATGGAATATGGTACATGGTTTCTACTGTGAAAGCTACATTTTCTACTAAATTTAAGGTTTTGGTTTAAAAATCGCTAATTTTGGCATTTATAATTGCAAATTTGGTCCCCCCAAGGAGAAAAACGATCATAATTTCAAAGTAATTATTCTGGTACTTCTTGACCTTTCTGCACCACAATAACTCAATGTTTGTTTGTTATATTTAACAGATTTCGTTAACCCCACAAAACATTTTGGTCTTGCGCCCTTCTTTGACTACCTGCGGTATCTAATATTTTTGAAAATTCCAAAGTATTGATTTCCTCATTAGCGAATTTCTTCTACGAAAATTTGATTAAAGCAACAAACAAGAAGAACATAATTCTAGTTACGAGAAATTATGTTTCTTAACCATTTATAACTTTAAATGCTAATAAAGTAACTAGGTGCGATTAAATAGATTATCTCTTCTTCATTAATTATAACAACTGTGAACAAGTTAAAACGGAATATGCAGCAAATTGTCGCAGTAATAAATAAATAATGTATAATTGATACTAATAATATGTGGTAACAGCAAATGGCGTATTAAAGATGCACAAAGGACATCCATAACATGTCCAGTCTTCACACAGCGCGCACCTGTGAACCAACATATTTTTATAGATTCCTGAAATGCCGGTAGTTAATACATTACTCTCCACTCACTGTTCTTTATTCTTCCCTCCACATTGTTGATAAATTGAAACAGTGGCGGCAGCGGCCTCTAAGCAAATTTTTAATAACATAAATTTAATACAGTTGACCACTTGCTCATATAAGACTTTTTTTGCAAAATATACCGTTATAATAGAAATGTTATTAGGCATCACAACAGAAGACATGGATTACTGGAATACATTCGTATGCCAGCGTCAGTTTTCCGTTTAGTTTTCTGCATCTAGGTTTCCAATAGATTTACTTTAGAAAATTTTCGTAAAAAAGTTAGCTGATACAGAAGTATCGATTTTAAATTTTCAAGAAATTTCCTCAGAAAAGCGACATGTGACTATATGAACCCATTTCCAAAGGTTAGTTGTTCATTTTAATGTTTATGTATAGTGTGGTCCAAAAGTAATGGTACACAGATCAGCAGTAGAGTCTTAGCACGAAAATATTACGATTTAGCCACACTTACCTCAGTCCAAAAGTCATAATTAAAAGAGATATAGGGTGTTAAAGTGTAAAATTGAATTTCGATTTACCTTTTTATTTAGAAAGGTATTTGGCGTATGATCTTGCATATTAGGACATATGAGTTTTCATAGTAATAAAAAAGTCTGGACGCAGCAAGTGCGTTTTGGAAGTGAATTTTCATAAAAATGTTTTTAATTGCAAATATTATGTCTTTTTAATGCAAGTAGGCATCAATATGGTTACCGGTAGAACCTATATAGTAGAAACAATGTACCATATTTTATGAAAATTACTTATTGTTTGTAAATGTACAACAATTTTTCGTAAACGAACTTAAAATTTTTCCGAGAAAACTGGTTTCCTATCCAACAAATTAATAGCAAATTGAGTTATTAAATTTGAAGGATTTAATGAAAATTCGCTACCAAAACGCAACTACTGCATCTAGATTTTTAGTTGTTGCAAACATACATCATATTTCGATAAAAAATGCAAAGATGCAGTAACAAGAAGTTGTTCGAGAAAAAACAATTGTAGGGTCACCACCGACTTATGGACCAGCCTGTGATTGTCAAAATATTTTTATAAGATGTAGCTTAAAACACCCTATAATTAACGTATAAATTTTTTTCTCGGATCTCGTATAATAACAATTATATTTAGCATTACCGTAGAAATGCGACAACCTGTATATATGTAAACAGATAAAAACTGAAAGTAAACCCGGATATCGATTCTAAGAGGCCTAGTTTGCGCTCATTTGAAGAAATCTTTTTAAAGTTTAAAAGTTGCGGTGTCCTCATTGACGAATTTTTTCTACGAAAATTTGCTAAAAATTATAGACCAAAAACTTAACCAAACCTATGGCCAAGGCAACAACTTAACTAAACCTACAGCCAAAGCATCAGAGAGAGGGTCTATTTGAGATGAATTTTCTGTAAATATTTTAGTAAAATAAAGGACAATGCCGGTTGAAGCGGAAAGTTAAGGATTCTTCTTGCGACATTTTCTTTACGTAATCCGTATTTGTTTCAGGTTCGGTGCCTAAATGTTGCGAATTTTGACGTTTTAAATCACGAATTTGGAAAACCCCAAATTTTTTTTCTTTAAATGCCTATAACTTTTTTGGCCTTTCACTAACAGACTTAAATTTTGGTAAGTGGTTCACTCTTTTCAATACAAAGCGTGGGTTGCCCTTACTTTATTATTTCCGGAGATATAATTTTTTTCCGAAAGAAAACACAAAATTTTATAGGAAAATCTGGGCCGATTTTCCTGGCTAACGAACCTATCCACGCTACTTGCAAAATGAAGGTACTGACTAAATTTGATCAACATCGGCCCATTATTTTTTTAGTTATCGGTGTGATACACAAACAGATATATACATACACACACACACAAATATATATATATATATATATATATATATATATATATATATATATATATATATATATATATATATATATATATATATATATATATATATATATATATATATATATATATATATATAGAAACATATAAAAATTTAAACTGACCCCGAATATGGGTTCTAGGGGTCCTAGTTTGCGCTCATTTGAAGAAATGTTTTAAAATTCAAAAGTCAGGGTCCCCTCATTAGTGAACTTTTTTAAGAAAATCCACTAAGCATCGCTAAACAGCAAGTCACGTAATCTGATCGGTGATTAGATATAGACTAGAGGTCGAAATTCGATATATTAAAGGACAGTGCAGAACTGGCACTAATTAAAACAACGCATTCTTTAATCTATTTAAACTCAGATTTTTCTGACTGACGAACTTATCCAAGCCACTTGCACGAGGAAGGTGAGGAAGGTACACACCAAATTTGATCAAAATTGGCCCATTATTTTTTGAGTTATCGGTGTGATACATACACACACACAAATATATATATATATATATATATATATATATATATATATATATATATATATATATATATATATATAACATATAAAATTTGAAACTGGATATGTGTTATAGGGGGCCTAATTGGCGCTCATTTGAAGAGATTGTTTGAAAATTCAAAAAGCGGGATCTATATATATATATATATATATATATATATATATATATATATATATATATATATATATATATATATATATATATATATATATATATATATATATATATATATAACATATAAAAATTGAAACTGAACCCAGATATGTGTTATAGGAGACCTAATTAGCGCTCATTTGAAGAAATTGTTTGAACATTCAAAAGTCGGGATCTCCTCATTAGTGTTTTTTTTTAGAAAAGAAAATTCACTAAAATAATTCGTTATCAGTTTGTCTCTAAACGACGGACGACGCTACTTGCGGAATTCTTAAAGTCTCTACTCACATTTTCTTTGTTAGCATCGATAAGAAACTTGATTAGAAAATAGTGGTCTCTTGTATTTTCTTAACAAAAGGGGATACTGATGACGCTAACATCAATATGTTTTGAAATATCAGTGAATTTAGAAATAAGTGCAACACGTTTAGTTGTTTCAGATTTCCTTTATAAAAAATATTAGACAGCCACTGAAGCTCGATGCGTAACAAAGTATATATTTCTAGGGCAATAAAAAACAAAAGTTCCTTAAGTCAAGAGTCAGTATAAATGGTGGTGTTTTAGTAGAAAGTAGTTAGAATTTTTCATCCTCGGATGACGCTAACTTTGTTAGTGAAACGGTCGACAGCTCCTTAAAAAGATGTAATGTGGTGATTTGGGTTTTCCAATTGTACTTACCAGTGCTCATCACAGGTTCCAATCTTCACTTAGTTAATTACTGCATCTTACTTGCGAAGCATTTTTAATTGACACGCATACCTAGGGGGTTGTTAAGAGAGGAGTATCCCGCAATCTTCAGTTTATGAAAGCGTTACCTATCCTGCTATATTTTACTCACAAAGCCCTTTAATTTGATTGTGACAAAAGAAAAAAGCCAATGTTTTAGAGCGCCCGCCATGTTAAATTTATGATAATGACAAATAATCTATGTTGAAATGTTGACATAAACACGTGCATCAAATTTAAGGCCAATTCGATAGGGGGAACTCGTTCAACATTGACTTGCTAACCAACTAACTGCTTAAGTTAAATTAAAGCTTGCAGAAAATCAGGCTGCTTCCTGAAAAATGGTTCTTTTAAAGCTATTCAAAAACAAACTTTTTTAAGATGCCGTTCCGTGGTCTGTTTAAGTAAGTTTTGATCATCCGTTGGTTTTCAATTTAATCGTAAACAACATACGCCACTGCTAACTTTTTTTATCTATTACGTTGTAACTCCTGTTATTAATTTGCTGGCTAGTATCGTGCCTAGCTGCCATTTAATATCGACTGTTCTATTCGCGATTGGTATTCTTCAATATGGTATTAACTAGCTGCGGTATTAGATACAGCCTTATGAGAAAAGTGCATGATATGGGTGAAAAGGTTGTTTCAATTACAGCCGCGTAGAAGCAAGAAAAAAAGAAGAAGAAAATATGCTGCACATCCTGGATATCAAGACAACCTAATCATGCGTGTTCTCATCGATTGGTATTGATTCTATATTCATGAGACAATAAAGACTGAAGGCTAGTCAATGGTTTAATTAAGTTTAGTTGAAAATGAATTAGGCCAGCATTTAAGAGGCAGCTATCTTATTTTAGTTACTTTTCAAACCTAAAATAATTAAAAAAGCCTGGACGCAGGAAGTGCGTTATGGTAGTGAATTTTCATAGAAATGATCTGGCACAAAATATTTTATTATAACTTTTTTTCTTGTAACATAGAAATCTAAATTTTGGTGTATAGTTTACTGTTTGCATCGTGAACATACCTACCGAATTTGGTTATCATAGCTTTTTCATCGAATGAAAACTAAAATTTTCCTGGAAAACCTCGTCCGATTTTCCTAAATAACGAACTTATCCAAGCCATTTAAAAAAGGAAGGTACGTGCCAAATTTTACCAAAATCGGCCCATTATTTTTTGAGTTATCGGTGTGATACATATATATATATATATATATATATATATATATATATATATATATATATATATATATATATATATATATATATATATATATATATATATATATAAGTCAGGTAATCTCATCGGTTATTAGATATAAACTAGTGGTCGTAAAAAGGTCAGCGCAGAACTGGCACTAATTAAAACAACGGATTCTTTAATCTATTTAAACAAAGATTTTTCTGGCTAACAAACTTATCCAAGCGACTTGCAAAAGGAAGGTACACACCAAATTTGATCAAAATCGGGTCAGTATTTTTTGAGTTATCGATGTGATATATATATATATATATATATATATATATATATATATATATATATATATATATATATATATATATATATATATATATATATATATATATATATATATATATATATATATATATATATATATATATATATATATATATAAACATATACAAATCGAACCCCGGATATGGGTTCTAGGGGTCCTAGTTCGCGCTCATTTGCAAATTTTTTTCAAAATTCAAAAGTCGGGATGTCCCCATTAGTGAATTTTTTCTACGAACATTCACTAAAAACAAAACAACGTTTTACATTTCCTGAAACACATTGCCTTCTTGAATGAACAGACCAGACTAATACCCACTCCTATTGGTGTGTCTAACAAACTTCAAACTTATCCAATCTTTTAACAACAGGAAGATACTTATAAAATTTTATTACTTTTTTTGTGTTTTTAATTGTGAGCTATCATACATCATACCAACCTCACACGCACACATACACACACTCATATATATATATATATATATATATATATATATATATATATATATATATATATATATATATATATATATATATATATAGTGTGTGTATGTGTGCGTGTGAGGTTGGTATGAGGTATGATAGCTCACAATCAGCGATTGTAATAAAGTTATATAAGTGTCTTCCTGTTGTTAAAACATTAGATAAGTTTGTTAGGCACACCAATATTATCGGAAAGGTTTCCGCGGTCATAAGTGTGAGATATACTTGGCTCTCAGGTTGAGCGGCGTCCAGAATTTACCAAACACGACGTTTCGCCTCCTGTTTTGGAGCGATTTTCAAAAAGTTAAGGAAATATGAAAGTAAAAAAACTCTAAGGCCCGAATCTGCATACTCCTTCGAGTGGTTGATAAGGCTAGGTTGGGTTGTTGTAGTTCGATTACGGAGCCCCAATCTGCCTACTCCACAAATCTCGCTGGAGATCGTCTCTAGCTTTCAGTGTGTTCAACTCTAGAGGTGAGAGAGTCTGACAAGTTGTAAGTCTTGTATTATTTATAACGTTTCGTCTGCGTGCCTCGTTCTCAGCGTAAGTGTTCGCGCCAGGGTCTATTAAGTCGGGTGCTTTCGTAATGGTACTTATGAAATTAAGCACATTAGAGGTATTTATTGTCAGGCAATGGGGCAGATAAATTGTCTATTGAATTAATTGTCATTTTGTGTGTTAAACAACCGCGACACTTTGATCTCGATCGTTTCGCGGATAATTCTGGTTTGAAAGTTGTCAACCGAGGCTATTGTTTTGGTACTGTCAAAGTCTATTTTGTGCTCTATATGAATATGATGCATGGCCAGTGCGCACAGGGGGTCGGCATTTCTGCCGACTGCGAGGGTGCGTCTATATTCTATTGTGGATACGTCTATTCATTTGTACTATACAAGTTCGGGAGCAATCGGAACAAGGAATTTCGTGAACTCCGTGGGATTCGTTTCAAATCGTACCCTTGGGAGTTTTCAGCAGATTTGACAGTTTTTGCTCTGTAGTGACTATGGTTTTAATATTATCTGTTCAAAAAATTCGGCTGATTTAGTCTGTGACACATTTAATGTATGGTAGGAAGGCTGTATGCTGTTGCGATGATTGTCTATTTGTGTTGAGAGCTGGTGGTTGGTTGTTGTGCGTTTCTGATGTTTCGTAGTATGTGATTTTTTTGTCGTATTCTTTTTTAAGCAATGTCTGCCTCTAAAAGTGATTGTGTTACTAGTGTTCGAAACACAGATTTGAGTTGCAATGGGAGCCGGTGAGATTGGGCGTTAAGATAACGATTAGTGTGGGTTGGTTTGTGGCACACACTGTATGAAAATCCTCTGACTGAAGTTTTAGTAATGCGTACATCTAAAAAAGGCAAAGAAAAATTATTTTCTATTTCCACAGTGACTGTATTTGGCGGTTGATGTTATTTAAGTATAAGAGGAATTCGTCCATAGATTATTTACCTTGTGGCCAGACAGCAAAAAAGTGTCTCAAAATTTTCCATGAACGATTTTGGACAACCTGATTATCACGACAGGGTTTTAGCAAGATGAGGTTACCAAGGAGACGTGATTTGCGGATAAGAAGTTTGTTGACAGTTTTGGTATAAGAGAAATACTTCTCCCCGTAAAAACAAGTATATCTCACACTCATGACCGCGTGAACCTTTCCACCACCTTTTATTGGTGATCGAGTAACACACATAACAACATCCAAACTTTCACATTTATAATCTTATTAAATATTAAATTTAATTAGGTATTTCAATGGACCTAAAATATCCATCGTAGGGGCTCGAATTCGTGCTCATTGATGTAATTTTCCGAAAATCTCACTATTGCGAGCCTAATGAAAAATCTCTAAAGTCATAGTGTGTAATTTAAAAAAAATTAGCTGATGATTTTTGTGATGAAAAGAAGATGCTAGAAAATTGTTGCAGCCATCTGCAAGAACAGATAGATGGTTCTGCAATAATGTGCTGTTTGTTTAATTATGTCCCTTTAAATGCGTAAGTTATTAAGAAAACGCAAAAACTAAATATTAACCTTTTTCAAAAATTTAAAACCAGTGAAGCTATGTTAACCCTACATATAGATTTTAGAAATTTCTCTCTAAGCAATTTTTTTTATTCATTTCGGCTTATCAGTACATGCTGGTGTATGATATTTAGTTAGGTACTGCTCCTAATAATTAAAGCACTAGATATTGCAACACCACGCTACATACTTTAAATCGATATATTTTTTGTCATCAATTTTTCTTCGGAACAGAGAAATCTTAAAATAAGAAATTATTTTTAAAAATATTTTAAATCTAATTGTAACTAATAATAGAGACAACCCTACAGAACAAAAACGTAATTTGAAAAGAATGCAATTACACTTAAAATTTATTTCGAGAGTAGAAAAAGAAAGCTCTAACAAATGTCTTTCCATTTTCCTTAGTAATTATACATACAAAGTTTCGGAGATTTAAACAGTTTTATAGGTGAAATTCCCATACTAGCACCCTTGTGAACAGTTTGTAAGAGTGTTCCCGTCGTACAGGAATAAATTTGTTATGGTTCTTGCACTCGCCAGGTGGCACCAGTGTCGTTAGGAAACTTCAAGGATTTCCTGTGTGTCTACGCCCTTACAAAACTAACTCCTTCAATAATATTCGCCTTTTAATGCTTAATTGGTGAAATAATTACACCTCGCTGGTTTCAGAGGTTTACGACCACGTCATTTGGCCATTAAAGATATTAATTAAGTGGATGAACAATTTCGTATTTGCGAATCTATTGTTATTTTAAAAGGTATGACTAGTATATCATATATTAGACTGAGGTTCTTTTAGGTAAAATAATATATAGCACGCGTAGTTTGAACCGACAGAAAATAAATGTGAGTATATTTTTAGTTTCAAATTGTGTTTTCGTGTATTTTTTCAAATTGGTTCAGATTACAAAATTATTAACATAGGCTAATATAACTTAGGTCTAAAAATATCGAAATCGATTAACATAAAATTTATGTATTAGTAATCTATATTCGCTCACTATTGTAAGAGATGAGTTGGTTTAATTGTAGCTTATTGGTAATATAGTCTCTCAAACAGATAACCGAACTAGTCGTTTATGTAATCATTTGCACAGAAAACGTAAGACAATGCATCAGTGGTAGTAAAAGAGTTATAAGTAAAAACACCATTAGTTTATATCCGATAAATACGAGAATAGGTTCTGTTTCTAAACTATACTTGGAATAATTTACTGAGCTTTATTAATTAGTAGATATTTTGTGAACTGTGAAATTAAAAACAGAGGTGGACGTAAATATGATTTATATTGATTTCAGGACGTCATGGTGACAGCTCTAGAACCATTTACTATGGCAATTTGAAATTTATTTCATATTTCTATATCAGTAGGTATATATGGTATGTTCTAAGTCCTCCTGCAGGAGGTGGCTACTGCGCATACGCGTGGTGTCTTCCAATATGGTGACTACGCATGCGCGTGACGTTAACATGTAACACTTGACCGCTTAAGAGGTGACAGTTGACATTTGAGAGCTGATAGAAGACATTTGACAGTTGGCAGTTGACAGGTGACAAGTAACAATACTTGTAAATTGACATATGCCCGACCTGTGACTGTCAGAGCTGTCATCTATGAGAACTGTGACCTGCTATATGTAGTTTAGTCTTCTTAAGTTCCGCAAGATATCTCTGTAGAGCAAAAAAATATTCGAAAAAAAATATTTAGGTCTGATTCGTTTATTTCTCGTTAGATGTCGCCACATACATATACATACATACACACATTGTACGTCATCAACGTCATGGCGGCGGTGATAAAGATGATGATCAAGTCACAGCAGTAACTTGTCTATAATCAAGTGGGGACCTAGGTGGGGGTTAGGCATGGGACCGAGCGGGGGTGGAGCGGGGGCAAGCGGAGGCTTCTAGTTCTAGACCGGCAGCGGCGTAAGGTTAGAATTCGTTGATATCTGGTTTAATCTGTTTGTGTGTGGGAGTTTTTTTTGGTGCTGATGTTTCGCAGATAGCTCATTATGATAAGTACAAATATACTTGTATTTTCAACTGGTTTACATGGTGGCATCTTTAATAGTTTATTGGTGACTGCTTGAAAACGTCACACCAAAACAATGGAGGCTACCGCTATGGGTAAGAGAGGCAGAAGTTTGAAATTAAAACCAAAGTGTAAGAGACTCGGCAAAGGCCTGTATTTGAAGAAGCAGCGTAGTGGTTATGGACTATACCTGAAAGAGCCAAAAAACGAATAAGATGTTTGGTAGCAAGACCACTCACACCTCATAGCATTTGCTGCTAAAATGAAAATCCCATACTTCAGAGGTGTATACATGCGCGACACTCTACCCCGAAATGGACCACTTAAAAATGAATCGTTTATCATGAATTTGAAAAACAAACAAGGAGCCTGGCAGTCATTAGGTTGCAGTTAAGAAACGTGGTGAGACATCCGTGTACTTTGACTCGTATGGAAACTCGAAGCCACCTATCGAGTTGCAGCGTTACCTTAAAGACTATACTCTAATGTATAATCATAATGTGTTTAAAAAATGTAATACTCATAACTGTGGTCACTTATGTTTAAAATTTTTAAATAAAAAACTCAAACAGTAGCCTCTGTGTTTCAGTCATGTCGCAAACCTTCGCGTTGAAAGATCGAGCTTTCATCTGCCAACAGATTACGGTCCTCCAATTGAATTGGATCCGGGTGGTAGTTATGCTGTTGCTTTGATAGGCTTTTAAATATACAACATATCTAACATATATGAGGGTAAAAACATTTTTTTTGTACGAAAATTACAAAGTTATTTTAATGAAATTTGGTGGATATGTTGCCTTGGGAAAAACCTTACTACGTACTAAAATGTAACTTTCTCAGTTGATAGAAAATTGAATTATTCAAATTTGAAGCATTTAATAAAAAATCACTACCATAACGCACTTGCTGCATTAAGAACTTTTTTCTTAGAAACATGCATCATATTTCGATAGAAAATTCACAAATGTGATAATATAAGGGATGTTCGAAAAATCTTCTGCAGGTATCACCAACGACTTATGGGACACCTGTGATTGTCATAATGATTTTGTAAGATGCAGCTCCAAGACACCCTATGATGAACGTATACAATTTTTTCTCGTATCTAATAACAATTATATTTAGCTCTACCGTAGAAATGCGTCACCATGTATACATGTAAAAGGATAACAATTGAAACTAAACCCGGATATTGATTGTAGAGGGCTTAGTAGTAGCAGTGGTGAGGAGGCCAACGCCAAGAAAGTAGGCGACAATGGACCCTTTTTCCAACCCCAGCAACCATGCTCTACTCTTCCTCGGTTCCGTCGCCAAACCCCTCGACCTCGAACTGAAAGCCGTGACGGTCTTAAATTGGACGGTACTTACCTGATTCCTCTGCAGAGTCCTCGATCCGAACAATTCTGCTCGAAGACTCCCAAAAGCCTCGCATTCACACAGGTAGTGGTAAGAAGTTTCTTCATCCTCGCCGAATTCCAGGCAAATGGGATCCCTCTCTACCCCTATCAATGTTAGGTGTCTTCTAAGGACGCAGTGACCTGTCAGTACCCCAAGGATGCGGCGAAGCGTAGGTCGACTCCTACCGAGTAGCGAGACAGCTTTATCTCCGTCCTGCCCCTCCACGAAGTACCTCGCCTGCCTACAGCCACTAACCGACCTCCAGTGCCTCTCCATTGCTTCTTCTGTCCACCTGTCTAAGGCGACAGAGGCAGTCTTCCTGCTTATGCCTATCGCAGGCTCCGGGCCACAGAACGGCCGCCGGGAACCAAGCCTAGCGAGATTATTCGCCACCCCATTCCCCGCTACGCCACAGTGTCCTGGAACCCACACCAGTTGCACCTCCTTTGTCCTAGCTAGTCCTTTGAGGACGTCAGCGCACTCCTGAACCAGTGTTGACCCGATTCTGGCCGCGCAGACTGCCCGAAGGACCGCTTGGCCATCCTAGGAAATGTACACACATTTCTCGGGGCTCCTCCTCACATTCTATCTATTGGCAACAGACAGGATGGAGTACACCTCTGTTTAGAATGCCGTGGTATATGCGCCAAGAGCATAACTCGCGCATCCCCATGCCTTCGATGTATATTCCCGCCCCGGGGGATTGTTCATCCTCCAGCCGCGATCCGTCGGTGAAACAGACCAGGCTTGCGGGCTGAAATGCAACCTCATTTTCCCTCCACTGATCCTTACTGGGGATCCTGAGGGAATATGGCCTCGTCAACCTAATATCGTCCTCGGCATCCCGTACCTTGATGGCGGAAATCTGAATTTCCTTTTCCACCTCCTTGGCAACTCTTGCATGCCCTATTACTGTTCCCTCTCCGCACCAGTTTCCAGAGTCTCGCATTCTGAGATGCGACGCCATAGCCACCCTTCTGTTACAGATTGGAAGCGGTGGAAGCATCAGCAAGACCTCTAGCGCGGCTGAGGGTGTCGTCCTCATAGCGCCTGTGATACCCAGGATTGCCAGCCTTTGGAGTTTGGCCAGCTTCCTGCTGGTAGTTTGGTTCACACCACACCACCAGACCAACGCCCCATAGAGAATTCTTGGCTTGACGATCGCAGTGTAAATCCAGTGAAGGATCCGAGGATTCAGTCCTCAGGTCCTCCCTATCACTCGATGCAGCTGCCAGAGGGTCGCTACTCCCTTCCTTACTACTCGTTCTATTTGCGAGCCCCATGTTAGTTTGGAGTCCAAGATCACCTCCAGATATTTGACCTCCCGCACTAAAGCTAAAGGTTTTCCAAACATCACGGGCGCCCTGAACCTCCGTACATTCCTCTTCTTGGTGAATAGGATCATCTCCGTCTTCGCCGGGTTTACGGCGAGTCCCAGCTCACCACACCACCTTTCAATTATGCTACAGGCAGCTTGTATGCACTCACAGACGACGCCGAGGAATTTTCCGGTGACCAAGACCAGCCCATCATCAGCGTACGCCTGGGCATAGAAGCCATTCTTGGAGAGCCGCTCCAAGAGGCCATTTATGATCAGACACCATAGATGAGGCGAAAGGCAGCTGCCCTGAGGACAGGCGCCCGTCACCTCAACGTCCAGCCCTCGGCCCCTCAAGGTTAGCGAAACTCTCCTGTCCTCCAGCATGCTCGCCACCCAGCTTATTATGGACCTCGGCGTTCCCCTCTCCTGTAGGGCGGCACAGACCGTATCCGTCGTTGCCCAATCAAAGGCCCCCTCCACATCGAAGAACACAGCTAATGTGCTCTGCCGTCTATGTCGATTTCCCCCGCTGGTACGCGTGCTGACCTTTGTGGAAGGGATGATCCTTGAGGATCCCTTCCAATATAAACCTATCTACTAACTTTTCCAATGCCTTAAGCAGGAAGGATTTTAGGCTGATTAGCCTGTATGCCTTGGCCAGCGTGTTTGTGAATGAATACCCCCCCCCTAACTCGGTGCCAGGCCTTTGGGACGTAGCCCCACGCCAGGCTGGCCCGGAAACCCTCCCCTATGTTGGGAAGCAGTATATCCAGGCCCCCTTGGAGCAGGGCCGGAAAAATTCCATCACAGCCTGCGGACTTGAATGGAGCGAACTCGCTCACCGCCCAGGTTGTAGAGCCGTCTGTGACCATCACCTCCGCCAGCTGCCAGTCCGCATTCTGGACCGACAGCCCCCGTGACGACTCCACCGCCCGCAAGGTGAACTTCGGCAAGATGACGCAGGGTTTCCTCATCGGTGCTTGTCCAGCTCCCGTCCAGTTTCCTTAAAGATCCTACATTACTACCTAACTCCTGTTTGAGTACCCTTACCAGCCTGGCAGCGCCCGGCAGGGAATTGACTTCCCCGCAGTACGCGCGCGACAGACAAAACATTTTTGTTCCAGAATAAAGATTTCTATATGTTTTGCGACTTTTTACCACGTTTTAGCAAATAAAAAATTCGAAATTTCTATTACCGACATTTCATCCCCACACATTCAACCCCTAATTTAATTTCAGCACAGAATACCAGATGTTTGATGACATTGAAAGTTTTCCAGTAAACAAACCTTAAAACGTTATATTACTCGA
Source organism: Tillus elongatus (assembly GCA_964006375.1). NCBI lineage: Eukaryota > Metazoa > Arthropoda > Insecta > Coleoptera > Cleridae > Tillus > Tillus elongatus. The sequence continues at coordinate 146,945,716 of OZ023263.1, read as the reverse complement.
GTTTTAACGAAGAAAATGTCAATTTTCACCAAATCACCCCCATTCATCCCCTACCTTCTGGAGCGATTTTATCCAAAAACAGTCTGAACGTTTGCTGGTTGCTAACTGTGCAACAAATCTGATGCCGATATTTCAATTCGTTCTAAAGTTATCGTGGCTACAAACAGACAGCCATACAGACCGACAGATCGACAGACCAACTGACCGACGGACCGACAGACAAAAAAATGTTCCTTCCCAAATCATGGTTTCTATGTGTTTTGACATTTTTACGATGTTTAAGCGAAAAAAAAAATTGTGAAATTTTGTCGCCGATGCGATACTTCCACACGTTGTGACGATGCGGGTGTAATTATAGACCCTTAAACCATAAATTTAACTAAACTACCGCCAAAGCATCAGAGAAAGGATCTATCTGAAATGACTTTTCTGGAAACATTTTAGTAAAATAAAGGACAATGACGATTGAAGCTGAAACTTACGGGTTTGCAGAACACTCTTCTTGCGACATTTACTTTACATAACTTGTACTTGTTTCAGGTTCCCTGCCTAAATGTTGCCAACTGTTACGTTTCAAATCGCAACTTTGGCATTTTGAGGAAAATCCCAATCTTTTTTAAATACCTATATCTTTTTTGTCTTTAAATCTACAGACCTGAGTTTCGGTAAATAGTTTACTATTTATAATACAAATATGCTTACCAAATTTGGCTGCCCTTGCTTTGGTATTTCCGGGGATATACTTTTTTTCCTAAAGAAAACAGAAAATTTAACGGGAAAACCTTGGTCGATTTTCCTGGCAAACGAAGACACTTGCAAAAGAAAGATAGCAATCAAATTTGATCAAAGTCGGCCCATTATTTTTGAGTTATCGGTGTGATATATGTAAATTGAAACTGACCCTGGATATGGGCCCAAAGGGCCTAGTACCCGTTCATTTAAGATTTTTTTTAAATTCAATAGTAGTCCCCTCATAAGTGATTTTTTTAAAAGAAAATTCACTAAAAAGATGAATAATATTATTAACATTTTATTACATTTGATATTTAGAAATATTTGTATACAACTGGATTTGAACGCAATTGCGTAAACACTAATTAAATTGCAGGAAAGTAAAAAGCTTTAACTTGTTAGAGAATGTCGTCTTGAAAAGATAATAAAGCACACACTGTGGAATCCGCTGGACAATTTATTTAACGAGGTGCTTTTATTCTATAGAAAATTGCCCGTAAAAACTTTATATAGATTACAAGTTGTAATTATCGGTGTAAAAATGCACATATAAACCATCGGTTCGTACATTCTACTTGTTCTGGACTACGTCAGTCATTTTGAAACCAGGTTCAGGTGTGCAGATTATCCTGGATTCCTGTGTAGTTCAGAAATTTAACACAAAACATAATAATTGTTTAAGATTTTAATGCCAATATAATATTTTCCACGGTTTTACGGCTTTCAGTTTGCTACAGATTTTCTAGAATATTTGTTATTAAGGACCGTGATAAAAATCCATAAGTAGGCACGTTATACGTTAAAAATATACCACGTATATAGATTATTACTTTGATGTGTTTGGATTAATAAAATCGAACAACCTATATATGGCTTACAACATTGATAGGTTAGAAATGTATATTTATAACTTTTTGTGAATTTACGTAGAAAAAAATCGCTAAGGAGGAGATCCCGACTTTTAAATTTCGAAAAAATGCACTTGAACTCATATCCGATGTCATTTATATATATATATATATATATATATATATATATATATATATATATATATATATATATATATATATATATATATATATATATATATATACTTCATATTTGTCTGTAACATTCAATATATTTTGCTAGCCACACAAAATAATTTAGTTTTTAACCATTCTCTGATTAGCAGTGGGACCCACTTTTTTTTAAACGCCTATAACTTTTTTCTCTAAACTTAGAGATCTTAATTTTGGGATATCATATACTTTTAGTAAGAAAAATCTATTTACCAGATTTGATTGCCATGGCGTTGTTATTTTCGGGGATACTAAAATGTTTAGAAATGAACCCTGAATTTTTCCCGGAAAAACTGTTCTGATTTTCTTCGCTAACAAACTTATCCAAGCTACTTGCAAATTAAGGCATTTACCAAAATTTATCAAAATCGCATGACTGTATGGCTTTCGTCAAAACCGATATATTCTTGATATTCTCACATATGTTACTTATATACATATCTTTGTGTATTTAAAAAATCTAAGGTCTTACGTGATTAGTTTTCTTTCTTTAACAAAATTCACTAAAAATGACCGGAATATCGTTCAGACAGACATCCTACTTTTAGGCACCCCTTGGAAAATCTAGGCATCATAAAGGCAGATGAAATCCTGGCAATAGTTCTTAAAATGTGTACTCTTGAACAAACTCCAATTTCATGTTGCCTCTTTTTGATGTCCTATAATATGGGGGTAGTTAGATTTTCAACAAACTCTACCACAGCCTGTCCCTAGAATGGCGGACAAGTGCGATGTGGGACACTATCGGCCAATTTTGATTCTATCTGGGTTGTCTAACGTGAATAAAAAGTTATCTGTATAGAGCTTATGAAGCAGTTAGACAGATCAATCATCCTAAATCATCTCCCATATGGCTTTCGTCAAAACCGATCTACTGTTGATATTCTCACATACGTTACTTATATACATATACATATATGTCTACTGAAAAAACTCACGGTGTCAACAGTTTTTAAGCTTAAGTGGATGCCGGGGGATTTAGTTATGTTTCCAAATTCCAGGCGCATTCGCAAATGTGGCGTATGTTAGTAGAATATTCAAAGTAATAAAAAAGTCTATGGCCAACGAAATGTAACTTCCGAAGTCAATTTTACCGAGACTAAAATCCGAGTAACCCCAAAACTGAATTTACCGTGGCAAAAGTAAAAACTCGGGACGCAGCAAGTGCGTTATGGTAGTGAATTTTTATTAAATGCTTCAAATTTAAATAACTCAATTTTGTATAAACTTAGAGAGTTTAATTTTAATACGTAGTAAGGCCTTCCCTAAGGCAAGATATCCACAAAATTTCATTAAAATAACTTTGTAATTTTCGGAGAAAAAATTTTTTTTGGAAAGAAAATGTAAAATTTGAATAACTTAATTTTCTCTAAACTTAGAAAGTTGAATTTTAGTACGTAGTAAGATCTCTCCAGAGGCAATATATATATATATATATATATATATATATATATATATATATATATATATATATATATATATATATATATATATATATATATATATATATATATATATATATATATATATATAGTAAATTTTATTAAAAGATCTTTGTTACTTTCGGAGAAAAAAATTTTTTTCGAAAGAAAACTCAAAATTTTCTCGGGAAACCCCGTCCGATTTTTCTGGATAACGAACTCATCCAAGCCATTAATAAAAGAAAGGCACTTGCCAAGTTTCATCGAAATCGGTTAATTATTTTTTGAGTTATGAGACGGATACATACATACATACATACATACATACATATATATATATATATATATATATATATATATATATATATATATATATATATATATATATATATATATATATATATAAACATATAAAAATTAAACCTATTTACAAATGAACTTTAATAAGATATTATGCTGTGACAATACCTCTCTCAAGCAGTGGCGATTCCTCCTAGTGAGATAGGTGTGCGCCGCACACCCTAAAATATAATCAAAGTGTGCACAGTTATATATGTTTTATTTCTTTTTCCCTTAGTCTTAATACACTACATATTTTATGACAATCGATTTAATTTACTTATTTGATTTCATAAATAGTCGGTGATAGTGACTTGGAATAAAGTAGATACCACGTCTTGTAACATATTCAGAGAATATGAGTAGATCAATAGCAACTGGGAATGAATTCGGTCAGTCCCCGACCCACGTGTTTAAAATAGTGAGGAAAATACCATTGATTTTAACACTGCAGTGAGCTATAAAAATTTGATTAACTCAGTTTTCTATAATCTTAGAAAGTTTAATTTTGGTAGGTAGTAAAGTATTTCCTAGGACAAGATATCCACCAAATTTAATTAAAATAACTTTGTAATTTTTGGAGAGAAAAAATTGTTTCAAAAGAAAATTTAAAATTTGAATAACTCAATTTTCTATCAACTGAAAAAGTTGAATTTTGGTACTTAGTAAGTCCTCCCCAAAGGCAACATACATAGTAAATTTCATTATAACAGCTTTCTTATTTTCGGAGAAAAAATTTTTTTTTGAAAGAATTCCCGGAAAAACCCGTCCGATTTTCCTGCCTAACGAACTCATCCAAGCCATTAATAAAATAAAGGCACTTGCCGAGTTTCATTGAAATCGGTTAATTATTTTTTGAGTTATCAGACGGATACATACATACATACATACATATATATATATATATATATATATATATATATATATATATATATATATATATATATATATATATATATATATATATATATATATATATATATATATATATATATATATATAAACATATAAAAATTTAAACTGACGCCAGGTATGGGTTCTAGGGGTCCTAAATCGCGCTCATTTGAAAAAATTTTTGCAAAGTCTTACCATCGATACCTCTCTATTAGTGAATTTTTTAAAATAAAAATTCACTAAAAATGGATGAACTATGTTTTTGCATTCGCATATATTTACACACACACACACATACACACAGATATATATATATATATATATATATATATATATATATATATATATATATATATATATATATATATATATATATATATATATATATATATATATATATATATATATATATGTATGTTCGGAAAGATTTATGCGGTCTTTAATGTGGTTCTCGGGTTGAATCGCGTCCAGAATTTATTAAAACTTGACGTTTCTGTTCCTGTTTTGGAGCCATTTTTATTATTTTTTCAATGAAATTAAAATAATCCTCGACATCACTTCAGATTCTATAATGCAATATCTACAATGTTGGACAAAGACAGATGACGTTACCTGTACTGCTATGCTATTTAAATAAATTGTGGACAAAATCTAAACAATGGAAGCTGTCAGAATGTAGAACATTGTGAAATGTACGACAGGGACGCCATATCGGCGCGGAATCAGGTAGTAACTAGTTTACACAAAATATTATAGATGAAGACTGTGTACAATAAACTATCAATTTTGTAAATTGTCAGCCCTGACCCATTTCTTTCCTAATACTGGGACAATGTTTGCTTTCAAAAGCACTAAATATTAGCCTGCGACTGCAAGCGGCTTGATATCTGGCTAACGTTAGACGACACCGCTGATTTGTAACAGCAGCAAGTAGCTTGCAAGCTTAACAAGCGCATTATCTCTACGCTTCGGCGCTTGCGCTTGTTATGTAGCCTTGTTGACATCTTACAACCAACTTTTAGCTAACCTACCATATTTAAAACATGGATATAAATATTGAAAATAAATATTGGACGATGGTTATACATGAAAATTGTGAGCTAATGACTTAAAACAATACAATTTTTCGTAAAATAGAAAATAAGTATGTCAGTAAATTATATTCTAAGAGCAGTGTTAACACTCGGTTTTTAATGTTTCTTAATTGAGCCACGAAAACGGGACCCCATAGCTATTATTATCATTGTATAACTGGAGAAACTAACTAATGCATCATATAGTGATAGTAACAGTATGGATACTTTAAAGCGTATTTCTGTAGTTCTCATATTATATGGTTCAAACAGGTACAGTTTTCCGCTTAAAATTAGACATACCTACGTTTGTTAACCGTCCAAGCCTATAGAGTTTAATATAAAAGCTGTTTGCTTGCGGCGTCGACTGGATCTCAGTGTAGTCTTGAACAAAAGCTAGATTCATACACTCGCGAATTGCGGAATTGCCGCGAAACGTATTCCTATTGGTTTATTTTAAATAATATCGTATAGATTTCATAAATCTATTTGACTAATTTTTTGTGCACACAGTTAGACCTGATTTAAATGTCTTCTCTACGTTTAAGTTTGTGTAGCACCAATGCTAATTAAGGCCCCCCCTTGATTATACTTACTTAGCTTGTGCATACATATGTAATAGAAAAATAAAAGAGAAGTGAAAGAGCAAGTGAATTTATTTACTTTAGTGCTGTCTTCGATATTATCTGAAAAATACATTATAGGCGACGAAGTGGAATGTAATTTCGGTAAACAAACAGTTTACTGCACGGAGGATTTTTGGAACATTTTTCAGAAACATGCTTAGAACCCTCCTTGGATGCACATGCCACAAGACAAATTTGTTGCAAACAACCCCCAAGAAAGTTTGGGGACCAAGAATGAATAGGGGTGCTGTGCGGGGAGGAAATATGAGCAGAAAATGCTAAAACCCAATTATCCAGACTTTAAAAAGATGCGTTACTCCCAATACATTTTTCTTATGCTTTATGCTTTGAAGGTAGTTGTATGCATGCACAAGTTGAAGGAGAACCCCCGTGCTTTTGAGTAAGGTGGCAGAATCCCTCTTCCTCGTGGAGGTTCGTCTTCCCCTTCTGCTTGCATACAATCACCATCAATGCATGGATCACGGGTATTTTTTAAAGTTCAGCTTTCTAGTATATTTTTTATTGAATATATTTCCTGTTGATCAATTGTTTTGTTTGAGTTTTGTATCAAAATAACTGTATAAATATTTATGTTAGAGATCATGCTTTTGCTTGCCCTTCTTTACGCTATTTTTACCGTTGCTAATTAAATCAAGTAATGTTTTATAACTTTTGATATAAAGCTAAATCACTATAATATATTATTTTTATGAAAATTCACTATCATAACGCAGTTGCTGCGCGCCGAACATTCTATTATAATACATCGCGGATCGCATCCTTAACTAACACACAGCGCCATCTCTCTCACAGCCGATGGCCGCGGTTACAACTAACGCAGATCGTGTTCGCCGATGGGGGCACCGGAGAAAATGATCGGGGTGTGCAGTAATGCCGCCAGAACTACTACGAGGGTCTCGTCACAGTAATGACCGGCTGAATTGAACATGCGCACTTCGCAGAATATTTTAAGTAAGGAAATAAAAGACCTCCCTAACATACTGTTTAAACACAATCCTCCCAACTGATCTTCTTGACCTGCCCTGACTTCAGTTTGCCCAATTAAAAGCTAAAAGGAAAAGGAAATCAACCCTGCCATTCATGTGATGTACTAATGTACTTTTCCTTCCCATTTTTTCCTTCTTATAGCTTTCGATTATGCAAACTGATGTCAGGGCAAGTCAGGAAGGTCAGTTGGGAGGGTTGTGTGTAAACAGCGCGCCAGGGAGGTCTTTTATTTCGCTACTTAAAATATTCTGCGTAGTGCGCATGATCAATGCAGCTGGGTCATTACTGTGGTGAGACGCTCGTGATCTACTTGCTTGCTGTGTCATCGGCATATTTATTCAGCATTGGTTGCAACATTTAGCATAGTTCTGACATAGTTATAACATTCTTAAGGTACGTGAATTTTCTAGTTGTAGACCATTTAGCTTTATATTTATTTTTTACTCATAACTTTACTTATCGTAGTTAATCTTGTTTTTTTTGTATTAATTTTTCATTTGACTATTTTTAACACAGCACCCAGCTTTACCTGCAGTTATTTTTTTTTACAGCGGATTCATTATCTAGAGGGGCTGCTGTGCGTTTTTTTAAGTTCCGCTGTTTTTTTTTATTCACTTCATTTAATAAATTTGATTTTAAAATTGAACAAACACGATAATTATGGGCATCCTTATCGTGTACATTGTTTCACTTTACTTTCTTTTATACGTGTCAATGTATATTATGGTAAGCTGATATTTGTATACACTGATACTACTGCGCATATCTATTCCATCTAATTTATATCTATTAGGTAAACATTCAATATATTAGATGCGTTAATCGCAAGAATAAATAACTTAGCTTCCAGAAATTCTCAAATTTTTGTTAAGAGGATGAAAATATGGTAGCGAAATAAAAACTTATGCATACAAATAAAATGATTGTGATTGAAATTTCTTGGTGTAATTTAATTTTCAAATACTTAACACTGAGAACAGAAGAATGTAAATATAGTGTAAATCTCACAATTATTTGTTTTATTAAATATTTGGTAACTTATAAATAGCCCCTTGTAGCACAAGCATGGCGACGGATACGGTTCTAATAGAGGGTCCAATTAACATCATTGCTCTAGACAGCACTTACGGTGCAACCTATCATAATATGCATGATTTCTATTATTCACAATGCTGATGTTGAAACGGGTTGAAGTTTTACTTTATTTTAGTGTATTGCGGGACGATAATTGAATAGGTATGCGCTAGTAGTAGATTAGGTATGAGGTGCTTATTGACAAGTGCAATTTGTAACAGTTGAATCAGTTTAAATGTATAATCTAGTACCGATTATTCCGTCAGGTCGTCACACTGGTCGGGAATACTAACATGCAACCATACTGTCTCTCTTTTAGCAAATCTTTACTTAAAAAATTCGCTAATAGAGACGTAGAGATGAAGGGATTTCTCCAAATTTTTTTCAAATGAGCGCGAATTTTGGCCCCTAAAACTCGAATCCAAGATCCGTTAAAATTCTTATATGTATATATATATATATATATATATATATATATATATATATATATATATATATATATATATATATATATATATATATATATATATATATATATATATATATATGCAAGGCCGCGGACGAGCCCTGAGGGAACAAAAAAAAAGGACACTCTAAGGCCTCAATCTGCCTACTCCTTGGAGCGGTGGAAAAAGGTGGGTTGGGTTGGTTTCAAGACGTAAAGGAAATATGTAAGGACACTCTAAGGCCTCAATCTGCCTACTTCTTAGAGAGGTGGGCAAAGGTGGGTTGGTTTGTTGTAGCTCGATTACGGGGCCTCAATCTGCCTACTCCCCAAATCTCGCCGGCGATCGTCTATGAGGTCTCAGTGTGTTCAACCCTAGGCCTTAGAGAGATCTGGCAGTTCGTTGCAAATCTTGTTTTATATATGTCGTTCCGTTTACCTGCTTCGTTGTCAGTGAAAGTAGTGGGGTCAAGGTCAATTAAGTGGAGGGATTTGGTCACGGTAGTTAGAGGATGAGGAGGATTAAGACTGTCACCGGCATTTGTTGAGACAGATAATGGGGAAATAAAATTGTCTGTGGAATTTATTTTCTGTTTGTGTGTTTGTAATGAAGATATAATAGGTTTCCAAGTGGTTGGAAGGCGAAGATCATCATCTCTCTTGTTTAAACAATCGGGACGTTTTTCAATGTCGATTGCTTCGCGGATAATTCTCGTTTTGAAGTTGTAAACCGGTGCTATTGTTTTGGCATTACCAAAGTCTATTTTGTGTCCTGTATGAATATGATGCATGGCCAGTGCCGATGAGGGGTAGGATTTTCTAATTGCGAGCGTGTGTTCATAAATTCTATTGTGGATGCGTCTATCTGTTTGTCCTGCATAAGTTCGGTAACAATCGGAAAAAGGAATTTCGTAAACTCCGTAGGATTAGTTGGGAATCGTATCCTTAGAAGTTTTTATAAGAATGGACAGTTTTTGCTCTATTGTGAATACGGTTTTGATATTATGGGTTCTAAAAATTCGGCTGATTTTGTCGGTGACACCTTTAATGTACGGTAAAAACGCGGTGTGTTGTTGTGTGGACTCTGTTTGTTCTTGTTGTGGTGTAGTGGTTGGTTGTTGTGCGTTTCCAATGTTTCGTAGTTTGTGATTGTTGTCGTATCCGTTTTCTAGCAATGTCTGTCTTAAAAAGTTTAATTATGCCTGTTTGTTGTTGTTGTCCGTCTAAGGGATCGTGTTACTAGTGTTCGAACCACGGAATTTAGTTCCGATGGGTGATGGTGAGATTGGGCGTTAAGATAACGATTAGTGTTGGTTGGTTTTCGGTAGACAGTGTAAGAAAATCCTCTGACTGGGTTTTTAGTGATGCGTACATCTAAGAAAGACAAAGAAAAATTATTTTCTATTTCCATGGTGAACTGGATTTGGGGGTTGATGTTATGTAGGTAAGACAGGAATTCGTTTAGAGATTCTTTACCGTGTGGCCAGACAGCGAAAATGTCGTCAACGTATTTTAACCAACAGGTTGGTTTAAGTTGGGATGAATTTAGGGTTTGTGTCTCGAAGTTTTCCATGAATATGGTAGCCAATGCCGGAGAGAGTGGTGGACCCATTGGAGCACCTCGAACTTGTTTGTAAAATTTGTTTTGAAAAAGGAAATAAGTGTTAGATGTGCAGTGTTCTAGAAGAGCTAAGGTATCGTGGGAAATATTGTGTTTATTTTTGAGAATATCAAGGGTTTTAGAAAGAGGTATATTAGTGAATAAGGAAACTATATCAAAGCTAACTAGGATCTCGTTTTGAGAAATGGTGTTGTTTTGAAGAAGGTCAGTGAAACGGGTGGAGTTTTTGACATATGATGTAACGGTCGGAGAGTTTCGGCTAGATGTTTTGCAAGTTTTTGTGTGGGTGAACCGTGGGCACTTATGATAGAGCGAAGGGGAATATCTGGCTTATGGATTTTTGGGAGACCGTATTTTCTGGGAATGCGAGATGATTTTTCGCGGGGGATTAGTTCTTTTTTGAGGTCAGGACTGAGTTGGGAGTGGTTGATGATAGCTTTGGTTTTCTTTCCAAGATAATCACATACTACAAAACATTAGAAACGCACAACAACAAGAACAAACAGAGTACACACAACAACACACAACGTTTTTACCATACATTAAAGGTGTCACCGACAAAATTAGCCCAATTTTTAGAACCCATAATATCAAAACCGTATTCAGAACAGCGCAAAAACTGTCCAATCTTATAAAAACTCCCAAGGATACGATTCCTAACGAATCCCACGGATTTTACGAAATTCCTTGTTTTGACTGTTTCCGAACTTATGCAGGACAAACAAATAGACGCATCCACAATAGAATTTATGAACACACTCTCGCAGTTAGAAAATCCGACCCCTCATCGGCGCTGGCCATGCATCATATTCATACAGGACACAAAATAGACTTCGGTAATGCCAAAACAATAGCACCGGTTTACAACTTCAAAACGAGAATTATCCGCGAAGCAATCGAGATTGAAAAACGTCCCGATTGTTTAAACAAGAGAGATGATGGTCTTCGCCTTCCGACCACTTGGAAACGTATTATATCTTCATTACAAACACACAAACAGAAAATAAATTCCACAGACAATTTGACTTCCCCATTATCTGTCTCAACAAATGCCGGTGACCCTCTTAATCCTCCTCATCCCCTAAGTACCATGACCAAATTCCGCCACTTAATTGACCTTGACCCCACTACTTTCACTGACAACAAAGCAGGCAGACGGAACGTTATATATAAGACAAGACTTACAACGAACTGCCAGATCTCTCTGAGGCCAAGGGTTGAACACACTGAGACCTCACAGATCTCCGGCGAGATTTGGGGAGTAGGCAGATTGAGGCCCCGTAATCGAGCTACAACAACCCAACCCACCTTTATCCACCGCTCTAAGGAGTAGGCAGATTGAGGTCTTAGAGTGTCCTTACATATTTCCTTTACCTCTTGAAACCAGCCCAACCCACATTTGTCCACCGCTCTAAGGAGTAGGCAGACTGGGGCCTTAGAGTGTCCTTACATATTTCCTTTTCGTCTTGAAACCAACCCAACCCACCTTTTTCCACCGCTCTAAGGAGTAGGCAGATTGATGCCTTAGAGTGTCCTTACACATTTCCTTTACCTCTTGAAAATGGCTCCAAAACAGGAGCCGAAACGTCAAGTTTTCATAAATTCTGGACGCGGTTCAACCCGAGAACCAAGTATGTCTCACAATAAAGACTACGGAAATCATTCTGAATATATATATATATATATATATATATATATATATATATATATATATATATATATATATATATATATATATATATATATATATATATATATATATATATACGTATCCGAGCGATAACTCAAAAACTACTAAACTGATCTGAACGAAATTTGGCACATATCTTCATTTTATTAAGGCCGCCGACGAGTTCCGACCAGTTTTTCTAAAAAATAAAGATTTCTCTGAAAAAAATTGTATCTCAAAAAAATAACAAAGTTATTTTGATAAAATTGGTAGGTATATTGCCGCGGTAATAAACCTTACTACATACCAAAATTAAACTTGCTTGGCTTCTAGGAAATTGAGTTATTTAAATTTTAAGCATTTAATGAAAATTCGCTGCCAAGCGTCCCGAATTAAAAAAAAACTTTGTTCTTTTGTGCTATTATCACATTTACAAAAGTAAGCTATTATCAATTATAACATATCAAAATCAAAATTAGGTCAACTAGTCGGCAAGATCAGGATTATTAGGGGCTTGTACATTCCAGTGGAGGTATCAGGGTCATCTAATCGTCACGCAGCAGCTTAATATAGCTCATCACCGCTACAGATGTCACTTTGTATCTCCAAGTTATATGTTATTGTCTAGCGGAACATGTTTACATCTTATATGTTTGCTTACTAGATTCGTTGTTCTCTCCTAAATGGCATGCGGTTTTGTACATTTTTTAGGTTAGGTATATAATGCCTGCTGTTTTGTGAGTTGAAAAGCAACACTCATTCTTTTAGTAAAACCTGCTTTAAGTTATAAATTTATTAAGCAGAACCTATATGCTAATAATGTCTACAGGTACAAACTGGTAAAGTAGGTGGTTCGCTTTGATTTTTAGCTTCAGCCTAGAGATGAGCAGACATAGCTTCTAACTTTTTTGTCATATTTTTTTCCTGGTTTCACAACTGCTTATTTTTATCTTAGGGGTGAAATAAGCAATTGTGAAGTCAGAGAAGGAACAGTGTCTAAGTCTGTATTTAGTATCCAACCGTTTTAACAAGTAAGGCCAACAACAGAAATTAATAAATGGAAGAAGTTTTTGTGAAAAAATATAGTTATGGAGTAACAATTTAAAATAATTCTTTTTGAAATGTTTCCCACAGTGTGTTATATTTGTCAGAGGTACTCGCCAGAAGGATATTAAAAAAACTTTGCTGAGGATAGTGGAGCGTCATTTAGACAAGTTGAACATTAGTTTTAGCTAATACTTTTTCGTAGAAAAAAAAATGGATGACTGGAATGTGGAAATAAATCCACTTCAAAGTACACCTAGCGACATATCAGTACAAGAGGAAGAAGAACTGATATATTTTTTTCTAACCGACACTGAAAGACCTAATTTTGTTATTAATTCATTAGCAAAATTCTAGACAAAACTATTCTGCAACTCTTTGATTATTAAAGAAAAAGCCTTTCGGATACTATTACCTTTGTCTGCTTTTCGCTTTTGCGAAACTGGTTTTTCAGCTGTAGCTGATTTAAAGTCTAAATATAAAAACGAACTTAAAGTAGAAAGTAAGCCCAAAGTGTCTATCCCGAATATTAAATTAAACCTGGACAGGCTGGGTACTGTAAAGAAGTTCTTGCGAAATTTTGTATCCTAATTTATCCTAAATAATTTTCATTTCATTCAATCATAAGTTAAACAAAGTGCGTTAGAGCTAATTCATTATCATATGTTAAATTTAAAACTAAAATGTAGAAAAAAATTCTGATTCCATCTTCATTTATTCGACGTTCTCTATCTACAGGTTTGGCGCTCACTGAGAGGCGCCCGCCCTACCGTTTGTGAACGGCTGATCTAATAGTCTACCACCAGTATTTAGAACATTACTAATCTAACTAATTTTTTACATAGATAAATTAATTTTTATTGTATTCAATCCTATAGGTAAGTTTTAAAAATCTCTAATAGCTTATTCACATTAACTATGATAATTTTATCTGGTGGCCAGGTCACCGTTAGGCGAACCCATCTTATTTAGTAGTTTTATTAATCACATACTTCCTTATTCGTAAATTTTGCAGGCATGCTGAAGGTAATTATCTAATAGTCTACTACCAGTATTTATATCATTACTAACCTAACTAATTTTTTACATAGATGAATTAATTTTTATTGTATTCAATAATATAGGTAAGTTTAAAAAATCCCTTATAGCTTATTCACATTAACTATGAAAATTTTATCTGGTGGCCAGGTCACCGTTAGGCGAACCCATCTTATTTAGTAGTTTTATTAATCACATACTTCCTTATTCGTAAATTTTGCAGGCATGCTGAAGGTAATTATCAAGGTAGGTATGAAATGCGGGAGCTATTGATTTTACATGCATGGATGACTAGATGTTAATCCCTTGATAATTTAAAGAATTTGTCGCTATTAAACTTCTAGTGTTCTTCAGAGGTGAACTCTTAAATGTATTTGAATTATGTATAATGTCAATGCCATAAATCAGGAAACAACTCCGATAAACTGCTAGGTGCAACAAAGGAGCATATATTTACAGCAACTTGTAAACCTAATATTTCTATATTGTATCTACTCTTGATGAGAGCATAACTCATTTCAAAACTTGGGTATTGTAAAAAAGAGTTTGGCTTTTATTTTTCACAACATTAACTAACTTTCTTTAATATATATATATATATATATATATATATATATATATATATATATATATATATATATATATATATATATATATATCCGCTAAACAAGACACATGCAAGAAACATTTCAAAATTGACAATAATCATCCACTTTGAAACATTTAATTTCAACTCCTATGTAGTGTTTCTGAAATGTTCGTCTTAATGTGACAATGTGACACAATCATGGAACGTTTCAATGATGAATATTATTGACTATACATTGACTATAATTGTGCAGTAATGTTTTGGAAAAAATAGGTGCTGTTAAATTATTGACAGATATAGCCCATATAGAAATCATGTTTGAGAAGAAGGCAGTGGCTTCACCACGTATGGAATCTGCAATGGTTGTACTGTAAATAAATATAGGTGCATAATAGTTGTGTGATTTTGTTATATATTCTATTTTAAATTCTGTGTTTTATCTTAAAAAAAATTTACTTGAAAGAACTTCATTACAGTGATGGAAGGGCAGGTAAGTGGAATATGATGTTTGCATTCTTAGGTTTTTATTCCATGTATTTCATATATTATATTTATTACTACCACCACTTCTGAACTTTAAATACGGTTCCTTGCTTTTTCCTTACTATTAGCAGACACACAGCATAACAACAATAATATGTGACAAACATTTTTATGTCAATATTATATAATAGTTTATGTCCATGTGTCTTAACCTTACATTTTGCGGTTTCTAGTTTGTTGTATGTTGTAGATATACAATTTACATTACTTTTTTATTTGTGGGTGGAAACGAAATGATGAATTCCTCAAAATCTTTTAAGTGTTCTCATTTGCGTAGCATGGTAAAGAATGCAATAGCACAGGAATATGAAAGTCTAAGCAAAATTGATACAACCATTGAAAATTCAACATCATCACTTACAATTTTCAATAAATATGCTTATGAACAGAGTGATCTTGGGGCTACATTAAGCACCAACTCCACTCTTATATCAAATATTTAATATGGTTATTGTTCTTGAGGGTGGGGTTTCGAACATGAAAGTATATGCTTACAAAGAAATAACTTTATGATTATTTGGATATTGCAGTACATTTCGCAGTCATTGTTTTTTTTTCCAGAGACTGTCCGCAGAAATAACCTTTACCATCACGGACCAGAGTGATCTTGGGGCTACATTAAGCACCAACTTCACTCTTATATCAAATATTTAATATGGTTATTGTTCTTGAGGGTGGTGTTTCCAACATGAAAGTATATGCTTACAAAGAAACAACTTTATGATTATTTGGGTATTGCAGTCCATTTTACAGTCTTTGATTTTTTTCCAAAGGCTGTCCGCAGAAATAACGTTTACCATCACGGAGTATCTTTTTCAGGAAGTTGTTTCTAATTGGCTAAGGCATAATTCAATCTTAGAGTCAGAAAAAATAGATTAAAATAAAATTGATATTTTTGTTATTCAGAATATTCATTTCAGTTGCATTTTCGGAAAATCTCATTGATTTATTATGTTGGTTCTTTTCCATTTGAAAAAAATTAAATAGGTGTTGATCATTTTATTGAATTTTTATATTTATGAATAATAGTGATTGATTTTTTGTTTATTTTATTTTGTTGTATTGTAATATGTTATTTTGTTTTGTTTCTGTGATAAATATGTTTATCTTGTCCTTTTTATTCCTTATATCAGTTTGAACAAAGTTTTTTCTGTTTTATATGAATAAATTTATTTACATATTTTTCTGACAGTTTTTTTTTTATTTACCTACATATGAATATAAATAAATAATAGAGATAAGTGGATATATTTTTTCTGTATAGTACAATAAGAACTAATTTCTCAAATATGTTACAAATATATTTAATATTTTCAATTTATTGAGTAGGTACCTATACCTACTAGAAATTATATAATCTACGCAAAAATGAAACATAATTCAAGTCTTGAAAACTCAATAGTCAAGACTTGAGTTTTCTGAAATTTTGCATTGTATTACTAAAATATTTGTAACATATTAGTGTCATTAGTTTTTGTGTTGTTTTAGAGGTGATGCATATCTGCATTTTAAAGCATTAGTGAGGCATTCTAAAGAGGTTATAATCACTTTGATCAGAAACATTCCTGCAACTTTCTGAAAACATTGCACATGTATGTTTGGAAACATTACGAAATGTTTCAATGAAACAAATTTTAGGCAGGACATGGGTCGTTTTCACAATGAATGAGAAATATTTGGTATTTGGTTAAGTTACTAGTGAATATTTCATGCTCCTTTTATTTCTGAAACGCCCCCTCTAGATATTAATTTGTTTATTGGATATATATATATATATATATATATATATATATATATATATATATATATATATATATATATATATATATATATATATATATATATATATATATAGTACCGTGTGTAATATAACATGTAACATGTTTATATATTCATTGATTGTTGTTGCCCTTACTTGGTGAAACTTGTCCATACTACATACAGACTTGGAGACTACTTCTCTGGCTTCACTGTTGGTTTTCGTTGGTGAAGGACGTAGCCATCGCGTAAGCTAACTGGAGCAGGAGGCCTTACGAATTCTGGAAGTTCTAGGATGTTCTTCCACGTTTCTGTGACTATAGTTTCGCTGCGTGACAGCATTTTCAGACAGATTAAAATTAAAAAATATAAGGTTTTCACAAACGTTTTCCCCGATTTTCCACCGGAAAAACTTAACCATAAAGGCTGACTAACGAACTTGACGTCGGTTTTCGCCCAAACAAGATTTTTGCGATGTTTGTTTAGTATTTTCTCAGTTATCGCTTGGATACGTAGGTAGTTTTTTCAAAATTCAAAAGTCGGTATGTTCTCAATAGTGTTTTTTTTAAAGAAAATTCACTAAAAAGTCAAAATCTGTAGGGTATTATATTTAAAATAACAAAGTTGGTGAACATTCGTGATATGACTGGAAGCTGCTGTAGATGGAAGTATTTTACTTAAATAAAGCACCACGGAAACTGTTACATACAAAACTTTATAAATGCGCTCCAAATATTAAAAAAAAACGACTGGTTTACATTTATGTGGCACACATAAATTAAAACTTCCCACCTAGAAAATATCGGAATTGAAAAGAAAAAGAAAAAAGCCGGGACATGTCGACTCTATTTTCAAGGGGGACACATAATGGCGTAAGTTGTGGTGTCTTGAAACACACCCTTCGGACAGGGGCGTAAAATAGCCTTAAATGTTAAATGGCACCCTTTGTTAAGCGACACCTTATTTTAAATCCTTCTCTGTTCTGCTCACGACGACATATGACCTTTTATTTATTTTTGGTTTGGATGTGGCAATAAAATCATGAATTAAAGAATAAGACAAAATATCAATGAATAAAAGAATGTTATTTCATTAAATGTTCAAATTGTTTTCCCTCTACTTCCATCCAATAATAAAATCTTTGATCCACTTCCGAACGAACCTTTCGAACCATTTCGGGCGTTATCTGACGACATTCTTCAACAATTTGCCTTCGCAGCTCTTCAAGTGAGGTTGTTAGTTTTCGACTTCCAGTGCCCCCGTAGAAAATAAGTCTAAGCTTGTCAAATCTGGCGACCTGGGAGGCCACTCAATTGAACCTCTGGGTCCTAACCAGTGATTAGGAAATTGCTGATTAAGAATTAATCTTTAAGAATTTATCACTTGTTTGCATTACTCGGGAAGCATCTTAAATATGAGTTTTTGGTTAAGCTACATAAAATATTTTTACGAATATTTTTTTTCTAGTACACTGTGATTCTCTAAGGTATTATATTTAAAAATAATAAAATGTCTTGTTTACGTAATTTCAAAAATACTGGAAAGCTTAAACGTTTTAATTTTTTTTTCATGGTGAACAAAAACTTTATTAAGTATTTAAAAAAAAATTAAACGACATTATCATTCAAGAGAGTTAAAACTTAGGGTTGTATTGTTTAAAAATCTGCATAAACTTATTTGAAAGTATCAATAGTAAATCACCTTCGTTTTATCAAACAGACAAGTCCGGTACTAAACCAACATTTTAATTGTTGTCTCACGCTTCCATAGAGCAATTCATCCATTTAATTATGAACGGTAACCTTAGGGGTTCCCCTATAGATCGTCAGTGATTGCTCATTTTTCCTGTGCATATATCACTAGACAAATGACGACCGTGGCTGTATGCAGCGGTTTTGTTGATCAGATAGGTGATTGGAAGCTGGACGGTGACGTGGACATTCATCGTTGTCTCAAGCCTTTACATTGCACAAGCAGTCATAGCAACCTATGTCTATTTGTCATTCAAACTCAAGTTCACACAATCCGAGATGACAAGAAAATGTAAAATATGTAAATTATTTACTATTTTGTAGAATGTTGCATAAGGATTCTAGTTTAGCACAACTAAAGGTAGATAGAAAATCATATACACTTCCATGCATTAAAAGTTGTGATTTTACAAATAATATCAGGTGAAGAGCTTAGTGTGACACCTTAAAAAATGAGGTTGTGTAAATGATAAATAATGTATGCATGCAGCATTTGACCTCCATCGACGATTATGACCGATAACCGACACAACATTGTACGGGGCCGATATCTTTGTGGGCTCTTCCAAAGGTTCAACCCACTTAAACACAACGCGACGACCTCAGTAAATGTTATTGTAGAGCATGTACTGAATAACAAATTACCACTTTCCGAAAATTGACTAGCTTTGGTAAGGACTACACCAAAATCTTTAGTACAAGAAGCTAAGCCTCAGGTTGCTAAGTTACCAAGCGAATAAATACTGTTTCATTTTATTAACAAATAATTGAAAGCTTAAATAGATACGTCGAGACTCTTTCACTGGTTTCACAAATGTTTGTTTTCTTCACTAGGTTTCCTGCTTGACAGCATTATCAGGCAGAAAAAAAAATTGATTTGTATGTATTCATGACAACTACAAATAAAAATCCCTCTACGTGATGTGTATTCACATATAACATGGAATCAGAATCAAACTTTAACAATAATAAGTATGCGTACAATTAAAACGATAGATAAACAATAAGCAATAAATCAGACTCCATACACGAAAAATATCGACACACATCAATCATTTATTTTATTACAACTTTGTAATATAAACTACGCGTCAGTTGAAGTGGAACACCTTAAATTTTGGATGCTGTATGATCGTTTGTATCTCAAAATCAAGTTTACCGAATCTGCTCTAGATTTCAAGGGTTGGCAGATATTTTTTGGGGCTTCTGATTGGTAGGAAATAACAAAATTTGTGATCAATAGCCATTAGTCTACGAGGACAGATATATATATATATATATATATATATATATATATATATATATATATATATATACATATATATATATATATATATATATATATATATATATATATATATATATATACATATATATATATATATATATATATATATATATATATATATATATATATATATATATATATATGGTATGCAATTCAGAAATATACCTTGATACCTCGGGACTTTTTCGAGATTTTATTAATATCGCAGCCCACTACATATTTATAATCAATTTTGTATTTTAGTCAAATCCACCCTAAGTAAAAATGCAAGCAAACCCCCCATTGGTCGATGAGGCGGATTGTGTTTGCGTTTGGTATTCAGTGTTGAAGAATACTTCTATACCTATGGACCTTTCCAAAATTTTGTTGATATCGCGTTCCGCTACGTTACTGTCATCACTTGTCTTTGAGGTCAAATTAGACTCTTAACCAGATTGTTTTTTCGTAAAACCGGCAGGAGTTGGGTTCTGTGAATCTTTGGTATGCAACTCAAAAGAACACCTAAATACCTCGAGACGTTTTCGAGATTTCAGTAATATCGCAGTCCACTACGTTTTTATAATCAATTTTGAATTTTGGGTCAAATCCACCCTAAGTAAACATTCAAGCAAACCCCATTGGTCGATGAGGCGGACTATGTTTGGTTTTGGTACTCAGTGCTGTAGACTATCTCTATACCTTGGGACCTTCTTGAGATATTGTTGATATCGCGTTCGGCTACGTTGTTGTGAGCAAATTTGCCTCCTAACTTTCTCGCAAAACTCGCCTCACAATAGTCGATGATTTGGGTCAGGTGAATTTTGGGTATGCAGTTGAGGAACTTTCAATACTTAAGGACGTTTCTGAAATTTGGTTGATATCGCAGCCTAATAGGTTCATATAATTAATTTTGGATTATAGCTAAAAAATTTAATCAGCGACAATGCTAACGGACCCCATTGATTCAGGAGGTTAGTTACGTTGATTCGTGATTTGCATAACCACAAATTTCGTTGCGAATGGCAACAATCAAGTTTGACATTTTACATTCTCATATGCTTCAAATTTGTCGCTTATAATTTTATTTACACTAAAAATATGGTGCAGCTTCGATTCTTGCCTCACGAAATAAAAATATTAAGGTAACAAAATAAAGTAATAATTTAAACAAAATTCTGAAATATTAATAGATTTATTGTGCGGTTTCAGGTTAAGGAGACAAGGCTGGTCGTATAGACACATAGCCGACATTTACTCCAAATCCCAGTCGACAATTAAAAGGGTGATATACCGTATCGTGAATACCGGCCGCTCTCAATACATGCATGCGGGTGGCAGAGAAAGAGCTACTACTAGGCGAGATGACAACAGAATTGCCATAACAATACGCAGGAACCGGAAGGTAACTTCCTCAGAAATTAGATCAATTGTGGGAATTGCAGCTTCGAAGTCGACAATACGCAGACGACTCCATACCAGAAATTTAAGTGTCAGACGACGGACGACAAGCCCACTCTTGAAAACTATACGCCGCACTGGGCGCAAAAACTGAGCAAACCAGCACAGACATTGAGGAGTAGCAGAATGGCAGAGATGTTTGTTTGTTGATGAATCAAGATTCACTTTGTATCGCTATGATGGGTGCGCATTGGTATGGAGAGAAACTGGTGAAAGGTATAGCGAAAAATGTATGGAAGTACGAGAGGCTTTCGGTGGAGGTCGAGTGACAGTATGTGGTGGTGTAAGTCGGAATGGAAGAACTGATTTGGTGATTCTGATGAGAGAAAGTATAAACGGAGAAAGGTATCGAGATTCGTGTGTGAGAGATATTGTCATTTCGTATGCCATTAATTTCGGTAACGATTTTATACTGCTCGATGATAATGCTCGTCAGTAGGTATAGAATAGCGGTTCTGGGACCACCACCTCCACCACGCGCCGGTTTCATCTTGTTTAAAGAGAATCAACGTTAGCGTTATCACGTATCAGATGTTTGGGTATTCGAGTATATGTTTAACAGAGGTAGAATGAATCGATATTCTTATGTCTTCATATACTAAAGTATGCTCTCATTTTATCTTGTTTGTCACAAGCTACATCACCGAATATAAACACCGAGTTGTCCATGGCTTCTGCTGGATCTAATATTTCATCGTTTTACTATATGGATAATAACCAGCACCTTTTGTAGCATCCAGCACCTTTTGTAACATTTTGTATTTAGGTTGATACAGATACTTTGAATACACATACACTCTATCAAACTTTAAACCGTTCGGTTCAAACAATAAACTTAACATTTGTTTTACCACACCCGCTAGGACCACATATGATACATCTAACTGTGATTTGGAAGAGAGGACCACGCCTTAGTTGTTGTTCTGTTGTATCAACAACATCGTATATATTTGTAATAGGTAAGACAGAAGCGTGCTTGATGGTACGCATCTTGACTTGAACTACACTATATTTGTTGGGCATGTATATAAATATAGAGCTGTAAGCGAGTCACACAGTCAGTATCAATGTTGGTGCCACAGGGTGAAGGTCTTGTAAACACAGCCATCAACAAATTACCCGTTGAGTTACCCATACCTGGTTATCAATTTTGCGGTCCGAGTACTAAACTTAAAGAAGGTCTGGCTAAAGGTGATAAAGATATTAATTCTCTAGATCGTGTTTGTCAAGACCACGACATCGCTTGCTCTCAATCAAAAGAGTTAAGTGATAGACATCGAGCCGACGAAGTGTTGGAAAACCGAGCTTGGGAGAGAGTCAAGTCGAAGGACGCAAGTTTTGGTGAAAAGTTAGCCGCTTGAAGTGTTACAAACACCATGAAAGTTAAAAGAAAGCTTGGTATGGGTCTCAATGTAATCAACTTAAAACCGAAGAAGAAAGTTCCATTTAAAAACATAATAAGTTTGATTGGAGAAGTTGTAAAATACAGAAATGTTATCCCAATAGAGAATGCTGTGTTTGATATCGCTCATGCAATCGTTAGAAAAATTGGTGGGCGTAAGAATGTGCAGAAACCACGAATTATTCCAATACCTAAAAACGGAGGCTTCCTTACACTGCTACCTCTGATAATTGGTGGTCTATCAGCACTAGGTGCTCTGGGTGGTGGTGGTGCTAGTATTGCTAAGGCAGTTGACGATGCTAAACTAGAGGAAGAAGAACGTCACAACAAAACAATGGAGGCTATCGCTATGGGTAAGAGAGGTAGTGGTTTAAAATTAAAACCAAAGTGCAAGTGACTCGACAAAGGATCATATCTAAAGAAGCAGCGTAGCGGTTATGAGTTATATTTGCAGAAGCCAAAAAACGAGTAAGATGTTTACCAGTAAGGCCTCTAATAAATGAAGCCCTTATGAAATTTGCTGGTAAAATAAAAAATCCATATTTTAGAGGTGTATACATGCGAGATACACTGCCATCAACTGGACCACGTAAAAATGAATAATTCATTATGAATTTGCAAACAAACAAGGAACCTGGTAGTCATTGGGTTGCAGTTAAGAAACGTGGTGACAAAGCCGTGTTCTTTGACTCATATGAAAACTTGAAGTCACCAGTTGAGTTGCAGCGTTACCTTAAAGACCCTACTCTAATGTACAATCATGATGTGTATCAGAAATATAATTATTGTGGACACTTATGTTTAAAATTTTTAAATAAAAGACTCAAACAATAGCCTCTGTGTTTTAGTCAAGTCGAAAACTTTCGCGTTGAAATATTGCAGTTCCCATTTGTCAACAGACTACGATCCTCCCATTGAATTGAATCCAGATAGTAGTTATGCTGTTGCTATGATAGGCTTTCACACATACAACAACATACCTAACATATATGAAGGTAAAAAGAAATATTATGTAAAAGAAGGAGCTGTTTGGAAAACTATCACGATACCCACTGGTGAATATAAAATAACACATTTGGAAAACTTGTTTCAAAATGAACTTGTTGGTGCTACAGCAACACACGAACAAAAGCGGCTAGCTTTGATTCTGAAACCTAATCCGAATACCATTAGATGTGAAATAAAGTGTTTCACAAGTATTAATTTTGAGGCTGATGATTCGCTTGGACGAATGTTAGGATTTTCAAAACAAGTTCTTCGGCCAGGTGTCTTCTATAAGTCTAATTTACCTGTTGAAATAGTGGATGTTACACAGATTCGTATAGAAACTAATATTGTGTCTGGTTTCTACTATAACGGAAAACCTTCACATACGTTATATGAGTTTGCACTGATAGTTTATCCTGGTTATGTAATCGACATAGAACCTAAGGATCTAGTTTATCTACCGGTGAACAAACGGGAGATTTCAAATATAAGCATCGACATCGTGAATCAAGATTCAGTTCCTGTAAGCTTTCAAGGGCAAGAGGAATCTGTTTGCTTAGAACTTAAAAAAGATAGCGTAGAATGCTAGTATTTAAAGATATAAAAGCAAGTTAATCTACCAAAACAAACTTAGTAGTCAACCCCTTTGAAGCGTACACTTCGTTCCGATATTATTGAATTCATTAAAAGTCTTGGTTATCACATCATCAAAACTAGAAATATTCAAAGACCCCAAGTTTGACGATTCCATTGATCGAAAAAAACTTCGGTCTTACTATTCATCAACTAAATCCTTTGGTAATAGCGATGAAGTCGAAATAAACATCAATCAGCAAGATGCATTCGTATGTCTAGCAGTCAGCTCTAATAATCGAAGGTGCTCTGGACCCTCTAGCAGTACAAAACGCTGATGGCGAGTGTCACATGTCAAATAACGGAAGAGCAGCTCTGCTTGAATCCATGATCTATGAATTAAATAACAAGGAAGTGGAACGAGTACGAGACCCATACACCACAACAACCATCAAAAGTCTGCTTTCGTTTAGTAAGAATGAAGCGAAATCTCTTAGCAATGCTGGGCTGAATGTATCGTCAGCTAATATCACCTTAAACGATAACAAGTTTCTCACCAGAACTTGCTCCTGTCCTGACTCGTCTGTTTCACACATCTTACAATAAAGGCATATTTCCTAGTAACTGGAAAACTTCTCGAGTATAACCCGTCCCAAAGAAAGGATCCAAAGCGCTACCTAGCAACTACAGGCCTATTTCTCTCTTCTCAGTCGTCTCTAAAATGATGGAAAATTATATAAACCACGAATTACTAAAATTTCTTGAAAAACACAGTCTAATACACAACGGGCAGTATGGATTCCGTCAGCGCATATCAACTGCCGACCTCCTTTCCTTTGTCACCAATTCTTCGAGCAAGTCTATGGAACTACATGGTGAATTCCAGATTGTCGCTCTAGACATATCCAAAGCATTCGACCAGGTCTGGCACGCAGCGCTCCTTAATAAACTTCCGGCCTATGGCCTACCACCAAAACTCTGTGCCCTGGACAGCAAATTTCCTCTCCAACCGAAGAATTTCTGTTGTCGTGGATGGCCATTCCTCTAAACTGTATCCAATTAATGCAGGAGTCCCTCAAGGTTCAGCTTTAGCCCCTAGTTTGTTTCTTCTCCACATCAATAGCCTCCTCTCTAGCACATCCAACCCAGTTCACAGTTACGTGGATGACAGTATCCTCCACTCAAATATACAATATTCTAAGCCCGTCTCTTTAACCCTATTAGATGAGGATCGCAGACTCATAGAGTGTTCTGTCTCTGTGGATCTCCAAAAAATATTAGACAGGGGAAGTAGAAATCTTGTACAATTCAACTCCACCAAATCTCAGTCTTGTTTTCTATCTCATAAGAGATACACCAGCCCTAGACCCATCACAATGAACAACCAAGTTATTCAAAGTAATGAGTCCTTTTCACTTACTGGAATTTCTGTGGATCGAAATCTCAATTGGCACCAACATGTCACATCAATTGTAGAAACGGCTGCTAAGAAATTAGGTTTCCTCTTCCGGGCTCGCAAATACTTTCCACCAGCTAATCTTTATACTTTATATACTGCACAAATAAGGCCAAATCTCGAATACTGCTTTCAAATCTGGCGTGCCTATGCCGCTTCTACACTCGCTATCCTGGATTCCATTCAGAAGAGAGCTATACGTCCCATCGGACCTCCAGACCTTAAAGTCCAGAATTAACAAGTCCTTGTCGACATCCACGGTAAGATAGTATTTAGGCTGTGAGCCCTCGTGGTGTGTTGTTGAAATGAATTTAAAAAAACCTGCTCCTACCTCTTTGGCTCCTCTTCAGTTTCTTCCACCACTTGAAAGGTGTTCTCTGTGGTAAACATACTTTCCGATTTACAAGTGCTGGAAATGATGCCAACAGCTATTACAGTTCTGGTAGAGCAAGATCGAAAATTACTGTAACCAACATGTTTTTAAAAGCAAAACATGTATTTCCGAACCATAAAATGAAGTTAAAACTGATGGATAAATTAGCAAAAGACACATCTATATTTCTCGTATATCGCAAATGGGATATACACCTCCAAATGTTCAACCATCAACAGTCCCCAATGTCGCGCACAAAATGACGGATAGAATTTTCAATACTAAAAAGGTACGAAATATGTTCTCTTCTCTTAATACCAGGAAAACCTCTGGCCTTGACGAGATCCCAGCAATTGTTCTCAAAAAATGCGCACCAGAACTTGCTCCTGTTTTGACTCGTCTGTTTCAGACATCTTACAATAGAGGCATATTCCCTAGTAACTGGAAAACTGCTCGAGTACAACCCGTCCCCAAGAAATGATTCAAAGCGCTTCCTAGCAACTACAGGCCCATTTATCTCCTTTCAGTCGTCTCTAAAGTGATAGAAAAGTACATAAACACCGAATTACTAAAATTTCTTGAAAAACACAGTATAATCCACGATAGGCAGTATAGATTCCGTCAGCGCAGATCAACTGCTGACCTCCTTTCCTTTGTCACCCATTCTTGGAACAAGTCTATGGAACTACACGGTGAATCCCAGATTGTCGCTCTAGACATATCCAAAGCATTCGACCAGATCTGGAACGCAGCGCTGCTTAATAATGTCCCGGTCTATGGCCTACCACCAAAACTCTGTACCTGGACAGCAAATTTCCTCTCCAACCGGGGCACTTCTGTTGTCGTGGATGGCCATTCCTCTAAACTGTATCCAATTAATGCAGGAGTTCCTCAAGGTTCAGCTTTAGCCTCTACTTTGTTTCTTCTCCACATCAGTGACCTCCTCTCTAGCACATCCAACCCAGTTCACAGTTACGCGGACGACAGCACCCTCCACTCAAATATACAATATTCTAAGCCTGTCTCTTTAGCCCAACTAGATGAGGATCGCAGAATCATGGAGGGTTCTGTCTCCGTGGACCTCCAAAGAATATTAGAGTGGGGAAATAGAAATCTTGTACAATTCAACCCCACCAAAACTCAGTCTTGCTTTCTTTCTCATAAGAGATACACCAGCCCTAGACCCATCACAATGAACAACCAAATTATTCAAAGTAATGAGTCCTTTTCACTTGTTGGCATTTCTGTGGATCTAAATATCAATTGGCACCAACATGTCACATCAATTGCAGAAGCCGCTGCTAAGAAGTTAGGTTTCCTCTTCCGGGCTCGCAAATACTTTTCACCAGCTAATCTCTATACCTTATATACTTCACAAATAAGGCCAAACCTTGAATACTGCTCCCACATCTGGGGTGCCGCTGCCGCTTCTACACTCGCTATCCTGGACTCCATTCAGAAGAGAGCTTTATGTCTCATCGGTGACCGTACCCTCACCCAAGGGTTGCCATCTCTTGCCCACCGACGTGCCGTTGGTGACCTCTCTCTCTCTTTTATAGATATATGCACGGGCACTGCTCAGAGGAGCTTTCTTCATAGTTCCTACACCTGCTGCCACCAACAGATATACCAGGGGAACAGAGCGAATGCACCCTGTTACTGTCCAGGGCACCAGACATAGAACATCTTGTTATGCCCGCTCTTTTGTCCCGATGACTTCCAAGTTGTGGAATTCTTTGCCCGCACATGTTTTCCTTCTGCTCCGAACCCCCAAACCTTCAAGTCCAGAATTAACCAGTTGCCTCTTTCCTCCTTGTCGACACCCACGGTACGATAGTATTTAGGCTGTAAGCCCTCGTGCTGTGTTGTTGAAATAAAAAAAATAAAAAAATACAGATTTTCAAAAAAGTTTTTATTATAAAAATATGGCAGAGCTTCTTTTAAATTATGATATAAAAATTGAGCTTTATTTGTAATCGACTGTCAGCACCACAATGAATCAATCAAGTCTTCAACAGTGGATATCAAAACGAAGTCTATAAGTAAAGACAATTTTCCTAATAGAACTAGAGCTTACTGTTTAGTTATTCATGATTGTGTATTTGAATATAAATCTCTAACTGGTATCGTAAGAGCCATTCTGTAATACATTATTATGTAAGTCTTATTAACCCTAATAAATTAATTGTATTTAAATCGATTGTTTTATTTCTAACCTTAAACTGTTGTCAACTCTAACAATCGGCATGCAGCATGCAGCTATCTGTCTCCTAACACTTAGGTTTGCATATTTGCGATGCCACCATATTTGAATACTGCTCATCAAGACGAGGCTAAATCAAACACCACACCTGTAAACCAAAACTAAACATTTTGGGTTTGCGCATGCGTTAGTCACAATTTTTTAGTTATACTCATCGAGACGAATAAAATGACACCAAACATCATACCTCTAACCCAAAAACTAAAAAAGTTGGTTTGCGCATGCGCATATGCTATATTTGAATTTTGCATACTAAGACGAGTGACATGACACAAAACACGTGATAGTTAACTTAAAAACTAAAAAAGTTGGTTTACGCATGCGTCAACCGCTATCTTTATATACGTCCTAACATGTGAAGTCAAAATAGAAGAATCTCTTATCTCAACAGGTCGGGTCGGTGGTTCCAGAACCGCTCTTCTATACCTACTATTGTGCTCATCGAGCTCAAATCGTTATGGATATGCTTAGGATGAACAATATAGAGAGAATAGGGTGGCCTGCCAGATCACCTGTTATGAATCCGATTGAGCATGTATGGAGTTGGATCAAATTAAAATGAAGTGAGCGAGAAAATGGTTTCCGTGACTGGAATGTATTGGCTACTGCGATTAGGCAGGAGTGGGAAGCCAATCCCCAAGATTTGCTGAGAAGATTGGTGAATAGCATGCCCAGACGAGTGGCAGATTTGATCGGTAATCGTGGTGGACCTACAAGATACTGACTTGCGTTTCTTCATAACTATGGGGTTGTTTATTCATTCACTTATCTGTGTTAGTCATGTCTTGCGTAATGAATAAAATCAAAATTTCGCGTCTAACATATTAGTTTCACTATTAAGAAATACAATAAATTATATCAACCTAGCTACGATACCAACAAAATCTCAAAAAATGCCACGAGGTATAGTAGTGATGTTTTTCAGAGTGGAATACCAAAAATCAGCGTAAATCGACCAATGGTAAAAAAAAGAACAAACATTTATGATATAAACGTAGTGGGCTGCGATATTACTGAAATCTCGAAAACGTCCCGAGGTCCCATTAACTAAAGAACATGTTGCTTCATTTTAGTGAATTTTCTTAAAAAAATTCACTAATGAGGAGATCTCGACTTTCGAATTTTGAAAAAATTTCTTCAAATGAGCGCTATTTAGGACCCCCGGAACCCATATCCGAGGTCAGTTTCAGACTTTATATGTTTATATATATATATATATATATATATATATATATATATATATATATATATATATATATATATATATATATATATATATATATATATATATACATTTATGTGTCACACCTATAACTTAAAAAATAATGAACGGATTTTGATAAAATTTGGCACATACCTTCCTTTCGCAAGTCGCTTGGATAAGTTCGTTAGCCAGGAAAATCCGCCGAGGTTTTCCCGGAAAATTTTGTGTTTTCTCTCGAAAAAAATCTAAAAAAATTTATATCTCCAAAATTAACAAAGTAAGGGCAACTAAATATACGCGGGTTTATATCATTAGAGGCAAGTCACCTACCAAAATTTAGCTCTGTAGGTTA
Organism: Tillus elongatus; assembly: GCA_964006375.1. NCBI lineage: Eukaryota > Metazoa > Arthropoda > Insecta > Coleoptera > Cleridae > Tillus > Tillus elongatus. The sequence continues at coordinate 146,915,695 of OZ023263.1, read as the reverse complement.
AATGACAAAAAAGTTACAGGCATTCAAAAAAAATAAATTTGGGTTCTCCTCAAAACGTCAAAATCGCGATTTTAAACGTCAAAATTAGTGAGTACCTTCCTTTTGCAAGTGGCTTGGATATGTTTGTTATCCAGGAAAATCCGACGAGGTTTTCCCGGAAAATTTTGTGTTTTCTTTCGAAAAAAATTTATATCTCCAAAATTAACAAAGTAAGGGCAACTAAATTTTATACGCGGGTTTATATCATTATAGGAAAGTTATCTACCAAAATTTAGCTCTGTAGGTTAAAAGACAAAAAAGTTATAGGCATTTAAACAAAAATAAATTGGGGTTTTTCACGAAACGTCAAAGTTGCGTTTTAAACGTCAAAATTGGCAACATTTAGGAAAAGAACTTGAATCTAATACGGGCTATGGAAATAAAATGTCTCAAGAAGAATATTTTACAAACCCTGAAGTCTTAGTTTCAACCGTCATTGTCCTTCATTTTAATAAAATGTTTTCAGAAAATTCATTTCAAATAGACCCTTTCTCTAAAGCTTGGCAGTAGTCTTAGCTATAGAGTTTATCATTAATAGTATATAATTTTTGTAGAATTTTCGTAAAAAAAATCAATAAAGCTCAATATATCTGTTATTATACCAGATATGAAAAAAAATTGTATATATTAATTATAGGGTGTCTTAAACTACATCTTAAAAAATTATTTCTACAATCACAGGGTGGCCCATAAGTCGTTGGTGATACAAATTTTCTTTTTTTTTTTAATCAAACACGCCTTATGTTATTGCATTTTTGCATTTTCCATCGAAATATAATGCATGTTTGTAAGAACAAAGATTCTGGACGCAGTAAGTGCGTTATGGTAGCGAATTTTGATCATATGCTTAATATTTGAATAGCTCAATTTGATATTAACCTATAAGGTTGATTTTTGATTTTTGATTTTTTTACATTTTCAAACAATAAAGTTATTTTGATGAAACATGGCACATTGTTTTTACTATATAGATTATACTGGTAACCAAATTTGATGCCTGCTTTCTTAAAAAAAACACACATTATTGCTATTAATAAATAGTTTTATGAAAATTCACTACCATAACGCACTTGCTGCGTCCCGAGATTTTTTTAGTCTTCATCAATCTTTGTTAGAAAAAGTTCACCACAATCTGGCTAGTAACTATAATTGCGACAAGACAGGCATAACTATCGGGAACATAAACACCAAAAAAATTACCTCTATAAAGAAAAAAAACAAGGAGTAGGCCTTTCATCTGCCGAAAGAGGTTCTCTTATGACAGTAGTTATGTGTCTCAGCGCAACGGAACTTTACATCCCACCATTGATAGTTTTTTATAGGAAAAACATTAAGCCGGGATTGATTAACAGTTTACCTCCTCCTGGTTCCACATATGCTTGCGATCCATCAGGCTGGATACAACAATAAATATTTGTTCAATGGATATTTTCTTAGCCGTTTAGAGTCGATCCAGGATGATCCAGTTGTGCTTGTGTTCTTAATGGTCACTACACTCACACCAGGAATTTAGAAGTCATCTATATTGGAAGGGAGAATGATGTTCTTTTTCTGTGCTTACCACTGAATTTAACCAACCAAATGCAACCTCTGCATGTGGTAATTTTTTATGTATCACCCACAATTTCCAGCGCTTGCGTGTGTATCCCATATTATGCTTCACTACTATTTCACATTACGAAAGCTGGGTGCCTAATATGGTATAATGCAGTATACACGGCAAGGCTATTTATTTGTTAGTAAATTTACTTACACTGCCATTTTTTATTAACTACGTTAAAGAGAATGGAATAATGCGCAAGCAGACGTATTTACAGTTTGCTTGAGGAAATATCTCTGTTTATAATTTCACAATCAAAAAAGTACCCCAACTACCCTTTCATTATAACAAACACAAACTTTTATATAACCGTAACAGTCGGTTTGTGCCTTAATTGAAAATATTCATCGTTATCGTTAATTGTAGTGTAAAGCTTTTGTTTTAGTTAAATATTTGTTTGAGGTTTTTAAACTTATATTTTAATTTCGATTGTAAACTACTAATAACTGCTGTTGTGGAGGTTACTTCTGTGTATGTAACTAACTAATATTATAGATTGTTCATTTATCTATAGACCCACAAATTTTTAAGATTTGCTATTATTAATTGTGTCGAAACAAAATAAGCATCTACTCAGTATTTTTTTTAAATCTAAAACACTTAATAATATTATTAAAATTAATGTAAAATCCACCTTAGCTTTATATTTCTGTGTGTTTGTGTTGATCTATTAGTTTACCAGATTCTGTAAAACTTAGCCAGTGTTTATATTCAATATAATTTGTTTTCAATCTCTTCAGTTTAGTATACGCCCAGTTATCTCCACCTGTTACCGATAAACGCATATTTTCCGATCCCACTTAGTTCAGGATAGGCAAGTTCATAACTAGATTTGATTAGTGCCCAGTTCAGCGCGAAAATTTAATGTTTCTGCCAATCTTACCTGACATTTGTATTTACGTTTCCTCTTAAGGTTAAAACATGTTATCAGGTACCTAATCGAGAAAATTGTGAGTTCTCTATCTATCTATACTGGGATGTTTCAATTTATATTTTTAGGGTGCATTTACTCATTTGGACATGGATGTAAAATACATACTCGTTTCACTAAAAACACTAACACAACACTAAACACAAAGTAACACACTATGTTGTCACGTTTTTGTAGTAGACATAGGGACTGCTATTTCTGTTTTACTAGTGAACAATAGAACATAAATGAAACGGGTAGCGTTTCTGAATCTGTTGACATGTCCGAAATAGTAATGCATTTAATCACTATACGTCTCTCATTAAAAGCACTACTGCTTGAGACAAATCAGGATATTCAGAAATTAACTTTGAGACGATCACTAGGCCACTACAACCTCCACTAAAAGAAATATCTTTTTGGTGTGTGCGTAGTGTAGTGTTAGTGTTTCTGGTGTGACGAGAAATATATAATCGACATCTATATCTATATATGTTTTATGTTGATAAAACCTAAACCTTGACAAAATACAGAGCCTCAGAATAATAAATCAATAAATGTTCATCCACTTAAATGTCAACATCTGATTCCCTTCGTATGTGTTCTTATGCTGGCGAAATGCGCCAATGGTAAACCTTCAAAATCCAAGGATATAATGCACTAAGTGGGACCGGAATATAAACCTTGTTGACTTTTGGCACTGCCAATTATCATGATGAATATGCGCTAGTACCAACTGCCAACGCAGAAGTTTCCGACTTCACTAACAACACTTCACATGGCATACCCCATTATTAGTGAATTTTCTTTAAAAAAATTCACCAATAAGGACTTTTGAATTTTAATTTTTTTTCAAATGAGCGTGAACTAGGCACCTAGGTACCCACATCCAGGGTCAGTTTCAATATATATATATATATATATATATATATATATATATATATATATATATATATATATATATATAAATAATGGGCCGATTTTGATCAAATTTTCTGACTACCTTTCTTTTGGAAGTGGCTTGAAATAAGTTTGTTAGCCAGGAAAATCGGCTCAGGTATTCTCGTAAAATTTGTTGTTTTCTTTCGGAAAACAATTATATTTCCAGAAATAACAAAGTAAGAGCAACCAAGTTTGGTACGTATGTTAGTAATATAAAGAGTGTACCATGTACCAAAATTTAGCACTGTTAGTTAAAAGGCAAAAAAGTTATGCGTTTAAAGCATTTAAAGAAAAAAATTACGGTTTTCCTCAAAACGTCAAAATTGGCAACATTTAGGCAAAGAATCTGAAAGAAATACGGATTATGTAAAGAAAATGTCGCAAGAAAAGTGGTCTGCAAACCCTTAAGTTTCAGCTTCAACCGTCATTGTCCTTCATTTTACTATTATATTTCCATAAATTTAATTTCAAATAGACCCTTTCTCTGATGCTTTGGCAGTAGTTCAGGTTATGGTTTAACGGCCTATAATTTGTAGCAAATTTTCGTCGAAAAAAATCGTTAATGAGGAGATCACGACTTTTGAATTTCACAAAGATTTAAATGAGCGCAAACTAGGCCTCCTAGAATCCATATCCGGGCTTAGAGTTAGTTTTTATCTGTTTACATATATACAGGGTGACGTATTTCTACGGTAAAGCTTAATATAATTGTTCTTATACAAGATACGAAAAAAAGTTGTATACGTTAATTATACGGTGTCTTGAACTATATATATATAAAATTATTTTGACAATCACATGATGGTCATTGGTGATACCTGGTCATTGGTGATACCTGCAATTTTTTTTTCGAACACCCTTATATTATTGCATTTTTGCATTTTTTATCGAAATATGATGCATGTTTGTAAGAAAAAAATCGAGACGCAGTAAGTGCGTTTTGGTAGCGAATTTTAATTAAATTCTTCGAATTTCAATAACTCAATTTGCTATTAACCCAAGGTTTGTTGGCTAGGAAACCAGTTCTCTCGGAGACCTTTGAAGTTCATTTTCGAAAACAATTTGTACATTTTCAAAGAATAAGTTATTTTGATAAAATATGATGCATTGTCTCTACTATATAGGTTATACCGGTAACCAGATTGATGCCTGATTGCAATAGATAGACATATTTGCTATTAAAAACATTTTTATGAAAATTCACTTCCATAACGCACTGGCTGCGTCCAGAATTTTTTCCCCTAATCACTTAATGTTTTTTATTTAACTTTGTTTTACTCTGTCGCACCTCTATACCCTTTCCTAAATTGTGACGTATAATATATAATAATAAATAATAAAATTTCAAGATTGGAATTTACCTCCGAAAAAGGCGTTAAAAAAGCCCTGTTTTTTCCATTATGGCAGACCTCATTTCTAAGGCTACAATAACTGGGTTAAGTTGCTTTTCAAATAGCTATTAAATTGCTTTTTTTCTGGAAGAAAGTCTGCCGGGGGTAATTTCAAAGTTTGCTTGTTTTGTAGCGAACTGTTTGACAAGTTGGTAATTTGTCAATAATTAAAAAATATTGCTTTTGTTGAAACTGATTGACAAATTAATGGTACTAAAATGGGCATCTAACAAATTAAATTTTTAAGGATCAAGGTTAATGGTAGTTTCGATGGAAGAGATCGATATCCCAATCTTTCTCTCGTGATTGTAAGAAATGACTTGTATGGTGATATATGACAAGGAACATGAGTACATTTCAACTGTGGTCAGAGTAAGAACTTACACCGAAAATTAAACAAGCGTATTTGTAAAATTTAAACTCCTCGTATTTTGAAGTCGCTCGATAAAAATGTAAAATTTCATTGTGAAAAAGGGTCATCAAAAATTGAAAAATATGTTATCACTACTTTTATTTCGACAATTTAATTACAAATATTCTTACGTAAGTATATTAGTACCAAATTCCTGACCAAATATGTGTCCGACGATTAGCTAAAGGACAATAAAAGTAAATCCGTTTCGCTCAGAGCAATCCGTGAGAACGTAAACAAGGTTCTGACAGGGCGTGTGACGTCACATAGCGAACAGAAATGTATGTGCAAGTAGAGATTTAGTGCCTATGAGTCGTATTATTCTGAGATTTACTATCTTAGTGCGGACACTAAATACTCACTTGCTCTATACTTCGTTAAGGATCAGTATTCTAAATGAGCTAAAGCCTTGCGGAGTACAACTGTGGTTCGATGTTTTATACTGACCGTAGATTAACCAGCTGGGTTCTTTATCATCTTAATAAGACTAATATATAATATATATTATACCGTGTTTGCTCGGTTTATTCGCAAAACCTTTACTTCGTATAGAAGACGACACTATATTCTATCAAATTTTATGATATTAACGATACAGTCATGAAACAAACTTTGTTTAAACATTACTTGTAGGATGCTTTAACCGTATTTTTTAGAACTACTCTGGCGCTTCTAGAAATATTATTACGTGCTATTGTAAACCAAAAACTAAAATAAGGTCGATTAAGGCATCAGGTTATTTTATGTAAATTTATAAAATATCTGAAATGGTAAGGTAAATGTTACACCACCTTAAAAGTATAAAAGGATAAATTATCCAAAAAAAGAAGAGAGATAATAAGACACCTTACTACTAATATGATTTTTTGTGCCACTATCCTGAATTATATAATCACCTCGCTTCAGTTGACTGGACTTCACTTGTCCAGTTTGACTCTGAACTTATCAGTTATACAAGAAGGAAATTTAAGGCCTGGAAACTCTTTAAGCGATTAAATCATCTGGCGCACTATGAGGTATTCAGGGGACTTAGCAGACGTATCAGGATTTTGTCTGCAAATCGCTTAATGGGAAGATGGTGGAGAGAAATATCCACGTGGATGCGGGTAGCTTATGGAGGTTTGACAACTTCAAAATAAAGTCAATCTGGTCATTCTACGCTCTCACATAAAAGGAGGTTGTTGCGAGCGATGCAGATGCAGTAAATCTCTTTGCTAATTTTTTCCAGGACCCCTGATTGGGTGTGTGTAGCGGCGTCTTCGTAAGCTGCCCGCCCTGTTATAGTGGTGGGACTGACTTGGATATCAAACGGGTTTCGGAGGAGCAGCTCTTAAGCGCTTTGCTTAAGATCAAATCGAAGTACACATCGGGCACACAACAAATTTTTGCTTCTCTGGTCAGGAATGGTTCTCACATACTTGTTTAGCCCTTGGCTTTACTGTTCAATATATCGCTGGGATCTTTTGTGTTTCCTAGGACCTGGAAGAAATCAATCTCAATGCCTGTTTCAAAGGAAGGTGATTATACGTTGATTGAGAACCATAGACAGATTGCTATAATGGACAACTGCACGAACGTGCTCAAGATTGTCTTGTATGGGATCATTTCATTTACGCGAAAAAGTGTGATTAGCAGCGCTCAGCATGGATTCGTGAAGGGCCCCTCCACAAGCACTAACTTAATCTGCATAACATAATATATATCTGATGCCATGGACAACGGGTCCCAGATGGATGTCATTTACCTGGTCCGCTCTAGGGCTTTTAATAGGCTGAATCACAATTTTCTTTTGAGAAAACATGGGTTTCATCGAACTTGCTGTTGTTTATGGGATCCCATCTTCGTGATTCAGTGAAGTGTTGTCCACTCTTGTGGGGTTACAGTCCGTGGGGATCTTGTCTACATCGGGTGTTCGTCGGGTATCTGGGCTGGGACCCTTGCTTTCCAATCAATGATATTTCAGATATCATCAACCTAACCCATCTTCTGTATGCGGATGATGTAAAGCTCTTCTCATTCATTGACCGTCTCTGCGACTGTTCGATGCTTAAAGGCAGTTTGCGTTAAATTCAACACTGGTGATTCGTTAACAACCTCCTACTGAATATTAATACATATGTGGTAAAGTCTTATACGCTCAGCCGTCGTGTAACAGAGTTTCCATATTTCATAGGTAGGCGACCTCTTCAAAGACCTGCAACCTTTAAAGACTTGGGTGTTATCTTCGATTCGAAACTCTTGTTCATGGAGAACTATGAATATGCTATTGCTAGGGAATTGAAGACACTCGGTTTTCTTATTCGAAATTCCGGTTCCTTTCATAATGCGGACACTTTGAGGTTCTTGTTCGGTGCCTATGTGCGGCCGCATCTGTAGTATGTCTGTGTGGTGCGGTCTCGTCTGTATGACGTCGAGGTAAGCGCTTTTGAAGGTTCCCAATGAACATTTGTAAAGTTCCTTGCATACAGAGGAGATCGCGTGTATCCCGCTACTGGTACATAGTCCGACTGATTTTCGAGGTTCACATTGGAATCTCTGCAGGCTACGCGAATTTATAGTGCTCTCTCTCTCTCCCCCCCCCCCCACCTCTCTCTCTCTTTCTCCCTTTGATATGTATATACTTTACTGCATGGTAAGATCGCCTATTCTGAGCTGTTGCACACTCTGCCTTTTAACACGACTAAAGTCAGCTCTAGAAGAAACGACTTCTTATATCTACCACAACCTAGTGCCAAAGTTAGGCTTAACTCACCGATTTACAGATCGTGTTCCATTTATAACAGCGGGCATCAATAGACAGACATATTGTGTTGTGGTGAGTCAGAGTTGAGACATGTTGTATATCCGCTTGGTGGTTAAAAGTACTTTTATGATATTAATTTCTCCAGTGTGTGCTAAGTCTTTCGTATTGTATCCCTACTCTTTATTTGGGACAATTCCCGTTGAGTTTATGTATTATATATATATATATATATATATATATATATATATATATATATATATATATATATATATATATATATATATATATATATATATATATAAAGCAGGTGCCTCTTGCATGTATGCAGCTGTGCGTGCTTCTGCCGGTGCTATTATCTTTGAGCCAGCAATCGGGCGCTTCCCCGAGTCGCGGATAGGGGTGTCGCCATATTTATGGCTAGTGGTGGTAGAGAGGTGTTCGAGATGTTGGTGGCGCCTCAAGGGACCTCGGCGATCGGCGACATCTCGGCGCTAAAACATCCCCCGTAGACGAGCTCTACCCCTGAGCAATGACGGATGTAACACAGTAACCTTACCTAGTCATGTCTTAGGAGAGCCGGCAATGCTTGCCTTAATTGGCCGGCATTGTGGGGAGATACCTCGGTAAAAAACCTACATTGATTTGGCGGGTTGTTTGTGACAGTAATTTATTAGAAAATATTAAAAATCTCTGGACGCAGCAACCGCGTTATTGTAGTCAATTTTCATAGAAATGATCTGGCACACAATATTTTTTATATTTTTTTTTGTAACATAGAATTATAAGTTTTGGTATATAGTTTTCCTTTAATATTGTAAACTTACGTACCAAATTTTGTTACCATAGTTTTTCAATTTTTTGAGATAAAAATTGTTTCCGGAAGAAACACAAAATTTTCTCGGAAAACCTGCTTCGATTTTCGTGGCTAACAAAACAGAAATATTTTCGAGTAATCGAGCTACAACAACCCAGTAGGCAAATTGAGACCTTAGAGTGTCCGTACATATTTCTTTTACCTCTTGAAAATGGCTCTAAAACAGGAGCCGAAACGTCGAATTTTTATAAATTCTGGACGCGGTTCAACCCGAGAACCAAGTATATATATATATATATATATATATATATATATATATATATATATATATATATATATATATATATACATATATATATATATATATATATATATATATATATATATATATATATATATATATATATATATATTAATTTTTGTAACGAGGACTTGATTTACGGGGTGAATTATTTAGTGAAACGGTCAACAGGCTTACGGGAACGGTCTCGAGCGCCAGATTTTTGAAAGGGTTTACTCACTACGAGGGTCTCTGCGACCTCGTCATGAGGCTCCGACCACAGGTGTGATCAGAGTGCCTGGATAGCTCTGTGGAGAGGGTCCGGTAGCCTTTGCTATAACCGGCCGTGTAGTTACCTCCGGGGTGGCGGGCTTTAATCGCTACCCCGACAATTCCATGACCTTCTGAAATTCTATATAGATGTAACAGATTTATTTAAGGGGTGACATAGACTAGATATTCTATTTACAACATTTATTAGGAAACAATATACAAAGGTTCAGCAAGATTTAACAACGTGATAACGTCTACTACACTACTCTACATTGAGTAATATACCTTAGAGGGCGGACGAGGCAGGACTAGCCTATTACTTGCACGGAGGAAAATCCGAAGTCGGCTTGATCCTCCATACCCCGGGTCGAGAGATCCGGCAACGAATATACCGGGCACCGCGGTTTACGGCTCGGAGAGGCAGACAATAGGTGGACCACTACGTTGGGCATTTCACAACCAACCAAGCAGCGAATTCTCGGGCGGAATCGGTGTCGTGAAAGTCAAGGTACCTCGACACTCGTAGGTGTCGAGAACAAAGAGGGAGTCGGTGTGATGGGGGATACTGTCGCGAACTAATTTCATCTAAGCTTACTTGTGTCACTACAGCGTCTAAACCAGGATCAAATCAGGACGGACGTGTGTAATCTATTCGATAAGTTTGTGTCACTACAGCATCACTTTCCGGCAGATGTACCACGCTAACAGTGCTAGGATACGAGGAGGGAGGGGTGTTGTCTCAGGCCCACGATCTCGACGTCGCCGAAGAGATATACTATTCGGACAAAATATATGGAAGTTCGCTATCTTTAAAATATAAAAATTCGCTACCTCTAAAATATGAAAATACGCTATCTTTAAATATCATGGAATTAATAAGGTTCTTACCTATTCGGATAATCTAGCGGGACAATTATTACTGTGTACGGTACTAGACGGACGGTATTTAACTTCAAAGACTAATTACAATTAAACGGCGAAATTCTCTATTTATTTAACACGGCACTTGATCTATAAAATCTTCAACCTTGATGCTACAAGTAGAAAACTCTTTCTGATCTCAGTCGTTATTGTATCTCCAGCCACCGGCTGAAACATCTAATCGATGGTAGATACCTTATCCTTATCTTGTGCAGATATGTTTTATTCTGAAGCGATAATTCGAAATACGTACTTGTTAAGAATATTAATCACAAATAAATATTGTAACTCCAGAGAATATTTTTACCAGCTGTCCCGAAAATATCTGCTTCAATATATATATATATATATATATATATATATATATATATATATATATATATATATATATATATATATATATATATATAAACATATAAAAATTGAAACTGACCCCGGATCTGGGTTCAAGGGTCCTAGCTCGCCCCCATTGGTGAATTTTTTCTAAGAAAATTCACTGAAAACAATACACACAACCTCAAAAGGTCGGACAGGTATTTTATATTTGCCAATGTCGAATTCAACCACCATCTTTATTCATAATTACTAGGTCAATATGGTTATGAGTGTTTCGCAAACGAGTCATGTTTTGCGTTAACTCTATACTTTTTAATGTCACAGTATAAAATTTACAGCCTTAATTTAGATTAACAGAACCGATGTACCTATCCTACAATTAATTATTATTATATTAGAGAAAAGCATAATTTGGATTATACGGTATGAATTTATATTTTAACCTAACACATATCCTGCGTATTTATCAAGACAATCTCTAAGTGTCTAATTTAATAAAACAACAGAGTACATAAATAAAGCCCTGTTATGTCCATCCTACTTAACTCTAGATTGTGTAGAAATGCTCGGCAAACTCATAAATTAGAAAATCCTGAATGAAGCAGGGCAGGAGGCAGGTGAATGCAAATATCTGAAATAGTTTCTTCTGTTGCTAGAATAATAAATAACCGTCTAACGTGTCTGCAACGTAATCTTCATACTATTAACATATTTTAATTCATTCCCTATTCGCGAGCTGCGGATCGCGTGCACACTATCCTTACAAGATAACAAAAATAACTGTTTTAACACAAACACGGAATAAAACTTTCTGATTTTTTGCTCTGTTAAGTGCGCTGCATCTTATCTTCTAGCAATTAATTTCTAAGAGCTGTTATATAAATTGAACTGCTCGTTGGTGGTGATTTAAACAAAGCGATCTGATTGAAATTGTGCTAGAAAGTGTACAACACCTTGTATTTGTTATGAGTTGTTTGTGGTATCTTGATAGTTGTATTTATATTTACTTAAGATTGAGAAGTTATGGTGTGAAATTATTAACGCTGTGAAATTGCATTTACAACTGATTATTTATCTTGAGAAAGTTAAAGTAATTGGTAGCTCTGATGCTTGAGAACACTTTATTACAATTATACAGTGTCCCATCTAAAATGAACTACCTTAAATATTTTTTCCAGATTCATGTTTAGAGAATTTTTCGTAAACCGAAAAAATCACCAATAGAGAGATTGGATATATATATATATATATATATATATATATATATATATATATATATATATATATATATATATATATATATATATATATATATATATATATATATCGTACCGCAAACTCAAAAAATAATGTGCCGATTTTGATAAAATTTGGTAGGTGCCTCCCTTTTGTAAGTGGCTTGGAGAAGTTCGTTATCCAGGAAAATCTAACCAGTTTTTCTGCGAAAATTTTGAGTTGTCCTTCGAAAAATTCTTGTATTTCCGAAAATAACAACGCTATAGCAACCAAATTTGGTATTCAGGTTAAGACTATTAAGCTTAACCTACCTGTCAAAATTCAGAACTCTAAGTTAAAAGGAAAAAACTTATAGGCATTTAGAGAAAAAATGTTGGGTGCCACTGATTACCAAAGGGACGCATAAAACAAATATCTGTGACAGCATAAGCTGCCTTATATAACTTACGCTGCATTTAAATTGTTTAAAGAAAATAAATTGAAATATGGCTTCGTATTACCCAAAAAAGGGAATTAAAATGTTTCGCTGTCACTCAAACCATAAAAAAAAATTATAGGCATAAAATAGTTTATGGGTTGTTACACCTACTGACTATTAAATGCGTTTGGCATGACTGCTGGTGATGTCGCGTGTCAACGTCAGCTTTAATGTCTACCTAATTATGTTGGGTTAGAAAATTAGAAACTAAGAGGGACTGTCAGACAATACGGTAAATAATTAGAATGTATATGTATTACGGTAAATAAGATACAAAAGTGCTATTAATTGGTTAAGTAGTTAGTGTACCTGAGGGGCAACTAGGTTATTTGAAAATACTTTAATGATGTTTATAGTGAACAAGCTAGTTATTCCTTGTGTTATCACAAACGTTTACATGCAACAATAAAACTAAGATATATGACCTCAAATGTCGCAATAGTAGTTGTTAGGAGCAGTATTGTGTTTACTAAGTGTTAAATGGGGTGGTAACTTATCTGTCTCCTCTCCTGCTGTAGCGCACGTTATACCCAGACGTCTTTGTTGGAGTTAGTTAAGCAACAAGCAATTGTGTCCAATGATATTCACACAATAAGCCAGCCAGTGAAAAACAAAGATTAAGCCAGGCTAAACATTACCAGTCTGGAAAGCTAATACTGCCTGGACAATACAATAAAAACTGGTAAGTAAACTAGTAACTAAAAACTCCGTACAAGAATTGTCAAAAACTAACAATGGAATTCAGAGTTATTGTGAAAATTAAACTTACCCTGTATATACACATTCAGGGGTTTTAATTATATTATTTATAAAATGGTATTTGGTGATGAGTTAAATCCCACTAAAGTGGTATATTGTACAACTTTCGGTACAAACATTTAATAAGGAATCTTCGTCGATATCCAGTTCTACCGCTGTAGGTAATTGCAATCTATATACTCAAGACCTTAAATTCATCTTCTGACTCTTCAACAAAGTAATTTTTAAACACTCTGTCCTTTCAGAGAACAAATTTGCAAATCAGCATATAAGAGACATGTGGATAAGATAAGACTGATAAGAACTGGTAATTGGAAATATTTTTAGATAAAATCTCAAGGTTCTGCTGCTATTTACTTATAGTTAGTTCACCAATTTTATTGTTTTGAATATACTTATAGTCTATGTAAACCTTTATTTAATAAATTAATAAAATTGAAATTAATGTCTAAGCTATAATTCACAAACATTTTCAGGTAATATTTAGAACCGTCGTACTCCTCCTTCCCTTGGATGGAGGTAAAGCTTCGAAGATTTACTGATGAATCGAGTTATAGGATAGACAACCTGAAGGGCAACCCATCCATGGCGGCGGATCAGTCAGAAGACTCAGTCTACTGGAAATTGAAATTGCAAATTTATAGGAGCAGGAACCAATCTTTTGGACATAGTATAAGGTCCGACATAAGGTGGGCATAATCCGGCTTTACACCCTCTATCAGCATCGAAAAGAACCTTATTCTTCTTTCAAACCTCGCGACCAACGGTATATTCAGCAGCTCTGCGTCGAAGATTATAATGATGTCTGTTTCTTTCTTGAGCACCCTCTATTTAAAAAATATTATTCCAAATTTTTTCCCCAGGCCATCAGGATGTGTAACATTTTACACGTTTTACAACTTTTGCATTCTCATTATAACGCTCATTGCTACCTGATTATGTTTTTAATCACTGAAGTTTGGTGATATTGTTTCAATAGTCAATGAAGGCTATTATTACTTTTTTTTCTTATTCAATGAAATTTGTTGCATTCCTACTCAATGAGATTTCACCTTCCTTAGTCGATGAGCAATATAACAATCTTAAAACTGTGCCCATAGAAAATAGACACAGTCTATCACCTCTTCTGCATTTCGTAGTACTTTTCATACAAACGAATGACAGCCAGTAGCTCATTTGTTATTTATCAGACGATAGACGTCTTTATAAGGGGATGCAAGGACTCAAAAGCTATCTTCTCACCAAGGCTTTAACATAAGTAATTGAAAATGCTGAGAACGGCCAGCTTGGCAGCAAGAGGCAGAGCACGCCATTATGAGGTGAGATAAACTTAAACATTCTTGTCGTATTAACGCTGCTTGGGAAAACAATCACTTTTATAAATTGCTTTGTTTAATGCTAATGTTCTTGTCTTCTGGTGGCTTGTAGTGGTGTTCTTCTACAGTTTCAATATTAGTAAAGAATTGCCTTTTTTAATTGCCTTGCAGATACACCCTGTATTTAGCCTGAACACGCCGCTAGCTACCATATACAAATTACTTCAAACTCAACAGTGCACTTAACCAATTCTGATTATCTCTAGTGATTCTGTTTCTTCCTAAGGACTGAAACACTTTTAATAATGGAACATCTGTCTATAAAACATCCAACAACATGGTTGGAAGGCCAAATGTAACACCTTCAAGGAGATACTTTAGGGACAGGCCAAATCGAGCTGATACCAAAATCTGTCGATGGTCTGGACAGCTATGAGTGGTCCCCATGAGATTTTAAGTGGCCCTGCTAGCACAAAATAGCTTCAGGACTCTGATTGTCCACTAGTTCCAAGGAGCGTCACGATAGAACACTAGTTAAATACACTGTTCATCTCCTTTTTTAACATTATTAAATTTTTGAGAATTTCATTTATTACTGCTACAATATATCATATATTAATTGGCATTTTATAGATTCACATTTTATTAATGAATAACACTGACCGAGTCTTGATTTTTCATTTGTGTGTTTGATGCCACCTAAAGTATAATAGCCCGTATCCATGCATTTTTAGATTTGTATTAGATGTTAGCTCCCGGCTGACTAGACTTTCCTTCTTATAATTGAAATTTTAGTGAACTCCTTTGTCATTAAATTTTAAATAAAATAACCATTCACTATTAACCTTATACATATACTAACATATATATTTAGCTTTACTATAAAAATTCGTCACCCTGTATATATGAAAACAGATAAAAACTGAAACTAGCCCCGGATATGGGTTCTATGGGAGGCTAGTTCGCGCTCATTTGGAGAAATCTTTTAAAAATTCGAAAGTGGCGATCTCCCCAACAGAGAATTTTTTCTACAAAAATTATTTTATTAGAGACAATTAAAAGATACACTACTATACAAACTATTACCAAAACATCCGAGAAAGAGTCTATTTGCAATGAATTTTTTGAAAATATTTAGTAAAATGAAAAGGACAATAGCGGTCAAAACTGAAAGTTGCGTGTTTGTAAAAATCCTGCCTTGCTACATTTTCTCTATATAACTCGCATTTGTCTCAGGTCCATTGCCTAAATGTTGCCAATTTTGACGTTTCAAGTAGCAACTTTGACGTTTTAAGAGGAAACACTCATTTTTTTTAATTGCCTATAACTTGCAACACAACACCAGCAGTAACCAGTTAAACTTGCTTAATTTAAGTGATTTTCTTAATTTTGGTGAATTTTCGTATAAAAAATTCACTAGTGAGGAGATTGCGACTATTGAATTTAAAAAAAAGACACTTAAAATAAGCACGAACTTAGGCCGCTAGAACCCATATTTGAGATCAGTTTTAAATATAATATGTGAATATTCCTGCATCCTTCCGGTGCTCTTTTCGCAAAGCCAATTTTTCTGGTTTATATTATTACCTCTTTTTAATCGACTGGACCCAATTCTCAAATGTGGACGAAGCTTGTCAAGAGTTTTATGCATTATTGTACCCAACCATTGACCTCTAAGTGCCTTCTAGCCGTTCGCGAGTGCGCCGCTGTTACCCGCCCTGGTTTAACTCTGAACTTGTCAGTTGTATCAAAAGGAAATTGAAGTCCTGGAAACACTTCAGGAGATCAAATGGTCTCATAGACTATGAGAAATTTAAAAGACTTACAAAATTGTCAGGGACTTGTCTGCGGCCCAACAGTCGCAGTATGAGGAGAGAGTAGAAGAACATATCCATGTTCATCCGAGTAGCTTCTGAAGAATTTCCAACCTCAAATAGGGCCACTTGGTCATTATGCGCTCTCATATAGAGGGGAAGTCATTGAGAGTGATGAGGATGCAGCGAGTTCAAGTTTTTTAAACTTTCATTCATGCAAAACTATGAGTCTGTTATTTCTCCAAAACACTAGGATTCCTTATACGAAACTTCAGTTCCTTCCACAAACTGGACACTTTGAAGCTGTTTATCGGTGCCTATGTACGAACGCATTTGGATTACGCTTGTGTGGTGTGGTTTTATCTGTATGACACCCATAAAAGCGCATGTAAGAGTATTCAGCGAATATTTGTTAATTTCCTCACATACAGAGCTAATAAGGTGTATCTCGCCACTGGCACACCACAGCTTACTTCCGAAATTCTTTTTGGAATCTCTGCAGACAAGGCGAATTTATTCTGCTCTCTTATTCCTATTCAATTTGTTATAGAGTAAGTCATCTCTCCTGTATTATTGCACATTCTACCTTTTGACACGCCTAGAATCAGCTCTGGAGGGCACCATTTCTTCAATTTACTGCCACCTATGACGTATTGCCAACTTAACTCACCGGTTTATATATCGTGCTTTATTTGTAACAGCGTACATCAGTTTACAGATATAATGTGTTGTAATAAGTCTGAGCTGAAACATGTTCTATGGCTGCTTGGTAGTTACAATTATTTTTGTGTGTATGTTCATATGACATGTGTTTTTCATACTCTTTATTTGTGGTTGAGCATTTGTACTAAATACATAAATAAAATAAAAACAAAAACGCAAACAAACAAAAATCAAATTAAGGGCTATCGACCTTTAAAAAACAACGGACAAAGAAACCATGCAAGTTCTTTGCTTAAACATGCTCTATATTCCGCATCTGCTTTGATGCTTCCTCAGGAGCCGAAAGCTGAACTATGAAAAACTGTCCTCGTGTTAAGAATATCTCTGTGAATAATGATATCTTGGCAGGTGTAGTATGTGTGTAAATTGCTTGGATAGTTTCGTTGGCCAGGAAAGTCCAGCCAGTTCTTTTGACAATATTTTAAGTTTATATTCGAGTCTTTGTACTTTCCAAACTATAAAATTATTTAAATTGAATATGGTACATGGTTTTTTATAAAAGTAATACTCTTCACCAAATTTGATGTTTTTAATTTAAAAAAATTAACATTATAAACATTTCTATTGAAATTCACTACCATAACGCCCTTGCTACATCCAGACGTTTCTTTATTTATATTGCTGATTATTTTACTGTTTTGTATTTATGTGTTTAAGTTACATGTTGCTCTGGTCTGTCTAACTTGTTTCCTTGTAGGTAAGAAAAACCTGAAGTATCTACTTCTATATCACATATGGAATGGCATGATTTTCTGCTTACAGCATACATTTTCTTTTTAACACGATTCCGCATCATGTTAATGCGAACACTGCTAGTCACTTATTGGTAACATGAGGTAAAGCTAAATGTATAATTTAGGTTTAAGAGTGTGTTATCCAAAGTGAGATGTATGTTGCGTTGTAACAAGATCAGGATCTGTTATGTGAGTGTGTATGTATTTCTGACTAGATATCCACTGCTGAGCTTGTTTTACAAATTATAATAGTTCTTAAACATGCATGTTGCACCTATAAGTGTATATCTCCTCTAGATATGCATCTCTCGCCACGGCTTCTCTTCCGTCACGGATAACAACTGACTATGAGATTAATATCATGTGTTTCTAAACAAGGTAAAAGCGTTTGAAAATATATGTATTATATACGAAAATATAAACTAGGTTAACCTATATTCTTCTCAACACTGTTTAGTTTAGTTTTCATAAGCGAATTTTACTAAAAAAAATCGCTTATGAAAACGTTCGACAATTTTCTGCAAAAAAGCGCTAACTAGACACCCGAGAACCAATATCTAAAGCATTTAATAAAAAATGCGTACCATATAACGCACTTGCTGCGTCCCTAATTTTTTTGAGATTTCAGGGACGCTTTACAAATTTTAATTGTATAAACCAGGAGTGCAGAAAAATAAAGTTCTGCATCGGAAATACTACGAAGCTGTCCGATAGCAGGAGTGCTGTCCTCTGACCTGACACATATACAGCACTGCTACACTTGCATGTTTCCTATTTTATTGTGCTCATGATAGCATACGCGGACAACAGATGATTTGTTTTACATATTTATGCCTATAATAAATTTATATTTTATTAGAAAATGCGAGCAATTTCACAGTTATTCCTAGGATGTAATTTATAAAACTGTCAACAGTATCAGCTACGCGACACTCTGTGTGTATACAGATGAAAGGAAACACGTACGGCTTGCAAGCCTTCTCGGCGTTTTATTTAAATAAATTTAAAATTAAAACAATTCTTTTTTATATTTCAGTTTGATTTGGATTTTCCAGGTGTGGTTAATCTACATCTGTATAAATTTATAAAAACCTTATAAAGTAATTTCATTCTTTTAATATATATTATAGAAGTACTACACAATCGAAACAAAAAAGTTGGCGACGCAGCAAATTCGGTGGGAATTTTTTTAAGGCAACTAACAATTATAAACGTCTGCGGCTGATGGATAACCTTCTAATGCCATCATAATAAAAGTCAACTAAAAGGTAATGTAATTTCAACAAATAGCATTGAAAAATTATCTATTATCCAGCCCTGTGAATAAAAGTTTATTATCAAATATATTATCTTTCTTTGGGTACAGATAAATTGATTTTAATGTTTTGATATTGTCACATCGGCAATACTCCTTCCCTATGAGAGTCTAGTTACATCTATGGATACACGCAGCTTGTAGAGTATGTTAGCGAACACTCTAGAATTATATTCGAGAGGAAACAAGAAACCACAATTGATAGAAAGATCTAGAACGACCATAGACGGTATAAATAAGTGAGCCGCAGATAAAGAAATCAGTCAGCAAGTGAGTCCATGTTGATGCAGAATAAGAGATAATAAAAGGCTAAAAGTGAAATATAGTGCTATAGACATTTGGTATTAGAGAAATATAATAGCTAATGTGTTTATTGTCAGAAAATGTTTATAATAAATTAATAGTTTGAAAAGCTGTTTTTTTATTCAACAATATACGCATCCTGAAGAATATCAACTGGTGTCAAAAGTGGAATTTTTAAGCTGATAGGGAAGTTATTTTCCAGAACAATCGTTGACCAACATGGACATTGCTGCAAGATCTTGAATATGAGTGGCACAAATAACTTATAACTGGTTTTGTTTTTAAGGCAGAATAAACTGTTCCAGCTTTAAGTACGTCTATACCTTATAAGACACGTAGCGTAACTGCCAATAATATAGCTATTGTAAACCATCAAAAAGATGGACGAAGGAGCTAAAAATAGAGATAAAGAAGCAAGGAGAAAAAGTTATGAAAAAACAACATGAGAAATAAGAAATATAAACGAAGCAGCAAGCGAGAATGCAAGAAAAAGATATGGGGCGGCAAAATAAGAAATGAGAAAAATAGTATAAGCAGCAAGAGAACAAGCAAGAAAAACAGACAAGGAGATAGATAAAGAATATTCTACAAGAACAGGCCAGAAAAATTGAGAATATTATTTTATTGTGTAGACGAACAAATAAAGCAGGTAAAACACAAAACCGTCCAACAATTAGAGAGCCTAGTAAGAAGTATCAGTGACGATGTATATGATCAGCTAACGAGTATGCAAGCGGAAGTAGAGCATAGCATCCAATAATTGGAAAAGACATATTATACCTTAGCTAAAGGAAATATCATATTCGAATATAGCCCAGTCAGTATTAAGACCCCTACATTTGATCGCTCAGTTCCGTAGAGTACTGATCTACGCCAGATTGATGCCGCTGCTACAGGAAATTGTTAGGGTGGGGGAGAGAAAGCGACTTCGTTTATTGTAGCTCTGGAAGGAGATGCCCTAGGTATGCTCCAAGGTATTTCCAGGGAAGAATAGTTCAGTTTTGACAGTATTAGATATCAATTAGAGATGAGGTTTGGCGTCCGGCATTTACAACAGCTCCATCGATTCCAGTTGAAAAATAGTTTCCAGAAATCGGGCAAGAGTCACGACGCCGAAGTTGTCAGGCTGACACGATTAGCCTACCTCATAGCTCCGATGGAGTTTTCAGACCACCTCTTTCTGCAACCCGTCACTGGCGGCATCAGGAATGCCGACACACAACAGGCCCTGTAGATGACGAGACATAAGGACTTGTATACAGCACCCTGTATATTGTAATTTCATGTTAAGGTAACATTACTAGCTTTAAAAAAATACCATACATAATACTTCTCTGACAAACAGTTTTTTCGTAAATTAGCCGCAAAAGCAAATTTTCCGCCTTCTTATACGATTAATATGTACAGCCAGAAGCAAATAAAAGAACATGGGAGAAATACAAGTAGAAGCGTGTATAGGCAATATCACATATAATAGTAGGAGGCCACAGTCCTTTGACGGCACGAGCTGTGACGTCACCTTAAAGTGGCTAAAAACTTTTAATTGTGGTATGATACAGCCACCCTCATCTGGTAATCTTAATCTTCTCTAAAAGTCGCTACTCACTGAATGACATAGAGGTGAACAGTTAGATTTGTGATATAAATAAATTAAGAACTTAAATTTATTACAAACCTTTTACTTCCTCAAATTGTAAAAAAAGTAAGTGCAAAAGTTGGAGTTAATTGATGCGTAAATTTAAGTGATTAATTACCAATCTAGATCAAATAAAGTAAATAAACAATAGGGAGCATTATAATTTGTGGCGTTTTAGATTCTACCTTTTTCAAGAGAGGGACTGACAGTTTAGCGGGATATGTAATAAACGTTACTGTGTCACTGTTGGTTATTAGTTTAGCTAAAATTGGTCGTGTTATTTAACAAATTAAATTAGAACACATTTATGTTTTATTAAAAGAATATCAACACTAGTTTTCGCTAAATGAAGATCTTAATTGGGGGAGTGACAGGAATAAAATCTGTTACTGAACATTGTTGCGCTGTTTAACTATAACTAGTAAATACTTCAGTTGCTATTTAAATTGTTTGGAATAAATATAGCAAAACAAACACACTGGAACGTATACTCACACAAACACACTCGTGTGTGTGTCATGAATTGGGTTCTCCAAATTGTACTTATTGTAAATGAATGTATATTCTAGGACCTGTAATAACTTATTCTATTGTGATTAACAAAAATTTGCAACTTACATCTTTTTTACACAGCAAGGAAATAGTAATTCGCTTTAAAAAATGTAAGACTCCTTTTGTTTCAAATAATTTAAATGAAACTAAAGACCTACTGCAAGCCATACACTCGCCCATATCCTATGATTTACAGAATAATGTGAATCGAAAGACACTTATTTTAAATCATGTTAAAGATCTTATTTATAACTTGATAAGTGATGAAGACACTGACTCCTCACTATCTTTTATGTATGAGCAGTTAAAATTATGTACCACATCAAAAGAAAGATATCGATATTCCCCAAATACAATTATTATTCCATCAATAAGTACATTTAGAGAACCCAAATCACCACAACACATCTTTTTTAAGACCTGACTCATACATAGATCGCTTACGTCAAGACTCACCCATGCTGTACTCCATACCTTCATTAAAACGATGAATAGCAAGTTCTAGAGCTGGTCAGCTCTTTAATAGTTGGCTGGTGTTGTATACTTGCAATATGTTAGGTGGTAGTGGAATTTTCCTTTACGTGATAGTAAACGATTTTTTCACGCCCGAGGAGCTACCACCCCTTACATCAAGGGACCGGTGAAGTCCCAACGGGCGTTTCCGGTTCTGGTGTATGAGTCGGTTTCCCTTATAAGCAAAAATGATGATGGATCCTCCTTGTACACAAAAGATTCCAGAGTTAAAATACCCCTCCATTCGGATCTCCGGGAGAGGGGTGTACAGAGGGCGCCAGCATCAAGATTTAACATATCCTTCTCGAATATATGTGGCCTAAATTCTAACCTGGACTCCGTTCACCATTTCCTCCAGGCTAACAAGCCCCAACTCCTCTTCCTCACGGAAACTCAAATCAGTGCCAAGACAGCCACTAATCACCTTAATTTCCCGGGTTATGAGCTCCTTACTTCCTATAGATTGCATGGAGGCGTGTACGCGTACGTCTGTAGCAATGTACCCTGCACCAGACTCCCCAATTTAGAAACTGGAAGAAAAGACATACTATGGATAAAACTCTCTCTCGGGGCTGAAACTAAATTCATCTGTTGCATTTACCGGTCACCTTCTACAACAACTTTGTCCAGCTCTTTGACTACCTTTCTGAAATAACCGACCATCTGATTTCTAAATATCGTTCCTCCGAGGTCACTATTCTTGGTGACTTCAATGTCCATAATAAGGAATGCCTGGGATCTTCAAAAACCGATCCACAAGGGAGAGCAGCGGAGGCATTTGTAGTCAGAAATTCTTTAGCCAATATGGTTCAGCAACCTACTTACTTTCCTCGCATTCCAACACACAGCTCAAATCCCTTGGATCTCCTTCTTACTATAAATCCTGACTGCTATAAGATATCAGTCACCGCCCCCCTGGGTCGCTCAGACCACGGCATAGTCACTGCTTCCTGCGCAATGCAACCCGAGGTCACACAGTCATCATACCCACGTATTGTTTAGCATTACAACTCCGCGGACTGGGACGAAATGCGAGATTACTTTTCCTCATTTCCATGGGTGTCTGTCTGCTTCTCTCATCGTGACCCCTCTGATATCTCACAAAACGTCACCGAAATTATCCAAGCTGGCATGAAATTATTTATTCAACGTACACAGAAAACCTCTGCAGCCACTCAAAAGCCCTGGTTCTCTAAATCCTGTGACAAGGCCAGACTTGAAAAGGTCAAAGCTCACAAAACGCTTCTACACAATCCCAGTCAAGAAAACCGTCAAGCATTTAACGACGCAAGAAATCGCTATGTCCGCATTCTTTCTGAGGCAAAAAACTCGTTTAATAACCACATCAAAAACAAAGCCCTTTTAAGCTCCAGCGGCAGAAAACCCTTCTGGACTCTTGCTAAATCTATTGGGAATAATTTCTGCAAGAGAACGTGGCCACCTCTCGTCTCAGGGGATGAAATTGTTTCTACCGCCCTGGGCATGGCTGAACTCTTTGCCTCGTTGTTCGCCGGAAATTCTACTCTCAACCCACCTCCAAATGTTCAACCACCAACAGTCCCCAATGTCGCAGATAAAATGGCGGATATCATTTTCAAAACTAAAAAGGTACGAAAGATTCTCTCTTCTCTTAATACCAGAAAAGTCTCTGGCCTTGACGAGATCCAAGCAATTGTTCTCATGAAATGCGCACCAGAACTTGCTCCTGACCTGACTCGCCTGTTTCAGACATCTTACAATAGAGGCATATTCCTTAGTAACTGGAAAACCGCTCGAGTACAACCCGTCCCCAAGAAAGGATCCAAAGCGCTTCCTAGCAACTACAGGCCTATTTCTCTCCTTTCAGTCGTCTCTAAAGTGATGGAAAAGTATATAAATACCGAATTACTAAAATTTCTTGAAAAACATAGTCTAATCAACGATAGGCAGTATGGATTCCGTCAGCGCAGATCAACTGCCGACCTTCTTTTCTTTGTCACCCATTCTTGGAACAAGTCCATGGAACTACACGGTTAATCCCAGATTGTCGCTCTAGACATATCCAAAGCATTCGACCAGGTGTGGCATGCAGCGCTGCTTAATAAACTATCGGCCTATGGCCTACCACCAAAACTCTGTACGTGGACAGCAAATGTCCTCTCCAACCGGAGCATTTCTGTTGTCGTGGATGTCCATTCCTCTAAACTATATCCAATTATTGCAGGAGTTCCTTAAGGTTCAGCTTTAGCCCCTACTTTGTTTCTTCTCCACATCAATGACCTCATCTCTAGCACATCCAACCTAGTTCACAGTTATGCGGACGACAGCACCCTCCACTCAAATATACAATATTCTAAGCCTGTCTCTTTAGCTCAATCCCCAATTAGATGAGGATCGCAGACTCATGGAGAGTTCTATCTCTGTGGATATCCATAAAATATTAGACTGGGGAAGTAGAATTGGCACCAACATGTCACATAAATTGCAGAAGCGGCTGCTAAGATATTAGGTTTCCTCTTCCGGGCTCGCAAATACTCTTCACCAGCTAATCTCTATACCTTACATACGGCATAAATAAGACCAAACCACGAATATTGCTCCCACATCTGGGGTGCTGCTGCCGCTTCTACACTCGCTATCCTGGACTCCATTCAGAAGAGAGCTATACGTCTCATCGGTGACCCTACCCTCACCCAAAGGCTGCCATCCCTTGCCCACCGACGTTACGTTGGTGACCTCTCTCTTTTTTTTATAGATAGCTGCACGGGCACTGCTCAGAGGAGCTTTCTTCCATAGGTCTTCCACCTGCTGCCCCCAACAGATCTACCAGGGGAACAGAGCGAATGCACCCTTTTACTGTCCAGGTCACCAGACATAGAACATCTTGTTATGCTTGCTCTTTTGTCCCGAAGACTTCCAAGTTGTGGAATTCCTTGCCGGCACATGTTTTTCCTACTCCCCCGAACCTCCAAACCTTCAAGTCCAGAATTAACAAGCTGCCTCTTTCCTCCTTGTCGACACCAACGGTACGATAGTATTTAGGCTGTAAGCTTTCGTGGTGTGTTGCTGAAAAAAAAGAATAACAATTTGGAAGAAATCAGATTTAGAGTATTTTGTGCAATTAGCGACAGCAATGCTATTAATAGCAGAGCAACGAGCCACTTTGCACCAAATAAAAAGCTAAGCAACGTGTATCCACATCCTTCTGACAAAAGCAGACCCTTATTTAACTTATTTGATTCGGTACATTTCTTAAAATGCTTAAGAAACAATTGGCTAAATTCCAAACCTGACCAAATCTTGACGTTTCCCGATTTTGAAATCGGGGAACAAAAAACCACTATGTTCAATTCATTAAAATTGCTTCATGAAATGGAGCATGGTAAGCTACTCCAATTCGGTTACTCGTTACACATTAAAGCTTTGAATCCCACAAACTTAGAACTTAAAACAAAATGTCAAGTTGGTGTTAAAATTTTTAAATCCCTTTGTTATCCAAGCTTTATTACATTTTGGGTCCAACATTGAAAAATCTAAAGATATTGCAGACTCTATTCCGATCATACATACATGGCGGAAAATTGCTAATGTAAAAACTCCTCTCAAAGGTAAACGATTAAATGGTGTATATCAAGAACCCATTACCGCTGCAAACTTACAGATTTCAAAGTTAAACTTTTTAGAAAAGCTGAGAGACTTCGAATTCAATCCTTATTAACTATTAAATCGCGTCATTACTGGAATATTCATATACATCACATTTTGTGGCGATGGAAATGAGGGACATAGATGAAAAACATGAAAGTTCATTTAATCCATTAATTTATATTGATATAGAAACTATGGAGCAAGTTAAAGATGAACAGTAACCAGTAATAACTTATTAAGGTGGTTACTACTGCCAGGGGAGCCATTAAGTCCTGGGTCAGAAACAAACACAAGGTTTACTGGGCAGACTGTCCAGGGCTCAGATATGGGAAGTCAGTAATTGACGAACTCAGTTCAAAGAGAGCTCTTGAGCTGCTATATCTTAGCAGAGGACAGCTCAGAAACATAACAGGTCTCTTGACGAGACACATGGCCCTCAAGAAACACCTGCATAAAATGGGGCGGTTCGAGGGGCACATCGCATGCAGACTCTGCGGCGAGGGGGAGGAACCAGACCAGCACATCTTGTGCGATTGTAAAGCTCTGCACCGCAAAAGACGATCTACGATCAGTCTAGGCCGGAGACAGAGCAATATAAAACTTTACCCTACCAATCGCTGTGCAGACTACTTCAAGGCACAGTGATTTTGGAATGGGTGGAGTAGAAATACTAAGAGCATGCACAATAAAACAAACGCTGCAGTGCTATCGGGGCGGCAAAGACGCGGACGATCCCCGAGAGAGAAAAAAAGTGGTTGCTGCTGCTATATTGTTTTAAGAAAAATTAAATGTGAGGAATCGAAGCATAGGTTAGTCTATAATGACGCATTACTAGTGGAAGATCATTACGATTTAATTAAAAATTTGAGCCATGGTATTTTGATACATCCTCGCGACGCAGTAGTAAAATTAGTTTTATTGCCCTATATTATATTTAATAAATTGCTGGAAGATTTTTAAGAACAATTTTTAGCTGTTTATAATAAAAGGAACTTTTTGGCAGAGCAAGTTTTGCAATATATGGCAAAATAAGGATATTTAAATCATTTTATTTTGTGGTTGTCCATATCGAAGTGATGAAAAAATTGCCAATATTATAATTAACTCGACAGCCAACACGTTAGTTATAAAATATTGGGGGAAAATTAATAAAAATCAGTTAAGTAAAACATGTAAAAACAAAAAACTAGGTACGTTGGGAACTAAATAAATTAATATAAGATTTGCATCAATGTGGACTTACGTACATTAGAAGTATACTTATATATTAGTGTGGTAGAAACTTGAATTTTTCTCATGTGGTTTTTGCTTTGAAATTTCGTTTTCCATAAAAAAAAACTGAATGGGGTGCGAGGAAGGGCTCGGTTCACGACTGGCAGCACTGTTTTCACGGGAAGCCCTTATCTTAGTAATTTTTGAATGCGCGTTAACGTCAATGTCTATGTGCAGTCGAAAGCCGAACCGAGAGCTATCACCGTCTTGTTATGACGTCACACGACATAACTGAGGCCTTGTATTGGTGTGGTATATAGGTGTAAAGCAAACCCAGAAAAGGGACAATGAACACATTTGTTGGTTCAGAACTGATGTCGACGAGAACAATCGGGCGAAAGAGTCAGTGCAACGGAAGAGCATTGCTTGTAGAGAGCTCCAACATGATGAAGAGAAGGGACACTACCTAGTCAGCTATTAGAATGCATATACAAGTCAACAGAGACCGCATGACGGGCAAGCTAATTCAGCTAGTTTTAAAGAAGGAGATCGGCTGTAGTTTTACAATCCAGTACGACGGAAGGGACGGTCACCGAAACTACAGAAATTATGGTCAAGTCCATACAAGGTGATCAAACGCATCAATGCCGTTGTCTATCGAATTCAAATGAGTCTAAAGAGCAAGATTAATGTGGTCCATATCCAATTTCGCCCCATCAAGAAATGTCAGAATTAGACCGGGGCGGTGTTACAGCGGCAATACCCCTTCTATACGAGAGTCTAGTTTATAGTACAATATTACTTCTATGGTCACAGGTAGTTTGTAGAGTATGTTGGCAGCAGCGAACGCTCTAGAATTATATTCCAGAGGGAACAAGAAGCCAAAGACGGAAGAATGTAGAAACATCTAGAACTACCATAGATGGTATAAATAAGTGAGCTGCCGATGCGGTAGTCAGTCAGTACGTAAATCATTGTTGGTTAGGAATAAGCTACAATAGATGGTGAAAAGTGAAACAGATACATACCTCTATGGACATTTGGTAATAGAAAAATATAACAGTCAGTGTCTTTATTGTCAAAAAAAAAAAATAGTTAGTTAGACAAAAACTTTTAATCTTGTGGGAAAATATATTTTACCGCCTAAAACTCAATTTTTCATGAAGTTACATGGTTAAAATTAAAAATGTACTGTGGTCTTCCTAAAAACAATTTTTGGTCCAAACTTTATTAAAATTACTAAGTTATTTTCAAAAATGAAAAATTTTCTGGAAGGCAATTTAAATGTAAGGCCAGATGTATTCTCACCACAATTAGAACCATAGCCCGCTTTCGCTCTAATCAGAGCTCGTCAGTACGGCATACTAATTGCGGCGAAAATACACCTATAAAGTAATATGGCTATGGTAGCCAACCTCGCAAAACTAATCGAGATGTAAGACCCGCTTTTTACACAGACAAATAACACAGAATGTTAAGAAATAGAGACTGTATATAACCAACTAACAATTTAGTAAATTGTCAGCCCTGGCCCATTTCTTCCCCGATATAGGGACAAAGTATGTAAGGCTAGATGTATTCTCACCAGGGTCTACGGTTCTAATTATGGCGTGTATATATCCGGGGGAGAACCCGGACCATGATTAAGCAGGACATCAAAAGAATATGAGTTTTTGAAATGTGGACATAGAGAAAAATGACAAAGACACGGCACACCGATAGAAAGACAAATAAAAGTGTGCTAGATCACGTGAGAAAAAAAAGATATTAGTAGACTAATAACCTTTCTGACATTATTTAAAGAACATGTATCTGAAAATAGAGAACCTGGCACAACTGATGAAATGTGGAAGTTTTAATGTATTGAAGACAGCTGCTGGAGACAGAGAGTCGTGGTGGCGACCATAGAGCGACATCGCTTTCGAACAACTGATAAACCATAAGATATGTAGGTATACAGGATTAGTAAAAAGTATCGAAAGGCACAAATAAAAGTAAAATTAAACAGCAATAATAATAATTAACTAATTGCATTTTCAAAATGTTGTGCATTATTATCAATACACAATTGAACTCGCGTTTTGGATTTTTTTTTACATTAGCTTAGCTGTTTCGTCAATAATTATAGCTTTTATGTTTTTCAGATTTAATGATCTGTCTTTGTAGATAATAGTCTTCAAGTGACCCCAAACAAGAAAACAACATGATCAAATCTGGACAGCGAGCAGGGCACTCAAGAATACCACAGCACCTAATTCACTTATCTGCGAAAACTTCATCCAAATGATGCAGTACCTGTCGCCCAAAATAACTGAGAGCTCCATCTTGCTGGAACCAAACTTGATTAACTGAACCCACTGCAACCACACCGGATATAATTTCTTCTATTAATAAATTTAAATATTTTTCAGATGTTACATTTCCTTTAATGAAGAACGGACCAATAATACAGCTGTCTAGTGTACTGGCCCATATATACATTGTTTGCTGGGTTTGAACCTCCAGCATCCAATGTGGATTTTGCTGATACCAATAACTATAAGTTTGTTTATCAATAAATCCATGCAGTACAAAAGTAGCTTCATCTGGGAGACTAATTTTTCTACCAAAGTGCGGATTCTCAGTTTATTTGCCTCTCATTGTATTAAAAAAATTCAATACGCCTCTCACAGTCGCCATCTATAAGTTCTTGCACCCACTGTAATTTGTGCGGGTGAATTCATAATTTTTTATGAAACTTACCAAAGATTTTTATAAAACATTATATAACGTAGCAACTTTATTTGCAGACAAATTGAGGTTTTCATAAAAAGAAACATCGAATGCCTTATTACCAGCTACAGCCGTTTCAGGTCTTTTTATTGTTAGTTTATCTTTGACACTTCAGTTTCGTTACATTTTATTTTTCAATAATTTGGAAACATACCCTTTATTGACCGATAGGATACACTTTATAAAAAGGTATACACACTTCTTTATAGCTGCGTCTCCTATAACTATAGCCCACCATCATTAATGTCTCAAATCCTAGTTTTTCGTTCATTTCATAATAGAAACCATTGTTAAATTGTAAAATTATCAATTTTCTTACGTGGAGCTCTCCAAATTATTACAAGCTGTAGATAACCGACAACAAACGATGTTTGGAATTGACAGTTAAAAATACTGTCACTTTTTTCATTGGGTAACTTGATAAGAAAATGACTAACGAAGTCCCACCGAAGGAGGTTAGAAAGCTAATATTTTCTCAATTTTTTTCCCAATGGAACCCGATTTAAGTTTTAGAGTCTCATATCAAAAAGGAGACGTTTTCTTCTGAAAGGGCAAAAAATCATATCTTGCCATTAAATAAAATTTAGTTGCCATAGCAAAAAATCTGTTAACATTGATTTTTTTTAATAACGAATATCTCAGAAAAATCAAGTGCCTTTCTATGCTTTTTACTAATCTTGTATACTAACGCAATTAAAAAAAATATATATATACGTGAAAGAAGTTTTTAAAATACGAGCTTCTTTTCACTTCAGTTAGAATCTTAGTTTTTCAGGCAGCTCCAAAAATAATAAATTTAATTAATTAGCATGAGATATTTTTGTTCCCTCAGGGCTCGTCCGCGGCCTTGACGCCCCGATAGCACCGCAACCCTTGGTTGATTGTGCATACCCTTAGTCTTACTCCACCCATTCCAAGATCACTGTGCCTTGAACTAGTCTGCACAGCGATTGGTACGGTGAAGTTTTATATTGCTCTGTCTCCGGTCTAGAGTGACCGTAGATCAGTTGTCTTTTCCGGTCCAGAGCTATACACTCACACAAGATGTGCTGGGCTGATTCCTCCCCCTCGCCGCAGAGTCTGCATGCGAGGTCCCCTTCGAACCGCCCCATTTTATGCAGGTGTTTCTTGACGGCCATGTGTCCCGTCAAGAGACCTGTTGTGTTTCTGAGCTGTCCTCTGCTAAGGTTTAGCAGCTCCACAGCTCTCTTTGAACTGGGTCCGTCAATTATTGACTTCCCATGTCTGAGCCCTGGACAGTCCGCCCAGTACACCTTGTGTTGGTTTCTGACCCAGGACTTAATGGCTCCCCTGGCAGTGCTCTTTGACACGCCCAGAGCCGGTTCTGGTCCCCTAAATGGTTCTGTTGACCCTCTCTTCGCGAGACTGTCAGCTTCTTCATTGCCTTTAACCACCGAGTGACCCGGCACCCAGATGAGGGTCACCTCATTCTGCCCAGCCAGGTCGCTCGTCTCGTCTCGGCACTCACTCACCAGCCAGGAATTTACCCGTGGGCTACTTAGTGCCTTAAGGGCTGCCTGGCTGTCTGTGGCTATGAGGATCCGCTTGTTGGTGTAGCCCCTCCTCTTGTTCTCCCGCACACAGTGCAGGATGGCGTACATCTCGGCCTGAAACACCGTTGCATGGGCTCCGAGGGAAATACTATGACTTACCCTCGGTCCTTCCGAGTAAACACCTGCCTCCCGTCCCACGCTCCCCGCCAGATCCGTCCGTGAACCAGACGAGCGCGTCCCGTGGCATGCCCGGCGTCTCCTCCCGCCATGCCTCGCGATCAGGGATTTCCACTGTAAAGTTGTTTTCCCTGCACATTCGCGGGCTCGCGAAGTCTGACCTCATTTCAAGCATGGGCTCCTTCACGATCTCCTGAATTTTGCAGTGGCCCCTGAAGCCTGGGTTGATCTTCCGTCTACCATTGCAGGCTAGTCTGTATAGTCCTAGCCTGGCCTCTCCCATAATAACTAAGTGTAGGGGGGGTAGATCCAGCAACACCTCCATGGCGGCTGTTGGGGTTGAAGACATGGCCCCTGTGATGCCTAGGCAAGCCATCCTTTGGATCTTGCCTAGTTTTTGTTTGGCACTGGATTGTGTCACCTTAGGCCACCAGACCAGTGCCGCATATGTTAACGATGGTCTGACCACCCTTGTGTACAGCCAGTGGGCCATACTAGGTCTTAGTCCCCACGTTTTTCCATATAGCCGCCTAGTGACGGCTAAGGTCATGACTGCCTTACGCAGTATTTTTCCAATGTGACCATTCCAGGTTAGCTTAGAGTCCAATACGACCCCAAGATATTTTACCTCCCTGGCGATTGGAACGCTCCTACCGTATAGAGTGAGAGTTCTGTGGCTTTCACACTTCCTCTATTCCACGCTCCCGGGCAGCTGCCAGAACCGATCCGAATGAGGTGTTGCTAAAGGCCCCCTCTATGTCTAGGAAGGCCCCCAGCGCCACCTCCTTCTTCTCCAGCGTATTCTCCAGTTTCAGCACCAGTTGGTGCAGTGCTGTTTCTGTTGAGAATCCTGCTCTGTATGCATATTGTCCGCAGTGTAGAGGATATGCTTCCAGTACACCGCCCCTAATGTGCCGGTCGAGCAGTTTTTCCACTGTTTTCAGCAAGAAGGACATGAGACTTATTGGCCTCAGGGACTTTGCCTGGTCTGTTGGACGCCCAGGTTTAGGAATAAATACAACCCTGGCCAGTCTCCATGCCCTCGGAATGTACCCCAGAGCCAGGTTGGCCCTCATAATGAGGGTAAGCACCGGCGCCAGTATATCTATCCCCTGTTGGAGCATGATGGGCATTATTCCATCAAATCCCGGCGATTTGTATGGCTTAAAGCTGTTAATGGCCCATCTGATTTTGCTCCAGGTAACCACCTCTTTAGCGACTGTCCAGTCTACTCTAGATGCCCGCCTATAAGGCGCCTCTATTTCTGAGTGTTCCCAGTCCGGAGGTGATTGGTTTATTATGTTACAGCCGGGGAAGTGCGTCTGGAGTAAAATTTCCATAGTTTCCTCCCCCGAGCTTGTAAAGCCTCCCGTGGGTGTTCTAAGGGAGCCTATGTTAGTCTGAGGGCCCTTAGACAGGATCTTGTGTAGTCGATCACTCTCGGACGTGTTTTCCACTTCTTCGCAGTGCCTCCTCCACGACTCCTTCTTGGCGTCCCTCAGTCTTTTGTTATAGGTCGATAGGGCCTGTCTATATTCATCCCATGATCCCGACCTTTTGGCCGCGTTAAACAGCTTACGAACCTGCGTCCTCCTTTGCCTGAGGTCCTCGTTCCACCACGGGACGTTCCTGGTAGACACCCTCATTTTCAGGGGGCAGTTGGCGTTATAGGCCGAGGTAATTGCGTCTCGCAATTGGACTGCTGCAATCTCGAGGTCTATTGAATTTTTTATGGTACTCTTAACCCCCCGCAGTTCCACAGCCAGGTCTGCCCTGTAGGCTTCCCAGTCCGCCTTGCGGGGGTCCCGGTACCATACCGTTTCTCTTTCGACTTTGGCGACTTCAAACCGGATGTATCTGTGGTCTGAGCTACTCACTTCCCCAGACACAGCCCAGCTTTTAACAAAGTCACCCAGAAACTGGGTGGAAACTGTTAGATCTAAAACTTCCTCACGCCGTGTTGTGACGAAGGTCGGTTTATTACCTCTATTCAATATGTCTAAATTAAATTTCATAAAGAATTGTAAAAGTGCCTCACCCCTAGAGTTTGTGTCCGAGCTACCCCACAACTCATGGTGCGCATTCGCATCCATGCCGATGATGGTCTGCCATCCACCTGCTCTGCTACCCACCATCAGCTGCTCCAATTCGTTGGGTGGAGGAGGGTCCGTGCTGTCCCCTGGCAGATAGGCTGACGCGACAGTAATGTCCCTCAGCCCATCCGCTCCTCCACATCGGATTTTGATCGTTGCCAGGTCCCTGGAACAGAAATTCATTAGAGGGAGAAACTCTATCCCTTCCCTGACAAAAATGCAGGCCCTCGGGTTCTCGCTGGATCTGCTGTAGATGAGCTTTCCAGTAGCTCCGCCGAGTCCCTTGATCTCTCCTTTATAGGAGTACGGTTCCTGGATGAGGGCCACATCCGTGTTCCTCAGAGCCATTTGTAGTCCGGCCGTGGCTGCCCTACTGTGTTGGAGGTTGACCTGAAGGAACCTAAGTCCCATTAACCCTTAGTTGCTTCCCCAGTGGGCGGAAGCTAACCCTTCCCATGCCCCAGAATGCCTTGAAGGAGGATCCTTCAAGGGCTCTGTAAGATGTCGGGTCGATCGAGAAGGCGAGCGTCTGTCCTTTCTCATCTGCCTTCCTGCTTAGAACCGACCAGTGTTGCGTCCCCAGTTCAGGGTTCTGGATCTTAAGTCTGCCGATCACCGTCTCATGCGGGACGGTGTCAGGGATCCGTACGAGGACCTTGCGTCTCTTTGGGAGTTCCTTGGGCTCGACGGCTGTCAAGTCCGCCCCCTCCCAAATCTGACCGAGGCCCCCGATCGTTTTCCGCAGCCAGTCCCGCGACTGCGGGCCGGCACAGGTTGTCCAGAGGATGCCCCCCGTCAGGCGCGTCCGGTGGAACTGAGGCGGGCTCTCCCCTTCCTGAAGAGAGTCCACTGCAGCTACCACCGCAGCCTGGATCAGGTCCGCCTTCCCCTGGTCTAGCCTGACCTCAGGATGGCGTCTGTCAATCACCGCCATCCCGAGGCCCTCTGCAGCCTCCCTGTAAGAGTCAGTCTGCGCCGGTGTTCCGGCCTTGGTTCCTTTGGGAGGTCTGTCTGTAGTAGGCGTGCTAGAGCCAGAGCGCGGCGTCTTCCGACTCGTACTCTCCTCTTGCGCCTTTACAGGCACCCTGGCCCTTTTGGAACGTCTATCTGTAGTGGGCGTGCTAGAGTTCGAGCGCGTCCTCTTCTGACCCGCACTCCCCTCTTGCGCCTTTACAGGTTTCTCGACCGTCCAGGTCCCGGCCGCCATTTTTGCGCCCTCCGGAGCTTCTTTCTTTGCGCCCCGGAAAGACGCTTGGACTGCCGGGGCAGTCCCTCTACTCTAACAGTAGAGTCCTCACTGGTGGAGGGGCCCCCGGAGTCCGCGGAGCTCGCCGCCCTCCGGTGGGACCCAGCCTCCAGCTTGGGTGTCGGGGACAGGTCTCTGGCCGAAGCTACCCCCTGATCCCCCGTATCTACGCCGGTCGTGGGACCTCCAGAGTCCGCTGCCGCCCCCTGGCTCGTCTCCGTTTCCGGGATAGACTCAAGGCACAAGTCTGTAGCCGGAGCCACTCCTCGAGCCTCATTGGTTTTGTTTGGTTTTATATGTATTTATTATCTTCATGTTGTTCCCACGAGAATGGGGGAAATACTGTCCACACTATCAGAACCCCCTGTGTGGTGCAAGGCGGGTTACTCTGGAGGGTTGACTGGTACTCCAGAGGTTCCGTTCACGACACCATCGCCCTGGTGCCATCCATCCTTAGGCACGGGTCACGTGACACCGTAGATTGGGGGAGTTTAGTTCGACCTCCTTGTCTAGATCAGTCATGTTTAGTTATTAGCAGGGTCACCTCGTGCAGGATGCGGATTTTTACCGCGCATGACGGTCTTGGGGAAAGCTTCATCGGGAGTTTATGTTGTTATTTCCACTTCCTCAGCTTGCCCCCTGGAGTCCTTTGGCCCGCGACTCCTTAACCCCAGCATGAGATATTAGTAGTAACACGCAAAAAAAAACACCAACTAGCTCGTTCCCTATTTAAATTGGTAAAAAAAGCAAAAAATGTCCAGAATGCGGTGACACAAGCTAATATTAATGTTGTTACAAAGCAACGTATGATCCAAACGTGGCCTCTGAAAACGGGCTTCACGTCAATTGTTAGACTGGTACCTAGTTGTCAGAATGCATTTGATGCAGCTAGAATGTAGTTGTCTTCTTCACACTAGGCATAGAAAAGATTATTGATTACCAAATTCATTCACTTATCATCAGATTTGTCAATTCTGTGAAATCATACTCGAAAATTGCTAATCGCGGTACAGCCACTTATACTTAAAAAATATAAAATTACGCGTTCGATCGCCATAAACCCAGACATGTGAAAAAAGCAAAAGAATAAGTGTGGCAGCCAAAACAAGCCCTATGGAACATCCACGTTAATTTCTATGTTGTCAAATGAAACATTATCCACAAAAACATGGAAAGAGCGCTACTGTAGAAAACTAGATTATATATATAGGCACAGTTTCGAAGGCAATCTGTATGATGCCTATTTACTAAAGAGTGCCGCATGCCAGACTTGGGAAATATCCAATAAAGTTTTATGGCTTCCCAAAATTTTTGACATATTCCATGATACATGAGACTGAGGACTAGTAACTCCATTAAAGGGCAAACCGATCAGACATTTAACACAATGGCAGAACCTCAGTAGTTTTAGGGAATTTTTCATAAAACTAAAAATTCACTAATGAGGAGATCTGTATATATATATATATATATATATATATATATATATATATATATATATATATATATATATATATATATATATATATTTGTCACTCTACTGTCAAACTTGCCCTACATACCGGAATTCAGAACTCTAAGTTAAAAGAAAAAAAATTATAGGCATTTAAAGGAAAAAAAATTGGGTGCCACTGGTGACCAGAGGAAAGCACAAAAACAAAATGTGATTAACAAAACCAATTGAATGTTACACACAATGGTTAAGTTTTCTTAAGGCAAGAAGGTCAAGTAATAGCAGAAAAAAATATTTTAAAAATTTTGTAATTTTCCTTCTTAAAACGTGTAAGTCGCGATTTCACACACAACGATTCTGAAACAAATACTGATTATGTAGAAGAAATGTCATAATAATTGTGTTTTATAAAGCGTTAAGTTTCAGCTTCAACCATCATTGTCCTCCATTTTACTAAAATAATTTCGGATAATCTATTTCAAGTGGACCCTCTTTCTGATGCTTTGGCAGTAGTTCCAGCTATAGAGTTCATGGTATAATAGTCTATATTTAAACAAATTTGCGTAGAAAACTTTCGTTATTGAGGAGACCGCGACTTACGAATTTTAAAAAGATTTCTTCAAATGAGCGCGAACTAGAAGCCCTAAAACCCATATACGGAGCCAGTTTCAGTTTTTGTCTGTTTATACATATACAGGGTGACGCATTTCTACGGTAAAGTTCAATATATCCGTTATTATACAAGATATGAAAAAAATTATATACGCTAATTATAGGGCGGTGTCTCGAGCTGCATCTTATAAACCAATTTGGCAATCACAGGGTGAACCATAAGTCGTTGGTGATACACACTTTCTTTT
The DNA here is from genome assembly GCA_964006375.1 of Tillus elongatus. Taxonomy (NCBI): domain Eukaryota; kingdom Metazoa; phylum Arthropoda; class Insecta; order Coleoptera; family Cleridae; genus Tillus; species Tillus elongatus. The sequence continues at coordinate 146,878,701 of OZ023263.1, read as the reverse complement.
TTTAATAGAACACCCCTTGTGTTATTGAATTTTTGTATTTTTCATCGAATTATAATGATAGCTTGTAAGTTAAAAAAACTATATCGTTCATCGTTTTTGAGTTATTTCAATTGTTTTGCAACTTTTTACGTTTTTGGCCCATATCACGAACACATGTCACAAATTGTGAGAGTGCGTTTTTACCAATAGATAACGGAGCCTCATGAAAATGACACACTCGGAGAGCTTTTTGTTTGTATTACTGGTCGAAAAAATTGAGATGCCGTATACAGGGCGCTCTCAAATATTGGCTGAACTTGAAAAGTTTTCGCAGAAATGATTTTAGTGTTTCCGTAGAAAGAATTTTTTGTAAGATTTTTTTGACATGTTGGTAATTAATAATAAATGTTTAGTAAGTTATTGTAAAAAAAATTGTCGAATTTTTGTGAAAAATATAATTTTGTGTAACATTACTGAAGGCAATTTCTGTAAAAAAAATGGCGATTTTTTTTCAATTTTGGTCCTAAAGCTATTTGTGAATAAATGAATCTTGGTAGGTGTGATAGTAGCTTGGAGAGGTTCGTTGGCCAGGTAAATCGGACCAGTTTTTCAGGAGCCTTTTAAGTTTATTTTCGGAAAATGTTTGCACTTTTTGAAACAACAAAACTATTTTAATGAAATATGGTACATTGTTAGTACTATATAGGTTATACTGCCAACCAAATGTCCTTATTTTAAAAACAAGACATATTTGCAATTAAAAACATTTTTACGAAAATTCGCTGTCATTACATACTTGCTGCGTCCCGAACTTTTTATGTTTCAGTGTGTACTGAACAAATTAATTATTCACTAATAACTTGTGAAGAAATTTCACCTGCTGAACTAAGAGACCGATATTGAATAGTTTAAATGTTAATTTGCTGAGACATAGCCCCAGAACCTTAGGATCTAGTTGTATTCCCAAAGAAAAAACCCAGAGAAAGTGGATGACCTGTGTAGATTTTCAAACCAGACTCCCAACTTAGTATGCTAAATTTCTGCCCTATGCGCTTCAGATACTGTTAAGAGAGGGTCGAGTTTGTTAATTCAATTATTTGTTTTAGCGGGTTTGTTGGGTGATCTTACATAATGGCGGCAATTTACGCAAACACTTAATCAAAAAAAGTGTTGTCATGTTCATGGTATTCAGATAACGAATATACAAAAATTTGTTAATTAAATCTCTTGGTAATGCTAATATATGTACATATAAAGTAAGAGAGTTGGTCAGTTCAGGACGTTACGCTATCTGGCTACTGAATGTGATTAAAAATTATCTTCGTTGTTATTTTAATTTTTCATTGTCTCCTTCCTTCATTATATGCATATAAAAATAGTTGTGACCCTTTATTCTGACATAATTATGGTTTAGTGTTTACATGTCTCCGCTCTCGGTCTCCTGAACGCAGAAATGTTCAATTTACATGCATTGATATGCACCCCATTCGCTGAAAAATTGTTTTGTCAGAGATATTTTAACTACTTTCCTCTCTTTGTGTATCTGTTGGAAATGTATCCACTTAATCTGTAATTAATTATCGTTTTCAGTCAAATAATAACAGGTGAAAGCAAAGCAATTACTAAACCCAACTTTTGAACATAATCCAACATATACGGTGTTCATAAAATAACGCACCTGTTATAATATACTATAGGATTTAACTCCTCTAGCTTATCCTAAATCTGCCTTTATTTTTTTCAACTTCTCTTAGTTAAGTATCGGTGTGATAATATCCTCAATTTCTACCGAAGCAAACCGAATCAACCCGTGTGTCACGCATATCGTAGAAATCGGGCTGCGTTGCCACACCAAGTTTCAACTAACACAACTTTTACTAATCAAATTACATAAGACTATAGTGTAAATTCCCCGCACAGATTGTCACTTTTAAAACGGCCGATCAATTAAAAGAATCGAGTAAAACTAAAACTATGCCGAAACCGGTCGGCGGTTCTAATTATGATGAGAATACATATAGCCTTATATACGTTGACCCTACATTAGGCAAGAAATGGGCCATGGCTGACAATTTATAAAATTGTTAGTTGGTTGTACACAGTCTTTATTTTATAACACTTTGTGTTATTTGTAGCTGTCGTGATAACGTACTACCGGGCTCTGCACCGAGATGGCTACCCTGTGGTATACCTCACAATGTTCCAAAACTATGCCATTTCATAGAAATATTTGTGTGAATTAATTGGTTACAAAAAATTCAATGCAAATTTAAAATTTTCATTATTTTACTAACAAATTTTCTGATGCTGGTTCAGCAAGTCCTTTATAGAAAAAAGTTGACAAAAAACTCAAACACTCAAATAACAGACAAGCTACATTATTTAGCATTCACAAGAAGGCTTTCCATTGACATTTTGAACCTGAATTTAAAAATCGTAACATCCTCTGTAACCAAATTACACATAATTTTTGTACTTTTATTTGCACATGTTAACTGTCCATTTCCCAGAAAAAAATTGTCCTGAAAAAACCGTAACGAAAATGATTTCACGGAAACTAAAAATAGCAACATTCACTGCAACCAAATTATATATATATATATATATATATATATATATATATATATATATATATATATATATATATATATATATATATATATATATATATATATATAGTATTGTATTTACACTTAGAGCAGGTTTTAGCCTTAACTGACAATTTTCCAAAGAGGAAAATATTGTACAGTTAAACACATTCATCAAAAATTTTTCACTGACACATAAAAGCCGTTTTTATTACATTATTAAATATTTACTGCAATTAAACTAGACATAATATTATATTGATACCTATAGATACTTTTAGTCTTTACTAAGTAACCTTTTTTTCCAAAAGAAACATTTTTTGAATTAGGGACCTTAATGGAAAAAAAACGTCACCAAAACATAAAAATCGTAATATACACCGGAACCAAACACGACTTATACTTGTCCGCGGTCTTAACAAAATGAGGATATGTGCCTGCCTATATATATATATATATATATATATATATATATATATATATATATATATATATATATATATATATATATATATATATATATATATATATATAAGAATTCAAATGGACTTTGGTTTAGGGTTCTGAAGCCCAAAAGCGCGCTCATTTGAGATATTTTTGCAAAGTTTCACCATTGATGCCTCTCTATTAGCGAATTTTTTTAATAACAATTCACTAAAAGCATGTTTTCTTTTTATTCACTTTTACTGTTTGCTCACAGCAGTTTTATCTATAAGGCCAAATATAATTGTGTTTTTTTTCGCCGTTTATTTACTCTAGCTAATAATTTTTGATGAGATTTTGTCCAACGAGAAGTCGATAATATAACACATTTAATTCATTGTAATTTGTAGTTGTCATGATTTCGTACTAATTCAATTTTAATCTGTCTGAGAATGCTGTCAAGCAGCGAAACTATAGTCACAGAAACATTGAAGAACATCCTAGAACATCCAGAATTCGAAGAACCACTTGCTCCAGTTAGCTCACGCGCTGGCTACGTCCTTCACCTACAAAAACCAACAGTGAAGCCAGAGAAGTAGTGTCCAAGTCTGTATGTAATAACACATTTATTGTGTCAATACTTCTTTCACCTAAAGTTGTGTGTGTGTTTTTTTTTTGTTTCTTTAACGTCGGCCTATTTCTGCAACTATGTCCAATCACCGACGCCAGTGAGCAGTTTCATCTCACTATCCTGGAAATTTTGCCGAACCTCTATCTTGCTCTGAGGAGGGTAGGTATCTTTAACGTGCCCAATATCGCATGGACACGGGACCGACGGTTTTACGCCCCCTCCGAAGGGCGGAACGTGCAGACATTCAACTTGCTCAAATACAATGCCAGAACCTCGGTTGATGTTAATGTTACAGTTTGTACTGAAAAAGTGAAGGGTGTACCCTGGAATCGAACCCAGTACCCTTCGGTTCAGAGGCACACGTTCTTACCCCTGAACCACCGAGGCTTTTCACCTGAATTTAATATCACTAGTTTAATCTCCCTTTTGCAGTAAAAGTCTGCAGCACATTCTACAGTTTTTACGTGTTTTTTGATATGTTGCGAGTAAGTTGTAGACATTTTTATAATTATTTTATACATTTCAAAAAATATAAATAATCTTTTTCAGATAATGTATAATGTCAGGAGACAGATTTAAAGGGTGAAGTGTGAAGGGCAATGTGTAACGCACAGGGCAGGAAATAGCGTCACACTAGACGAGTATTCTCAATGGATGTGTCCAATCTCCACCGGAACTGACCAGCCCTCCAAGCCCTCCCACTCCGCTTCACAGTCTTTTCCTCACTATTCTGCATGATATGTTATATTACGTCCGCAGGAAAGAATATTATACATTGGGCACATTATTAAATAGGACCGAAAATATAGCATGATATGTGCCTCTCTTGACATTACATGATACAAATCACATAAATTTTATATCCGAATAAAATAAAAAGTTACATCTCCTCAACTTAGACCTCACATTTGCTTAAAAGTAAAGATATAATATTCTAATAATCACAGTCTAAGGTCGATGTCGTCTTGTTGTAACCATAACAAAGTCTGTTAAGTTTCCTATTTAGAAGGTGCAATCTGGTCCTTTTTCGTCACATATGCAATGTTTAATATAAAAACTGGTTATTGTAGCAGTATTTTATAGTCAAAAGTATTGTATTTTTTTGTTAAATACGAAATAAAGCTAATTCAAGGTTTTACAGGGGAAGTAACTGCCTATAAATAAGAGCACCTGTTAGAAAAAGCTACCATAACTAAATATTTTTCTTAAATAAAGTGGAAATTGTCCACTCTCTATTTGTTGTAAATGTTGCTTTAAAAGAGGTTGGTTTTCTCAGATGAAGAGCAGTGGTGGAGACCCATTTCTGTGTTCGCTCCAAACATATTGGTGCATTCATGAGATGGTATTATTCGGTCGTCGAAATAAGCCAAAACCTTCGATCTGAAATTAAACAGCAGTTAATTAAATACTGGGATAAAAAAGGCACAATTATGTCAACGGAACTTCAAACCACTATGCTCTTATACATTAGCAACTTGCATTACATATGGCCAAAGAAACTTCCCGAAACCGTACAATCACTACAATATTAACAAAAATCACTTCTAACCATGAAAAATTACCAGCACACCTGCATACAATATGAGTGGCTGTCTTAATTCTGACTGTAATGCAAATAATATTGCCGACATAAATCACGATATATTTTAATTCTCCCAATACAGTGTAGGTATATACACACACATATATATATATATATATATATATATATATATATATATATATATATATATATATATATATATATATATATATATATAATGGTCTATCTTACAGATGCACAAGTTTTTTTTCATATAAATATGTGTCTGCCAATGCTTAGTTTTTGAAATACCGCGTGTTAAATTTATTTGTTTTCTTATGGATAATTTACAGAAAAATCCTAATATTGGCGTCAAATTTGGGATACGGAGGTTCTAGAGGACGAGTAATTTAAATGTGTTATTGTTAATGACACTGCTTGCAGAAAGCGCCACCTGCAGGAGTATGCTTGCATTCAATTGGCCTTAATTTGTTTGATACCCTGTATATCGACCTTTCGTATAGCTGCTTTTACTCCCCTATCAATTCTAAGTAAAAAAAGCTATACTCGCTCGAAATCTCTTGGATACGCCATTTCCTAGATACTTTAATTTTTGTATGTTGATGTCGGGTCAAAAACCAATTTTGAGTTGATCCATCCATCGTGCATAAATCAGATGTTATTTCTTATGTCAAGAGGCACATCTTCCAGTAATCCGTTTCGTTCATTTTGCAAGAATTAAAGATAAGTTGTAGCGTTTAGTCTGTGAGGTACAAAAATGGTAAAATTATCACCTACAATTCCTGCTCATATATCTAGGGTAAATTGCTTTTGATGACGATTTTCAAAAGTTGCGTGGAGTTTTTTTCTACCCAAACACGATACCGTCGCGCCTAAATCCAGCTTTGTCTGTGAACAAAATACAGTTTAAGAAATCCTCAACACCATTTTGTTGAACACACCATTCGGAAAATTGTTGGCGAGGTGAATAATTTCTTTTGGATAATAGCGCCTGTACACAATGAATGTGGTATGGACGCAACTGTTGCCCACGGAGAACTTGCCAGATAATTGAGCTGGGTGCTTCCAAATGATTTGCCATTTCGCCTATTTTTTGATTTTGTTCAATTTCATTCAGAACAACGTTTTCAAATTCAGCAGTTCCTGCATGTTTTGGTCTACTCCAACCACCAGTATTAAGGGCACCTGGTAAAGAAAAAAGTAAATTCAAAAGATACAACTCGATGTATCAGAGGATGTAAATACCGGTTTCTCGCAGTCTACGGTCAGTCCGTTGAAACGCCCTTCTGTCTGGAATTCGCTGATTTGGGAAGGCTTCTCGTACAACCGTTTCGCTTCATAACAGATGCGAAAAGCACGTGCGTACATAATATGCATGTCTGTTAATTCAGCGGTGGTAAAATTTTTCGTATTTAATAGACAGAAAAATGACGGAGAATGAAATTAATAACTTGAAAATAATTAATAAAAAGTCGAAAACGTAAATATCAAGACGAAAATGTAAAAGTATAGTGTACATTCCAGTAACGATGGAAACTAGTCTGTTAGAATGGCTTGTTTAGGACCTGTTATCAGATTATATGTTTTGTCTGTATTGTTACGTTGTTGGAGGTTCTGGATTTGTTGACCAACAAAAAAAAAAGCTTTTTAAACTTGTAATTTATTATAACTATTTCTCTCTATTACTAAATGTCCATAGAACTATATTTCAGTATACTCCTTCTACGATCGTTTATTATACACCAACACTACTGACTCCTTTATCTATGACTCGTTTATTTATCCTGTCCATATAGTAGTTCTAGATCTTTCTACATTGTTCTATATCTGTCATTTCTAGTCCATTCTCGAAATATAATTCTAGAGTATGCGCTGTTACCAACACACTTTACAAGATGTCTGTGACCATAGAAGTAACATAGTTAATAAACTTAATTCCCATAGAGACAGGTATGACACTGCCCCTTTCTTACATTCGAACGGCCCGGTCGAATTCTGACATTTCTTGGCGTAAGCTTGTGCATATGGACCACCTTCATCTTGATCTTGGGGCTCCTCTGGATGCAATAGACAATGTCATTGATCCTTTTGACTCCTTTCTACGGACCTTCCCAAAATTTCTGTAGTTTTGGTGACCGTCCCTTGCGCTGTATTGGATTGTGTGAATCACACCCGAACTCATTCTTTAAAACCAGCTGAATTAGCTCTCACGTCATAGCCGGTCTTCATGCGGTTGCTTTCTACTCGTATAGGCACTCTGACAGCAGCGTGGATGGCTTCCATTCTTCTTTCAAAAGCTTTGATGTACTCATCAGTTGAATGTGGAGCATCTGTAGGATTTGCAAATTGGGATCAGGAGGAAGTGTTAACTCTCGCTCAAAAACCATGCTGGCTGAGCGGTATGCCAGTAGAAATAGTGGAATGTTACTGTCCCAATCCGTTTGGTATTCGTTGACAAATATTCTAAAATGGGAGTCCAATGTATTATTCACGTCAATTTGGACATACATAAAAACATTTCGCCTAAGTGGATTCTGAAGTGTGTGATTGCTGATCAGAAATTTTTACCTGTTAAATGTCCCGTGATTGTCAGAGACACATGGGTTAACAAGTCTGTGAATGTAAAATTTCATGTGACATTGGTCAAAACAATTTGTAAATCAAATAAGTTTATGAAATGCTCTATTATACCGCATTTGTTGCGTTTAAACTTTTACTACTGGCTGTATATTTTTTGCTCGTTTGTTCATGTATTGACCGAGGGAGAAATTTGTTCAGGTTTATTTTTTTTTAAAGTTACTTAAATATTTCAAACACGTTTAGAATAATCTATGATTTAAGCTGCTGCCAAAACATCACAAAAAGAATATATTTGAAATAATTTTCTGCAAACATTTTGGTCAAAAAAAAACAGTGGTTGTTCAAGCATAAATTTAAGAGTGCTAAAATGATATTTTTACAATATAAATATTTGTTTCAAAATCACGAATTTAGACGTTTCCAATTATCACTTTGTCGTTTTTGGAAGAAAAACCATAAAATATTGAAAGTTTTTATTTATAATATTTTGATATTTTCACCACAAAAACTTAATTTTTGTCGGCAATGTTTAATAGGTTTCGATAACTACATATAATGTTTTGGTCGTGTACCCTTTTTGATAAATTTTGTAGGATTCCGTGAGACCAAAGATTTTTTAAATGCTTAGAACTTTTTTTTCTCCTAAGTTGAAAATCGGAGTTTTGGCATATGCTATACGCTGTATAGGAGCAAAGGAGCAATTTGCTTAGCGAATTTTGCTTTGTGATCTCCGAGGATATAAAAATTTTCCGAAACACATTGTAACATACCTCTTTGAGTCGCTTGGATATGTTCGTTAGCCAGCCTAATTGAACTAGTGTTTCCTTTTTTCTTCGAAAAATATTTGTTTCTTAAAAGATAATGAATTTACTAAAATACAATTTGGTACACATATTGACTTTGTAGAGGCTTTACTTTCCCAAATTAAAAATTATAGGTTAATGAGAAATTAATCTATTTTAAATTAAAACATATTTTTTGCGGCGATTCTGCTTCTTGTTTTAGTTTCCAACCACGCAGTGTCCAACCTCTGTGTCTTATTAATTAATTAAGTTGCGACTAACGAGGTATGGCCATTATCTGCATAAAGCGGAGAATTCATGCCCTTGCAGTAAACGGTGATAAATAATGATAATATTGGGTTATAATTAATCCAGGGTTAAGTGGTTCACAAAACTTAGATTTGTGACGCTTGTGTATCATATATACAAAATATGTTTTTTAATATCAAATACACACATTAAAAGTGTTATGCTAACTTGATAAATATTATTCCAAAAAAAGGTCTCCTAGAATTGTGGAAGTGGTTAATAAACATGTATCATATAATTAGCCATAAAAAAAAACAAATCTCTTTTAGTTGATATGCTCTAGTGGCTGACGCCAACGGCAGAGCATACAGATACACAGGTTGGTTCCAGTTCTGAACGTACGTATGTTTTTTAGCAACTTTTCTTAAGGAAATGAAAAAAGTCTAGATGCAGCAAATGCGTTATGGTAGCGACTTTTCATAAAAATTAATAGCAAATATGTCTTGTTTATTAAAGCAGCCATCAAATTTCGTTAACTATATTGTAGAAACAATGTACCATATTTCATCAAAATCATCAAATAACTTTATTGTTTGAAACAGTACAAAATTGTTCCGAAATTGAACAGAAAATATTTCCAAAAAAATTGGTTTGATTTTCCTGACTAACGAATCTCTTCAAGTTGTTTAACCACCTTTTCGACGAAACTTAAAAGAAATAATGAAAATCTGCAAAAAAAATTTCGTGAAAATTCGAAAACATTTTTTAATAATAACTTAATAAGCATTTTTCATTAATTAACAAAATTTTTAAAAAATCTTACAAAAAATGATGTCTACGGAAGCAGAAAAAATTTGTTGCGAAAACTGGCTAAATATATTTTTACACAAAATTTTGCTAAAAGAATACATAAAATTCAAATTATATACGTAATCTGTAATTAAAATTGAAAATAAAATAATTTGTTTGCACGAAAATCCTCTAGAATGTTCCATCAGTTGACTAATTTTTCATACAAAAATTCGGAATAAACGTTTCTTCAAAGAAAGTTTTGTACGAGAAAATTCGCTGATAAAAATAAATTATATAAATAAAAAAATATGAAATTTGCAATTTTCAGACAACGAATCTGAAACAAATACTGATTATGTCGAAGAAATGTCATAATAAGTGTTTTACAAAGTTTCAGCATCAACCATCGTTGTCCTTCATATTACGAAATTAATTTCGGAAAATCCATTTTAAATAGACCCTCTTTCTGATGCTTTGGCAGTAGTTCCAGCTATAGAGTTTATGGTCTAATAGCCTATATTTTAGCAAATTTTGGTAGAAAAAAAATTGTTATTGAGAAGACCGCGACTTATGAATTTTAAAAAGATTTCTTCAAATGAGCGCGAACCAGAAGTTCTAAAACCCACATACAGGCTCAGTTTCAGTTTTTGTCTATTTATACATATACAGGGTGATGCATTTCGACGGTAAAGCTCAATAGATCATATATCCGTTATTATACAAGATCTGAGAAAAAATGATATACGTAATTATAGGGTGGTGTCTCGAACTGTATCTTATAAACCTATTTTGACAATCACAGGGCGGCTCGTAAGTCTTTTTTTTAAATAGAAACCCCTTATGTTATTGCATTTTTGTATTTTCCATCGAATTATAATGCATGCTTGTAAGGACAAAAAATGACATCGTTAATCGGTTTCGAATTATTTCAATTGTTTGGAACTTTTCACGTTTTTGGCACATATCACAAACACATATCAGAAACTGTGATACGTTTTTAACAATATAGATAGCGGAGTCCCATGGAAACGACGCATTTAGAGAGATTTTTGTTTGTATTACTCGTCGAAAAAATCGAGCTGTCGTATACACGTACTCTCCAATGGTGGCTGAATTTCAAAAGTTTTCCCAGAAATGTTTTTTGTGTTTCCGTCGGAATCATTTTTGTAAGATTTGTGTGATATGTTGGTAATTAATAATAAATATTTAGTAAGTTATTGTAAAAAAAGTGGTCGAATTTTTGTGAAAATATAATTTAGTGTAACATTACTGAAGGCAATTTCGTAAAAAAATTGTGACTTTTTAAAATTTTGGTCCTAAAGCTGTTTGTGAATCATTAATTATATCTTGATAGGTGTGATAGTAGCTTGGAGAGGTTCGTTGCCCAGGAAAATCAGAAATTTTTCTGGCACTGTTCAAGTTAATTTTTGGAAAATGTTTGCACTTTGTGAAACAACAAAGCTATTTTAATGAAATATAGTACATTTTTACCACTATATAGGTTACACCGCCCACCAATGTCCTTCCTTTAAAAACAAGACATATTTGCAATTAAAAACATTTTTACAAGAATCCGTACCATTACGCACTTGTTGCATCCAGACTCTTTATTTGTTCACTTGATTTAATTGTATTAACCACATGGAAAAATAAAAAACATTAATTTTAACAAAGACTTTAATTTTATTCTAAGTACATTAAATATATAAGCTTATTTAACATTATCTGAATGTATCCAACAATTATGAGATTTATCAAAACACAACGGTTTTACCTAGAGTTTCTCGTAAAACCCCCCACTGATTGTTTTTCCATGCATGTCTTCAAGAAAGTATGTTACTATATTTATGAAATGGACACTAACAATCTTGAATAACTCTGTTGACCAACGAGGTGTATACCACTTTTCAAATTGAGCTTTTGCTTTACTGATGCGTACAACATCATCCACTTTGAATTTATTCTGATCAAACACTTTAATAGTGGAGTAGATTCGTTTACGAATAGCTGCTTCATTTTTCTTATTAACATCTGTAGGTTTTACACCAGTTGTTCGATGAATGGTTGAGTTGTAGGTATCTGTGACATTAGGTAGTGTATTAAACCACTTGTAGAAATAGTTTCTCTTTTGAGGTACGTATGATTCTTTACACTATAGTAGCCTTCTTCACACTATGTGCTGTAGTGATTAATGTTGTATTTTTTCATTAAGGCGTTTAATTTGGAGTTGTAGAACTGCTTACCCAGATCAGACTGGATGTTGGTAGGAGCTGCACTATTAACTGAAATATCAGCCATAGCTTTAGTCACCTCTTCAGAATTTTTAGATTTAATTGGGCGAGTCCACACGTACTTTGAAAAACAATTGATAACCACTAAAATGTACTTGCAACCGGAGTTTTCTCGATGATGGTCTGTACACTCAGCTAAATAAATCTGCCACAAGTCATCTAAACCTTTGATGATGGTACGCCTGTGTTTAAAATGGATTGTTGCTGGTGTGTACAACTTATTTATTACTTGTTTTTTTAGCAGCAGATGGTTCAACCGTTTTGCATTTCATTGTGATGTTGGATTTAAAAGTATCCTCATACCAATCTTTTAGTTTGTTGCCTATTTCACCCAGCTTCTTCTTCAACTTGCTATTATTTGATAGGTCAATATCTTTTAAAATTTGAGCAGTTATATTCTTGGTTAGATTTTTCAATTTATTTTCAAATTCGTTTTTCAAATCTTTCAACTTTGGCTTGTGAGCAGCCTCAAGATGTATGGCAATTATTCTTTGTGTTACCTCATCTTTGTTCTTCTGATAGCCGTCTATCTATGCATCAACAAAATTTTTATTTACACCATCTGTTTAATCGACGTTGCATAATCTGTGGTTTTGCAAATCAAAATAACTACTTGTAATTATTGGGAAAATCTTTCTTTAAATAATTTTAAACTTAAAACGTTTATTGGACTAGGAACGTCCGAACTTATCGATAGACATTTTTATACTAAGAAATAGGTAAGCATGTATGGTATATATGTAGGTTTACTAGGCGATAACACCAGCTTGCTTCAGTTCTTCAATGATTGACTGAATTTCGTTGTTATGAGCATTATTACTACCAATTTGAGAAGCCACTAAAAGTCTAAGTCTACCAACCAACTGATTTATGTTATCCCAATGCACATATTCTATTTGTTTGTTATTGTGCATCAAATAGTTGCTAGTGCTGCCTTTTCTATTACTTACATTCTAAGCTCTAGGTTCGGACTTTTGCTTTTCGTTAAGATGTGTCTCGTAGCCAAAACAGTTAGAAGTTGAGGATATTCGCGGTCGTAGATTTATCACTGGTTTCATTGTAGTCAGACACTTTTCCAAAGAACAACCTTTAGTTCGTTTATTGGGATAGTAGTCGACTTTATAAACACTGTTTTATTCTAGAATATCTCTATAGCGTTGAAAATCGTCATAAGTATATCCCTTAGGCCTTTTCAAAAATGTCAATTCCAGCAGTTTGTGGATATCTCCTTTTATCCAATTTAATTTCATCATAAGTGAAGTCTAAGCGTTTGTTACCAAGACTCCAGTTGCCTGTATATCCATCGTAGAGAGCACCATAAGTTTAATCTACAGTGTCATCTTTCGACGTTACAATAAAATACTTGTTTACACAATATCGAACTTTTTTAGGATATTGATTCAAAAAGTCTTGATATGCTGGTGTAGCTGTAATAGCTTGTAGACTTTCATCAATCTCTTGAAATGCTGGGAATTCCTCATCTGAACTTGTTGGTTCGGTCTGAAAAACTTCATGCTCTTCAAGGAAACCGACTTTGGTTTTTTTCTGGTACGGCTTCTTCTTTGATTTGTTCAGCTGCAGTTTAAGTGTTGATGTGTTTTAGATATTTTGCTTAGTGGCTCAACAATTGGTTTGTATAAACTTTGCAGAGCTCCATCATTCTCAGCCCTGCCAAGCTTAAGTATTATATGCTTTCTTCGGATGTTTTAAGCAAGTTGCAAAATCTTTTTCTTGTTTACCCATCACCTACATCTCGCTAAAGTTATTTGTTTTAATTAAGTTGGTTGTTGGTCTGATGTAAACCACTTGTTAGTTGGTTGCCGTGTTAAGAGATACAAACTGTTTGGTGGTTTAAAGTATACTAGCTTTGAGTTGGTTGTCTATCTATCTATCTATGGTTAGTTGTCAATCACGACAGTTGTTGGACAGAGCCTTGTCTAAGACAGCCGTCTCAGACAGTTGTCTGTTCTGCCTGCCCTGCCTATCCTGCCTAAGACAGCTGTATGTCTTGTCTGTCCTGTCTACCCTGTCTATCTTGTCTGTCCTGTATAAGACAGCTGTCTGTTTTGCCTGTCCTATCTCTCCTGCCTGTACTGTCTCTCCTGCATGTCCTGCCCGTCTTGCCCGTCTGGCCTGTCCTGTCCGTCCTGCCCGTCATGCATGTCCTTACCGTCCTGCCCGTCCTGCTCGTCCTGCCCGTCCTTCCCGTCCTGTCCGGCCTGCCCGTCCTGCCCGTCCTGCTTATCCTGCTCGTCCTGTTTGACAAAGATAGAATGAATCAATATTCTTATGTCTCCCCATATTAAGTATGCTCTCATTTTGTCTTGCTTGTCACATACTACATCATCGAATCACCGAGTTGTCCAATGCTTCTTCAGGATCTAATATTTTATCGTTTTCACTATACGGATAATAATCAAAACTGTCTGCGGGATCCAACACCTTTTGTAATATTTTGTATTTGGGTTGGTATAAAGACTTTGAATACACATATATGTTATGAAACTTTAAACCGTTCGATTCAAGCAATAAGCTCAGCATGACATTTGTTTTACGACATTCACTCGGACCATATATGATACATCTAACTGTGTTTTTTAAGAGAGAACCATGTTTTCGTTGTTGTTCTGAAGGTGTATCAATAAGATTATCTGTATTTATAATAGGTGAGAAAGAAGCGATGGTACGCATCTTGACTTAAATTATACTATATTTTCTATTTCTATAAATATATAGAGAGATGCAAGTGAGTCGTACAGTCAGTATCAATCTTATTGTCACAGGGTGAAGGTCTTGTAAACATAGCCATTAACAAGCTGCCTGTTAAGTTACACATACCTGGTTATAAGTTTTGTGGTCGGGAAACTAAACTTAAAGAACGTCTGGCTAGATGTGATCAAGGTATCAATCTTCTATAACGTGCTTGTCGAGACCACGACATCGCTTACTCTCAATCAAAAGAATTAAGTGATAGGCATCGAGCCGACGAATTGTTGGAAAACCGAGCTTGGGAAAGAGTCAAGTCGAAGGATGCAAGTTTTGGTGGAAAGTTTGCCGTTTGGAGCGTTACAAACACCATAAAGTTAATAGAAAGCTTGGTATGAGTCATATGTAATCAATTCAAAACAGAAGAAGAAAGTACGCTTTAAAAACATAATAAATTTGATTGGAGAAATTGTAAAAAACAGAAACCTTATCCTAACAGAGAATGCCGTGTTTGATATCGCTAATGCAAAAGAAAAAAATGGTGGGCGTAAAAATGTGCAGGAACCTCGAGCCATTCCAAGACGTAAAAGCAGAGGCTTCCTTCCACTGTTGACTCTAATATTTGGTGGCCTGTCAGCACTGGGCGCTCTGGGTGGTGGTGCTGCTGGTACTGCTAAGGTAGCTAAAGATGCTAAAGCAGCCAAACGCAAACTAGAGGAAAAAGAACGTCTAATCGAAACATTGGAAGCTATCGCAATGGGTATAAGAGAGGTAGTTTGAAATTAAAACCAGAGTGTGAAAGACTCGACAAGGGTCTGTAGCCGAAGAAGCTGCGTAGCGGTTATAGGTTGTATCTGCAAAAGCCAAAAAAGCCTGGACGCAGCAAGTGCGTTATGGTAGTGAATTTTCATAGAAGTCATCTGGCACAAAATATTTTATAACTTTTTTTTCTTGTAACATTGAAATCTAAATTTTCGTGTGTGTAGTTTACTTTTTATATCGTAAACCTAGCTACCAAATTTGATTATCATAGATTTTTTATTTTTTAAGATAAAATTTTTTTTCAAATGAAAACTCAAAATTTTCCCGGAAAACCTCGTCCGATTTTTTTGATTAACGAACTTGTCAAAGCCATTTACAAAAGGAAGGTATGTGCCAAATTTTATAAAAATCGGCCTATTATTCTTTGAGATAAAATTTTTTTTCGAATGAAAACTCAAAATTTTCCCGGAAAACCTCGTTCGATTTTCCTGACTAACAAACTTGTCAAAGCTATTTACAAAAGAAAGGTACATGCCAAATTTTATTAACATCGGCTAATTACTTTTTGAGATAAGAATTTTTTTCGAATGAAAACTCAAAATTTTCCCGGAAAACCTCGTCCGATTTTCCTGACTAAGGAACTTATCCAAGCTATTTACAAAAGAAAAGTACATGCCAAATTTTATCAAAATCGGCCCATTATTTTTTGAGTTATCGGTGTGATACATATATATATATATATATATATATATATATATATATATATATATATATATATATATATATATATATATATATATATATATATATATATATATATATATATATATATATATATATATATATATATATATATATATATATATATATAACATATAAAAATTGAAACTGACCCCGGATATGGGTTCTAGGGGTCCTAGATCGCGCTCATTTGAAGAAATTTTTTCAAAATTCAAAAGTCGAGATCTCCTCATTAGTGAATTTTTTCTAAGAAAATTCACTAAAAACGAGTAAAATATTTAGTAGCAAAATGAAATGCTTCAGAATGAACTTGTTGCTGCTACAGCAATACGCAAACAAAAACAGCTAGCTTTGATTCTGAGACCTAATCCGAATACCATTAGATGTGAAATAAAGTGTTTCACAAGTATCGAACGCTGGGATTTTCAAAACAAACTGACCAATAAAAAAACTTGGTGTGCGAATGCGCATATGCCATATTTGAATTCTATTCATCGTGGCGAGTAACATCACATCAAACACCATACCTCTAAACCAACTAATTAAAAAAGCTGGTTTGCGCGTGCACTAACTGCCATTTTTACACAAGTCATGACATATGAAATAAAAATGGCGAATCGTTTTATTTTGACAGGTTAGCATAAATGTCATTTCCAATGTCGAATTTCCCGGGTTTTTCACTCCCGGTCGGCTGGACTACGTCATCTCATGTTAGACCTCTTGTCAAACTCTCTACATCCACCATATTGTCTCGCCACTCTCGATCGGTTGGATACATACATACATACATACATACATATATATATATATATATATATATATATATATATATATATATATATATATATATATATATATATATATATATATATATATATATAAACATTTTAACTGACCTTTGAAATGGGTTCCAGGGCCCCTAATTAGTACTCATTTGAAGAAATTTTCTGGAAGTCTTACCGTCGATACATCTCTATTAGTGAATTTTTTTAATGAAAATTCATCAAACATCGATAATGAAAATATATCATTAGTAATACTTATTTGATTGTGAATGATTAAATACCCTGTACACCTTTTAATATTAACCTGGTAATATAGAATGTGACGTTTCAGTTCCTTGTTGGTTTTTCACATAACAGGACTCTGTTAAAAGAAGAGCTTTGAGTTAACATGCCCTGAACTTATGTCCATATACCCTGCTTTTTATTCCAAAACAATAAACAACCGATGTTTAGTTCATTCTGTCAGTGAGATCGTGACTTATATGATATTATAAATCATTGTATGAATGATGGCTTACATTTCAATGCATTAGAACTGTGCAGCGTTTAAATAGAAACCACCACAATAAACTCTTAATTGTCTCCTATTGTTTCAATCGGTAAAATTCTAAACATCTGCTGGTGTGATTCTTAATTTTTGTTGCTGCTGATTTAGGTCACTTTCGTAGCAAGAAGATATGCGACAGCACCTAAGTAAAATGTATTTGAAAATTTTGCTGAAACTCCTCACGAACATTTCTTTTATTAATAGTGTGGGTGAGTTCGTTATCCAG